>OX388216.1:23341362-24763362 GCA_947578815.1 Epinotia ramella
CTTAGTGTAGGATATTGGTAAATATGTAGTTCTAAAATAAATTGTTTAGTAAAACCATTTGTCAATTCAGGGATCTGTTAACTATGTGGTTTTAAAACTCTAATTCTCATTAAAGTTTAGTGCTGGCTAAATGATTAGTTCAGTCAAGGGTACAGTAACATACGTACATAAATAAGGACATAAATCTGTACACGCTTTTATGACATTGACAATAGAGTCCTGTACAGATATTTATGTCCTTATTAATGTACGTATGTTAGTAACCTTGACTGTACCAGGCTATAAACTATCTTGAGCCGTTTAAGTGTGATCGAGTAACAAACATCCAAACTTTCGCATATATAATATAACTAGGATATGTCCCACGGCTTACTATGTATGTAGGTTTGATTATGATCCTGGTGCTGAGTGTAAGTTCACTTGAACTTCCTATGGTAAGCTGTTTTGAGAATAAGGGTATTTAATTTGTTTGTAGGTGTCTATGTCGGCGGCAGATCGTTAAATACGCCAGATCACGAAATTCCTAGGCATATAGTGAAACGGCGCCATTTCATGATATGCCTAAAAGTCGGCTAGGCTTATCACGATGTGCCTGATAAACAATACGGCAGATCGATTAGAGCAACGCATTCGTCGATATTCCTAGCTCTATACCGGGCACATCGTAAAATAGTTTCTTTCTTGGCCACTGGTGGCGCTGCACATGCGATGGCGGCCGTTTTTGTTGGGGGCTAATAATCAGGGCGGACAAAAATGGTTTGTCATAAGCGAACTCTGTCTTAGGTCGGTTAGGTTAGGGTTCACTTGTGTCCCTCAGACCAGAAATAGACACCCCGCGCAGCGGGGTGGCGTCGACTCGCTGGAGATTATCAGTCCGCACTTCTTATTTTTTTTAATTTACCTAATTCAATTTGGACACCCTACTTACGTATAACGGTGAGTATTGAACGATATGCCGGCGTTTCATGATATGCCTAGGAATTTCATGATCAGCCTAAACGTCACTGGCTTGGCCAAATCATGAAATGCCGGCGTTTCATGATATGCCTAGGAATTTCATGATCTGCCTAAACGTCATTAGACAAATCGTTAAACAAAGTTTTGAACGATATGGCGGATGTCCTTTAGCCAAATCATGAAATGGCGGCGTTTCACGATATGCCTAGGAATTTCGTGATCTGGCGGATTTTACGATCGGCCGCCGACATCGACACAACGAATCCTCCTATTACTAAACGGTCGGCAATGCGCTCTTGGTTATTCTGGAGTCGTTAGGCTAACACCATAATATACTCCTTACGTCGGCTTAAACCGACCTGTCCTCTTTATTCTCGCCTGACCATTGCAGTTGGGGTCGGCTCTCCTAATCATTCTTCGCCGGGACAGTCTAAGTTGTAATTTATTAATAATTAATTTATAAGTAATAAAGCGTGCAGTATTTAAGTTAAAAGTTGTGCTTAATAAAACGGATGGTCATTTGATCGCCTGTATTTTTTTAAGTCTAAATTTTACAGAAGCCATATGTGCACTATATTAAATACTATTTAAACACGGTTACATCCGTATAATCAGAAACAAAAGTAATCAAACACATTATAAATTATCATCAAATTAGAACAGTCATATTTGTATGCAACTGTATGGGAAAAAAAATCGTGTTCTCAATTATCTGGCCACGACTGTATATATATATATTTTGTAAGTGTACCAATTGGAAATAAAGGTTATTTTGTAGCAAAAAACATTGTTTAATTTCAAATTTGATTTCGGTGTAAGCATTTTTTGAATTCGGTGATACTATTTTATGAATATTGATTTCGGTGTGTGTGTTTGATTTCGGTGTACGCAAAAACCCGAATATCCCATGAACTACAAGGTTCCTATGAAGGCCTTTACCACCAATATTTTTTAAATTTAGGCCTTTTCTTGAATACCGAGGTCACCAATCGAAAAAGTGAAAAAAAAATACGTTCACCGAAGTCAAGCAAATCGAGCCGGCTCGGAGAATCGCCCTTATATTATTTATCTGGCTGAGTTGATTTGCTGCCATAAAATCTATCAATAAGCAACCCAGAGTATTATTATAATTGGACGGAGTCATTTGTCTCATGTTATCTTGAACCTTCCAATGAATAAAACTCAAGTTAAAATCGCCCACGAGTACGAAGTCATCAGTATGATACAGAGCTGCATCTACGCTAGACAAAAAACGGGACAGTGATTCTGCTCTAACTGGAGGCGGTAGGTACACTACGCAAATTGTCAACTTTTTTACACCGGTATTTAGATTTATATATAAAGTGACCCATAAACTTTCAATATCAGTTTCAAAACTCGTTGACCTAACGGATGGAATGTCACGTGAGACTGCAATCATAACTCCGCCGCCATCCTTTTTAGAACCCTCCGAGAGTACAATTCTATAAGGAAGTCTGCCGTCTACGGCAGACGATTCCAATTCAATAAGTAACTCTGCCGTGCACGGCGGAAGATTCCAATTCTATAAGGAAGTCTGCCGTCTACGGCAGAAGGTTCTTATTCAACAAAGCAACTCTGCCGTCCTCGGCAGAAGTTTTAATTCAAAAAAGCAACTCTGCCGTCCACGGCAGAAGGTATCATTTCAAATAAGCTACTCTGCCGTCTACGGCAGACGATTCCAATTCAATAAAAACCTCTGCCGTGCACGGCGGAAGATTCCAATTCATAAAAGCAACTCTGCCGTCTACGGCAGACGATTCCAATTCAATAAGTAACTCTGCCGTGCACGGCGGAAGATTCCAATTCTTTAAGGAAGTCTGCCGTCTACGGCAGAAGGTTCTTATTCAACAAAGCAACTCTGCCGTCCACGGCATAAGTTTTAATTCCAAAAAGTAACTCTGCCGTTCACGGCAAAAGGTACCATTTCAAATAAGCTACTCTGCCGTCCACGGCAGACGATTCCAATTCAATAAGTAACTCTGCCGTGCACGGCGGAAGATTCCAATTCTACAAGGAAGTCTGCCGTCTACGGCAGAAGGTTCTTATTCAACAAAGCAACTCTGCCGTCCACGGCAGAAGTTTTAATTCAAAAAAGCAACTCTGCCGTCCACGGCAGAAGGTATCATTTCAAATAAGCTACTCTGCCGTCTACGGCAGACGATTCCAATTCAATAAGTACCTCTGCCGTGAACGGCGGAAGATTCCAATTCAAAAAAGCAACTCTGCCGTCTACGGCAGACGATTCTAATTCAATAAGTAACTCTGCCGTGCACGGCGGATGATTCCAATTCTTTAAGGAAGTCTGCCGTCTACGGCAGAAGGATCTTATTCAACAAAGCAACTCTGCCGTCCACGGCATAAGTTTTAATTCAAAAAAGTGACTCTGCCGTTCACGGCAAAAGGTACCATTTCAAATAAGCTACTCTGCCGTCAACGGCGGACGATTCCAATTTAATAAGTAACTCTGCCGTGCATGGCGGAAGATTCCAATTCTATAAGGAAGTCTGCCGTCTACGGCAGAAGGTTCTTATTCAACAAAGCAACTCTGCCGTCCATGGCATAAGTTTTAATTCAAAAAAGTAACTCTGCCGTTCACGGCAAAAGGTACCATTTCAAATAAGCTACTCTGCCGTCTACGGCAGACGATTCCAATTCAATTAGTAACACTACCAGAAACGGCGGAAGATTTCAATTCAACAAAGCAACTCTGCCGTCCACGGCAGAAGTTTTAATTCAAAAAAGTAACTCTGCTGTTCACGGCAAAAGGTACCATTTCAGATAAGCTACTCTGCCGTCTACGGCAGACGATTCCAATTCAATAAGTAACTCTGCCGTGCATGGCGGAAGATTCCAATTCTTTAAGGAAGTCTGCCGTCTACGGCAGAAGGTTCTTATTCAACAAAGCAACTCTGCCGTTCACGGCAAAAGGTACCATTTCAAATAAGCTACTCTGCCGTCTACGGCAGACGATTCCAATTCAATTAGTAACACTACCAGGCACGGCGGAAGATTTCAATTCAACAAAGCAACTCTGCCGTCCACGGCAGAAGTTTTAATTCAAAAAAGTAACTCTGCTGTTCACGGCAAAAGGTACCATTTCAGATAAGCTACTCTGCCGTTTACGGCAGACGATTCCGTTTCAATAAGTACCTCTGCCGTGCACGGCGGAAGATTCCAATTCAAAATAGCAACTCTGCCGTCTACGGCAGACGATTCCAATTCAATAAGTAACTCTGCCGTGCATGGCGGAAGATTCCAATTCTATAAGGAAGTCTGCCGTCTACGGCAGAAGGTTCTTATTCAACAAAGCAACTCTGCCGTCCATGGCATAAGTTTTAATTCAAAAAAGTAACTCTGCCGTTCACGGCAAAAGGTACCATTTCAAATAAGCTACTCTGCCGTCTACGGCAGACGATTCCATTTCAATAAGTACCTCTGCCGTGCACGGCGGTAGATTCCAATTCAAAAAAGCAACTCGGCCGTCTACGGCAGACGATTCCAATACAATAAGTAACTCTGCCGTGCACGGCGGAAGATTCCAATTCTATAAGGAAGTCTGCCGTCTACGGCAGAAGGTTCTTATTCAACAAAGCAACTCTGCCGTCCACGGCAGAAGTTTTAATTCAAAAAAGCAACTCTGCCGTCCACGGCAGAAGGTATCATTTCAAATAAGCTACTCTGCCGTCTACGGTAGACGATTCCATTTCAATAAGTACCTCTGCCGTGCACGGCGAAATATTCCAATTCAAAAAAGCAACTCTGCCGTCTACGGCAGACGATTCCAATTCAATAAGTAACTCTGCCGTGCACGGCGGAAGATTCCAATTCTATAAGGAAGTCTGCCGTCTACGGCAGAAGTTTTTTATTCAACAAAGCAACTCTGCCGTCCACGGCAGAAGTTTTAATTCAAAAAAGCAACTCTGCCATCCACGGCAGAAGGTATCATTTTAAATAAACTACTCTGCCGTCAACGGCGGACGATTCCAATTCAATAAGTACCTCTGCCGTGCACGGCGGAAGATTCCAATTCAAAAAAGCAACTCTGCCGTCTACGGCAGAAGATTCCAATTCAATAAGTAACTCTGCCGTGCACGGCGGAAGAATCCAATTCTATAAGGAAGTCTGCCGTCTACGGCAGAAGGTTCTTATTCAACAAAGCAACTCTGCCGTCCACGGCATAAGTTTTAATTCAAAATAGTAACTCTGCCGTTCACGGCAAAAGATACCATTTCAAATAAGCTACTCTGCCGTCTACGGCGGACGATTCCAATTCAATAAGTAACACTGCCGTGCACCGCGGAAGATTCCAATTCAACAAAGCAACTCTGCCGTCCACGGCAGAAGTTTTAATTCAAAAAAGTAACTCTGCCGTTCACGGCAAAAGGTACCATTTCAAATAAGCTACTCTGCCGTCCACGGCAGACGATTCCAATTCAATAAGTAACTCTGCCGTCTACGGCAGACGATTCTAATTCAATAAGTAACTCTGCCGTGCACGGCGGATGATTCCAATTCTTTAAGGAAGTCTGCCGTCTACGGCAGAAGGTTCGTATTCAACAAAGCAACTCTGCCGTCCATGGCATAAGTTTTAATTCAAAAAAGTGACTCTGCCGTTCTTGGCAAAAGGTACCATTTCAAATAAGCTACTCTGCCGTCTACGGCAGACGATTCCAATTCAATAAGTAACTCTGCCGTGCACGGCGGAAGATTCCAATTCAAAAAAGCAACTCTGCCGTCCACGGCAGAAGGTATCATTTCAAATAAGCTACTCTGCCGTCTACGGCAGACGATTCCAATTCAATAAGTACCTCTGCCGTGCACGGCGGAAGATTCCAATTCAAAAAAGCAACTCTGCCGTCTACGGCAGACGATTCCAATTCAATAAGTAACTCTGCCGTGCACGGCGGAAGATTCCAATTCTATAAGGAAGTCTGCCGTCTACGTCAGAAGGTTCTTATTCAACAAAGCAACTCTGCCGTCCACGGCATAAGCTTTAATTCAAAAAAGTAACTCTGCCGTTCACGGCAAAAGGTATCATTCCAACTAAGCTACTCTGCCGTCTACGGCAGACGATTCCAATTCAATAAGTACCTCTGCCGTGCACGGCGGAAGATTCCAATTCAAAAAAGCAACTCTGCCGTCTACGGCAGACGATTCCAATTCAATAAGTAACTCTGCCGTGCACGGCGGAAGATTCCAATTCTATAAGGAAGTATGCCGTCTACGGCAGAAGGTTCTTATTCAACAAAGCAACTCTGCCGTCCACGGCATAAGTTTTAATTCAAAAAAGTAACTCTGCCGTTCACGGCAAAAGATACCATTTCAAATAAGCTACTCTGCCGTCTACGGCGGACGATTCCAATTCAATAAGTAACACTGCCGTGCACGGCGAAAGATTCCAATTCAACAAAGCAACTCTGCCGTCCACGGCAGAAGTTTTAATTCAAAAAAGCAACTCTGCCGTCCACGGCAGAAAGTATCATTTTAAATAAGCTACTCTGCCGTCAACGGCGGACGATTCCAATTCAATAGGTACCTCTGCCGTGCACGGCGGAAGATTTCAATTCAAAAAAGCAACTCTGCCGTCTACGGCAGACGATTCCAATTCAATAAGTAACTCTGCCGTGCACGGCGGAAGATTCCAATTCTATAAGGAAGTCTGCCGTCTACGGCTGAAGGTTCTTATTCAACAAAGCAACTCTGCCGTCCACGGCATAAGTTTTAATTCAAAAAAGTAACTCTGCCGTTCACGGCAAAAGATACCATTTCAAATAAGCTACTCTGCCGTCTACGGCGGACGATTCCAATTCAATAAGTAACACTGCCGTGCACGGCGGAAGATTCCAATTCAACAAAGCAACTCTGCCGTCCACGGCAGAAGTTTTAATTCAAAAAAGCAATTCTGCCGTCAACGGCGGACGATTCCAATTTAATAAGTACCTCTGCCGGGCACGGCAGAAGGTACCATTTTAAAAAAGCTACTCTGCCGTCTACGGCAGACGATTCCAATTCAATAAGTAACTCTGCCGTGCATGGCGGAAGATTCCAATTCTATAAGGAAGTCTGCCGTCTACGGCAGAAGGTTCTTATTCAACAAAGCAACTCTGCCGTCCATGGCATAAGTTTTAATTCAAAAAAGTAACTCTGCCGTTCACGGCAAAAGGTACCATTTCAAATAAGCTACTCTGCCGTCTACGGCAGACGATTCCAATTCAATTAGTAACACTACCAGGCACGGCGGAAGATTTCAATTCAACAAAGCAACTCTGCCGTCCACGGCAGAAGTTTTAATTCAAAAAAGTAACTCTGCTGTTCACGGCAAAAGGTACCATTTCAGATAAGCTACTCTGCCGTCTACGGCAGACGATTCCGTTTCAATAAGTACCTCTGCCGTGCACGGCGGAAGATTCCAATTCAAAAAAGCAACTCTGCCGTCTACGGCAGACGATTCCAATTCAATAAGTAACTCTGCCGTGCATGGCGGAAGATTCCAATTCTATAAGGAAGTCTGCCGTCTACGGCAGAAGGTTCTTATTCAACAAAGCAACTCTGCCGTCCATGGCATAAGTTTTAATTCAAAAAAGTAACTCTGCCGTTCACGGCAAAAGGTACCATTTCAAATAAGCTACTCTGCCGTCTACGGCAGACGACTCCAATTCAAAGAGTAACACTGCCAGGCACGGCGGAAGATTTCAATTCAACAAAGCAACTCTGCCGTCCACGGCAGAAGTTTTAATTCAAAAAAGCAACTCTGCCGTCCATGGCAGAAGGTATCATTTCAAATAAGCTACTCTGCCGTCTACGGCAGACGATTCCATTTCAATAAGTACCTCTGCCGTGCACGGCGAAAGATTCCAATTCAAAAAAGCAACTCTGCCGTCTACGGCAGACGATTCCAATTCAATAAGTAACTCTGCCGTGCACGGCGGAAGATTCCAATTCTATAAGGAAGTCTGCCGTCTACGGCAGAAGTTTTTTATTCAACAAAGCAACTCTGCCGTCCACGGCAGAAGTTTTAATTCAAAAAAGCAACTCTGCCGTCCACGGCAGAAGGTATCATTTTAAATAAGCTACTCTGCCGTCAACGGCGGACGATTCCAATTCAATAAGTACCTCTGCCGTGCACGGCGGCAGATTCCAATTCAAAAAAGCAACTCTGCCGTCTACGGCAGAAGAT
This sequence comes from Epinotia ramella, assembly GCA_947578815.1. Classification (NCBI taxonomy): domain Eukaryota; kingdom Metazoa; phylum Arthropoda; class Insecta; order Lepidoptera; family Tortricidae; genus Epinotia; species Epinotia ramella. Next base: position 23,349,518 of record OX388216.1, read on the forward strand.
TCCAATTCAATAAGTAACTCTGCCGTGCACGGCGGAAGAATCCAATTCTATAAGGAAGTCTGCCGTCTACGGCAGAAGGTTGTTATTCAACAAAGCAACTCTGCCGTCCACGGCTTAAGTTTTAATTCAAAAAAGTAACTCTGCCGTTCACGGCAAAAGATACCATTTCAAATAAGCTACTCTGCCGTCTACGGCGGACGATTCCAATTCAATAAGTAACACTGCCGTGCACGGCGGAAGATTCCAATTCAACAAAGCAACTCTGCCGTCCACGGCAGAAGTTTTAATTCAAAATAGTAACTCTGCCGTTCACGGCAAAAGGTACCATTTCAAATAAGCTACTCTGCCGTCCACGGCAGACGATTCCAATTCAATAAGTAACTCTGCCGTGCACGGCGAAAGATTACAATTCTATAAGGAAGTCTGCCGTCTACGGCAGACGATTCCAATTCAATAAGTAACTCTGCCGTGCACGGCGGAAGATTCCAATTCTATAAGGAAGTCTGCCGTCTACGGCAGAAGGTTCTTATGCAACAAAGCAACTCTGCCGTCCTCGGCAGAAGTTTTAATTCAAAAAAGCAACTCTGCCGTCCACGGCAGAAGGTATCATTTCAAATAAGCTACTCTGCCGTCTACGGCAGACGATTCCAATTCAATAAAAACCTCTGCCGTGCACGGCGGAAGATTCCAATTCAAAAAAGCAACTCTGCCGTCTACGGCAGACGATTCCAATTCAATAAGTAACTCTGCCGTGCACGGCGGAAGATTCCAATTCTTTAAGGAAGTCTGCCGTCTACGGCAGAAGGTTCTTATTCAACAAAGCAACTCTGCCGTCCACGGCATAAGTTTTAATTCAACAAAGTAACTCTGCCGTTCACGGCAAAAGATACCATTTCAAATAAGCTACTCTGCCGTCTACGGCGGACGATTCCAATTCAATAAGTAACACTGCCGTGCACGGCGGAAGATTCCAATTCAACAAAGCAACTCTGCCGTCCACGGCAGAAGTTTTAATTCAAAAAAGCAATTCTGCCATCCACGGCAGTAGGTATCATTTCAAATAAGCTACTCTGCCGTCAACGGCGGACGATTCCAATTTAATAAGTACCTCTGCCGGGCACGGCAGAAGGTACCATTTTAAATAAGCTACTCTGCCGTCTACGGCAGACGATTCCAATTCAATAAGTAACTCTGCCGTGCACGGCGGAAGATTCCAATTCAAAAAAGCAACTCTGCCGTCTACGGCAGACGATTCCAATTCAATAAGTAACTCTGCCGTGCATGGCGGAAGATTCCAATTCTATAAGGAAGTCTGCCGTCTACGGCAGAAGGTTCTTATTCAACAAAGCAACTCTGCCGTCCATGGCATAAGTTTTAATTCAAAAAAGTAACTCTGCCGTTCACGGCAAAAGGTACCATTTCAAATAAGCTACTCTGCCGTCTACGGCAGACGACTCCAATTCAAAGAGTAACACTGCCAGGCACGGCGGAAGATTTCAATTCAACAAAGCAACTCTGCCGTCCACGGCAGAAGTTTTAATTCAAAAAAGTAACTCTGCTGTTCACGGCAAAAGGTACCATTTTAGATAAGCTACTCTGCCGTCTACGGCAGACGATTCCATTTCAATAAGTACCTCTGCCGTGCACGGCGGAAGATTTCCATTCAAAAAAGCAACTCGGCCGTCTACGGCAGACGATTCCAATTCAACAAAGCAACTCTGCCGTCCACGGCAGAAGTTTTAATTCAAAAAAGTAACTCTGCTGTTCACGGCAAAAGGTACCATTTCAGATAAGCTACTCTGCCGTCTACGGCAGACGATTCCAATTCAATAAGTAACTCTGCCGTGCATGGCGGAAGATTCCAATTCTTTAAGGAAGTCTGCCGTCTACGGCAGAAGGTTCTTATTCAACAAAGCAACTCTGCCGTTCACGGCAAAAGGTACCATTTCAAATAAGCTACTCTGCCGTCTACGGCAGACGATTCCAATTCAATTAGTAACACTACCAGGCACGGCGGAAGATTTCAATTCAACAAAGCAACTCTGCCGTCCACGGCAGAAGTTTTAATTCAAAAAAGTAACTCTGCTGTTCACGGCAAAAGGTACCATTTCAGATAAGCTACTCTGCCGTTTACGGCAGACGATTCCGTTTCAATAAGTACCTCTGCCGTGCACGGCGGAAGATTCCAATTCAAAATAGCAACTCTGCCGTCTACGGCAGACGATTCCAATTCAATAAGTAACTCTGCCGTGCATGGCGGAAGATTCCAATTCTATAAGGAAGTCTGCCGTCTACGGCAGAAGGTTCTTATTCAACAAAGCAACTCTGCCGTCCATGGCATAAGTTTTAATTCAAAAAAGTAACTCTGCCGTTCACGGCAAAAGGTACCATTTCAAATAAGCTACTCTGCCGTCTACGGCAGACGATTCCATTTCAATAAGTACCTCTGCCGTGCACGGCGGTAGATTCCAATTCAAAAAAGCAACTCGGCCGTCTACGGCAGACGATTCCAATACAATAAGTAACTCTGCCGTGCACGGCGGAAGATTCCAATTCTATAAGGAAGTCTGCCGTCTACGGCAGAAGGTTCTTATTCAACAAAGCAACTCTGCCGTCCACGGCAGAAGTTTTAATTCAAAAAAGCAACTCTGCCGTCCACGGCAGAAGGTATCATTTCAAATAAGCTACTCTGCCGTCTACGGTAGACGATTCCATTTCAATAAGTACCTATGCCGTGCACGGCGAAATATTCCAATTCAAAAAAGCAACTCTGCCGTCTACGGCAGACGATTCCAATTCAATAAGTAACTCTGCCGTGCACGGCGGAAGATTCCAATTCTATAAGGAAGTCTGCCGTCTACGGCAGAAGTTTTTTATTCAACAAAGCAACTCTGCCGTCCACGGCAGAAGTTTTAATTCAAAAAAGCAACTCTGCCGTCCACGGCAGAAGGTATCATTTTAAATAAGCTACTCTGCCGTCAACGGCGGACGATTCCAATTCAATAAGTACCTCTGCCGTGCACGGCGGCAGATTCCAATTCAAAAAAGCAACTCTGCCGTCTACGGCAGAAGATTCCAATTCAATAAGTAACTCTGCCGTGCACGGCGGAAGAATCCAATTCTATAAGGAAGTCTGCCGTCTACGGCAGAAGGTTGTTATTCAACAAAGCAACTCTGCCGTCCACGGCATAAGTTTTAATTCAAAAAAGTAACTCTGCCGTTCACGGCAAAAGATACCATTTCAAATAAGCTACTCTGCCGTCTACGGCGGACGATTCCAATTCAATAAGTAACACTGCCGTGCACGGCGGAAGATTCCAATTCAACAAAGCAACTCTGCCGTCCACGGCAGAAGTTTTAATTCAAAATAGTAACTCTGCCGTTCACGGCAAAAGGTACCATTTCAAATAAGCTACTCTGCCGTCCACGGCAGACGATTCCAATTCAATAAGTAACTCTGCCGTGCACGGCGAAAGATTACAATTCTATAAGGAAGTCTGCCGTCTACGGCAGACGATTCCAATTCAATAAGTAACTCTGCCGTGCACGGCGGAAGATTCCAATTCTATAAGGAAGTCTGCCGTCTACGGCAGAAGGTTCTTATGCAACAAAGCAACTCTGCCGTCCTCGGCAGAAGTTTTAATTCAAAAAAGCAACTCTGCCGTCCACGGCAGAAGGTATCATTTCAAATAAGCTACTCTGCCGTCTACGGCAGACGATTCGAATTCAATAAAAACCTCTGCCGTGCACGGCGGAAGATTCCAATTCAAAAAAGCAACTCTGCCGTCTACGGCAGACGATTCCAATTCAATAAGTAACTCTGCCGTGCACGGCGGAAGATTCCAATTCTTTAAGGAAGTCTGCCGTCTACGGCAGAAGGTTCTTATTCAACAAAGCAACTCTGCCGTCCACGGCATAAGTTTTAATTCAACAAAGTAACTCTGCCGTTCACGGCAAAAGATACCATTTCAAATAAGCTACTCTGCCGTCTACGGCGGACGATTCCAATTCAATAAGTAACACTGCCGTGCACGGCGGAAGATTCCAATTCAACAAAGCAACTCTGCCGTCCACGGCAGAAGTTTTAATTCAAAAAAGCAATTCTGCCATCCACGGCAGTAGGTATCATTTCAAATAAGCTACTCTGCCGTCAACGGCGGACGATTCCAATTTAATAAGTACCTCTGCCGGGCACGGCAGAAGGTACCATTTTAAATAAGCTACTCTGCCGTCTACGGCAGACGATTCCAATTCAATAAGTAACTCTGCCGTGCACGGCGGAAGATTCCAATTCAAAAAAGCAACTCTGCCGTCTACGGCAGACGATTCCAATTCAATAAGTAACTCTGCCGTGCATGGCGGAAGATTCCAATTCTATAAGGAAGTCTGCCGTCTACGGCAGAAGGTTCTTATTCAACAAAGCAACTCTGCCGTCCATGGCATAAGTTTTAATTCAAAAAAGTAACTCTGCCGTTCACGGCAAAAGGTACCATTTCAAATAAGCTACTCTGCCGTCTACGGCAGACGACTCCAATTCAAAGAGTAACACTGCCAGGCACGGCGGAAGATTTCAATTCAACAAAGCAACTCTGCCGTCCATGGCAGAAGTTTTAATTCAAAAAAGTAACTCTGCTGTTCACGGCAAAAGGTACCATTTTAGATAAGCTACTCTGCCGTCTACGGCAGACGATTCCATTTCAATAAGTACCTCTGCCGTGCACGGCGGAAGATTTCCATTCAAAAAAGCAACTCGGCCGTCTACGGCAGACGATTCCAATTCAATAAGTAACTCTGCCGTGCACGGCGGAAGATTCCAATTCTATAAGGAAGTCTGCCGTCTACGGCAGAAGTTTTTTATTCAACAAAGCAACTCTGCCGTCCACGGCAGAAGTTTTAATTCAAAAAAGCAACTCTGCCATCCACGGCAGAAGGTATCATTTTAAATAAACTACTCTGCCGTCAACGGCGGACGATTCCAATTCAATAAGTACCTCTGCCGTGCACGGCGGAAGATTCCAATTCAAAAAGCAACTCTGCCGTCTACGGCAGAAGATTCCAATTCAATAAGTAACTCTGCCGTGCACGGCGGAAGAATCCAATTCTATAAGGAAGTCTGCCGTCTACGGCAGAAGGTTCTTATTCAACAAAGCAACTCTGCCGTCCACGGCATAAGTTTTAATTCAAAATAGTAACTCTGCCGTTCACGGCAAAAGATACCATTTCAAATAAGCTACTCTGCCGTCTACGGCGGACGATTCCAATTCAATAAGTAACTCTGCCGTGCACGGCGGAAGATTCCAATTCTATAAGGAAGTATGCCGTCTACGGCAGAAGGTTCTTATTCAACAAAGCAACTCTGCCGTCCACGGCATAAGTTTTAATTCAAAAAAGTAACTCTGCCGTTCACGGCAAAAGGTACCATTTCAAATAAGCTACTCTGCCGTCCACGGCAGACGATTCCAATTCAATAAGTAACTCTGCCGTCTACGGCAGACGATTCTAATTCAATAAGTAACTCTGCCGTGCACGGCGGATGATTCCAATTCTTTAAGGAAGTCTGCCGTCTACGGCAGAAGGTTCGTATTCAACAAAGCAACTCTGCCGTCCATGGCATAAGTTTTAATTCAAAAAAGTGACTCTGCCGTTCTTGGCAAAAGGTACCATTTCAAATAAGCTACTCTGCCGTCTACGGCAGACGATTCCAATTCAATAAGTAACTCTGCCGTGCACGGCGGTAGATTCCAATTCAAAAAAGCAACTCGGCCGTCTACGGCAGACGATTCCAATACAATAAGTAACTCTGCCGTGCACGGCGGAAGATTCCAATTCTATAAGGAAGTCTGCCGTCTACGGCAGAAGGTTCTTATTCAACAAAGCAACTCTGCCGTCCACGGCAGAAGTTTTAATTCAAAAAAGCAACTCTGCCGTCCACGGCAGAAGGTATCATTTCAAATAAGCTACTCTGCCGTCTACGGTAGACGATTCCATTTCAATAAGTACCTATGCCGTGCACGGCGAAATATTCCAATTCAAAAAAGCAACTCTGCCGTCTACGGCAGACGATTCCAATTCAATAAGTAACTCTGCCGTGCACGGCGGAAGATTCCAATTCTATAAGGAAGTCTGCCGTCTACGGCTGAAGGTTCTTATTCAACAAAGCAACTCTGCCGTCCACGGCATAAGTTTTAATTCAAAAAAGTAACTCTGCCGTTCACGGCAAAAGATACCATTTCAAATAAGCTACTCTGCCGTCTACGGCGGACGATTCCAATTCAATAAGTAACACTGCCGTGCACGGCGGAAGATTCCAATTCAACAAAGCAACTCTGCCGTCCACGGCAGAAGTTTTAATTCAAAAAAGCAATTCTGCCGTCAACGGCGGACGATTCCAATTTAATAAGTACCTCTGCCGGGCACGGCAGAAGGTACCATTTTAAAAAAGCTACTCTGCCGTCTACGGCAGACGATTCCAATTCAATAAGTAACTCTGCCGTGCATGGCGGAAGATTCCAATTCTATAAGGAAGTCTGCCGTCTACGGCAGAAGGTTCTTATTCAACAAAGCAACTCTGCCGTCCATGGCATAAGTTTTAATTCAAAAAAGTAACTCTGCCGTTCACGGCAAAAGGTACCATTTCAAATAAGCTACTCTGCCGTCTACGGCAGACGATTCCAATTCAATTAGTAACACTACCAGGCACGGCGGAAGATTTCAATTCAACAAAGCAACTCTGCCGTCCACGGCAGAAGTTTTAATTCAAAAAAGTAACTCTGCTGTTCACGGCAAAAGGTACCATTTCAGATAAGCTACTCTGCCGTCTACGGCAGACGATTCCGTTTCAATAAGTACCTCTGCCGTGCACGGCGGAAGATTCCAATTCAAAAAAGCAACTCTGCCGTCTACGGCAGACGATTCCAATTCAATAAGTAACTCTGCCGTGCATGGCGGAAGATTCCAATTCTATAAGGAAGTCTGCCGTCTACGGCAGAAGGTTCTTATTCAACAAAGCAACTCTGCCGTCCATGGCATAAGTTTTAATTCAAAAAAGTAACTCTGCCGTTCACGGCAAAAGGTACCATTTCAAATAAGCTACTCTGCCGTCTACGGCAGACGACTCCAATTCAAAGAGTAACACTGCCAGGCACGGCGGAAGATTTCAATTCAACAAAGCAACTCTGCCGTCCACGGCAGAAGTTTTAATTCAAAAAAGTAACTCTGCTGTTCACGGCAAAAGGTACCATTTTAGATAAGCTACTCTGCCGTCTACGGCAGAGTAGCTTATCTAAAATGAGTTCTTATCTGAAATAGAAGTCATTCAACGGCGGACAATTCTAATTCCATAAGTACCTCTGCCGTGCACGGCGGAAGATTCCAATTCAAAAAAGCAACTCTGCCGTCTACGGCAGACGATTCCAATTCAATAAGTAACTCTGCCGTGCACGGCTTAAGATTCTTATTCTATAAGGAAGTCTGCCGTCTACGGCAGAAGGTTCTTATTCAACAAAGCAACTCTGCCGTCCACGGCAGAAGTTTTAATTCAAAAAAGGAACTCTGCCGTCCACGGCAGAAGGTATCATTTCAAATAAGCTACTCTGCCGTCTACGGCGGACGATTCCAATTCAATAAGTAACACTGCCGTGCACGGCGGAAGATTCCAATTCAACAAAGCAACTCTGCCGTCCACGGCAGAAGTTTTAGTTCAAAAAAGCAACTCTGCCGTCCACGGCAGAAGATATCATTCCAACTAAGCTACTCTGCCGTCTACGGCAGACGATTCCAATTCAATAAGTACCTCTGCCGTGCACGGCGGAAGATTCCAATTCAAAAAAGCAACTCTGCCGTCTACGGCAGACGATTCCAATTCAATAAGTAACTCTGCCGTGCACGGCGGAAGATTCCAATTCTATAAGGAAGTCTGCCGTCTACGGCAGAAGGTTCTTATTCAACAAAGCAACTCTGCCGTCCACGGCAGAAGTTTTAGTTCAAAAAAGCAACTCTGCCGTCCACGGCAGAAGGTATCATTCCAAATAAGCTACTCTGCCGTCTACGGCAGACGATTCCAATTCAATAAGTACCTCTGCCGTGCACGGCGGAAGATTCCAATTCAAAAAAGCAACTCTGCCGTCTACGGCAGACGATTCCAATTCAATAAGTAACTCTGCCGTGCACGGCGGAAGATTCCAATTCTATAAGGAAGTCTGCCGTCTACGGCAGAAGGTTCTTATTCAACAAAGCAACTCTGCCGTCCACGGCAGAAGTTTTAATTCAAAAAAGCAACTCTGCCGTCCATGGCAGAAGGTATCATTCCAAATAAGCTACTATGCCGTCTACGGCAGACGATTCCAATTCAATAAGTACCTCTGCCGTGCACGGCGGAAGATTCCAATTCAAAAAAGCAACTCTGCCGTCTACGGCAGACGATTCCAATTCAATAAGTAACTCTGCCGTGCACGGCGGAAGATTCCAATTCTATAAGGAAGTCTGCCGTCTACGGCAGAAGGTTCTTATTCAACAAAGCAACTCTGCCGTCCACGGCAGAAGTTTTAATTCAAAAAAGGAACTCTGCCGTCCACGGCAGAAAGTATCATTTCAAATAAGCTACTCTGCCGTCTACGGCGGACGATTCCAATTCAATAAGTAACTCTGCCGTGCACGGCGGAAGATTCCAATTCTATAAGGAAGTCTGCCGTCTACGGCAGAAGGTTCTTATTCAACAAAGCAACTCTGCCGTCCACGGCAGAAGTTTTAATTCAAAAAAGGAACTCTGCCGTCCACGGCAGAAGGTATCATTTCAAATAAGCTACTCTGCCGTCAACGGCGGACAATTCCAATTCAATAAGTACCTCTGCCGTGCACGGTGGAAGATTCCAATTCAAAAAAGCAACTCTGCCGTCTACGGCAGACGATTCCAATTCAATAAGTTACTCTGCCGTGCACGGCGGAAGATTCCAATTCTATAAGGAAGTCTGCCGTCTACGGCAGAAGGTTCTTATTCAACAAAGCAACTCTGCCGTCCACGGCATAAGTTTTAATTCAAAAAAGTAACTCTGCCGTTCACGGCAAAAGGTACCATTTCAAATAAGCTACTCTGCCGTCTACGGCAGACGATTCCAATTCAATAAGTACCTCTGCCGTGCACGGCGGAAGATTCCAATTCAAAAAAGCAACTCTGCCGTCTACGGCAGACGATTCCAATTCAATAGTAACTCTGCCGTGTACGGCGGAAGATTCCAATTCTATAAGGAAGTCTGCCGTCTACGGCAGAAGGTTCTTATTCAACAAAGCAACTCTGCCGTCCGCGGCATAAGTTTTAATTCAAAAAAGTAACTCTGCCGTTCACGGCAAAAGATACCATTTCAAATAAGCTACTCTGCCGTGTACGGCGGACGATTCCAATTCAATAAGTAACACTGTTGTGCACGGCGGAAGATTCCAATTCAACAAAGCAACTCTGCCGTCCAAGGCAGAAGTTTTAATTCAAAAAAGCAATTCTGCCGTCCACGGCAGAAGGTATCATTTCAAATAAGCTACTCTGCCGTCTACGGCAGACGATTCCAATTCAATAAGTAACACTGCCGTGCACGGCGGAAGATTCCAATTCAACAAAGCAAATCTGCCGTCCACGGCAGAAGTTTTAATTCAAAAAAGCAATTCTGCCGTCCACGGCAGAAGGTAAAAATAAATAAATAAATAAAAATAGCCTTTATTATCAGACACACATAGTAATAGTTACAAGTTTATAGTTTATAGGTACCTACTAATATCTAATTTAACTGATCACATTTTTTTTTTAACAAATCACCTATCTACTATTTCACACTTTTTAAATTTTGTGTCCGCCTGCCCTTCGGCAAAGGCCTCCTCCAACCTTCTCCATTCTGTCCGGTCTTGTGCCACTCTGCTCCAGGTGCATCCTGCCACCTGCCTGATATCGTCATCCCATCTCTTTCGAGGTCTCCCTTTCTTTCGTTTGCCCTCTCTAGGGTACCACTGGGTGATTTGCTTACTCCATTTGTTAGCACCTCGAATTATATGGCCAGACCACTTCCATTTGAGCTTTTTTATTTTGGTTGAGACATCCTGTACTGTGGTCTTATGCCTTATCTCGGAGTTTCTCATTCGGTCACTCTTTCGGACACCTAACATACTCCTTTCCATGGCATGTTGAGTGACTTTTAATTTGGAAACATTTGCTTTGTGCAAGGCCCAGGTTTGGCTTCCATACATTAGCACCGGCAGGATACAAGTGTTAAATAACTTCCCTTTCGTTTTTGGATGCAGTTGTTTATCTTTGAACACTTCTTTCAGGGACCAATACCGTTTCCACCCATTTGTTGTCCGTCTTTCTAGCTCTTTATCAAGGGTTTCTTTGGGGGATATTACCTGTCCGAGGTAGATGTATTCATCCACATACTCCACCACCTGTTCACCGACTTTGATGGTATTCCTCTTGCCATTTGTCATTGTTTTTGTTTTATCCCGATTCATTGATAGGCCCGCTCTCTTGCTACTAATTTCTAAGTCGTTTATCATATTATTAAGTTCATATGAGTCCTTGGCGAATAGTACAATGTCGTCAGCAAATCTTAGGTGTGTCAGTTGTCGCCCGTCTATCTTGAGACCAAAATGATCCCAGTTAAGATCTCTAAACACGGCAGAAGGTATCATTTCAAATAAGCTACTCTGCCGTCAACGGCGGACAATTCCATTTCAATAAGTACCTCTGCCGTGCACGGCGGAAGATTCCAATTCAAATAGTAGTAGTTCAAATAGTAGTAGAAATTTGAAATGGTATCGGCTGCAATAATGCATGGACACCTTACGGCCTAGTTTCGCTTGAATGGTTTGACGTCTTCAACTCACATAGTTGCACGTTGTGTGCAATAAATAAACTAGATGGCGTTCTTGGCGATGGTATTTGAACATCGCGGAACATAAGCCAATTTACTATAAATTTACACCTATTATCACCAGAAGTATTCTCCTAATAGTGTAATTATACTAATTATTAGCAAATACCAATTTACAATAGCTTTATTTAAGTGTGATACAACTGATATGTGAATGCTATATTTCCACTAGTAATTAAAATGATGCGACAGCCCAGTGGATTGAGACATGTGCTATAAACTCGGCAGCCAAGATCGATCGAAGATCGATTCCCTGTTAATGGTAGAATAAGTTATGTTTTTGCTTTTTTATAGTTTTGTATTTCTAGATGGAAGTTTTTTAGATATAAATAAAAATCGTTTAATGAAATAAAATATTAATAACTTAAATAATTAAGACAGCTTTTTTTGTTTTTATTGTGTTTATTTCGTTAACTACAGTACTGCTAACGCAGTTTTTTAATAGAACTTAGTAATAGTTACTTAGCAACTTTTCTAACATTTAATTAAGGTGATAGCTTAAGTTTCATTTCCGAAAATTGGAAAAAGATTGAAGCTATACCCCCAATAAATATAACATTAACAATTATTAACTTAAGGCCGGGTTATCTAACATTCAAATCAATCGAACGGATTTAGATGTTAATTGACATACTTATACATATATATATCTATACCTATGTGAGCGTTCAAATAATGAAAACTGTTATTGATTTTTTAATAATGATAATAATATTATTCGGACTTTCACGGTTACTTACACTAGTTAGAACTTATGATTATATAGTTAATAATAAGTAATAATAACTCACAATCACATTTCGAATAGTAAAGCGATAAAAAAAATGCAAACATCATACCTACTAAGCAATGTTTTTGTTTTTAATTTGTCTAGCATAACCCGGCCTTTTCCTAAAACATAATGTATAAATCTAAATGTAAACTGCACTGCACTGTTTGGTCGGCTTCTTCACCTTCTCCATGTTAGGAACTACGCGAACATTATCATACGTATTATTACGATATCATAAACTTAAACGGCCGTGTTCACTGGATTTAAAACACTTCACCATCATTTAAATTCTATAGGGTAAATTACAACCGTGCCGTTTTCTGTGCATCTGTTAGCAACGGCGAACTGTGTCTTCAACTCTTCACTTGCGTGGAAGTGGCTTATCGGTTATAAGCAACTTTCTTCGTAGGTCATCACCATTCACCATAGCTGCACGCTGAATAATGGTATGATTGAGACCTGATCTACTAGATCCTTCCTTTTGTGCCCATAAAACAACCGTTTTTTCGCTGTAACAACAGTATTACATAATAACAACAATGTAAGATACGAGTAGGTAATTAGATTAAGTATCATTAATATTACAAAACATGTAAAAACTACTTACGTTTATACATTATATTAAATAGCAATTAACTGTGATCTTTTAAAGATCAATCGATAACTCATTGCTATATTAGTAAAGAAAGGAATCAATTGGTAAACGGCTAACGAATGAATACGAAGTGAGTGTAATAAAAAAAGATTACGGTAGTTATATGTCATCTATCTACCTTCTTCAATTATTATACTAAACGTAGTCGTAATGGATATCTGTAGGTATAAAAAAACAAACTGATGATTAATTTCAATCTACTATCCAAATGGCAAATGGCCCAGTGGCAAATAGACTGCAGTTTAAAGTCGACCTGAGAATTCGGGTTCAAACCCGCGGCCGCGTCCAGCCAAATTATGTTTTTGTAATTTATTCGATGTTTGGAGTTCGCTCTTAGTGCAAAACACTAACAAGAAGAAGAAAATTTAATAATACCTCCACGAAGGTGTGTTGTTAAAAACAAAAAATCGGGAATGCGTTAAAGTTGACTCGATAAATATACAAAAATAGTAGGTGGTGGTTATCCAAGTAAATAGAAATTTCGAAGACGCGGACGAAAACAATTTTTATTTCATTAAAAATCAGCTAACAACGCCATCTAGTGAAATCTCGCTTAACTTTTGAGGCTTACATTTACATCTATAATAATACTACACGTTGTGCTCATAGATGGCGTAGGATTCGGCGGACAAGCGAAACTGTTTCTGAATTGACCATGGACTTTTGCTGTCTAGTGTACTTATTAAACTGGAATCGTCCGCCGTTGACGGCAGAGTAGGTTATTTGAAATGATACCTTCTGCCGTGGACGGCAGAATTGCTTTTTTGAATTAAAACTTCTGCCGTGCACGGCAGAGTTGCTTTGTTGAATTGGAATCTTCCGCCGTGCACGGCAGTGTTACTTATTAAATTGGAATCGTCTGCCGTAGACGGCAGAGTAGCTTATTTGAAATGGTACCTTTTGCCGTGAACGGCAGAGTTACTTTTCTGAATTAAAACTTATGCCGTGGACGGCAGAGTTCTTTGTTGAATAAGAACCTTCTGCCGTAGACGGCAGACTTCCTTATAGAATTGGAATCTTCCGCCGTGCACGGCAGAGTTACTTATTGAATTGGAATCGTCTGCCGTAGACGGCAGAGTTGCTTTTTTGAACTGGAATCATCCGCCGTGCACGGCAGAGGTACTTATTGAAATGGAATCGTCTGCCGTAGACGGCAGAGTAGCTTATTTGAAATGATACCTTCTGCCGTGGACGGCAGAGTTGCTTTTTTGAATTAAAATTAATGCCGTGGACGGCAGAGTTGCTTTGTTGAATAAGAACCTTCTGCCGTAGACGGCAGACTTCCTTATAGAATTGAATTCTTCCGCCGTGCACGGCAGAGTTACTTATTGAATTGGAATCGTCTGCCGTAGACGGCAGAGTTGCTTTTTTGATTTGAAATCTTCCGCCGTGCACGGCAGAGGTACTTATTGAATTGGAATCGTCCGCCGTTGACGGCAGAGTAGCTTATTTAAAATGATACCTTCTGCCGTGGACGGCAGAATTGCTTTTTTGAATTAAAACTTCTGCCGTGGACGGCAGAGTTGCTTTGTAGAATTAGAATCTTCCGCCGTGCACGGCAGTGTTACTTATTGAATTGGAATCGTCCGCCGTAGACGGCAGAGTAATTTATTCGAAATGATACCTTCTGCCGTGGACGGCAGAGTTGCTTTTTTGAATTAAAACTTCTGCCGTGGACGGCAGAATTGCTTTGTTGAATAAGAACCTTCTGCCGTAGACGGCAGACTTCCTTATAGAATTGGAATCTTCCGCCGTGCACGGCAGAGTTACTTATTGAATTGGAATCGTCTTCCGTAGACGGCAGAGTAGCTTATTTGAAATGGTACCTTTTGCCGTGAACGGCAGAGTTACTTTTTTGAATTAAAACTTATGCCGTGGACGGCAGAGTTGCTTTGTTGAATAAGAACCTTCTGCCATAGACGGCAGACTTCCTTATAGAATTGGAATTCTCCGCCGTGCACGGCAGAGTTACTTATTGAATTGGAATCGTCTGCCGTAGACGGCAGAGTTGCTTTTTTAAATTGGAATCTTCCGCCGTGCACGGCAGAGGTACTTATTGAATTGGAATAGTCTGCCGTAGACGGCAGAGTAGCTTATTTGAAATGATACCTTCTGCCGTGGACGGCAGAGTTGCTTTTTTGAATTAAAACTTCTGCCGTGGACGGCAGAGTTGCTTTGTTGAATAAGAACCTTCTGCCGTAGACGGCAGACTTCCTTATAGAATTGGAATCTTCCGCCGTGCACGGTAGAGTTACTTATTAGTAGTTATATATTGGGAGTTCTACCCCGCTCCCCTGGGCTACGGCTCACTTCGTTCGCCTTCGCGGTCGCGGGGTAAAACTCTCAATATATAAACCATAATTCTGCAGCAGTGGGACAAAACTCTCAATCACATATTTGGGACAGAACTCTCAATCGTCTATTTGGGGCAGAACTCTCAATCGCATACTGAAAAACTCTCAATCACATATTTAGATAACGTAATAGTGACATTGTGAATTTTCGGAGAGGCAAAAGATAGAACTCTCAATCGCCTACTAGAAAACTTCCAATCACATATTTGGATAAGAACATTTCAACTTAATTTTTGCCCATGATAAATATGTTATTTAAAAAAGCAAAAGGCTTAACACAACGGGTGCTAAGCTAGCATCGCACCCGCCAGATCTTGTTCTTAGAGAACCAGATCTCGTAACACACCATTGCCCAGTTTGGACGTCATGCTGAGAGGTTTCTGGGCTTAGGTTTATTACGGTGTTTGTCACACTCAGTTCACATCGCAGAATTGGCCAGAAACTTTGATGTGAAGAGCATGGTTTGAGATTGAAATTGATATTGAGATCGAGATTGAGATTAGACTTTGAGTTGGGATCACCAAGTACTACGACTGTCTAGCAATGGTTCACCCGTGTCATTACTGTACTGGATGCAAGCATGTTCCACTAATACGCCACCGCGTTGTTGTGTTTGACCGTCACCACGTTGTATCGTACATAACCTGCCCTGTCCATAGGTAGGATTATTAAAACCAAGCAGGGTACTGTATACGCTACCGCGTTACCAAGTCAACATCGCTGAGTGGGCCAAGCTCTTTGATGCCGTTAAGTGGTAGGAGTACTATGAACTATCAGTCGGTATAGCCACAGACACTCCGACAGTTCTAACAACGAAATTGTATATATATGAACCAATCTTAAAAACTTCGTAAGCGTGATGCAGGCCTAGCCTTCTGATTGGGTGATTTATGTGACGTAGATATGATGAATTACAATTAGGTTAATGCAAAAGCAGTCTTAATGAATTCACGACAAAGATAAAATTTCTTTTACTCAAAGGTTTTATAGAAACGTGTGAATTAACCTCGAACGTTCGCTAAATGCAAATAATCGAAACTATACTTTGTCCTTGTTTTACTCAAAGCATACCAAGCAATAAACAAGTGACAGAGCATGGGACGACCAATAGTCGAACTAGTGTTGATATATAATATCATATTAAAGGATAAAATAAACGGACTGGTTATGTAGTTTCTACCTATGTAGGTGAATCCTCTAAAATGTTAATGCAGTTTATAAATATTATTTCTATCTATGATTTCGACATCTGTTTACATATATAAATATATATTTTTTATAAACAAAATATGTGATAATCTTAATGTATCAATTTTTACACTAATGGATAATACAGACTGATTAAAGTTAAAATTCTCTTTCCTGTTGGCAATTGTTAATAAGGAATTGTGTGCGCGTAAGTTCTGCTGGTGTTTGTTATTTTGTTTAAGAGAAAAGATTTTATGCTCATTACTAGACTGATTAAAAAAATGGGTTTAAACCCTTTACTTTGAAATGTCCATAGGAAAGATGCGAACATAATTTCATTGAATTCCACTTTCTTATATTTTTTAATAATAACAAGCGTATAAAAAATGTTTTTCTTCGAAGCAACAACTGTTAGTAGAAATGACGCTTCTGTTTTGTTAGTCACATTTCATTACAATAGGAATGTGGCGGGCCGGCGACGGCGTGTGATACTTGAGAATGCTGACGGCATTTATTGAACCTGTACCATGATACTAGGTTACGAATATTATTTAACCAACTTTCTAAGTAGAGGTTATGTTTTAATACATTTTTTTTTGTTTAAGTAATTAAATAAATATTTTTTTATTTTAAGATTTTAATCTAGTGTAAAGTTTAAATACATATATATGAATTTAGTAAGGAGAAAAATAATCAATGACTATGGTATTGTTTAAAATAAATGGTATGATTTTAATTTAGGCTTTCGATGGATATTTCGTGAGAAGAAGCCATCTTATATTTAGATATTTAATAGAGATACGAACTACTAAGCATGCGTACGATCTGATTATCCACCCGGTACCATGATACTAGGGTTATTTAACCGACTTTCTAAGTAGCGTTGTATTAATACATTTTTCGATTAATAAAACCAGATTTTTTCTTTTGTGAAAGAGAAAGGTAATCAATCAAAAACCAGGGATATTCAATAGAGATATGAACTTATGAAAACGATAGTGATGATTATATTTACTAAAATTAAAAGGTTTATCAGCTAAATATGTTCTCGTTGTAACAGGCATATTTACACGTGTTGCAATATCAGCAATCGGCGATTGTATTTGATAATTCGATACTATGTCGGCGCTTTGTGGTAAACAAGTGAAAGCGTATTTGGAATACAATTTATGTACTTAAATTTATAAAATAATATTTTCTATAAAAATAATAACATTAAGGTCTAAAGTTTAATGTTCAAACTTGGTTGTTTAGTCATACTATAATTCTTATTTCGGTTAAATACCGATTCATCAAATATTGACTATAAAACATAGCATTTCTTTTGCGTCTATTTCTTTACAATTCCGCATTGTGCTTTGAAGCTGTTCGTTATTTTTGTTAAGTGAAGCTACTGCAACTGCCGACTTCATTTAAAATGTTAGTAAGTATCCTATTTATTTAATTTCTAAAAATTGTTAAGTGTAGTGCTCTATTTTTATTTAATTTTTTTGAAGGTCTGACTCCGAGTATTCTACTTACACGCGCACGCCCTCACCTGAGCCGAAGAAACCTACAAAGAATATTAAGAAAAGGAAATCGTCCTCAGCATCAAGGTATTTCATTTATTTTATATTCATCATCATCATAAGCCTCCCCAGAATCTGTCGATTTTATATAAAAATAAAATAATCTTTTTAATTATATTTAAAGCTCCCCCTAGCCTAGTCGTTAGTGACGCTGTTTAGCTACAGTCACCTGCGAATGCCGCAAAAATATCTGACACCATCTCATTTATAGATCCATAACAGCGTGACACATATTTTGGAGCCTTCAAAGAGTAATATATAATTGCAGGTACTAAGCTAGAGCTCACGAGATTTAATCCCAGTAAGGTCATATATTTGTGTGTTTATCATGTAAATTTATTTCTCACATATGGATGTTTTTTCGTGTATAATTTATAAAATCCTCGTCTGACATCCTTAACTTTGCTTAGTTAAGTAACATGACCTTAAATATATATATATATATATATATATATATATATATATATCGTTAACATATATTGAAATACGTTTTTTTCTTATTTTTAGGTTTGAATTTGAAACAGCAAATCAGCGGCCTCGCACGCCATCACCAGTATCCCAAAAGAAAAAACCAAGCAACAAAGTTCGTGCTTCAACCAGTAAAAACAAGAATTCGGGCTCTAGGTACTAAATTTACTCGTTGTTTTTAAAGTAGTAGTTTTAGTTTATGTGATTATGCAACTATAACATAATGCATTTGTTAGA
Organism: Epinotia ramella; assembly: GCA_947578815.1. Lineage (NCBI taxonomy): Eukaryota > Metazoa > Arthropoda > Insecta > Lepidoptera > Tortricidae > Epinotia > Epinotia ramella. Next base: position 23,367,670 of record OX388216.1, read on the forward strand.
GATATTTAATGTCTTTTTTCTTTTTTCCAGTTCTTCCAAAAAATCAGCCGAAACCGATATCTTCAAAATTATAAGAGAAGAAGAGAAGATCACCGACAACCAAAAATTGGGAACCGTCAAGACAACTTCATCGTTTACCAGTCGTATATCTACGGGTTCTTCACGACGTACTACGATAACGGACGGTAACTTTTTAATTGATTTAAAAGTGTATAACATTGAGGATTATCAAAAAACTGACCCTGGAGAACGTTTTAAAAAGGCGTTAGCGTCGGTTAAATTGCAGTGTAAGGAGGATTCCTCTGAGTGGAATCAAATGCAAAAGTTTTTAGGCCAAACCTTTAATATTTTTGAGGATTGTGAGCCTGTTTATTTTAATAATTATAAAAAAAACTAGGTTAATATATTCAAGTCTCTTATAATAACAGAATTAATTTTAAACTAAATTTAGTTATTTTTAATCAAAAGTTGTTTGTTTCATTATTGCAACACATTCGCATATTTTACGTTGTTCATTAAAGCAAGTTGTGATAGCAAATGGTGGATATGTCTATTATAAAATTTCGAGTATGATTTTTACATTAAAAACATATCGCGCTGTTATCTAAATATATTGTATTCCGAAATATAATTTTTAAAGACTCCATATTTTTACATATGTATATTTTATGTACAATAACGTTTATATGAATAAATATTTTAATTAAAATTAAAATAAGATAAAGATCCTTTTCTGTTATATATTAAAAAAGTAATTTCAAATGTAGCAATTGTATTCCGTGACTATTTGATATTTATTTAAAGGCTTATCCACACTTTGCATAGTGTTCACCATCAATTGCATTCTAAATGAGGAGCCAGCCGAGTTTTGATTAATATAACGTATGCAAATAGTGAACCTATATAGCTGGGTTAGAAATAATATATTAAGTCGTGTTTGACAAACTACTTTTTAAAATAGTCTACTACGTTTAGCTACTTTTTGTATTATAATAATTCATTATGCCTTTTTGTGTTCCGTGTAGTACGTCTGTAGAAAAAAATAAATGGATAGGTCATCTTCGAAGCAATACGCATAAAACAATTGTAAATTCTAACAATGTACTTAATGATGGCGTTGAAGTAGTAGAGTCAGCATTTCGAATGCGCATTGCCACTTATCGTATTACAGCAAGCAACGATCAAAGTCTTGGATCTATCGATGCATTTATGAACTCTATCCGTAACAAAATAAAACGACTTTTAGATAATTCTCTTATGAAACATACGTGCGTGAAAGTAAATTTCGAACTCTTTGCAATGTTCTTAATGTTTAAAGATAATAGTCAATCATTGAAATCATTTGGAACTAAAAATAAAATTTTATACCGAAGTTATGATTTTGAGGCACTGTTTTGCGAGCTCGTTAACTGCCTCAAGAAAAAATCTGAGGAGTTTCAAGACCGTGATAGTGGATGGGCTTTTGTTAGTAACTCACATTTAGAGATTAACATAAACAAGTATCAACCATTACGAGGTTCGAGCTATGTTGACCTGCCAAAGTTCATAAAAAACAAGAAAGCATGTCTAAATATACAAAACAACGATCAATGCTGTTTTTTGTGGTGTGTAACAGCGGCTTTGCATCCTTCTATTAAACACCCTGAAAGAGTATCATCTTATCCTAATTTTCGTGACGTTTTGAATATTTCCCAAATTTCTTTTCCAGTCACATTTGATGACATTAGAATATTTGAGAAGAACAACCCGGTGATTTCATTAACGATTTTTGGTTTAAAAAATAATAAAATTGTTGTGGGCCCCCTTTACAAGTCTGAAGTATCCAGTAATCAGAAAAGTAGAAAAAATATAAACCTACTTTTAATAGACGATGACAGTCACCCGCCGCATTATGTCCTAATCAAAGATTTGAGTCGTCTTGTGCGTAGACAAGTAACGAAACATAATAGTAAGATATACTTTTGCGAAACCTGTCTGTTATTTTTTCTTACACAGGAGGAAGTTGCAAATCACTTGTGTACTGGAGTAGTTACTGTTTTACCAGAAAAGGGAACAGTAATTAAATTCAAGCATTTCGATCGTAAACAGAATGTTCCATTCGTTATATATGCAGATTTTGAATCGTTACTAGAACCAACTGAAACTAGTGCCTCTGATACTGATACTAGTGATACTACTGATAGACACACCTCTAACACTACAACTTTGCATCATCATATACCAGCTGCCTTTGGATATTATATTGTTTGTAATCCAGATCCAAGTCATAATCGTTATTTTTCTTATCGCGGTACTGATTGTGTTGATAGATTTATTGAAGAAATCTATAAAGATGTTGCTAAAATTTATAGAGTTTTGAACACAAATACACCAATAATATTCAATGAAAATGACGAGTTAAACTTTTTGAACGCTAAACGTTGTCATATTTGTAACCATTTTCTATTCTCTGATCGGGTACGGGATCACTGCCACATTACAGGAAGCTATCGAGGAGCAGCACATAACCTGTGTAATTTACAGTATAAACATCCTAGTTTTGTACCTATATTTTTTCACAACCTATCTGGTTATGATTGTCATTTATTTATTAAAAAACTAGGCGAGGCACCGGGAAACGTGAAAGTTATACCTAAAACCAAAGAAAACTATATTTCTTTTACTAAATTTATTCCTATCGATAACGAGTATTTCCAGCTTCGTTTCGTAGATTCTTTCAAATTTCTAGACACAAGTTTGGAGAAACTAACTAAGACTATGCAGAAATCTGACTTTGTTCATTTACGTAAATACTTTTGTAATGATAAGGAGTTCGATTTACTTACACGAAAAGGCGTGTTTCCCTATGAGTATATGAATAAATGGCAATGTTTTGAAGAAAAATACCTTCCATCTATTGACTATTTTAATAATTCACTTACTAATGAGAAAGTTTCTATAAAAGATTATGACCATGCGCAATCAGTGTGGAACCAGTTCAAAATACGTAATTTAGGCGAATATACAGACCTTTATTTGCTAACCGATGTTCTTCTTTTAACCGATATTTTTGAAAAGTTTCGCGCTACTTGCAAACAACACTATGACTTGGATCCGGCTTTTTATTTAACTACACCCAGCTTATCATTTGATGCCATGCTTCTGAAAACTGGTATTGAATTAGAGCTTATAGATGACTTTAACATGCTCAAAATGATTCAATCTGGCATTAGAGGAGGAGTCTGTATGGCATCTCTACGGTATGCTAAGGCTAATAATATATACTTACCTCACTTTGATCCCTCTCAGATAGACTCATTTCTAATTTATATTGACTGTAATAATTTGTATGGTTATAGCATGTGTCAGTATATGCCATTATCAAACTTTAGATTTCTACACAACCGTGAAATTAATGCTTTAAATATTACTCAAATTCCTGATGATTCGGATTATGGTTTTATTCTAGAAGTGGATATTATTTACCCAAAAGATTTACATGCCAAACATAATGATTTACCATTTTGTCCCGAAAAATGTATTCCACCAGGTGGAACGCATTATAAACTTGTACCTAATCTATATGACAAATACTCGTATGTGATTCATTATATACATTTGAAAACGTGTCTTAAACACGGTTTACAATTAAAAAAGATACATAGGGTAATTACATTTAAACAATCCCCTTACTTGAAACAATATATTGATATGAATACAAGGTTACGTCAAGAGGCAACGTCTGTTTTTGAACAAGACTTTTGTAAATTGATGAATAATAGTATATTTGGTAAAACTTTAGAAAATACCGAGAAAAGGGTCGATGTGCGCTTAGTTAATCAGTGGGCTGATAATGATAACAAAACAAAAAAGAAAATCACAGCTGATAGATTGATTGCAAAGCCAAATTTTCACAGTGCATCAGTTTTTACTGAAAATTTGGTTGCAATTCAGTTGAAGCCAGATCTCATAATTTTGGACAAACCAATTTACATTGGTTTCGCTGTACTAGAGTTATCTAAAAGTCATATGTATGATTTTCATTATTCGGTATTTAAACGCTTTTATGATAGTCGTCTACAAATGTGCTACACGGACACAGATAGTTTTCTTTATTATATACAGACAAAAGACTATTTCAAAGATTTAAGAATGCATTTTTTGTCTTATTTCGATACTAGTTGTTACGATGTTGGGAATAAATTTTTGTTACCAGTTCAAAATAAAAAAGTCCCAGGACTATTTAAAGATGAAATGGAAGGAGACATGGTTAAAGAATTTGTAGCACTGCGTTCAAAAGTTTATTCTATTAAAACCATCGGTATTGTTAAACCAAATGTTATTAAAAAAGCTAAGGGAGTGAAAGAAGCTGTTATACGAAATTTAAAGTTTTCGCAATACGAGAAATCATTATTTCAAGGAGATATAATAAAGAGAAAAAATATATTATTTAAGTCGATCAAACATGAAATATTTACCCAAAGTGTAAATAAAGTTGCTCTATCAGCTAAAGATGATAAGCGGCTGATATCTGATAACCAAATATCCACGAAAGCTTGGGGACATACCTCAATACTTAATGTTTAATTGATTATTCATTGTCATAAGCATATACATAAAAATATTTAATCTCACTGTATGCCGTTATAGATCGTTATTAAATGTACAGGACATGGAATCGAAACAAGTTTATTTAAGATTAAAACTCAAAATGTAAATTAAAGAGAATTAACGTATCAATTATGTGTCCTGAAGTAATTTTATCTTCCTTCTTTCTTTCTTTCTCCATTATGTGTATTGTGTTTTTATTTGAACATTGAATGATGTATGATAAATAAATGTATTATCTTACTATTTTGTTGTTTTTCTTATAATTAACCTGAAACCTTTTAATATATAGTTTATTTATATACGTTTTCTTATTAAACCACATGATGTGATGAATTAGAAACAAGTTGCGACTTGCGACGCGTGTATACCTAAACACGTGTAAAGTTAAAGATCATATAACACTACCTATTGCGCATTTACATTTTTGCTGAACAGACAGTAGCTAACCTTTATAAGCGCATAGTATTTTTAATTGCTTACATTTGAATAGCATCAAACGCTTCTTCGTTATCTACTCGCAACCAAAGACCTGGTAAGTTTTTTTTTTTTTTTTTTTTTTTTGACTACCGTTTAAACAACTAGGGAACAAACGAAATTATTTTATGAATGATTTTTTATTTGTTTTGAGTAGTCACACTATAAGTGGTCATGTGGTTTAGAGGTAATGACGCTAGCCGAGTAAGCTGAAGGCGTGGGTTCGAGTCCCCGTTCGGCCACCGGAGGACTTGATCACTTTTTCTTTGGTGTATGATATCTATGTGAGTTTATAACCATTTAAATTTAACTAGTGACCTATGCGAAAAAAAAAATCGTTTCCAAATCAATAAACATTAAGATTAAATATTTTTGTTTATATTTTATCAATAATCTTATAGCTTTTAAATATATTTATCAATGTAATTTTTCTCCGTTGTGTTTAAGGTTTTCAAAAAATGGGAGATACCGAAGATATACACATTGATTTCTCACAATACGCTCAAGATCCGTTTCAACTACCACAAGAATTTGATGATAGTGATTTGTACAAAAAAATTAAGAAAACCATCGATAATCCAAAAGTCAAGAAACGTACAGCAAAAGTAAATAATAAAATAATAAAAAGGAGACAAGGGCACCCACCATGTTTTGTCATCAACAATGAAGCAGGCAAAGGTAGTAAGCTTATAAGAATCCAAATAATCGACATCAAAGATGGCGTTCCGGATCTAAACGAGCAAGATGAAAAGGTGCTGCTGAGTGCGCAGTATGTGGCGAATGACGGTTACGATGAAATAATTGACTGCACAGAAGGTGTAATAAATAAGATTTCAAAGAAATTGTGTGGCTACAGTGTTAGTCTTTAGAATTGGTAATTAATAGTTCAAGTGCTAACTTCTTAATTTTTGTATTATTGTGGTCTAATAAATTTCATTTAAGTAAATTTGATGTTTTATTATCTCCTTAAAATTCATGCTAATTATTTAGTCCCCTTTTATAAATATATACATATCTGAAGGTTGAAAAATAAAAATTAAATTAAATTTATTTAATAACATTTATTTCAAAAATAAAATTACAGTTTAACATTAGAATTCTGAATGATTGTCTAAATACCATTTTTTTATACATAAAACATTTTTTAATGCACAAGACTTTTTATGATACACACAATTAAAAACACATTCATTAGAACAATATTTTCTATACAGCTCTTGTAAATTAGGTACATTTTTTTCACCTAAATCTAAAACAGTACAGTTTGGATATAATTCTTTTACCCATTTAATTTTTTCCATACCTTTAACATAGATCGTCTTATCTTTTATATGGTTAATAATTAGTCTTTTAAATTCTCTATAATCAACATAACCCTCGTACCACAGAATACCTAAATGTTTTTCTATCCATCTTGTCTGCCTCTTTTCAGTTTCCGTTAATGTAGAAAATGGAAAAGGGGGTTTTATTAAAAAAAATTGAGTGTATTCCAGCGTGCTGTATGCAAATTCTTTGACTATAAATTCGTTTTCTTTTGTTTTAAACCCTTGAAGATCCACGAATATGCAGTCCTGCATTACGATATTTTTTTCGTAATATTACTTAAAGGCTTATATTCGACAATGCTGTCGTTTAAAATCAAACAATAAGCGCTGGTATGCTTAGGCAGATTTGATTCGCATTCGAATTCAACACGCACATCCACGGAACCGGATTTCAAGGTTTCGTTTTGACGAGAACAGTCGATAACGAATAAAGGTGCGATACTTTTGAATTCTTGCGGGTCTAGCAAGGGGGCTTGTGAGCGGTTATAATAAGACTGTTGAAATTTTGCATATTGTTCGTATAATATAGCAAACCTTTCAGTTGAAAATTTAACATCAAAACTTTCATATGGAAAGTAGCTGGAATTTAAAAAGACCTTAACATCTTTCAAATTACAGTGATCAAAGTGTGTCATATCTCTACTAGAATTTTTTTGACGTTCTGTTTTCAACCCAATGATAATATAACGCGGTTTTTCAATTTGAGATGAAGTTTTAATAGCCCAAGAGTGTTTTGAAGTTTCAGGTAAGAGCGGATATTCATACAAATCCCAATTCCTAAATGCTATCTGAATAGCACGATCTCTTTCTAAATTTTTCAGTAAGTTCAATCTTTCTCGATCAGACACTTTAATATGAGGCATACGCCATACTATTTTAGATATAGAAAAATGGTCTATATATTCATCAGCATTTAGCTTAACGCTGTTCAAATTAGTATTCGATCTTAAAAGAACAAGTTCATGCTTGCAATTAATAATAATTTTGGTATAATCCTCAGCAAACCCAAGAATTTTGTTTAAAGGAACAGACACAGAAAATGTTCCGTGTGAATTATTCGTACCGTTGATATCCCATCCCCATGATTTAGACATCGACGCTTCGAGTTCATTCATGGATACAAGGGATTTCATAGTTGTTGTAACCCCTACATTTTTAATTTTATCTATTTCGATTCCATTCAGTTCATATCGAATATCTTGAAATAAATGGAGTATAGGGTTGTTTGTTAAGTGTACAGATTTTACCTCTGCTTTTGTTGTTCTATTGAATACGGCTATAGTACCCTCTATGTATAAAGTACTTGCTGATGGAAGTACGTAAAGATCTTGGCGGTTAATGGGTATTCGTATTTCATCATTGAAATCAAAACTAGTTACGTACGGCTTATACGAATGATATTCAAAACTCTCGATTGAGTTGTCAAAGGTAAAAGGCTCCGTTAAGTTTAATATACTCATTTTAATTGACCTAGGCTTTGGAGGAATTGCTTATTTTGTTTAGTAAGTTTCACTTTAGGTCTTCTTTTCGTGATTACTTGATGAGTACTGGTAATGTTTTTAGGGGAGACTGAAGTTTTATTGAAGTCTATCATTTTTTTCTTAGATGTAAATATATCTGTATTTCTTCGCCTCGTAAATTAACTAGATTATTGTTAACGTCTAAAATTCTTATCGTAATTGAATTTAAGCTGTTTTGGGTTACAGGGAAATAAATAACGTTCTTTGGTGTTTCTATAATCCGATAACCAGGTGGCACGTTTGGCACAAACTCGTGAATAATATGACTAGGTTTTCCGTTAACGAATGATCCGCTCACTATGTCACATTCGATGCGGACTATAGTTGTTGACAGAATGGAGACAGGATAAGGAGATTCTGTTAATATATTTGCTTGAATGGATTCTGAACCGAAGCCAAGTAAACTACCAATAGAACTTTCTTTATCAAATTGAATATTTTCAGAGCATAAAATAGATGTCTTTAAGGTATTATTATTGCATGTTAGTGTAAACGAACATCCTTGAAGATGTTCTTTGAGGTAATCGTCAATATCTTGAAGTTCATATGATCCTTCTGGAATTTTAATTACTTTGTTTTTACCATAATAGAACTTATTATTTCTTACGTCTATGTTGGGTATAGAATTAAACGTTGATATATACAACAGTCCGCACTCATATTCACCATCTAGTTGAAGAGCTTGTGAATGGTTTGTTATCAGAGTAGAAGATGTTCCAGTTATAGATAAAGTGAAAGACATCGCGAGAATGATAAACTGTTTATTGTGCGAGGGTATTTAAACGGTTATACCAATATTGTTTTAAGTACTTTAGACATAAATGACCACAATTGACAGTATTAAACTTTTGGTACGTGTTATAATTATAGTAAATATCGTATTTTTTTAAATATTTCTTTAATTCTAGCGGAGGTGGAAGATCACCATAACTATTAAAATATTCACAATAATTCTTATCTTTTACGTAGGCTACCCAATGTGTACCATTATTTTGAGAACTATCCAAATTAACAATTCCACATTCTACTTTTTTAGGACTCTTTGGTAAACTGTCTCTCATATAAACTCCTCGAAAATGTGGAATATCAGATGAGTGTTTTAAAATGTCAATATTTGAAAGCGCGCGCCTGGGTAACCTCTCATTCAGTTTTTTGAAATTTTCAAACATAATCCTTTACCATTTTTATATGGTTTAATGTGTAACCCTTTTCCTAACGCAATAGATTCCATCATCTTATTATGTCTCTCCGATTCAGCTAGACTTTTTCTTGCAGCTTTGTAATCACCTACAGCTTTAGCAATTCCGGCAGCTCCTCCTGCTAATGATCCCAACGCAGACAACCCGGCAAAAATAGGTATCAGCGGTAAGAAGCCTCCAGTTTTTGGGATTGGTATACGACGAGGTAGACGTATCTTTGCATTGGTATTAAAAACTTTTTTTGCGGCAATAAGTGCTCGTTCAATTATATTACAACCTTTTGTTTTTGGTTTCTTTTTTAACTCAGTACGTATCTTAGACACAAAACGTTTGAATGGTTTTACACCGGCACCTGCCTTTATTTTAGATTTCATCAGTTTGCTAACTAACCACGAAGCAATTTTTTCTCCTCTTCCAGCATCTCTCGACTTTTTTCTTTGTTTCGCCATTTCGTATAGTTCTAAATCAGCACGATGTCTATCAGCTAAATCAGAATATCTATCATATGCTATGTCGTGTTTCATACACGCATTATCTAACGCATTAATTCCTTTATCGCCTCTTTGTAACCTTTTGCGCAATTTTGTTCCCGGTCCACAATAGTTATAGCCAGGTAAGTGTAATTCAAATGGTAAATTATTAATAGCGCTGTTTAAGAGTCCTCTTCCTTTCATATCACGTAAGATAATAACACCATCATTGAAGAGAAAGTATATAAGTATAATTAAACAATGGCATTTTTATCAATCCAACTGTTTTCGCTATCACTAAGCCCTAACCATTTAATATACAACTTTCTACCCTTCTTTTTAATAACCTTTTCTACAAGGTAAACGTTGGGATGGTTGGTTTTCAGAAGTTCTTCTCCATAAAATGTACCAAGTATAGTGTTTCTACGCTGATCTTGAATGTGATACGTAACAGGTTGAGTGTGATTCACATGTTTAATCGTGAAAAGTTCTGTTGACCAATTAGGTGTATAACCTTTGTGAAAGGCGCTTTTATACTTGCTAATACGTACAGAATCTCCTACATTGAATTTTTTTAATTTATAACTCAAATTGGGTTTCGATTTTTCAATATTTTTTGAAACTTGAATTTCATTATCAAAATTTACATCAATAGGTTTAAATTTTGTTGTGCGATGTACAGTTTGATTATAAGATTTTACTACATCGTCTAACGGTTTACCAACCCATTTATAGTTACCAATTAAACTAAAATATTTGTAGAGTTTGCACTTAAGTGTTTTTATCAGCCTTTCAACAATAGATGCCTTCTTAACTGAATAAGTTGAGTAATGATTTACTTTCAATGATTTTAAATAGCCATCAAATTCATTATTGTAGAATTCTTTTCCCAGGTCAGTTTGTAAATTGTTAGGTATTCGTTTAGATATTTTTATTATTAGTTCGAATGCAATTTGGACTTCCGTTTTGGTTTTAGACTTAATAGGTGTACACCATGCGTACTTTGAAAATGTATCAATAACAGTTAAAATATATTTATATCCTCTGTTGACCGTATGTAGTTTTTGTAAATCAATCAAATCTGCTTGCCATAAATCATCAATTCCTTTTAGTACAACCGATCGTCGCTTAAAATTTCTTCGTGCTGATCGATGGATCTCGTTCACTATTTGCTGTTTTATCATTATTTAATTTTTCCAAGATATCATCTATCTCCTTCTTCGTGTAAAAGTTAAGTTTTAACTGAGAAGCAAGTTGTCGAATTTGATTATTTATGGTGTTAAACGAAGAGTCTATATACTTCTTTTCGTACATGTTTTGAATGTATTCGTCAACGTACTGCTTGTTAACTACATCATCGGAAGACAATGGTTTAACAACTCCTTTTAATCTTAAAGATTTTAAATCAAAATGTCCGGCTTCTGTTAGAAGCAAAGCCTTGTCCTTGAGCCCACAGATTTCGCCAGCACGCAAGCGCTTATGAACATGCTGACCGAATTTGTCTATATTCATTTTTATATTTGAAAGTCAGACTTCAACTGATGGAGAAAAAAAAGATTATTCATTTATATATTATTTGTTAAGCCTGCTTCACGTAATTCTTCAATGATAGATATGATTTCGTTATCTAACCCTGTATTGCCGGCGTCACGCGATGCAATAAGCAGTTTTAATCGCTCTACTAATTCGTTTGGGTCATCCCAATACACATATGAGATGTCTCTTTTTACTTTTTTCATTGAGGGCATACCTTTACCGGATACATATAATTCTTCACTTACTGTACGTTGCTTGGATAATTTGAAAAGAGGTTTTATAACGTATAAATATTTCATACCCTTGTTGCTTTTTATCGGCTTATTAGGATCGAAGTCACGTCTATGTGCATTAGTTTTCAATAATAATGTTTTATATGATCGTTTATCATCTTCAGTTACTAATTTTAAGTCAGGTACTTTCTTAAACAATAAATCGTGTAAGCCTTGTGTTAAAAAATAGCTTTCTCCGACTATCATGAGTTTTTCATCATTCACAGAAATTGGATAAGATCCAAGCATTAGCTTACCACGCTCATTACGTACACCAAATGGAATGTTCATGTTAAAATATTGTTTTTGCCAAACAGGATCCTCGCGAGGGGAAGCGTACGAGTCTGACGTTTTAAAAGAAGCATCATTTGTTGTGTTAGAATCACTTTGGTTGCCACTTTCATGAGATGTAGAATCACTGTCATTTAATTCAGATTCAAATGATTTTCTCAGTAATGTTTTATTATCTAGACTTTCTTTCATTCCATCTTCAGAAGGACTATATTTCAATGCTTTTATAGACTTGTTCCAGTTTTTAAAACCAAAATCCATGTCACTAATGTTCAGATTGTTAGCATTATTACTATTATTATTATTTTTTACCATTTCACTAAGTGGACTTGTGATTGGTTTCAACATTGCTTCCAGCATTATATTATCGTTTGATTTAACATCACGAATGAGTTTAACTTTTTTTCTAACTGCTTCAGCACATTGGAGAACTTTTTGTTTAAATAATTTTTCTTCGTTAATTTTATGTTTCATGTCCGAACTATGCGGGTCCATTTTAAGTTATAAGTTTTTAATATAAATACTATGCTTTATGTATCCAGTTAATCAAGCATGATAAATGTATCAAAACCTTTCCTATAACATCCAGAATTTCTATTACAATCTTTATTTATAACTAAGTAATCAAACGGCATGTTCCATACTTGTCCACACATTTCACGAAACTGTGACCACGACATATCACTTCCTACGTGTTCATCATAAACATGCTTCAAATTAATATCATCTTGTTTAAAAAGAATAATTAAATTGGCATTATCTCTTATTAATTGTTTAGGTATTTTACTATACGTTTGATTCAGATAGAAGCTATCTATATTTTTATGCCTCCCCATTGCAAAGTAATCTCGTATATTATTCTGATTTTCACACGCAACATCATCAAATATCATGATTGAATTAATGTTGGCTGCATGGGGACTCAAGATTTCATCATTTTCACTATATTTTTGAAATGAAACAGATGGAACCAGCTTAAAAACTTTTTCTAGAAATTGATATATAGGTTGAAATAAGGTTTTAGAGTAAACATAAACATTTTGAAAGCGTAGCCCTTGTTTATGTAGCAGCAAACCAACAATTAAATTAGTTTTTCCACAGTTCGATGGACCACATACTATACAGCGAATAGTGTCAGGTAAAAGTGTCCCATGCCGAAAATAGCGTTTACTGGACGAAACACAAACGATATCCACCTGCAATCTCTGAGGTTGTTTTACAAACTTCATGTTACCAATAGGCACGTGCAACAAACTTGAAAGGCAATATGCAAATAGTATATTCTCATAAGCCTTAGAGTATTTACAAAAATAATTCATTCTTTACTTTAGGGTTCTACGATCCTAACATTACCATGAGTAGTAACAGCTCTTATCAGAGCACAAACTACACAAAGACTGCAAACGATCATGGCTGCTACGGACTATGCATCGCGAACTATCCCAAATATGTGATCGGGAGTTCTCGAGACTTCTGCTGCAGAATTATGGTTTATATATTGAGAGTTTTACCCCGCGACCGCGAAGGCGAACGAAGTGAGCCGTAGCCCAGGGGAGCGGGGTAGAACTCCCAATATATAACTACTCTTATTGAATTGGAATCGGCTACTCTGCCGTCAACGGCGGACGATTCCAATTCAATAAGTAGCTCTGCCGTGCACGGCGGAAGATTCCTATTCAAAAAAGCAACTCTGCCGTCTACGGCAGACGATTCCAATTCAATAAGTTACTCCGCCGTGCACGGCGGAAGAATCCAATTCTATAAGGAAGTCTGCCGTCTACGGCAGAAGGTTCTTATTCAACAAAACAACTCTGCCGTCCACGGCATAAGTTTTAATTCAAAAAAGTAACTCTGCCGTTCACGGCAAAAGATACCATTTCAAATAAGCTACTCTGCCGTCTACGGCGGACGATTCCAATTCAATAAGTAACACTGCCGTGCACGGCGGAAGATTTCAATTCAACAAAGCAACTCTGCCGTCCACGGCAGAAGTTTTAATTCAAAAAAGTAACTCTGCCGTTCACGGCAAAAGGTACCATTTCAGATAAGCTACTCTGCCGTCTACGGCAGACGATTCCATTTCAATAAGTACCTCTGCCGTTCACGGCGGAAGATTCCAATTCAAAAAAGCAACTCTGCCGTCTACGGCAGACGATTCCAATTCAATAAGTAACTCTGCCGTGCACGGCGGAAGATTCTAATTCTATAAGGAAGTCTGCCATCTACTACAGAAGGTTCTTATTCAACAAAGCAACTCTGCCGTCCACGGCAGAAGTTTTAATTCAAAAAAGCAACTCTGCCGTCCACGGCAGAAGGTATCATTTCAAATAAGCTACTCTGCCGTCTACGGCAGACGATTCCATTTCAATAAGTACCTCTGCCGTGCACGGCGAAAGATTCCAATTCAAAAAAGCAACTCTGCCGTCTACGGCAGACGATTCCAATTCAATAAGTAACTCTGCCGTGCACGGCGGAAGATTCCAATTCTATAAGGAAGTCTGCCGTCTACGGCAGAAGTTTTTTATTCAACAAAGCAACTCTGCCGTCCACGGCAGAAGTTTTAATTCAAAAAAGCAACTCTGCCGTCCACGGCAGAAGGTATCATTTTAAATAAGCTACTCTGCCGTCAACGGCGGACGATTCCAATTCAATAAGTAACTCTGCCGTGCACGGCGGAAGAATCCAATTCTATAAGGAAGTCTGCCGTCTACGGCAGAAGGTTCTTATTCAACAAAGCAACTCTGCCGTCCACGGCAGAAGTTTTAATTCAAAAAAGTAACTCTGCCGTTCACGGCAAAAGGTACCATTTCATATAAGCTACTCTGCCGTCTACGGCAGACGATTCCAATTCAATAAGTAACTCTGCCGTGCACGGCGGAAGATTCCAATTCTATAAGGAAGTCTGCCGTCTACGGCAGAAGGTTCTTATTCAACAAAGCAACTCTGCCGTCCACGGCAGAAGTTTTAATTCAAAAAAGCAACTCTGCCGTCCACGGCAGAAGGTATCATTTCAAATAAGCTACTCTGCCGTCTACGGCAGACGATTCCAATTCAATAAGTACCTCTGCCGTGCACGGCGGAAGATTCCAATTCAAAAAAGCAACTCTGCCGTCTACGGCAGACGATTCCAATTCAATAAGTAACTCTGCCGTGCACAGCGGAAGATTCCAATTCTTTAAGGAAGTCTGCCGTCTACGGCAGAAGGTTCTTATTCAACAAAGCAACTCTGCCGTCCACGGCATAAGTTTTAATTCAAAAAAGTGACTCTGCCGTTCACGGCAAAAGGTACCATTTCAAATAAGCTACTCTGCCGTCTACGGCAGACGATTCCAATTCAATAAGTAAATCTGCCGTGCACGGCGGAAGATTCCAATTCAACAAAGCAACTCTGCCGTCCACGGCAGAAGTTTTAATTCAAAAAAGCAACTCTGCCGTCCACGGCAGAAGGTATCATTTCAAATAAGCTACTCTGCCGTCTACGGCAGACGATTCCAATGCAATAAGTACTTCTGCCGTGCACGGCGGAAGATTCCAATTCAAAAAAGCAACTCTGCCGTCTACGGCAGACGATTCCAATTCAATAAGTAACTCTGCCGTGCACGGCGGAAGATTCCAATTCTATAAGGAAGTCTGCCGTCTAGGGCAGAAGGTTCTTATTCAACAAAGCAACTCTGCCGTCCACGGCATAAGTTTTAATTCAAAAAAGTAACTCTGCCGTCCACGGCAGAAGTTTTAGTTCAAAAAAGCAACTCTGCCGTCCACGGCAGAAGGTATCATTCCAACTAAGCTACTCTGCCGTCTACGGCAGACGATTCCAATTCAATTAGTACCTCTGCCGTGCACGGCGGAAGATTCCAATTCAAAAAAGCAACTCTGCCGTCTACGGCAGACGATTCCAATTCAATAAGTAACTCTGCCGTGCACGGCGGAAGATTCCAATTCTATAAGGAAGTCTGCCGTCTACGGCAGAAGGTTCTTATTCAACAAAGCAACTCTGCCGTCCACGGCATAAGTTTTAATTCAAAAAAGTAACTCTGCCGTTCACGGCAAAATATACCATTTCAAATAAGCTACTCTGCCGTCTACGGCGGACGATTCCAATTCAATAAGTAACACTGCCAGGCTCGGCGGAAGATTTCAATTCAACAAAGCAACTCTGCCGTCCAGGGCAGAAGGTATCATTTTAAATAAGCTACTCTGCCGTCAACGGCGGACGATTCCAATTCAATAAGTACCTCTGCCGTGCACGGCGGAAGATTCCAATTCAATTCTATAAGGAAGTCTGCCGTCTACGGCAGAAGGTTCTTATTCAACAAAGCAACTCTGCCGTCCACGGCAGAAGTTTTTATTCAAAAAAGCAACTCTGCCGTCCACGGCAGAAGGTATCATTTCAAATAAGCTACTCTGCCGTCTACGGCAGACGATTCCATTTCAATAAGTACCTCTGCCGTGCACGGCGAAAGATTTCAATTAAAAAAAGCAACTCTGCCGTCTACGGCAGACGATTCCAATTCAATAAGTAACTCTGCCGTGCACGGCGGAAGATTCCAATTCTATAAGGAAGTCTGCCGTCTACGGCAGAAGTTTTTTATTCAACAAAGCAACTCTGCCGTCCACGGCAGAAGTTTTAATTCAAAAAAGCAACTCTGCCGTCCAGGGCAGAAGGTATCATTTTAAATAAGCTACTCTGCCGTCATTGGCGGACGATTCCAATTCAATAAGTACCTCTGCCGTGCACGGCGGAAGATTCCAATTCAAAAAAGCAACTCTGCCGTCTACGGCAGAAGATTCCAATTCAATAAGTAACTCTGCCGTGCACGGCGGAAGAATCCAATTCTATAAGGAAGTCTGCCGTCTACGGCAGAAGGTTCTTATTCAACAAAGCAACTCTGCCGTCCACGGCTTAAGTTTTAATTCAAAAAAGTAACTCTGCCGTACAAGGCAAAAGATACCATTTCAAAAAAGCTACTCTGCCGTCTACGGCAAACGATTCCAATTCAATAAGTAACACTGCCGTGCACGGCGGAAGATTCCAATTCAACAAAGCAACTCTGCCGTCCACGGCAGAAGTTTTAATTCAAAAAAGTAACTCTGCCGTTCACGGCAAAAGGTACCATTTCAAATAAGCTACTCTGCCGTCCACGGCAGACGATTCCAATTCAATAAGTAACTCTGCCGTGCACGGCGAAAGATTACAATTCTATAAGGAAGTCTGCCGTCTACGGCAGACGATTCCAATTCAATAAGTAACTCTGCCGTGCACGGCGGAACAATCCAATTCTATAAGGAAGTCTGCCGTCTACGGCAGAAGGTTCTTATGCAACAAAGCAACTTTGCCGTCCACGGCAGAAGTTTTAAATCAAAAAAGCAACTCTGCCGTCCACGGCAGAAGGTATCATTTCAAATAAGCTACTCTGCCGTCTACGGCAGACGATTCCAATTCAATAAGTACCTCTGCCGTGAACGGCGGAAGATTCCAATTCAAAAAAGCAACTCTGCCGTCTACGGCAGACAATTCCAATTCAATAAGTAACTCTGCCGTGCACGGCGGATGATTCCAATTCTTTAAGGAAGTCTGCCGTCTACGGCAGAAGGTTCTTATTCAACAAAGCAACTCTGCCGTCCACGGCATAAGTTTTAATTCAAAAAAGTGACTCTGCCGTTCACGGCAAAAGGTACCATTTCAAATAAGCTACTCTGCCGTCTACGGCAGACGATTCCAATTCAATAAGTAACTCTGCCGTGATCGGCGGAAGATTCCAATTCAAAAAAGCAACTCTGCCGTCCACGGCAGAAGGTATCATTTCAAATAAGCTACTCTGCCGTCTACGGCAGACGATTTCAATTCAATAAGTACCTCTGCCGTGCACGGCGGAAGATTCCAATTCAAAAAAGCAACTCTGCCGTCTACGGCAGACGATTCCAATTCAATAAGTAACTCTGCCGTGCACGGCGGAAGATTCCAATTCTATAAGGAAGTCTGCCGTCTACGGCTGAAGGTTCTTTTTCAACAAAGCAACTCTGCCGTCCACGGCATAAGTTTTAATTCAAAAAAGTGACTCTGCCGTTCACGGCAAAAGGTACCATTTCAAATAAGCTACTCTGCCGTCTACGGCAGACGATTCCAATTGAATAAGTAACTCTGCCGTGCACGGCGGAAGATTCCAATTCAAAAAAGCAACTCTGCCGTCCACGGCAGAAGGTATCATTTTAAATAAGCTTCTCTGCCGTCAACGGCGGACGATTCCAATTCAATAGGTACCTCTGCCGTGCACGGCGGAAGATTTCAATTCAAAAAAGCAACTCTGCCGTCTACGGCAGACGATTCCAATTCAATAAGTAACTCTGCCGTGCACGGCGGAAGATTCCAATTCTATAAGGAAGTCTGCCGTCTACGGCTGAAGGTTCTTATTCAACAAAGCAACTCTGCCGTCCACGGCATAAGTTTTAATTCAAAAAAGTAACTCTGCCGTTCACGGCAAAAGATACCATTTCAAATAAGCTACTCTGCCGTCTACGGCGGACGATTCCATTTCAATAAGTAACACTGCCGTGCACGGCGGAAGATTCCAATTCAACAAAGCAACTCTGCCGTCCACGGCAGAAGTTTTAATTCAAAAAAGCAATTCTGCCGTCCACGGCAGAAGGTATCATTTCAAATAAGCTACTCTGCCGTCAACGGCGGACGATTCCAATTTAATAAGTACCTCTGCCGGGCACGGCAGAAGGTACCATTTTAAATAAGCTACTCTGCCGTCTACGGCAGACTATTCCAATTCAATAAGTAACTCTGCCGTGCATGGCGGAAGATTCCAATTCTATAAGGAAGTCTGCGTCTACGGCAGAAGGTTCTTATTCAACAAAGCAACTCTGCCGTCCATGGCATAAGTTTTAATTCAAAAAAGTAACTCTGCCGTTCACGGCAAAAGGTACCATTTCAAATAAGCTACTCTGCCGTCTACGGCAGACGATTCCAATTCAATTAGTAACACTACCAGGCACGGCGGAAGATTTCAATTCAACAAAGCAACTCTGCCGTCCACGGCAGAAGTTTTAATTCAAAAAAGTAACTCTGCTGTTCACGGCAAAAGGTACCATTTCAGATAAGCTACTCTGCCGTCTACGGCAGACGATTCCGTTTCAAAAAGTACCTCTGCCGTGCACGGCGGAAGATTCCAATTCAAAATAGCAACTCTGCCGTCTACGGCAGACGATTCCAATTCAATAAGTAACTCTGCCGTGCATGGCGGAAGATTCCAATTCTATAAGGAAGTCTGCCGTCTACGGCAGAAGGTTCTTATTCAACAAAACAACTCTGCCGTCCATGGCATAAGTTTTAATTCAAAAAAGTAACTCTGCCGTTCACGGCAAAAGGTACCATTTCAAATAAGCTACTCTGCCGTCTACGGCAGACGATTCCATTTCAATAAGTACCTCTGCCGTGCACGGCGGAAGATTCCAATTCAAAAAAGCAACTCGGCCGTCTACGGCAGACGATTCCAATTCAATAAGTAACTCTGCCGTGCACGGCGGAAGATTTCAATTCTATAAGGAAGTCTGCCGTCTACGGCAGAAGGTTCTTATTCAACAAAGCAACTCTGCCGTCCACGGCAGAAGTTTTAATTCAAAAAAGCAACTCTGCCGTCCACGGCAGAAGGTATCATTTCAAATAAGCTACTCTGCCGTCTACGGTAGACGATTCCATTTCAATAAGTACCTCTGCCGTGCACGGCGAAATATTCCAATTCAAAAAAGCAACTCTGCCGTCTACGGCAGACGATTCCAATTCAATAAGTAACTCTGCCGTGCACGGCGGAAGATTCCAATTCTATAAGGAAGTCTGCCGTCTACGGCAGAAGTTTTTTATTCAAGAAAGGAACTCTGCCGTCCACGGCAGAAGTTTTAATCCAAAAAAGCATCTCTGCCATCCACGGCAGAAGGTATCATTTCAAATAAGCTACTCTGCCGTCCACGGCAGACGATTCCAATTCAATAAGTAACTCTGCCGTGCACGGCGAAAGATTACAATTCTATAAGGAAGTCTGCCGTCTACGGCAGACGATTCCAATTCAATAAGTAACTCTGCCGTGCACGGCGGAAGATTCCAATTCTATAAGGAAGTCTGCCGTCTACGGCAGAAGGTTCTTATTCAACAAAGCAACTCTGCCGTCTACGGCAGACGATTCCAATTCAATAAAAACCTCTGCCTGCCTCTAATTCAATAAAAACTCTGCCGTCCATGGCATAAGTTTTAATTCAAAAAAGTAACTCTGCCGTTCACGGCAAAAGGTACCATTTCAAATAAGCTACTCTGCCGTCTACGGCAGACGATTCCAATTCAATTAGTAACACTACCAGGCACGGCGGAAGATTTCAATTCAACAAAGCAACTCTGCCGTCCACGGCAGAAGTTTTAATTCAAAAAAGTAACTCTGCTGTTCACGGCAAAAGGTACCATTTCAGATAAGCTACTCTGCCGTCTACGGCAGACGATTCCGTTTCAATAAGTACCTCTGCCGTGCACGGCGGAAGATTCCAATTCAAAATAGCAACTCTGCCGTCTACGGCAGACGATTCCAATTCAATAAGTAACTCTGCCGTGCATGGCGGAAGATTCCAATTCTATAAGGAAGTCTGCCGTCTACGGCAGAAGGTTCTTATTCAACAAAACAACTCTGCCGTCCATGGCATAAGTTTTAATTCAAAAAAGTAACTCTGCCGTTCACGGCAAAAGGTACCATTTCAAATAAGCTACTCTGCCGTCTACGGCAGACGATTCCATTTCAATAAGTACCTCTGCCGTGCACGGCGGAAGATTCCAATTCAAAAAAGCAACTCGGCCGTCTACGGCAGACGATTCCAATTCAATAAGTAACTCTGCCGTGCACGGCGGAAGATTTCAATTCTATAAGGAAGTCTGCCGTCTACGGCAGAAGGTTCTTATTCAACAAAGCAACTCTGCCGTCCACGGCAGAAGTTTTAATTCAAAAAAGCAACTCTGCCGTCCACGGCAGAAGGTATCATTTCAAATAAGCTACTCTGCCGTCTACGGTAGACGATTCCATTTCAATAAGTACCTCTGCCGTAAACGGCGAAATATTCCAATTCAAAAAAGCAACTCTGCCGTCTACGGCAGACGATTCCAATTCAATAAGTAACTCTGCCGTGCACGGCGGAAGATTCCAATTCTATAAGGAAGTCTGCCGTCTACGGCAGAAGTTTTTTATTCAACAAAGGAACTCTGCCGTCCACGGCAGAAGTTTTAATCCAAAAAAGCAACTCTGCCATCCACGGCAGAAGGTATCATTTCAAATAAGCTACTCTGCCGTCCACGGCAGACGATTCCAATTCAATAAGTAACTCTGCCGTGCACGGCGAAAGATTACAATTCTATAAGGAAGTCTGCCGTCTACGGCAGACGATTCCAATTCAATAAGTAACTCTGCCGTGCACGGCGGAAGATTCCAATTCTATAAGGAAGTCTGCCGTCTACGGCAGAAGGTTCTTATTCAACAAAGCAACTCTGCCGTCTACGGCAGACGATTCCAATTCAATAAAAACCTCTGCCGTGCACGGCGGAAGATTCCAATTCAAAAAAGCAACTCTGCCGTCTACGGCAGACGATTCCAATTCAATAAGTAACTCTGCCGTGCACGGCGGAAGATTCCAATTCTTTAAGGAAGTCTGCCGTCTACGGCAGAAGGTTCTTATTCAACAAAGCAACTCTGCCGTCCACGGCATAAGTTTTAATTCAAAAAAGTAACTCTGCCGTTCACGGCAAAAGGTACCATTTCAAATAAGCTACTCTGCCGTCCACGGCAGACGATTCCAATTCAATAAGTAACTCTGCCGTGCACGGCGAAAGATTACAATTCTATAAGGAAGTCTGCCGTCTACGGCAGACGATTCCAATTCAATAAGTAACTCTGCCGTGCACGGCGGAAGATTCCAATTCTACAAGGAAGTCTGCCGTCTACGGCAGAAGGTTCTTATTCAACAAAGCAACTCTGCCGTCCACGGCAGAAGTTTTAATTCAAAAAAGCAACTCTGCCGTCCACGGCAGAAGGTATCATTTCAAATAAGCTACTCTGCCGTCTACGGCAGACGATTCCAATTCAATAAGTACCTCTGCCGTGAACGGCGGAAGATTCCAATTCAAAAAAGCAACTCTGCCGTCTACGGCAGACGATTCTAATTCAATAAGTAACTCTGCCGTGCACGGCGGATGATTCCAATTCTTTAAGGAAGTCTGCCGTCTACGGCAGAAGGTTCTTATTCAACAAAGCAACTCTGCCGTCCACGGCATAAGTTTTAATTCAAAAAAGTGACTCTGCCGTTCACGGCAAAAGGTACCATTTCAAATAAGCTACTCTGCCGTCTACGGCAGACGATTCCAATTCAATAAGTAACTCTGCCGTGCACGGCGGAAAATTCCAATTCAAAAAAGCAACTCTGCCGTCCACGGCAGAAGGTATCATTTCAAATAAGCTACTCTGCCGTCTACGGCAGACGATTCCAATTCAATAAGTACCTCTGCCGTGCACGGCGGAAGATTCCAATTCAAAAAAGCAACTCTGCCGTCTACGGCAGACGATTCCAATTCAATAAGTAACTCTGCCGTGCACGGCGGAAGATTCCAATTCTATAAGGAAGTCTGCCGTCTACGGCAGAAGGTTCTTATTCAACAAAGCAACTCTGCCGTCCACGGCATAAGCTTTAATTCAAAAAAGTAACTCTGCCGTTCACGGCAAAAGGTATCATTCCAACTAAGCTACTCTGCCGTCTACGGCAGACGATTCCAATTCAATAAGTACCTCTGCCGTGCACGGCGGAAGATTCCAATTCAAAAAAGCAACTCTGCCGTCTACGGCAGACGATTCCAATTCAATAAGTAACTCTGCCGTGCACGGCGGAAGATTCCAATTCTATAAGGAAGTCTGCCGTCTACGGCAGAAGGTTCTTATTCAACAAAGCAACTCTGCCGTCCATGGCATAAGTTTTAATTCAAAAAAGTAACTCTGCCGTTCACGGCAAAAGATACCATTTCAAATAAGCTACTCTGCCGTCTACGGCGGACGATTCCAATTCAATAAGTAACACTGCCGTGCACGGCGAAAGATTCCAATTCAACAAAGCAACTCTGCCGTCCACGGCAGAAGTTTTAATTCAAAAAAGCAACTCTGCCGTCCACGGCAGAAAGTATCATTTTAAATAAGCTACTCTGCCGTCAACGGCGGACGATTCCAATTCAATAGGTACCTCTGCCGTGCACGGCGGAAGATTTCAATTCAAAAAAGCAACTCTGCCGTCTACGGCAGACGATTCCAATTCAATAAGTAACTCTGCCGTGCACGGCGGAAGATTCCAATTCTATAAGGAAGTCTGCCGTCTACGGCTGAAGGTTCTTATTCAACAAAGCAACTCTGCCGTCCACGGCATAAGTTTTAATTCAAAAAAGTAACTCTGCCGTTCACGGCAAAAGATACCATTTCAAATAAGCTACTCTGCCGTCTACGGCGGACGATTCCAATTCAATAAGTAACACTGCCGTGCACGGCGGAAGATTTCAATTCAACAAAGCAACTCTGCCGTCCACGGCAGAAGTTTTAATTCAAAAAAGCAATTCTGCCGTACACGGCAGAAGGTATCATTTCAAATAAGCTACTCTGCCGTCAACGGCGGACGATTCCAATTTAATAAGTACCTCTGCCGGGCACGGCAGAAGGTACCATTTTAAATAAGCTACTCTGCCGTCTACGGCAGACGATTCCAATTCAATAAGTAACTCTGCCGTGCATGGCGGAAGATTCCAATTCTATAAGGAAGTTTGCCGTCTACGGCAGAAGGTTCTTATTCAACAAAGCAACTCTGCCGTCCATAGCATAAGTTTTAATTCAAAAAAGTAACTCTGCCGTTCACGGCAAAAGGTACCATTTCAAATAAGCTACTCTGCCGTCTACGGCAGACGATTCCAATTCAATTAGTAACACTACCAGGCACGGCGGAAGATTTCAATTCAACAAAGCAACTCTGCCGTCCACGGCAGAAGTTTTAATTCAAAAAAGTAACTCTGCTGTTCACGGCAAAAGGTACCATTTCAGATAAGCTACTCTGCCGTCTACGGCAGACGATTCCGTTTCAATAAGTACCTCTGCCGTGCACGGCGGAAGATTCCAATTCAAAAAAGCAACTCTGCCGTCTACGGCAGACGATTCCAATTCAATAAGTAACTCTGCCGTGCATGGCGGAAGATTCCAATTCTATAAGGAAGTCTGCCGTCTACGGCAGAAGGTTCTTATTCAACAAAGCAACTCTGCCGTCCATGGCATAAGTTTTAATTCAAAAAAGTAACTCTGCCGTTCACGGCAAAAGGTACCATTTCAAATAAGCTACTCTGCCGTCTACGGCAGACGACTCCAATTCAATTAGTAACACTGCCAGGCACGGCGGAAGATTTCAATTCAACAAAGCAACTCTGCCGTCCACGGCAGAAGTTTTAATTCAAAAAAGTAACTCTGCTGTTCACGGCAAAAGGTACCATTTCAGATAAGCTACTCTGCCGTCTACGGCAGACGATTCCATTTCAATAAGTACCTCTGCCGTGCACGGCGGAAGATTTCCATTCAAAAAAGCAACTCGGCCGTCTACGGCAGACGATTCCAATTCAATAAGTAACTCTGCCGTGCACGGCGGAAGATTCCAATTCTATAAGGTAGTCTGCCGTCTACGGCAGAAGTTTTTTATTCAACAAAGCAACTCTGCCGTCCACGGCAGAAGTTTTAATTCAAAAAAGCAACTCTGCCGTCCACGGCAGAAGGTATCATTTTAAATAAGCTACTCTGCCGTCAACGGCGGACGATTCCAATTCAATAAGTACCTCTGCCGTGCACGGCGGCAGATTCCAATTCAAAAAAGCAACTCTGCCGTCTACGGCAGAAGATTCCAATTCAATAAGTAACTCTGCCGTGCACGGCGGAAGAATCCAATACTATAAGGAAGTCTGCCGTCTACGGCAGAAGGTTCTTATTCAACAAAGCAACTCTGCCGTCCACGGCATAAGTTTTAATTCAAAAAAGTAACTCTGCCGTTCACGGCAAAAGATACCATTTCAAATAAGCTACTCTGCCGTCTACGGCGGACGATTCCAATTCAATAAGTAACACTGCCGTGCACGGCGGAAGATTCCAATTCAACAAAGCAACTCTGCCGTCCACGGCAGAAGTTTTAATTCAAAATAGTAACTCTGCCGTTCACGGCAAAAGGTACCATTTCAAATAAGCTACTCTGCCGTCCACGGCAGACGATTCCAATTCAATAAGTAACTCTGCCGTGCACGGCGAAAGATTACTTTTTATTTATTTATTTATTTATTTATTAAGTACAACCACATCATATATATTACATTTCACTTAAAGCTAGTATATTAGGAGGTATTTATTTCTGATATATACAACAATTACGGAAGTACATAACATTGGCTACGCATGTTGCAGTGAGATCAACAAAAGTTATAGCTATATACAATACAAAATATGACCTAAACAGCTAAACCAATAATAACAATAATAAATCTAAGACGAAATTAAAATAAAGACAATAATAATAATAACAGAATTTATATGTAAATATCTATGGAATTAATAATAGTGACAGAATTATATTACTTTTGGCAATAATGTCGTTTTAAACTTGGGTAGGCGGTCGTGAAAGATGTCGATGAATTTATTTTGGCTGACAGTCGTTAAAACTCGAGCAAATTCTTACCATGGGAGACTGCAATCCAAGGTTTGTCCTGGTGATCGGTGTAGCGAAAGGTTTTGGTATAGGGCGCCGAGGGTAATTGCGAGGAACTGTTAACGAGACGCTTTATAACAGATTGCTACATTTTATTTGCCCATTAACTACCTTGTGCAGGAAACAAAAATCCAACATTCGCCGCCGATCTCGCAAGCTGTCCATGTTAAACTTAGCAAGACGACTGTTGTAGGTATTTCTGTGTGAAAAGCCAGGAGTACCAAATGCAAGGTATCTTGTGAACGCCCTTTGTATGCTCTCAACCCGCTGCGAGTGAACCTGGTAGAAAGGACTCCAAACAATCGAGGCGGTTTCGAGATGGCTGCGTACCAGAGTGTTATATAGGATAATTTTAGTTTTCTGCTGTTTAAATTCCCTGGAGTTTCTTCTCAGGAAACCGAGCATCTGTGCGGCCTTTTTTACTATTGAGTCTACGTGAGCATAAAATTTAAGTTGACTATCAAGTATTACACCTAGATCTCTGATTTCAGTCACTTCTGATAGCTCAACACCGCCTATCTCGTATTTTGTCACAAGTGGTTTTTTCTTACGGCTGTATTTTATGAAAAAGCACTTATTCGGGTTGAGAGTCATATTATTAATATAGCACCAGGACACTATATTGTTTAAATCGTTCTGGATCATTCTTGCATCTGATTCACAGGCTACAGACTTGTAAATTTTTAAGTCATCTGCATAGAGCGAATACTTTGAATGCTTAATGTGGTTTGTAATGTCATCAATAAACATTAAGAAGAGCACTGGGCCCAAGTGCGATCCTTGTGGAACCCCAGATTCAGCGTAGTATGTTTCCGATTTGTAGCCATGGACAACGACGTTTTGAGGTCTTTTGGTGAGATACGATGCGAACCAACTCAGCCAATTACCACCCACGCCAAAATGGCTAAGCTTCTTTAATAGAATCACGTGATCGACTTTGTCGAAGGCGCTGCTAAAGTCAGTGTAGATAGTATCCACCTCTGATCCTTTATCAACTAGCTCACATATATCAGAAACAAAAGGCACTAGGTTCGACATTACTGAACGACCAGGTCTAAAGCCATGTTGATGGTCTGATATGCAGGTTTCAGCTATTCTTAACAGCACAGGTTGTATAAGAGACTCAAATAGTTTTGAGAAGCAGGACAGGATGGAGATCGGACGAAAATTCCGGACGCAAGCTTCGTCACCTTTCTTATAAACTGGTACGATCCGAGCCTCTTTCCACACGTCAGGGAAGCATCCTTCGGTAAGTGACCGATTAAATAGTAGTGACAGTGGCAAAGACAATGCCGAACCACATCGCTTTACAAATACTGGAGGTATGCCATCCGGGCCAGCACCCTTCGAGCTATCAAGTTTTCCAATAGCACCTGTTATCTCAGCTTCAGTCATCTGTATATTACTTATGTAATCAACAGGTATATTGGCAGTACCGTCAACAAGATTGTTGTTGGAGATTTGCGAGCTACTAGTATATACTGATGAAAAGTTCTTAGCAAATAGATTGGCAATGTCTGTTCCGGTCTCCGCTGTATCGTTATTTAAATACATTTTAGTGGGGAGAGTAGAGCGACCACCTCTTTTGTTTTTGATATAGCTCCAAAATGCCTTCGGGTTGTTTGAGATATTTGATTCAATGGTTTGCTTGTATTTATTATGACATTCATCATATAATTTACAACAGCGACTACGAAGTAACTTGAACTCAATTTCATCGCGAGGGTTTTGATATTTACGGTATTTTAAGCGAATTTTATTTTTCTCACCCAAGAGTTTTATTAATGCATGGCTGAACCATGAAGGATAACTAGAACGTCTCAATCTCCGTTTTGGTACGAATTTATCAATCAAGTTATTTAATATTTTATAAAACTCACTGGTCATTTCATTCACATTTCCCAAACCCGTCAACCTGCCTTGCCAATCTATGCTTTTGATTTCCTTTACTAAAGCATCATATTCAACCTTGTGATAATTATAGTCTACGTGTATTTTAGGTTTTAAATAATTGATATTACAATATGACACATCCGCTACCAAACTGGGGTGATTTTGATAACATTTTCTAAGCGTATCGGAAGGGTTGCTTACCTCAGTGGTTTGCAAATTAGTTATAATCAAGTCTAGGTGGCGATTATCACTGTTACTTATATTATTTATCTGGCTGAGTTGATTTGCTGCCATAAAATCTATCAATAAGCAACCCAGAGTATTATTATAATTGGACGGAGTCATTTGTCTCATGTTATCTTGAACCTTCCAATGAATAAAACTCAAGTTAAAATCGCCCACGAGTACGAAGTCATCAGTATGATACAGAGCTGCATCTACGCTAGACAAAAAACGGGACAGTGATTCTGCTCTAACTGGAGGCGGTAGGTACACTACGCAAATTGTCAACTTTTTTACACCGGTATTTAGATTTATATATAAAGTGACCCATAAACTTTCAATATCAGTTTCAAAACTCGTTGACCTAACGGATGGAATGTCACGTGAGACTGCAATCATAACTCCGCCGCCATCCTTTTTAGAACCCTCCGAGAGTACAATTCTATAAGGAAGTCTGCCGTCTACGGCAGACGATTCCAATTCAATAAGTAACTCTGCCGTGCACGGCGGAAGATTCCAATTCTATAAGGAAGTCTGCCGTCTAAGGCAGAAGGTTCTTATTCAACAAAGCAACTCTGCCGTCCTCGGCAGAAGTTTTAATTCAAAAAAGCAACTCTGCCGTCCACGGCAGAAGGTATCATTTCAAATAAGCTACTCTGCCGTCTACGGCAGACGATTCCAATTCAATAAAAACCTCTGCCGTGCACGGCGGAAGATTCCAATTCATAAAAGCAACTCTGCCGTCTACGGCAGACGATTCCAATTCAATAAGTAACTCTGCCGTGCACGGCGGAAGATTCCAATTCTTTAAGGAAGTCTGCCGTCTACGGCAGAAGGTTCTTATTCAACAAAGCAACTCTGCCGTCCACGGCATAAGTTTTAATTCAAAAAAGTAACTCTGCCGTTCACGGCAAAAGGTACCATTTCAAATAAGCTACTCTGCCGTCCACGGCAGACGATTCCAATTCAATAAGTAACTCTGCCGTGCACGGCGGAAGATTCCAATTCTACAAGGAAGTCTGCCGTCTACGGCAGAAGGTTCTTATTCAACAAAGCAACTCTGCCGTCCACGGCAGAAGTTTTAATTCAAAAAAGCAACTCTGCCGTCCACGGCAGAAGGTATCATTTCAAATAAGCTACTCTGCCGTCTACGGCAGACGATTCCAATTCAATAAGTACCTCTGCCGTGAACGGCGGAAGATTCCAATTCAAAAAAGCAACTCTGCCGTCTACGGCAGACGATTCTAATTCAATAAGTAACTCTGCCGTGCACGGCGGATGATTCCAATTCTTTAAGGAAGTCTGCCGTCTACGGCAGAAGGTTCTTATTCAACAAAGCAACTCTGCCGTCCACGGCATAAGTTTTAATTCAAAAAAGTGACTCTGCCGTTCACGGCAAAAGGTACCATTTCAAATAAGCTACTCTGCCGTCAACGGCGGACGATTCCAATTTAATAAGTAACTCTGCCGTGCATGGCGGAAGATTCCAATTCTATAAGGAAGTCTGCCGTCTACGGCAGAAGGTTCTTATTCAACAAAGCAACTCTGCCGTCCATGGCATAAGTTTTAATTCAAAAAAGTAACTCTGCCGTTCACGGCAAAAGGTACCATTTCAAATAAGCTACTCTGCCGTCTACGGCAGACGATTCCAATTCAATTAGTAACACTACCAGAAACGGCGGAAGATTTCAATTCAACAAAGCAACTCTGCCGTCCACGGCAGAAGTTTTAATTCAAAAAAGTAACTCTGCTGTTCACGGCAAAAGGTACCATTTCAGATAAGCTACTCTGCCGTCTACGGCAGACGATTCCAATTCAATAAGTAACTCTGCCGTGCATGGCGGAAGATTCCAATTCTTTAAGGAAGTCTGCCGTCTACGGCAGAAGGTTCTTATTCAACAAAGCAACTCTGCCGTTCACGGCAAAAGGTACCATTTCAAATAAGCTACTCTGCCGTCTACGGCAGACGATTCCAATTCAATTAGTAACACTACCAGGCACGGCGGAAGATTTCAATTCAACAAAGCAACTCTGCCGTCCACGGCAGAAGTTTTAATTCAAAAAAGTAACTCTGCTGTTCACGGCAAAAGGTACCATTTCAGATAAGCTACTCTGCCGTTTACGGCAGACGATTCCGTTTCAATAAGTACCTCTGCCGTGCACGGCGGAAGATTCCAATTCAAAATAGCAACTCTGCCGTCTACGGCAGACGATTCCAATTCAATAAGTAACTCTGCCGTGCATGGCGGAAGATTCCAATTCTATAAGGAAGTCTGCCGTCTACGGCAGAAGGTTCTTATTCAACAAAGCAACTCTGCCGTCCATGGCATAAGTTTTAATTCAAAAAAGTAACTCTGCCGTTCACGGCAAAAGGTACCATTTCAAATAAGCTACTCTGCCGTCTACGGCAGACGATTCCATTTCAATAAGTACCTCTGCCGTGCACGGCGGAAGATTCCAATTCAAAAAAGCAACTCGGCCGTCTACGGCAGACGATTCCAATACAATAAGTAACTCTGCCGTGCACGGCGGAAGATTCCAATTCTATAAGGAAGTCTGCCGTCTACGGCAGAAGGTTCTTATTCAACAAAGCAACTCTGCCGTCCACGGCAGAAGTTTTAATTCAAAAAAGCAACTCTGCCGTCCACGGCAGAAGGTATCATTTCAAATAAGCTACTCTGCCGTCTACGGTAGACGATTCCATTTCAATAAGTACCTCTGCCGTGCACGGCGAAATATTCCAATTCAAAAAAGCAACTCTGCCGTCTACGGCAGACGATTCCAATTCAATAAGTAACTCTGCCGTGCACGGCGGAAGATTCCAATTCTATAAGGAAGTCTGCCGTCTACGGCAGAAGTTTTTTATTCAACAAAGCAACTCTGCCGTCCACGGCAGAAGTTTTAATTCAAAAAAGCAACTCTGCCATCCACGGCAGAAGGTATCATTTTAAATAAGCTACTCTGCCGTCAACGGCGGACGATTCCAATTCAATAAGTACCTCTGCCGTGCACGGCGGAAGATTCCAATTCAAAAAAGCAACTCTGCCGTCTACGGCAGAAGATTCCAATTCAATAAGTAACTCTGCCGTGCACGGCGGAAGAATCCAATTCTATAAGGAAGTCTGCCGTCTACGGCAGAAGGTTCTTATTCAACAAAGCAACTCTGCCGTCCACGGCATAAGTTTTAATTCAAAATAGTAACTCTGCCGTTCACGGCAAAAGATACCATTTCAAATAAGCTACTCTGCCGTCTACGGCGGACGATTCCAATTCAATAAGTAACACTGCCGTGCACCGCGGAAGATTCCAATTCAACAAAGCAACTCTGCCGTCCACGGCAGAAGTTTTAATTCAAAAAAGTAACTCTGCCGTTCACGGCAAAAGGTACCATTTCAAATAAGCTACTCTGCCGTCCACGGCAGACGATTCCAATTCAATAAGTAACTCTGCCGTGCACGGCGAAAGATTACAATTCTATAAGGAAGTCTGCCGTCTACGGCAGACGATTCCAATTCAATAAGTAACTCTGCCGTGCACGGCGGAAGATTCCAATTCTATAAGGAAGTCTGCCGTCTACGGCAGAAGGTTCTTATTCAACAAAGCAACTCTGCCGCCCACGGCAGAAGTTTTAATTCAAAAAAGCAACTCTGCCGTCCACGGCAGAAGGTATCATTTCGAATAAGCTACTCTGCCGTCTACGGCAGACGATTCCAATTCAATAAAAACCTCTGCCGTGCACGGCGGAAGATTCCAATTCAAAAAAGCAACTCTGCCGTCTACGGCAGACGATTCCAATTCAATAAGTAACTCTGCCGTGCACGGCGGAAGATTCCAATTCTTTAAGGAAGTCTGCCGTCTACGGCAGAAGGTTCTTATTCAACAAAGCAACTCTGCCGTCCACGGCATAAGTTTTAATTCAAAAAAGTAACTCTGCCGTTCACGGCAAAAGGTACCATTTCAAATAAGCTACTCTGCCGTCCACGGCAGACGATTCCAATTCAATAAGTAACTCTGCCGTGCACGGCGAAAGATTACAATTCTATAAGGAAGTCTGCCGTCTACGGCAGACGATTCCAATTCAATAAGTAACTCTGCCGTGCACGGCGGAAGATTCCAATTCTACAAGGAAGTCTGCCGTCTACGGCAGAAGGTTCTTATTCAACAAAGCAACTCTGCCGTCCACGGCAGAAGTTTTAATTCAAAAAAGCAACTCTGCCGTCTACGGCAGACGATTCCAATTCAATAAGTAACTCTGCCGTGCACGGCGGAAGATTCCAATTCTATAAGGAAATCTGCCGTCTACGTCAGAAGGTTCTTATTCAACAAAGCAACTCTGCCGTCCACGGCATAAGCTTTAATTCAAAAAAGTAACTCTGCCGTTCACGGCAAAAGGTATCATTGCAACTAAGCTACTCTGCCGTCTACGGCAGACGATTCCAATTCAATAAGTACCTCTGCCGTGCACGGCGGAAGATTCCAATTCAAAAAAGCAACTCTGCCGTCTACGGCAGACGATTCCAATTCAATAAGTAACTCTGCCGTGCACGGCGGAAGATTCCAATTCTATAAGGAAGTATGCCGTCTACGGCAGAAGGTTCTTATTCAACAAAGCAACTCTGCCGTCCACGGCATAAGTTTTAATTCAAAAAAGTAACTCTGCCGTTCACGGCAAAAGATACCATTTCAAATAAGCTACTCTGCCGTCTACGGCGGACGATTCCAATTCAATAAGTAACACTGCCGTGCACGGCGAAAGATTCCAATTCAACAAAGCAACTCTGCCGTCCACGGCAGAAGTTTTAATTCAAAAAAGCAACTCTGCCGTCCACGGCAGAAAGTATCATTTTAAATAAGCTACTCTGCCGTCAACGGCGGACGATTCCAATTCAATAGGTACCTCTGCCGTGCACGGCGGAAGATTTCAATTCAAAAAAGCAACTCTGCCGTCTACGGCAGACGATTCCAATTCAATAAGTAACTCTGCCGTGCACGGCGGAAGATTCCAATTCTATAAGGAAGTCTGCCGTCTACGGCTGAAGGTTCTTATTCAACAAAGCAACTCTGCCGTCCACGGCATAAGTTTTAATTCAAAAAAGTAACTCTGCCGTTCACGGCAAAAGATACCATTTCAAATAAGCTACTCTGCCGTCTACGGCGGACGATTCCAATTCAATAAGTAACACTGCCGTGCACGGCGGAAGATTCCAATTCAACAAAGCAACTCTGCCGTCCACGGCAGAAGTTTTAATTCAAAAAAGCAATTCTGCCGTACACGGCAGAAGGTATCATTTCAAATAAGCTACTCTGCCGTCAACGGCGGACGATTCCAATTTAATAAGTACCTCTGCCGGGCACGGCAGAAGGTACCATTTTAAAAAAGCTACTCTGCCGTCTACGGCAGACGATTCCAATTCAATAAGTAACTCTGCCGTGCATGGCGGAAGATTGCAATTCTA
Source organism: Epinotia ramella (assembly GCA_947578815.1). Classification (NCBI taxonomy): domain Eukaryota; kingdom Metazoa; phylum Arthropoda; class Insecta; order Lepidoptera; family Tortricidae; genus Epinotia; species Epinotia ramella. The sequence goes on from OX388216.1 coordinate 23,400,712, forward strand.
TAAGGAAGTCTGCCGTCTACGGCAGAAGGTTCTTATTCAACAAAGCAACTCTGCCGTCCATGGCATAAGTTTTAATTCAAAAAAGTAACTCTGCCGTTCACGGCAAAAGGTACCATTTCAAATAAGCTACTCTGCCGTCTACGGCAGACGATTCCAATTCAATTAGTAACACTACCAGGCACGGCGGAAGATTTCAATTCAACAAAGCAACTCTGCCGTCCACGGCAGAAGTTTTAATTCAAAAAAGTAACTCTGCTGTTCACGGCAAAAGGTACCATTTCAGATAAGCTACTCTGCCGTCTACGGCAGACGATTCCGTTTCAATAAGTACCTCTGCCGTGCACGGCGGAAGATTCCAATTCAAAAAAGCAACTCTGCCGTCTACGGCAGACGATTCCAATTCAATAAGTAACTCTGCCGTGCATGGCGGAAGATTCCAATTCTATAAGGAAGTCTGCCGTCTACGGCAGAAGGTTCTTATTCAACAAAGCAACTCTGCCGTCCATGGCATAAGTTTTAATTCAAAAAAGTAACTCTGCCGTTCACGGCAAAAGGTACCATTTCAAATAAGCTACTCTGCCGTCTACGGCAGACGACTCCAATTCAATTAGTAACACTGCCAGGCACGGCGGAAGATTTCAATTCAACAAAGCAACTCTGCCGTCCACGGCAGAAGTTTTAATTCAAAAAAGTAACTCTGCTGTTCACGGCAAAAGGTACCATTTCAGATAAGCTACTCTGCCGTCTACGGCAGACGATTCCATTTCAATAAGTACCTCTGCCGTGCACGGCGGAAGATTTCCATTCAAAAAAGCAACTCGGCCGTCTACGGCAGACGATTCCAATTCAATAAGTAACTCTGCCGTGCACGGCGGAAGATTCCAATTCTATAAGGTAGTCTGCCGTCTACGGCAAAAGGTTCTTATTCAACAAAGCAACTCTGCCGTCCACGGCAGAAGTTTTAATTCAAAAAAGCAACTCTGCCGTCCATGGCAGAAGGTATCATTTCAAATAAGCTACTCTGCCGTCTACGGCAGACGATTCCATTTCAATAAGTACCTCTGCCGTGCACGGCGAAAGATTCCAATTCAAAAAAGCAACTCTGCCGTCTACGGCAGACGATTCCAATTCAATAAGTAACTCTGCCGTGCACGGCGGAAGATTCCAATTCTATAAGGAAGTCTGCCGTCTACGGCAGAAGTTTTTTATTCAACAAAGCAACTCTGCCGTCCACGGCAGAAGTTTTAATTCAAAAAAGCAACTCTGCCGTCCACGGCAGAAGGTATCATTTTAAATAAGCTACTCTGCCGTCAACGGCGGACGATTCCAATTCAATAAGTACCTCTGCCGTGCACGGCGGCAGATTCCAATTCAAAAAAGCAACTCTGCCGTCTACGGCAGAAGATTCCAATTCAATAAGTAACTCTGCCGTGCACGGCGGAAGAATCCAATTCTATAAGGAAGTCTGCCGTCTACGGCAGAAGGTTGTTATTCAACAAAGCAACTCTGCCGTCCACGGCATAAGTTTTAATTCAAAAAAGTAACTCTGCCGTTCACGGCAAAAGATACCATTTCAAATAAGCTACTCTGCCGTCTACGGCGGACGATTCCAATTCAATAAGTAACACTGCCGTGCACGGCGGAAGATTCCAATTCAACAAAGCAACTCTGCCGTCCACGGCAGAAGTTTTAATTCAAAATAGTAACTCTGCCGTTCACGGCAAAAGGTACCATTTCAAATAAGCTACTCTGCCGTCCACGGCAGACGATTCCAATTCAATAAGTAACTCTGCCGTGCACGGCGAAAGATTACAATTCTATAAGGAAGTCTGCCGTCTACGGCAGACGATTCCAATTCAATAAGTAACTCTGCCGTGCACGGCGGAAGATTCCAATTCTATAAGGAAGTCTGCCGTCTACGGCAGAAGGTTCTTATGCAACAAAGCAACTCTGCCGTCCTCGGCAGAAGTTTTAATTCAAAAAAGCAACTCTGCCGTCCACGGCAGAAGGTATCATTTCAAATAAGCTACTCTGCCGTCTACGGCAGACGATTCCAATTCAATAAAAACCTCTGCCGTGCACGGCGGAAGATTTCAATTCAAAAAAGCAACTCTGCCGTCTACGGCAGACGATTCCAATTCAATAAGTAACTCTGCCGTGCACGGCGGAAGATTCCAATTCTTTAAGGAAGTCTGCCGTCTACGGCAGAAGGTTCTTATTCAACAAAGCAACTCTGCCGTCCTCGGCAGAAGTTTTAATTCAAAAAAGCAACTCTGCCGTCCACGGCAGAAGGTATCATTTCAAATAAGCTACTCTGCCGTCTACGGCAGACGATTCCAATTCAATAAAAACCTCTGCCGTGCACGGCGGAAGATTCCAATTCATAAAAGCAACTCTGCCGTCTACGGCAGACGATTCCAATTCAATAAGTAACTCTGCCGTGCACGGCGGAAGATTCCAATTCTTTAAGGAAGTCTGCCGTCTACGGCAGAAGGTTCTTATTCAACAAAGCAACTCTGCCGTCCACGGCATAAGTTTTAATTCAAAAAAGTAACTCTGCCGTTCACGGCAAAAGGTACCATTTCAAATAAGCTACTCTGCCGTCCACGGCAGACGATTCCAATTCAATAAGTAACTCTGCCGTGCACGGCGGAAGATTCCAATTCTACAAGGAAGTCTGCCGTCTACGGCAGAAGGTTCTTATTCAACAAAGCAACTCTGCCGTCCACGGCAGAAGTTTTAATTCAAAAAAGCAACTCTGCCGTCCACGGCAGAAGGTATCATTTCAAATAAGCTACTCTGCCGTCTACGGCAGACGATTCCAATTCAATAAGTACCTCTGCCGTGAACGGCGGAAGATTCCAATTCAAAAAAGCAACTCTGCCGTCTACGGCAGACGATTCTAATTCAATAAGTAACTCTGCCGTGCACGGCGGATGATTCCAATTCTTTAAGGAAGTCTGCCGTCTACGGCAGAAGGTTCTTATTCAACAAAGCAACTCTGCCGTCCACGGCATAAGTTTTAATTCAAAAAAGTGACTCTGCCGTTCACGGCAAAAGGTACCATTTCAAATAAGCTACTCTGCCGTCAACGGCGGACGATTCCAATTTAATAAGTAACTCTGCCGTGCATGGCGGAAGATTCCAATTCTATAAGGAAGTCTGCCGTCTACGGCAGAAGGTTCTTATTCAACAAAGCAACTCTGCCGTCCATGGCATAAGTTTTAATTCAAAAAAGTAACTCTGCCGTTCACGGCAAAAGGTACCATTTCAAATAAGCTACTCTGCCGTCTACGGCAGACGATTCCAATTCAATTAGTAACACTACCAGAAACGGCGGAAGATTTCAATTCAACAAAGCAACTCTGCCGTCCACGGCAGAAGTTTTAATTCAAAAAAGTAACTCTGCTGTTCACGGCAAAAGGTACCATTTCAGATAAGCTACTCTGCCGTCTACGGCAGACGATTCCAATTCAATAAGTAACTCTGCCGTGCATGGCGGAAGATTCCAATTCTTTAAGGAAGTCTGCCGTCTACGGCAGAAGGTTCTTATTCAACAAAGCAACTCTGCCGTTCACGGCAAAAGGTACCATTTCAAATAAGCTACTCTGCCGTCTACGGCAGACGATTCCAATTCAATTAGTAACACTACCAGGCACGGCGGAAGATTTCAATTCAACAAAGCAACTCTGCCGTCCACGGCAGAAGTTTTAATTCAAAAAAGTAACTCTGCTGTTCACGGCAAAAGGTACCATTTCAGATAAGCTACTCTGCCGTTTACGGCAGACGATTCCGTTTCAATAAGTACCTCTGCCGTGCACGGCGGAAGATTCCAATTCAAAATAGCAACTCTGCCGTCTACGGCAGACGATTCCAATTCAATAAGTAACTCTGCCGTGCATGGCGGAAGATTCCAATTCTATAAGGAAGTCTGCCGTCTACGGCAGAAGGTTCTTATTCAACAAAGCAACTCTGCCGTCCATGGCATAAGTTTTAATTCAAAAAAGTAACTCTGCCGTTCACGGCAAAAGGTACCATTTCAAATAAGCTACTCTGCCGTCTACGGCAGACGATTCCATTTCAATAAGTACCTCTGCCGTGCACGGCGGAAGATTCCAATTCAAAAAAGCAACTCGGCCGTCTACGGCAGACGATTCCAATACAATAAGTAACTCTGCCGTGCACGGCGGAAGATTCCAATTCTATAAGGAAGTCTGCCGTCTACGGCAGAAGGTTCTTATTCAACAAAGCAACTCTGCCGTCCACGGTAGAAGTTTTAATTCAAAAAAGCAACTCTGCCGTCCACGGCAGAAGGTATCATTTCAAATAAGCTACTCTGCCGTCTACGGTAGACGATTCCATTTCAATAAGTACCTCTGCCGTGCACGGCGAAATATTCCAATTCAAAAAAGCAACTCTGCCGTCTACGGCAGACGATTCCAATTCAATAAGTAACTCTGCCGTGCACGGCGGAAGATTCCAATTCTATAAGGAAGTCTGCCGTCTACGGCAGAAGTTTTTTATTCAACAAAGCAACTCTGCCGTCCACGGCAGAAGTTTTAATTCAAAAAAGCAACTCTGCCATCCACGGCAGAAGGTATCATTTTAAATAAGCTACTCTGCCGTCAACGGCGGACGATTCCAATTCAATAAGTACCTCTGCCGTGCACGGCGGAAGATTCCAATTCAAAAAAGCAACTCTGCCGTCTACGGCAGAAGATTCCAATTCAATAAGTAACTCTGCCGTGCACGGCGGAAGAATCCAATTCTATAAGGAAGTCTGCCGTCTACGGCAGAAGGTTCTTATTCAACAAAGCAACTCTGCCGTCCACGGCATAAGTTTTAATTCAAAATAGTAACTCTGCCGTTCACGGCAAAAGATACCATTTCAAATAAGCTACTCTGCCGTCTACGGCGGACGATTCCAATTCAATAAGTAACACTGCCGTGCACCGCGGAAGATTCCAATTCAACAAAGCAACTCTGCCGTCCACGGCAGAAGTTTTAATTCAAAAAAGTAACTCTGCCGTTCACGGCAAAAGGTACCATTTCAAATAAGCTACTCTGCCGTCCACGGCAGACGATTCCAATTCAATAAGTAACTCTGCCGTCTACGGCAGACGATTCTAATTCAATAAGTAACTCTGCCGTGCACGGCGGATGATTCCAATTCTTTAAGGAAGTCTGCCGTCTACGGCAGAAGGTTCGTATTCAACAAAGCAACTCTGCCGTCCACGGCATAAGTTTTAATTCAAAAAAGTGACTCTGCCGTTCTTGGCAAAAGGTACCATTTCAAATAAGCTACTCTGCCGTCTACGGCAGACGATTCCAATTCAATAAGTAACTCTGCCGTGCACGGCGGAAGATTCCAATTCAAAAAAGCAACTCTGCCGTCCACGGCAGAAGGTATCATTTCAAATAAGCTACTCTGCCGTCTACGGCAGACGATTCCAATTCAATAAGTACCTCTGCCGTGCACGGCGGAAGATTCCAATTCAAAAAAGCAACTCTGCCGTCTACGGCAGACGATTCCAATTCAATAAGTAACTCTGCCGTGCACGGCGGAAGATTCCAATTCTATAAGGAAGTCTGCCGTCTACGTCAGAAGGTTCTTATTCAACAAAGCAACTCTGCCGTCCACGGCATAAGCTTTAATTCAAAAAAGTAACTCTGCCGTTCACGGCAAAAGGTATCATTCCAACTAAGCTACTCTGCCGTCTACGGCAGACGATTCCAATTCAATAAGTACCTCTGCCGTGCACGGCGGAAGATTCCAATTCAAAAAAGCAACTCTGCCGTCTACGGCAGACGATTCCAATTCAATAAGTAACTCTGCCGTGCACGGCGGAAGATTCCAATTCTATAAGGAAGTATGCCGTCTACGGCAGAAGGTTCTTATTCAACAAAGCAACTCTCCCGCCCACGGCAGAAGTTTTAATTCAAAAAAGCAATTCTGCCGTCCATGGCAGAAGGTATCATTTCAAATAAGCTACTCTGCCGTCAACGGCGGACGATTTCAATTCAATAAGTACCTCTGCCGTGCACGGCGGAAGATTTCAATTCAAAAAAGCAACTCTGCCGTCTACGGCAGACGATTCCAATTCAATAAGTAACTCTGCCGTGCACGGCGGAAGATTCCAATTCTATAAGGAAGTCTGCCGTCTACGGCAGAAGGTTTTTATTCAAGAAAGCAACTCTGCCGTCCACGGCAGAAGTTTTAGTTCAAAAAAGCAACTCTGCCGTCCACGGCAGAAATTATCATCCCAAATAAGCTACTTTGCCGTCTACGGCAGACGATTGCAATTCAATAAGTACCTCTGCCGTGCACGGCGGAAGATTCCAATTAAAAAAAGCAACTCTGCCGTCTACGGCAGACGATTCCAATTCAATAAGTAACTCTGCCGTGCACGGCGGAAGATTCCAATTCTATAAGGAAGTCTGCCGTCTACGGCAGAAGGTTCTTATTCAACAAAGCAATTCTGCCGTCCACGGCAGAAGTTTTAAGTCAAAAAAGCAACTCTGCCGTCCACGGCAGAAGGTATCATTTCAAATAAGCTACTCTGCCGTCTACGGCGGACGATTCCAATTCAATAAGTAACACTGCCGTGCACGGCGGAAGATTCCAATTCAACAAAGCAACTCTGCCGTCCACGGCAGAAGTTTTAATTCAAACAAGCAATTCTGCCGTCCACGGCAGAAGGTATCATTTTAAATAAGCTACTCTGCCGTCAACGGCGGACGATTTCAATTCAATAAGTACCTCTGCCGTGCACGGCTGAAGATTTCAATTCAAAAAAGCAACTCTGCCGTCTACGGCAGACGATTCCAATTCAATAAGTAACTCTGCCGTGCACGGCGGAAGATTCCAATTCTATAAGGAAGTCTGCCGTCTACGGCAGAAGTTTCTTATTCAACAAAGCAACTCTGCCGTCCACGGCAGAAGTTTTAGTTCAAAAAAGCAACTCTGCCGTCCACGGCAGAAGGTATCATTCCAAATAAGCTACTCTGCCGTCTACGGCAGACGATTGCAATTCAATAAGTACCTCTGCCGTACACGGCGGAAGATTCCAATTCAATAAGTACCTCTGCCGTGCACGGCGGAAGATTCCAATTGTATAAGGAAGTCTGCCGTCTACGGCAGAAGGTTCTTATTCAACAAAGCAACTCTGCCGTCCACGGCATAAGTTTTAATTCAGAAAAGTAACTCTGCCGTTCACGGCAAAAGGTACCATTTCAAATAAGCTACTCTGCCGTCTACGGCAGACGATTCCAATTCAATAAGTAACACTGCCGTGCACGGCAAAAGATTCCAATTCAACAAAGCAAATCTGCCGTCCACGGCAGAAGTTTTAATTCAAAAAAGCAATTCTGCCGTCCACGGCAGAAGGTATCATTTCCAATAACCTACTCTGCTGTCAACGGTGGACGATTTCCAGTTTAATAAGTACATCTGCCGTGCACGGCAGTAGGTACCATTTCAAATAAGCTACTCTGCCGTCTACGGCAGACGATTCCAATTCAATAAGTAACTCTGCCGTGCACGGCGGAAGATTCCAATTCTATAAGGAAGTCTGCCGTCTACGGCAGAAGTTTCTTATTCAACAAAGCAACTCTGCCGTCCACGGCAGAAGTTTTAGTTCAAAAAAGCAACTCTGCCGTCCACGGCAGAAGGTATCATTCCAAATAAGCTACTCTGCCGTCTACGGCAGACGATTGCAATTCAATAAGTACCTCTGCCGTACACGGCGGAAGATTCCAATTCAATAAGTACCTCTGCCGTGCACGGCGGAAGATTCCAATTCTATAAGGAAGTCTGCCGTCTACGGCAGAAGGTTCTTATTCAACAAAGCAACTCTGCCGTCCACGGCATAAGTTTTAATTCAGAAAAGTAACTCTGCCGTTCACGGCAAAAGGTACCATTTCAAATAAGCTACTCTGCCGTCTACGGCAGACGATTCCAATTCAATAAGTAACACTGCCGTGCACGGCGGAAGATTCCAATTCAACAAAGCAACTCTGCCGTCCACGGCAGAAGTTTTAGTTCAAAAAAGCAACTCTGCCGTCCACGGCAGAAGGTATCATTCCAAATAAGCTACTCTGCCGTCTACGGCAGACGATTGCAATTCAATAAGTACCTCTGCCGTACACGGCGGAAGATTCCAATTCAATAAGTACCTCTGCCGTGCACGGCGGAAGATTCCAATTGTATAAGGAAGTCTGCCGTCTACGGCAGAAGGTTCTTATTCAACAAAGCAACTCTGCCGTCCACGGCATAAGTTTTAATTCAAAAAAGTAACTCTGCCGTTCACGGCAAAAGATACCATTTCAAATAAGCTACTCTGCCGTCTACGGCAGACGATTCCAATTCAATAGGTAACACTGCCGTGCACGGCGAAAGATTCCAATTCAACAAAGCAAATCTGCCGTCCACGGCAGAAGTTTTAATTCAAAAAAGCAATTCTGCCGTCCACGGCAGAAGGTATCATTTCCAATAACCTACTCTGCCGTCAACGGTGGACAATTTTCAGTTTAATAAGTACATCTGCCGTGCACGGCAGTAGGTACCATTTCAAATAAGCTAATCTGCCGTCTACGGCAGACGATTCCAATTCAAGAAGTAACTCTGCCGTGCACGGCGGAAGATTCCAATTCTATAAGGAAGTCTGCCGTCTACGGCAGAAGTTTCTTATTCAACAAAGCAACTCTGCCGTCCACGGCAGAAGTTTAAGTTCAAAAAAGCAACTCTGCCGTCCACGGCAGAAGGTATCATTCCAAATAAGCTACTCTGCCGTCTACGGCAGACGATTGCAATTCAATAAGTACCTCTGCCGTACACGGCGGAAGATTCCAATTCAAAAAAGCAACTCTGCCGTCTACGGCAGACGATTCCAATTCAACAAAGCAACTCTGCCGTCCACGGCAGAAGTTTTAATTCAAAAAAGCAACTCTGCCGTCCACGGCAGAAGGTATCATTTTAAATAAGCTACTCTGCCGTCAACGGCGGACGATTCCAATTCAATAAGTACCTCTGCCGTGCACGGCGGAAGATTCCAATTCTATAAGGAAATCTGCCGTCTACGGCAGAAGGTTCTTATTCAACAAAGCAATTCTGCCGTCCACGGCAGAAGTTTTAATTCAAAAAAGCAACTCTGCCGTCCACGGCAGAAGGTATCATTTCAAATAAGCTACTCTGCCGTCTACGGCGGACGATTCCAATTCAATAAGTAACACTGCCGTGCACGGCGGAAGATTCCAATTCAACAAAGCAACTCTGCCGTCCACGGCAGAAGTTTTAATTAAAAAAAGCAATTCTGCCGTCCACGGCAGAAGGTATCATTTTAAATAAGCTACTCTGCCGTCAACGGCGGACGATTCCAATTCAATAAGTACCTCTGCCGTGCACGGCAGAAGATTTCAATTCAAAAAAGCAACTCTGCCGTCTACGGCAGACGATTCCAATTCAATAAGTAACTCTGCCGTGCACGGCGGAAGATTCCAATTCTATAAGGAAGTCTGCCGTCTACGGCAGAAGGTTCTTATTCAACAAAGCAACTCTGCCGTCCACGGCAGAAGTTTTAATTCAAAAAAGCAACTCTGCCGTCCACGGCAGAAGGTATCATTTCAAATAAGCTACTCTGCCGTCTACGGCAGACTATTCCAATTCAATAAGTACTTCTGTCGTGCACGGCGGAAGATTCCAATTTAAAAAAGCAACTCTGCCGTCTACGGCAGACGATTCCAATTCAATAAGTAACTCTGCCGTGCACGGCGGAGAATTCCAATTCTATAAGGAAGTCTGCCGTCTACGGCAGAAGGTTCTTATTCAACAAAGCAACTCTGCCGTCCACGGCAGAAGTTTTAATTCAAAAAAGCAATTCTGCCGTCCACGGCAGAAGGTATCATTTTAAATAAGCTACTCTGCCGTCAACGGTGGACGATTCCAATTCAATAAGTACCTCTGCCGTGCACGGCGGAAGATTTCAATTCAAAAAAGCAACTCTGCCGTCTACGGCAGACGATTCCAATTCAATAAGTTACTCTGCCGTGCACGGCGGAGAATTCCAATTCTATAAGGAAGTCTGCCGTCTACGGCAGAAGTTTCTTATTCAACAAAGCAACTCTGCCGTCCACGGCATAAGTTTTAATTCAAAAAAGTAACTCTGCCGTTCACGGCAAAAGGTACCAATTCAAAAAAGCAACTCTGCCGTCTACTGCAGACGATTCCAATTCAATAAGTAACTCTGCCGTGCACGGCGGAAGATTCCAATTCTATAAGGAAGTCTGCCGTCTACGGCAGAAGGTTCTTATTCAACAAAGCAACTCTGCCGTCCACGGCAGAAGTTTTAATTCAAAAAAAGAAAACTCTGCCGTCCACGGCAGAAGGTATCATTTCAAATAAGCTACTCTGCCGTCTACGGCAGACGATTCCAATTCAATAAGTAACTCTGCCGTGCACGGCGGAAGATTCTTATTCTATAAGGAAGTCTGCCGTCTACGGCAGAAGGTTCTTATTCAACAAAGCAACTCTGCCGTCCACGGCATAAGTTTTAATTCAAAAAAGTAACTCTGCCGTTCACGGCAAAAGGTACCATTTCAAATAAGCTACTCTGCCGTCTACGGCAGACGATTCCAATTCAATAAGTAACACTGCCGTGCACGGCGGAAGATTCAAATTCAACAAAGAAAATCTGCCGTCCACGGCAGAAGTTTTAATTCAAAAAAGCAATTCTGCCGTCCACGGCAGAAGGTATCATTTCAAATAACCTACTCTGCCGTCAACGGCGGACGATTCCAGTTTAATAAGTACCTCTGCCGTGCACGGCAGAAGGTACCATTTCAAATAAGCTACTCTGCCGTCTACGGCAGACGATTCCAATTCAATAAGTAACTCTGCCGTGCACGGCGGAAGATTCCAATTCTATAAGGAAATCTGCCGTCAACGGCAGAAGTTTCTTATTCAACAAAGCAACTCTGCCGTCCACGGCAGAAGTTTTAATTCAAAAAAGCAACTCTGCCGTCCACGGCAGAAGGTATCATTTTAAATAAGCTACTCTGCCGTCAACGGCGGATGATTCCAATTCAATAAGTACCTCTGCCGTGCACGGCGGAAGATTCCAATTCTATAAGGATGTCTGCCGTCTACGGCAGAAGGTTCTTATTCAACAAAGCAACTCTGCCGTCCACGGCATAAGTTTTAATTCAAAAAAGTAACTCTGCCGTTCACGGCAAAAGATACCATTTCAAATAAGCTACTCTGCCGTCTACGGCAGACGATTCCAATTCAATAGGAAACACTGCCGTGCACGGCGAAAGATTCCAATTCAACAAAGCAAATCTGCCGTCCACGGCAGAAGGTATCATTTCCAATAACCTACTCTGCCGTCAACGGTGGACGATTTCCAGTTTAATAAGTACATCTGCCGTGCACGGCAGTAGGTACCATTTCAAATAAGCTACTCTGCCGTCTACGGCAGACGATTCCAATTCAATAAGTAACTCTGCCGTGCACGGCGGAAGATTCCAATTCTATAAGGAAGTCTGCCGTCTACGGCAGAAGTTTCTTATTCAACAAAGCAACTCTGCCGTCCACGGCAGAAGTTTTAGTTCAAAAAAGCAACTCTGCCGTCCACGGCAGAAGGTATCATTCCAAATAAGCTACTCTGCCGTCTACGGCAGACGATTGCAATTCAATAAGTACCTCTGCCGTACACGGCGGAAGATTCCAATTCAAAAAAGCAACTCTGCCGTCTACGGCAGACGATTCCAATTCAATAAGTTACTCTGCCGTGCACGGCGGAAGATTCCAATTCTATAAGGAAGTCTGCCGTCTACGGCAGAAGGTTCTTATTCAACAAAGCAACTCTGTCGTCCACGGCAGAGGTTTTAATTCAAAAAAGCAACTCTGCCGTCCACGGCAGAAGGTATCATTTCAAATAAGCTACTCTGCCGTCTACGGCGGACGATTCCAATTCAATAAGTAACACTGCCGTGCACGGCGGAAGATTCCAATTCAACAAAGCAACTTTGCCGTCCACGGCAGAAGTTTTAATTCAAAAAAGCAATTCTGCCGTCCACGGCAGAAGGTATCATTTCAAATAACCTACTCTGCCGTCAACCGCGGACGATTCCAGTTTAATAAGTACCTCTGCCGTGCACGGCAGAAGGTACCATTTCAAATAAGCTACTCTGCCGTCTACGGCAGACGATTCCAATTCAATAAGTAACTCTGCCGTGCACGGCGGAAGATTCCAATTCTATAAGGAAGTCTGCCGTCTATGGCAGAAGGTTCTTATTCAACAAAGCAACTCTGCCGTCCACGGCATAAGTTTTAATTCAAAAAAGTAACTCTGCCGTTCACGGCAAAAGGTACCATTTCAAATAAGCTACTCTGCCGTCTACGGCAGACGATTCCAATTCAATAAGTAACTCTGCCGTGCACGGCGGAAGATTCCAATTCTATAAGGAAGTCTGCCGTCTACGGCAGAAGTTTCTTATTCAACAAAGCAACTCTGCCGTCCACGGCAGAAGTTTTAATTCAAAAAAGCAATTCTGCCGTCCACGGCAGAAGGTATCATTTCAAATAACCTACTCTGCCGTCAACCGCGGACGATTCCAGTTTAATAAGTACCTCTGCCGTGCACGGCAGAAGGTACCATTTCAAATAAGCTACTCTGCCGTCTACGGCAGACGATTCCAATTCAATAAGTAACTCTGCCGTGCACGGCGGAAGATTCCAATTCTATAAGGAAGTCTGCCGTCTACGGCAGAAGGTTCTTATTCAACAAAGCAACTCTGCCGTCCACGGCATAAGTTTTAAATTCAAAAAAGTAACTCTGCCGTTCACGGCAAAAGATACCATTTCAAATAAGCTACTCTGCCGTCTACGGCGGACGATTCCAATTCAATAAGTAACACTGCCGTGCACGGCGGAAGATTCCAATTCAACAAAGCAACTCTGCCGTCCACGGCAGAAGTTTTAATTCAAAAAAGCAATTCTGCCGTCCACGGCAGAAGGTATAATTTCAAATAAGCTACTCTGCCGTCTACGGCAGACGATTCCAATTCAATTAGTATTTCTGCCGTGCACGGCGGAAGATTCCAATTCGACAAAGCAAATCTGCCGTCCACGGCAGAAGTTTTAATTCAAAAAAGCAATTCTGCCGTCCACGGCAGTAGGTATCATTTCAAATAACCTACTCTGCCGTCAACGGCGGACGATTCCAGTTAAATAAGTACCTCTGCCGTGCACGGCAGAAGGTACCATTTCAAATAAGCTACTCTGCCGTCTACGGCAGACGATTCCAATTCAATAAGTAACTCTGCCGTGCACGGCGGAAGATTCCAATTCTATAAGGAAGTCTGCCGTCTACGGCAGATGATTCCAATTCAATAAGTAACTCTGCCGTGCACGGCGGAAGATTCCAATTCTATAAGGAAGTCTGCCGTCTACGGCAGAAGGTTCTTATTCAACAAAACAACTCTGCCGTCCATGGCATAAGTTTTAATTCAAAAAAGTAACTCTGCCGTTCACGGCAAAAGGTACCATTTCAAATAAGCTACTCTGCCGTCTACGGCAGACGATTCCATTTCAATAAGTACCTCTGCCGTGCACGGCGGAAGATTCCAATTCAAAAAAGCAACTCGGCCGTCTACGGCAGACGATTCCAATTCAATAAGTAACTCTGCCGTGCACGGCGGAAGATTTCAATTCTATAAGGAAGTCTGCCGTCTACGGCAGAAGGTTCTTATTCAACAAAGCAACTCTGCCGTCCACGGCAGAAGTTTTAATTCAAAAAAGCAACTCTGCCGTCCACGGCAGAAGGTATCATTTCAAATAAGCTACTCTGCCGTCTACGGTAGACGATTCCATTTCAATAAGTACCTCTGCCGTGCACGGCGAAATATTCCAATTCAAAAAAGCAACTCTGCCGTCTACGGCAGACGATTCCAATTCAATAAGTAACTCTGCCGTGCACGGCGGAAGATTCCAATTCTATAAGGAAGTCTGCCGTCTACGGCAGAAGTTTTTTATTCAACAAAGGAACTCTGCCGTCCACGGCAGAAGTTTTAATCCAAAAAAGCAACTCTGCCATCCACGGCAGAAGGTATCATTTCAAATAAGCTACTCTGCCGTCCACGGCAGACGATTCCAATTCAATAAGTAACTCTGCCGTGCACGGCGAAAGATTACAATTCTATAAGGAACCAATTCAATAAGTAACTCTGCCGTGCACGGCGGAAGATTCCAATTCTATAAGGAAGTCTGCCGTCTACGGCAGAAGGTTCTTATTCAACAAAGCAACTCTGCCGTCTACGGCAGACGATTCCAATTCAATAAAAACCTCTGCCTGCCTCTAATTCAATAAAAACTCTGCCGTCCATGGCATAAGTTTTAATTCAAAAAAGTAACTCTGCCGTTCACGGCAAAAGGTACCATTTCAAATAAGCTACTCTGCCGTCTACGGCAGACGATTCCAATTCAATTAGTAACACTACCAGGCACGGCGGAAGATTTCAATTCAACAAAGCAACTCTGCCGTCCACGGCAGAAGTTTTAATTCAAAAAAGTAACTCTGCTGTTCACGGCAAAAGGTACCATTTCAGATAAGCTACTCTGCCGTCTACGGCAGACGATTCCGTTTCAATAAGTACCTCTGCCGTGCACGGCGGAAGATTCCAATTCAAAATAGCAACTCTGCCGTCTACGGCAGACGATTCCAATTCAATAAGTAACTCTGCCGTGCATGGCGGAAGATTCCAATTCTATAAGGAAGTCTGCCGTCTACGGCAGAAGGTTCTTATTCAACAAAACAACTCTGCCGTCCATGGCATAAGTTTTAATTCAAAAAAGTAACTCTGCCGTTCACGGCAAAAGGTACCATTTCAAATAAGCTACTCTGCCGTCTACGGCAGACGATTCCATTTCAATAAGTACCTCTGCCGTGCACGGCGGAAGATTCCAATTCAAAAAAGCAACTCGGCCGTCTACGGCAGACGATTCCAATTCAATAAGTAACTCTGCCGTGCACGGCGGAAGATTTCAATTCTATAAGGAAGTCTGCCGTCTACGGCAGAAGGTTCTTATTCAACAAAGCAACTCTGCCGTCCACGGCAGAAGTTTTAATTCAAAAAAGCAACTCTGCCGTCCACGGCAGAAGGTATCATTTCAAATAAGCTACTCTGCCGTCTACGGTAGACGATTCCATTTCAATAAGTACCTCTGCCGTGCACGGCGAAATATTCCAATTCAAAAAAGCAACTCTGCCGTCTACGGCAGACGATTCCAATTCAATAAGTAACTCTGCCGTGCACGGCGGAAGATTCCAATTCTATAAGGAAGTCTGCCGTCTACGGCAGAAGTTTTTTATTCAACAAAGGAACTCTGCCGTCCACGGCAGAAGTTTTAATCCAAAAAAGCAACTCTGCCATCCACGGCAGAAGGTATCATTTCAAATAAGCTACTCTGCCGTCCACGGCAGACGATTCCAATTCAATAAGTAACTCTGCCGTGCACGGCGAAAGATTACAATTCTATAAGGAAGTCTGCCGTCTACGGCAGATGATTCCAATTCAATAAGTAACTCTGCCGTGCACGGCGGAAGATTCCAATTCTATAAGGAAGTCTGCCGTCTACGGCAGAAGGTTCTTATTCAACAAAGCAACTCTGCCGTCTACGGCAGACGATTCCAATTCAATAAAAACCTCTGCCGTGCACGGCGGAAGATTCCAATTCAAAAAAGCAACTCTGCCGTCTACGGCAGACGATTCCAATTCAATAAGTAACTCTGCCGTGCACGGCGGAAGATTCCAATTCTTTAAGGAAGTCTGCCGTCTACGGCAGAAGGTTCTTATTCAACAAAGCAACTCTGCCGTCCACGGCATAAGTTTTAATTCAAAAAAGTAACTCTGCCGTTCACGGCAAAAGGTACCATTTCAAATAAGCTACTCTGCCGTCCACGGCAGACGATTCCAATTCAATAAGTAACTCTGCCGTGCACGGCGAAAGATTACAATTCTATAAGGAAGTCTGCCGTCTACGGCAGACGATTCCAATTCAATAAGTAACTCTGCCGTGCACGGCGGAAGATTCCAATTCTACAAGGAAGTCTGCCGTCTACGGCAGAAGGTTCTTATTCAACAAAGCAACTCTGCCGTCCACGGCAGAAGTTTTAATTCAAAAAAGCAACTCTGCCGTCCACGGCAGAAGGTATCATTTCAAATAAGCTACTCTGCCGTCTACGGCAGACGATTCCAATTCAATAAGTACCTCTGCCGTGAACGGCGGAAGATTCCAATTCAAAAAAGCAACTCTGCCGTCTACGGCAGACGATTCTAATTCAATAAGTAACTCTGCCGTGCACGGCGGATGATTCCAATTCTTTAAGGAAGTCTGCCGTCTACGGCAGAAGGTTCTTATTCAACAAAGCAACTCTGCCGTCCACGGCATAAGTTTTAATTCAAAAAAGTGACTCTGCCGTTCACGGCAAAAGGTACCATTTCAAATAAGCTACTCTGCCGTCTACGGCAGACGATTCCAATTCAATAAGTAACTCTGCCGTGCACGGCGGAAAATTCCAATTCAAAAAAGCAACTCTGCCGTCCACGGCAGAAGGTATCATTTCAAATAAGCTACTCTGCCGTCTACGGCAGACGATTCCAATTCAATAAGTACCTCTGCCGTGCACGGCGGAAGATTCCAATTCAAAAAAGCAACTCTGCCGTCTACGGCAGACGATTCCAATTCAATAAGTAACTCTGCCGTGCACGGCGGAAGATTCCAATTCTATAAGGAAGTCTGCCGTCTACGGCAGAAGGTTCTTATTCAACAAAGCAACTCTGCCGTCCATGGCATAAGTTTTAATTCAAAAAAGTAACTCTGCCGTTCACGGCAAAAGATACCATTTCAAATAAGCTACTCTGCCGTCTACGGCGGACGATTCCAATTCAATAAGTAACACTGCCGTGCACGGCGAAAGATTCCAATTCAACAAAGCAACTCTGCCGTCCACGGCAGAAGTTTTAATTCAAAAAAGCAACTCTGCCGTCCACGGCAGAAAGTATCATTTTAAATAAGGTACTCTGCCGTCAACGGCGGACGATTCCAATTCAATAGGTACCTCTGCCGTGCACGGCGGAAGATTTCAATTCAAAAAAGCAACTCTGCCGTCTACGGCAGACGATTCCAATTCAATAAGTAACTCTGCCGTGCACGGCGGAAGATTCCAATTCTATAAGGAAGTCTGCCGTCTACGGCTGAAGGTTCTTATTCAACAAAGCAACTCTGCCGTCCACGGCATAAGTTTTAATTCAAAAAAGTAACTCTGCCGTTCACGGCAAAAGATACCATTTCAAATAAGCTACTCTGCCGTCTACGGCGGACGATTCCAATTCAATAAGTAACACTGCCGTGCACGGCGGAAGATTTCCATTCAAAAAAGCAACTCGGCCGTCTACGGCAGACGATTCCAATTCAATAAGTAACTCTGCCGTGCACGGCGGAAGATTCCAATTCTATAAGGTAGTCTGCCGTCTACGGCAGAAGGTTCTTATTCAACAAAGCAACTCAATCTTCCGCCGTGCACGGCAGAGTTACTTATTGAATTGGAATCTTCTGCCGTAGACGGCAGAGTTGCTTTTTTGAATTGGAATCTGCCGCCGTGCACGGCAGAGGTACTTATTGAATTGGAATCGTCCGCCGTTGACGGCAGAGTAGCTTATTTAAAATGATACCTTCTGCCGTGGACGGCAGAGTTGCTTTTTTGAATTAAAACTTCTGCCGTGGACGGCAGAGTTGCTTTGTTGAATAAAAAACTTCTGCCGTAGACGGCAGACTACCTTATAGAATTGGAATCTTCCGCCGTGCACGGCAGAGTTACTTATTGAATTGGAATCGTCTGCCGTAGACGGCCGAGTTGCTTTTTTGAATGGAAATCTTCCGCCGTGCACGGCAGAGGTACTTATTGAAATGGAATCGTCTGCCGTAGACGGCAGAGTAGCTTATCTGAAATGGTACCTTTTGCCGTGAACAGCAGAGTTACTTTTTTGAATTAAAACTTCTGCCGTGGACGGCAGAGTTGCTTTGTTGAATTGAAATCTTCCGCCGTGCCTGGCAGTGTTACTAATTGAATTGGAGTCGTCTGCCGTAGACGGCAGAGTAGCTTATTTGAAATGGTACCTTTTGCCGTGAACGGCAGAGTTACTTTTTTGAATTAAAACTTATGCTATGGACGGCAGAGTTGCTTTGTTGAATAAGAACCTTCTGCCGTAGACGGCAAACTTCCTTATAGAATTGGAATCTTCCGCCATGCACGGCAGAGTTACTTATTGAATTGGAATCGTCTGCCGTAGACGGCAGAGTAGCTTATTTAAAATGGTACCTTCTGCCGTGCCCGGCAGAGGTACTTATTAAATTGGAATCGTCCGCCGTTGACGGCAGAGTAGCTTATTTAAAATGATACCTTCTGCCGTGGACGGCAGAGTTGCTTTTTTGAATTAAAACTTCTGCCGTGGACGGCAGAGTTGCTTTGTTGAATAAAAAACTTCTGCCGTAGACGGCAGACTACCTTATAGAATTGGAATCTTTCGCCGTGCACGGCAGAGTTACTTATTGAATTGGAATCGTCTGCCGTAGACGGCCGAGTTGCTTTTTTGAATGGAAATCTTCCGCCGTGCACGGCAGAGGTACTTATTGAAATGGAATCGTCTGCCGTAGACGGCAGAGTAGCTTATCTGAAATGGTACCTTTTGCCGTGAACAGCAGAGTTACTTTTTTGAATTAAAACTTCTGCCGTGGACGGCAGAGTTGCTTTGTTGAATTGAAATCTTCCGCCGTGCCTGGCAGTGTTACTAATTGAATTGGAGTCGTCTGCCGTAGACGGCAGAGTAGCTTATTTGAAATGGTACCTTTTGCCGTGAACGGCAGAGTTACTTTTTTGAATTAAAACTTATGCCATGGACGGCAGAGTTGCTTTGTTGAATAAGAACCTTCTGCCGTAGACGGCAGACTTCCTTATAGAATTGGAATCTTCCGCCATGCACGGCAGAGTTACTTATTGAATTGGAATCGTCTGCCGTAGACGGCAGAGTTGCTTTTTTGAATTGGAATCTTCCGCCGTGCACGGCAGAGGTACTTATTGAAACGGAATCGTCTGCCGTAGACGGCAGAGTAGCTTATCTGAAATGGTACCTTTTGCCGTGAACAGCAGAGTTACTTTTTTGAATTAAAACTTCTGCCGTGGACGGCAGAGTTGCTTTGTTGAATTGAAATCTTCCGCCGTGCCTGGTAGTGTTACTAATTGAATTGGAATCGTCTGCCGTAGACGGCAGAGTAGCTTATTTGAAATGGTACCTTTTGCCGTGAACGGCAGAGTTACTTTTTTGAATTAAAACTTATGCTATGGACGGCAGAGTTGCTTTGTTGAATAAGAACCTTCTGCCGTAGACGGCAAACTTCCTTATAGAATTGGAATCTTCCGCCATGCACGGCAGAGTTACTTATTGAATTGGAATCGTCTGCCGTAGACGGCAGAGTAGCTTATTTAAAATGGTACCTTCTGCCGTGCCCGGCAGAGGTACTTATTAAATTGGAATCGTCCGCCGTTGACGGCAGAGTAGCTTATTTGAAATGATACCTTCTGCCGTGTACGGCAGAATTGCTTTTTTGAATTAAAACTTCTGCCGTGGACGGCAGAGTTGCTTTGTTGAATCAATAAGTACCTCTGCCGTGCACGGCGGAAGATTCCAATTCAAAAAAGCAACTCTGCCGTCTACGGCAGACGATTCCAATTCAATAAGTAACTCTGCCGTGCACGGCGGAAGATTCTAATTCTATAAGGAAGTCTGTCGTCTACGGCAGAAGGTTCTTATTCAACAAAGCAACTCTGCCGTCCACGGCAGAAGTTTTAATTCAAAAAAGCAACTCTGCCGTCCACGGCAGAAGGTATCATTTCAAATAAGCTACTCTGCCGTCTACGGCAGACGATTCCATTTCAATAAGTACCTCTGCCGTGCACGGCGAAAGATTCCAAGTCAAAAAAGCAACTCTGCCGTCTACGGCAGAAGGTATCATTTTAAATAAGCTACTCTGCCGTCAACGGCGGACGATTCCAATTCAATAAGTACCTCTGCCGTGCACGGCGGAAGATTCCAATTCAAAAAAGCAACTCTGCCGTCTACGGCAGAAGATTCCAATTCAATAAGTAACTCTGCCGTGCACGGCGGAAGAATCCAATTATATAAGGAAGTCTGCCGTCTACGGCAGAAGGTTCTTATTCAACAAAGCAACTCTGCCGTCCACGGCAGAAGTTTTAATTCAAAAAAGTAACTCTGCCGTTCACGGCAAAAGGTACCATTTCAGATAAGCTACTCTGCCGTCTACGGCAGACGATTCCATTTTAATAAGTACCTCTGCCGTGCACGGCGGAAGATTTCAATTCAAAAAAGCAACTCTGCCGTCTACGGCAGACGATTCCAATTCAATAAGTAACTCTGCCGTGCACGGCGGAAGATTCCAATTCTATAAGGAAGTCTGCCGTCTACGGCAGAAGGTTCTTATTCAACAAAGCAACTCTGCCGTCCACGGCAGAAGTTTTAATTCAAAAAAGCAACTCTGCCGTCCACGGCAAAAGGTACCATTTCAAATAAGCTACTCTGCCGTCTACGGCAGACGATTCCAATTCAATTAGTAACACTGCCGTGCACGGCGGAAGATTCCAATTCAACAAAGAAAATCTGCCGTCCACGGCAGAAGTTTTAATTCAAAAAAGCAATTCTGCCGTCCACGGCAGAAGGTATCATTTCAAATAAGCTACTCTGCCGTCAACGGCGGACGATTCCAATTTAATAAGTACCTCTGCCGGGCACGGCAGAAGGTTCCATTTTAAATAAGCTACTCTGCCGTCTACGGCAGACGATTCCAATTCAATAAGGACGTCTGCCGTCTACGGCAGAAGGTTCTTATTCAACAAAGCAACTCTGCCGTCCACGGCATAAGTTTTAATTCAAAAAAGTAACTCTGCCGTTCACGGCAGAAGGTATCATTTCAAATAAGCTACTCTGCCGTCTACGGCAGACGATTCCAGTTTAAAAAGTACCTCTGCCGTGCACGGCAGAAGGTTCTTATTCAACAAAGCAACTCTGCCGTCCACGGCAGAAGTTTTAGTTCAAAAAAGCAACTCTGCCGTCCACGGCAGAAGGTATCATTCCAAATAAGCTACTCTGCCGTCTACGGCAGACGATTCCAATTCAATAAGTACCTCTGCCGTGCACGGCGGAAGATTCCAATTCAAAAAAGTAACTCTGCCGTCTACGGCAGACGATTCCAATTCAATAAGTAACTCTGCCGTGCACGGCTTAAGATTCTTATTCTATAAGGAAGTCTGCCGTCTACGGCAGAAGGTTCTTATTCAACAAAGCAACTCTGCCGTTCACAGCAAAAGGTACCATTTCAAATAAGCTACTCTGCCGTCTACGGCAGACGATTCCAATTCAATTAGTAACACTGCCGTGCACGGCGGAAGATTCCAATTCAACAAAGAAAATCTGCCGTCCACGGCAGAAGTTTTAATTCAAAAAAGCAATTCTGCCGTCCACGGCAGAAGGTATCATTTCAAATAAGCTACTCTGCCGTCAACGGCGGACGATTCCAATTTAATAAGTACCTCTGCCGGGCACGGCAGAAGGTTCCATTTTAAATAAGCTACTCTGCCGTCTACGGCAGACGATTCCAATTCAATAAGGACGTCTGCCGTCTACGGCAGAAGGTTCTTATTCAACAAAGCAACTCTGCCGTCCACGGCATAAGTTTTAATTCAAAAAAGTAACTCTGCCGTTCACGGCAGAAGGTATCATTTCAAATAAGCTACTCTGCCGTCTACGGCAGACGATTCCAGTTTAAAAAGTACCTCTGCCGTGCACGGCAGAAGGTACCATTTCAAATAAGCTACTCTGCCGTCTACGGCAGACGATTCCAATTCAATAAGTAACTCTGTCGTGCACGGCGGAAGATTCCAATTCTATAAGGAAGTCTGCCGTCTACGGCAGAAGGTTCTTATTCAACAAAGCAACTCTGCCGTCCACGGCATAAGTTTTAATTTAGAAAAGTAACTCTGCCGTTCACGGCAAAAGGTACCATTTCAAAAAAGCTACTCTGCCGTCTACGGCAGACGATTCCAATTCAATAAGTAACACTGCCGTGCACGGCAGAAGATTCCAATTCAACAAAGCAACTCTGCCGTCCACGGCAGAAGTTTTAATTCAAAAAAGCAATTATGCCGTCCACGGCAGAAGGTATCATTTCAAATAACCTACTCTGCCGTCAACGGCGGACGATTCCAGTTTAATAAGTACCTCTGCCGTGCACGGCAGAAGGTACCATTTCAAATAAGCTACTCTGCCGTCTATGGCAGACGATTCCAATTCAATAAGTAACTCTGCCGTGCACGGCGGAAGATTCCAATTCTATAAGGAAGTCTGCCGTCTACGGCAGAAGGTTCTTATTCAACAAAGCAACTCTGCCGTCCACGGCAGAAGTTTTAGTTCAAAAAAGCAATTCTGCCGTCCACGGCAGAAGGCATCATTCCAAATAAGCTACTCTTCCGTCTACGGCAGACGATTCCAATTAAATAAGTACCTCTGCCGTGCACGGCGGAAGATTCCAATTCAAAAAAGCAACTCTGCCGTCTACGGCAGACGATTCCAATTCAATAAGTATTTCTGCCGTGCACGGCGGAAGATTCCAATTCTATAAGGAAGTCTGCCGTCTACGGAAGAAGGTTCTTATTCAACAAAGCAACTCTGCCGTCCACGGCAGAAGTTTTAGTTCAAAAAAGCAACTCTGCCGTCCACGGCAGAAGGTATCATTCCAAAAAAGCTACTCTGCCGTCTACGGCAGACGATTCCAATTCAATAAGTACCTCTGCCGTGCACGGCGGAAGATTCCAATTCAAAAAAGCAACTCTGCCGTCTACGGCAGACGATTCCAATTCAATAAGTAACTCTGCCTTGCACGGCGGAAGATTCCAATTCTATAAGGAAGTCTGCCGTCTACGGCAGAAGGTTCTTATTCAACAAAGCAACTCTGCCGTCCACGGCAGAAGTTTTAATTCAAAAAAGCAATTATGCCGTCCACGGCAGAAGGTATCATTTCAAATAACCTACTCTGCCGTCAACGGCGGACGATTCCAGTTTAATAAGTACCTCTGCCGTGCACGGCAGAAGGTACCATTTCAAATAAGCTACTCTGCCGTCTACGGCAGACAATTCCAATTCAATAAGTAACTCTGCCGTGCACGGCGGAAGATTCCAATTCTATAAGGAAGTCTGCCGTCTACGGCAGAAGGTTCTTATTCAACGAAGCAACTCTGCCGTCCACGGCATAAGTTTTAATTCAAAAAAGTAACTCTGCCGTTCACGGCAAAAGGTACCATTTCAAATAAGCTACTCTGCAGTCTACGGCAGACGATTCCAATTCAATAAGTAACACTGCCGTGCACGGCGGGAGATTCCAATTCAACAAAGAAAATCTGCCGTCCACGGCAGAAGTTTTAATTCAAAAAAGCAATTCTGCCGTCCACGGCAGAAGGTATCATTTCAAATAAGCTACTCTGCCGTCAACGGCGGACAATTCCAATTCCATAAGTACCTCTGCCGTGCACGGCGGAAGATTCCAATTCAAAAAAGCAACTCTGCCGTCTACGGCAGACGATTCCAATTCAATAAGTAACACTGCCGTGCACGGCGGAAGATTCCAATTCAACAAAGCAACTCTGCCGTCCACGGCAGAAGTTTTAGTTCAAAAAAGCAACTCTGCCGTCCACGGCAGAAGATATCATTCCAACTAAGCTACTCTGCCGTCTACGGCAGACGATTCCAATTCAATAAGTACCTCTGCCGTGCACGGCGGAAGATTCCAATTCAAAAAAGCAACTCTGCCGTCTACGGCAGACGATTCCAATTCAATTAGTAACTCTGCCGTGCACGGCGGAAGATTCCAATTCTATAAGGAAGTCTGCCGTCTACGGCAGAAGGTTCTTATTCAACGAAGCAACTCTGCCGTCCACGGCATAAGTTTTAATTCAAAAAAGTAACTCTGCCGTTCACGGCAAAAGGTACCATTTCAAATAAGCTACTCTGCAGTCTACGGCAGACGATTCCAATTCAATAAGTAACACTGCCGTGCACGGCGGGAGATTCCAATTCAACAAAGAAAATCTGCCGTCCACGGCAGAAGTTTTAATTCAAAAAAGCAATTCTGCCGTCCACGGCAGAAGGTATCATTTCAAATAAGCTACTCTGCCGTCAACGGCGGACAATTCCAATTCCATAAGTACCTCTGCCGTGCACGGCGGAAGATTCCAATTCAAAAAAGCAACTCTGCCGTCTACGGCAGACGATTCCAATTCAATAAGTAACTCTGTCGTGCACGGCTTAAGATTCTTATTCTATAAGGAAGTCTGCCGTCCACGGCAGAAGGTATCATTTCAAATAAGCTACTCTGCCGTCTACGGCGGACGATTCCAATTCAATAAGTAACACTGCCGTGCACGGCGGAAGATTCCAATTCAACAAAGCAACTCTGCCGTCCACGGCAGAAGTTTTAGTTCAAAAAAGCAACTCTGCCGTCCACGGCAGAAGATATCATTCCAACTAAGCTACTCTGCCGTCTACGGCAGACGATTCCAATTCAATAAGTACCTCTGCCGTGCACGGCGGAAGATTCCAATTCAAAAAAGCAACTCTGCCGTCTACGGCAGATGATTCCAATTCAATAAGTAACTCTGCCGTGCACGGCGGAAGATTCCAATTCTATAAGGATGTTTGCTGTCTACGGCAGAAGGTTCTTATTCAACAAAGCAACTCTGCCGTCCACGGCAGAAGTTTTAGTTCAAAAAAGCAACTCTGCCGTCCACGGCAGAAGGTATCATTCCAAATAAGCTACTCTGCCGTCTACGGCAGACGATTCCAATTCAATAAGTACCTCTGCCGTGCACGGCGGAAGATTCCAATTCAAAAAAGCAACTCTGCCGTCTACGGCAGACGATTCCAATTCAATAAGTAACTCTGCCATGCACGGCGGAAGATTCCAATTCTATAAGGAAGTCTGCCGTCTACGGCAGAAGGTTCTTATTCAACAAGGCAACTCTGCCGTCCACGGCAGAAGTTTTAATTCAAAAAAGCAACTCTGCCGTCCATGGCAGAAGGTATCATTCCAAATAAGCTACTATGCCGTCTACGGCAGACGATTCCAATTCAATAAGTACCTCTGCCGTGCACGGCGGAAGATTCCAATTCAAAAAAGCAACTCTGCCGTCTACGGCAGACGATTCCAATTCAATAAGTAACTCTGCCGTGCACGGCGGAAGATTCCAATTCTATAAGGAAGTCTGCCGTCTACGGCAGAAGGTTCTTATTCAACAAAGCAACTCTGCCGTCCACGGCAGAAGTTTTAATTCAAAAAAGGAACTCTGCCGTCCACGGCAGAAAGTATCATTTCAAATAAGCTACTCTGCCGTCTACGGCGGACGATTCCAATTCAATAAGTAACTCTGCCGTGCACGGCGGAAGATTCCAATTCTATAAGGAAGTCTGCCGTCTACGGCAGAAGGTTCTTATTCAACAAAGCAACTCTGCCGTCCACGGCAGAAGTTTTAATTCAAAAAAGGAACTCTGCCGTCCACGGCAGAAGGTATCATTTCAAATAAGCTACTCTGCCGTCAACGGCGGACAATTCCAATTCAATAAGTACCTCTGCCGTGCACGGTGGAAGATTCCAATTCAAAAAAGCAACTCTGCCGTCTACGGCAGACGATTCCAATTCAATAAGTAACTCTGCCGTGCACGGCGGAAGATTCCAATTCTATAAGGAAGTCTGCCGTCTACGGCAGAAGGTTCTTATTCAACAAAGCAACTCTGCCGTCCACGGCATAAGTTTTAATTCAAAAAAGTAACTCTGCCGTTCACGGCAAAAGGTACCATTTCAAATAAGCTACTCTGCCGTCTACGGCAGACGATTCCAATTCAATAAGTACCTCTGCCGTGCACGGCGGAAGATTCCAATTCAAAAAAGCAACTCTGCCGTCTACGGCAGACGATTCCAATTCAATAGTAACTCTGGCGTGCACGGCGGAAGATTCCAATTCTATAAGGAAGTCTGCCGTCTACGGCAGAAGGTTCTTATTCAACAAAGCAACTCTGCCGTCCGCGGCATAAGTTTTAATTCAAAAAAGTAACTCTGCCGTTCACGGCAAAAGATACCATTTCAAATAAGCTACTCTGCCGTGTACGGCGGACGATTCCAATTCAATAAGTAACACTGTTGTGCACGGCGGAAGATTCCAATTCAACAAAGCAACTCTGCCGTCCAAGGCAGAAGTTTTAATTCAAAAAAGCAATTCTGCCGTCCACGGCAGAAGGTATCATTTCAAATAAGCTACTCTGCCGTCTACGGCAGACGATTCCAATTCAATAAGTAACACTGCCGTTCACGGCGGAAGATTCCAATTCAACAAAGCAAATCTGCCGTCCACGGCAGAAGTTTTAATTCAAAAAAGCAATTCTGCCGTCCACGGCAGAAGGTATCATTTCAAATAAGCTACTCTGCCGTCAACGGCGGACAATTCCATTTCAATAAGTACCTCTGCCGTGCACGGTAGAAGATTCCAATTCAAAAAAGCAACTCTGCCGTCTACGGCAGACGATTCCAATTCAATAAGTACCTCTGCCGTGTCTACGGCAGAAGTTTTAATTCAAAAAAGCAACTCTGCCGTCCACGGCAGAAGGTATCATTTCAAATAAGCTACTCTGCCGTCTACGGCAGACGATTCCAATTCAATAAGTTCCTCTGCCGTGCACGGCGGAAGATTCCAATTCTATAAGGAAGTCTGCCGTCTACGGCAGAAGGTTCTTATTCAACAAAGCAACTCTGCCGTCCGCGGCATAAGTTTTAATTCAAAAAAGTAACTCTGCCGTCCACGGCAGAAGTTTGAGTTCAAAAAATCAACTCTGCCGTCCATGGCAGAAGGTATCATTCCAACTAAGCTACTCTGCCGTCTACGGCAGACGATTTCAATTCAATAAGTACCTCTGCCGTGCACGGCGGAAGATTCCAATTCAAAAAAGCAACTCTGCCGTCTACGGCAGACGATTCCAATTCAAAAAGTAACACTGCCGTGCACGGCGGAAGATTCCAATTCTATAAGGAAGTCTGCCGTCTACGGCAGAAGGTTCTTATTCAACAAAGCAATTCTGCCGTCCACGGCATAAGTTTTAATTCAAAAAAGTAACTCTGCCGTCCACGGCAGAAGTTTTAGTTCAAAAAAGCAACTCTGCCGTCCACGGCAGAAGGTATCATTCCAACTAAGCTACTCTGCCGTCTACGGCAGACGATTCCAATTCAATAAGTACCTCTGCCGTGCACGGCGGAAGATTCCAATTCAAAAAAGCAACTCTGCCGTCTACGGCAGACGATTCCAATTCAATAAGTAACTCTGCCGTGCACGGCGGAAGATTCCAATTCTATAAGGAAGTCTGCCGTCTACGGCAGAAGGTTCTTATTCAACAAAGCAACTCTGCCGTCCACGGCAGAAGTTTTAGTTCAAAAAAACAACTCTGCCGTCCACGGCAGAAGGTATCATTCCAAATAAGCTACTCTGCCGTCTACGGCAGACGATTCCAATTCAATAAGTACCTCTGCCGTGCACGGCGGAAGATTCCAATTCAAAAAAGCAACTCTGCCGTCTACGGCAGACGATTCCAATTCAATAAGTAACTCTGCCGTGCACGGCGGAAGATTCCAATTCTATAAGGAAGTCTGCCGTCTACGGCAGAAGTTTCTTATTCAACAAAGCAACTCTGCCGTCCACGGCAGAAGTTTTAATTCAAAAAAGCAACTCTGCCGTCCATGGCAGAAGGTATCATTCCAAATAAGCTACTATGCCGTCTACGGCAGACGATTCCAATTCAATAAGTAACAATGCCGTGCACGGCGGAAGATTCCAATTCAAAAAAGCAACTCTGCCGTCTATGGCAGACGATTCCAATTCAATAAAAAACTCTGCCGTGCACGGCGGAAGATTTCAATTCTATAAGGAAGTCTGCCGTCTACGGCAGAAGGTTCTTATTCAACAAAGCAATTCTGCCGTCCACGGCAGAAGTTTTTATTCAAAAAAGCAACTCTGCCGTCCATGGCAGAAGGTATCATTTCAAATAAGCTACTCTGCCGTCAACGGCGGACGATTCCAATTTAATAACTACCTCTGCCGGGCACGGCAGAAGGTACCATTTTAAATAAGCTACTCTGCCGTCTACGGCAGACGATTCCAATTCAATAAGTAACTCTGCCGTGCACGGCGGAAGATTCCAATTCTATAAGGAAGTCTGCCGTCTACGGCAGAAGGTTCTTATTCAACAAAGCAACTCTGCCGTCCACGGCATAAGTTTTAATTAAAAAAAGTAACTCTGCCGTTCACGGCAAAAGGTACCATTTCAAATAAGCTACTCTGCAGTCTACGGCAGACGATTGTAATTCAATTAATAACACTGCCGTGCACGGCGGGAGATTCCAATTCAACAAAGAAAATCTGCCGTCCACGGCAGAAGTTTTAATTCAAAAAAGCAACTCTGCCGTCCACGGCAGAAGGTATAATTTCAAATAAGCTACTCTGCAGTCTACGGCAGACGATTGTAATTCAATTAATAACACTGCCGTGCACGGCGGAAGATTCCAATTCAAAAAAGCAACTCTGCCGTCTACGGCAGACGATTCCAATTCAAAAAGTAACACTGCCGTGCACGGCGGAAGATTCCAATTCTATAAGGAAGTCTGCCGTCTACGGCAGAAGGTTCTTATTCAACAAAGCAATTCTGCCGTCCACGGCATAAGTTTTAATTCAAAAAAGTAACTCTGCCGTCCACGGCAGAAGTTTTAGTTCAAAAAAGCAACTCTGCCGTCCACGGCAGAAGGTATCATTCCAACTAAGCTACTCTGCCGTCTACGGCAGACGATTCCAATTCAATAAGTACCTCTGCCGTGCACGGCGGAAGAATCCAATTCAAAAAAGCAACTCTGCCGTCTACGGCAGACGATTCCAATTCAATAAGTAACTCTGCCGTGCACGGCGGAAGATTCCAATTCTATAAGGAAGTCTGCCGTCTACGGCAGAAGGTTCTTATTCAACAAAGCAACTCTGCCGTCCACGGCAGAAGTTTTAGTTCAAAAAAACAACTCTGCCGTCCACGGCAGAAGGTATCATTCCAAATAAGCTACTCTGCCGTCTACGGCAGACGATTCCAATTCAATAAGTACCTCTGCCGTGCACGGCGGAAGATTCCAATTCAAAAAAGCAACTCTGCCGTCTACGGCAGACGATTCCAATTCAATAAGTAACTCTGCCGTGCACGGCGGAAGATTCCAATTCTATAAGGAAGTCTGCCGTCTACGGCAGAAGTTTCTTATTCAACAAAGCAACTCTGCCGTCCACGGCAGAAGTTTTAATTCAAAAAAGCAACTCTGCCGTCCATGGCAGAAGGTATCATTCCAAATAAGCTACTATGCCGTCTACGGCAGACGATTCCAATTCAATAAGTAACACTGCCGTGCACGGCGGAAGATTCCAATTCAAAAAAGCAACTCTGCCGTCTATGGCAGACGATTCCAATTCAATAAAAAACTCTGCCGTGCACGGCGGAAGATTTCAATTCTATAAGGAAGTCTGCCGTCTACGGCAGAAGGTTCTTATTCAACAAAGCAATTCTGCCGTCCACGGCAGAAGTTTTTATTCAAAAAAGCAACTCTGCCGTCCATGGCAGAAGGTATCATTTCAAATAAGCTACTCTGCCGTCAACGGCGGACGATTCCAATTTAATAACTACCTCTGCCGGGCACGGCAGAAGGTACCATTTTAAATAAGCTACTCTGCCGTCTACGGCAGACGATTCCAATTCAATAAGTAACTCTGCCGTGCACGGCGGAAGATTCCAATTCTATAAGGAAGTCTGCCGTCTACGGCAGAAGGTTCTTATTCAACAAAGCAACTCTGCCGTCCACGGCATAAGTTTTAATTAAAAAAAGTAACTCTGCCGTTCACGGCAAAAGGTACCATTTCAAATAAGCTACTCTGCAGTCTACGGCAGACGATTGTAATTCAATTAATAACACTGCCGTGCACGGCGGGAGATTCCAATTCAACAAAGAAAATCTGCCGTCCACGGCAGAAGTTTTAATTCAAAAAAGCAACTCTGCCGTCCACGGCAGAAGGTATAACTTCAAATAAGCTACTCTGCCGTCTACGGCAGACGATTCCAGTTTAATAAGTACCTCTGCCGTGCACGGCAGAAGGTACCATTTCAAATAAGCTACTCTGCCGTCTACGGCAGACGATTCCAATTCAATAAGTAACTCTGCCGTGCACGGCGGAAGATTCCAATTCTATAAGGAAGTCTGCCGTCTACGGAAGAAGGTTCTTATTCAACAAAGCAACTCTGCCGTCCACGGCAGAAGTTTTAGTTCAAAAAAGCAACTCTGCCATCCACGGCAGAAGGTATCATTCCAATTAGTAACACTGCCGTGCACGGCGGAAGATTCCAATTCAATAAAGAAAATCTGCCGTCCACGGCAGAAGTTTTAATTCAAAAAAGCAATTCTGATGTCCACGGCAGAAGGTATCATTTCAAATAAGCTACTCTGCCGTCAACGGCGGACGATTCCAATTTAATAAGTACCTCTGCCGGGCACGGCAGAAGGTACCATTTTAAATAAGCTACTCTGCCGTCTACGGCAGACGATTCCAATTCAATAAGGAAGTCTGCCGTCTACGGCAGAAGGTTCTTATTCAACAAAGCAACTCTGCCGTCCACGGCAGAAGTTTTTATTCAAAAAAGCAACTCTGCCGTCCATGGCAGAAGGTATCATTTCAAATAAGCTACTCTGCCGTCAACGGCGGACGATTCCAATTTAATAACTACCTCTGCCGGGCACGGCAGAAGGTACCATTTTAAATAAGCTACTCTGCCGTCTACGGCAGACGATTCCAATTCAATAAGTAACTCTGCCGTGCACGGCGGAAGATTCCAATTCTATAAGGAAGTCTGCCGTCTACGGCAGAAGGTTCTTATTCAACAAAGCAACTCTGCCGTCCACGGCATAAGTTTTAATTAAAAAAAGTAACTCTGCCGTTCACGGCAAAAGGTACCATTTCAAATAAGCTACTCTGCCGTCTACGGCAGACGATTCTAATTCAATAAGTAACACTGCCGTGCACGGCGGAAGATTCCAATTCAACAAAGCAAATCTGCCGTCCACGGCAGAAGTTTTAATTCAAAAAAGCAATTCTGCCGTCCACGGCAGAAGGTATCATTTCAAATAAGCTACTCTGCTGTCAACGGCGGACGATTCCAGTTTAATAAGTACCTCTGCCGTGCACGGCAGTAGATACCATTTCAAATAAGCTACTCTGCCGTCTACGGCAGACGATTCCAATTCAATAAGTACCTCTACCGTGCACGGTGGAAGATTCCAATTCAAAAAAGCAACTCTGAATCTTTTAAGATTTCAATTCAACAAAGCAACTCTGCCGTCCACGGCAGAAGTTTTAATTCAAAAAAGTAACTCTGCCGTTCACGGCAAAAGGTACCATTTCAGATAAGCTACTCTGCCGTCTACGGCAGACGATTCCATTTCAATAAGTACCTCTGCCGTGCACGGCGGAAGATTCCAATTCAAAAAAGCAACTCTGCCGTCTACGGCAGACGATTCCAATTCAATAAGTAACTCTGCCGTGCACGGCGGAAGATTCTAATTCTATAAGGAAGTCTGCCGTCTACGGCAGAAGGTTCTTATTCAACAAAGCAACTCTGCCGTCGACGGCAGAAGTTTTAATTCAAAAAAGCAACTCTGCCGTCCACGGCAGAAGGTATCATTTCAAATAAGCTACTCTGCCGTCTACGGCAGACGATTCCAATTCAATAAGTACCTCTGCCGTGCACGGCGGAAGATTCCAATTCAAAAAAGCAACTCTGCCGTCTACGGCAGACGATTCCAATTCAATAAGTAACTCTGCCGTGCACGGCAGAAGTTTTAATTAAAAAAAGCAACTCTGCCATCCACGGCAGAAGGTATCATTTTAAATAAGCTACTCTGCCATCAACGGCGGACGATTCCAATTCAATAAGTAGCTCTGCCGTGCACGGCGGAAGATTCCTATTCAAAAAAGCAACTCTGCCGTCTACGGCAGACGATTCCAATTCAATAAGTAACTCCGCCGTGCACGGCGGAAGAATCCAATTCTATAAGGAAGTCTGCCGACTACGGAAGAAGGTTCTTATTCAACAAAGCAACTCTGCCGTCCACGGCATAAGTTTTAATTCAAAAAAGTAACTCTGCCGTTCACGGCAAAAGATACCATTTCAAATAAGCTACTCTGCCGTCTACGGCGGACGATTCCAATTCAATAAGTGACACTGCCGTGCACGGCGGAAGATTTCAATTCAACAAAGCAACTCTGCCGTCCACGGCAGAAGTTTTAATTCAAAAAAGTAACTCTGCCGTTTACGGCAAAAGGTACCATTTCAGATAAGCTACTCTGCCGTCTACGGCAGACGATTCCATTTCAATAAGTACCTCTGCCGTGCACGGCGGAAGATTCCAATTCAAAAAAGCAACTCTGCCGTCTACGGCAGACGATTCCAATTCAATAAGTAACTCTGCCGTGCACGGCGGAAGATTTTAATTCTATAAGGAAGTCTGCCGTCTACGGCAGAAGGTTCTTATTCAACAAAGCAACTCTGCCGTCCACGGCAGAAGTTTTAATTCAAAAAAGCAACTCTGCCGTCCACGGCAGAAGGTATCATTTCAAATAAGCTACTCTGCCGTCTACGGCAGACGATTCCAATTCAATAAGTAACTCTGCCGTGCACGGCGGAAGATTCCAATTCTATAAGGAAGTCTGCCGTCTACGACAGAAGGTACTTATTCAACAAAGCAACTCTGCCGTCCACGGCATAAGTTTTAATTCAAAAAAGCAACTCTGCCGTCCACGGCAGAAGGTATCATTTTAAATAAGCTACTCTGCCGTCAACGGCGGACGATTCCAATTCAATAAGTACCTCTGCCGTGCACGGCGGAAGATTCCAATTCAAAAAAGCAACTCTGCCGTCTACGGCAGAAGATTCCAATTCAATAAGTAACTCTGCCGTGCACGGCGGAAGAATCCAATTATATAAGGAAGTCTGCCGTCTACGGCAGAAGGTTCTTATTCAACAAAGCAACTCTGCCGTCCACGGCAGAAGTTTTAATTCAAAAAAGTAACTCTGCCGTTCACGGCAAAAGGTACCATTTCAGATAAGCTACTCTGCCGTCTACGGCAGACGATTCCATTTTAATAAGTACCTCTGCCGTGCACGGCGGAAGATTTCAATTCAAAAAAGCAACTCTGCCGTCTACGGCAGACGATTCCAATTCAATAAGTAACTCTGCCGTGCACGGCGGAAGATTCCAATTCTATAAGGAAGTCTGCCGTCTACGGCAGAAGGTTCTTATTCAACAAAGCAACTCTGCCGTCCACGGCAGAAGTTTTAATTCAAAAAAGCAACTCTGCCGTCCACGGCAGAAGGTATCATTTCAAATAAGCTACTCTGCCGTCTACGGCAGACGATTCCATTTCAATAAGTACCTCTGCCGTGCACGGCGAAAGATTCCAATTCAAAAAAGCAACTCTGATGTCTACGGCAGACGATTCCAATTCAATAAGTACCTCTGCCGTGCACGGCGGAAGATTCCAATTCAAAAAAGCAACTCTGCCGTCTACGGCAGAAGATTCCAATTCAATAAGTAACTCTGCCGTGCACGGCGGAAGATTCCAATTCAAAAAAGCAACTCTGAATCTTTTAAGATTTCAATTCAACAAAGCAACTCTGCCGTCCACGGCAGAAGTTTTAATTCAAAAAAGTAACTCTGCCGTTCACGGCAAAAGGTACCATTTCAGATAAGCTACTCTGCCGTCTACGGCAGACGATTCCATTTCAATAAGTACCTCTGCCGTGCACGGCGGAAGATTCCAATTCAAAAAAGCAACTCTGCCGTCTACGGCAGACGATTCCAATTCAATAAGTAACTCTGCCGTGCACGGCGGAAGATTCTAATTCTATAAGGAAGTCTGCCGTCTACGGCAGAAGGTTCTTATTCAACAAAGCAACTCTGCCGTCCACGGCAGAAGTTTTAATTCAAAAAAGCAACTCTGCCGTCCACGGCAGAAGGTATCATTTCAAATAAGCTACTCTGCCGTCTACGGCAGACGATTCCAATTCAATAAGTACCTCTGCCGTGCACGGCGGAAGATTCCAATTCAAAAAAGCAACTCTGCCGTCTACGGCAGACGATTCCAATTCAATAAGTAACTCTGCCGTGCACGGCAGAAGTTTTAATTAAAAAAAGCAACTCTGCCATCCACGGCAGAAGGTATCATTTTAAATAAGCTACTCTGCCATCAACGGCGGACGATTCCAATTCAATAAGTAGCTCTGCCGTGCACGGCGGAAGATTCCTATTCAAAAAAGCAACTCTGCCGTCTACGGCAGATGATTCCAATTCAATAAGTAACTCCGCCGTGCACGGCGGAAGAATCCAATTCTATAAGGAAGTCTGCCGACTACGGAAGAAGGTTCTTATTCAACAAAGCAACTCTGCCGTCCACGGCATAAGTTTTAATTCAAAAAAGTAACTCTGCCGTTCACGGCAAAAGATACCATTTCAAATAAGCTACTCTGCCGTCTACGGCGGACGATTCCAATTCAATAAGTGACACTGCCGTGCACGGCGGAAGATTTCAATTCAACAAAGCAACTCTGCCGTCCACGGCAGAAGTTTTAATTCAAAAAAGTAACTCTGCCGTTTACGGCAAAAGGTACCATTTCAGATAAGCTACTCTGCCGTCTACGGCAGACGATTCCATTTCAATAAGTACCTCTGCCGTGCACGGCGGAAGATTCCAATTCAAAAAAGCAACTCTGCCGTCTACGGCAGACGATTCCAATTCAATAAGTAACTCTGCCGTGCACGGCGGAAGATTCTAATTCTATAAGGAAGTCTGCCGTCTACGGCAGAAGGTTCTTATTCAACAAAGCAACTCTGCCGTCCACGGCAGAAGTTTTAATTCAAAAAAGCAACTCTGCCGTCCACGGCAGAAGGTATCATTTCAAATAAGCTACTCTGCCGTCTACGGCAGACGATTCCATTTCAATAAGTACCTCTGCCGTGCACGGCGAAAGATTCCAAGTCAAAAAAGCAACTCTGCCGTCTACGGCAGACGATTCCAATTCAATAAGTAACTCTGCCGTGCACGGCGGAAGAATCCAATTATATAAGGAAGTCTGCCGTCTACGGCAGAAGGTTCTTATTCAACAAAGCAACTCTGCCGTCCACGGCAGAAGTTTTAATTCAAAAAAGTAACTCTGCCGTTCACGGCAAAAGGTACCATTTCAGATAAGCTACTCTGCCGTCTACGGCAGACGATTCCATTTCAATAAGTACCTCTGCCGTGCACGGCGAAAGATTCCAATTCAAAAAAGCAACTCTGCCGTCTACGGCAGACGATTCCAATTCAATAAGTAACTCTGCCGTGCACGGCGGAAGATTCCAATTCTATAAGGAAGTCTGCCGTCTACGGCAGAAGGTTCTTATTCAACAAAGCAACTCTGCCGTCCACGGCAGAAGTTTTAATTCAAAAAAGCAACTCTGCCGTCCACGGCAGAAGGTATCATTTCAAATAAGCTACTCTGCCGTCTACGGCAGACGATTCCATTTCAATAAGTACCTCTGCCGTGCACGGCGAAAGATTCCAATTCAAAAAAGCAACTCTGATGTCTACGGCAGACGATTCCAATTCAATAAGTACCTCTGCCGTGCACGGCGGAAGATTCCAATTCAAAAAAGCAACTCTGCCGTCTACGGCAGAAGATTCCAATTCAATAAGTAACTCTGCCGTGCACGGCGGAAGAATCCAATTCTATAAGGAAGTCTGCCGTCTACGGCAGAAGGTTCTTATTCAACAAAGCAACTCTGCCGTCCACGGCATAAGTTTTAATTCAAAAAAGTAGCTCTGCCGTTCACGGCAAAAGATACCATTTCAAATAAACTACTCTGCCGTCTACGGCGGACGATTCCAATTCAATAAGTAACACTGCCGTGCACGGCGGAAGATTCCAATTCAACAAAGCAACTCTGCCGTCCACGGCAGAAGTTTTCATTCAAAAAAGTAACTCTGCCGTTCACGGCAAAAGGTACCATTTCAAATAAGCTACTCTGCCGTCTACGGCAGACGATTCCAATTCAATAAGTAACTCTGCCGTGCACGGCAAAAGATTACAATTCTATAAGGAAGTCTGCCGTCTACGGCAGACGATTCCAATTCAATAAGTAACTCATCCGTGCACGGCTGAAGATTCCAATTCTATAAGGAAGTCTGCCGTCTACGGCAGAAGGTTCTTATTCAACAAAGCAACTCTGCCGTCCACGGCAGAAGTTTTAATTCAAAAAAGCAACTCTGCCGTCCACGGCAGAAGGTATCATTTCAAATAAGCTACTCTGCCGTCTACGGCAGACGATTCCATTTCAATAAGTACCTCTGCCGTGCACGGCGAAAGATTCCAATTCAAAAAAGCAACTCTGATGTCTACGGCAGACGATTCCAATTCAATAAGTACCTCTGCCGTGCACGGCGGAAGATTCCAATTCAAAAAAGCAACTCTGCCGTCTACGGCAGACGATTCCAATTCAATAAGTAACTCTGCCGTGCACGGCGGAAGATTCCAATTTTTTAAGGAAGTTTGCCGTCTACGGCAGAAGGTTCTTATTCAACAAAGCAACTCTGCCGTCCACGGCATAAGTTTTAATTCAAAAAAGTGACTCTGCCGTTCACGGCAAAAGGTACCATTTCAAATAAGCTACTCTGCCGTCTACGGCAGACGATTCCAATTCAATAAGTAACTCTGCCGTGCACGGCGGAAGAATTCAATTCAACAAAGCAACTCTGCCGTCCACGGCAGAAGTTTTAATTCAAAAAAGCAACTCTGCCGTCCACGGCAGAAGGTATCATTTCAAATAAGCTACTCTGCCGTCTACGGCAGACGATTCCAATTCAATAAGTACCTCTGCCGTGCACGGCGGAAGATTCCAATTCAAAAAAGCAACTCTGCCGTCTACGGCAGACGATTCCAATTCAATAAGTAACTCTGCCGTGCACGGCGGAAGATTCCAATTCTATAAGGAAGTCTGCCGTCTACGGCAGAAGGTTCTTATTCAACAAAGCAACACTGCCGTCCACGGCATAAGTTTTAATTCAAAAAAGTAACTCTGCCGTTCACGGCAAAAGGTACCATTTCAAATAAGCTACTCTGCCGTCTACGGCAGACGATTCCAATTCAATAAGTACCTCTGCCGTGCACGGCGGAAGATTCCAATTCAAAAAAGCAACTCTGCCGTCTACGGCAGACGATTCCAATTCAATAAGTAACTCTGCCGTGCACGGCGGAAGATTCCAATTCTATAAGGAAGTCTGCCGTCTACGGCAGAAGGTTCTTATTCAACAAAGCAACTCTGCCGTCCACGGCATAAGTTTTAATTCAAAAAAGTTCTGCCGTCCACGGCAGAAGTTTTAGTTCAAAAAAGCAACTCTGCCGTCCACGGCAGAAGGTATCATTCCAACTAAGCTACTCTGCCGTCTACGGCAGACGATTCCAATTCAATAAGTACCTCTGCCGTGCACGGCGGAAGATTCCAATTCTATAAGGAAGTCTGCCGTCTACGACAGAAGGTACTTATTCAACAAAGCAACTCTGCCGTCCACGGCATAAGTTTTAATTCAAAAAAGTAACTCTGCCGTTCACGGCAAAAGATACCATTTCAAATAAGCTACTCTGCCGTCTACGGCGGACGATTCCAATTCAATAAGTAACACTGCCGTGCACGGCGGAAGATTCCAATTCAACAAAGCAACTCTGCCGTCCACGGCAGAAGTTTTAATTCAAAAAAGCAATTCTGCCGTCCACGGCAGAAGGTATCATTTCAAATAAGCTACTCTGCCGTCAACGGCGGACGATTCCAATTTAATAAGTACCTCTGCCGGGCACGGCAGAAGGTACCATTTTAAATAAGCTACTCTGCCGTCTACGGCAGACGATTCCAATTCAATAAGTAACTCTGCCGTGCACGGCGGAAGATTCCAATTCTATAAGGAAGTCTGCCGTCTACGGCAGAAGGTTCTTATTCAACAAAGCAACTCTGCCTTCCACGGCAGAAGTTTTAATTCAAAAAAGCAACTCTGCCGTCCACGGCAGAAGGTATCATTTTAAATAAGCTACTCTGCCGTCAACGGCGGACGATTCCAATTCAATAAGTACCTCTGCCGTGCACGGCGGAAGATTCCTATTCAAAAAAGCAACTCTGCCGTCTACGGCAGACGATTCCAATTCAATAAGTAACTCCGCCGTGCACGGCGGAAGAATCCAATTCTATAAGGAAGTCTGCCGTCTACGGCAGAAGGTTCTTATTCAACAAAGCAACTCTGCCGTCCACGGCATAAGTTTTAATTCAAAAAAGTAACTCTGCCGTTCACGGCAAAAGATACCATTTCAAATAAGCTACTCTGCCGTCTACGGCGGACGATTCCAATTCAATAAGTAACACTGCCGTGCACGGCGGAAGATTTCAATTCAACAAAGCAACTCTGCCGTCCACGGCAGAAGTTTTAATTCAAAAAAGTAACTCTGCCGTTCACGGCAAAAGGTACCATTTCAGATAAGCTACTCTGCCGTCCACGGCAGACGATTCCAATTCAATAAGTAACTCTGCCGTGCACGGCGAAAGATTCCAATTCTATATGGAAGTCTGCCGTCTACGGCAGAAGGTTCTTATTCAACAAAGCAACTCTGCCGTCCACGGCAGAAGTTTTAGTTCAAAAAAGCAACTCTGCCGTCTACGGCAGAAGGTATCATTCCATATAAGCTACTCTGCCGTCTACGGCAGACGATTCCAATTCAATTAGTACCTCTGCCGTGCACGGCGGAAGATTCCAATTCAAAAAAGCAACTCTGCCGTCTACGGCAGACGATTCCAATTCAATAAGTACCTCTGCCGTGCACGGCGGAAGATTCCAATTCTATAAGGAAGTCTGCCGTCTACGGCAGAAGGTTCTTATTCAACAAAGCAACTCTGTCGTCCACGGCAGAAGTTTTAATTCAAAAAAGCAACTCTGCCGTCCACGGCAGAAGGTATCATTTCAAATAAGCTACTCTGCCGTCAACGGCGGACGATTCCAATTTAATAAGTACCTCTGCCGGGCACGGCAGAAGGTACCATTTTAAATAAGCTACTCTGCCGTCTACGGCAGACGATTCCAATTCAATAAGTAACTCTGCCGTGCACGGCGGAAGATTCCAATTCTATAAGGAAGTCTGCCGTCTACGGCAGAAGGTTCTTATTCAACAAAGCAACTCTGCCTTCCACGGCAGAAGTTTTAATTCAAAAAAGCAACTCTGCCGTCCACGGCAGAAGGTATCATTTTAAATAAGCTACTCTGCCGTCAACGGCGGACGATTCCAATTCAATAAGTAGCTCTGCCGTGCACGGCGGAAGATTCCTATTCAAAAAAGCAACTCTGCCGTCTACGGCAGACGATTCCAATTCAATAAGTAACTCCACCGTGCACGGCGGAAGAATCCAATTCTATAAGGAAGTCTGCCGTCTACGGCAGAAGGTTCTTATTCAACAAAGCAACTCTGCCGTCCACGGCATAAGTTTTAATTCAAAAAAGTAACTCTGCCGTTCACGGCAAAAGATACCATTTCAAATAAGCTACTCTGCCGTCTACGGCGGACGATTTCAATTCTATAAGTTACACTGCCAGATACGGCGGAAGATTTCAATTCAACAAAGCAACTCTGCCGTCCACGGCAGAAGTTTTAATTCAAAAAAGTAACTCTGCCGTTCACGGCAAAAGGTACCATTTCAGATAAGCTACTCTGCCGTCTACGGCAGACGATTCCATTTCAATGAGTACCTCTGCCGTGCACGGCGAAAGATTCCAATTCAAAAAGCAACTCTGCCGTCTACGGCAGACGATTCCAATTTAATAAGTAACTCTGCCGTGCACGGCGGAAGATTCCAATTCTATAAGGAAGTCTGCCGTCTACGGCAGAAGGTTCTTATTCAACAAAGCAACTCTGCCGTCCACGGCAGAAGTTTTAATTTAAAAAAGCAACTCTGCCGTCCACGGCAGAAGGTATCATTTCAAATAAGCTACTCTGCCGTCTACGGCAGACGATTCCAGTTCAATAAGTAACTCTGCCGTGCACGGCGGAAGATTCCAATTCTATAAGGAAGTCTGCCGTCTACGGCAGAAGGTTCTTATTCAACAAAGCAACTCTGCCGTCCACGGCATAAGTTTTATTTCAAAAAAGTAACTCTGCCGTTCACAACAAAAGGTACCATTTCAAATAAGCTACTCTGTCGTCTACGGCAGACGATTCCAATTCAATAAGTACCTCTGACGTGCACGGCGGAAGATTCCAATCCAAAAAAGCAACTCTGCCGTCTACGGCAGACGATATCAATTCAATAAGTAACTCTGCCGTGCACGGCGGAAGATTCCAATTCTATAAGGAAGT
This sequence comes from Epinotia ramella, assembly GCA_947578815.1. Classification (NCBI taxonomy): domain Eukaryota; kingdom Metazoa; phylum Arthropoda; class Insecta; order Lepidoptera; family Tortricidae; genus Epinotia; species Epinotia ramella. The sequence goes on from OX388216.1 coordinate 23,441,365, forward strand.
CTGCCGTCTACGGCAGAAGGTTCTTATTCAACAAAGCAAGTCTGCCATCCACGGCATAAGTTTTAATTCAAAAAAGTAACTCTGCCGTCCACGGCAGAAGTTTTAGTTCAAAAAAGCAACTCTGCCGTCCACGGCAGAAGGTATCATTCCAACTAAGCTACTCTGCCGTCTACGGCAGACGATTCCAATTCAATAAGTACCTCTGCCGTGCACGGCGGAAGATTCCAATTCAAAAAAGCAACTCTGCCGTCTACGGCAGACGATTCCAATTCAATAAGTAACTCTGCCGTGCACGGCGGAAGAATCCAATTCTATAAGGAAGTCTGCCGTCTACGGCAGAAGGTTCTTATTCAACAAAGCAACTCTGCCGTCCACGGCATAAGTTTTAATTCAAAAAAGTAGCTCTGCCGTTCACGGCAAAAGATACCATTTCAAATAAACTACTCTGCCGTCTACGGCGGACGATTCCAATTCAATAAGTAACACTGCCGTGCACGGCGGAAGATTCCAATTCAACAAAGCAACTCTGCCGTCCACGGCAGAAGTTTTCATTCAAAAAAGTAACTCTGCCGTTCACGGCAAAAGGTACCATTTCAAATAAGCTACTCTGCCGTCTACGGCAGACGATTCCAATTCAATAAGTAACTCTGCCGTGCACGGCGAAAGATTACAATTCTATAAGGAAGTCTGCCGTCTACGGCAGACGATTCCAATTCAATAAGTAACTCATCCGTGCACGGCTGAAGATTCCAATTCTATAAGGATGTCTGCCGTCTACGGCAGAAGGTTCTTATTCAACAAAGCAACTCTGCCGTCCACGGCAGAAGTTTTAATTCAAAAAAGCAACTCTGCCGTCCACGGCAGAAGGTAATATTTCAAATAAGCTACTCTGCCGTCTACGGCAGACGATTCCAATTCAATAAGTACCTCTGCCGTGCACGGCGGAAGATTCCAATTCAAAAAAGCAACTCTGCCGTCTACGGCAGACGATTCCAATTCAATAAGTAACTCTGCCGTGCACGGCGGAAGATTCCAATTCTTTAAGGAAGTCTGCCGTCTACGGCAGAAGGTTCTTATTCAACAAAGCAACTCTGCCGTCCACGGCATAAGTTTTAATTCAAAAAAGTGACTCTGCCGTTCACGGCAAAAGGTACCATTTCAAATAAGCTACTCTGCCGTCTACGGCAGACGATTCCAATTCAATAAGTAACTCTGCCGTGCACGGCGGAAGAATTCAATTCAACAAAGCAACTCTGCCGTCCACGGCAGAAGTTTTAATTCAAAAAAGCAACTCTGCCGTCCACGGCAGAAGGTATCATTTCAAATAAGCTACTCTGCCGTCTACGGCATACGATTCCAATTCAATAAGTACCTCTGCCGTGCACGGCGGAAGATTCCAATTCAAAAAAGCTACTCTGCCGTCTACGGCAGACGATTCCAATTCAATAAGTAACTCTGCCGTGCACGGCGGAAGATTCCAATTCTATAAGGAAGTCTGCCGTCTACGGCAGAAGGTTCTTATTCAACAAAGCAACACTGCCGTCCACGGCATAAGTTTTAATTCAAAAATGTAACTCTGCCGTTCACGGCAAAAGGTACCATTTCAAATAAGCTACTCTGCCGTCTACGGCAGACGATTCCAATTCAATAAGTACCTCTGCCGTGCACGGCGGAAGATTCCAATTCAAAAAAGCAACTCTGCCGTCTACGGCAGACGATTCCAATTCAATAAGTAACTCTGCCGTGCACGGCGGAAGATTCCAATTCTATAAGGAAGTCTGCCGTCTACGGCAGAAGGTTCTTATTCAACAAAGCAACTCTGCCGTCCACGGCATAAGTTTTAATTCAAAAAAGTTCTGCCGTCCACGGCAGAAGTTTTAGTTCAAAAAAGCAACTCTGCCGTCCACGGCAGAAGGTATCATTCCAACTAAGCTACTCTGCCGTCTACGGCATAAGTTTTAATTCAAAAATGTAACTCTGCCGTTCACGGCAAAAGGTACCATTTCAAATAAGCTACTCTGCCGTCTACGGCAGACGATTCCAATTCAATAAGTACCTCTGCCGTGCACGGCGGAAGATTCCAATTCAAAAAAGCAACTCTGCCGTCTACGGCAGACGATTCCAATTCAATAAGTACCTCTGCCGTGCACGGCGGAAGATTCCAATTCTATAAGGAAGTCTGCCGTCTACGACAGAAGGTACTTATTCAACAAAGCAACTCTGCCGTCCACGGCATAAGTTTTAATTCAAAAAAGTAACTCTGCCGTTCACGGCAAAAGATACCATTTCAAATAAGCTACTCTGCCGTCTACGGCGGACGATTCCAATTCAATAAGTAACACTGCCGTGCACGGCGGAAGATTCCAATTCAACAAAGCAACTCTGCCGTCCACGGCAGAAGTTTTAATTCAAAAAAGCAATTCTGCCGTCCACGGCAGAAGGTATCATTTCAAATAAGCTACTCTGCCGTCAACGGCGGACGATTCCAATTTAATAAGTACCTCTGCCGGGCACGGCAGAAGGTACCATTTTAAATAAGCTACTCTGCCGTCTACGGCAGACGATTCCAATTCAATAAGTAACTCTGCCGTGCACGGCGGAAGATTCCAATTCTATAAGGAAGTCTGCCGTCTACGGCAGAAGTTTCTTATTCAACAAAGCAAATCTGCCGTCCACGGCAGAAGTTTTAATTCAAAAAAGCAATTCTGCCGTCCACGGCAGAAGGTATCATTTCCAATAACCTACTCTGCCGTCAACGGCGGACGATTTCCAGTTTAATAGGTACATCTGCCGTGCACGGCAGTAGGTACCATTTCAAATAAGCTACTCTGCCGTCTACCGCAGACGATTCCAATTCAATAAGTAACTCTGCCGTGCACGGCGGAAGATTCTAATTCTATAAGGAAGTCTGCCGTCTACGGCAGAAGTTTCTTATTCAACAAAGCAACTCTGCCGTCCACGGCAGAAGTTTTAGTTCAAAAAAGCAACTCTGCCGTCCACGGCAGAAGGTATCATTCCAAATAAGCTACTCTGCCGTCTACGGCAGACGATTGCAATTCAATAAGTACCTCTGCCGTACACGGCGGAAGATTCCAATTCAAAAAAGCAACTCTGCCGTCTACGGCAGACGATTCAAATTCAATAAGTAACTCTGCCGTGCACGGCGGAAGATTCCAATTCTATAAGGAAGTCTGCCGTCTACGGCAGAAGGTTCTTATTCAACAAAGCAACTCTGTCGTCCACGGCAGAAGTTTTAATTCAAAAAAGCAACTCTGCCGTCCACGGCAGAAGGTATCATTTCAAATAAGCTACTCTGCCGTCTACGGCGGACGATTCCAATTCAATAAGTAACACTGCCGTGCACGGCGGAAGATTCCAATTCAACAAAGCAACTTTGCCGTCCACGGCAGAAGTTTTAATTCAAAAAAGCAATTCTGCCGTCCACGGCAGAAGGTATCATTTCAAATAACCTACTCTGCCGTCAACCGCGGACGATTCCAGTTTAATAAGTACCTCTGCCGTGCACGGCAGAAGGAACCATTTCAAATAAGCTACTCTGCCGTCTACGGCAGACGATTCCAATTCAATAAGTAACTCTGCCGTGCACGGCGGAAGATTCCAATTCTATAAGGAAGTCTGCCGTCAACGGCAGAAGTTTCTTATTCAACAAAGCAACTCTGCCGTCCACGGCAGAAGTTTTAATTCAAAAAAGCAACTCTGCCGTCCACGGCAGAAGGTATCATTTTAAATAAGCTACTCTGCCGTCAACGGCGGACGATTCCAATTCAATAAGTACCTCTGCCGTGCACGGCGGAAGATTCCAATTCTATAAGGAAGTCTGCCGTCTACGGCAGAAGGTTCTTATTCAACAAAGCAACTCTGCCGTCCACGGCATAAGTTTTAATTCAAAAAAGTAACTCTGCCGTTCACGGCAAAAGATACCATTTCAAATAAGCTACTCTGCCGTCAACGGCGGACGATTCCAATTCAATAAGTACCTCTGCCGTGCACGGCGGAAAATTCCTATTCAAAAAAGCAACTCTGCCGTCTACGGCAGACGATTCCAATTCAATAAGTAACTCCGCCGTGCACGGCGGAAGAATCCAATTCTATAAGGAAGTCTGCCGTCTACGGCAGAAGGTTCTTATTCAACAAAGCAACTCTGCCGTCCACGGCATAAGTTTTAATTCAAAAAAGTAACTCTGCCGTTCACGGCAAAAGATACCATTTCAAATAAGCTACTCTGCCGTCTACGGCGGACGATTCCAATTCAATAAGTAACACTGCCGTGCACGGCGGAAGATTTCAATTCAACAAAGCAACTCTGCCGTCCACGGCAGAAGTTTTAATTCAAAAAAGTAACTCTGCCGTTCACGGCAAAAGGTACCATTTCAGATAAGCTACTCTGCCGTCCACGGCAGACGATTCCAATTCAATAAGTAACTCTGCCGTGCACGGCGGAAGATTCCAATTCAACAAAGCAACTCTGCCGTCCACGGCAGAAGTTTTAATTCAAAAAAGCAATTCTGCCGTCCACGGCAGAAGGTATCATTTCAAATAAGCTACTCTGCCGTCAACGGCGGACGATTCCAATTTAATAAGTACCTCTGCCGGGCACGGCAGAAGGTACCATTTTAAATAAGCTACTCTGCCGTCTACGGCAGACGATTCCAATTCAATAAGTAACTCTGCCGTGCACGGCAGAAGATTCCAATTCTATAAGGAAGTCTGCCGTCTACGGCAGAAGGTTCTTATTCAACAAAGCAACTCTGCCTTCCACGGCAGAAGTTTTAATTCAAAAAAGCAACTCTGCCGTCCACGGCAGAAGGTATCATTTTAAATAAGCTACTCTGCCGTCAACGGCGGACGATTCCAATTCAATAAGTACCTCTGCCGTGCACGGCGGAAGATTCCTATTCAAAAAAGCAACTCTGCCGTCTACGGCAGACGATTCCAATTCAATAAGTAACTCCGCCGTGCACGGCGGAAGAATCCAATTCTATAAGGAAGTCTGCCGTCTACGGCAGAAGGTTCTTATTCAACAAAGCAACTCTGCCGTCCACGGCATAAGTTTTAATTCAAAAAAGTAACTCTGCCGTTCACGGCAAAAGATACCATTTCAAATAAGCTACTCTGCCGTCTACGGCGGACGATTCCAATTCAATAAGTAACACTGCCGTGCACGGCGGAAGATTTCAATTCAACAAAGCAACTCTGCCGTCCACGGCAGAAGTTTTAATTCAAAAAAGTAACTCTGCCGTTCACGGCAAAAGGTACCATTTCAGATAAGCTACTCTGCCGTCCACGGCAGACGATTCCAATTCAATAAGTAACTCTGCCGTGCACGGCGAAAGATTCCAATTCTATATGGAAGTCTGCCGTCTACGGCAGAAGGTTCTTATTCAACAAAGCAACTCTGCCGTCCACGGCAGAAGTTTTAGTTCAAAAAAGCAACTCTGCCGTCTACGGCAGAAGGTATCATTCCATATAAGCTACTCTGCCGTCTACGGCAGACGATTCCAATTCAATAAGTACCTCTGCCGTGCACGGCGGAAGATTCCAATTCAAAAAAGCAACTCTGCCGTCTACGGCAGACGATTCCAATTCAATAAGTACCTCTGCCGTGCACGGCGGAAGATTCCAATTCTATAAGGAAGTCTGCCGTCTACGGCAGAAGGTTCTTATTCAACAAAGCAACTCTGTCGTCCACGGCAGAAGTTTTAATTCAAAAAAGCAACTCTGCCGTCCACGGCAGAAGGTATCATTTCAAATAAGCTACTCTGCCGTCTACGGCGGACGATTCCAATTCAATAAGTAACACTGCCGTGCACGGCGGAAGATTCCAATTCAACAAAGCAACTCTGCCGTCCACGGCAGAAGTTTTAATTCAAAAAAGCAATTCTGCCGTCCACGGCAGAAGGTATCATTTCAAATAACCTACTCTGCCGTCAACGGCGGACGATTCCAGTTTAATAAGTTCCTCTGCCGTGCACGGCAGAAGGAACCATTTCAAATAAGCTACTCTGCCGTCTACGGCAGACGATTCAAATTCAATAAGTAACTCTGCCGTGCACGGCGGAAGATTCCAATTCTATAAGGAAGTCTGCCGTTTACGGCAGAAGTTTCTTATTCAACAAAGCAACTTTGCCGTCCACGGCAGAAGTTTTAATTCAACAAAGCAACTCTGCCTTCCACGGCAGAAGTTTTAATTCAAAAAAGCAACTCTGCCGTCCACGGCAGAAGGTATCATTTTAAATAAGCTACTCTGCCGTCAACGGCGGACGATTCCAATTCAATAAGTAGCTCTGCCGTGCACAACAGAAGATTCCTATTCAAAAAAGCAACTCTGCCGTCTACGGCAGACGATTCCAATTCAATAAGTAACTCCGCCGTGCACGGCGGAAGAATCCAATTCTATAAGGAAGTCTGCCGTCTACGGCAGAAGGTTCTTATTCAACAAAGCAACTCTGCCGTCCACGGCATAAGTTTTAATTCAAAAAAGTAACTCTGCCGTTCACGGCAAAAGATACCATTTCAAATAAGCTACTCTGCCGTCTACGGCGGACGATTCCAATTCAATAAGTAACACTGCCGTGCACGGCGGAAGATTCCAATTCAACAAAGCAACTCTGCCGTCCACGGCAGAAGTTTTAATTCAAAAAAGCAATTCTGCCGTCCACGGTAGAAGGTATCATTTCAAATAAGCTACTCTGCCGTCAACGGCGGACGATTCCAATTTAATAAGTACCTCTGCCGGGCACGGAAGAAGGTACCATTTTAAATAAGCTACTCTGCCGTCTACGGCAGACGATTCCAATTCAATAAGTAACTCTGCCGTGCACGGCGGAAGATTCCAATTATATAAGGAAGTCTGCCGTCTACGGCAGAAGGTTCTTATTCAACAAAGCAACTCTGCCGTCCATGGCATAAGTTTTAATTCAAAAAAGTAACTCTGCCGTTCACGGCAAAAGGTACCATTTCAAATAAGCTACTCTGCCGTCTACGGCAGACGATTCCAATTCAATAAGTAACACTGCCGTGCACGGCGGAAGATTCCAATTCAACAAAGAAAATCTGCCGTCCACGGCAGAAGTTTTAATTCAAAAAAGCAATTCTGCCGTCCACGGCAGAAGGTATCATTTCAAATAAGCTACTCTGCCGTCTACGGCAGACGATTCCAATTCAATAAGTAACACTGCCGTGCACGGCGGAAGATTCCAATTCAACAAAGAAAATCTGCCGTCCACGGCAGAAGTTTTAATTCAAAAAAGCAATTCTGCCGTCCACGGCAGAAGGTATCATTTCAAATAAGCTACTCTGCCGTCAACGGCGGACATTTTCAATTCAATAAGTACATCTGCCGTGCACGGCGGAAGATTCCAATTCAAAAAAGCAACTCTGCCGTCTACGGCAGACGATTCCAATTCAATAAGTAACTCTGCCGTGCACGACGGAAGATTCTTATTCTATAAGGAAGTCTGCCGTCTACGGCAGAAGGTTCTTATTCAACAAAGCAACTCTGCCGTCTACGGCAGAAGGTTCTTATTCAACAAAGCAACTCTGCCGTCCACGGCAGAAGTTTTAGTTCAAAAAAGCAACTCTGCCGTCTACGGCAGAAGGTATCATTCCATATAAGCTACTCTGCCGTCTACGGCAGACGATTCCAATTCAATAAGTACCTCTGCCGTGCACGGCGGAAGATTCCAATTCAAAAAAGCAACTCTGCCGTCTACGGCAGACGATTCCAATTCAATAAGTACCTCTGCCGTGCACGGCGGAAGATTCCAATTCTATAAGGAAGTCTGCCGTCTACGGCAGAAGGTTCTTATTCAACAAAGCAACTCTGTCGTCCACGGCAGAAGTTTTAATTCAAAAAAGCAACTCTGCCGTCCACGGCAGAAGGTATCATTTCAAATAAGCTACTCTGCCGTCTACGGCGGACGATTCCAATTCAATAAGTAACACTGCCGTGCACGGCGGAAGATTCCAATTCAACAAAGCAACTCTGCCGTCCACGGCAGAAGTTTTAATTCAAAAAAGCAATTCTGCCGTCCACGGCAGAAGGTATCATTTCAAATAACCTACTCTGCCGTCAACGGCGGACGATTCCAGTTTAATAAGTTCCTCTGCCGTGCACGGCAGAAGGAACCATTTCAAATAAGCTACTCTGCCGTCTACGGCAGACGATTCAAATTCAATAAGTAACTCTGCCGTGCACGGCGGAAGATTCCAATTCTATAAGGAAGTCTGCCGTCTACGGCAGAAGTTTCTTATTCAACAAAGCAACTTTGCCGTCCACGGCAGAAGTTTTAATTCAACAAAGCAACTCTGCCTTCCACGGCAGAAGTTTTAATTCAAAAAAGCAACTCTGCCGTCCACGGCAGAAGGTATCATTTTAAATAAGCTACTCTGCCGTCAACGGCGGACGATTCCAATTCAATAAGTAGCTCTGCCGTGCACAACAGAAGATTCCTATTCAAAAAAGCAACTCTGCCGTCTACGGCAGACGATTCCAATTCAATAAGTAACTCCGCCGTGCACGGCGGAAGAATCCAATTCTATAAGGAAGTCTGCCGTCTACGGCAGAAGGTTCTTATTCAACAAAGCAACTCTGCCGTCCACGGCATAAGTTTTAATTCAAAAAAGTAACTCTGCCGTTCACGGCAAAAGATACCATTTCAAATAAGCTACTCTGCCGTCTACGGCGGACGATTCCAATTCAATAAGTAACACTGCCGTGCACGGCGGAAGATTCCAATTCAACAAAGCAACTCTGCCGTCCACGGCAGAAGTTTTAATTCAAAAAAGCAATTCTGCCGTCCACGGCAGAAGGTATCATTTCAAATAAGCTACTCTGCCGTCAACGGCGGACATTTTCAATTCAATAAGTACATCTGCCGTGCACGGCGGAAGATTCCAATTCAAAAAAGCAACTCTGCCGTCTACGGCAGACGATTCCAATTCAATAAGTAACTCTGCCGTGCACGACGGAAGATTCTTATTCTATAAGGAAGTCTGCCGTCTACGGCAGAAGGTTCTTATTCAACAAAGCAACTCTGCCGTCCACGGCAGAAGTTTTAATTCAAAAAAGCAACTCTGCCGTCCACGGCAGAAGGTATCATTTCAAATAAGCTACTCTGCCGTCTACGGCAGACGATTCCAATTCAAAAAGTACCTCTGCCGTGCACGGCGGAAGATTCCAATTCTATAAGGAAGTCTGCCGTCTACGGCAGAAGGTTCTTATTCAACAAAGCAACTCTGCCGTCCACGGCATAAGTTTTAATTCAAAAAAGTAACTCTGCCGTTCACGGCAAAAGGTACCATTTCAAATAAGCTACTCTGCCGTCTACGGCAGACGATTCCAATTCAAAAAGTACCTCTGCCGTGCACGGCGGAAGATTCCAATTCAAAAAAGCAACTCTGCCGTCTACGGCAGACGATATCAATTCAATAAGTAACTCTGCCGTGCACGGCGGAAGATTCACATTCTATAAGGAAGTCTGCCGTCTACGGCAAAAGGTTCTTATTCAACAAAGCAACTCTGCCATCCACGGCAGAAGGTATCATTTCAAATAAGCTACTCTGCCGTCAACGGCGGACGATTCCAATTTAATAAGTACCTCTGCCGGGCACGGCAGAAGGTACCATTTTAAATAAGCTACTCTGCCGTCTACGGCAGACGATTCCAATTCAATAAGTAACTCTGCCGTGCACGGCGGAAGATTCCAATTCTATAAGGAAGTCTGCCGTCTACGGCAGAAGGTTCTTATTCAACAAAGCAACTCTGCCTTCCACGGCAGAAGTTTTAATTCAAAAAAGCAACTCTGCCGTCCACGGCAGAAGGTATCATTTCAAATAAGCTACTCTGCCGTCTACGGCAGACGATTCCATTTCAATAAGTACCTCTGCCGTGCACGGCGAAAGATTCCAATTCAAAAAAGCAACTCTGCCGTGCACGGCGGAAGATTCCAATTCTATAAGGAAGTCTGCCGTCTACGGCAGAAGGTTCTTATTCAACAAAGCAACTCTGCCTTCCACGGCAGAAGTTTTAATTCAAAAAAGCAACTCTGCCGTCCACGGCAGAAGGTATCATTTTAAATAAGCTATTCTGCCGTCAACGGCGGACGATTCCAATTCAATAAGTAGCTCTGCCGTGCACGGCGGAAGATTCCTATTCAAAAAAGCAACTCTGCCGTCTACGGCAGACGATTCCAATTCAATAAGTAACTCCGCCGTGCACGGCGGAAGAATCCAATTCTATAAGGAAGTCTGCCGTCTACGGCAGAAGTTTCTTATTCAACAAAGCAACTCTGCCGTCCACGGCATAAGTTTTAATTCAAAAAAGTAACTCTGCCTTTCACGGCAAAAGATACCATTTCAAATAAGCTACTCTGCCGTCTACGGCGGACGATTCCAATTCAATAAGTAACACTGCCAGGCACGGCGGAAGATTTCGATTCAACAAAGCAACTCTGCCGTCCACGGCAGAAGTTTTAATTCAAAAAAGTAACTCTGCCGTTCACGGCAAAAGGTACCGTTTCAGATAAGCTACTGTGCCGTCTACGGCAGACGATTCCATTTCAATAAGTACCTCTTCCTTGCACTTCGGAAGATTCCAATTCAAAAAAGCAACTCTGCCGTCTACGGCAGACGATTCCAATTCAATAAGTAACTCTGCCGTGCACGGCGGAAGATTCCAATTCTATAAGGAAGTCTGCCGTCTACGGCAGAAGGTTCTTATTCAACAAAGCAACTCTGCCGTCCACGGCAGAAGTTTTTATTCAAAAAAGCAACTCTGCCGTCCACGGCAGAAGGTATCATTTCAAATAAGCTACTCTGCCGTCTACGGCAGACGATTCCATTTCAATAAGTACCTCTGCCGTGCACGGCGAAAGATTCCAATTCAAAAAAGCAACTCTGCCGTAAACGGCGGAAGATTCCAATTCTATAAGGAAGTCTGCCGTCTACGGCAGAAGGTTCTTATTCAACAAAGCAACACTGCCGTCCACGGCATAAGTTTTAATTCAAAAAAGTAACTCTGCCGTTCACGGCAAAAGATACCATTTCAAATAAGCTACTCTGCCGTCTACGGCGGACGATTCCAATTCAATAAGTAACTCCGCCGTGCACGGCGGAAGAATCCAATTCTATAAGGAAGTCTGCCGTCTACGGCAGAAGGTTCTTATTCAACAAAGCAACTCTGCCGTCCACGGCATAAGTTTTAATTCAAAAAAGTAACTCTGCCGTTCACGGCAAAAGATACCATTTCAAATAAGCTACTCTGCCGTCTACGGCGGACGATTCCAATTCAATAAGTAACACTGCCGTGCACGGCGGAAGATTCCAATTCAACAAAGCAACTCTGCCGTCCACGGCAGAAGTTTTAATTCAAAAAAGCAATTCTGCCGTCCACGGTAGAAGGTATCATTTCAAATAAGCTACTCTGCCGTCAACGGCGGACGATTCCAATTTAATAAGTACCTCTGCCGGGCACGGCAGAAGGTACCATTTTAAATAAGCTACCCTGCCGTCTACGGCAGACGATTCCAATTCAATAAGTAACTCTGCCGTGCACGGCGGAAGATTCCAATTATATAAGGAAGTCTGCCGTCTACGGCAGAAGGTTCTTATTCAACAAAGCAACTCTGCCGTCCATGGCATAAGTTTTAATTCAAAAAAGTAACTCTGCCGTTCACGGCAAAAGGTACCATTTCAAATAAGCTACTCTGCCGTCTACGGCAGACGATTCCAATTCAATAAGTAACACTGCCGTGCACGGCGGAAGATTCCAATTCAACAAAGAAAATCTGCCGTCCACGGCAGAAGTTTTAATTCAAAAAAGCAATTCTGCCGTCCACGGCAGAAGGTATCATTTCAAATAAGCTACTCTGCCGTCAACGGCGGACATTTTCAATTCAATAAGTACATCTGCCGTGCACGGCGGAAGATTCCAATTCAAAAAAGCAACTCTGCCGTCTACGGCAGACGATTCCAATTCAATAAGTAACTCTGCCGTGCACGACGGAAGATTCTTATTCTATAAGGAAGTCTGCCATCTACGGCAGAAGGTTCTTATTCAACAAAGCAACTCTGCCGTCCACGGCATAAGTTTTAATTCAAAAAAGTAACTCTGCCGTTCACGGCAAAAGGTACCATTTCAAATAAGCTACTCTGCCGTCTACGGCAGACGATTCCAATTCAAAAAGTACCTCTGCCGTGCACGGCGGAAGATTCCAATTCAAAAAAGCAACTCTGCCGTCTACGGCAGACGATATCAATTCAATAAGTAACTCTGCCGTGCACGGCGGAAGATTCACATTCTAGAAGGAAGTCTGCCGTCTACGGCAAAAGGTTCTTATTCAACAAAGCAACTCTGCCTTCCACGGCAGAAGTTTTAATTCAAAAAAGCAACTCTGCCGTCCACGGCAGAAGGTATCATTTCAAATAAGCTACTCTGCCGTCTACGGCAGACGATTCCATTTCAATAAGTACCTCTGCCGTGCACGGCGAAAGATTCCAATTCAAAAAAGCAACTCTGCCGTGCACGGCGGAAGATTCCAATTCTATAAGGAAGTCTGCCGTCTACGGCAGAAGGTTCTTATTCAACAAAGCAACTCTGCCTTCCACGGCAGAAGTTTTAATTCAAAAAAGCAACTCTGCCGTCCACGGCAGAAGGTATCATTTTAAATAAGCTATTCTGCCGTCAACGGCGGACGATTCCAATTCAATAAGTAGCTCTACCGTGCACGGCGGAAGATTCCTATTCAAAAAAGCAACTCTGCCGTCTACGGCAGACGATTCCAATTCAATAAGTAACTCCGCCGTGCACGGCGGAAGAATCCAATTCTATAAGGAAGTCTGCCGTCTACGGCAGAAGGTTCTTATTCAACAAAGCAACTCTGCCGTCCACGGCATAAGTTTTAATTCAAAAAAGTAACTCTGCCTTTCACGGCAAAAGATACCATTTCAAATAAGCTACTCTGCCGTCTACGGCGGACGATTCCAATTCAATAAGTAACCCTGCCAGGCACGGCGGAAGATTTCGATTCAACAAAGCAACTCTGCCGTCCACGGCAGAAGTTTTAATTCAAAAAAGTAACTCTGCCGTTCACGGCAAAAGGTACCATTTCAGATATAAGCTACTGTGCCGTCTACGGCAGACGATTCCATTTCAATAAGTACCTCTGCCGTGCACGGCGGAAGATTCCAATTCAAAAAAGCAACTCTGCCGTCTACGGCAGACGATTCCAATTCAATAAGTAACTCTGCCGTGCACGGCGGAAGATTCCAATTCTATAAGGAAGTCTGCCGTCTACGGCAGAAGGTTCTTATTCAACAAAGCAACTCTGCCGTCCACGGCAGAAGTTTTAATTCGAAAAAGCAACTCTGCCGTCCACGGCAGAAGGTATCATTTCAAATAAGCTACTCTGCCGTCTACGGCAGACGATTCCATTTCAATAAGTACCTCTGCCGTGCACGGCGAAAGATTCCAATTCAAAAAAGCAACTCTGCCGTGCACGGCGGAAGATTCCAATTCTATAAGGAAGTCTGCCGTCTACGGCAGAAGGTTCTTATTCAACAAAGCAACACTGCCGTCCACGGCATAAGTTTTAATTCAAAAAAGTAACTCTGCCGTTCACGGCAAAAGATACCATTTCAAATAAGCTACTCTGCCGTCTACGGATGACGATTCCAATTCAATAAGTAACACTGCCGTGCACGGCGGAAGATTCCAATTCAACAAAGCAACTCTGCCGTCCACGGCAGAAGTTTTAATTCAAAAAAGCAATTCTGCCGTCCACGGCAGAAGGTATCATTTCAAATAAGCTACTCTGCCGTCAACGGCGGACGATTCCAATTTAATAAGTACCTCTGCCGGGCACGGCAGAAGGTACCATTTTAAATAAGCTACTCTGCCGTCTACGGCAGACGATTCCAATTCAATAAGTAACTCTGCCGTGCACGGCGGAAGATTCCAATTCTATAAGGAAGTCTGCCGTCTACGGCAGAAGGTTCTTATTCAACAAAGCAACTCTGCCTTCCACGGCAGAAGTTTTAATTCAAAAAAGCAACTCTGCCGTCCACGGCAGAAGGTATCATTTTAAATAAGCTACTCTGCCGTCAACGGCGGACGATTCCAATTCAATAAGTAGCTCTGCCGTGCACGGCGGAAGATTCCTATTCAAAAAAGCAACTCTGCCGTCTACGGCAGACGATTCCAATTCAATAAGTAACTCCACCGTGCACGGCGGAAGAATCCAATTCTATAAGGAAGTCTGCCGTCTACGGCAGAAGGTTCTTATTCAACAAAGCAACTCTGCCGTCCACGGCATAAATTTTAATTCAAAAAAGTAACTCTGCCGTTCACGGCAAAAGATACCATTTCAAATAAGCTACTCTGCCGTCTACGGCGGACGATTTCAATTCTATAAGTAACACTGCCAGATACGGCGGAAGATTTCAATTCAACAAAGCAACTCTGCCGTCCACGGCAGAAGTTTTAATTCAAAAAAGTAACTCTGCCGTTCACGGCAAAAGGTACCATTTCAGATAAGCTACTCTGCCGTCTACGGCAGACGATTCCATTTCAATGAGTACCTCTGCCGTGCACGGCGAAAGATTCCAATTCAAAAAGCAACTCTGCCGTCTACGGCAGACGATTCCAATTTAATAAGTAACTCTGCCGTGCACGGCGGAAGATTCCAATTCTATAAGGAAGTCTGCCGTCTACGGCAGAAGGTTCTTATTCAACAAAGCAACTCTGCCGTCCACGGCAGAAGTTTTAATTTAAAAAAGCAACTCTGCCGTCCACGGCAGAAGGTATCATTTCAAATAAGCTACTCTGCCGTCTACGGCAGACGATTCCAGTTCAATAAGTAACTCTGCCGTGCACGGCGGAAGATTCCAATTCTATAAGGAAGTCTGCCGTCTACGGCAGAAGGTTCTTATTCAACAAAGCAACTCTGCCGTCCACGGCATAAGTTTTATTTCAAAAAAGTAACTCTGCCGTTCACAACAAAAGGTACCATTTCAAATAAGCTACTCTGTCGTCTACGGCAGACGATTCCAATTCAATAAGTACCTCTGACGTGCACGGCGGAAGATTCCAATCCAAAAAAGCAACTCTGCCGTCTACGGCAGACGATATCAATTCAATAAGTAACTCTGCCGTGCACGGCGGAAGATTCCAATTCTATAAGGAAGTCTGCCGTCTACGGCAGAAGGTTCTTATTCAACAAAGCAAGTCTGCCATCCACGGCATAAGTTTTAATTCAAAAAAGTAACTCTGCCGTCCACGGCAGAAGTTTTAGTTCAAAAAAGCAACTCTGCCGTCCACGGCAGAAGGTATCATTCCAACTAAGCTACTCTGCCGTCTACGGCAGACGATTCCAATTCAATAAGTACCTCTGCCGTGCACGGCGGAAGATTCCAATTCAAAAAAGCAACTCTGCCGTCTACGGCAGACGATTCCAATTCAATAAGTAACTCTGCCGTGCACGGCGGAAGATTCCAATTCTATAAGGAAGTCTGCCGTCTACGGCAGAAGGTTCTTATTCAACAAAGCAACTCTGCCGTCCACGGCATAAGTTTTAATTCAAAAAAGTAACTCTGCCGTTCACGGCAAAAGATACCATTTCAAATAAGCTACTCTGCCGTCTACGGCGGACGATTCCAATTCAATAAGTAACACTGCCGTGCACGGCGGAAGATTCCAATTCAACAAAGCAACTGTGCCGTCCACGGCAGAAGTTTTAATTCAAAAAAGCAATTCTGCCGTCCACGGCAGAAGGTATCATTTCAAATAAGCTACTCTGCCGTCAACGGCGGACGATTCCAATTTAATAAGTACCTCTGCCGGGCACGGCAGAAGGTACCATTTTAAATCAGCTACTCTGCCGTCTACGGCAGACGATTCCAATTCAATAAGTAACTCTGCCGTGCACGGCGGAAGATTCCAATTCTATAAGGAAGTCTGCCGTCTACGGCAGAAGGTTCTTATTCAACAAAGCAACTCTGCCGTCCACGGCATAAGTTTTAATTCAAAAAAGTAACTCTGCCGTTCACGGCAAAAGGTACCATTTCAAATGAGCTACTCTGCCGTCTACGGCAGACGATTCCAATTCAATAAGTAACACTGCCGTGCACGGCGGAAGATTCCAATTCAACAAAGCAAATCTGCCGTCCACGGCAAAAGTTTTAATTCAAAAAAGCAATTCTGCCGTCCACGGCAGAAGGTATCATTTCAAATAACCTACTCTGCCGTCAACGGCGGACGATTCCAGTTTAATAAGTACCTCTGCCGTGCACGGCAGAAGGTACCATTTCAAATAAGCTACTCTGCCGTCTACGGCAGACGATTCCAAGTCAATAAGTACTTCTGCCGTGCACGGCGGAAGATTCCAATTCAAAAAAGCAACTCTGCCGTCTACGGCAGACGATTCCAATTCAATAAGTAACTCTGCCGTGCACGGCGGAAGATTTCAATTCTATAAGGAAGTCTGCCGTCTACGGCAGAAGGTTCTTATTCAACAAAGCAACTCTGCCGTCCACGGCAGAAGTTTTAGTTCAAAAAAGCAACTCTGCCGTCCACGGCAGAAGGTATCATTCCAAATAAGCTACTCTGCCGTCTACGGCAGACGATTGCAATTCAATAAGTAACTCTGCCGTACACGGCGGAAGATTTCAATTCTATAAGGAAGTCTGCCGTCTACGGCAGAAGGTTCTTATTCAACAAAGCAACTCTGTTGTCCACGGCAGAAGTTTTAGTTCAAAAAAGCAACTCTGCCGTCCACGGCAGAAGGTATCATTCCAAATAAGCTACTCTGCCGTCTACGGCAGACGATTGCAATTCAATAAGTACCTCTGCCGTGCACGGCGGAAGATTCCAATTCAAAAAAGCAACTCTGCCGTCTACGGCAGACGATTCCAATTCAATAAGTAACTCTGCCGTGCACGGCGGAAGATTCCAATTCTATAAGGAAGTCTGCCGTCTACGGCAGAAGGTTCTTATTCAAAAAAGCAACTCTGCCTTCCACGGCAGAAGTTTTAATTTAAAAAAGCAACTCTGCCGTCCACGGCAGAAGTTTTAATTCAAAAAAGCAATTCTGCCGTCCACGGCAGAAGGTATCATTTCAAATAAGCTACTCTGCCGTCAACGGCGGATGATTCCAATTTAATAAGTACCTCTGCCGGGCACGGCAGAAGGTACACTAGACAGCAAAAGTCCATGGTCAATTCAGAAACAGTTTCGCTTGTCCGCCGAATCCTACGCCATCTATGAGCACAACGTGTAGTATTATTATAGATGTAAATGTAAGCCTCAAAAGTTAAGCGAGATTTCACTAGATGGCGTTGTTAGCTGATTTTTAATGAAATAAAAATTGTTTTCGTCCGCGTCTTCGAAATTTCTATTTACTTGGATAACCACCACCTACTATTTTTGTATATTTATCGAGTCAACTTTAACGCATTCCCGATTTTTTGTTTTTAACAACACACCTTCGTGGAGGTATTATTAAATTTTCTTCTTCTTGTTAGTGTTTTGCACTAAGAGCGAACTCCAAACATCGAATAAATTACAAAAACATAATTTGGCTGGACGCGGCCGCGGGTTTGAACCCGAATTCTCAGGTCGACTTTAAACTGAAGTCTATTTGCCACTGGGCCATTTGCCATTTGGATGGTAGATTGAAATTAATCATCAGTTTGTTTTTTTATACCTACAGATATCCATTACGACTACGTTTAGTATAATAATTGAAGAAGGTAGATAGATGACATATAACTACCGTAATCTTTTTTATTACACTCACTTCGTATTCATTCGTTAGCCGTTTACCAATTGATTCCTTTCTTTACTAATATAGCAATGAGTTATCGATTGATCTTTAAAAGATCACAGTTAATTGCTATTTAATATAATGTATAAACGTAAGTAGTTTTTACATGTTTTGTAATATTAATGATACTTAATCTAATTACCTACTCGTATCTTACATTGTTGTTATTATGTAATACTGTTGTTACAGCGAAAAAACGGTTGTTTTATGGGCACAAAAGGAAGGATCTAGTAGATCAGGTCTCAATCATACCATTATTCAGCGTGCAGCTATGGTGAATGGTGATGACCTACGAAGAAAGTTGCTTATAACCGATAAGCCACTTCCACGCAAGTGAAGAGTTGAAGACACAGTTCGCCGTTGCTAACAGATGCACAGAAAACGGCACGGTTGTAATTTACCCTATAGAATTTAAATGATGGTGAAGTGTTTTAAATCCAGTGAACACGGCCGTTTAAGTTTATGATATCGTAATAATACGTATGATAATGTTCGCGTAGTTCCTAACATGGAGAAGGTGAAGAAGCCGACCAAACAGTGCAGTGCAGTTTACATTTAGATTTATACATTATGTTTTAGGAAAAGGCCGGGTTATGCTAGACAAATTAAAAACAAAAACATTGCTTAGTAGGTATGATGTTTGCATTTTTTTTATCGCTTTACTATTCGAAATGTGATTGTGAGTTATTATTACTTATTATTAACTATATAATCATAAGTTCTAACTAGTGTAAGTAACCGTGAAAGTCCGAATAATATTATTATCATTATTAAAAAATCAATAACAGTTTTCATTATTTGAACGCTCACATAGGTATAGATATATATATGTATAAGTATGTCAATTAACATCTAAATCCGTTCGATTGATTTGAATGTTAGATAACCCGGCCTTAAGTTAATAATTGTTAATGTTATATTTATTGGGGGTATAGCTTCAATCTTTTTCCAATTTTCGGAAATGAAACTTAAGCTATCACCTTAATTAAATGTTAGAAAAGTTGCTAAGTAACTATTACTAAGTTCTATTAAAAAACTGCGTTAGCAGTACTGTAGTTAACGAAATAAACACAATAAAAACAAAAAAAGCTGTCTTAATTATTTAAGTTATTAATATTTTATTTCATTAAACGATTTTTATTTATATCTAAAAAACTTCCATCTAGAAATATAAAACTATAAAAAAGCAAAAACATAACTTATTCTACCATTAACAGGGAATCGATCTTCGATCGATCTTGGCTGCCGAGTTTATAGCACATGTCTCAATCCACTGGGCTGTCGCATCATTTTAATTACTAGTGGAAATATAGCATTCACATATCAGTTGTATCACACTTAAATAAAGCTATTGTAAATTGGTATTTGCTAATAATTAGTATAATTACACTATTAGGAGAATACTTCTGGTGATAATAGGTGTAAATTTATAGTAAATTGGCTTATGTTCCGCGATGTTCAAATACCATCGCCAAGAACGCCATCTAGTTTATTTATTGCACACAACGTGCAACTATGTGAGTTGAAGACGTCAAACCATTCAAGCGAAACTAGGCCGTAAGGTGTCCATGCATTATTGCAGCCGATAGTACCATTTTAAATAAGCTACTCTGCCGTCTACGGCAGACGATTCCAATTCAATAAGTAACTCTGCCGTGCACGGCGGAAGATTCCAATTCTTTAAGGAAGTCTGCCGTCTACGGCAGAAGGTTCTTATTCAACAAAGCAACTCTGCCTTCCACGGCAGAAGTTTTAATTCAAAAAAGCAACTCTGCCGTCCACGGCAGAAGGTATCATTTTAAATAAGCTACTCTGCCGTCAACGGCGGACGATTCCAATTCAATAAGTACCTCTGCCGTGCACGGCGGAAGATTCCTATTCAAAAAAGCAACTCTGCCGTCTACGGCAGACGATTCCAATTCAATAAGTAACTCCGCCGTGCACGGCGGAAGAATCCAATTCTATAAGGAAGTCTGCCGTCTACGGCAGAAGGTTCTTATTCAACAAAGCAACTCTGCCGTCCACGGCATAAGTTTTAATTCAAAAAAGTAACTCTGCCGTTCACGGCAAAAGATACCATTTCAAATAATTTACTCTGCCGTCTACGGCGGACGATTCCAATTCAATAAGTAACACTGCCGTGCACGGCGGAAGATTCCAATTCAACAAAGCAACTCTGCCGTCCACGGCAGAAGTTTTAATTCAAAAAAGTAACTCTGCCGTTCACGGCAAAAGGTACCATATCAAATAAGCTAGTCTGCCAAGATTCCAATTCTATAAGGAAGTCTGCCGTCTACGGCAGAAGGTTCTTATTCAACAAAGCAACTCTGCCGTCCACGGCATAAGTTTTAATTCAAAAAAGTAACTCTGCCGTTTACGGCAAAAGGTACCAATTCAAAAAAGCAACTCTGCCGTCTACTGCAGACGATTCCAATTCAATAAGTAACTCTGCCGTGCACGGCGGAAGATTCTTATTCTATAAGGAAGTCTGCCGTCTACGGCAGAAGGTTCTTATTCAACAAAGCAACTCTGCCGTCCACGGCAGAAGTTTTAATTCAAAAAAGCAACTCTGCCGTCCACGGCAGAAGGTATCATTTTAAATAAGCTACTCTGCCGTCAACGGCGGACGATTCTAATTCAATAAGTACCTCTGCCGTGCACGGCGGAAGATTCCAATTCTATAAGGAAATCTGCCGTCTACGGCAGAAGGTTCTTATTCAACAAAGCAATTCTGCCGTCCACGGCAGAAGTTTTAATTCAAAAAAGCAACTCTGCCGTCCACGGCAGAAGGTATCATTTTAAATAAGCTACTCTGCCGTCAACGGCGGACGATTCCAATTCAATAAGTACCTCTGCCGTGCACGGCGGAAGATTCCAATTCTATAAGGAAATCTGCCGTCTACGGCAGAAGGTTCTTATTCAACAAAGCAATTCTGCCGTCCACGGCAGAAGTTTTAATTCAAAAAAGCAACTCTGCCGTCCACGACAGAAGGTATCATTTCAAATAAGCTACTCTGCCGTCTACGGCAGACTATTCCAATTCAATAAGTACTTCTGTCGTGCACGGCGGAAGATTCCAATTTAAAAAAGCAACACTGCCGTCTACGGCAGACGATTCCAATTCAATAAGTAACTCTGCCGTGCACGGCGGAGAATTCCAATTCTATAAGGAAGTCTGCCGTCTACGGCAGAAGGTTCTTATTCAACAAAGCAACTCTGCCGTCCACGGCAGAAGTTTTAATTCAAAAAAGCAATTCTGCCGTCCACGGCAGAAGGTTTCATTTTAAATAAGCTACTCTGCCGTCAACGGTGGACGATTCCAATTCAATAAGTACCTCTGCCGTGCACGGCGGAAGATTTCAATTCAAAAAAGCAACTCTGCCGTCTACGGCAGACGATTCCAATTCAATAAGTAACTCTGCCGTGCACGGCGGAGAATTCCAATTCTATAAGGAAGTCTGCCGTCTACGGCAGAAGTTTCTTATTCAACAAAGCAACTCTGCCGTCCTAGGCATAAGTTTTAATTCAAAAAAGTAACTCTGCCGTTCACGGCAAAAGGTACCAATTCAAAAAAGCAACTCTGCCGTCTACTGCAGACGATTCCAATTCAATAAGTAACTCTGCCGTGCACGGCGGAAGATTCCAATTCTATAAGGAAGTCTGCCGTCTACGGCAGAAGGTTCTTATTCAACAAAGCAACTCTGCCGTCCACGGCAGAAGTTTTAATTCAAAAAAAGAAAACTCTGCCGTCCACGGCAGAAGGTATCATTTCAAATAAGCTACTCTGCCGTCTACGGCAGACGATTCCAATTCAATAAATAACTCTGCCGTGCACGGCGGAAGATTCTTATTCTATAAGGAAGTCTGCCGTCTACGGCAGAAGGTTCTTATTCAACAAAGCAACTCTGCCGTCCACGGCATAAGTTTTAATTCAAAAAAGTAACACTGCCGTTCACGGCAAAAGGTACCATTTCAAATAAGCTACTCTGCCGTCTACGGCAGACGATTCCAATTCAAAAAGTAACACTGCCGTGCACGGCGGAAGATTCCAATTCAACAAAGAAAATCTGCCGTCCACGGCAGAAGTTTTAATTCAAAAAAGCAATTCTGCCGTCCACGGCAGAAGGTATCATTTCAAATAACCTACTCTGCCATCAACGGCGGACGATTCCAGTTTAATAAGTACCTCTGCCGTGCACGGCAGAAGGTACCATTTCAAATAAGCTACTCTGCCGTCTACGGCAGACGATTCCAATTCAATAAGTAACTCTGCCGTGCACGGCGGAAGATTCCAATTCTATAAGGAAGTCTGCCGTCAACGGCAGAAGTTTCTTATTCAACAAAGCAACTCTGCCGTCCACGGCAGAAGTTTTAATTCAAAAAAGCAACTCTGCCGTCCACGGCAGAAGGTATCATTTTAAAAAAGCTACTCTGCCGTCAACGGCGGACGATTCCAATTCAATAAGTACCTCTGCCGTGCACGGCGGAAGATTCCAATTCTATAAGGAAGTCTGCCGTCTACGGCAGAAGGTTCTTATTCAACAAAGCAACTCTGCCGTCCACGGCATAAGTTTTAATTCAAAAAAGTAACTCTTCCGTTCACGGCAAAAGATACCATTTCAAATAAGGTACTCTGCCGTCTACGGCAGACGATTCCAATTCAATAGGTAACACTGCCGTGCACGGCGGAAGATTCCAATTCAACAAAGCAAATCTGCCGTCCACGGCAGAAGTTTTAATTCAAAAAAGCAATTCTGCCGTCCACGGCAGAAGGTATCATTTCCAATAACCCACTCTGCCGTCAACGGCGGACGATTTCCAGTTTAATAGGTACATCTGCCGTGCACGGCAGTAGGTACCATTTCAAATAAGCTACTCTGCCGTCTACCGCAGACGATTCCAATTCAATAAGTAACTCTGCCGTGCACGGCGGAAGATTCCAATTCTATAAGGAAGTCTGCCGTCTACGGCAGAAGTTTCTTATTCAACAAAGCAACTCTGCCGTCCACGGCAGAAGTTTTAGTTCAAAAAAGCAACTCTGCCGTCCACGGCAGAAGGTATCATTCCAAATAAGCTACTCTGCCGTCTACGGCAGACGTTTGCAATTCAATAAGTACCTCTGCCGTACACGGCGGAAGATTCCAATTCAAAAAAGCAACTCTGCCGTCTACGGCAGACGATTCAAATTCAATAAGTAACTCTGCCGTGCACGGCGGAAGATTCCAATTCTATAAGGAAGTCTGCCGTCTACGGCAGAAGGTTCTTATTCAACAAAGCAACTCTGTCGTCCACGGCAGAAGTTTTAATTCAAAAAAGCAACTCTGCCGTCCACGGCAGAAGGTATCATTTCAAATAAGCTACTCTGCCGTCTACGGCGGACGATTCCAATTCAATAAGTAACACTGCCGTGCACGGCGGAAGATTCCAATTCAACAAAGCAACTTTGCCGTCAACGGCAGAAGTTTTAATTCAAAAAAGCAATTCTGCCGTCCACGGCAGAAGGTATCATTTCAAATAACCTACTCTGCCGTCAACCGCGGACGATTCCAGTTTAATAAGTACCTCTGCCGTGCACGGCAGAAGGAACCATTTCAAATAAGCTACTCTGCCGTCTACGGCAGACGATTCCAATTCAATAAGTAACTCTGCCGTGCACGGCGGAAGATTCCAATTCTATAAGGAAGTCTGCCGTCAACGGCAGAAGTTTCTTATTCAACAAAGCAACTCTGCCGTCCACGGCAGAAGTTTTAATTCAAAAAAGCAACTCTGCCGTCCACGGCAGAAGGTATCATTTTAAATAAGCTACTCTGCCGTCAACGGCGGACGATTCCAATTCAATAAGTACCTCTGCCGTGCACGGCGGAAGATTCCAATTCTATAAGGAAGTCTGCCGTCTACGGCAGAAGGTTCTTATTCAACAAAGCAACTCTGCCGTCCACGGCATAAGTTTTAATTCAAAAAAGTAACTCTGCCGTTCACGGCAAAAGATACCATTTCAAATAAGCTACTCTGCCGTCTACGACAGACGATTCCAATTCAATAGGTAACACTGCCGTGCACGGCGAAAGATTCCAATTCAACAAAGCAAATCTGCCGTCCACGGCAGAAGTTTTAATTCAAAAAAGCAATTCTGCCGTCCACGGCAGAAGGTATCATTTCCAATAACCTACTCTGCCGTAAACGGTGGACGATTTCCAGTTTAATAAGTACATCTGCCGTGCACGGCAGTAGGTACCATTTCAAATAAGCTACTCTGCCGTCTACGGCAGACGATTCCAATTCAAGAAGTAACTCTGCCGTGCACGGCGGAAGATTCCAATTCTATAAGGAAGTCTGCCGTCTACGGCAGAAGTTTCTTATTCAACAAAGCAACTCTGCCGTCCACGGCAGAAGTTTTAGTTCAAAAAAGCAACTCTGCCGTCCACGGCAGAAGGTATCATTCCAAATAAGCTACTCTGCCGTCTACGGCAGACGATTGCAATTCAATAAGTACCTCTGCCGTACACGGCGGAAGATTCCAATTCAAAAAAGCAACTCTGCCGTCTACGGCAGACGATTCCAATTCAACAAAGCAACTCTGCCGTCCACGGCAGAAGTTTTAATTCAAAAAAGCAACTCTGCCGTCCACGGCAGAAGGTATCATTTTAAATAAGCTACTCTGCCGTCTACGGCAGACGATTCCAATTCAATAGTAACTCTGGCGTGCACGGCGGAAGATTCCAATTCTATAAGGAAGTCTGCCGTCTACGGCAGAAGGTTCTTATTCAACAAAGCAACTCTGCCGTCCGCGGCATAAGTTTTAATTCAAAAAAGTAACTCTGCCGTTCACGGCAAAAGATACCATTTCAAATAAGCTACTCTGCCGTGTACGGCGGACGATTCCAATTCAATAAGTAACACTGTTGTGCACGGCGGAAGATTCCAATTCAACAAAGCAACTCTGCCGTCCAAGGCAGAAGTTTTAATTCAAAAAAGCAATTCTGCCGTCCACGGCAGAAGGTATCATTTCAAATAAGCTACTCTGCCGTCTACGGCAGACGATTCCAATTCAATAAGTAACACTGCCGTGCACGGCGGAAGATTCCAATTCAACAAAGCAAATCTGCCGTCCACGGCAGAAGTTTTAATTCAAAAAAGCAATTCTGCCGTCCACGGCAGAAGGTATCATTTCAAATAAGCTACTCTGCCGTCAACGGCGGACAATTCCATTTCAATAAGTACCTCTGCCGTGCACGGTAGAAGATTCCAATTCAAAAAAGCAACTCTGCCGTCTACGGCAGACGATTCCAATTCAATAAGTACCTCTGCCGTGTCTACGGCAGAAGTTTTAATTCAAAAAAGCAACTCTGCCGTCCACGGCAGAAGGTATCATTTCAAATAAGCTACTCTGCCGTCTACGGCAGACGATTCCAATTCAATAAGTTCCTCTGCCGTGCACGGCGGAAGATTCCAATTCTATAAGGAAGTCTGCCGTCTACGGCAGAAGGTTCTTATTCAACAAAGCAACTCTGCCGTCCGCGGCATAAGTTTTAATTCAAAAAAGTAACTCTGCCGTCCACGGCAGAAGTTTGAGTTCAAAAAAGCAACTCTGCCGTCCATGGCAGAAGGTATCATTCCAACTAAGCTACTCTGCCGTCTACGGCAGACGATTTCAATTCAATAAGTACCTCTGCCGTGCACGGCGGAAGATTCCAATTCAAAAAAGCAACTCTGCCGTCTACGGCAGACGATTCCAATTCAAAAAGTAACACTGCCGTGCACGGCGGAAGATTCCAATTCTATAAGGAAGTCTGCCGTCTACGGCAGAAGGTTCTTATTCAACAAAGCAATTCTGCCGTCCACGGCATAAGTTTTAATTCAAAAAAGTAACTCTGCCGTCCACGGCAGAAGTTTTAGTTCAAAAAAGCAACTCTGCCGTCCACGGCAGAAGGTATCATTCCAACTAAGCTACTCTGCCGTCTACGGCAGACGATTCCAATTCAATAAGTACCTCTGCCGTGCACGGCGGAAGATTCCAATTCAAAAAAGCAACTCTGCCGTCTACGGCAGACGATTCCAATTCAATAAGTAACTCTGCCGTGCACGGCGGAAGATTCCAATTCTATAAGGAAGTCTGCCGTCTACGGCAGAAGGTTCTTATTCAACAAAGCAACTCTGCCGTCCACGGCAGAAGTTTTAGTTCAAAAAAACAACTCTGCCGTCCACGGCAGAAGGTATCATTCCAAATAAGCTACTCTGCCGTCTACGGCAGACGATTCCAATTCAATAAGTACCTCTGCCGTGCACGGCGGAAGATTCCAATTCAAAAAAGCAACTCTGCCGTCTACGGCAGACGATTCCAATTCAATAAGTAACTCTGCCGTGCACGGCGGAAGATTCCAATTCTATAAGGAAGTCTGCCGTCTACGGCAGAAGTTTCTTATTCAACAAAGCAACTCTGCCGTCCACGGCAGAAGTTTTAATTCAAAAAAGCAACTCTGCCGTCCATGGCAGAAGGTATCATTCCAAATAAGCTACTATGCCGTCTACGGCAGACGATTCCAATTCAATAAGTAACACTGCCGTGCACGGCGGAAGATTCCAATTCAAAAAAGCAACTCTGCCGTCTATGGCAGACGATTCCAATTCAATAAAAAACTCTGCCGTGCACGGCGGAAGATTTCAATTCTATAAGGAAGTCTGCCGTCTACGGCAGAAGGTTCTTATTCAACAAAGCAATTCTGCCGTCCACGGCAGAAGTTTTTATTCAAAAAAGCAACTCTGCCGTCCATGGCAGAAGGTATCATTTCAAATAAGCTACTCTGCCGTCAACGGCGGACGATTCCAATTTAATAACTACCTCTGCCGGGCACGGCAGAAGGTACCATTTTAAATAAGCTACTCTGCCGTCTACGGCAGACGATTCCAATTCAATAAGTAACTCTGCCGTGCACGGCGGAAGATTCCAATTCAACAAAGCAAATCTGCCGTCCACGGCAGAAGTTTTAATTCAAAAAAGCAATTCTGCCGTCCACGGCAGAAGGTATCATTTCCAATAACCCACTCTGCCGTCAACGGCGGACGATTTCCAGTTTAATAGGTACATCTGCCGTGCACGGCAGTAGGTACCATTTCAAATAAGCTACTCTGCCGTCTACCGCAGACGATTCCAATTCAATAAGTAACTCTGCCGTGCACGGCGGAAGATTCCAATTCTATAAGGAAGTCTGCCGTCTACGGCAGAAGTTTCTTATTCAACAAAGCAACTCTGCCGTCCACGGCAGAAGTTTTAGTTCAAAAAAGCAACTCTGCCGTCCACGGCAGAAGGTATCATTCCAAATAAGCTACTCTGCCGTCTACGGCAGACGTTTGCAATTCAATAAGTACCTCTGCCGTACACGGCGGAAGATTCCAATTCAAAAAAGCAACTCTGCCGTCTACGGCAGACGATTCAAATTCAATAAGTAACTCTGCCGTGCACGGCGGAAGATTCCAATTCTATAAGGAAGTCTGCCGTCTACGGCAGAAGGTTCTTATTCAACAAAGCAACTCTGTCGTCCACGGCAGAAGTTTTAATTCAAAAAAGCAACTCTGCCGTCCACGGCAGAAGGTATCATTTCAAATAAGCTACTCTGCCGTCTACGGCGGACGATTCCAATTCAATAAGTAACACTGCCGTGCACGGCGGAAGATTCCAATTCAACAAAGCAACTTTGCCGTCAACGGCAGAAGTTTTAATTCAAAAAAGCAATTCTGCCGTCCACGGCAGAAGGTATCATTTCAAATAACCTACTCTGCCGTCAACCGCGGACGATTCCAGTTTAATAAGTACCTCTGCCGTGCACGGCAGAAGGAACCATTTCAAATAAGCTACTCTGCCGTCTACGGCAGACGATTCCAATTCAATAAGTAACTCTGCCGTGCACGGCGGAAGATTCCAATTCTATAAGGAAGTCTGCCGTCAACGGCAGAAGTTTCTTATTCAACAAAGCAACTCTGCCGTCCACGGCAGAAGTTTTAATTCAAAAAAGCAACTCTGCCGTCCACGGCAGAAGGTATCATTTTAAATAAGCTACTCTGCCGTCAACGGCGGACGATTCCAATTCAATAAGTACCTCTGCCGTGCACGGCGGAAGATTCCAATTCTATAAGGAAGTCTGCCGTCTACGGCAGAAGGTTCTTATTCAACAAAGCAACTCTGCCGTCCACGGCATAAGTTTTAATTCAAAAAAGTAACTCTGCCGTTCACGGCAAAAGATACCATTTCAAATAAGCTACTCTGCCGTCTACGACAGACGATTCCAATTCAATAGGTAACACTGCCGTGCACGGCGAAAGATTCCAATTCAACAAAGCAAATCTGCCGTCCACGGCAGAAGTTTTAATTCAAAAAAGCAATTCTGCCGTCCACGGCAGAAGGTATCATTTCCAATAACCTACTCTGCCGTAAACGGTGGACGATTTCCAGTTTAATAAGTACATCTGCCGTGCACGGCAGTAGGTACCATTTCAAATAAGCTACTCTGCCGTCTACGGCAGACGATTCCAATTCAAGAAGTAACTCTGCCGTGCACGGCGGAAGATTCCAATTCTATAAGGAAGTCTGCCGTCTACGGCAGAAGTTTCTTATTCAACAAAGCAACTCTGCCGTCCACGGCAGAAGTTTTAGTTCAAAAAAGCAACTCTGCCGTCCACGGCAGAAGGTATCATTCCAAATAAGCTACTCTGCCGTCTACGGCAGACGATTGCAATTCAATAAGTACCTCTGCCGTACACGGCGGAAGATTCCAATTCAAAAAAGCAACTCTGCCGTCTACGGCAGACGATTCCAATTCAACAAAGCAACTCTGCCGTCCACGGCAGAAGTTTTAATTCAAAAAAGCAACTCTGCCGTCCACGGCAGAAGGTATCATTTTAAATAAGCTACTCTGCCGTCTACGGCAGACGATTCCAATTCAATAGTAACTCTGGCGTGCACGGCGGAAGATTCCAATTCTATAAGGAAGTCTGCCGTCTACGGCAGAAGGTTCTTATTCAACAAAGCAACTCTGCCGTCCGCGGCATAAGTTTTAATTCAAAAAAGTAACTCTGCCGTTCACGGCAAAAGATACCATTTCAAATAAGCTACTCTGCCGTGTACGGCGGACGATTCCAATTCAATAAGTAACACTGTTGTGCACGGCGGAAGATTCCAATTCAACAAAGCAACTCTGCCGTCCAAGGCAGAAGTTTTAATTCAAAAAAGCAATTCTGCCGTCCACGGCAGAAGGTATCATTTCAAATAAGCTACTCTGCCGTCTACGGCAGACGATTCCAATTCAATAAGTAACACTGCCGTGCACGGCGGAAGATTCCAATTCAACAAAGCAAATCTGCCGTCCACGGCAGAAGTTTTAATTCAAAAAAGCAATTCTGCCGTCCACGGCAGAAGGTATCATTTCAAATAAGCTACTCTGCCGTCAACGGCGGACAATTCCATTTCAATAAGTACCTCTGCCGTGCACGGTAGAAGATTCCAATTCAAAAAAGCAACTCTGCCGTCTACGGCAGACGATTCCAATTCAATAAGTACCTCTGCCGTGTCTACGGCAGAAGTTTTAATTCAAAAAAGCAACTCTGCCGTCCACGGCAGAAGGTATCATTTCAAATAAGCTACTCTGCCGTCTACGGCAGACGATTCCAATTCAATAAGTTCCTCTGCCGTGCACGGCGGAAGATTCCAATTCTATAAGGAAGTCTGCCGTCTACGGCAGAAGGTTCTTATTCAACAAAGCAACTCTGCCGTCCGCGGCATAAGTTTTAATTCAAAAAAGTAACTCTGCCGTCCACGGCAGAAGTTTGAGTTCAAAAAAGCAACTCTGCCGTCCATGGCAGAAGGTATCATTCCAACTAAGCTACTCTGCCGTCTACGGCAGACGATTTCAATTCAATAAGTACCTCTGCCGTGCACGGCGGAAGATTCCAATTCAAAAAAGCAACTCTGCCGTCTACGGCAGACGATTCCAATTCAAAAAGTAACACTGCCGTGCACGGCGGAAGATTCCAATTCTATAAGGAAGTCTGCCGTCTACGGCAGAAGGTTCTTATTCAACAAAGCAATTCTGCCGTCCACGGCATAAGTTTTAATTCAAAAAAGTAACTCTGCCGTCCACGGCAGAAGTTTTAGTTCAAAAAAGCAACTCTGCCGTCCACGGCAGAAGGTATCATTCCAACTAAGCTACTCTGCCGTCTACGGCAGACGATTCCAATTCAATAAGTACCTCTGCCGTGCACGGCGGAAGATTCCAATTCAAAAAAGCAACTCTGCCGTCTACGGCAGACGATTCCAATTCAATAAGTAACTCTGCCGTGCACGGCGGAAGATTCCAATTCTATAAGGAAGTCTGCCGTCTACGGCAGAAGGTTCTTATTCAACAAAGCAACTCTGCCGTCCACGGCAGAAGTTTTAGTTCAAAAAAACAACTCTGCCGTCCACGGCAGAAGGTATCATTCCAAATAAGCTACTCTGCCGTCTACGGCAGACGATTCCAATTCAATAAGTACCTCTGCCGTGCACGGCGGAAGATTCCAATTCAAAAAAGCAACTCTGCCGTCTACGGCAGACGATTCCAATTCAATAAGTAACTCTGCCGTGCACGGCGGAAGATTCCAATTCTATAAGGAAGTCTGCCGTCTACGGCAGAAGTTTCTTATTCAACAAAGCAACTCTGCCGTCCACGGCAGAAGTTTTAATTCAAAAAAGCAACTCTGCCGTCCATGGCAGAAGGTATCATTCCAAATAAGCTACTATGCCGTCTACGGCAGACGATTCCAATTCAATAAGTAACACTGCCGTGCACGGCGGAAGATTCCAATTCAAAAAAGCAACTCTGCCGTCTATGGCAGACGATTCCAATTCAATAAAAAACTCTGCCGTGCACGGCGGAAGATTTCAATTCTATAAGGAAGTCTGCCGTCTACGGCAGAAGGTTCTTATTCAACAAAGCAATTCTGCCGTCCACGGCAGAAGTTTTTATTCAAAAAAGCAACTCTGCCGTCAATGGCAGAAGGTATCATTTCAAATAAGCTACTCTGCCGTCAACGGCGGACGATTCCAATTTAATAACTACCTCTGCCGGGCACGGCAGAAGGTACCATTTTAAATAAGCTACTCTGCCGTCTACGGCAGACGATTCCAATTCAATAAGTAACTCTGCCGTGCACGGCGGAAGATTCCAATTCTATAAGGAAGTCTGCCGTCTACGGCAGAAGGTTCTTATTCAACAAAGCAACTCTGCCGTCCACGGCATAAGTTTTAATTAAAAAAAGTAACTCTGCCGTTCACGGCAAAAGGTACCATTTCAAATAAGCTACTCTGCAGTCTACGGCAGACGATTGTAATTCAATTAATAACACTGCCGTGCACGGCGGGAGATTCCAATTCAACAAAGAAAATCTGCCGTCCACGGCAGAAGTTTTAATTCAAAAAAGCAACTCTGCCGTCCATGGCAGAAGGTATCATTCCAAATAAGCTACTATGCCGTCTACGGCAGACGATTCCAATTCAATAAGTACCTCTGCCGTGCACGGCGGAAGATTCCAATTCAAAAAAGCAACTCTGCCGTCTACGGCAGACGATTCCAATTCAATAAGTAACTCTGCCGTGCACGGCGGAAGATTCCAATTCTATAAGGAAGTCTGCCGTCTACGGCAGAAGGTTCTTATTCAACAAAGCAACTCTGCCGTCCACGGCAGAAGTTTTAATTCAAAAAAGGAACTCTGCCGTCCACGGCAGAAAGTATCATTTCAAATAAGCTACTCTGCCGTCTACGGCGGACGATTCCAATTCAATAAGTAACTCTGCCGTGCACGGCGGAAGATTCCAATTCTATAAGGAAGTCTGCCGTCTACGGCAGAAGGTTCTTATTCAACAAAGCAACTCTGCCGTCCACGGCAGAAGTTTTAATTCAAAAAAGGAACTCTGCCGTCCACGGCAGAAGGTATCATTTCAAATAAGCTACTCTGCCGTCAACGGCGGACAATTCCAATTCAATAAGTACCTCTGCCGTGCACGGTGGAAGATTCCAATTCAAAAAAGCAACTCTGCCGTCTACGGCAGACGATTCCAATTCAATAAGTAACTCTGCCGTGCACGGCGGAAGATTCCAATTCTATAAGGAAGTCTGCCGTCTACGGCAGAAGGTTCTTATTCAACAAAGCAACTCTGCCGTCCACGGCATAAGTTTTAATTCAAAAAAGTAACTCTGCCGTTCACGGCAAAAGGTACCATTTCAAATAAGCTACTCTGCCGTCTACGGCAGACGATTCCAATTCAATAAGTACCTCTGCCGTGCACGGCGGAAGATTCCAATTCAAAAAAGCAACTCTGCCGTCTACGGCAGACGATTCCAATTCAATAGTAACTCTGGCGTGCACGGCGGAAGATTCCAATTCTATAAGGAAGTCTGCCGTCTACGGCAGAAGGTTCTTATTCAACAAAGCAACTCTGCCGTCCGCGGCATAAGTTTTAATTCAAAAAAGTAACTCTGCCGTTCACGGCAAAAGATACCATTTCAAATAAGCTACTCTGCCGTGTACGGCGGACGATTCCAATTCAATAAGTAACACTGTTGTGCACGGCGGAAGATTCCAATTCAACAAAGCAACTCTGCCGTCCAAGGCAGAAGTTTTAATTCAAAAAAGCAATTCTGCCGTCCACGGCAGAAGGTATCATTTCAAATAAGCTACTCTGCCGTCTACGGCAGACGATTCCAATTCAATAAGTAACACTGCCGTGCACGGCGGAAGATTCCAATTCAACAAAGCAAATCTGCCGTCCACGGCAGAAGTTTTAATTCAAAAAAGCAATTCTGCCGTCCACGGCAGAAGGTATCATTTCAAATAAGCTACTCTGCCGTCAACGGCGGACAATTCCATTTCAATAAGTACCTCTGCCGTGCACGGTAGAAGATTCCAATTCAAAAAAGCAACTCTGCCGTCTACGGCAGACGATTCCAATTCAATAAGTACCTCTGCCGTGTCTACGGCAGAAGTTTTAATTCAAAAAAGCAACTCTGCCGTCCACGGCAGAAGGTATCATTTCAAATAAGCTACTCTGCCGTCTACGGCAGACGATTCCAATTCAATAAGTTCCTCTGCCGTGCACGGCGGAAGATTCCAATTCTATAAGGAAGTCTGCCGTCTACGGCAGAAGGTTCTTATTCAACAAAGCAACTCTGCCGTCCGCGGCATAAGTTTTAATTCAAAAAAGTAACTCTGCCGTCCACGGCAGAAGTTTGAGTTCAAAAAAGCAACTCTGCCGTCCATGGCAGAAGGTATCATTCCAACTAAGCTACTCTGCCGTCTACGGCAGACGATTTCAATTCAATAAGTACCTCTGCCGTGCACGGCGGAAGATTCCAATTCAAAAAAGCAACTCTGCCGTCTACGGCAGACGATTCCAATTCAAAAAGTAACACTGCCGTGCACGGCGGAAGATTCCAATTCTATAAGGAAGTCTGCCGTCTACGGCAGAAGGTTCTTATTCAACAAAGCAATTCTGCCGTCCACGGCATAAGTTTTAATTCAAAAAAGTAACTCTGCCGTCCACGGCAGAAGTTTTAGTTCAAAAAAGCAACTCTGCCGTCCACGGCAGAAGGTATCATTCCAACTAAGCTACTCTGCCGTCTACGGCAGACGATTCCAATTCAATAAGTACCTCTGCCGTGCACGGCGGAAGATTCCAATTCAAAAAAGCAACTCTGCCGTCTACGGCAGACGATTCCAATTCAATAAGTAACTCTGCCGTGCACGGCGGAAGATTCCAATTCTATAAGGAAGTCTGCCGTCTACGGCAGAAGGTTCTTATTCAACAAAGCAACTCTGCCGTCCACGGCAGAAGTTTTAGTTCAAAAAAACAACTCTGCCGTCCACGGCAGAAGGTATCATTCCAAATAAGCTACTCTGCCGTCTACGGCAGACGATTCCAATTCAATAAGTACCTCTGCCGTGCACGGCGGAAGATTCCAATTCAAAAAAGCAACTCTGCCGTCTACGGCAGACGATTCCAATTCAATAAGTAACTCTGCCGTGCACGGCGGAAGATTCCAATTCTATAAGGAAGTCTGCCGTCTACGGCAGAAGTTTCTTATTCAACAAAGCAACTCTGCCGTCCACGGCAGAAGTTTTAATTCAAAAAAGCAACTCTGCCGTCCATGGCAGAAGGTATCATTCCAAATAAGCTACTATGCCGTCTACGGCAGACGATTCCAATTCAATAAGTAACACTGCCGTGCACGGCGGAAGATTCCAATTCAAAAAAGCAACTCTGCCGTCTATGGCAGACGATTCCAATTCAATAAAAAACTCTGCCGTGCACGGCGGAAGATTTCAATTCTATAAGGAAGTCTGCCGTCTACGGCAGAAGGTTCTTATTCAACAAAGCAATTCTGCCGTCCACGGCAGAAGTTTTTATTCAAAAAAGCAACTCTGCCGTCCATGGCAGAAGGTATCATTTCAAATAAGCTACTCTGCCGTCAACGGCGGACGATTCCAATTTAATAACTACCTCTGCCGGGCACGGCAGAAGGTACCATTTTAAATAAGCTACTCTGCCGTCTACGGCAGACGATTCCAATTCAATAAGTAACTCTGCCGTGCACGGCGGAAGATTCCAATTCTATAAGGAAGTCTGCCGTCTACGGCAGAAGGTTCTTATTCAACAAAGCAACTCTGCCGTCCACGGCATAAGTTTTAATTAAAAAAAGTAACTCTGCCGTTCACGGCAAAAGGTACCATTTCAAATAAGCTACTCTGCAGTCTACGGCAGACGATTGTAATTCAATTAATAACACTGCCGTGCACGGCGGGAGATTCCAATTCAACAAAGAAAATCTGCCGTCCACGGCAGAAGTTTTAATTCAAAAAAGCAACTCTGCCGTCCACGGCAGAAGGTATAATTTCAAATAAGCTACTCTGCAGTCTACGGCAGACGA
The DNA here is from genome assembly GCA_947578815.1 of Epinotia ramella. Classification (NCBI taxonomy): domain Eukaryota; kingdom Metazoa; phylum Arthropoda; class Insecta; order Lepidoptera; family Tortricidae; genus Epinotia; species Epinotia ramella. The sequence goes on from OX388216.1 coordinate 23,476,157, forward strand.
TTGTAATTCAATTAATAACACTGCCGTGCACGGCGGAAGATTCCAATTCAAAAAAGCAACTCTGCCGTCTACGGCAGACGATTCCAATTCAAAAAGTAACACTGCCGTGCACGGCGGAAGATTCCAATTCTATAAGGAAGTCTGCCGTCTACGGCAGAAGGTTCTTATTCAACAAAGCAATTCTGCCGTCCACGGCATAAGTTTTAATTCAAAAAAGTAACTCTGCCGTCCACGGCAGAAGTTTTAGTTCAAAAAAGCAACTCTGCCGTCCACGGCAGAAGGTATCATTCCAACTAAGCTACTCTGCCGTCTACGGCAGACGATTCCAATTCAATAAGTACCTCTGCCGTGCACGGCGGAAGAATCCAATTCAAAAAAGCAACTCTGCCGTCTACGGCAGACGATTCCAATTCAATAAGTAACTCTGCCGTGCACGGCGGAAGATTCCAATTCTATAAGGAAGTCTGCCGTCTACGGCAGAAGGTTCTTATTCAACAAAGCAACTCTGCCGTCCACGGCAGAAGTTTTAGTTCAAAAAAACAACTCTGCCGTCCACGGCAGAAGGTATCATTCCAAATAAGCTACTCTGCCGTCTACGGCAGACGATTCCAATTCAATAAGTACCTCTGCCGTGCACGGCGGAAGATTCCAATTCAAAAAAGCAACTCTGCCGTCTACGGCAGACGATTCCAATTCAATAAGTAACTCTGCCGTGCACGGCGGAAGATTCCAATTCTATAAGGAAGTCTGCCGTCTACGGCAGAAGTTTCTTATTCAACAAAGCAACTCTGCCGTCCACGGCAGAAGTTTTAATTCAAAAAAGCAACTCTGCCGTCCATGGCAGAAGGTATCATTCCAAATAAGCTACTATGCCGTCTACGGCAGACGATTCCAATTCAATAAGTAACACTGCCGTGCACGGCGGAAGATTCCAATTCAAAAAAGCAACTCTGCCGTCTATGGCAGACGATTCCAATTCAATAAAAAACTCTGCCGTGCACGGCGGAAGATTTCAATTCTATAAGGAAGTCTGCCGTCTACGGCAGAAGGTTCTTATTCAACAAAGCAATTCTGCCGTCCACGGCAGAAGTTTTTATTCAAAAAAGCAACTCTGCCGTCCATGGCAGAAGGTATCATTTCAAATAAGCTACTCTGCCGTCAACGGCGGACGATTCCAATTTAATAACTACCTCTGCCGGGCACGGCAGAAGGTACCATTTTAAATAAGCTACTCTGCCGTCTACGGCAGACGATTCCAATTCAATAAGTAACTCTGCCGTGCACGGCGGAAGATTCCAATTCTATAAGGAAGTCTGCCGTCTACGGCAGAAGGTTCTTATTCAACAAAGCAACTCTGCCGTCCACGGCATAAGTTTTAATTAAAAAAATTAACTCTGCCGTTCACGGCAAAAGGTACCATTTCAAATAAGCTACTCTGCAGTCTACGGCAGACGATTGTAATTCAATTAATAACACTGCCGTGCACGGCGGGAGATTCCAATTCAACAAAGAAAATCTGCCGTCCACGGCAGAAGTTTTAATTCAAAAAAGCAACTCTGCCGTCCACGGCAGAAGGTATAACTTCAAATAAGCTACTCTGCCGTCTACGGCAGACGATTCCAGTTTAATAAGTACCTCTGCCGTGCACGGCAGAAGGTACCATTTCAAATAAGCTACTCTGCCGTCTACGGCAGACGATTCCAATTCAATAAGTAACTCTGCCGTGCACGGCGGAAGATTCCAATTCTATAAGGAAGTCTGCCGTCTACGGAAGAAGGTTCTTATTCAACAAAGCAACTCTGCCGTCCACGGCAGAAGTTTTAGTTCAAAAAAGCAACTCTGCCATCCACGGCAGAAGGTATCATTCCAATTAGTAACACTGCCGTGCACGGCGGAAGATTCCAATTCAATAAAGAAAATCTGCCGTCCACGGCAGAAGTTTTAATTCAAAAAAGCAATTCTGATGTCCACGGCAGAAGGTATCATTTCAAATAAGCTACTCTGCCGTCAACGGCGGACGATTCCAATTTAATAAGTACCTCTGCCGGGCACGGCAGAAGGTACCATTTTAAATAAGCTACTCTGCCGTCTACGGCAGACGATTCCAATTCAATAAGGAAGTCTGCCGTCTACGGCAGAAGGTTCTTATTCAACAAAGCAACTCTGCCGTCCACGGCAGAAGTTTTTATTCAAAAAAGCAACTCTGCCGTCCATGGCAGAAGGTATCATTTCAAATAAGCTACTCTGCCGTCAACGGCGGACGATTCCAATTTAATAACTACCTCTGCCGGGCACGGCAGAAGGTACCATTTTAAATAAGCTACTCTGCCGTCTACGGCAGACGATTCCAATTCAATAAGTAACTCTGCCGTGCACGGCGGAAGATTCCAATTCTATAAGGAAGTCTGCCGTCTACGGCAGAAGGTTCTTATTCAACAAAGCAACTCTGCCGTCCACGGCATAAGTTTTAATTAAAAAAAGTAACTCTGCCGTTCACGGCAAAAGGTACCATTTCAAATAAGCTACTCTGCCGTCTACGGCAGACGATTCTAATTCAATAAGTAACACTGCCGTGCACGGCGGAAGATTCCAATTCAACAAAGCAAATCTGCCGTCCACGGCAGAAGTTTTAATTCAAAAAAGCAATTCTGCCGTCCACGGCAGAAGGTATCATTTCAAATAAGCTACTCTGCTGTCAACGGCGGACGATTCCAGTTTAATAAGTACCTCTGCCGTGCACGGCAGTAGATACCATTTCAAATAAGCTACTCTGCCGTCTACGGCAGACGATTCCAATTCAATAAGTACCTCTACCGTGCACGGTGGAAGATTCCAATTCAAAAAAGCAACTCTGAATCTTTTAAGATTTCAATTCAACAAAGCAACTCTGCCGTCCACGGCAGAAGTTTTAATTCAAAAAAGTAACTCTGCCGTTCACGGCAAAAGGTACCATTTCAGATAAGCTACTCTGCCGTCTACGGCAGACGATTCCATTTCAATAAGTACCTCTGCCGTGCACGGCGGAAGATTCCAATTCAAAAAAGCAACTCTGCCGTCTACGGCAGACGATTCCAATTCAATAAGTAACTCTGCCGTGCACGGCGGAAGATTCTAATTCTATAAGGAAGTCTGCCGTCTACGGCAGAAGGTTCTTATTCAACAAAGCAACTCTGCCGTCGACGGCAGAAGTTTTAATTCAAAAAAGCAACTCTGCCGTCCACGGCAGAAGGTATCATTTCAAATAAGCTACTCTGCCGTCTACGGCAGACGATTCCAATTCAATAAGTACCTCTGCCGTGCACGGCGGAAGATTCCAATTCAAAAAAGCAACTCTGCCGTCTACGGCAGACGATTCCAATTCAATAAGTAACTCTGCCGTGCACGGCAGAAGTTTTAATTAAAAAAAGCAACTCTGCCATCCACGGCAGAAGGTATCATTTTAAATAAGCTACTCTGCCATCAACGGCGGACGATTCCAATTCAATAAGTAGCTCTGCCGTGCACGGCGGAAGATTCCTATTCAAAAAAGCAACTCTGCCGTCTACGGCAGACGATTCCAATTCAATAAGTAACTCCGCCGTGCACGGCGGAAGAATCCAATTCTATAAGGAAGTCTGCCGACTACGGAAGAAGGTTCTTATTCAACAAAGCAACTCTGCCGTCCACGGCATAAGTTTTAATTCAAAAAAGTAACTCTGCCGTTCACGGCAAAAGATACCATTTCAAATAAGCTACTCTGCCGTCTACGGCGGACGATTCCAATTCAATAAGTGACACTGCCGTGCACGGCGGAAGATTTCAATTCAACAAAGCAACTCTGCCGTCCACGGCAGAAGTTTTAATTCAAAAAAGTAACTCTGCCGTTTACGGCAAAAGGTATCATTCCAAATAAGCTACTCTGCCGTCTACGGCAGACGATTGCAATTCAATAAGTAACTCTGCCGTACACGGCGGAAGATTTCAATTCTATAAGGAAGTCTGCCGTCTACGGCAGAAGGTTCTTATTCAACAAAGCAACTCTGTTGTCCACGGCAGAAGTTTTAGTTCAAAAAAGCAACTCTGCCGTCCACGGCAGAAGGTATCATTCCAAATAAGCTACTCTGCCGTCTACGGCAGACGATTGCAATTCAATAAGTACCTCTGCCGTGCACGGCGGAAGATTCCAATTCAAAAAAGCAACTCTGCCGTCTACGGCAGACGATTCCAATTCAATAAGTAACTCTGCCGTGCACGGCGGAAGATTCCAATTCTATAAGGAAGTCTGCCGTCTACGGCAGAAGGTTCTTATTCAAAAAAGCAACTCTGCCTTCCACGGCAGAAGTTTTAATTTAAAAAAGCAACTCTGCCGTCCACGGCAGAAGTTTTAATTCAAAAAAGCAATTCTGCCGTCCACGGCAGAAGGTATCATTTCAAATAAGCTACTCTGCCGTCAACGGCGGATGATTCCAATTTAATAAGTACCTCTGCCGGGCACGGCAGAAGGTACACTAGACAGCAAAAGTCCATGGTCAATTCAGAAACAGTTTCGCTTGTCCGCTGAATCCTACGCCATCTATGAGCACAACGTGTAGTATTATTATAGATGTAAATGTAAGCCTCAAAAGTTAAGCGAGATTTCACTAGATGGCGTTGTTAGCTGATTTTTAATGAAATAAAAATTGTTTTCGTCCGCGTCTTCGAAATTTCTATTTACTTGGATAACCACCACCTACTATTTTTGTATATTTATCGAGTCAACTTTAACGCATTCCCGATTTTTTGTTTTTAACAACACACCTTCGTGGAGGTATTATTAAATTTTCTTCTTCTTGTTAGTGTTTTGCACTAAGAGCGAACTCCAAACATCGAATAAATTACAAAAACATAATTTGGCTGGACGCGGCCGCGGGTTTGAACCCGAATTCTCAGGTCGATTTTAAACTGAAGTCTATTTGCCACTGGGCCATTTGCCATTTGGATGGTAGATTGAAATTAATCATCAGTTTGTTTTTTTATACCTACAGATATCCATTACGACTACGTTTAGTATAATAATTGAAGAAGGTAGATAGATGACATATAACTACCGTAATCTTTTTTATTACACTCACTTCGTATTCATTCGTTAGCCGTTTACCAATTGATTCCTTTCTTTACTAATATAGCAATGAGTTATCGATTGATCTTTAAAAGATCACAGTTAATTGCTATTTAATATAATGTATAAACGTAAGTAGTTTTTACATGTTTTGTAATATTAATGATACTTAATCTAATTACCTACTCGTATCTTACATTGTTGTTATTATGTAATACTGTTGTTACAGCGAAAAAACGGTTGTTTTATGGGCACAAAAGGAAGGATCTAGTAGATCAGGTCTCAATCATACCATTATTCAGCGTGCAGCTATGGTGAATGGTGATGACCTACGAAGAAAGTTGCTTATAACCGATAAGCCACTTCCACGCAAGTGAAGAGTTGAAGACACAGTTCGCCGTTGCTAACAGATGCACAGAAAACGGCACGGTTGTAATTTACCCTATAGAATTTAAATGATGGTGAAGTGTTTTAAATCCAGTGAACACGGCCGTTTAAGTTTATGATATCGTAATAATACGTATGATAATGTTCGCGTAGTTCCTAACATGGAGAAGGTGAAGAAGCCGACCAAACAGTGCAGTGCAGTTTACATTTAGATTTATACATTATGTTTTAGGAAAAGGCCGGGTTATGCTAGACAAATTAAAAACAAAAACATTGCTTAGTAGGTATGATGTTTGCATTTTTTTTATCGCTTTACTATTCGAAATGTGATTGTGAGTTATTATTACTTATTATTAACTATATAATCATAAGTTCTAACTAGTGTAAGTAACCGTGAAAGTCCGAATAATATTATTATCATTATTAAAAAATCAATAACAGTTTTCATTATTTGAACGCTCACATAGGTATAGATATATATATGTATAAGTATGTCAATTAACATCTAAATCCGTTCGATTGATTTGAATGTTAGATAACCCGGCCTTAAGTTAATAATTGTTAATGTTATATTTATTGGGGGTATAGCTTCAATCTTTTTCCAATTTTCGGAAATGAAACTTAAGCTATCACCTTAATTAAATGTTAGAAAAGTTGCTAAGTAACTATTACTAAGTTCTATTAAAAAACTGCGTTAGCAGTACTGTAGTTAACGAAATAAACACAATAAAAACAAAAAAAGCTGTCTTAATTATTTAAGTTATTAATATTTTATTTCATTAAACGATTTTTATTTATATCTAAAAAACTTCCATCTAGAAATACAAAACTATAAAAAAGCAAAAACATAACTTATTCTACCATTAACAGGGAATCGATCTTCGATCGATCTTGGCTGCCGAGTTTATAGCACATGTCTCAATCCACTGGGCTGTCGCATCATTTTAATTACTAGTGGAAATATAGCATTCACATATCAGTTGTATCACACTTAAATAAAGCTATTGTAAATTGGTATTTGCTAATAATTAGTATAATTACACTATTAGGAGAATACTTCTGGTGATAATAGGTGTAAATTTATAGTAAATTGGCTTATGTTCCGCGATGTTCAAATACCATCGCCAAGAACGCCATCTAGTTTATTTATTGCACACAACGTGCAACTATGTGAGTTGAAGACGTCAAACCATTCAAGCGAAACTAGGCCGTAAGGTGTCCATGCATTATTGCAGCCGATAGTACCATTTTAAATAAGCTACTCTGCCGTCTACGGCAGACGATTCCAATTCAATAAGTAACTCTGCCGTGCACGGCGGAAGATTCCAATTCTTTAAGGAAGTCTGCCGTCTACGGCAGAAGGTTCTTATTCAACAAAGCAACTCTGCCTTCCACGGCAGAAGTTTTAATTCAAAAAAGCAACTCTGCCGTCCACGGCAGAAGGTATCATTTTAAATAAGCTACTCTGCCGTCAACGGCGGACGATTCCAATTCAATAAGTACCTCTGCCGTGCACGGCGGAAGATTCCTATTCAAAAAAGCAACTCTGCCGTCTACGGCAGACGATTCCAATTCAATAAGTAACTCCGCCGTGCACGGCGGAAGAATCCAATTCTATAAGGAAGTCTGCCGTCTACGGCAGAAGGTTCTTATTCAACAAAGCAACTCTGCCGTCCACGGCATAAGTTTTAATTCAAAAAAGTAACTCTGCCGTTCACGGCAAAAGATACCATTTCAAATAATTTACTCTGCCGTCTACGGCGGACGATTCCAATTCAATAAGTAACACTGCCGTGCACGGCGGAAGATTCCAATTCAACAAAGCAACTCTGCCGTCCACGGCAGAAGTTTTAATTCAAAAAAGTAACTCTGCCGTTCACGGCAAAAGGTACCATATCAAATAAGCTACTCTGCCAAGATTCCAATTCTATAAGGAAGTCTGCCGTCTACGGCAGAAGGTTCTTATTCAACAAAGCAACTCTGCCGTCCACGGCATAAGTTTTAATTCAAAAAAGTAACTCTGCCGTTTACGGCAAAAGGTACCAATTCAAAAAAGCAACTCTGCCGTCTACTGCAGACGATTCCAATTCAATAAGTAACTCTGCCGTGCACGGCGGAAGATTCTTATTCTATAAGGAAGTCTGCCGTCTACGGCAGAAGGTTCTTATTCAACAAAGCAACTCTGCCGTCCACGGCAGAAGTTTTAATTCAAAAAAGCAACTCTGCCGTCCACGGCAGAAGGTATCATTTTAAATAAGCTACTCTGCCGTCAACGGCGGACGATTCCAATTCAATAAGTACCTCTGCCGTGCACGGCGGAAGATTCCAATTCTATAAGGAAATCTGCCGTCTACGGCAGAAGGTTCTTATTCAACAAAGCAATTCTGCCGTCCACGGCAGAAGTTTTAATTCAAAAAAGCAACTCTGCCGTCCACGGCAGAAGGTATCATTTTAAATAAGCTACTCTGCCGTCAACGGCGGACGATTCCAATTCAATAAGTACCTCTGCCGTGCACGGCGGAAGATTCCAATTCTATAAGGAAATCTGCCGTCTAAGTTCGTTCGTCAGAAGTTTTAGTTCAAAAAAGCAACTCTGCCGTCCACGGCAGAAGGTATCATTTCAAATAAGCTACTCTGCCGTCTACGGCAGACGATTCCATATCAATAAGTAACTCTGCCGTGCACGGCGGAAGATTCCAATTCTATAAGGAAGTCTGCCGTCTACGGCAGAAGGTTTTTATTCAACAAAGCAACTCTGCTCTCCACGGCAGAAGTTTTAGTTCAAAAAAGCAACTCTGCCGTCCACGGCAGAAGGTATCATTCCAAATAAGCTACTCTGCCGTCTACGGCAGACGTTTCCAATTCAATAAGTACCTCTGCCGTGCACGGCGGAAGATTCCAATTCAAAAAAGCAACTCTGCCGTCTACGGCAGACGATTCCAATTCAATAAGTAACTCTGCCGTGCACGGCGGAAGATTCCAATTCTATAAGGAAGTCTGCCGTCTACGGCAGAAGGTTCTTATTCAACAAAGCAACTCTGCCGTCCACGGCATAAGTTTTAATTCAAAAAAGTAACTCTGCCGTTCACGGCAAAAGATAGCATTTCAAATAAGCTACTCTGCCGTCTACGGCGGACGATTCCAATTCAATAAGTTACACTGCCATGCACGGCGGAAGATTCCAATTCAACAAAGCAACTCTGCCGTCCACGGCAGAAGTTTTAACTCAAAAAAGCAATTCTGCCGTCCACGGCAGAAGGTATCATTTCAAATAAGCTACTCTGCCGTCAACGGCGGACGATTCCAATTTAATAAGTACCTCTGCCGGGCACGGCAGAAGATACCATTTTAAATAAGCTACTCTGCCGTCTACGGCAGACGATTCCAATTCAATAAGTAACTCTGCCGTGCACGGCGGAAGATTCCAATTCTATAAGGAAGTCTGCCGTCTACGGCAGAAGGTTCTTATTCAACAAAGCAACTCTGCCTTCCACGGCAGAAGTTTTAATTCAAAAAAGCAACTCTGCCGTCCACGGCAGAAGGTATCATTTTAAATAAGCTACTCTGCCGTCAACGGCGGACGATTCCAATTCAATAAGTACATCTGCCGTGCACGGCGGAAGATTCCTATTCAAAAAAGCAACTCTGCCGTCCACGGCAGAAGTTTTAATTCAAAAAAGTAACTCTGCCGTTCACGGCAAAAGGTACCATTTCTAATAAGCTACTCTGCCGTCCACGGCAGACGGTTCCAATTCAATAAGTAACTCTGCCGTGCACGGCGGAAGATTCCAATTCTATAAGGAAGTCTGCCGTCTACGGCAGAAGGTTCTTATTCAACAAAGCAACTCTGCCGTCCGCGGCATAAGTTTTAATTCAAAAAAGTAACTCTGCCGTCCACGGCAGAAGTTTGAGTTCAAAAAAGCAACTCTGCCGTCCATGGCAGAAGGTATCATTCCAACTAAGCTACTCTGCCGTCTACGGCAGACGATTTCAATTCAATAAGTACCTCTGCCGTGCACGGCGGAAGATTCCAATTCAAAAAAGCAACTCTGCCGTCTACGGCAGACGATTCCAATTCAAAAAGTAACACTGCCGTGCACGGCGGAAGATTCCAATTCTATAAGGAAGTCTGCCGTCTACGGCAGAAGGTTCTTATTCAACAAAGCAATTCTGCCGTCCACGGCATAAGTTTTAATTCAAAAAAGTAACTCTGCCGTCCACGGCAGAAGTTTTAGTTCAAAAAAGCAACTCTGCCGTCCACGGCAGAAGGTATCATTCCAACTAAGCTACTCTGCCGTCTACGGCAGACGATTCCAATTCAATAAGTACCTCTGCCGTGCACGGCGGAAGATTCCAATTCAAAAAAGCAACTCTGCCGTCTACGGCAGACGATTCCAATTCAATAAGTAACTCTGCCGTGCACGGCGGAAGATTCCAATTCTATAAGGAAGTCTGCCGTCTACGGCAGAAGGTTCTTATTCAACAAAGCAACTCTGCCGTCCACGGCAGAAGTTTTAGTTCAAAAAAACAACTCTGCCGTCCACGGCAGAAGGTATCATTCCAAATAAGCTACTCTGCCGTCTACGGCAGACGATTCCAATTCAATAAGTACCTCTGCCGTGCACGGCGGAAGATTCCAATTCAAAAAAGCAACTCTGCCGTCTACGGCAGACGATTCCAATTCAATAAGTAACTCTGCCGTGCACGGCGGAAGATTCCAATTCTATAAGGAAGTCTGCCGTCTACGGCAGAAGTTTCTTATTCAACAAAGCAACTCTGCCGTCCACGGCAGAAGTTTTAATTCAAAAAAGCAACTCTGCCGTCCATGGCAGAAGGTATCATTCCAAATAAGCTACTATGCCGTCTACGGCAGACGATTCCAATTCAATAAGTAACACTGCCGTGCACGGCGGAAGATTCCAATTCAAAAAAGCAACTCTGCCGTCTATGGCAGACGATTCCAATTCAATAAAAAACTCTGCCGTGCACGGCGGAAGATTTCAATTCTATAAGGAAGTCTGCCGTCTACGGCAGAAGGTTCTTATTCAACAAAGCAATTCTGCCGTCCACGGCAGAAGTTTTTATTCAAAAAAGCAACTCTGCCGTCCATGGCAGAAGGTATCATTTCAAATAAGCTACTCTGCCGTCAACGGCGGACGATTCCAATTTAATAACTACCTCTGCCGGGCACGGCAGAAGGTACCATTTTAAATAAGCTACTCTGCCGTCTACGGCAGACGATTCCAATTCAATAAGTAACTCTGCCGTGCACGGCGGAAGATTCCAATTCTATAAGGAAGTCTGCCGTCTACGGCAGAAGGTTCTTATTCAACAAAGCAACTCTGCCGTCCACGGCATAAGTTTTAATTAAAAAAAGTAACTCTGCCGTTCACGGCAAAAGGTACCATTTCAAATAAGCTACTCTGCAGTCTACGGCAGACGATTGTAATTCAATTAATAACACTGCCGTGCACGGCGGGAGATTCCAATTCAACAAAGAAAATCTGCCGTCCACGGCAGAAGTTTTAATTCAAAAAAGCAACTCTGCCGTCCACGGCAGAAGGTATAATTTCAAATAAGCTACTCTGCAGTCTACGGCAGACGATTGTAATTCAATTAATAACACTGCCGTGCACGGCGGAAGATTCCAATTCAAAAAAGCAACTCTGCCGTCTACGGCAGACGATTCCAATTCAAAAAGTAACACTGCCGTGCACGGCGGAAGATTCCAATTCTATAAGGAAGTCTGCCGTCTACGGCAGAAGGTTCTTATTCAACAAAGCAATTCTGCCGTCCACGGCATAAGTTTTAATTCAAAAAAGTAACTCTGCCGTCCACGGCAGAAGTTTTAGTTCAAAAAAGCAACTCTGCCGTCCACGGCAGAAGGTATCATTCCAACTAAGCTACTCTGCCGTCTACGGCAGACGATTCCAATTCAATAAGTACCTCTGCCGTGCACGGCGGAAGAATCCAATTCAAAAAAGCAACTCTGCCGTCTACGGCAGACGATTCCAATTCAATAAGTAACTCTGCCGTGCACGGCGGAAGATTCCAATTCTATAAGGAAGTCTGCCGTCTACGGCAGAAGGTTCTTATTCAACAAAGCAACTCTGCCGTCCACGGCAGAAGTTTTAGTTCAAAAAAACAACTCTGCCGTCCACGGCAGAAGGTATCATTCCAAATAAGCTACTCTGCCGTCTACGGCAGACGATTCCAATTCAATAAGTACCTCTGCCGTGCACGGCGGAAGATTCCAATTCAAAAAAGCAACTCTGCCGTCTACGGCAGACGATTCCAATTCAATAAGTAACTCTGCCGTGCACGGCGGAAGATTCCAATTCTATAAGGAAGTCTGCCGTCTACGGCAGAAGTTTCTTATTCAACAAAGCAACTCTGCCGTCCACGGCAGAAGTTTTAATTCAAAAAAGCAACTCTGCCGTCCATGGCAGAAGGTATCATTCCAAATAAGCTACTATGCCGTCTACGGCAGACGATTCCAATTCAATAAGTAACACTGCCGTGCACGGCGGAAGATTCCAATTCAAAAAAGCAACTCTGCCGTCTATGGCAGACGATTCCAATTCAATAAAAAACTCTGCCGTGCACGGCGGAAGATTTCAATTCTATAAGGAAGTCTGCCGTCTACGGCAGAAGGTTCTTATTCAACAAAGCAATTCTGCCGTCCACGGCAGAAGTTTTTATTCAAAAAAGCAACTCTGCCGTCCATGGCAGAAGGTATCATTTCAAATAAGCTACTCTGCCGTCAACGGCGGACGATTCCAATTTAATAACTACCTCTGCCGGGCACGGCAGAAGGTACCATTTTAAATAAGCTACTCTGCCGTCTACGGCAGACGATTCCAATTCAATAAGTAACTCTGCCGTGCACGGCGGAAGATTCCAATTCTATAAGGAAGTCTGCCGTCTACGGCAGAAGGTTCTTATTCAACAAAGCAACTCTGCCGTCCACGGCATAAGTTTTAATTAAAAAAATTAACTCTGCCGTTCACGGCAAAAGGTACCATTTCAAATAAGCTACTCTGCAGTCTACGGCAGACGATTGTAATTCAATTAATAACACTGCCGTGCACGGCGGGAGATTCCAATTCAACAAAGAAAATCTGCCGTCCACGGCAGAAGTTTTAATTCAAAAAAGCAACTCTGCCGTCCACGGCAGAAGGTATAACTTCAAATAAGCTACTCTGCCGTCTACGGCAGACGATTCCAGTTTAATAAGTACCTCTGCCGTGCACGGCAGAAGGTACCATTTCAAATAAGCTACTCTGCCGTCTACGGCAGACGATTCCAATTCAATAAGTAACTCTGCCGTGCACGGCGGAAGATTCCAATTCTATAAGGAAGTCTGCCGTCTACGGAAGAAGGTTCTTATTCAACAAAGCAACTCTGCCGTCCACGGCAGAAGTTTTAGTTCAAAAAAGCAACTCTGCCATCCACGGCAGAAGGTATCATTCCAATTAGTAACACTGCCGTGCACGGCGGAAGATTCCAATTCAATAAAGAAAATCTGCCGTCCACGGCAGAAGTTTTAATTCAAAAAAGCAATTCTGATGTCCACGGCAGAAGGTATCATTTCAAATAAGCTACTCTGCCGTCAACGGCGGACGATTCCAATTTAATAAGTACCTCTGCCGGGCACGGCAGAAGGTACCATTTTAAATAAGCTACTCTGCCGTCTACGGCAGACGATTCCAATTCAATAAGGAAGTCTGCCGTCTACGGCAGAAGGTTCTTATTCAACAAAGCAACTCTGCCGTCCACGGCAGAAGTTTTTATTCAAAAAAGCAACTCTGCCGTCCATGGCAGAAGGTATCATTTCAAATAAGCTACTCTGCCGTCAACGGCGGACGATTCCAATTTAATAACTACCTCTGCCGGGCACGGCAGAAGGTACCATTTTAAATAAGCTACTCTGCCGTCTACGGCAGACGATTCCAATTCAATAAGTAACTCTGCCGTGCACGGCGGAAGATTCCAATTCTATAAGGAAGTCTGCCGTCTACGGCAGAAGGTTCTTATTCAACAAAGCAACTCTGCCGTCCACGGCATAAGTTTTAATTAAAAAAAGTAACTCTGCCGTTCACGGCAAAAGGTACCATTTCAAATAAGCTACTCTGCCGTCTACGGCAGACGATTCTAATTCAATAAGTAACACTGCCGTGCACGGCGGAAGATTCCAATTCAACAAAGCAAATCTGCCGTCCACGGCAGAAGTTTTAATTCAAAAAAGCAATTCTGCCGTCCACGGCAGAAGGTATCATTTCAAATAAGCTACTCTGCTGTCAACGGCGGACGATTCCAGTTTAATAAGTACCTCTGCCGTGCACGGCAGTAGATACCATTTCAAATAAGCTACTCTGCCGTCTACGGCAGACGATTCCAATTCAATAAGTACCTCTACCGTGCACGGTGGAAGATTCCAATTCAAAAAAGCAACTCTGAATCTTTTAAGATTTCAATTCAACAAAGCAACTCTGCCGTCCACGGCAGAAGTTTTAATTCAAAAAAGTAACTCTGCCGTTCACGGCAAAAGGTACCATTTCAGATAAGCTACTCTGCCGTCTACGGCAGACGATTCCATTTCAATAAGTACCTCTGCCGTGCACGGCGGAAGATTCCAATTCAAAAAAGCAACTCTGCCGTCTACGGCAGACGATTCCAATTCAATAAGTAACTCTGCCGTGCACGGCGGAAGATTCTAATTCTATAAGGAAGTCTGCCGTCTACGGCAGAAGGTTCTTATTCAACAAAGCAACTCTGCCGTCGACGGCAGAAGTTTTAATTCAAAAAAGCAACTCTGCCGTCCACGGCAGAAGGTATCATTTCAAATAAGCTACTCTGCCGTCTACGGCAGACGATTCCAATTCAATAAGTACCTCTGCCGTGCACGGCGGAAGATTCCAATTCAAAAAAGCAACTCTGCCGTCTACGGCAGACGATTCCAATTCAATAAGTAACTCTGCCGTGCACGGCAGAAGTTTTAATTAAAAAAAGCAACTCTGCCATCCACGGCAGAAGGTATCATTTTAAATAAGCTACTCTGCCATCAACGGCGGACGATTCCAATTCAATAAGTAGCTCTGCCGTGCACGGCGGAAGATTCCTATTCAAAAAAGCAACTCTGCCGTCTACGGCAGACGATTCCAATTCAATAAGTAACTCCGCCGTGCACGGCGGAAGAATCCAATTCTATAAGGAAGTCTGCCGACTACGGAAGAAGGTTCTTATTCAACAAAGCAACTCTGCCGTCCACGGCATAAGTTTTAATTCAAAAAAGTAACTCTGCCGTTCACGGCAAAAGATACCATTTCAAATAAGCTACTCTGCCGTCTACGGCGGACGATTCCAATTCAATAAGTGACACTGCCGTGCACGGCGGAAGATTTCAATTCAACAAAGCAACTCTGCCGTCCACGGCAGAAGTTTTAATTCAAAAAAGTAACTCTGCCGTTTACGGCAAAAGGTATCATTCCAAATAAGCTACTCTGCCGTCTACGGCAGACGATTGCAATTCAATAAGTAACTCTGCCGTACACGGCGGAAGATTTCAATTCTATAAGGAAGTCTGCCGTCTACGGCAGAAGGTTCTTATTCAACAAAGCAACTCTGTTGTCCACGGCAGAAGTTTTAGTTCAAAAAAGCAACTCTGCCGTCCACGGCAGAAGGTATCATTCCAAATAAGCTACTCTGCCGTCTACGGCAGACGATTGCAATTCAATAAGTACCTCTGCCGTGCACGGCGGAAGATTCCAATTCAAAAAAGCAACTCTGCCGTCTACGGCAGACGATTCCAATTCAATAAGTAACTCTGCCGTGCACGGCGGAAGATTCCAATTCTATAAGGAAGTCTGCCGTCTACGGCAGAAGGTTCTTATTCAAAAAAGCAACTCTGCCTTCCACGGCAGAAGTTTTAATTTAAAAAAGCAACTCTGCCGTCCACGGCAGAAGTTTTAATTCAAAAAAGCAATTCTGCCGTCCACGGCAGAAGGTATCATTTCAAATAAGCTACTCTGCCGTCAACGGCGGATGATTCCAATTTAATAAGTACCTCTGCCGGGCACGGCAGAAGGTACACTAGACAGCAAAAGTCCATGGTCAATTCAGAAACAGTTTCGCTTGTCCGCTGAATCCTACGCCATCTATGAGCACAACGTGTAGTATTATTATAGATGTAAATGTAAGCCTCAAAAGTTAAGCGAGATTTCACTAGATGGCGTTGTTAGCTGATTTTTAATGAAATAAAAATTGTTTTCGTCCGCGTCTTCGAAATTTCTATTTACTTGGATAACCACCACCTACTATTTTTGTATATTTATCGAGTCAACTTTAACGCATTCCCGATTTTTTGTTTTTAACAACACACCTTCGTGGAGGTATTATTAAATTTTCTTCTTCTTGTTAGTGTTTTGCACTAAGAGCGAACTCCAAACATCGAATAAATTACAAAAACATAATTTGGCTGGACGCGGCCGCGGGTTTGAACCCGAATTCTCAGGTCGATTTTAAACTGAAGTCTATTTGCCACTGGGCCATTTGCCATTTGGATGGTAGATTGAAATTAATCATCAGTTTGTTTTTTTATACCTACAGATATCCATTACGACTACGTTTAGTATAATAATTGAAGAAGGTAGATAGATGACATATAACTACCGTAATCTTTTTTATTACACTCACTTCGTATTCATTCGTTAGCCGTTTACCAATTGATTCCTTTCTTTACTAATATAGCAATGAGTTATCGATTGATCTTTAAAAGATCACAGTTAATTGCTATTTAATATAATGTATAAACGTAAGTAGTTTTTACATGTTTTGTAATATTAATGATACTTAATCTAATTACCTACTCGTATCTTACATTGTTGTTATTATGTAATACTGTTGTTACAGCGAAAAAACGGTTGTTTTATGGGCACAAAAGGAAGGATCTAGTAGATCAGGTCTCAATCATACCATTATTCAGCGTGCAGCTATGGTGAATGGTGATGACCTACGAAGAAAGTTGCTTATAACCGATAAGCCACTTCCACGCAAGTGAAGAGTTGAAGACACAGTTCGCCGTTGCTAACAGATGCACAGAAAACGGCACGGTTGTAATTTACCCTATAGAATTTAAATGATGGTGAAGTGTTTTAAATCCAGTGAACACGGCCGTTTAAGTTTATGATATCGTAATAATACGTATGATAATGTTCGCGTAGTTCCTAACATGGAGAAGGTGAAGAAGCCGACCAAACAGTGCAGTGCAGTTTACATTTAGATTTATACATTATGTTTTAGGAAAAGGCCGGGTTATGCTAGACAAATTAAAAACAAAAACATTGCTTAGTAGGTATGATGTTTGCATTTTTTTTATCGCTTTACTATTCGAAATGTGATTGTGAGTTATTATTACTTATTATTAACTATATAATCATAAGTTCTAACTAGTGTAAGTAACCGTGAAAGTCCGAATAATATTATTATCATTATTAAAAAATCAATAACAGTTTTCATTATTTGAACGCTCACATAGGTATAGATATATATATGTATAAGTATGTCAATTAACATCTAAATCCGTTCGATTGATTTGGATGTTAGATAACCCGGCCTTAAGTTAATAATTGTTTATGTTATATTTATTGGGGGTATAGCTTCAATCTTTTTCCAATTTTCGGAAATGAAACTTAAGCTATCACCTTAATTAAATGTTAGAAAAGTTGCTAAGTAACTATTACTAAGTTCTATTAAAAAACTGCGTTAGCAGTACTGTAGTTAACGAAATAAACACAATAAAAACAAAAAAAGCTGTCTTAATTATTTAAGTTATTAATATTTTATTTCATTAAACGATTTTTATTTATATCTAAAAAACTTCCATCTAGAAATACAAAACTATAAAAAAGCAAAAACATAACTTATTCTACCATTAACAGGGAATCGATCTTCGATCGATCTTGGCTGCCGAGTTTATAGCACATGTCTCAATCCACTGGGCTGTCGCATCATTTTAATTACTAGTGGAAATATAGCATTCACATATCAGTTGTATCACACTTAAATAAAGCTATTGTAAATTGGTATTTGCTAATAATTAGTATAATTACACTATTAGGAGAATACTTCTGGTGATAATAGGTGTAAATTTATAGTAAATTGGCTTATGTTCCGCGATGTTCAAATACCATCGCCAAGAACGCCATCTAGTTTATTTATTGCACACAACGTGCAACTATGTGAGTTGAAGACGTCAAACCATTCAAGCGAAACTAGGCCGTAAGGTGTCCATGCATTATTGCAGCCGATAGTACCATTTTAAATAAGCTACTCTGCCGTCTACGGCAGACGATTCCAATTCAATAAGTAACTCTGCCGTGCACGGCGGAAGATTCCAATTCTTTAAGGAAGTCTGCCGTCTACGGCAGAAGGTTCTTATTCAACAAAGCAACTCTGCCTTCCACGGCAGAAGTTTTAATTCAAAAAAGCAACTCTGCCGTCCACGGCAGAAGGTATCATTTTAAATAAGCTACTCTGCCGTCAACGGCGGACGATTCCAATTCAATAAGTACCTCTGCCGTGCACGGCGGAAGATTCCTATTCAAAAAAGCAACTCTGCCGTCTACGGCAGACGATTCCAATTCAATAAGTAACTCCGCCGTGCACGGCGGAAGAATCCAATTCTATAAGGAAGTCTGCCGTCTACGGCAGAAGGTTCTTATTCAACAAAGCAACTCTGCCGTCCACGGCATAAGTTTTAATTCAAAAAAGTAACTCTGCCGTTCACGGCAAAAGATACCATTTCAAATAATTTACTCTGCCGTCTACGGCGGACGATTCCAATTCAATAAGTAACACTGCCGTGCACGGCGGAAGATTCCAATTCAACAAAGCAACTCTGCCGTCCACGGCAGAAGTTTTAATTCAAAAAAGTAACTCTGCCGTTCACGGCAAAAGGTACCATATCAAATAAGCTACTCTGCCAAGATTCCAATTCTATAAGGAAGTCTGCCGTCTACGGCAGAAGGTTCTTATTCAACAAAGCAACTCTGCCGTCCACGGCATAAGTTTTAATTCAAAAAAGTAACTCTGCCGTTTACGGCAAAAGGTACCAATTCAAAAAAGCAACTCTGCCGTCTACTGCAGACGATTCCAATTCAATAAGTAACTCTGCCGTGCACGGCGGAAGATTCTTATTCTATAAGGAAGTCTGCCGTCTACGGCAGAAGGTTCTTATTCAACAAAGCAACTCTGCCGTCCACGGCAGAAGTTTTAATTCAAAAAAGCAACTCTGCCGTCCACGGCAGAAGGTATCATTTTAAATAAGCTACTCTGCCGTCAACGGCGGACGATTCCAATTCAATAAGTACCTCTGCCGTGCACGGCGGAAGATTCCAATTCTATAAGGAAATCTGCCGTCTACGGCAGAAGGTTCTTATTCAACAAAGCAATTCTGCCGTCCACGGCAGAAGTTTTAATTCAAAAAAGCAACTCTGCCGTCCACGGCAGAAGGTATCATTTTAAATAAGCTACTCTGCCGTCAACGGCGGACGATTCCAATTCAATAAGTACCTCTGCCGTGCACGGCGGAAGATTCCAATTCTATAAGGAAATCTGCCGTCTAAGTTCGTTCGTCAGAAGTTTTAGTTCAAAAAAGCAACTCTGCCGTCCACGGCAGAAGGTATCATTTCAAATAAGCTACTCTGCCGTCTACGGCAGACGATTCCATATCAATAAGTAACTCTGCCGTGCACGGCGGAAGATTCCAATTCTATAAGGAAGTCTGCCGTCTACGGCAGAAGGTTTTTATTCAACAAAGCAACTCTGCTCTCCACGGCAGAAGTTTTAGTTCAAAAAAGCAACTCTGCCGTCCACGGCAGAAGGTATCATTCCAAATAAGCTACTCTGCCGTCTACGGCAGACGTTTCCAATTCAATAAGTACCTCTGCCGTGCACGGCGGAAGATTCCAATTCAAAAAAGCAACTCTGCCGTCTACGGCAGACGATTCCAATTCAATAAGTAACTCTGCCGTGCACGGCGGAAGATTCCAATTCTATAAGGAAGTCTGCCGTCTACGGCAGAAGGTTCTTATTCAACAAAGCAACTCTGCCGTCCACGGCATAAGTTTTAATTCAAAAAAGTAACTCTGCCGTTCACGGCAAAAGATAGCATTTCAAATAAGCTACTCTGCCGTCTACGGCGGACGATTCCAATTCAATAAGTTACACTGCCATGCACGGCGGAAGATT
Organism: Epinotia ramella; assembly: GCA_947578815.1. Taxonomy (NCBI): domain Eukaryota; kingdom Metazoa; phylum Arthropoda; class Insecta; order Lepidoptera; family Tortricidae; genus Epinotia; species Epinotia ramella. The sequence continues at coordinate 23,495,871 of OX388216.1, forward strand.
CCAATTCAACAAAGCAACTCTGCCGTCCACGGCAGAAGTTTTAACTCAAAAAAGCAATTCTGCCGTCCACGGCAGAAGGTATCATTTCAAATAAGCTACTCTGCCGTCAACGGCGGACGATTCCAATTTAATAAGTACCTCTGCCGGGCACGGCAGAAGATACCATTTTAAATAAGCTACTCTGCCGTCTACGGCAGACGATTCCAATTCAATAAGTAACTCTGCCGTGCACGGCGGAAGATTCCAATTCTATAAGGAAGTCTGCCGTCTACGGCAGAAGGTTCTTATTCAACAAAGCAACTCTGCCTTCCACGGCAGAAGTTTTAATTAAAAAAAGCAACTCTGCCGTCCACGGCAGAAGGTATCATTTTAAATAAGCTACTCTGCCGTCAACGGCGGACGATTCCAATTCAATAAGTACATCTGCCGTGCACGGCGGAAGATTCCTATTCAAAAAAGCAACTCTGCCGTCCACGGCAGAAGTTTTAATTCAAAAAAGTAACTCTGCCGTTCACGGCAAAAGGTACCATTTCTAATAAGCTACTCTGCCGTCCACGGCAGACGGTTCCAATTCAATAAGTAACTCTGCCGTGCACGGCGAAAGATTCCAATTCTATAAGGAAGTCTGCCGTCTACGGCAGAAGGTTCTTATTCAACAAAGCAACTCTGCCATCCACGGCAGAAGTTTTAGTTCAAAAAAGCAACTCTGCCGTCCACGGCAGAAGGTATCATTTCAAATAAGCTACTCTGCCGTCTACGGCAGACGATTCCAATTCAATAATTAACACTGCCGTGCACGGCGGAAGATTCCATTTCAACAAAGCAACTCTGCCGTCCACGGCAGAAGTTTTAATTCAAAAAAGCAACTCTGCCGTCTACGGCAGACGATTCCAATTCAATAAGTAACTCTGCCGTGCACGGCGGAAGATTCCAATTCTATAAGGAAGTCTTCCGTCTACGGCAGAAGTTTCTTATTCAACAAAGCAACTCTGCCGTCCACGGCAGAAGTTTTAATTCAAAAAAGCAACTCTGCCGTCCATGGCAGAAGGTATCATTCCAAATAAGCTACTATGCCGTCTACGGCAGACGATTCCAATTCAATAAGTAACACTGCCGTGCACGGCGGAAGATTCCAATTCAAAAAAGCAACTCTGCCGTCTATGGCAGACGATTCCAATTCAATAAAAAACTCTGCCGTGCACGGCGGAAGATTTCAATTCTATAAGGAAGTCTGCCGTCTACGGCAGAAGGTTCTTATTCAACAAAGCAATTCTGCCGTCCACGGCAGAAGTTTTTATTCAAAAAAGCAACTCTGCCGTCCATGGCAGAAGGTATCATTTCAAATAAGCTACTCTGCCGTCAACGGCGGACGATTCCAATTTAATAACTACCTCTGCCGGGCACGGCAGAAGGTACAATTTTAAATAAGCTACTCTGCCGTCTACGGCAGACGATTTCAATTCAATAAGTAACTCTGCCGTGCACGGCGGAAGATTCCAATTCTATAAGGATGTCTGCCGTCTACGGCAGAAGGTTCTTATTCAACAAAGCAACTCTGCCGTCCACGGCATAAGTTTTAATTAAAAAAAGTAACTCTGCCGTTCACGGCAAAAGGTACCATTTCAAATAAGCTACTCTGCAGTCTACGGCAGACGATTGTAATTCAATTAATAACACTGCCGTGCACGGCGGGAGATTCCAATTCAACAAAGAAAATCTGCCGTCCACGGCAGAAGTTTTAATTCAAAAAAGCAACTCTGCCGTCCACGGCAGAAGGTATAATTTCAAATAAGCTACTCTGCCGTCTACGGCAGACGATTCCAGTTTAATAAGTACCTCTGCCGTGCACGGCAGAAGGTACCATTTCAAATAAGCTACTCTGCCGTCTACGGCAGACGATTCCAATTCAATAAGTAACTCTGCCGTGCACGGCGGAAGATTCCAATTCTATAAGGAAGTCTGCCGTCTACGGAAGAAGGTTCTTATTCAACAAAGCAACTCTGCCGTCCACGGCAGAAGTTTTAGTTCAAAAAAGCAACTCTGCCATCCACGGCAGAAGGTATCATTCCAATTAGTAACACTGCCGTGCACGGCGGAAGATTCCAATTCAATAAAGAAAATCTGCCGTCCACGGCAGAAGTTTTAATTCAAAAAAGCAATTCTGCCGTCCACGGCAGAAGGTATCATTTCAAATAAGCTACTCTGCCGTCAACGGCGGACGATTCCAATTTAATAAGTACCTCTGCCGGGCACGGCAGAAGGTACCATTTTAAATAAGCTACTCTGCCGTCTACGGCAGACGATTCCAATTCAATAAGGAAGTCTGCCGTCTACGGCAGAAGGTTCTTATTCAACAAAGCAACTCTGCCGTCCACGGCAGAAGTTTTTATTCAAAAAAGCAACTCTGCCGTCCATGGCAGAAGGTATCATTTCAAATAAGCTACTCTGCCGTCAACGGCGGACGATTCCAATTTAATAACTACCTCTGCCGGGCACGGCAGAAGGTACCATTTTAAATAAGCTACTCTGCCGTCTACGGCAGACGATTCCAATTCAATAAGTAACTCTGCCGTGCACGGCGGAAGATTCCAATTCTATAAGGAAGTCTGCCGTCTACGGCAGAAGGTTCTTATTCAACAAAGCAACTCTGCCGTCCACGGCATAAGTTTTAATTAAAAAAAGTAACTCTGCCGTTCACGGCAAAAGGTACCATTTCAAATAAGCTACTCTGCCGTCTACGGCAGACGATTCTAATTCAATAAGTAACACTGCCGTGCACGGCGGAAGATTCCAATTCAACAAAGCAAATCTGCCGTCCACGGCAGAAGTTTTAATTCAAAAAAGCAATTCTGCCGTCCACGGCAGAAGGTATCATTTCAAATAAGCTACTCTGCTGTCAACGGCGGACGATTCCAGTTTAATAAGTACCTCTGCCGTGCACGGCAGTAGATACCATTTCAAATAAGCTACTCTGCCGTCTACGGCAGACGATTCCAATTCAATAAGTACCTCTACCGTGCACGGTGGAAGATTCCAATTCAAAAAAGCAACTCTGAATCTTTTAAGATTTCAATTCAACAAAGCAACTCTGCCGTCCACGGCAGAAGTTTTAATTCAAAAAAGTAACTCTGCCGTTCACGGCAAAAGGTACCATTTCAGATAAGCTACTCTGCCGTCTACGGCAGACGATTCCATTTCAATAAGTACCTCTGCCGTGCACGGCGGAAGATTCCAATTCAAAAAAGCAACTCTGCCGTCTACGGCAGACGATTCCAATTCAATAAGTAACTCTGCCGTGCACGGCGGAAGATTCTAATTCTATAAGGAAGTCTGCCGTCTACGGCAGAAGGTTCTTATTCAACAAAGCAACTCTGCCGTCCACGGCAGAAGTTTTAATTCAAAAAAGCAACTCTGCCGTCCACGGCAGAAGGTATCATTTCAAATAAGCTACTCTGCCGTCTACGGCAGACGATTCCAATTCAATAAGTACCTCTGCCGTGCACGGCGGAAGATTCCAATTCAAAAAAGCAACTCTGCCGTCTACGGCAGACGATTCCAATTCAATAAGTAACTCTGCCGTGCACGGCAGAAGTTTTAATTAAAAAAAGCAACTCTGCCGTCCACGGCAGAAGGTATCATTTTAAATAAGCTACTCTGCCGTCAACGGCGGACGATTCCAATTCAATAAGTAGCTCTGCCGTGCACGGCGGAAGATTCCTATTCAAAAAAGCAACTCTGCCGTCTACGGCAGACGATTCCAATTCAATAAGTAACTCCGCCGTGCACGGCGGAAGAATCCAATTCTATAAGGAAGTCTGCCGACTACGGAAGAAGGTTCTTATTCAACAAAGCAACTCTGCCGTCCACGGCATAAGTTTTAATTCAAAAAAGTAACTCTGCCGTTCACGGCAAAAGATACCATTTCAAATAAGCTACTCTGCCGTCTACGGCGGACGATTCCAATTCAATAAGTGACACTGCCGTGCACGGCGGAAGATTTCAATTCAACAAAGCAACTCTGCCGTCCACGGCAGAAGTTTTAATTCAAAAAAGTAACTCTGCCGTTTACGGCAAAAGGTACCATTTCAGATAAGCTACTCTGCCGTCTACGGCAGACGATTCCATTTCAATAAGTACCTCTGCCGTGCACGGCGGAAGATTCCAATTCAAAAAAGCAACTCTGCCGTCTACGGCAGACGATTCCAATTCAATAAGTAACTCTGCCGTGCACGGCGGAAGATTCTAATTCTATAAGGAAGTCTGCCGTCTACGGCAGAAGGTTCTTATTCAACAAAGCAACTCTGCCGTCCACGGCAGAAGTTTTAATTCAAAAAAGCAACTCTGCCGTCCACGGCAGAAGGTATCATTTCAAATAAGCTACTCTGCCGTCTACGGCAGACGATTCCATTTCAATAAGTACCTCTGCCGTGCACGGCGAAAGATTCCAAGTCAAAAAAGCAACTCTGCCGTCTACGGCAGACGATTCCAATTCAATAAGTAACTCTGCCGTGCACGGCGGAAGATTCCAATTCTATAAGGAAGTCTGCCGTCTACGGCAGAAGTTTTTTATTCAACAAAGCAACTCTGCCGTCCACGGCAGAAGTTTTAATTCAAAAAAGCAACTCTGCCGTCCACGGCAGAAGGTATCATTTTAAATAAGCTACTCTGCCGTCAACGGCGGACGATTCCAATTCAATAAGTACCTCTGCCGTGCACGGCGGAAGATTCCAATTCAAAAAAGCAACTCTGCCGTCTACGGCAGAAGATTCCAATTCAATAAGTAACTCTGCCGTGCACGGCGGAAGAATCCAATTATATAAGGAAGTCTGCCGTCTACGGCAGAAGGTTCTTATTCAACAAAGCAACTCTGCCGTCCACGGCAGAAGTTTTAATTCAAAAAAGTAACTCTGCCGTTCACGGCAAAAGGTACCATTTCAGATAAGCTACTCTGCCGTCTACGGCAGACGATTCCATTTTAATAAGTACCTCTGCCGTGCACGGCGGAAGATTTCAATTCAAAAAAGCAACTCTGCCGTCTACGGCAGACGATTCCAATTCAATAAGTAACTCTGCCGTGCACGGCGGAAGATTCCAATTCTATAAGGAAGTCTGCCGTCTACGGCAGAAGGTTCTTATTCAACAAAGCAACTCTGCCGTCCACGGCAGAAGTTTTAATTCAAAAAAGCAACTCTGCCGTCCACGGCAGAAGGTATCATTTCAAATAAGCTACTCTGCCGTCTACGGCAGACGATTCCATTTCAATAAGTACCTCTGCCGTGCACGGCGAAAGATTCCAATTCAAAAAAGCAACTCTGCCGTCTACGGCAGACGATTCCAATTCAATAAGTACCTCTGCCGTGCACGGCGGAAGATTCCAATTCAAAAAAGCAACTCTGCCGTCTACGGCAGAAGATTCCAATTCAATAAGTAACTTTTTTTTTTTTTTTTTTTTTTATTTAAAGTTCCAAATAATTTTATCGCAGAGTTTCATGTTTTATGTTGTGCTAAAGCCATTAATGGCTTATTTAAAGCTAGAGTTCGGACTAACTATTTGCCATGTAAGTACTTACATTACCTTCACACTATTATTTTACTAAACGAGATTCAAGCACATAATATATAATCAACTTATTTATTTACCTCTCTGAGGTTTAGTAAAAATATAGTGTGAGAATCGTGTAAGTTTAAACCAATATACTTTCTTTCACTTTACTGTACCTAACGCTAATTAACAATAACAGATCTATCACTAGGTTATTACAAGGCGTAATCATAGTTGTTGCTTGACATATAATACTTGTTTACATCTTTGGTTGATGTAGGGTTGGATAGGTATAAATCTTGTATGTGTTTTGGTAGGCTATTTATTAATTTTGGAAGGATGTAATGATTAGTTCTCATGCCGTAAACGTTTTTAATTTTTGGTAGTGCATATCTGTGCGTATTAGATAAACTCCTTAGCCTAATGTTACGGTGGTATTCATTTAACTTGGTAATGTATTTATATTCTTCCTTGAGTATGGAAAGTTTGACCATGTTTTGTACGGGAAGTACCTTGCAATATTGGAAAAGGTGAGAGTAGTCATTACTGTAAGTTATATTTATACTGTTCGGTATAATATTTTTTAATATTGTTTTCTGCAGATTAAATATATTGGCTAGATTGGTTTTGTACGATCGTCCATAGCTGCTGAGACCGTATCGTATAACCGAATCGGCTAATGCTAGGTATACAATTCTTAAGGTGTTGTATGGGATCCTATATTTCAGTATATTTAATCTTCCTAGAAGTGATCTAAGTTTGTTGCATACATATTCAGTGTGCGGTTGCCAGTTAAATCTAAAGTCAATCAATAATCCAATGTACATATGTTCCTTTACAAAATCGATACTAGGACAGTCGCAGTTATTGCGTTGTAAATGGAGGCAACTGTGAGTATGTGCTTTAATTACTGGAATGTAAGATGACTTATTGTGTGAGGAATGGATATGCATAGCCTTAGTTTTATCAGCGTTTAGGATTAGACCGACATCATGTGACCATCTACACAGGGTGTCGAATATATCCTGTATTTTTCGTTCGACAATCTTAAGGTCCCTATCCGCTACCACTATGCAGGTGTCATCGGCAAACTGGTATACATATTCCTCTCCAACTGTATTGCACATATCGTTGACATACAAAAGGTATTCGGTCGGACCAATTATGGATCCCTGTGCTGTACCTTTTGATGTTTTTATCATGTCACTAAAGTAATTCCCTAGTTTAACTGCGGTAAATCTGTTGCTGTGGTAGCTTGCAAGCCATTTTAAAAGGGGGCCTTGAATTCCGTTCTGTTCTAGTTTTTTGAATAGGGTACCGTGTACTAGGGTATCGAAGGCTTTACTAAAATCAATGAATATTACTATTATGTGCTCTTGTTTGTTTAAATACCCATTTATCTCATCACAAAATTGTCCTAGCAGCTGCGTGGTACTTTTGTTTTTTTGGAAGCCGAATTGTTTACTATTAATAATGTTATATTGTTGTAAAAAAGAATTTATTTTATCTCCTATGTAACGCTCAACTACCTTGTCAATGCACGACAGTATTGTGATGGGTCTATAATTATTATAATCATCTTTTTTACCCTTCTTATATATTGGCCGAATTGTACCTATTTTTAATATATCCGGATACGTGCACGAGGCTAAGGATGCATTAATTAAATGGGTAATCAAGGGGGTGATTTCATTTGCAATATTTTTCAAGTCTGAGGCGCGAACTCCGTCGTAGCCCGGGCTTTTGTTTTTGTTAAGTTTATTTATTATTTTATTTGTGATGTCGTTTGTTATTTTCCCTAGTCTCATAACTATCTTTGGCTCATTGCAGTATGTGGATTCGATTAACATCGGCGTATTGCAAGTTTGTGTAATAGAATCCACATTACGCTGAAATGCTTTCGCAAAATTACATGCTAGTTCCTTTTCCTCACTTTTCCTCACTCAACTCTGCCGTGCACGGCGGAAGAATCCAATTCTATAAGGAAGTCTGCCGTCTACGGCAGAAGGTTCTTATTCAACAAAGCAACTCTGCCGTCCACGGCATAAGTTTTAATTCAAAAAAGTAGCTCTGCCGTTCACGGCAAAAGATACCATTTCAAATAAACTACTCTGCCGTCTACGGCGGACGATTCCAATTCAATAAGTAACACTGCCGTGCACGGCGGAAGATTCCAATTCAACAAAGCAACTCTGCCGTCCACGGCAGAAGTTTTCATTCAAAAAAGTAACTCTGCCGTTCACGGCAAAAGGTACCATTTCAAATAAGCTACTCTGCCGTCTACGGCAGACGATTCCAATTCAATAAGTAACTCTGCCGTGCACGGCGAAAGATTACAATTCTATAAGGAAGTCTGCCGTCTACGGCAGACGATTCCAATTCAATAAGTAACTCATCCGTGCACGGCTGAAGATTCCAATTCTATAAGGATGTCTGCCGTCTACGGCAGAAGGTTCTTATTCAACAAAGCAACTCTGCCGTCCACGGCAGAAGTTTTAATTCAAAAAAGCAACTCTGCCGTCCACGGCAGAAGGTAATATTTCAAATAAGCTACTCTGCCGTCTACGGCAGACGATTCCAATTCAATAAGTACCTCTGCCGTGCACGGCGGAAGATTCCAATTCAAAAAAGCAACTCTGCCGTCTACGGCAGACGATTCCAATTCAATAAGTAACTCTGCCGTGCACGGCGGAAGATTCCAATTCTTTAAGGAAGTCTGCCGTCTACGGCAGAAGGTTCTTATTCAACAAAGCAACTCTGCCGTCCACGGCATAAGTTTTAATTCAAAAAAGTGACTCTGCCGTTCACGGCAAAAGGTACCATTTCAAATAAGCTACTCTGCCGTCTACGGCAGACGATTCCAATTCAATAAGTAACTCTGCCGTGCACGGCGGAAGAATTCAATTCAACAAAGCAACTCTGCCGTCCACGGCAGAAGTTTTAATTCAAAAAAGCAACTCTGCCGTCCACGGCAGAAGGTATCATTTCAAATAAGCTACTCTGCCGTCTACGGCATACGATTCCAATTCAATAAGTACCTCTGCCGTGCACGGCGGAAGATTCCAATTCAAAAAAGCTACTCTGCCGTCTACGGCAGACGATTCCAATTCAATAAGTAACTCTGCCGTGCACGGCGGAAGATTCCAATTCTATAAGGAAGTCTGCCGTCTACGGCAGAAGGTTCTTATTCAACAAAGCAACACTGCCGTCCACGGCATAAGTTTTAATTCAAAAATGTAACTCTGCCGTTCACGGCAAAAGGTACCATTTCAAATAAGCTACTCTGCCGTCTACGGCAGACGATTCCAATTCAATAAGTACCTCTGCCGTGCACGGCGGAAGATTCCAATTCAAAAAAGCAACTCTGCCGTCTACGGCAGACGATTCCAATTCAATAAGTAACTCTGCCGTGCACGGCGGAAGATTCCAATTCTATAAGGAAGTCTGCCGTCTACGGCAGAAGGTTCTTATTCAACAAAGCAACTCTGCCGTCCACGGCATAAGTTTTAATTCAAAAAAGTTCTGCCGTCCACGGCAGAAGTTTTAGTTCAAAAAAGCAACTCTGCCGTCCACGGCAGAAGGTATCATTCCAACTAAGCTACTCTGCCGTCTACGGCAGACGATTCCAATTCAATAAGTACCTCTGCCGTGCACGGCGGAAGATTCCAATTCTATAAGGAAGTCTGCCGTCTACGACAGAAGGTACTTATTCAACAAAGCAACTCTGCCGTCCACGGCATAAGTTTTAATTCAAAAAAGTAACTCTGCCGTTCACGGCAAAAGATACTATTTCAAATAAGCTACTCTGCCGTCTACGGCGGACGATTCCAATTCAATAAGTAACACTGCCGTGCACGGCGGAAGATTCCAATTCAACAAAGCAACTCTGCCGTCCACGGCAGAAGTTTTAATTCAAAAAAGCAATTCTGCCGTCCACGGCAGAAGGTATCATTTCAAATAAGCTACTCTGCCGTCAACGGCGGACGATTCCAATTTAATAAGTACCTCTGCCGGGCACGGCAGAAGGTACCATTTTAAATAAGCTACTCTGCCGTCTACGGCAGACGATTCCAATTCAATAAGTAACTCTGCCGTGCACGGCGGAAGATTCCAATTCTATAAGGAAGTCTGCCGTCTACGGCAGAAGTTTCTTATTCAACAAAGCAAATCTGCCGTCCACGGCAGAAGTTTTAATTCAAAAAAGCAATTCTGCCGTCCACGGCAGAAGGTATCATTTCCAATAACCTACTCTGCCGTCAACGGCGGACGATTTCCAGTTTAATAGGTACATCTGCCGTGCACGGCAGTAGGTACCATTTCAAATAAGCTACTCTGCCGTCTACCGCAGACGATTCCAATTCAATAAGTAACTCTGCCGTGCACGGCGGAAGATTCCAATTCTATAAGGAAGTCTGCCGTCTACGGCAGAAGTTTCTTATTCAACAAAGCAACTCTGCCGTCCACGGCAGAAGTTTTAGTTCAAAAAAGCAACTCTGCCGTCCACGGCAGAAGGTATCATTCCAAATAAGCTACTCTGCCGTCTACGGCAGACGATTGCAATTCAATAAGTACCTCTGCCGTACACGGCGGAAGATTCCAATTCAAAAAAGCAACTCTGCCGTCTACGGCAGACGATTCAAATTCAATAAGTAACTCTGCCGTGCACGGCGGAAGATTCCAATTCTATAAGGAAGTCTGCCGTCTACGGCAGAAGGTTCTTATTCAACAAAGCAACTCTGTCGTCCACGGCAGAAGTTTTAATTCAAAAAAGCAACTCTGCCGTCCACGGCAGAAGGTATCATTTCAAATAAGCTACTCTGCCGTCTACGGCGGACGATTCCAATTCAATAAGTAACACTGCCGTGCACGGCGGAAGATTCCAATTCAACAAAGCAACTTTGCCGTCCACGGCAGAAGTTTTAATTCAAAAAAGCAATTCTGCCGTCCACGGCAGAAGGTATCATTTCAAATAACCTACTCTGCCGTCAACCGCGGACGATTCCAGTTTAATAAGTACCTCTGCCGTGCACGGCAGAAGGAACCATTTCAAATAAGCTACTCTGCCGTCTACGGCAGACGATTCCAATTCAATAAGTAACTCTGCCGTGCACGGCGGAAGATTCCAATTCTATAAGGAAGTCTGCCGTCAACGGCAGAAGTTTCTTATTAAACAAAGCAACTCTGCCGTCCACGGCAGAAGTTTTAATTCAAAAAAGCAACTCTGCCGTCCACGGCAGAAGGTATCATTTTAAATAAGCTACTCTGCCGTCAACGGCGGACGATTCCAATTCAATAAGTACCTCTGCCGTGCACGGCGGAAGATTCCAATTCTATAAGGAAGTCTGCCGTCTACGGCAGAAGGTTCTTATTCAACAAAGCAACTCTGCCGTCCACGGCATAAGTTTTAATTCAAAAAAGTAACTCTGCCGTTCACGGCAAAAGATACCATTTCAAATAAGCTACTCTGCCGTCAACGGCGGACGATTCCAATTCAATAAGTACCTCTGCCGTGCACGGCGGAAAATTCCTATTCAAAAAAGCAACTCTGCCGTCTACGGCAGACGATTCCAATTCAATAAGTAACTCCGCCGTGCACGGCGGAAGAATCCAATTCTATAAGGAAGTCTGCCGTCTACGGCAGAAGGTTCTTATTCAACAAAGCAACTCTGCCGTCCACGGCATAAGTTTTAATTCAAAAAAGTAACTCTGCCGTTCACGGCAAAAGATACCATTTCAAATAAGCTACTCTGCCGTCTACGGCGGACGATTCCAATTCAATAAGTAACACTGCCGTGCACGGCGGAAGATTTCAATTCAACAAAGCAACTCTGCCGTCCACGGCAGAAGTTTTAATTCAAAAAAGTAACTCTGCCGTTCACGGCAAAAGGTACCATTTCAGATAAGCTACTCTGCCGTCCACGGCAGACGATTCCAATTCAATAAGTAACTCTGCCGTGCACGGCGGAAGATTCCAATTCAACAAAGCAACTCTGCCGTCCACGGCAGAAGTTTTAATTCAAAAAAGCAATTCTGCCGTCCACGGCAGAAGGTATCATTTCAAATAAGCTACTCTGCCGTCAACGGCGGACGATTCCAATTTAATAAGTACCTCTGCCGGGCACGGCAGAAGGTACCATTTTAAATAAGCTACTCTGCCGTCTACGGCAGACGATTCCAATTCAATAAGTAACTCTGCCGTGCACGGCGGAAGATTCCAATTCTATAAGGAAGTCTGCCGTCTACGGCAGAAGGTTCTTATTCAACAAAGCAACTCTGCCTTCCACGGCAGAAGTTTTAATTCAAAAAAGCAACTCTGCCGTCCACGGCAGAAGGTATCATTTTAAATAAGCTACTCTGCCGTCAACGGCGGACGATTCCAATTCAATAAGTACCTCTGCCGTGCACGGCGGAAGATTCCTATTCAAAAAAGCAACTCTGCCGTCTACGGCAGACGATTCCAATTCAATAAGTAACTCCGCCGTGCACGGCGGAAGAATCCAATTCTATAAGGAAGTCTGCCGTCTACGGCAGAAGGTTCTTATTCAACAAAGCAACTCTGCCGTCCACGGCATAAGTTTTAATTCAAAAAAGTAACTCTGCCGTTCACGGCAAAAGATACCATTTCAAATAAGCTACTCTGCCGTCTACGGCGGACGATTCCAATTCAATAAGTAACACTGCCGTGCACGGCGGAAGATTTCAATTCAACAAAGCAACTCTGCCGTCCACGGCAGAAGTTTTAATTCAAAAAAGTAACTCTGCCGTTCACGGCAAAAGGTACCATTTCAGATAAGCTACTCTGCCGTCCACGGCAGACGATTCCAATTCAATAAGTAACTCTGCCGTGCACGGCGAAAGATTCCAATTCTATATGGAAGTCTGCCGTCTACGGCAGAAGGTTCTTATTCAACAAAGCAACTCTGCCGTCCACGGCAGAAGTTTTAGTTCAAAAAAGCAACTCTGCCGTCTACGGCAGAAGGTATCATTCCATATAAGCTACTCTGCCGTCTACGGCAGACGATTCCAATTCAATAAGTACCTCTGCCGTGCACGGCGGAAGATTCCAATTCAAAAAAGCAACTCTGCCGTCTACGGCAGACGATTCCAATTCAATAAGTACCTCTGCCGTGCACGGCGGAAGATTCCAATTCTATAAGGAAGTCTGCCGTCTACGGCAGAAGGTTCTTATTCAACAAAGCAACTCTGTCGTCCACGGCAGAAGTTTTAATTCAAAAAAGCAACTCTGCCGTCCACGGCAGAAGGTATCATTTCAAATAAGCTACTCTGCCGTCTACGGCGGACGATTCCAATTCAATAAGTAACACTGCCGTGCACGGCGGAAGATTCCAATTCAACAAAGCAACTCTGCCGTCCACGGCAGAAGTTTTAATTCAAAAAAGCAATTCTGCCGTCCACGGCAGAAGGTATCATTTCAAATAACCTACTCTGCCGTCAACGGCGGACGATTCCAGTTTAATAAGTTCCTCTGCCGTGCACGGCAGAAGGAACCATTTCAAATAAGCTGCTCTGCCGTCTACGGCAGACGATTCAAATTCAATAAGTAACTCTGCCGTGCACGGCGGAAGATTCCAATTCTATAAGGAAGTCTGCCGTCTACGGCAGAAGTTTCTTATTCAACAAAGCAACTTTGCCGTCCACGGCAGAAGTTTTAATTCAACAAAGCAACTCTGCCTTCCACGGCAGAAGTTTTAATTCAAAAAAGCAACTCTGCCGTCCACGGCAGAAGGTATCATTTTGAATAAGCTACTCTGCCGTCAACGGCGGACGATTCCAATTCAATAAGTAGCTCTGCCGTGCACAACAGAAGATTCCTATTCAAAAAAGCAACTCTGCCGTCTACGGCAGACGATTCCAATTCAATAAGTAACTCCGCCGTGCACGGCGGAAGAATCCAATTCTATAAGGAAGTCTGCCGTCTACGGCAGAAGGTTCTTATTCAACAAAGCAACTCTGCCGTCCACGGCATAAGTTTTAATTCAAAAAAGTAACTCTGCCGTTCACGGCAAAAGATACCATTTCAAATAAGCTACTCTGCCGTCTACGGCGGACGATTCCAATTCAATAAGTAACACTGCCGTGCACGGCGGAAGATTCCAATTCAACAAAGCAACTCTGCCGTCCACGGCAGAAGTTTTAATTCAAAAAAGCAATTCTGCCGTCCACGGCAGAAGGTATCATTTCAAATAAGCTACTCTGCCGTCAACGGCGGACGATTCCAATTTAATAAGTACCTCTGCCGGGCACGGCAGAAGGTACCATTTTAAATAAGCTACTCTGCCGTCTACGGCAGACGATTCCAATTCAATAAGTTACTCTGCCGTGCACGGCGGAAGATTCCAATTCTATAAGGAAGTCTGCCGTCTACGGCAGAAGTTTCTTATTCAACAAAGCAACTCTGCCGTCCACGGCAGAAGTTTTAGTTCAAAAAAGCAACTCTGCCGTCCATGGCAGAAGGTATCATTCCAAATAAGCTACTCTGCCGTCTACGGCAGACGATTGCAATTCAATAAGTACCTCTGCCGTACACGGCGGAAGATTCCAATTCAATAAGTACCTCTGCCGTGCACGGCGGAAGATTCCAATTGTATAAGGAAGTCTGCCGTCTACGGCAGAAGGTTCTTATTCAACAAAGCAACTCTGCCGTCCACGGCATAAGTTTTAATTCAGAAAAGTAACTCTGTCGTTCACGGCAAAAGGTACCATTTCAAATAAGCTACTCTGCCGTCTACGGCAGACGATTCCAATTCAATAAGTAACACTGCCGTGCACGGCAAAAGATTCCAATTCAACAAAGCAAATCTGCCGTCCACGGCAGAAGTTTTAATTCAAAAAAGCAATTCTGCCGTCCACGGCAGAAGGTATCATTTCCAATAACCTACTCTGCTGTCAACGGTGGACGATTTCCAGTTTAATAAGTACATCTGCCGTGCACGGCAGTAGGTACCATTTCAAATAAGCTACTCTGCCGTCTACGGCAGACGATTCCAATTCAATAAGTAACTCTGCCGTGCACGGCGGAAGATTCCAATTCTATAACGAAGTCTGCCGTCTACGGCAGAAGTTTCTTATTCAACAAAGCAACTCTGCCGTCCACGGCAGAAGTTTTAGTTCAAAAAAGCAACTCTGCCGTCCACGGCAGAAGGTATCATTCCAAATAAGCTACTCTGCCGTCTACGGCAGACGATTGCAATTCAATAAGTACCTCTGCCGTACACGGCGGAAGATTCCAATTCAATAAGTACCTCTGCCGTGCACGGCGGAAGATTCCAATTCTATAAGGAAGTCTGCCGTCTACGGCAGAAGGTTCTTATTCAACAAAGCAACTCTGCCGTCCACGGCATAAGTTTTAATTCAGAAAAGTAACTCTGCCGTTCACGGCAAAAGGTACCATTTCAAATAAGCTACTCTGCCGTCTACGGCAGACGATTCCAATTCAATAAGTAACTCTGCCGTGCACGGCGGAAGATTCCAATTCTATAAGGAAGTCTGCCGTCTACGGCAGAAGGTTCTTATTCAACAAAGCAACTCTGCCGTCCACGGCATAAGTTTTAATTCAAAAAAGTAACTCTGCCGTTCACGGCAAAAGGTACCATTTCAAATAAGCTACTATGCCGTCTACGGCAGACGATTGCAATTCAATAAGTACCTCTGCCGTGCACGGCGGAAGATTCCAATTCAAAAAAGCAACTCTGCCGTCTACGGCAGACGATTCCAATTCAATAAGTAACTCTGCCGTGCACGGCGGAAGATTCCAATTCTATAAGGAAGTCTGCCGTCTACGGCAGAAGGTTCTTATTCAACAAAGAAAATCTGCGGTCCACGGCAGAAGTTTTAATTCAAAAAAGCAATTCTGCCGTCCACGGCAGAAGGTATCATTTCAAATAAGCTACTCTGCCGTCTACGGCAGACGATTGCAATTCAATAAGTACCTCTGCCGTGCACGGCGGAAGATTCCAATTCAAAAAAGCAACTCTGCCGTCTACAGCAGACGATTCCAATTCAATAAGTAACTCTGCCGTGCACGGCGGAAGATTCCAATTCTATAAGGAAGTCTGCCGTCTACGGCAGAAGGTTCTTATTCAACAAAGCAACTCTGCCGTCCACGGCATAAGTTTTAATTCAGAAAAGTAACTCTGCCGTCCACGGCAGAAGTTTTAGTTCAAAAAAGCAACTCTGCCGTCCACGGCAGAAGGTATCATTCCAACTTAGCTACTCTGCCGTCTACGGCAGACGATTCCAATTCAATAAGTACCTCTGCCGTGCACGGCGGAAGATAACAATTCAAAAAAGCAACTCTGCCGTCTACGGCAGACGATTCCCATTCAATAAGTAACTCTGCCGTGCACGGCGGAAGATTCCAATTCTATAAGGAAGTCTGCCGTCTACGGCAGAAGGTTCTTATTCAACAAAGCAACTCTGCCGTCCACGGCATAAGTTTTAATTCAAAAAAGTAACTCTGCCGTCCACGGCAGAAGTTTTAGTTCAAAAAAGCAACTCTGCCGTCCACGGCAGAAGGTATCATTCCAACTAAGCTACTCTGCCGTCTACGGCAGACGATTCCAATTCAATAAGTGCCTCTGCCGTGCACGGCGGAAGATTCCAATTTAAAAAAGCAACTCTGCCGTCTACGGCATACGATTCCAATTCAATAAGTAACTCTGCCGTGCACGGCGGAAAATTCCAATTCTATAAGGAAGTCTGCCGTCTACGGCAGAAGGTTCTTATTCATTAAAGCAACTCTGTCGTCCACGGCAGAAGTTTTAATTCAAAAAAGCAACTCTGCCGTCCACGGCAGAAGGTATCATTTCAAATAAGCTACTCTGCCGTCTACGGCGGACGATTCCAATTCAACAAAGCAACTCTGCCGTCCACGGCAGAAGTTTTAATTCAAAAAAGCAATTCTGCCGTCCACGGCAGAAGGTATCATTTCAAATAACCTACTCTGCCGTCAACGGCGGACGATTCCAGTTTAATAAGTACCTCTGCCTTGCACGGCAGAAGGTACCATTTCAAATAAGCTACTCTGCCGTCTACGGCAGACGATTCCAATTCAATAAGTAACTCTGCCGTGCACGGCGGAAGATTCCAATTCTATAAGGAAGTCTGCCGTCTACGGCAGAAGGTTCTTATTCAACAAAGCAACTCTGCCGTCCACGGCATAAGTTTTAATTCAAAAAAGTAACTCTGCCGTTCACGGCAAAAGGTACCATTTCAAATAAGCTACTCTGCCGTCTACGGCAGACGATTCCAATTCAATAAGTAACACTGCCGTGCACGGCGGAAGATTCCAATTCAACAAAGCAAATCTGCCGTCCACGGCAGAAGTTTTAATTCAAAAAAGCAATTCTGCCGTCCACGGCAGAAGGTATCATATCAAATAAGCTATTCTGCCGTCAACGGCGGACGATTCCAATTTAATAAGTACCTCTGCCGTGCACGGCGGAAGATTTCAATTCAAAAAAGCAACTCTGCCGTCTACGGCAGACGATTCCAATTCAATAAGTAACTCTGCCGTGCACGGCGGAAGATTCCAATTCAACAAAGCAACTCTGCCGTCCACGGCAGAAGTTTTAATTCAAAAAAGCAACTCTGCCGTCCACGGCAGAAGGTATCATTTCAAATAAGCTACTCTGCCGTCTACGGCAGACGATTCCAATTCAATAAGTACCTCTGCCGTTCACGGCGGAAGATTCCAATTCAAAAAAGCAACTCTGCCGTCTACGGCAGACGATTCCAATTCAATAAGTAACTCTACCGTGCACGGCGGAAGATTCCAATTCTATAAGGAAGTCTGCCGTCTACGGCAGAAGGTTCTTATTCAACAAAGCAACTCTGCCGTCCACGGCAGAAGTTTTAATTCAAAAAAGCAACTCTGCCGTCCACGGCAGAAGGTATCATTTCAAATAAGCTACTCTGCCGTCTACGGCGGACGATTCCAATTCAATAAGTACCTCTGCCGTGCACGGCGGAAGATTCCAATTCAAAAAAGCAACTCTGCCGTCCACGGCATAAGTTTTAGTTCAAAAAAGCAACTCTGCCGTCCACGGAAGAAGGTATCATTTTGAATAAGCTACTCTGCCGTCAACGGCGGACGATTCCAATTCAATAGGTACCTCTGCCGTGCACGGCGGAAGATTTCAATTCAAAAAAGCAACTCTGCCGTCTACGGCAGACGATTCCAATTCAATAAGTAACTCTGCCGTGCACGGCGGAAGATTCCAATTCTATAAGGAAGTCTGCCGTCTACGGCAGAAGGTTCTTATTCAACAAAGCAACTCTGCCGTCCACGGCAGAAGTTTTAATTCAAAAAAGCAACTCTGCAGTCCACGGCAGAAGGTATCATTTCAAATAAGCTACTCTGCCGTCTACGGCAGACGATTCCATTTCAATAAGTACCTCTGCCGTGCACGGCGAAAGATTCCAATTCAAAAAAGCAACTCTGCCGTCTACGGCAGACGATTCCAATTCAATAAGTAACTCTACCGTGCACGGCGGAAGATTCCAATTCTATAAGGAAGTCTGCCGTCTACGGCAGAAGGTTCTTATTCAACAAAGCAACTCTGCCGTCCACGGCATAAGCTTTAATTCAAAAAAGTAACTCTGCCGTTCACGGCAAAAGGTACCATTTCAAATAAGCTACTCTGCCGTCTACGGCGGACGATTCCAATTCAATAAGTAACACTGCCGTGCACGGCGGAAGATTCCAATTTAACAAAACAACTCTGCCGTCCACGGCAGAAGTTTTAATTCAAAAAAGCAACTCTGCCGTCCACGGCAGAAGGTATCATTTCAAACAAGCTACTCTGCTGTCTACGGCAGACGATTCCAATTCAATAAGTACCTCTGCCGTGCACAGCGGAAGATTCCAATTCAAAAAAGCAACTCTGCCGTCTACGGCAGACGATTCCAATTCAATAAGTAACTCTGCCATGCACGGCGGAAGATTCCAATTCTATAAGGAAGTCTGCCGTCTACGGCAGAAGGTTCTTATTCAACAAAGCAACTCTGCCGTCCACGGCATAAGCTTTAATTCAAAAAAGTAACTCTTCCGTTCACGGCAAAAGGTACCATTTCAAATAAGCTACTCTGCCGTCTACGGCAGACGATTCCAATTCAATAAGTACCTCTGCCGTGCACGGCGGAAGATTCCAATTCAAAAAAGCAACTCTGCCGTCTACGGCAGACGATTCCAATTCAATAAGTAACTCTGCCGTGCACGGCGGAAGATTCCAATTCTATAAGGAAGTCTGCCGTCTACGGCAGAAGGTTCTTATTCAACAAAGCAACTCTGCCGTCCACGGCATAAGTTTTAATTTAAAAAAAGTAACTCTGACGTTCACGGCAAAAGATACCATTTCAAATAAGCTACTCTGCCGTCTACGGCGGACGATTCCAATTCAATAAGTAACACTGCCGTGCACGGCGGAAGATTCCAATTCAACAAAGCAACTCTGCCGTCCACGGCAGAAGTTTTAATTCAAAAAAGCAACTCTGCCGTCCACGGCAGAAGGTATCATTTTGAATAAGCTACTCTGCCGTCAACGGCGGACGATCCCAATTCAATAGGTACCTCTGCCGTGCACGGCGGAAGATTTCAATTCAAAAAAGCAACTCTGCCGTCTACGGCAGACGATTCCAATTCAATAAGTAACTCTGCCGTGCACGGCGGAAGATTCCAATTCTATAAGGAAGTCTGCCGTCTACGGCAGAAGGTTCTTATTCAACAAAGCAACTCTGCCGTCCACGGCATGAGTTTTAATTCAAAAAAGTAACTCTGCCGTTCACGGCAAAAGATACCATTTCAGATAAGCTACTCTGCCGTCTACGGCAGACGATTCCATTTCAATAAGTACCTCTGCCGTGCACGGCGGAAGATTCCAATTCAAAAAAGCAACTCTGCTGTCTACGGCAGACGATTCCAATTCAATAAGTAACTCTGCCGTGCACGGCGGAAGATTCCAATTCTATAAGGAAGTCTGCCGTCTACGGCAGAAGTTTTTTATACAACAAAGCAACTCTGCCGTCCACGGCAGAAGTTTTAATTCAAAAAAGCAACTCTGTCGTCCACGGCAGAAGGTATCATTTCAAATAAGCTACTCTGCCGTCTACGGCAGACGATTCCAATTCAATAAGTAACTCTGCCGTGCACGGCGAAAGATTCCAATTCTATAAGGAAGTCTGCCGTCTACGGCAGAAGGTTTTTATTCAACAAAGCAACTCTGCCGTCCACGGCAGAAGTTTTAGTTCAAAAAAGCAACTCTGCCGTCCACGGCAGAAATTATCATCCCAAATAAGCTACTTTGCCGTCTACGGCAGACGATTGCAATTCAATAAGTACCTCTGCCGTGCACGGCGGAAGATTCCAATTAAAAAAAGCAACTCTGCCGTCTACGGCAGACGATTCCAATTCAATAAGTAACTCTGCCGTGCACGGCGGAAGATTGCAATTCTATAAGGAAGTCTGCCGTCTACGGCAGAAGGTTCTTATTCAACAAAGCAATTCTGCCGTCCACGGCAGAAGTTTTAATTCAAAAAAGCAACTCTGCCGTCCACGGCAGAAGGTATCATTTCAAATAAGCTACTCTGCCGTCTACGGCGGACGATTCCAATTCAATAAGTAACACTGCCGTGCACGGCGGAAGATTCCAATTCAACAAAGCAACTCTGCCGTCCACGGCAGAAGTTTTAATTCAAAAAAGCAATTCTGCCGTCCACGGCAGAAGGTATCATTTCAAATAAGCTACTCTGCCGTCAACGGCGGACGATTTCAATTCAATAAGTACCTCTGCCGTGCACGGCGGAAGATTTCAATTCAAAAAAGCAACTCTGCCGTCTACGGCAGACGATTCCAATTCAATAAGTAACTCTGCCGTGCACGGCGGAAGATTCCAATTCTATAAGGAAGTCTGCCGTCTACGGCAGAAGGTTTTTATTCAACAAAGCAACTCTGCCGTCCACGGCAGAAGTTTTAGTTCAAAAAAGCAACTCTGCCGTCCACGGCAGAAATTATCATCCCAAATAAGCTACTTTGCCGTCTACGGCAGACGATTGCAATTCAATAAGTACCTCTGCCGTGCACGGCGGAAGATTCCAATTAAAAAAAGCAACTCTGCCGTCTACGGCAGACGATTCCAATTCAATAAGTAACTCTGCCGTGCACGGCGGAAGATTCCAATTCTATAAGGAAGTCTGCCGTCTACGGCAGAAGGTTCTTATTCAACAAAGCAATTCTGCCGTCCACGGCAGAAGTTTTAAGTCAAAAAAGCAACTCTGCCGTCCACGGCAGAAGGTATCATTTCAAATAAGCTACTCTGCCGTCTACGGCGGACGATTCCAATTCAATAAGTAACACTGCCGTGCACGGCGGAAGATTCCAATTCAACAAAGCAACTCTGCCGTCCACGGCAGAAGTTTTAATTCAAAAAAGCAATTCTGCCGTCCACGGCAGAAGGTATCATTTTAAATAAGCTACTCTGCCGTCAACGGCGGACGATTTCAATTCAATAAGTACCTCTGCCGTGCACGGCGGAAGATTTCAATTCAAAAAAGCAACTCTGCCGTCTACGGCAGACGATTCCAATTCAATAAGTAACTCTGCCGTGCACGGCGGAAGATTCCAATTCTATAAGGAAGTCTGCCATCTACGGCAGAAGTTTCTTATTCAACAAAGCAACTCTGCCGTCCACGGCAGAAGTTTTAGTTCAAAAAAGCAACTCTGCCGTCCATGGCAGAAGGTATCATTCCAAATAAGCTACTCTGCCGTCTACGGCAGACGATTGCAATTCAATAAGTACCTCTGCCGTACACGGCGGAAGATTCCAATTCAATAAGTACCTCTGCCGTGCACGGCGGAAGATTCCAATTGTATAAGGAAGTCTGCCGTCTACGGCAGAAGGTTCTTATTCAACAAAGCAACTCTGCCGTCCACGGCATAAGTTTTAATTCAGAAAAGTAACTCTGTCGTTCACGGCAAAAGGTACCATTTCAAATAAGCTACTCTGCCGTCTACGGCAGACGATTCCAATTCAATAAGTAACACTGCCGTGCACGGCAAAAGATTCCAATTCAACAAAGCAAATCTGCCGTCCACGGCAGAAGTTTTAATTCAAAAAAGCAATTCTGCCGTCCACGGCAGAAGGTATCATTTCCAATAACCTACTCTGCTGTCAACGGTGGACGATTTCCAGTTTAATAAGTACATCTGCCGTGCACGGCAGTAGGTACCATTTCAAATAAGCTACTCTGCCGTCTACGGCAGACGATTCCAATTCAATAAGTAACTCTGCCGTGCACGGCGGAAGATTCCAATTCTATAAGGAAGTCTGCCGTCTACGGCAGAAGTTTCTTATTCAACAAAGCAACTCTGCCGTCCACGGCAGAAGTTTTAGTTCAAAAAAGCAACTCTGCCGTCCACGGCAGAAGGTATCATTCCAAATAAGCTACTCTGCCGTCTACGGCAGACGATTGCAATTCAATAAGTACCTCTGCCGTACACGGCGGAAGATTCCAATTCAATAAGTACCTCTGCCGTGCACGGCGGAAGATTCCAATTCTATAAGGAAGTCTGCCGTCTACGGCAGAAGGTTCTTATTCAACAAAGCAACTCTGCCGTCCACGGCATAAGTTTTAATTCAGAAAAGTAACTCTGCCGTTCACGGCAAAAGGTACCATTTCAAATAAGCTACTCTGCCGTCTACGGCAGACGATTCCAATTCAATAAGTAACACTGCCGTGCACGGCGGAAGATTCCAATTCAACAAAGCAACTCTGCCGTCCACGGCAGAAGTTTTATTTCAAAAAAGCAATTCTGCCGTCCACGGCAGAAGGTATCATTTCAAATAACCTACTCTGCCGTCAACGGCGGACGATTCCAGTTTAATAAGTACCTCTGCCGTGCACGGCAGAAGGTACCATTTCAAATAAGCTACTCTGCCGTCTACGGCAGACGATTCCAATTCAATAAGTAACTCTGCCGTGCACGGCGGAAGATTCCAATTCTATAAGGAAGTCTGCCGTCTACGGCAGAAGGTTCTTATTCAACAAAGCAACTCTGCCGTCCACGGCAGAAGTTTTAATTCAAAAAAGCAACTCTGCCGTCCACGGCAGAAGGTATCATTTCAAATAAGCTACTCTGCCGTCTACGGCGGACGATTCCAATTCAATAAGTAACACTGCCGTGCACGGCGGAAGATTCCAATTCAACAAAGCAACTCTGCCGTCCACGGCAGAAGTTTTAATTCAAAAAAGCAATTCTGCCGTCCACGGCAGAAGGTATCATTTCAAATAACCTACTCTGCCGTCAATGGCGGACGATTCCAGTTTAATAAGTACCTCTGCCGTGCACGGCAGAAGGTACCATTTCAAATAAGCTACTCTGCCGTCTACGGCAGACGATTCCAATTCAATAAGTAACTCTGCCGTGCACGGCGGAAGATTCCAATTCTATAAGGAAGTCTGCCGTCTACGGCGGAAGGTTCTTATTCAACAAAGCAACTCTGCCGTCCACGGCAGAAGTTTTAATTCAAAAAAGCAACTCTGCCGTCCACGGCAGAAGGTATCATTTCAAATAAGCTACTCTGCCGTCTACGGCGGACGATTCCAATTCAATAAGTAACACTGCCGTGCACGGCGGAAGATTCCAATTCAACAAAGCAACTCTGCCGTCCACGGCAGAAGTTTTAATTCAAAAAAGCAATTCTGCCGTCCACGGCAGAAGGTATCATTTCAAATAACCTACTCTGCCGTCAATGGCGGACGATTCCAGTTTAATAAGTACCTCTGCCGTGCACGGCAGAAGGTACCATTTCAAATAAGCTACTCTGCCGTCTACGGCAGACGATTCCAATTCAATAAGTAACTCTGCCGTGCACGGCGGAAGATTCCAATTCTATAAGGAAGTCTGCCGTCTACGGCGGAAGGTTCTTATTCAACAAAGCAACTCTGCCGTCCACGGCATAAGTTTTAATTCAAAAAAGTAACTCTGCCGTTCACGGCAAAAAATACCATTTCAAATAAGCTACTCTGCCGTCTACGGCGGACGATTCCAATTCAATAAGTAACACTG
Organism: Epinotia ramella; assembly: GCA_947578815.1. Taxonomy (NCBI): domain Eukaryota; kingdom Metazoa; phylum Arthropoda; class Insecta; order Lepidoptera; family Tortricidae; genus Epinotia; species Epinotia ramella. The sequence goes on from OX388216.1 coordinate 23,519,498, forward strand.
CCGTGCACAGCGGAAGATTCCAATTCAACAAAGCAACTCTGCCGTCCACGGCAGAAGTTTTAATTCAAAAAAGCAATTCTGCCGTCCACGGCAGAAGGTATCATTTCAAATAAGCTACTCTGCCGTCAACGGCGGACGATTCCAATTTAATAAGTACCTCTGCCGGGCACGGCAGAAGGTACCATTTTAAATAAGCTACTCTGCCGTCTACGGCAGACGATTCCAATTCAATAAGTAACTCTGCCGTGCACGGCGGAAGATTCCAATTCTATAAGGAAGTCTGCCGTCTACGGCAGAAGGTTCTTATTCAACAAAGCAACTCTGCCGTCCACGGCATAAGTTTTAATTCAGAAAAGTAACTCTGCCGTTCACGGCAAAAGGTACCATTTCAAATAAGCTACTCTGCCGTCTACGGCGGACGATTCCAATTCAATAAGTAACACTGCCGTGCACGGCGGAAGATTCCAATTCAACAAAGCAACTCTGCCGTCCACGGCAGAAGTTTTAATTCAAAAAAGCAATTCTGCCGTCCACGGCAGAAGGTATCATTTCAAATAAGCTACTCTGCCGTCAACGGCGGACGATTTCAATTCAATAAGTACCTCTGCCGTGCACGGCGGAAGATTTCAATTCAAAAAAGCAACTCTGCCGTCTACGGCAGACGATTCCAATTCAATAAGTAACTCTGCCGTGCACGGCGGAAGATTCCAATTCTATAAGGAAGTCTGCCGTCTACGGCAGAAGGTTTTTATTCAACAAAGCAACTCTGCCGTCCACGGCAGAAGTTTTAGTTCAAAAAAGCAACTCTGCCGTCCACGGCAGAAATTATCATCCCAAATAAGCTACTTTGCCGTCTACGGCAGACGATTGCAATTCAATAAGTACCTCTGCCGTGCACGGCGGAAGATTCCAATTAAAAAAAGCAACTCTGCCGTCTACGGCAGACGATTCCAATTCAATAAGTAACTCTGCCGTGCACGGCGGAAGATTCCAATTCTATAAGGAAGTCTGCCGTCTACGGCAGAAGGTTCTTATTCAACAAAGCAATTCTGCCGTCCACGGCAGAAGTTTTAAGTCAAAAAAGCAACTCTGCCGTCCACGGCAGAAGGTATCATTTCAAATAAGCTACTCTGCCGTCTACGGCGGACGATTCCAATTCAATAAGTAACACTGCCGTGCACGGCGGAAGATTCCAATTCAACAAAGCAACTCTGCCGTCCACGGCAGAAGTTTTAATTCAAAAAAGCAATTCTGCCGTCCACGGCAGAAGGTATCATTTTAAATAAGCTACTCTGCCGTCAACGGCGGACGATTTCAATTCAATAAGTACCTCTGCCGTGCACGGCGGAAGATTTCAATTCAAAAAAGCAACTCTGCCGTCTACGGCAGACGATTCCAATTCAATAAGTAACTCTGCCGTGCACGGCGGAAGATTCCAATTCTATAAGGAAGTCTGCCGTCTACGGCAGAAGTTTCTTATTCAACAAAGCAACTCTGCCGTCCACGGCAGAAGTTTTAGTTCAAAAAAGCAACTCTGCCGTCCATGGCAGAAGGTATCATTCCAAATAAGCTACTCTGCCGTCTACGGCAGACGATTGCAATTCAATAAGTACCTCTGCCGTACACGGCGGAAGATTCCAATTCAATAAGTACCTCTGCCGTGCACGGCGGAAGATTCCAATTGTATAAGGAAGTCTGCCGTCTACGGCAGAAGGTTCTTATTCAACAAAGCAACTCTGCCGTCCACGGCATAAGTTTTAATTCAGAAAAGTAACTCTGTCGTTCACGGCAAAAGGTACCATTTCAAATAAGCTACTCTGCCGTCTACGGCAGACGATTCCAATTCAATAAGTAACACTGCCGTGCACGGCAAAAGATTCCAATTCAACAAAGCAAATCTGCCGTCCACGGCAGAAGTTTTAATTCAAAAAAGCAATTCTGCCGTCCACGGCAGAAGGTATCATTTCCAATAACCTACTCTGCTGTCAACGGTGGACGATTTCCAGTTTAATAAGTACATCTGCCGTGCACGGCAGTAGGTACCATTTCAAATAAGCTACTCTGCCGTCTACGGCAGACGATTCCAATTCAATAAGTAACTCTGCCGTGCACGGCGGAAGATTCCAATTCTATAAGGAAGTCTGCCGTCTACGGCAGAAGTTTCTTATTCAACAAAGCAACTCTGCCGTCCACGGCAGAAGTTTTAGTTCAAAAAAGCAACTCTGCCGTCCACGGCAGAAGGTATCATTCCAAATAAGCTACTCTGCCGTCTACGGCAGACGATTGCAATTCAATAAGTACCTCTGCCGTACACGGCGGAAGATTCCAATTCAATAAGTACCTCTGCCGTGCACGGCGGAAGATTCCAATTCTATAAGGAAGTCTGCCGTCTACGGCAGAAGGTTCTTATTCAACAAAGCAACTCTGCCGTCCACGGCATAAGTTTTAATTCAGAAAAGTAACTCTGCCGTTCACGGCAAAAGGTACCATTTCAAATAAGCTACTCTGCCGTCTACGGCAGACGATTCCAATTCAATAAGTAACTCTGCCGTGCACGGCGGAAGATTCCAATTCTATAAGGAAGTCTGCCGTCTACGGCAGAAGGTTCTTATTCAACAAAGAAAATCTGCGGTCCACGGCAGAAGTTTTAATTCAAAAAAGCAATTCTGCCGTCCACGGCAGAAGGTATCATTTCAAATAAGCTACTCTGCCGTCTACGGCAGACGATTGCAATTCAATAAGTACCTCTGCCGTGCACGGCGGAAGATTCCAATTCAAAAAAGCAACTCTGCCGTCTACAGCAGACGATTCCAATTCAATAAGTAACTCTGCCGTGCACGGCGGAAGATTCCAATTCTATAAGGAAGTCTGCCGTCTACGGCAGAAGGTTCTTATTCAACAAAGCAACTCTGCCGTCCACGGCATAAGTTTTAATTCAGAAAAGTAACTCTGCCGTCCACGGCAGAAGTTTTAGTTCAAAAAAGCAACTCTGCCGTCCACGGCAGAAGGTATCATTCCAACTTAGCTACTCTGCCGTCTACGGCAGACGATTCCAATTCAATAAGTACCTCTGCCGTGCACGGCGGAAGATAACAATTCAAAAAAGCAACTCTGCCGTCTACGGCAGACGATTCCCATTCAATAAGTAACTCTGCCGTGCACGGCGGAAGATTCCAATTCTATAAGGAAGTCTGCCGTCTACGGCAGAAGGTTCTTATTCAACAAAGCAACTCTGCCGTCCACGGCATAAGTTTTAATTCAAAAAAGTAACTCTGCCTTCCACGGCAGAAGTTTTAGTTCAAAAAAGCAACTCTGCCGTCCACGGCAGAAGGTATCATTCCAACTAAGCTACTCTGCCGTCTACGGCAGACGATTCCAATTCAATAAGTACCTCTGCCGTGCACGGCGGAAGATTCCAATTTAAAAAAGCAACTCTGCCGTCTACGGCATACGATTCCAATTCAATAAGTAACTCTGCCGTGCACGGCGGAAGATTCCAATTCTATAAGGAAGTCTGCCGTCTACGGCAGAAGGTTCTTATTCATTAAAGCAACTTTGTCGTCCACGGCAGAAGTTTTAATTCAAAAAAGCAACTCTGCCGTCCACGGCAGAATGTATCATTTCAAATAAGCTACTCTGCCGTCTACGGCGGACGATTCCAATTCAACAAAGCAACTCTGCCGTCCACGGCAGAAGTTTTAATTCAAAAAAGCAATTCTGCCGTCCACGGCAGAAGGTATCATTTCAAATAACCTACTCTGCCGTCAACGGCGGACGATTCCAGTTTAATAAGTACCTCTGCCTTGCACGGCAGAAGGTACCATTTCAAATAAGCTACTCTGCCGTCTACGGCAGACGATTCCAATTCAATAAGTAACTCTGCCGTGCACGGCGGAAGATTCCAATTCTATAAGGAAGTCTGCCGTCTACGGCAGAAGGTTCTTATTCAACAAAGCAACTCTGCCGTCCACGGCATAAGTTTTAATTCAAAAAAGTAACTCTGCCGTTCACGGCAAAAGGTACCATTTCAAATAAGCTACTCTGCCGTCTACGGCAGACGATTCCAATTCAATAAGTAACACTGCCGTGCACGGCGGAAGATTCCAATTCAACAAAGCAAATCTGCCGTCCACGGCAGAAGTTTTAATTCAAAAAAGCAATTCTGCCGTCCACGGCAGAAGGTATCATATCAAATAAGCTATTCTGCCGTCAACGGCGGACGATTCCAATTTAATAAGTACCTCTGCCGTGCACGGCGGAAGATTTCAATTCAAAAAAGCAACTCTGCCGTCTACGGCAGACGATTCCAATTCAATAAGTAACTCTGCCGTGCACGGCGGAAGATTCCAATTCAACAAAGCAACTCTGCCGTCCACGGCAGAAGTTTTAATTCAAAAAAGCAACTCTGCCGTCCACGGCAGAAGGTATCATTTCAAATAAGCTACTCTGCCGTCTACGGCAGACGATTCCAATTCAATAAGTACCTCTGCCGTTCACGGCGGAAGATTCCAATTCAAAAAAGCAACTCTGCCGTCTACGGCAGACGATTCCAATTCAATAAGTAACTCTACCGTGCACGGCGGAAGATTCCAATTCTATAAGGAAGTCTGCCGTCTACGGCAGAAGGTTCTTATTCAACAAAGCAACTCTGCCGTCCACGGCAGAAGTTTTAATTCAAAAAAGCAACTCTGCCGTCCACGGCAGAAGGTATCATTTCAAATAAGCTACTCTGCCGTCTACGGCGGACGATTCCAATTCAATAAGTACCTCTGCCGTGCACGGCGGAAGATTCCAATTCAAAAAAGCAACTCTGCCGTCCACGGCATAAGTTTTAGTTCAAAAAAGCAACTCTGCCGTCCACGGCAGAAGGTATCATTTTGAATAAGCTACTCTGCCGTCAACGGCGGACGATTCCAATTCAATAGGTACCTCTGCCGTGCACGGCGGAAGATTTCAATTCAAAAAAGCAACTCTGCCGTCTACGGCAGACGATTCCAATTCAATAAGTAACTCTGCCGTGCACGGCGGAAGATTCCAATTCTATAAGGAAGTCTGCCGTCTACGGCAGAAGGTTCTTATTCAACAAAGCAACTCTGCCGTCCACGGCAGAAGTTTTAATTCAAAAAAGCAACTCTGCAGTCCACGGCAGAAGGTATCATTTCAAATAAGCTACTCTGCCGTCTACAGCAGACGATTCCATTTCAATAAGTACCTCTGCCGTGCACGGCGAAAGATTCCAATTCAAAAAAGCAACTCTGCCGTCTACGGCAGACGATTCCTATTCAATAAGTACCTCTGCCGTGCACGGCGGAAGATTCCAATTCAAAAAAGCAAATCTGCCGTCTACGGCAGAAGATTCCAATTCAATAAGTAACTCTACCGTGCACGGCGGAAGATTCCAATTCTATAAGGAAGTCTGCCGTCTACGGCAGAAGGTTCTTATTCAACAAAGCAACTCTGCCGTCCACGGCAGAAGTTTTAATTCAAAAAAGCAACTCTGCCGTCCACGGCAGAAGGTATCATTTCAAATAAGCTACTCTGCCGTCTACGGCGGACGATTCCAATTCAATAAGTACCTCTGCCGTGCACGGCGGAAGATTCCAATTCAAAAAAGCAACTCTGCCGTCCACGGCATAAGTTTTAGTTCAAAAAAGCAACTCTGCCGTCCACGGCAGAAGGTATCATTTTGAATAAGCTACTCTGCCGTCAACGGCGGACGATTCCAATTCAATAGGTACCTCTGCCGTGCACGGCGGAAGATTTCAATTCAAAAAAGCAACTCTGCCGTCTACGGCAGACGATTCCAATTCAATAAGTAACTCTGCCGTGCACGGCGGAAGATTCCAATTCTATAAGGAAGTCTGCCGTCTACGGCAGAAGGTTCTTATTCAACAAAGCAACTCTGCCGTCCACGGCAGAAGTTTTAATTCAAAAAAGCAACTCTGCATTCCACGGCAGAAGGTATCATTTCAAATAAGCTACTCTGCCGTCTACAGCAGACGATTCCATTTCAATAAGTACCTCTGCCGTGCACGGCGAAAGATTCCAATTCAAAAAAGCAACTCTGCCGTCTACGGCAGACGATTCCTATTCAATAAGTACCTCTGCCGTGCACGGCGGAAGATTCCAATTCAAAAAAGCAAATCTGCCGTCTACGGCAGAAGATTCCAATTCAATAAGTAACTCTGCCGTGCACAGCGGAAGAATCCAATTCTATAAGGAAGTCTGCCGTCTACGGCAGAAGGTTCTTATTCAACAAAGCAACTCTGCCGTCCACGGCATAAGCTTTAATTCAAAAAAGTAACTCTGCCGTTCACGGCAAAAGGTACCATTTCAAATAAGCTACTCTGCCGTCTACGGCGGACGATTCCAATTCAATAAGTAACACTGCCGTGCACGGCGGAAGATTCCAATTTAACAAAACAACTCTGCCGTCCACGGCAGAAGTTTTAATTCAAAAAAGCAACTCTGCCGTCCACGGCAGAAGGTATCATTTCAAACAAGCTACTCTGCTGTCTACGGCAGACGATTCCAATTCAATAAGTACCTCTGCCGTGCACGGCGGAAGATTCCAATTCAAAAAAGCAACTCTGCCGTCTACGGCAGACGATTCCAATTCAATAAGTAACTCTGCCATGCACGGCGGAAGATTCCAATTCTATAAGGAAGTCTGCCGTCTACGGCAGAAGGTTCTTATTCAACAAAGCAACTCTGCCGTCCACGGCATAAGCTTTAATTCAAAAAAGTAACTCTTCCGTTCACGGCAAAAGGTACCATTTCAAATAAGCTACTCTGCCGTCTACGGCAGACGATTCCAATTCAATAAGTACCTCTGCCGTGCACGGCGGAAGATTTCAATTCAAAAAAGCAACTCTGCCGTCTACGGCAGACGATTCCAATTCAATAAGTAACTCTGCCGTGCACGGCGGAAGATTCCAATTCTATAAGGAAGTCTGCCGTCTACGGCAGAAGGTTCTTATTCAACAAAGCAACTCTGCCGTCCACGGCATAAGTTTTAATTTAAAAAAAGTAACTCTGCCGTTCACGGCAAAAGATACCATTTCAAATAAGCTACTCTGCCGTCTACGGCGGACGATTCCAATTCAATAAGTAACACTGCCGTGCACGGCGGAAGATTCCAATTCAACAAAGCAACTCTGCCGTCCACGGCAGAAGTTTTAATTCAAAAAAGCAACTCTGCCGTCCACGGCAGAAGGTATCATTTTGAATAAGCTACTCTGCCGTCAACGGCGGACGATCCCAATTCAATAGGTACCTCTGCCGTGCACGGCAGAAGATTTCAATTCAAAAAAGCAACTCTGCCGTCTACGGCAGACGATTCCAATTCAATAAGTAACTCTGCCGTGCACGGCGGAAGATTCCAATTCTATAAGGAAGTCTGCCGTCTACGGCAGAAGGTTCTTATTCAACAAAGCAACTCTGCCGTCCACGGCATGAGTTTTAATTCAAAAAAGTAACTCTGCCGTTCACGGCAAAAGATACCATTTCAGATAAGCTACTCTGCCGTCTACGGCAGACGATTCCATTTCAATAAGTACCTCTGCCGTGCACGGCGGAAGATTCCAATTCAAAAAAGCAACTCTGCTGTCTACGGCAGACGATTCCAATTCAATAAGTAACTCTGCCGTGCACGGCGGAAGATTCCAATTCTATAAGGAAGTCTGCCGTCTACGGCAGAAGTTTTTTATACAACAAAGCAACTCTGCCGTCCACGGCAGAAGTTTTAATTCAGAAAAGCAACTCTGCCGTCCACGGCAGAAGGTATCATTTTAAATAAGCTACTCTGCCGTCAACGGCGGACGATTCCAATTCAATAAGTACCTCTGCCGTGCACGGCGGAAGATTCCAATTCAAAAAAGCAACTCTGCCGTCTACGGCAGAAGATTCCAATTCAATAAGTAACTCTGCCGTGCACGGCGGAAGAATCCAATTCTATAAGGAAGTCTGCCGTCTACGGCAGAAGGTTCTTATTCAACAAAGCAACTCTGCCGTCCACGGCAGAAGTTCTAATTCAAAAAAGTAACTCTGCCGTTCACGGCAAAAGGTACCATTTCAGATAAGCTACTCTGCCGTCTACGGCAGACGATTCCATTTCAATAAGTACCTCTGCCGTGCACGGCGGAAGATTCCAATTCAAAAAAGCAACTCTGCCGTCTACGGCAGACGATTCCAATTCAATAAGTTACTCTGCCGTGCACGGCGGAAGATTCCAATTCTATAAGGAAGTCTGCCGTCTACGGCAGAAGGTTCTTATTCAACAAAGCAATTCTGCCGTCCACGGCAGAAGTTTTAATTCAAAAAAGCAACTCTGCCGTCCACGGCAGAAGGTATCATTTTAAATAAGCTACTCTGCCGTCAACGGCGGACGATTCCAATTCAATAAGTACCTCTGCCGTGCACGGCAGAAGGTACCATTTCAAATTCATCATTAGGTCATCGGTCATTTAGACCGTGCAGATGCGCTCGCGTGCGGACGTGTGGATACGTTAGTGTTATTCTACTACTTGAATTACGGTATACATACAGTGAACAAAGAAAGATGGTGCAGTGTAAGAAATGTAAACTTTTCGTATCTGTGAAAAAGGAAGACATAATTCAGTGTAAAGGACGCTGTGGAGGTGTTTACCATAAAAAATGTGTGACAAACATGGAGCAATTCATAAAAAGTGAAATTTGCGGAGCCTGTGCTCGGGGTGAAAATAGTCCCAAACTCCAACCTCCTAAGCTGACCCTTGATATGAGTAAAGCAACGGTGGAGACTGTTCTCAACGAGGTAAACAACAAACTTGAAATTATCTTCACCCTAAAAAGCCAACTGGAGGAACTGAAGGAGACCGTTGATTTTTATTCAGAACAGTACCAGGAAATGTCAGAGTTTAAAACTAGTGCTCAAAAAAGGATTTCGGCACTTGAGAACAAAAATATATACCTACAGAAAGTGAACGAAACTCTAGAAGAGAGGATTACTCAGTTAGAATCTAAGGAAATTGAGAAAGAAATAGAGATTGTAGGCCTACAAGAACAAGATAAGGAAGATACTAAAAAAATTGTGCTGAAAATTGCTGAGAAGATGAAATTAAATCCTAAAGAAGTAGAAACCGCGAAGAGGGTAGGACGAGAAAAAATGGACGCTACCGGCGGCCGGCCGCGCCCGCGGCCCGTCGTGGTAGCGCTCACATCAAAACCCGCTAAAAACGACTGGCTCATGCAGAGGAAAACAAGATATAGCAACAAGGATTTACTAGGGGTTGAGAACGAACAAATCGTGTACATTAACGAGAACCTCACAAAACAAGTGCGTACTTTGTTCTGGAACGTCAAAACATCGTTAAAAGGCATCTATAAATTTATATGGGTTCAAAATCACAGAATACTTGTCAAAAAGGACGAAAAGTCAAAAATACAAAGTGTAAAATCTGATGCAGATCTCAGAAAGTTACTATTCGTACAACAAAGCCAGGGAATAGATAAGGAATCCACACAATAGTGGACGCTAACACACTACATGATTTCCTAATGCCTTACGTTCAACGACATATTAGAGAACATTAATGAAAGTACAACCCCATATAAAAAATTTTACGATTTGAACAGCTGGAGTTCATATATAAATAATGCACAAAATGAGCTTAAAATAATCCACTTAAATATTAGGTCGATGAAGAAAAATTACCACGAATTTCAATGCATGATGAAGGCATGCAATAATGTCATAGATATTATCGTATTAAGCGAGATTAACATCAAAAAGGATGAACTATTTTTATATAATATGGAAGGATATAACATATTTACTCGAACACGAGAAGACAGAAGAGGAGGCGGATTACTGATATACACTAGAACAGAATTAAAAACCGAAGAACAAAACACACATGGAAGTACATCTGAAATGCTGCATATTATAATTAGGAACTACAAGAACCCACTTCATATATTCGCGATATATAGACCACCATGTACTAATAAAATCGGTTTTATTCAGGAGCTGGACACTGTATTGAAAAAGGTTTCACGTACTGAGAACATCGTCATTACGGGAGATGTGAATATAAACCTATCGCTAAATAATAACATCACCGAGAACTACAAAAACATCCTGTGTGGTCGCGCCCTTGAAAGTGTTATCAACGAGTGCACGCGGGAGGAGGTGCTGGACGGGCAACTCGTGACGTCGTGCCTTGACCATGTGTGGGTGCGCGCGGCCGGGGACCTACGACCCGCCGGCGCACACATGCTTACGTGTAAGGTGTCTGACCACTATCTAGTCGGAGTCAGCTTATCAATTGAGCCAGGTAACAATGACGGGCGAAATAACAACGGGAGCTGTCATCAAACTCGTAAAATATCTATACTTAATAACAGTTTAATCAAAAACGCGTTAGAAAAGATAGACTGGTCGGAGGTCTACAGCATTCAGTGTCCGAAGATTATGTATGAAAGACTTCACCATATTTTTAATTCAATATATAATAGATCTAAAACTTTAAAATTGTGTACGAACACTAGAGTTACGCAGCCCTGGATAACTAGAAACTTAAGCAATATGATAATACGTAGAGATGATCTGTTTAGAAAATGGAAATCGAGCCCTAAGAACCAAGTTAATAGACTAAATTATACCAGGTTTAGAAATTTAATTAATAAATGTATACATTCCGCACAACAAAGCTATAAACAAAACGAGATTAAGAATTGTGAGAGTGATTTGAGAAAATTATGGGCTACGATTAATAGCTGGCTCGGTAATGTCAAACCAAACCTAGAGGCTGTAATCGATAAATATTTAGGAAAAAGTACATCTATTGAGAGTGTGTGCACAAACTTTGCCAAAACCTTTACTTTAGAAATTCAAAAAATTAAACACAATTGTAATGAAAAGTTCCTAGTGCGTGAGACCTACCTTAAAGTAAGTGACGTATCATTCCGCTATCAAAAGGTGTCGCACAAAGATATAGAAAAAATAATAGATAACTTAAGTGTTAAAAAAGCACCTGGTATTGACGGTATAAGATGTAAAGACTTAAAACTTATAAAAACGAGCATAAGTCCTATTTTGGCAAAGTTTGTAAATAATTGCGCGATGACAGGCGTATATCCGGACATGTTAAAAAATCAATTATCAGACCTATATATAAACAAGGTAATCACTTAGACTACTCAAACTACAGACCCATAGCCATATTATCAGTAATTAACAAAATTGTGGAAAAAGTTATCGTATCACAAATAAGTAATTACCTTGATAAAAACAACATAATTTCTGACTCGCAGCATGGGTTCAGGCGCATGCGTAGTACCTCAACCGCTTTGGCAGAGTTCACAGATGAGGTTAACGAGCACTTAAATAACAGGAAGTACGTGGTCACCCTGTATATAGATTTTAAAAAAGCATTCGATACGCTGGACCACGGGCAGCTCATTCTTGCGATGCATGAGTGTGGTGTTCGTGGTCCGGTGCTCGAGTGGTTTAAGAACTACCTATCTAACAGAACCATAACCACTGTGATCAACGGGCAGAGCGGGGAGGAAGCTAGGGTGATCCATGGCGTGCCAACCGGTTCCATATATGGCCCTGTAGGATACATCATGCATGTGAACAGTATGAGTAACGTAGTCCAGAACTGTTCGACATATATGTATGCAGACGACACATGTATGATGTATGCTGACAGAGACATTAAAACCGTAGAGAGATGCATACAGGCGGATTTTACAAACATAATTAAGTGGTCGCACGACAACGGTATCATTCTTAACACTGATAAAACCAAATGCATGCTAATTAAATCGCCCTACCTACAGACCCCGAGTGAAAGCATAAATATAATAGGGCATACATATGACTGTTTGCATAAGAACCAAAATCACTGTAATTGTTTAAATATTGAATTTGTTAACACATATAAATACTTAGGACTGACCATAGATACTAAATTTAGCTGGGGTACTCACATAGATATAGTATGCAATAAACTTCGAGCCATCATGGCAAAGCTATTTAGTTTAAAAAATATTGTAAACAATAAAATAATGCACATCCTGTACCACGCGTTAGCCGAGTCAGTGATTGGTTATGGATTAAATGCCTATGGACGCACTTTTAAAACTTACCTTGACAAAATTTGTAATATCCAAATAAGAATTATTAAAAATTTGTTGGTAGATAAAAAAACCAAAGGCAGTTGCAATGGAAACTATAAATTCCTGTATAAAAAGTTAAAAATCTTGCCAGTTCATGAAAAAGTTAAATATTTAATAACTATAGATAACTATGGCCTTGACCGCTTCAAAACGAGCAGCAAACAGTTACGTAACCTTAGGGTGGGCACAAAAAGAAGATATTTAGAGTATAAATCTAATAATTACTTCGGCCAAAGAACTCGTAAATACATGATACCTAAGATTTTTAACCAATTAAGCCTAGCAGTGGAACAAAGTACTAGCAAACAGGTATTTAAACAAAGGCTGAAAACAATACTTTTAGATAAGATCAATTTAGATAGTAGTATATAAAAATAGATTTATAAAATTAGTAGTATATAAAAATATTAATATTAATATTTTGTACTTGCACGTACGACAATTACTAGCGGCAACACACTGAACGGTTGAGTGTGCTGTCGATGGTACACTAAGTTCATTGCCATTAATATAGATCATTTAGTAGTAAACAGGTGGGTAGGTATAACACAACTCTGTTTAAAGTTAAGAAAAAAGCGCACATTCGCCGACAAACTGCCCTCAGTTTGGCGATCTTGAAATGTATACTTACCGCTAAGATGTTTTTTTGAAAAAAAAAAAAATAAAAAAAAAAAAAAAAAAAAATAAGCTACTCTGCCGTCTACGGCAGACGATTCCAATTCAATAAGTAACTCTGCCGTGCACGGCGGAAGATTTTAATTCTATAAGGAAGTCTGCCGTCTACGGCAGAAGGTTTTTATTCAACAAAGCAACTCTGCCGTCCACGGCAGAAGTTTTAGTTCAAAAAAGCAACTCTGCCGTCCTCGGCAGAAATTATCATCCCAAATAAGCTACTTTGCCGTCTACGGCAGACGATTGCAATTCAATAAGTACCTCTGCCGTGCACGGCGGAAGATTCCAATTAAAAAAAGCAACTCTGCCGTCTACGGCAGACGATTCCAATTCAATAAGTAACTCTGCCGTGCACGGCGGAAGATTCCAATTCTATAAGGAAGTCTGCCGTCTACGGCAGAAGGTTCTTATTCAACAAAGCAATTCTGCCGTCCACGGCAGAAGTTTTTATTCAAAAAAGCAACTCTGCCGTCCACGGCAGAAGGTATCATTTCAAATAAGCTACTCTGCCGTCTACGGCGGACGATTCCAATTCAATAAGTAACACTGCCGTGCACGGCGGAAGATTCCAATTCAACAAAGCAACTCTGCCGTCCACGGCAGAAGTTTTAATTCAAAAAAGCAATTCTGCCGTTCACGGCAGAAGGTATCATTTTAAATAAGCTACTCTGCCGTCAACGGCGGACGATTTCAATTCAATAAGTACCTCTGCCGTGCACGGCGGAAGATTTCAATTCAAAAAAGCAACTCTGCCGTCTACGGCAGACGATTCCAATTCAATAAGTAACTCTGCCGTGCACGGCGAAAGATTCCAATTCTATAAGGAAGTCTGCCGTCTACGGCAGAAGGTTCTTATTCAACAAAGCAACTCTGCCGTCCACGGCAGAAGTTTTAATTCAAAAAAGCAACTCTGCCGTCCACGGCAGAAGGTATCATTTCAAATAAGCTACTCTGCCGTCTACGGCAGACGATTCCATTTCAATAAGTACCTCTGCCGTGCACGGCGGAAGATTCCAGTTCAAAAAAGCAACTCTGCCGTCTACGGCAGACGATTCCAATTCAATAAGTAACTCTGCCGTGCACGGCGGAAGATTCCAATTCTATAAGGAAGTCTGCCGTCTACGGCAGAAGGTTCTTATTCAACAAAGCAACTCTGCCGTCCACGGCAGAAGTTTTAATTCAAAAAAGCAACTCTGCCGTCCACGGCAGAAGCTATCATTTTAAATAAGCTACTCTGCCGTCAACGGCGGACGATTCCAATTCAATAAGTATCTCTGCCGTGCACGGCGGAAGATTCCAATTCTATAAGGAAGTCTGCCGTCTACGGCAGAAGGTTCTTATTCATCAAAGCAACTCTGCCGTCCACGGCATAAGTTTTAATTCAAAAAAGTAACTCTGCCGTTCACGGCAAAAGATACCATTTCAAATAAGCTACTCTGCCGTCTACGGCAGACGATTCCAATTCAATAGGTAACACTGCCGTGCACGGCGGAAGATTCCAATTCAACAAAGCAAATCTGCCGTCCACGGCAGAAGTTTTTATTCAAAAAAGCAATTCTGCCGTCCATGGCAGAAGGTATCATTTCCAATAACCTACTCTGCCGTCAACGGCGGACGATTTCCAGTTTAATAAGTACATCTGCCGTGCACGGCAGTAGGTACCATTTCAAATAAGCTACTCTGTCGTCTACGGCAGACGATTCCAATTCAATAAGTAACTCTGCCGTGCACGGCGGAAGATTCCAATTCTATAAGGAAGTCTGCCGTCTACGGCAGAAGGTTCTTATTCAACAAAGCAACTCTGTCGTCCACGGCAGAAGTTTTAATTCAAAAAAGCAACTCTGCCGTCCACGGCAGAAGGTATCATTTCAAATAAGCTACTCTGCCGTCTACGGCGGACGATTCCAATTCAATAAGTAACACTGCCGTGCACGGCGGAAGATTCCAATTCAACAAAGCAACTTTGCCGTCCACGGCAGAAGTTTTAATTCAAAAAAGCAATTCTGCCGTCCACGGCAGAAGGTATCATTTCAAATAACCTACTCTGCCGTCAACCGCGGACGATTCCAGTTTAATAAGTACCTCTGCGGACGATTACAATTCAATAAGTACCTCTGCCGTGCACGGCGGAAGATTTCAATTCAAAAAAGCAACTCTGCCGTCTACGGCAGACGATTCCAATACAATAAGTACCTCTGCCGTGCACGGCGGAAGATTCCAATTCTATAAGGAAGTTTGCCGTCTACGGCAGAAGGTTCTTATTCAACAAAGCAACTCTGCCGTCCACGGCATAAGTTTTAATTCAAAAAAGTAACTCTGCCGTTCACGGCAAAAGATACCATTTCAAATAAGCTACTCTGCCGTCTACGGCGGACGATTCCAATTCAATAAGTAACACTGCCGTGCACGGCGGAAGATTCCAAATCAACAAAGCAACTCTGCCGTCCACGGCAGAAGTTTTAATTCAAAAAAGCAATTCTGCCGTCCACGGCAGAAGGTATCATTTCAAATAAGCTACTCTGCCGTCAACGGCGGACGATTCCAATTTAATAAGTACCTCTGCCGGGCACGACAGAAGGTACCATTTTAAATAAGCTACTCTGCCGTCTACGGCAGACGATTCCAATTCAATAAGTAACTCTGCCGTGCACGGCGGAAGATTCCAATTCTATAAGGAAGTCTGCCGTCTACGGCAGAAGGTTCTTATTCAACAAAGCAACTCTGCCGTCCACGGCATAAGTTTTAATTCAAAAAAGTAACTCTGCCGTTCACGGCAAAAGGTACCATTTCAAATAAGCTACTATGCCGTCTACGGCAGACGATTGCAATTCAATAAGTACCTCTGCCGTGCACGGCGGAAGATTCCAATTCAAAAAAGCAACTCTGCCGTCTACGGCAGACGATTCCAATTCAATAAGTAACTCTGCCGTGCACGGCGGAAGATTCCAATTCTATAAGGAAGTCTGCCGTCTACGGCAGAAGGTTCTTATTCAACAAAGAAAATCTGCGGTCCACGGCAGAAGTTTTAATTCAAAAAAGCAATTCTGCCGTCCACGGCAGAAGGTATCATTTCAAATAAGCTACTCTGCCATCTACGGCAGACGATTGCAATTCAATAAGTACCTCTGCCGTGCACGGCGGAAGATTCCAATTCAAAAAAGCAACTCTGCCGTCTACAGCAGACGATTCCAATTCAATAAGTAACTCTGCCGTGCACGGCGGAAGATTCCAATTCTATAAGGAAGTCTGCCGTCTACGGCAGAAGGTTCTTATTCAACAAAGCAACTCTGCCGTCCACGGCATAAGTTTTAATTCAGAAAAGTAACTCTGCCGTCCACGGCAGAAGTTTTAGTTCAAAAAAGCAACTCTGCCGTCCACGGCAGAAGGTATCATTCCAACTTAGCTACTCTGCCGTCTACGGCAGACGATTCCAATTCAATAAGTACCTCTGCCGTGCACGGCGGAAGATAACAATTCAAAAAAGCAACTCTGCCGTCTACGGCAGACGATTCCCATTCAATAAGTAACTCTGCCGTGCACGGCGGAAGATTCCAATTCTATAAGGAAGTCTGCCGTCTACGGCAGAAGGTTCTTATTCAACAAAGCAACTCTGCCGTCCACGGCATAAGTTTTAATTCAAAAAAGTAACTCTGCCGTCCACGGCAGAAGTTTTAGTTCAAAAAAGCAACTCTGCCGTCCACGGCAGAAGGTATCATTCCAACTAAGCTACTCTGCCGTCTACGGCAGACGATTCCAATTCAATAAGTACCTCTGCCGTGCACGGCGGAAGATTCCAATTTAAAAAAGCAACTCTGCCGTCTACGGCATACGATTCCAATTCAATAAGTAACTCTGCCGTGCACGGCGGTAGATTCCAATTCTATAAGGAAGTCTGCCGTCTACGGCAGAAGGTTCTTATTCATTAAAGCAACTCTGTCGTCCACGGCAGAAGTTTTAATTCAAAAAAGCAACTCTGCCGTCCACGGCAGAAGGTATCATTTCAAATAAGCTACTCTGCCGTCTACGGCGGACGATTCCAATTCAACAAAGCAACTCTGCCGTCCACGGCAGAAGTTTTAATTCAAAAAAGCAATTCTGCCGTCCACGGCAGAAGGTATCATTTCAAATAACCTACTCTGCCGTCAACGGCGGACGATTCCAGTTTAATAAGTACCTCTGCCTTGCACGGCAGAAGGTACCATTTCAAATAAGCTACTCTGCCGTCTACGGCAGACGATTCCAATTCAATAAGTAACTCTGCCGTGCACGGCGGAAGATTACAATTCTATAAGGAAGTCTGCCGTCTACGGCAGAAGGTTCTTATTCAACAAAGCAACTCTGCCGTCCACGGCATAAGTTTTAATTCAAAAAAGTAACTCTGCCGTTCACGGCAAAAGGTACCATTTCAAATAAGCTACTCTGCCGTCTACGGCAGACGATTCCAATTCAATAAGTAACACTGCCGTGCACGGCGGAAGATTCCAATTCAACAAAGCAAATCTGCCGTCCACGGCAGAAGTTTTAATTCAAAAAAGCAATTCTGCCGTCCACGGCAGAAGGTATCATATCAAATAAGCTATTCTGCCGTCAACGGCGGACGATTCCAATTTAATAAGTACCTCTGCCGTGCACGGCGGAAGATTTCAATTCAAAAAAGCAACTCTGCCGTCTACGGCAGACGATTCCAATTCAATAAGTAACTCTGCCGTGCACGGCGGAAGATTCCAATTCAACAAAGCAACTCTGCCGTCCACGGCAGAAGTTTTAATTCAAAAAAGCAACTCTGCCGTCCACGGCAGAAGGTATCATTTCAAATAAGCTACTCTGCCGTCTACGGCAGACGATTCCAATTCAATAAGTACCTCTGCCGTTCACGGCGGAAGATTCCAATTCAAAAAAGCAACTCTGCCGTCTACGGCAGACGATTCCAATTCAATAAGTAACTCTACCGTGCACGGCGGAAGATTCCAATTCTATAAGGAAGTCTGCCGTCTACGGCAGAAGGTTCTTATTCAACAAAGCAACTCTGCCGTCCACGGCAGAAGTTTTAATTCAAAAAAGCAACTCTGCCGTCCACGGCAGAAGGTATCATTTCAAATAAGCTACTCTGCCGTCTACGGCGGACGATTCCAATTCAATAAGTACCTCTGCCGTGCACGGCGGAAGATTCCAATTCAAAAAAGCAACTCTGCCGTCCACGGCATAAGTTTTAGTTCAAAAAAGCAACTCTGCCGTCCACGGCAGAAGGTATCATTTTGAATAAGCTACTCTGCCGTCAACGGCGGACGATTCCAATTCAATAGGTACCTCTGCCGTGCACGGCGGAAGATTTCAATTCAAAAAAGCAACTCTGCCGTCTACGGCAGACGATTCCAATTCAATAAGTAACTCTGCCGTGCACGGCGGAAGATTCCAATTCTATAAGGAAGTCTGCCGTCTACGGCAGAAGGTTCTTATTCAACAAAGCAACTCTGCCGTCCACGGCAGAAGTTTTAATTCAAAAAAGCAACTCTGCAGTCCACGGCAGAAGGTATCATTTCAAATAAGCTACTCTGCCGTCTACGGCAGACGATTCCATTTCAATAAGTACCTCTGCCGTGCACGGCGAAAGATTCCAATTCAAAAAAGCAACTCTGCCGTCTACGGCAGACGATTCCTATTCAATAAGTACCTCTGCCGTGCACGGCGGAAGATTCCAATTCAAAAAAGCAAATCTGCCGTCTACGGCAGAAGATTCCAATTCAATAAGTAACTCTGCCGTGCACAGCGGAAGAATCCAATTCTATAAGGAAGTCTGCCGTCTACGGCAGAAGGTTCTTATTCAACAAAGCAACTCTGCCGTCCACGGCATAAGCTTTAATTCAAAAAAGTAACTCTGCCGTTCACGGCAAAAGGTACCATTTCAAATAAGCTACTCTGCCGTCTACGGCGGACGATTCCAATTCAATAAGTAACACTGCCGTGCACGGCGGAAGATTCCAATTTAACAAAACAACTCTGCCGTCCACGGCAGAAGTTTTAATTCAAAAAAGCAACTCTGCCGTCCACGGCAGAAGGTATCATTTCAAACAAGCTACTCTGCTGTCTACGGCAGACGATTCCAATTCAATAAGTACCTCTGCCGTGCACAGCGGAAGATTCCAATTCAAAAAAGCAACTCTGCCGTCTACGGCAGACGATTCCAATTCAATAAGTAACTCTGCCATGCACGGCGGAAGATTCCAATTCTATAAGGAAGTCTGCCGTCTACGGCAGAAGGTTCTTATTCAACAAAGCAACTCTGCCGTCCACGGCATAAGCTTTAATTCAAAAAAGTAACTCTTCCGTTCACGGCAAAAGGTACCATTTCAAATAAGCTACTCTGCCGTCTACGGCAGACGATTCCAATTCAATAAGTACCTCTGCCGTGCACGGCGGAAGATTCCAATTCAAAAAAGCAACTCTGCCGTCTACGGCAGACGATTCCAATTCAATAAGTAACTCTGCCGTGCACGGCGGAAGATTCCAATTCTATAAGGAAGTCTGCCGTCTACGGCAGAAGGTTCTTATTCAACAAAGCAACTCTGCCGTCCACGGCATAAGTTTTAATTTAAAAAAAGTAACTCTGCCGTTCACGGCAAAAGATACCATTTCAAATAAGCTACTCTGCCGTCTACGGCGGACGATTCCAATTCAATAAGTAACACTGCCGTGCACGGCGGAAGATTCCAATTCAACAAAGCAACTCTGCCGTCCACGGCAGAAGTTTTAATTCAAAAAAGCAACTCTGCCGTCCACGGCAGAAGGTATCATTTTGAATAAGCTACTCTGCCGTCAACGGCGGACGATCCCAATTCAATAGGTACCTCTGCCGTGCACGGCGGAAGATTTCAATTCAAAAAAGCAACTCTGCCGTCTACGGCAGACGATTCCAATTCAATAAGTAACTCTGCCGTGCACGGCGGAAGATTCCAATTCTATAAGGAAGTCTGCCGTCTACGGCAGAAGGTTCTTATTCAACAAAGCAACTCTGCCGTCCACGGCATGAGTTTTAATTCAAAAAAGTAACTCTGCCGTTCACGGCAAAAGATACCATTTCAGGTAAGCTACTCTGCCGTCTACGGCAGACGATTCCATTTCAATAAGTACCTCTGCCGTGCACGGCGGAAGATTCCAATTCAAAAAAGCAACTCTGCTGTCTACGGCAGACGATTCCAATTCAATAAGTAACTCTGCCGTGCACGGCGGAAGATTCCAATTCTATAAGGAAGTCTGCCGTCTACGGCAGAAGTTTTTTATACAACAAAGCAACTCTGCCGTCCACGGCAGAAGTTTTAATTCAGAAAAGCAACTCTGCCGTCCACGGCAGAAGGTATCATTTTAAATAAGCTACTCTGCCGTCAACGGCGGACGATTCCAATTCAATAAGTACCTCTGCCGTGCACGGCGGAAGATTCCAATTCAAAAAAGTAACTCTGCCGTCTACGGCAGAAGATTCCAATTCAATAAGTAACTCTGCCGTGCACGGCGGAAGAATCCAATTCTATAAGGAAGTCTGCCGTCTACGCCAGAAGGTTCTTATTCAACAAAGCAACTCTGCCGTCCACGGCAGAAGTTCTAATTCAAAAAAGTAACTCTGCCGTTCACGGCAAAAGGTACCATTTCAGATAAGCTACTCTGCCGTCTACGGCAGACGATTCCATTTCAATAAGTACCTCTGCCGTGCACGGCGGAAGATTCCAATTCAAAAAAGCAACTCTGCCGTCTACGGCAGACGATTCCAATTCAATAAGTTACTCTGCCGTGCACGGCGGAAGATTCCAATTCTATAAGGAAGTCTGCCGTCTACGGCAGAAGGTTCTTATTCAACAAAGCAATTCTGCCGTCCACGGCAGAAGTTTTAATTCAAAAAAGCAACTCTGCCGTCCACGGCAGAAGGTATCATTTTAAATAAGCTACTCTGCCGTCAACGGCGGACGATTCCAATTCAATAAGTACCTCTGCCGTGCACGGCAGAAGGTACCATTTCAAATAAGCTACTCTGCCGTCTACGGCAGACGATTCCAATTCAATAAGTAACTCTGCCGTGCACGGCGGAAGATTTTAATTCTATAAGGAAGTCTGCCGTCTACGGCAGAAGGTTTTTATTCAACAAAGCAACTCTGCCGTCCACGGCAGAAGTTTTAGTTCAAAAAAGCAACTCTGCCGTCCTCGGCAGAAATTATCATCCCAAATAAGCTACTTTGCCGTCTACGGCAGACGATTGCAATTCAATAAGTACCTCTGCCGTGCACGGCGGAAGATTCCAATTAAAAAAAGCAACTCTGCCGTCTACGGCAGACGATTCCAATTCAATAAGTAACTCTGCCGTGCACGGCGGAAGATTCCAATTCTATAAGGAAGTCTGCCGTCTACGGCAGAAGGTTCTTATTCAACAAAGCAATTCTGCCGTCCACGGCAGAAGTTTTTATTCAAAAAAGCAACTCTGCCGTCCACGGCAGAAGGTATCATTTCAAATAAGCTACTCTGCCGTCTACGGCGGATGATTCCAATTCAATAAGTAACACTGCCGTGCACGGCGGAAGATTCCAATTCAACAAAGCAACTCTGCCGTCCACGGCAGAAGTTTTAATTCAAAAAAGCAACTCTGCCGTCCACGGCAGAAGGTATCATTTTAAATAAGCTACTCTGCCGTCAACGGCGGACGATTCCAATTCAATAAGTACCTCTGCCGTGCACGGCGGAAGATTCCAATTCAAAAAAGTAACTCTGCCGTCTACGGCAGAAGATTCCAATTCAATAAGTAACTCTGCCGTGCACGGCGGAAGAATCCAATTCTATAAGGAAGTCTGCCGTCTACGCCAGAAGGTTCTTATTCAACAAAGCAACTCTGCCGTCCACGGCAGAAGTTCTAATTCAAAAAAGTACCATTTCAGATAAGCTACTCTGCCGTCTACGGCAGACGATTCCATTTCAATAAGTACCTCTGCCGTGCACGGCGGAAGATTCCAATTCAAAAAAGCAACTCTGCCGTCTACGGCAGACGATTCCAATTCAATAAGTTACTCTGCCGTGCACGGCGGAAGATTCCAATTCTATAAGGAAGTCTGCCGTCTACGGCAGAAGGTTCTTATTCAACAAAGCAATTCTGCCGTCCACGGCAGAAGTTTTAATTCAAAAAAGCAACTCTGCCGTCCACGGCAGAAGGTATCATTTTAAATAAGCTACTCTGCCGTCAACGGCGGACGATTCCAATTCAATAAGTACCTCTGCCGTGCACGGCAGAAGGTACCATTTCAAATAAGCTACTCTGCCGTCTACGGCAGACGATTCCAATTCAATAAGTAACTCTGCCGTGCACGGCGGAAGATTTTAATTCTATAAGGAAGTCTGCCGTCTACGGCAGAAGGTTTTTATTCAACAAAGCAACTCTGCCGTCCACGGCAGAAGTTTTAGTTCAAAAAAGCAACTCTGCCGTCCTCGGCAGAAATTATCATCCCAAATAAGCTACTTTGCCGTCTACGGCAGACGATTGCAATTCAATAAGTACCTCTGCCGTGCACGGCGGAAGATTCCAATTAAAAAAAGCAACTCTGCCGTCTACGGCAGACGATTCCAATTCAATAAGTAACTCTGCCGTGCACGGCGGAAGATTCCAATTCTATAAGGAAGTCTGCCGTCTACGGCAGAAGGTTCTTATTCAACAAAGCAATTCTGCCGTCCACGGCAGAAGTTTTTATTCAAAAAAGCAACTCTGCCGTCCACGGCAGAAGGTATCATTTCAAATAAGCTACTCTGCCGTCTACGGCGGATGATTCCAATTCAATAAGTAACACTGCCGTGCACGGCGGAAGATTCCAATTCAACAAAGCAACTCTGCCGTCCACGGCAGAAGTTTTAATTCAAAAAAGCAATTCTGCCGTCCACGGCAGAAGGTATCATTTTAAATAAGCTACTCTGCCGTCAACGGCGGACGATTTCAATTCAATAAGTACCTCTGCCGTGCACGGCGGAAGATTTCAATTCAAAAAAGCAACTCTGCCGTCTACGGCAGACGATTCCAATTCAATAAGTAACTCTGCCGTGCACGGCGGAAGATTCCAATTCTATAAGGAAGTCTGCCGTCTACGGCAGAAGGTTCTTATTCAACAAAGCAACTCTGCCGTCCACGGCAGAAGTTTTAATTCAAAAAAGCAACTCTGCCGTCCACGGCAGAAGGTATCATTTCAAATAAGCTACTCTGCCGTCTACGGCAGACGATTCCATTTCAATAAGTACCTCTGCCGTGCACGGCGGAAGATTCCAGTTCAAAAAAGCAACTCTGCCGTCTACGGCAGACGATTCCAATTCAATAAGTAACTCTGCCGTGCACGGCGGAAGATTCCAATTCTATAAGGAAGTCTGCCGTCTACGGCAGAAGGTTCTTATTCAACAAAGCAACTCTGCCGTCCACGGCATAAGCTTTAATTCAAAAAAGTAACTCTGCCGTTCACGGCAAAAGGTACCATTTCAAATAAGCTACTCTGCCGTCTACGGCGGACGATTCCAATTCAATAAGTAACACTGCCGTGCACGGCGGAAGATTCCAATTTAACAAAACAACTCTGCCGTCCACGGCAGAAGTTTTAATTCAAAAAAGCAACTCTGCCGTCCACGGCAGAAGGTATCATTTCAAACAAGCTACTCTGCTGTCTACGGCAGACGATTCCAATTCAATAAGTACCTCTGCCGTGCACGGCGGAAGATTCCAATTCAAAAAAGCAACTCTGCCGTCTACGGCAGACGATTCCAATTCAATAAGTAACTCTGCCATGCACGGCGGAAGATTCCAATTCTATAAGGAAGTCTGCCGTCTACGGCAGAAGGTTCTTATTCAACAAAGCAACTCTGCCGTCCACGGCATAAGCTTTAATTCAAAAAAGTAACTCTTCCGTTCACGGCAAAAGGTACCATTTCAAATAAGCTACTCTGCCGTCTACGGCAGACGATTCCAATTCAATAAGTACCTCTGCCGTGCACGGCGGAAGATTCCAATTCAACAAAGCAACTCTGCCGTCCACGGCAGAAGTTTTAATTCAAAAAAGCAACTCTGCCGTCCACGGCAGAAGGTATCATTTTGAATAAGCTACTCTGCCGTCAACGGCGGACGATCCCAATTCAATAGGTACCTCTGCCGTGCACGGCGGAAGATTTCAATTCAAAAAAGCAACTCTGCCGTCTACGGCAGACGATTCCAATTCAATAAGTAACTCTGCCGTGCACGGCGGAAGATTCCAATTCTATAAGGAAGTCTGCCGTCTACGGCAGAAGGTTCTTATTCAACAAAGCAACTCTGCCGTCCACGGCATAAGTTTTAATTTAAAAAAAGTAACTCTGCCGTTCACGGCAAAAGATACCATTTCAAATAAGCTACTCTGCCGTCTACGGCGGACGATTCCAATTCAATAAGTAACACTGCCGTGCACGGCGGAAGATTCCAATTCAACAAAGCAACTCTGCCGTCCACGGCAGAAGTTTTAATTCAAAAAAGCAACTCTGCCGTCCACGGCAGAAGGTATCATTTTGAATAAGCTACTCTGCCGTCAACGGCGGACGATCCCAATTCAATAGGTACCTCAGCCGTGCACGGCGGAAGATTTCAATTCAAAAAAGCAACTCTGCCGTCTACGGCAGACGATTCCAATTCAATAAGTAACTCTGCCGTGCACGGCGGAAGATTCCAATTCTATAAGGAAGTCTGCCGTCTACGGCAGAAGGTTCTTATTCAACAAAGCAACTCTGCCGTCCACGGCATGAGTTTTAATTCAAAAAAGTAACTCTGCCGTTCACGGCAAAAGATACCATTTCAGATAAGCTACTCTGCCGTCTACGGCAGACGATTCCATTTCAATAAGTACCTCTGCCGTGCACGGCGGAAGATTCCAATTCAAAAAAGCAACTCTGCTGTCTACGGCAGACGATTCCAATTCAATAAGTAACTCTGCCGTGCACGGCGGAAGATTCCAATTCTATAAGGAAGTCTGCCGTCTACGGCAGAAGTTTTTTATACAACAAAGCAACTCTGCCGTCCACGGCAGAAGTTTTAATTCAGAAAAGCAACTCTGCCGTCCACGGCAGAAGGTATCATTTTAAATAAGCTACTCTGCCGTCAACGGCGGACGATTCCAATTCAATAAGTACCTCTGCCGTGCACGGCGGAAGATTCCAATTCAAAAAAGCAACTCTGCCGTCTACGGCAGAAGATTCCAATTCAATAAGTAACTCTGCCGTGCACGGCGGAAGAATCCAATTCTATAAGGAAGTCTGCCGTCTACGGCAGAAGGTTCTTATTCAACAAAGCAACTCTGCCGTCCACGGCAGAAGTTCTAATTCAAAAAAGTAACTCTGCCGTTCACGGCAAAAGGTACCATTTCAGATAAGCTACTCTGCCGTCTACGGCAGACGATTCCATTTCAATAATTACCTCTGCCGTGCACGGCGGAAGATTCCAATTCAAAAAAGCAACTCTGCCGTCTACGGCAGACGATTCCAATTCAATAAGTTACTCTGCCGTGCACGGCGGAAGATTCCAATTCTATAAGGAAGTCTGCCGTCTACGGCAGAAGGTTCTTATTCAACAAAGCAATTCTGCCGTCCACGGCAGAAGTTTTAATTCAAAAAAGCAACTCTGCCGTCCACGGCAGAAGGTATCATTTTAAATAAGCTACTCTGCCGTCAACGGCGGACGATTCCAATTCAATAAGTACCTCTGCCGTGCACGGCAGAAGGTACCATTTCAAATAAGCTACTCTGCCGTCTACGGCAGACGATTCCAATTCAATAAGTAACTCTGCCGTGCACGGCGGAAGATTTTAATTCTATAAGGAAGTCTGCCGTCTACGGCAGAAGGTTTTTATTCAACAAAGCAACTCTGCCGTCCACGGCAGAAGTTTTAGTTCAAAAAAGCAACTCTGCCGTCCTCGGCAGAAATTATCATCCCAAATAAGCTACTTTGCCGTCTACGGCAGACGATTGCAATTCAATAAGTACCTCTGCCGTGCACGGCGGAAGATTTCAATTAAAAAAAGCAACTCTGCCGTCTACGGCAGACGATTCCAATTCAATAAGTAACTCTGCCGTGCACGGCGGAAGATTCCAATTCTATAAGGAAGTCTGCCGTCTACGGCAGAAGGTTCTTATTCAACAAAGCAATTCTGCCGTCCACGGCAGAAGTTTTTATTCAAAAAAGCAACTCTGCCGTCCACGGCAGAAGGTATCATTTCAAATAAGCTACTCTGCCGTCTACGGCGGACGATTCCAATTCAATAAGTAACACTGCCGTGCACGGCGGAAGATTCCAATTCAACAAAGCAACTCTGCCGTCCACGGCAGAAGTTTTAATTCAAAAAAGCAATTCTGCCGTCCACGGCAGAAGGTATCATTTTAAATAAGCTACTCTGCCGTCAACGGCGGACGATTTCAATTCAATAAGTACCTCTGCCGTGCACGGCGGAAGATTTCAATTCAAAAAAGCAACTCTGCCGTCTACGGCAGACGATTCCAATTCAATAAGTAACTCTGCCGTGCACGGCGAAAGATTCCAATTCTATAAGGAAGTCTGCCGTCTACGGCAGAAGGTTCTTATTCAACAAAGCAACTCTGCCGTCCACGGCAGAAGTTTTAATTCAAAAAAGCAACTCTGCCGTCCACGGCAGAAGCTATCATTTTAAATAAGCTACTCTGCCGTCAACGGCGGACGATTCCAATTCAATAAGTACCTCTGCCGTGCACGGCGGAAGATTCCAATTCTATAAGGAAGTCTGCCGTCTACGGCAGAAGGTTCTTATTCATCAAAGCAACTCTGCCGTCCACGGCATAAGTTTTAATTCAAAAAAGTAACTCACGGCAAAAGATACCATTTCAAATAAGCTACTCTGCCGTCTACGGCAGACGATTCCAATTCAATAGGTAACACTGCCGTGCACGGCGGAAGATTCCAATTCAACAAAGCAAATCTGCCGTCCACGGCAGAATTTTTTATTCAAAAAAGCAATTCTGCCGTCCATGGCAGAAGGTATCATTTCCAATAACCTACTCTGCCGTCAACGGCGGACGATTTCCAGTTTAATAAGTACATCTGCCGTGCACGGCAGTAGGTACCATTTCAAATAAGCTACTCTGTCGTCTACGGCAGACGATTCCAATTCAATAAGTAACTCTGCCGTGCACGGCGGAAGATTCCAATTCTATAAGGAAGTCTGCAGTCTACGGCAGAAGGTTCTTATTCAACAAAGCAACTCTGTCGTCCACGGCAGAAGTTTTAATTCAAAAAAGCAACTCTGCCGTCCACGGCAGAAGGTATCATTTCAAATAAGCTACTCTGCCGTCTACGGCGGACGATTCCAATTCAATAAGTAACACTGCCGTGCACGGCGGAAGATTCCAATTCAACAAAGCAACTTTGCCGTCCACGGCAGAAGTTTTAATTCAAAAAAGCAATTCTGCCGTCCACGGCAGAAGGTATCATTTCAAATAACCTACTCTGCCGTCAACCGCGGACGATTCCAGTTTAATAAGTACCTCTGCGGACGATTACAATTCAATAAGTACCTCTGCCGTGCACGGCGGAAGATTTCAATTCAAAAAAGCAACTCTGCCGTCTACGGCAGACGATTCCAATACAATAAGTACCTCTGCCGTGCACGGCGGAAGATTCCAATTCTATAAGGAAGTTTGCCGTCTACGGCAGAAGGTTCTTATTCAACAAAGCAACTCTGCCGTCCACGGCATAAGTTTTAATTCAAAAAAGTAACTCTGCCGTTCACGGCAAAAGATACCATTTCAAATAAGCTACTCTGCCGTCTACGGCGGACGATTCCAATTCAATAAGTAACACTGCCGTGCACGGCGGAAGATTCCAAATCAACAAAGCAACTCTGCCGTCCACGGCAGAAGTTTTAATTCAAAAAAGCAATTCTGCCGTCCACGGCAGAAGGTATCATTTCAAATAAGCTACTCTGCCGTCAACGGCGGACGATTCCAATTTAATAAGTACCTCTGCCGGGCACGACAGAAGGTACCATTTTAAATAAGCTACTCTGCCGTCTACGGCAGACGATTCCAATTCAATAAGTAACTCTGCCGTGCACGGCGGAAGATTCCAATTCTATAAGGAAGTCTGCCGTCTACGGCAGAAGGTTCTTATTCAACAAAGCAACTCTGCCGTCCACGGCATAAGTTTTAATTCAAAAAAGTAACTCTGCCGTTCACGGCAAAAGGTACCATTTCAAATAAGCTACTATGCCGTCTACGGCAGACGATTGCAATTCAATAAGTACCTCTGCCGTGCACGGCGGAAGATTCCAATTCAAAAAAGCAACTCTGCCGTCTACGGCAGACGATTCCAATTCAATAAGTAACTCTGCCGTGCACGGCGGAAGATTCCAATTCTATAAGGAAGTCTGCCGTCTACGGCAGAAGGTTCTTATTCAACAAAGAAAATCTGCGGTCCACGGCAGAAGTTTTAATTCAAAAAAGCAATTCTGCCGTCCACGGCAGAAGGTATCATTTCAAATAAGCTACTCTGCCGTCTACGGCAGACGATTGCAATTCAATAAGTACCTCTGCCGTGCACGGCGGAAGATTCCAATTCAAAAAAGCAACTCTGCCGTCTACAGCAGACGATTCCAATTCAATAAGTAACTCTGCCGTGCACGGCGGAAGATTCCAATTCTATAAGGAAGTCTGCCGTCTACGGCAGAAGGTTCTTATTCAACAAAGCAACTCTGCCGTCCACGGCATAAGTTTTAATTCAGAAAAGTAACTCTGCCGTCCACGGCAGAAGTTTTAGTTCAAAAAAGCAACTCTGCCGTCCACGGCAGAAGGTATCATTCCAACTTAGCTACTCTGCCGTCTACGGCAGACGATTCCAATTCAATAAGTACCTCTGCCGTGCACGGCGGAAGATAACAATTCAAAAAAGCAACTCTGCCGTCTACGGCAGACGATTCCCATTCAATAAGTAACTCTGCCGTGCACGGCGGAAGATTCCAATTCTATAAGGAAGTCTGCCGTCTACGGCAGAAGGTTCTTATTCAACAAAGCAACTCTGCCGTCCACGGCATAAGTTTTAATTCAAAAAAGTAACTCTGCCGTCCACGGCAGAAGTTTTAGTTCAAAAAAGCAACTCTGCCGTCCACGGCAGAAGGTATCATTCCAACTAAGCTACTCTGCCGTCTACGGCAGACGATTCCAATTCAATAAGTACCTCTGCCGTGCACGGCGGAAGATTCCAATTTAAAAAAGCAACTCTGCCGTCTACGGCATACGATTCCAATTCAATAAGTAACTCTGCCGTGCACGGCGGTAGATTCCAATTCTATAAGGAAGTCTGCCGTCTACGGCAGAAGGTTCTTATTCATTAAAGCAACTCTGTCGTCCACGGCAGAAGTTTTAATTCAAAAAAGCAACTCTGCCGTCCACGGCAGAAGGTATCATTTCAAATAAGCTACTCTGCCGTCTACGGCGGACGATTCCAATTCAACAAAGCAACTCTGCCGTCCACGGCAGAAGTTTTAATTCAAAAAAGCAATTCTGCCGTCCACGGCAGAAGGTATCATTTCAAATAACCTACTCTGCCGTCAACGGCGGACGATTCCAGTTTAATAAGTACCTCTGCCTTGCACGGCAGAAGGTACCATTTCAAATAAGCTACTCTGCCGTCTACGGCAGACGATTCCAATTCAATAAGTAACTCTGCCGTGCACGGCGGAAGATTACAATTCTATAAGGAAGTCTGCCGTCTACGGCAGAAGGTTCTTATTCAACAAAGCAACTCTGCCGTCCACGGCATAAGTTTTAATTCAAAAAAGTAACTCTGCCGTTCACGGCAAAAGGTACCATTTCAATTAAGCTACTCTGCCGTCTACGGCAGACGATTCCAATTCAATAAGTAACACTGCCGTGCACGGCGGAAGATTCCAATTCAACAAAGCAAATCTGCCGTCCACGGCAGAAGTTTTAATTCAAAAAAGCAATTCTGCCGTCCACGGCAGAAGGTATCATATCAAATAAGCTATTCTGCCGTCAACGGCGGACGATTCCAATTTAATAAGTACCTCTGCCGTGCACGGCGGAAGATTTCAATTCAAAAAAGCAACTCTGCCGTCTACGGCAGACGATTCCAATTCAATAAGTAACTCTGCCGTGCACGGCGGAAGATTCCAATTCAACAAAGCAACTCTGCCGTCCACGGCAGAAGTTTTAATTCAAAAAAGCAACTCTGCCGTCCACGGCAGAAGGTATCATTTCAAATAAGCTACTCTGCCGTCTACGGCAGACGATTCCAATTCAATAAGTACCTCTGCCGTTCACGGCGGAAGATTCCAATTCAAAAAAGCAACTCTGCCGTCTACGGCAGACGATTCCAATTCAATAAGTAACTCTACCGTGCACGGCGGAAGATTCCAATTCTATAAGGAAGTCTGCCGTCTACGGCAGAAGGTTCTTATTCAACAAAGCAACTCTGCCGTCCACGGCAGAAGTTTTAATTCAAAAAAGCAACTCTGCCGTCCACGGCAGAAGGTATCATTTCAAATAAGCTACTCTGCCGTCTACGGCGGACGATTCCAATTCAATAAGTACCTCTGCCGTGCACGGCGGAAGATTCCAATTCAAAAAAGCAACTCTGCCGTCCACGGCATAAGTTTTAGTTCAAAAAAGCAACTCTGCCGTCCACGGCAGAAGGTATCATTTTGAATAAGCTACTCTGCCGTCAACGGCGGACGATTCCAATTCAATAGGTACCTCTGCCGTGCACGGCGGAAGATTTCAATTCAAAAAAGCAACTCTGCCGTCTACGGCAGACGATTCCAATTCAATAAGTAACTCTGCCGTGCACGGCGGAAGATTCCAATTCTATAAGGAAGTCTGCCGTCTACGGCAGAAGGTTCTTATTCAACAAAGCAACTCTGCCGTCCACGGCAGAAGTTTTAATTCAAAAAAGCAACTCTGCAGTCCACGGCAGAAGGTATCATTTCAAATAAGCTACTCTGCCGTCTACGGCAGACGATTCCATTTCAATAAGTACCTCTGCCGTGCACGGCGAAAGATTCCAATTCAAAAAAGCAACTCTGCCGTCTACGGCAGACGATTCCTATTCAATAAGTACCTCTGCCGTGCACGGCGGAAGATTCCAATTCAAAAAAGCAAATCTGCCGTCTACGGCAGAAGATTCCAATTCAATAAGTAACTCTGCCGTGCACAGCGGAAGAATCCAATTCTTCCGCTGTGCACGGCAATTATTTTATATTAATTCAAAAAAGCAACTCTGCCGTCCACGGCAGAAGGTATCATTTCAAATAAGCTACTCTGCCGTCTACGGCGGACGATTCCAATTCAACAAAGCAACTCTGCCGTCCACGGCAGAAGTTTTAATTCAAAAAAGCAATTCTGCCGTCCACGGCAGAAGGTATCATTTCAAATAACCTACTCTGCCGTCAACGGCGGACGATTCCAGTTTAATAAGTACCTCTGCCTTGCACGGCAGAAGGTACCATTTCAAATAAGCTACTCTGCCGTCTACGGCAGACGATTCCAATTCAATAAGTAACTCTGCCGTGCACGGCGGAAGATTACAATTCTATAAGGAAGTCTGCCGTCTACGGCAGAAGGTTCTTATTCAACAAAGCAACTCTGCCGTCCACGGCATAAGTTTTAATTCAAAAAAGTAACTCTGCCGTTCACGGCAAAAGGTACCATTTCAATTAAGCTACTCTGCCGTCTACGGCAGACGATTCCAATTCAATAAGTAACACTGCCGTGCACGGCGGAAGATTCCAATTCAACAAAGCAAATCTGCCGTCCACGGCAGAAGTTTTAATTCAAAAAAGCAATTCTGCCGTCCACGGCAGAAGGTATCATATCAAATAAGCTATTCTGCCGTCAACGGCGGACGATTCCAATTTAATAAGTACCTCTGCCGTGCACGGCGGAAGATTTCAATTCAAAAAAGCAACTCTGCCGTCTACGGCAGACGATTCCAATTCAATAAGTAACTCTGCCGTGCACGGCGGAAGATTCCAATTCAACAAAGCAACTCTGCCGTCCACGGCAGAAGTTTTAATTCAAAAAAGCAACTCTGCCGTCCACGGCAGAAGGTATCATTTCAAATAAGCTACTCTGCCGTCTACGGCAGACGATTCCAATTCAATAAGTACCTCTGCCGTTCACGGCGGAAGATTCCAATTCAAAAAAGCAACTCTGCCGTCTACGGCAGACGATTCCAATTCAATAAGTAACTCTACCGTGCACGGCGGAAGATTCCAATTCTATAAGGAAGTCTGCCGTCTACGGCAGAAG
The DNA here is from genome assembly GCA_947578815.1 of Epinotia ramella. Taxonomy (NCBI): domain Eukaryota; kingdom Metazoa; phylum Arthropoda; class Insecta; order Lepidoptera; family Tortricidae; genus Epinotia; species Epinotia ramella. Next base: position 23,551,652 of record OX388216.1, read on the forward strand.
GTTCTTATTCAACAAAGCAACTCTGCCGTCCACGGCAGAAGTTTTAATTCAAAAAAGCAACTCTGCCGTCCACGGCAGAAGGTATCATTTCAAATAAGCTACTCTGCCGTCTACGTCGGACGATTCCAATTCAATAAGTACCTCTGCCGTGCACGGCGGAAGATTCCAATTCAAAAAAGCAACTCTGCCGTCCACGGCATAAGTTTTAGTTCAAAAAAGCAACTCTGCCGTCCACGGCAGAAGGTATCATTTTGAATAAGCTACTCTGCCGTCAACGGCGGACGATTCCAATTCAATAGGTACCTCTGCCGTGCACGGCGGAAGATTTCAATTCAAAAAAGCAACTCTGCCGTCTACGGCAGACGATTCCAATTCAATAAGTAACTCTGCCGTGCACGGCGGAAGATTCCAATTCTATAAGGAAGTCTGCCGTCTACGGCAGAAGGTTCTTATTCAACAAAGCAACTCTGCCGTCCACGGCAGAAGTTTTAATTCAAAAAAGCAACTCTGCAGTCCACGGCAGAAGGTATCATTTCAAATAAGCTACTCTGCCGTCTACGGCAGACGATTCCATTTCAATAAGTACCTCTGCCGTGCACGGCGAAAGATTCCAATTCAAAAAAGCAACTCTGCCGTCTACGGCAGACGATTCCTATTCAATAAGTACCTCTGCCGTGCACGGCGGAAGATTCCAATTCAAAAAAGCAAATCTGCCGTCTACGGCAGAAGATTCCAATTCAATAAGTAACTCTGCCGTGCACAGCGGAAGAATCCAATTCTATAAGGAAGTCTGCCGTCTACGGCAGAAGGTTCTTATTCAACAAAGCAACTCTGCCGTCCACGGCATAAGCTTTAATTCAAAAAAGTAACTCTGCCGTTCACGGCAAAAGGTACCATTTCAAATAAGCTACTCTGCCGTCTACGGCGGACGATTCCAATTCAATAAGTAACACTGCCGTGCACGGCGGAAGATTCCAATTTAACAAAACAACTCTGCCGTCCACGGCAGAAGTTTTAATTCAAAAAAGCAACTCTGCCGTCCACGGCAGAAGGTATCATTTCAAACAAGCTACTCTGCTGTCTACGGCAGACGATTCCAATTCAATAAGTACCTCTGCCGTGCACAGCGGAAGATTCCAATTCAAAAAAGCAACTCTGCCGTCTACGGCAGACGATTCCAATTCAATAAGTAACTCTGCCATGCACGGCGGAAGATTCCAATTCTATAAGGAAGTCTGCCGTCTACGGCAGAAGGTTCTTATTCAACAAAGCAACTCTGCCGTCCACGGCATAAGCTTTAATTCAAAAAAGTAACTCTTCCGTTCACGGCAAAAGGTACCATTTCAAATAAGCTACTCTGCCGTCTACGGCAGACGATTCCAATTCAATAAGTACCTCTGCCGTGCACGGCGGAAGATTCCAATTCAAAAAAGCAACTCTGCCGTCTACGGCAGACGATTCCAATTCAATAAGTAACTCTGCCGTGCACGGCGGAAGATTCCAATTCTATAAGGAAGTCTGCCGTCTACGGCAGAAGGTTCTTATTCAACAAAGCAACTCTGCCGTCCACGGCATAAGTTTTAATTTAAAAAAAGTAACTCTGCCGTTCACGGCAAAAGATACCATTTCAAATAAGCTACTCTGCCGTCTACGGCGGACGATTCCAATTCAATAAGTAACACTGCCGTGCACGGCGGAAGATTCCAATTCAACAAAGCAACTCTGCCGTCCACGGCAGAAGTTTTAATTCAAAAAAGCAACTCTGCCGTCCACGGCAGAAGGTATCATTTTGAATAAGCTACTCTGCCGTCAACGGCGGACGATCCCAATTCAATAGGTACCTCTGCCGTGCACGGCGGAAGATTTCAATTCAAAAAAGCAACTCTGCCGTCTACGGCAGACGATTCCAATTCAATAAGTAACTCTGCCGTGCATGGCGGAAGATTCCAATTCTATAAGGAAGTCTGCCGTCTACGGCAGAAGGTTCTTATTCAACAAAGCAACTCTGCCGTCCACGGCATGAGTTTTAATTCAAAAAAGTAACTCTGCCGTTCACGGCAAAAGATACCATTTCAGATAAGCTACTCTGCCGTCTACGGCAGACGATTCCATTTCAATAAGTACCTCTGCCGTGCACGGCGGAAGATTCCAATTCAAAAAAGCAACTCTGCTGTCTACGGCAGACGATTCCAATTCAATAAGTAACTCTGCCGTGCACGGCGGAAGATTCCAATTCTATAAGGAAGTCTGCCGTCTACGGCAGAAGTTTTTTATACAACAAAGCAACTCTGCCGTCCACGGCAGAAGTTTTAATTCAGAAAAGCAACTCTGCCGTCCACGGCAGAAGGTATCATTTTAAATAAGCTACTCTGCCGTCAACGGCGGACGATTCCAATTCAATAAGTACCTCTGCCGTGCACGGCGGAAGATTCCAATTCAAAAAAGTAACTCTGCCGTCTACGGCAGAAGATTCCAATTCAATAAGTAACTCTGCCGTGCACGGCGGAAGAATCCAATTCTATAAGCAAGTCTGCCGTCTACGGCAGAAGGTTCTTATTCAACAAAGCAACTCTGCCGTCCACGGCAGAAGTTCTAATTCAAAAAAGTAACTCTGCCGTTCACGGCAAAAGGTACCATTTCAGATAAGCTACTCTGCCGTCTACGGCAGACGATTCCATTTCAATAAGTACCTCTGCCGTGCACGGCGGAAGATTCCAATTCAAAAAAGCAACTCTGCCGTCTACGGCAGACGATTCCAATTCAATAAGTTACTCTGCCGTGCACGGCGGAAGATTCCAATTCTATAAGGAAGTCTGCCGTCTACGGCAGAAGGTTCTTATTCAACAAAGCAATTCTGCCGTCCACGGCAGAAGTTTTAATTCAAAAAAGCAACTCTGCCGTCCACGGCAGAAGGTATCATTTTAAATAAGCTACTCTGCCGTCAACGGCGGACGATTCCAATTCAATAAGTACCTCTGCCGTGCACGGCAGAAGGTACCATTTCAAATAAGCTACTCTGCCGTCTACGGCAGACGATTCCAATTCAATAAGTAACTCTGCCGTGCACGGCGGAAGATTTTAATTCTATAAGGAAGTCTGCCGTCTACGGCAGAAGGTTTTTATTCAACAAAGCAACTCTGCCGTCCACGGCAGAAGTTTTAGTTCAAAAAAGCAACTCTGCCGTCCTCGGCAGAAATTATCATCCCAAATAAGCTACTTTGCCGTCTACGGCAGACGATTGCAATTCAATAAGTACCTCTGCCGTGCACGGCGGAAGATTCCAATTAAAAAAAGCAACTCTGCCGTCTACGGCAGACGATTCCAATTCAATAAGTAACTCTGCCGTGCACGGCGGAAGATTCCAATTCTATAAGGAAGTCTGCCGTCTACGGCAGAAGGTTCTTATTCAACAAAGCAATTCTGCCGTCCACGGCAGAAGTTTTTATTCAAAAAAGCAACTCTGCCGTCCACGGCAGAAGGTATCATTTCAAATAAGCTACTCTGCCGTCTACGGCGGATGATTCCAATTCAATAAGTAACACTGCCGTGCACGGCGGAAGATTCCAATTCAACAAAGCAACTCTGCCGTCCACGGCAGAAGTTTTAATTCAAAAAAGCAATTCTGCCGTCCACGGCAGAAGGTATCATTTTAAATAAGCTACTCTGCCGTCAACGGCGGACGATTTCAATTCAATAAGTACCTCTGCCGTGCACGGCGGAAGATTTCAATTCAAAAAAGCAACTCTGCCGTCTACGGCAGACGATTCCAATTCAATAAGTAACTCTGCCGTGCACGGCGGAAGATTCCAATTCTATAAGGAAGTCTGCCGTCTACGGCAGAAGGTTCTTATTCAACAAAGCAACTCTGCCGTCCACGGCAGAAGTTTTAATTCAAAAAAGCAACTCTGCCGTCCACGGCAGAAGGTATCATTTCAAATAAGCTACTCTGCCGTCTACGGCAGACGATTCCATTTCAATAAGTACCTCTGCCGTGCACGGCGGAAGATTCCAGTTCAAAAAAGCAACTCTGCCGTCTACGGCAGACGATTCCAATTCAATAAGTAACTCTGCCGTGCACGGCGGAAGATTCCAATTCTATAAGGAAGTCTGCCGTCTACGGCAGAAGGTTCTTATTCAACAAAGCAACTCTGCCGTCCACGGCAGAAGTTTTAATTCAAAAAAGCAACTCTGCCGTCCACGGCAGAAGCTATCATTTTAAATAAGCTACTCTGCCGTCAACGGCGGACGATTCCAATTCAATAAGTACCTCTGCCGTGCACGGCGGAAGATTCCAATTCTATAAGGAAGTCTGCCGTCTACGGCAGAAGGTTCTTATTCATCAAAGCAACTCTGCCGTCCACGGCATAAGTTTTAATTCAAAAAAGTAACTCTGCCGTTCACGGCAAAAGATACCATTTCAAATAAGCTACTCTGCCGTCTACGGCAAACGATTCCAATTCAATAGGTAACACTGCCGTGCACGGCGGAAGATTCCAATTCAACAAAGCAAATCTGCCGTCCACGGCAGAAGTTTTTATTCAAAAAAGCAATTCTGCCATCCATGGCAGAAGGTATCATTTCCAATAACCTACTCTGCCGTCAACGGCGGACGATTTCCAGTTTAATAAGTACATCTGCCGTGCACGGCAGTAGGTACCATTTCAAATAAGCTACTCTGTCGTCTACGGCAGACGATTCCAATTCAATAAGTAACTCTGCCGTGCACGGCGGAAGATTCCAATTCTATAAGGAAGTCTGCCGTCTACGGCAGAAGTTTCTTATTCAACACAGCAACTCTGCCGTCCACGGCAGAAGTTTTAGTTCAAAAAAGCAACTCTGCCGTCCACGGCAGAAGGTATCATTCCAAATAAGCTACTCTGCCGTCTACGGCAGACGATTGCAATTCAATAAGTACCTCTGCCGTGCACGGCGGAAGATTCCAATTCAAAAAAGCAACTCTGCCGTCTACGGCAGACGATTCCAATTCAATAAGTAACTCTGCCGTGCACGGCGGAAGATTCCAATTCTATAAGGAAGTCTGCCGTCTACGGCAGAAGGTTCTTATTCAACAAAGCAACTCTGTCGTCCACAGCAGAAGTTTTAATTCAAAAAAGCAACTCTGTCGTCCACGGCAGAAGGTATCATTTCAAATAAGCTACTCTGCCGTCTACGGCAGACGATTCCAATTCAATAAGTAACTCTGCCGTGCACGGCGAAAGATTCCAATTCTATAAGGAAGTCTGCCGTCTACGGCAGAAGGTTTTTATTCAACAAAGCAACTCTGCCGTCCACGGCAGAAGTTTTAGTTCAAAAAAGCAACTCTGCCGTCCACGGCAGAAATTATCATCCCAAATAAGCTACTTTGCCGTCTACGGCAGACGATTGCAATTCAATAAGTACCTCTGCCGTGCACGGCGGAAGATTCCAATTAAAAAAAGCAACTCTGCCGTCTACGGCAGACGAATCCAATTCAATAAGTAACTCTGCCGTGCACGGCGGAAGATTCCAATTCTATAAGGAAGTCTGCCGTCTACGGCAGAAGGTTCTTATTCAACAAAGCAATTCTGCCGTCCACGGCAGAAGTTTTAATTCAAAAAAGCAACTCTGCCGTCCACGGCAGAAGGTATCATTTCAAATAAGCTACTCTGCCGTCTACGGCGGACGATTCCAATTCAATAAGTAACACTGCCGTGCACGGCGGAAGATTCCAATTCAACAAAGCAACTCTGCCGTCCACGGCAGAAGTTTTAATTCAAAAAAGCAATTCTGCCGTCCACGGCAGAAGGTATCATTTCAAATAAGCTACTCTGCCGTCAACGGCGGACGATTTCAATTCAATAAGTACCTCTGCCGTGCACGGCGGAAGATTTCAATTCAAAAAAGCAACTCTGCCGTCTACGGCAGACGATTCCAATTCAATAAGTAACTCTGCCGTGCACGGCGGAAGATTCCAATTCTATAAGGAAGTCTGCCGTCTACGGCAGAAGGTTTTTATTCAACAAAGCAACTCTGCCGTCCACGGCAGAAGTTTTAGTTCAAAAAAGCAACTCTGCCGTCCACGGCAGAAATTATCATCCCAAATAAGCTACTTTGCCGTCTACGGCAGACGATTGCAATTCAATAAGTACCTCTGCCGTGCACGGCGGAAGATTCCAATTAAAAAAAGCAACTCTGCCGTCTACGGCAGACGATTCCAATTCAATAAGTAACTCTGCCGTGCACGGCGGAAGATTCCAATTCAAAAAAGCAACTCTGCCGTCTACGGCAGACGATTCCAATACAATAAGTACCTCTGCCGTGCACGGCGGAAGATTCCAATTCTATAAGGAAGTTTGCCGTCTACGGCAGAAGGTTCTTATTCAACAAAGCAACTCTGCCGTCCACGGCATAAGTTTTAATTAAAAAAGGACCTCTGCCGTTCACGGCAAAAGATACCATTTCAAATAAGCTACTCTGCCGTCTACGGCGGACGATTCCAATTCAATAAGTAACACTGCCGTGCACGGCGGAAGATTCCAAATCAACAAAGCAACTCTGCCGTCCACGGCAGAAGTTTTAATTCAAAAAAGCAATTCTGCCGTCCACGGCAGAAGGTATCATTTCAAATAAGCTACTCTGCCGTCAACGGCGGACGATTCCAATTTAATAAGTACCTCTGCCGGGCACGACAGAAGGTACCATTTTAAATAAGCTACTCTGCCGTCTACGGCAGACGATTCCAATTCAATAAGTAACTCTGCCGTGCACGGCGGAAGATTCCAATTCTATAAGGAAGTCTGCCGTCTACGGCAGAAGGTTCTTATTCAACAAAGCAACTCTGCCGTCCACGGCATAAGTTTTAATTCAAAAAAGTAACTCTGCCGTTCACGGCAAAAGGTACCATTTCAAATAAGCTACTATGCCGTCTACGGCAGACGATTGCAATTCAATAAGTACCTCTGCCGTGCACGGCGGAAGATTCCAATTCAAAAAAGCAACTCTGCCGTCTACGGCAGACGATTCCAATTCAATAAGTAACTCTGCCGTGCACGGCGGAAGATTCCAATTCTATAAGGAAGTCTGCCGTCTACGGCAGAAGGTTCTTATTCAACAAAGAAAATCTGCGGTCCACGGCAGAAGTTTTAATTCAAAAAAGCAATTCTGCCGTCCACGGCAGAAGGTATCATTTCAAATAAGCTACTCTGCCGTCTACGGCAGACGATTGAAATTCAATAAGTACCTCTGCCGTGCACGGCGGAAGATTCCAATTCAAAAAAGCAACTCTGCCGTCTACAGCAGACGATTCCAATTCAATAAGTAACTCTGCCGTGCACGGCGGAAGATTCCAATTCTACAAGGAAGTCTGCCGTCTACGGCAGAAGGTTCTTATTCAACAAAGCAACTCTGCCGTCCACGGCATAAGTTTTAATTCAGAAAAGTAACTCTGCCGTCCACGGCAGAAGTTTTAGTTCAAAAAAGCAACTCTGCCGTCCACGGCAGAAGGTATCATTCCAACTTAGCTACTCTGCCGTCTACGGCAGACGATTCCAATTCAATAAGTACCTCTGCCGTGCACGGCGGAAGATAACAATTCAAAAAAGCAACTCTGCCGTCTACGGCAGACGATTCCCATTCAATAAGTAACTCTGCCGTGCACGGCGGAAGATTCCAATTCTATAAGGAAGTCTGCCGTCTACGGCAGAAGGTTCTTATTCAACAAAGCAACTCTGCCGTCCACGGCATAAGTTTTAATTCAAAAAAGTAACTCTGCCGTCCACGGCAGAAGTTTTAGTTCAAAAAAGCAACTCTGCCGTCCACGGCAGAAGGTATCATTCCAACTAAGCTACTCTGCCGTCTACGGCAGACGATTCCAATTCAATAAGTACCTCTGCCGTGCACGGCGGAAGATTCCAATTTAAAAAAGCAACTCTGCCGTCTACGGCATACGATTCCAATTCAATAAGTAACTCTGCCGTGCACGGCGGAAGATTCCAATTCTATAAGGAAGTCTGCCGTCTACGGCAGAAGGTTCTTATTCATTAAAGCAACTCTGTCGTCCACGGCAGAAGTTTTAATTCAAAAAAGCAACTCTGCCGTCCACGGCAGAAGGTATCATTTCAAATAAGCTACTCTGCCGTCTACGGCGGACGATTCCAATTCAACAAAGCAACTCTGCCGTCCACGGCAGAAGTTTTAATTCAAAAAAGCAATTCTGCCGTCCACGGCAGAAGGTATCATTTCAAATAACCTACTCTGCCGTCAACCCCGGACGATTCCAGTTTAATAAGTACCTCTGCCTTGCACGGCAGAAGGTACCATTTCAAATAAGCTACTCTGCCGTCTACGGCAGACGATTCCAATTCAATAAGTAACTCTGCCGTGCACGGCGGAAGATTCCAATTCTATAAGGAAGTCTGCCGTCTACGGCAGAAGGTTCTTATTCAACAAAGCAACTCTGCCGTCCACGGCATAAGTTTTAATTCAAAAAAGTAACTCTGCCGTTCACGGCAAAAGGTACCATTTCAAATAAGCTACTCTGCCGTCTACGGCAGACGATTCCAATTCAATAAGTAACACTGCCGTGCACGGCGGAAGATTCCAATTCAACAAAGCAAATCTGCCGTCCACGGCAGAAGTTTTAATTCAAAAAAGCAATTCTGCCGTCCACGGCAGAAGGTATCATATCAAATAAGCTATTCTGCCGTCAACGGCGGACGATTCCAATTTAATAAGTACCTCTGCCGTGCACGGCGGAAGATTTCAATTCAAAAAAGCAACTCTGCCGTCTACGGCAGACGATTCCAATTCAATAAGTAACTCTGCCGTGCACGGCGGAAGATTACAATTCAACAAAGCAACTCTGCCGTCCACGGCAGAAGTTTTAATTCAAAAAAGCAACTCTGCCGTCCACGGCAGAAGGTATCATTTCAAATAAGCTACTCTGCCGTCTACGGCAGACGATTCCAATTCAATAAGTACCTCTGCCGTTCACGGCGGAAGATTCCAATTCAAAAAAGCAACTCTGCCGTCTACGGCAGACGATTCCAATTCAATAAGTAACTCTACCGTGCACGGCGGAAGATTCCAATTCTATAAGGAAGTCTGCCGTCTACGGCAGAAGGTTCTTATTCAACAAAGCAACTCTGCCGTCCACGGCAGAAGTTTTAATTCAAAAAAGCAACTCTGCCGTCCACGGCAGAAGGTATCATTTCAAATAAGCTACTCTGCCGTCTACGGCGGACGATTCCAATTCAATAAGTACCTCTGCCGTGCACGGCGGAAGATTCCAATTCAAAAAAGCAACTCTGCCGTCCACGGCATAAGTTTTAGTTCAAAAAAGCAACTCTGCCGTCCACGGCAGAAGGTATCATTTTGAATAAGCTACTCTGCCGTCAACGGCGGACGATTCCAATTCAATAGGTACCTCTGCCGTGCACGGCGGAAGATTTCAATTCAAAAAAGCAACTCTGCCGTCTACGGCAGACGATTCCAATTCAATAAGTAACTCTGCCGTGCACGGCGGAAGATTCCAATTCTATAAGGAAGTCTGCCGTCTACGGCAGAAGGTTCTTATTCAACAAAGCAACTCTGCCGTCCACGGCAGAAGTTTTAATTCAAAAAAGCAACTCTGCAGTCCACGGCAGAAGGTATCATTTCAAATAAGCTACTCTGCCGTCTACGGCAGACGATTCCATTTCAATAAGTACCTCTGCCGTGCACGGCGAAAGATTCCAATTCAAAAAAGCAACTCTGCCGTCTACGGCAGACGATTCCTATTCAATAAGTACCTCTGCCGTGCACGGCGGAAGATTCCAATTCAAAAAAGCAAATCTGCCGTCTACGGCAGAAGATTCCAATTCAATAAGTAACTCTGCCGTGCACAGCGGAAGAATCCAATTCTATAAGGAAGTCTGCCGTCTACGGCAGAAGGTTCTTATTCAACAAAGCAACTCTGCCGTCCACGGCATAAGCTTTAATTCAAAAAAGTAACTCTGCCGTTCACGGCAAAAGGTACCATTTCAAATAAGCTACTCTGCCGTCTACGGCGGACGATTCCAATTCAATAAGTAACACTGCCGTGCACGGCGGAAGATTCCAATTTAACAAAACAACTCTGCCGTCCACGGCAGAAGTTTTAATTCAAAAAAGCAACTCTGCCGTCCACGGCAGAAGGTATCATTTCAAACAAGCTACTCTGCTGTCTACGGCAGACGATTCCAATTCAATAAGTACCTCTGCCGTGCACGGCGGAAGATTCCAATTCAAAAAAGCAACTCTGCCGTCTACGGCAGACGATTCCAATTCAATAAGTAACTCTGCCATGCACGGCGGAAGATTCCAATTCTATAAGGAAGTCTGCCGTCTACGGCAGAAGGTTCTTATTCAACAAAGCAACTCTGCCGTCCACGGCATAAGCTTTAATTCAAAAAAGTAACTCTTCCGTTCACGGCAAAAGATACCATTTCAAATAAGCTACTCTGCCGTCTACGGCAGACGATTCCAATTCAATAAACACCTCTGCCGTGCACGGCGGAACATTCCAATTCAAAAAAGCAACTCTGCCGTCTACGGCAGACGATTCCAATTCAATAAGTAACTCTGCCGTGCACGGCGGAAGATTCCAATTCTATAAGGAAGTCTGCCGTCTACGGCAGAAGGTTCTTATTCAACAAAGCAACTCTGCCGTCCACGGCATAAGTTTTAATTTAAAAAAAGTAACTCTGCCGTTCACGGCAAAAGATACCATTTCAAATAAGCTACTCTGCCGTCTACGGCGGACGATTCCAATTCAATAAGTAACACTGCCGTGCACGGCGGAAGATTCCAATTCAACAAAGCAACTCTGCCGTCCACGGCAGAAGTTTTAATTCAAAAAAGCAACTCTGCCGTCCACGGCAGAAGGTATCATTTTGAATAAGCTACTCTGCCGTCAACGGCGGACTATCCCAATTCAATAGGTACCTCTGCCGTGCACGGCGGAAGATTTCAATTCAAAAAAGCAACTCTGCCGTCTACGGCAGACGATTCCAATTCAATAAGTAACTCTGCCGTGCACGGCGGAAGATTCCAATTCTATAAGGAAGTCTGCCGTCTACGGCAGAAGGTTCTTATTCAACAAAGCAACTCTGCCGTCCACGGCATGAGTTTTAATTCAAAAAAGTAACTCTGCCGTTCACGGCAAAAGATACCATTTCAGATAAGCTACTCTGCCGTCTACGGCAGACGATTCCATTTCAATAAGTACCTCTGCCGTGCACGGCGGAAGATTCCAATTCAAAAAAGCAACTCTGCTGTCTACGGCAGACGATTCCAATTCAATAAGTAACTCTGCCGTGCACGGCGGAAGATTCCAATTCTATAAGGAAGTCTGCCGTCTACGGCAGAAGTTTTTTATACAACAAAGCAACTCTGCCGTCCACGGCAGAAGTTTTAATTCAGAAAAGCAACTCTGCCGTCCACGGCAGAAGGTATCATTTTAAATAAGCTACTCTGCCGTCAACGGCGGACGATTCCAATTCAATAAGTACCTCTGCCGTGCACGGCGGAAGATTCCAATTCAAAAAAGCAACTCTGCCGTCTACGGCAGAAGATTCCAATTCAATAAGTAACTCTGCCGTGCACGGCGGAAGAATCCAATTCTATAAGGAAGTCTGCCGTCTACGGCAGAAGGTTCTTATTCAACAAAGCAACTCTGCCGTCCACGGCAGAAGTTCTAATTCAAAAAAGTAACTCTGCCGTTCACGGCAAAAGGTACCATTTCAGATAAGCTACTCTGCCGTCTACGGCAGACGATTCCATTTCAATAAGTACCTCTGCCGTGCACGGCGGAAGATTCCAATTCAAAAAAGCAACTCTGCCGTCTACGGCAGACGATTCCAATTCAATAAGTTACTCTGCCGTGCACGGCGGAAGATTCCAATTCTATAAGGAAGTCTGCCGTCTACGGCAAAAGGTTCTTATTCAACAAAGCAATTCTGCCGTCCACGGCAGAAGTTTTAATTCAAAAAAGCAACTCTGCCGTCCACGGCAGAAGGTATCATTTCAAATAAGCTACTCTGCCGTCTACGGCAGACGATTCCAATTCAATAAGTAACTCTGCCGTGCACGGCGGAAGATTCCAATTCTATAAGGAAGTCTGCCGTCTACGGCAGAAGGTTCTTATTCAACAAAGCAACTCTGCCGTCCACGGCATAAGTTTTAATTCAAAAAAGTAATTCTGCCGTTCACGGCAAAAGGTACCATTTCAAATAAGCTACTCTGCCGTCTACGGCAGACGATTCCAATTCAATAAGTACCTCTGCCGTGCACGGCGGAAGATTCCAATTCAAAAAAGCAACTCTGCCGTCTACGGCAGACGATTCCAATTCAATAAGTAACTCTGCCGTGCACGGCGGAAGATTCCAATTCTATAAGGAAGTCTGCCGTCTACGGCAGAAGGTTTTTATTCAACAAAGCAACTCTGCCGTCCACGGCATAAGTTTTAATTCAAAAAAGTAACTCTGCCGTCCACGGCAGAAGTTTTAGTTCAAAAAAGCAACTCTGCCGTCCACGGCAGAAGGTATCATTCCAACTAAGCTACTCTGCCGTCTACGGCAGACGATTCCAATTCAATAAGTACCTCTGCCGTGCACGGCGGAAGATTCCAATTCAAAAAAGCAACTCTGCCGTCTACGGCAGACGATTCCAATTCAATAAGTAACTCTGCCGTGCACGGCGGAAGATTCCAATTCTATAAGGAAGTCTGCCGTCTACGGCAGAAGGTTCTTATTCAACAAAGCAACTCTGCCGTCCACGGCATAAGTTTTAATTCAAAAAAGTAACTCTGCCGTTCACGTCAAAAGATACCATTTCAAATAAGCTACTCTGCCGTCTACGGCGGACGATTCCAATTCAATAAGTAACACTGCCGTGCAAGGCGGAAGATTCCAATTCAACAAAGCAACTCTGCCGTCCATGGCAGAAGTTTTAATTCAAAAAAGCAACTCTGCCGTCCACGGCGGAAGGTATCATTTTAAATAAGCTACTCTGCCGTCAACGGCGGACGATTCCAATTCAATAGGTACCTCTGCCGTTCATGGCGGAAGATTTCAATTTAAAAAAGTAACTCTGCCGTTCACGGCAAAAGATACCATTTCAAATAAGCTACTCTGCCGTCTACGGCGGACGATTCCAATTCAATAAGTAACACTGCCGTGCACGGCGGAAGATTCCAATTCAACAAAGCAAATCTGCCGTCCACGGCAGAAGTTTTAATTCAAAAAAGCAATTCTGCCGTCCACGGCAGAAGGTATCATTTCAAATAAGCTACTATGCCGTCAACGGCGGACGATTCCAATTTAATAAGTACCTCTGCCGGGCACGGCAGAAGATACCATTTTAAATAAGCTACTCTGCCGTCTACGGCAGACGATTCCAATTCAATAAGTAACTCTGCCGTGCACGGCGGAAGATTCCAATTCTATAAGGAAGTCTGCCGTCTACGGCAGAAGGTTCTTATTCAACAAAGCAACTCTGCCTTCCACGGCAGAAGTTTTAATTCAAAAAAGCAACTCTGCCGTCCACGGCAGAAGGTATCATTTTAAATAAGCTACTCTGCCGTCAACGGCGGACGATTCCAATTCAATAAGTACATCTGCCGTGCACGGCGGAAGATTCCAATTCAAAAAAGCAACTCTGCCGTCCACGGCAGAAGTTTTAATTCAAAAAAGTAACTCTGCCGTTCACGGCAAAAGGTACCATTTCAAATAAGCTACTCTGCCGTCCACGGCAGACGATTTCAATTCAATAAGATACTCTGCCGTGCACGGCGAAAGATTCCAATTCTATAAGGAAGTCTGCCGTCTACGGCAGAAGTTTCTTATTCAACAAAGCAACTCTGCCGTCCACGGCATAAGTTTTAATTCAAAAAAGTAGCTCTGCCGTTCACGGCAAAAGGTACCATTTCAAATAAGCTACTCTGCCGTCTACGGCAGACGATTCCATATCAATAAGTAACTCTGCCGTGCACGGCGGAAGATTCCAATTCTATAAGGAAGTCTGCCGTCTACGGCAGAAGGTTCTTATTCAACAAAGCAACTCTGCTCTCCACGGCAGAAGTTTTAGTTCAAAAAAGCAACTCTGCCGTCCACGGCAGAAGGTATCATTCCAAATAAGCTACTCTGCCGTCTACGGCAGACGTTTCCAATTTAATAAGTACCTCTGCCGTGCACGGCGGAAGATTCCAATTCAAAAAAGCAACTCTGCCGTCTACGGCAGACGATTCCAATTCAATAAGTAACTCTGCCGTGCACGGCGGAAGATTCCAATTCTATAAGGAAGTCTGCCGTCTACGGCAGAAGGTTCTTATTCAACAAAGCAACTCTGCCGTCCACGGCATAAGTTTTAATTCAAAAAAGTAACTCTGCCGTTCACGGCAAAAGATAGCATTTCAAATAAGCTACTCTGCCGTCTACGGCGGACGATTCCAATTCAATAAGTTACACTGCCATGCACGGCGGAAGATTCCAATTCAACAAAGCAACTCTGCCGTCCACGGCAGAAGTTTTAATTCAAAAAAGCAATTCTGCCGTCCACGGCAGAAGGTATTATTTCAAATAACCTACTCTGCCGTCAACGGCGGACGATTCCAATTCAATAAGTACCTCTGCCGTGCACGGCGGAAGATTTCAATTCAAAAAAGCAACTCTGCCGTCTACGGCAGACGATTCCAATTCAATAAGTAACTCTGCCGTGCACGGCGGAAGATTCCAATTCTATAAGGAAGTCTGCCGTCTACGGCAGAAGGTTCTTATTCAACAAAGCAACTCTGCCGTCCACGGCATAAGTTTTAATTCAAAAAAGTAACTCTTCCGTTCACGGCAAAAGATACCATTTCAAATAAGCTACTCTGCCGTCTGCGGCGGACGATTACAATTCAATAAGTAACACTGCCGTGCACGGCGGAAGATTCCAATTCAACAAAGCAACTCTGCCGTCCACGGCAGAAGTTTTAATTCAAAAAAGTAACTCTGCCGTTCACGGCAAAAGGTACCATTTCTAATAAGCTACTCTGCCGTCCACGGCAGACGGTTCCAATTCAATAAGTAACTCTGCCGTGCACGGCGAAAGATTCCAATTCTATAAGGAAGTCTGCCGTCTACGGCAGAAGGTTCTTATTCAACAAAGCAACTCTGCCGTCCACGGCAGAAGTTTTAGTTCAAAAAAGCAACTCTGCCGTCCACGGCAGAAGGTATCATTTCAAATAAGCTACTCTGCCGTCTACGGCAGACGATTCCATATCAATAAGTAACTCTGCCGTGCACGGCGGAAGATTCCAATTCTATAAGGAAGTCTGCCGTCTACGGCAGAAGGTTCTTATTCAACAAAGCAACTCTGCTCTCCACGGCAGAAGTTTTAGTTCAAAAAAGCAACTCTGCCGTCCACGGCAGAAGGTATCATTCCAAATAAGCTACTCTGCCGTCTACGGCAGACGTTTCCAATTCAATAAGTACCTCTGCCGTGCACGGCGGAAGATTCCAATTCAAACAGCAACTCTGCCGTCTACGGCAGACGATTCCAATTCAATAAGTAACTCTGCCGTGCACGGCGGAAGATTCCAATTCTATAAGGAAGTCTGCCGTCTACGGCAGAAGGTTCTTATTCAACAAAGCAACTCTGCCGTCCACGGCATAAGTTTTAATTCAAAAAAGTAACTCTGCCGTTCACGGCAAAAGATAGCATTTCAAATAAGCTACTCTGCCGTCTACGGCGGACGATTCCAATTCAATAAGTTACACTGCCATGCACGGCGGAAGATTCCAATTCAACAAAGCAACTCTGCCGTCCACGGCAGAAGTTTTAATTCAAAAAAGTAACTATGCCGTTCACGGCAAAAGGTACCATTTCAAATAAGCTACTCTGCCGTCCACGGCAGACGATTCCAATTCAATAAGTAACTCTGCCGTGCACGGCGGAAGATTCCAATTCTATAAGGAAGTCTGCCGTCTACGGCAGAAGGTTCTTATTCAACAAAGCAACTCTGCCTTCCACGGCAGAAGTTTTAATTCAAAAAGGCAACTCTGCCGTCCACGGCAGAAGGTATCATTTCAAATAAGCTACTCTGCCGTCAACGGCGAACGATTCCAATTTAATAAGTACCTCTGCCGGGCACGGCAGAAGATACCATTTTAAATAAGCTACTCTGCCGTCTACGGCAGACGATTCCAATTCAATAAGTAACTCTGCCGTGCACGGCGGAAGATTCCAATTCTATAAGGAAGTCTGCCGTCTACGGCAGAAGGTTCTTATTCAACAAAGCAACTCTGCCGTCCACGGCATAAGCTTTAATTCAAAAAAGTAACTCTTCCGTTCACGGCAAAAGATACCATTTCAAATAAGCTACTCTGCCGTCTACGGCAGACGATTCCAATTCAATAAACACCTCTGCCGTGCACGGCGGAACATTCCAATTCAAAAAAGCAACTCTGCCGTCTACGGCAGACGATTCCAATTCAATAAGTAACTCTGCCGTGCACGGCGGAAGATTCCAATTCTATAAGGAAGTCTGCCGTCTACGGCAGAAGGTTCTTATTCAACAAAGCAACTCTGCCGTCCACGGCATAAGTTTTAATTTAAAAAAAGTAACTCTGCCGTTCACGGCAAAAGATACCATTTCAAATAAGCTACTCTGCCGTCTACGGCGGACGATTCCAATTCAATAAGTAACACTGCCGTGCACGGCGGAAGATTCCAATTCAACAAAGCAACTCTGCCGTCCACGGCAGAAGTTTTAATTCAAAAAAGCAACTCTGCCGTCCACGGCAGAAGGTATCATTTTGAATAAGCTACTCTGCCGTCAACGGCGGACGATCCCAATTCAATAGGTACCTCTGCCGTGCACGGCGGAAGATTTCAATTCAAAAAAGCAACTCTGCCGTCTACGGCAGACGATTCCAATTCAATAAGTAACTCTGCCGTGCACGGCGGAAGATTCCAATTCTATAAGGAAGTCTGCCGTCTACGGCAGAAGGTTCTTATTCAACAAAGCAACTCTGCCGTCCACGGCATGAGTTTTAATTCAAAAAAGTAACTCTGCCGTTCACGGCAAAAGATACCATTTCAGATAAGCTACTCTGCCGTCTACGGCAGACGATTCCATTTCAATAAGTACCTCTGCCGTGCACGGCGGAAGATTCCAATTCAAAAAAGCAACTCTGCTGTCTACGGCAGACGATTCCAATTCAATAAGTAACTCTGCCGTGCACGGCGGAAGATTCCAATTCTATAAGGAAGTCTGCCGTCTACGGCAGAAGTTTTTTATACAACAAAGCAACTCTGCCGTCCACGGCAGAAGTTTTAATTCAGAAAAGCAACTCTGCCGTCCACGGCAGAAGGTATCATTTTAAATAAGCTACTCTGCCGTCAACGGCGGACGATTCCAATTCAATAAGTACCTCTGCCGTGCACGGCGGAAGATTCCAATTCAAAAAAGCAACTCTGCCGTCTACGGCAGAAGATTCCAATTCAATAAGTAACTCTGCCGTGCACGGCGGAAGAATCCAATTCTATAAGGAAGTCTGCCGTCTACGGCAGAAGGTTCTTATTCAACAAAGCAACTCTGCCGTCCACGGCAGAAGTTCTAATTCAAAAAAGTAACTCTGCCGTTCACGGCAAAAGGTACCATTTCAGATAAGCTACTCTGCCGTCTACGGCAGACGATTCCATTTCAATAAGTACCTCTGCCGTGCACGGCGGAAGATTCCAATTCAAAAAAGCAACTCTGCCGTCTACGGCAGACGATTCCAATTCAATAAGTTACTCTGCCGTGCACGGCGGAAGATTCCAATTCTATAAGGAAGTCTGCCGTCTACGGCAGAAGGTTCTTATTCAACAAAGCAATTCTGCCGTCCACGGCAGAAGTTTTAATTCAAAAAAGCAACTCTGCCGTCCACGGCAGAAGGTATCATTTCAAATAAGCTACTCTGCCGTCTACGGCAGACGATTCCAATTCAATAAGTAACTCTGCCGTGCACGGCGGAAGATTCCAATTCTATAAGGAAGTCTGCCGTCTACGGCAGAAGGTTCTTATTCAACAAAGCAACTCTGCCGTCCACGGCATAAGTTTTAATTCAAAAAAGTAATTCTGCCGTTCACGGCAAAAGGTACCATTTCAAATAAGCTACTCTGCCGTCTACGGCAGACGATTCCAATTCAATAAGTACCTCTGCCGTGCACGGCGGAAGATTCCAATTCAAAAAAGCAACTCTGCCGTCTACGGCAGACGATTCCAATTCAATAAGTAACTCTGCCGTGCACGGCGGAAGATTCCAATTCTATAAGGAAGTCTGCCGTCTACGGCAGAAGGTTTTTATTCAACAAAGCAACTCTGCCGTCCACGGCATAAGTTTTAATTCAAAAAAGTAACTCTGCCGTCCACGGCAGAAGTTTTAATTCAAAAAAGCAACTCTGCCGTCCACGGCAGAAGGTATCATTTCAAATAAGCTACTCTGCCGTCTACGGCAGACGATTCCATTTCAATAAGTACCTCTGCCGTGCACGGCGGAAGATTCCAGTTCAAAAAAGCAACTCTGCCGTCTACGGCAGACGATTCCAATTCAATAAGTAACTCTGCCGTGCACGGCGGAAGATTCCAATTCTATAAGGAAGTCTGCCGTCTACGGCAGAAGGTTCTTATTCAACAAAGCAACTCTGCCGTCCACGGCAGAAGTTTTAATTCAAAAAAGCAACTCTGCCGTCCACGGCAGAAGCTATCATTTTAAATAAGCTACTCTGCCGTCAACGGCGGACGATTCCAATTCAATAAGTACCTCTGCCGTGCACGGCGGAAGATTCCAATTCTATAAGGAAGTCTGCCGTCTACGGCAGAAGGTTCTTATTCATCAAAGCAACTCTGCCGTCCACGGCATAAGTTTTAATTCAAAAAAGTAACTCTGCCGTTCACGGCAAAAGATACCATTTCAAATAAGCTACTCTGCCGTCTACGGCAAACGATTCCAATTCAATAGGTAACACTGCCGTGCACGGCGGAAGATTCCAATTCAACAAAGCAAATCTGCCGTCCACGGCAGAAGTTTTTATTCAAAAAAGCAATTCTGCCATCCATGGCAGAAGGTATCATTTCCAATAACCTACTCTGCCGTCAACGGCGGACGATTTCCAGTTTAATAAGTACATCTGCCGTGCACGGCAGTAGGTACCATTTCAAATAAGCTACTCTGTCGTCTACGGCAGACGATTCCAATTCAATAAGTAACTCTGCCGTGCACGGCGGAAGATTCCAATTCTATAAGGAAGTCTGCCGTCTACGGCAGAAGTTTCTTATTCAACACAGCAACTCTGCCGTCCACGGCAGAAGTTTTAGTTCAAAAAAGCAACTCTGCCGTCCACGGCAGAAGGTATCATTCCAAATAAGCTACTCTGCCGTCTACGGCAGACGATTGCAATTCAATAAGTACCTCTGCCGTGCACGGCGGAAGATTCCAATTCAAAAAAGCAACTCTGCCGTCTACGGCAGACGATTCCAATTCAATAAGTAACTCTGCCGTGCACGGCGGAAGATTCCAATTCTATAAGGAAGTCTGCCGTCTACGGCAGAAGGTTCTTATTCAACAAAGCAACTCTGTCGTCCACAGCAGAAGTTTTAATTCAAAAAAGCAACTCTGTCGTCCACGGCAGAAGGTATCATTTCAAATAAGCTACTCTGCCGTCTACGGCAGACGATTCCAATTCAATAAGTAACTCTGCCGTGCACGGCGAAAGATTCCAATTCTATAAGGAAGTCTGCCGTCTACGGCAGAAGGTTTTTATTCAACAAAGCAACTCTGCCGTCCACGGCAGAAGTTTTAGTTCAAAAAAGCAACTCTGCCGTCCACGGCAGAAATTATCATCCCAAATAAGCTACTTTGCCGTCTACGGCAGACGATTGCAATTCAATAAGTACCTCTGCCGTGCACGGCGGAAGATTCCAATTAAAAAAAGCAACTCTGCCGTCTACGGCAGACGAATCCAATTCAATAAGTAACTCTGCCGTGCACGGCGGAAGATTCCAATTCTATAAGGAAGTCTGCCGTCTACGGCAGAAGGTTCTTATTCAACAAAGCAATTCTGCCGTCCACGGCAGAAGTTTTAATTCAAAAAAGCAACTCTGCCGTCCACGGCAGAAGGTATCATTTCAAATAAGCTACTCTGCCGTCTACGGCGGACGATTCCAATTCAATAAGTAACACTGCCGTGCACGGCGGAAGATTCCAATTCAACAAAGCAACTCTGCCGTCCACGGCAGAAGTTTTAATTCAAAAAAGCAATTCTGCCGTCCACGGCAGAAGGTATCATTTCAAATAAGCTACTCTGCCGTCAACGGCGGACGATTTCAATTCAATAAGTACCTCTGCCGTGCACGGCGGAAGATTTCAATTCAAAAAAGCAACTCTGCCGTCTACGGCAGACGATTCCAATTCAATAAGTAACTCTGCCGTGCACGGCGGAAGATTCCAATTCTATAAGGAAGTCTGCCGTCTACGGCAGAAGGTTTTTATTCAACAAAGCAACTCTGCCGTCCACGGCAGAAGTTTTAGTTCAAAAAAGCAACTCTGCCGTCCACGGCAGAAATTATCATCCCAAATAAGCTACTTTGCCGTCTACGGCAGACGATTGCAATTCAATAAGTACCTCTGCCGTGCACGGCGGAAGATTCCAATTAAAAAAAGCAACTCTGCCGTCTACGGCAGACGATTCCAATTCAATAAGTAACTCTGCCGTGCACGGCGGAAGATTCCAATTCAAAAAAGCAACTCTGCCGTCTACGGCAGACGATTCCAATACAATAAGTACCTCTGCCGTGCACGGCGGAAGATTCCAATTCTATAAGGAAGTTTGCCGTCTACGGCAGAAGGTTCTTATTCAACAAAGCAACTCTGCCGTCCACGGCATAAGTTTTAATTAAAAAAGGACCTCTGCCGTTCACGGCAAAAGATACCATTTCAAATAAGCTACTCTGCCGTCTACGGCGGACGATTCCAATTCAATAAGTAACACTGCCGTGCACGGCGGAAGATTCCAAATCAACAAAGCAACTCTGCCGTCCACGGCAGAAGTTTTAATTCAAAAAAGCAATTCTGCCGTCCACGGCAGAAGGTATCATTTCAAATAAGCTACTCTGCCGTCAACGGCGGACGATTCCAATTTAATAAGTACCTCTGCCGGGCACGACAGAAGGTACCATTTTAAATAAGCTACTCTGCCGTCTACGGCAGACGATTCCAATTCAATAAGTAACTCTGCCGTGCACGGCGGAAGATTCCAATTCTATAAGGAAGTCTGCCGTCTACGGCAGAAGGTTCTTATTCAACAAAGCAACTCTGCCGTCCACGGCATAAGTTTTAATTCAAAAAAGTAACTCTGCCGTTCACGGCAAAAGGTACCATTTCAAATAAGCTACTATGCCGTCTACGGCAGACGATTGCAATTCAATAAGTACCTCTGCCGTGCACGGCGGAAGATTCCAATTCAAAAAAGCAACTCTGCCGTCTACGGCAGACGATTCCAATTCAATAAGTAACTCTGCCGTGCACGGCGGAAGATTCCAATTCTATAAGGAAGTCTGCCGTCTACGGCAGAAGGTTCTTATTCAACAAAGAAAATCTGCGGTCCACGGCAGAAGTTTTAATTCAAAAAAGCAATTCTGCCGTCCACGGCAGAAGGTATCATTTCAAATAAGCTACTCTGCCGTCTACGGCAGACGATTGAAATTCAATAAGTACCTCTGCCGTGCACGGCGGAAGATTCCAATTCAAAAAAGCAACTCTGCCGTCTACAGCAGACGATTCCAATTCAATAAGTAACTCTGCCGTGCACGGCGGAAGATTCCAATTCTACAAGGAAGTCTGCCGTCTACGGCAGAAGGTTCTTATTCAACAAAGCAACTCTGCCGTCCACGGCATAAGTTTTAATTCAGAAAAGTAACTCTGCCGTCCACGGCAGAAGTTTTAGTTCAAAAAAGCAACTCTGCCGTCCACGGCAGAAGGTATCATTCCAACTTAGCTACTCTGCCGTCTACGGCAGACGATTCCAATTCAATAAGTACCTCTGCCGTGCACGGCGGAAGATAACAATTCAAAAAAGCAACTCTGCCGTCTACGGCAGACGATTCCCATTCAATAAGTAACTCTGCCGTGCACGGCGGAAGATTCCAATTCTATAAGGAAGTCTGCCGTCTACGGCAGAAGGTTCTTATTCAACAAAGCAACTCTGCCGTCCACGGCATAAGTTTTAATTCAAAAAAGTAACTCTGCCGTCCACGGCAGAAGTTTTAGTTCAAAAAAGCAACTCTGCCGTCCACGGCAGAAGGTATCATTCCAACTAAGCTACTCTGCCGTCTACGGCAGACGATTCCAATTCAATAAGTACCTCTGCCGTGCACGGCGGAAGATTCCAATTTAAAAAAGCAACTCTGCCGTCTACGGCATACGATTCCAATTCAATAAGTAACTCTGCCGTGCACGGCGGAAGATTCCAATTCTATAAGGAAGTCTGCCGTCTACGGCAGAAGGTTCTTATTCATTAAAGCAACTCTGTCGTCCACGGCAGAAGTTTTAATTCAAAAAAGCAACTCTGCCGTCCACGGCAGAAGGTATCATTTCAAATAAGCTACTCTGCCGTCTACGGCGGACGATTCCAATTCAACAAAGCAACTCTGCCGTCCACGGCAGAAGTTTTAATTCAAAAAAGCAATTCTGCCGTCCACGGCAGAAGGTATCATTTCAAATAACCTACTCTGCCGTCAACCCCGGACGATTCCAGTTTAATAAGTACCTCTGCCTTGCACGGCAGAAGGTACCATTTCAAATAAGCTACTCTGCCGTCTACGGCAGACGATTCCAATTCAATAAGTAACTCTGCCGTGCACGGCGGAAGATTCCAATTCTATAAGGAAGTCTGCCGTCTACGGCAGAAGGTTCTTATTCAACAAAGCAACTCTGCCGTCCACGGCATAAGTTTTAATTCAAAAAAGTAACTCTGCCGTTCACGGCAAAAGGTACCATTTCAAATAAGCTACTCTGCCGTCTACGGCAGACGATTCCAATTCAATAAGTAACACTGCCGTGCACGGCGGAAGATTCCAATTCAACAAAGCAAATCTGCCGTCCACGGCAGAAGTTTTAATTCAAAAAAGCAATTCTGCCGTCCACGGCAGAAGGTATCATATCAAATAAGCTATTCTGCCGTCAACGGCGGACGATTCCAATTTAATAAGTACCTCTGCCGTGCACGGCGGAAGATTTCAATTCAAAAAAGCAACTCTGCCGTCTACGGCAGACGATTCCAATTCAATAAGTAACTCTGCCGTGCACGGCGGAAGATTACAATTCAACAAAGCAACTCTGCCGTCCACGGCAGAAGTTTTAATTCAAAAAAGCAACTCTGCCGTCCACGGCAGAAGGTATCATTTCAAATAAGCTACTCTGCCGTCTACGGCAGACGATTCCAATTCAATAAGTACCTCTGCCGTTCACGGCGGAAGATTCCAATTCAAAAAAGCAACTCTGCCGTCTACGGCAGACGATTCCAATTCAATAAGTAACTCTACCGTGCACGGCGGAAGATTCCAATTCTATAAGGAAGTCTGCCGTCTACGGCAGAAGGTTCTTATTCAACAAAGCAACTCTGCCGTCCACGGCAGAAGTTTTAATTCAAAAAAGCAACTCTGCCGTCCACGGCAGAAGGTATCATTTCAAATAAGCTACTCTGCCGTCTACGGCGGACGATTCCAATTCAATAAGTACCTCTGCCGTGCACGGCGGAAGATTCCAATTCAAAAAAGCAACTCTGCCGTCCACGGCATAAGTTTTAGTTCAAAAAAGCAACTCTGCCGTCCACGGCAGAAGGTATCATTTTGAATAAGCTACTCTGCCGTCAACGGCGGACGATTCCAATTCAATAGGTACCTCTGCCGTGCACGGCGGAAGATTTCAATTCAAAAAAGCAACTCTGCCGTCTACGGCAGACGATTCCAATTCAATAAGTAACTCTGCCGTGCACGGCGGAAGATTCCAATTCTATAAGGAAGTCTGCCGTCTACGGCAGAAGGTTCTTATTCAACAAAGCAACTCTGCCGTCCACGGCAGAAGTTTTAATTCAAAAAAGCAACTCTGCAGTCCACGGCAGAAGGTATCATTTCAAATAAGCTACTCTGCCGTCTACGGCAGACGATTCCATTTCAATAAGTACCTCTGCCGTGCACGGCGAAAGATTCCAATTCAAAAAAGCAACTCTGCCGTCTACGGCAGACGATTCCTATTCAATAAGTACCTCTGCCGTGCACGGCGGAAGATTCCAATTCAAAAAAGCAAATCTGCCGTCTACGGCAGAAGATTCCAATTCAATAAGTAACTCTGCCGTGCACAGCGGAAGAATCCAATTCTATAAGGAAGTCTGCCGTCTACGGCAGAAGGTTCTTATTCAACAAAGCAACTCTGCCGTCCACGGCATAAGCTTTAATTCAAAAAAGTAACTCTGCCGTTCACGGCAAAAGGTACCATTTCAAATAAGCTACTCTGCCGTCTACGGCGGACGATTCCAATTCAATAAGTAACACTGCCGTGCACGGCGGAAGATTCCAATTTAACAAAACAACTCTGCCGTCCACGGCAGAAGTTTTAATTCAAAAAAGCAACTCTGCCGTCCACGGCAGAAGGTATCATTTCAAACAAGCTACTCTGCTGTCTACGGCAGACGATTCCAATTCAATAAGTACCTCTGCCGTGCACGGCGGAAGATTCCAATTCAAAAAAGCAACTCTGCCGTCTACGGCAGACGATTCCAATTCAATAAGTAACTCTGCCATGCACGGCGGAAGATTCCAATTCTATAAGGAAGTCTGCCGTCTACGGCAGAAGGTTCTTATTCAACAAAGCAACTCTGCCGTCCACGGCATAAGCTTTAATTCAAAAAAGTAACTCTTCCGTTCACGGCAAAAGATACCATTTCAAATAAGCTACTCTGCCGTCTACGGCAGACGATTCCAATTCAATAAACACCTCTGCCGTGCACGGCGGAACATTCCAATTCAAAAAAGCAACTCTGCCGTCTACGGCAGACGATTCCAATTCAATAAGTAACTCTGCCGTGCACGGCGGAAGATTCCAATTCTATAAGGAAGTCTGCCGTCTACGGCAGAAGGTTCTTATTCAACAAAGCAACTCTGCCGTCCACGGCATAAGTTTTAATTTAAAAAAAGTAACTCTGCCGTTCACGGCAAAAGATACCATTTCAAATAAGCTACTCTGCCGTCTACGGCGGACGATTCCAATTCAATAAGTAACACTGCCGTGCACGGCGGAAGATTCCAATTCAACAAAGCAACTCTGCCGTCCACGGCAGAAGTTTTAATTCAAAAAAGCAACTCTGCCGTCCACGGCAGAAGGTATCATTTTGAATAAGCTACTCTGCCGTCAACGGCGGACTATCCCAATTCAATAGGTACCTCTGCCGTGCACGGCGGAAGATTTCAATTCAAAAAAGCAACTCTGCCGTCTACGGCAGACGATTCCAATTCAATAAGTAACTCTGCCGTGCACGGCGGAAGATTCCAATTCTATAAGGAAGTCTGCCGTCTACGGCAGAAGGTTCTTATTCAACAAAGCAACTCTGCCGTCCACGGCATGAGTTTTAATTCAAAAAAGTAACTCTGCCGTTCACGGCAAAAGATACCATTTCAGATAAGCTACTCTGCCGTCTACGGCAGACGATTCCATTTCAATAAGTACCTCTGCCGTGCACGGCGGAAGATTCCAATTCAAAAAAGCAACTCTGCTGTCTACGGCAGACGATTCCAATTCAATAAGTAACTCTGCCGTGCACGGCGGAAGATTCCAATTCTATAAGGAAGTCTGCCGTCTACGGCAGAAGTTTTTTATACAACAAAGCAACTCTGCCGTCCACGGCAGAAGTTTTAATTCAGAAAAGCAACTCTGCCGTCCACGGCAGAAGGTATCATTTTAAATAAGCTACTCTGCCGTCAACGGCGGACGATTCCAATTCAATAAGTACCTCTGCCGTGCACGGCGGAAGATTCCAATTCAAAAAAGCAACTCTGCCGTCTACGGCAGAAGATTCCAATTCAATAAGTAACTCTGCCGTGCACGGCGGAAGAATCCAATTCTATAAGGAAGTCTGCCGTCTACGGCTGAAGGTTCTTATTCAACAAAGCAACTCTGCCGTCCACGGCAGAAGTTCTAATTCAAAAAAGTAACTCTGCCGTTCACGGCAAAAGGTACCATTTCAGATAAGCTACTCTGCCGTCTACGGCAGACGATTCCATTTCAATAAGTACCTCTGCCGTGCACGGCGGAAGATTCCAATTCAAAAAAGCAACTCTGCCGTCTACGGCAGACGATTCCAATTCAATAAGTTACTCTGCCGTGCACGGCGGAAGATTCCAATTCTATAAGGAAGTCTGCCGTCTACGGCAAAAGGTTCTTATTCAACAAAGCAATTCTGCCGTCCACGGCAGAAGTTTTAATTCAAAAAAGCAACTCTGCCGTCCACGGCAGAAGGTATCATTTCAAATAAGCTACTCTGCCGTCTACGGCAGACGATTCCAATTCAATAAGTAACTCTGCCGTGCACGGCGGAAGATTCCAATTCTATAAGGAAGTCTGCCGTCTACGGCAGAAGGTTCTTATTCAACAAAGCAACTCTGCCGTCCACGGCATAAGTTTTAATTCAAAAAAGTAATTCTGCCGTTCACGGCAAAAGGTACCATTTCAAATAAGCTACTCTGCCGTCTACGGCAGACGATTCCAATTCAATAAGTACCTCTGCCGTGCACGGCGGAAGATTCCAATTCAAAAAAGCAACTCTGCCGTCTACGGCAGACGATTCCAATTCAATAAGTAACTCTGCCGTGCACGGCGGAAGATTCCAATTCTATAAGGAAGTCTGCCGTCTACGGCAGAAGGTTTTTATTCAACAAAGCAACTCTGCCGTCCACGGCATAAGTTTTAATTCAAAAAAGTAACTCTGCCGTCCACGGCAGAAGTTTTAGTTCAAAAAAGCAACTCTGCCGTCCACGGCAGAAGGTATCATTCCAACTAAGCTACTCTGCCGTCTACGGCAGACGATTCCAATTCAATAAGTACCTCTGCCGTGCACGGCGGAAGATTCCAATTCAAAAAAGCAACTCTGCCGTCTACGGCAGACGATTCCAATTCAATAAGTAACTCTGCCGTGCACGGCGGAAGATTCCAATTCTATAAGGAAGTCTGCCGTCTACGGCAGAAGGTTCTTATTCAACAAAGCAACTCTGCCGTCCACGGCATAAGTTTTAATTCAAAAAAGTAACTCTGCCGTTCACGTCAAAAGATACCATTTCAAATAAGCTACTCTGCCGTCTACGGCGGACGATTCCAATTCAATAAGTAACACTGCCGTGCAAGGCGGAAGATTCCAATTCAACAAAGCAACTCTGCCGTCCATGGCAGAAGTTTTAATTCAAAAAAGCAACTCTGCCGTCCACGGCGGAAGGTATCATTTTAAATAAGCTACTCTGCCGTCAACGGCGGACGATTCCAATTCAATAGGTACCTCTGCCGTTCATGGCGGAAGATTTCAATTTAAAAAAGTAACTCTGCCGTTCACGGCAAAAGATACCATTTCAAATAAGCTACTCTGCCGTCTACGGCGGACGATTCCAATTCAATAAGTAACACTGCCGTGCACGGCGGAAGATTCCAATTCAACAAAGCAACTCTGCCGTCCACGGCAGAAGTTTTAATTCAAAAAAGCAATTCTGCCGTCCACGGCAGAAGGTATCATTTCAAATAAGCTACTATGCCGTCAACGGCGGACGATTCCAATTTAATAAGTACCTCTGCCGGGCACGGCAGAAGATACCATTTTAAATAAGCTACTCTGCCGTCTACGGCAGACGATTCCAATTCAATAAGTAACTCTGCCGTGCACGGCGGAAGATTCCAATTCTATAAGGAAGTCTGCCGTCTACGGCAGAAGGTTCTTATTCAACAAAGCAACTCTGCCTTCCACGGCAGAAGTTTTAATTCAAAAAAGCAACTCTGCCGTCCACGGCAGAAGGTATCATTTTAAATAACCTACTCTGCCGTCAACGGCGGACGATTCCAATTCAATAAGTACATCTGCCGTGCACGGCGGAAGATTCCAATTCAAAAAAGCAACTCTGCCGTCCACGGCAGAAGTTTTAATTCAAAAAAGTAACTCTGCCGTTCACGGCAAAAGGTACCATTTCAAATAAGCTACTCTGCCGTCCACGGCAGACGATTTCAATTCAATAAGATACTCTGCCGTGCACGGCGAAAGATTCCAATTCTATAAGGAAGTCTGCCGTCTACGGCAGAAGTTTCTTATTCAACAAAGCAACTCTGCCGTCCACGGCATAAGTTTTAATTCAAAAAAGTAGCTCTGCCGTTCACGGCAAAAGGTACCATTTCAAATAAGCTACTCTGCCGTCTACGGCAGACGATTCCATATCAATAAGTAACTCTGCCGTGCACGGCGGAAGATTCCAATTCTATAAGGAAGTCTGCCGTCTACGGCAGAAGGTTCTTATTCAACAAAGCAACTCTGCTCTCCACGGCAGAAGTTTTAGTTCAAAAAAGCAACTCTGCCGTCCACGGCAGAAGGTATCATTCCAAATAAGCTACTCTGCCGTCTACGGCAGACGTTTCCAATTTAATAAGTACCTCTGCCGTGCACGGCGGAAGATTCCAATTCAAAAAAGCAACTCTGCCGTCTACGGCAGACGATTCCAATTCAATAAGTAACTCTGCCGTGCACGGCGGAAGATTCCAATTCTATAAGGAAGTCTGCCGTCTACGGCAGAAGGTTCTTATTCAACAAAGCAACTCTGCCGTCCACGGCATAAGTTTTAATTCAAAAAAGTAACTCTGCCGTTCACGGCAAAAGATAGCATTTCAAATAAGCTACTCTGCCGTCTACGGCGGACGATTCCAATTCAATAAGTTACACTGCCATGCACGGCGGAAGATTCCAATTCAACAAAGCAACTCTGCCGTCCACGGCAGAAGTTTTAATTCAAAAAAGCAATTCTGCCGTCCACGGCAGAAGGTATTATTTCAAATAACCTACTCTGCCGTCAACGGCGGACGATTCCAATTCAATAAGTACCTCTGCCGTGCACGGCGGAAGATTTCAATTCAAAAAAGCAACTCTGCCGTCTACGGCAGACGATTCCAATTCAATAAGTAACTCTGCCGTGCACGGCGGAAGATTCCAATTCTATAAGGAAGTCTGCCGTCTACGGCAGAAGGTTCTTATTCAACAAAGCAACTCTGCCGTCCACGGCATAAGTTTTAATTCAAAAAAGTAACTCTTCCGTTCACGGCAAAAGATACCATTTCAAATAAGCTACTCTGCCGTCTGCGGCGGACGATTCCAATTCAATAAGTAACACTGCCGTGCACGGCGGAAGATTCCAATTCAACAAAGCAACTCTGCCGTCCACGGCAGAAGTTTTAATTCAAAAAAGTAACTCTGCCGTTCACGGCAAAAGGTACCATTTCTAATAAGCTACTCTGCCGTCCACGGCAGACGGTTCCAATTCAATAAGTAACTCTGCCGTGCACGGCGAAAGATTCCAATTCTATAAGGAAGTCTGCCGTCTACGGCAGAAGGTTCTTATTCAACAAAGCAACTCTGCCGTCCACGGCAGAAGTTTTAGTTCAAAAAAGCAACTCTGCCGTCCACGGCAGAAGGTATCATTTCAAATAAGCTACTCTGCCGTCTACGGCAGACGATTCCATATCAATAAGTAACTCTGCCGTGCACGGCGGAAGATTCCAATTCTATAAGGAAGTCTGCCGTCTACGGCAGAAGGTTCTTATTCAACAAAGCAACTCTGCTCTCCACGGCAGAAGTTTTAGTTCAAAAAAGCAACTCTGCCGTCCACGGCAGAAGGTATCATTCCAAATAAGCTACTCTGCCGTCTACGGCAGACGTTTCCAATTCAATAAGTACCTCTG
This sequence comes from Epinotia ramella, assembly GCA_947578815.1. NCBI lineage: Eukaryota > Metazoa > Arthropoda > Insecta > Lepidoptera > Tortricidae > Epinotia > Epinotia ramella. The sequence goes on from OX388216.1 coordinate 23,581,645, forward strand.
CCGTGCACGGCGGAAGATTCCAATTCAAACAGCAACTCTGCCGTCTACGGCAGACGATTCCAATTCAATAAGTAACTCTGCCGTGCACGGCGGAAGATTCCAATTCTATAAGGAAGTCTGCCGTCTACGGCAGAAGGTTCTTATTCAACAAAGCAACTCTGCCGTCCACGGCATAAGTTTTAATTCAAAAAAGTAACTCTGCCGTTCACGGCAAAAGATAGCATTTCAAATAAGCTACTCTGCCGTCTACGGCGGACGATTCCAATTCAATAAGTTACACTGCCATGCACGGCGGAAGATTCCAATTCAACAAAGCAACTCTGCCGTCCACGGCAGAAGTTTTAATTCAAAAAAGTAACTATGCCGTTCACGGCAAAAGGTACCATTTCAAATAAGCTACTCTGCCGTCCACGGCAGACGATTCCAATTCAATAAGTAACTCTGCCGTGCACGGCGGAAGATTCCAATTCTATAAGGAAGTCTGCCGTCTACGGCAGAAGGTTCTTATTCAACAAAGCAACTCTGCCTTCCACGGCAGAAGTTTTAATTCAAAAAGGCAACTCTGCCGTCCACGGCAGAAGGTATCATTTCAAATAAGCTACTCTGCCGTCAACGGCGAACGATTCCAATTTAATAAGTACCTCTGCCGGGCACGGCAGAAGATACCATTTTAAATAAGCTACTCTGCCGTCTACGGCAGACGATTCCAATTCAATAAGTAACTCTGCCGTGCACGGCGGAAGATTCCAATTCTATAAGGAAGTCTGCCGTCTACGGCAGAAGGTTCTTATTCAACAAAGCAACTCTGCCGTCCACGGCATAAGCTTTAATTCAAAAAAGTAACTCTTCCGTTCACGGCAAAAGATACCATTTCAAATAAGCTACTCTGCCGTCTACGGCAGACGATTCCAATTCAATAAACACCTCTGCCGTGCACGGCGGAACATTCCAATTCAAAAAAGCAACTCTGCCGTCTACGGCAGACGATTCCAATTCAATAAGTAACTCTGCCGTGCACGGCGGAAGATTCCAATTCTATAAGGAAGTCTGCCGTCTACGGCAGAAGGTTCTTATTCAACAAAGCAACTCTGCCGTCCACGGCATAAGTTTTAATTTAAAAAAAGTAACTCTGCCGTTCACGGCAAAAGATACCATTTCAAATAAGCTACTCTGCCGTCTACGGCGGACGATTCCAATTCAATAAGTAACACTGCCGTGCACGGCGGAAGATTCCAATTCAACAAAGCAACTCTGCCGTCCACGGCAGAAGTTTTAATTCAAAAAAGCAACTCTGCCGTCCACGGCAGAAGGTATCATTTTGAATAAGCTACTCTGCCGTCAACGGCGGACGATCCCAATTCAATAGGTACCTCTGCCGTGCACGGCGGAAGATTTCAATTCAAAAAAGCAACTCTGCCGTCTACGGCAGACGATTCCAATTCAATAAGTAACTCTGCCGTGCACGGCGGAAGATTCCAATTCTATAAGGAAGTCTGCCGTCTACGGCAGAAGGTTCTTATTCAACAAAGCAACTCTGCCGTCCACGGCATGAGTTTTAATTCAAAAAAGTAACTCTGCCGTTCACGGCAAAAGATACCATTTCAGATAAGCTACTCTGCCGTCTACGGCAGACGATTCCATTTCAATAAGTACCTCTGCCGTGCACGGCGGAAGATTCCAATTCAAAAAAGCAACTCTGCTGTCTACGGCAGACGATTCCAATTCAATAAGTAACTCTGCCGTGCACGGCGGAAGATTCCAATTCTATAAGGAAGTCTGCCGTCTACGGCAGAAGTTTTTTATACAACAAAGCAACTCTGCCGTCCACGGCAGAAGTTTTAATTCAGAAAAGCAACTCTGCCGTCCACGGCAGAAGGTATCATTTTAAATAAGCTACTCTGCCGTCAACGGCGGACGATTCCAATTCAATAAGTACCTCTGCCGTGCACGGCGGAAGATTCCAATTCAAAAAAGCAACTCTGCCGTCTACGGCAGAAGATTCCAATTCAATAAGTAACTCTGCCGTGCACGGCGGAAGAATCCAATTCTATAAGGAAGTCTGCCGTCTACGGCAGAAGGTTCTTATTCAACAAAGCAACTCTGCCGTCCACGGCAGAAGTTCTAATTCAAAAAAGTAACTCTGCCGTTCACGGCAAAAGGTACCATTTCAGATAAGCTACTCTGCCGTCTACGGCAGACGATTCCATTTCAATAAGTACCTCTGCCGTGCACGGCGGAAGATTCCAATTCAAAAAAGCAACTCTGCCGTCTACGGCAGACGATTCCAATTCAATAAGTTACTCTGCCGTGCACGGCGGAAGATTCCAATTCTATAAGGAAGTCTGCCGTCTACGGCAGAAGGTTCTTATTCAACAAAGCAATTCTGCCGTCCACGGCAGAAGTTTTAATTCAAAAAAGCAACTCTGCCGTCCACGGCAGAAGGTATCATTTCAAATAAGCTACTCTGCCGTCTACGGCAGACGATTCCAATTCAATAAGTAACTCTGCCGTGCACGGCGGAAGATTCCAATTCTATAAGGAAGTCTGCCGTCTACGGCAGAAGGTTCTTATTCAACAAAGCAACTCTGCCGTCCACGGCATAAGTTTTAATTCAAAAAAGTAATTCTGCCGTTCACGGCAAAAGGTACCATTTCAAATAAGCTACTCTGCCGTCTACGGCAGACGATTCCAATTCAATAAGTACCTCTGCCGTGCACGGCGGAAGATTCCAATTCAAAAAAGCAACTCTGCCGTCTACGGCAGACGATTCCAATTCAATAAGTAACTCTGCCGTGCACGGCGGAAGATTCCAATTCTATAAGGAAGTCTGCCGTCTACGGCAGAAGGTTTTTATTCAACAAAGCAACTCTGCCGTCCACGGCATAAGTTTTAATTCAAAAAAGTAACTCTGCCGTCCACGGCAGAAGTTTTAGTTCAAAAAAGCAACTCTGCCGTCCACGGCAGAAGGTATCATTCCAACTAAGCTACTCTGCCGTCTACGGCAGACGATTCCAATTCAATAAGTACCTCTGCCGTGCACGGCGGAAGATTCCAATTCAAAAAAGCAACTCTGCCGTCTACGGCAGACGATTCCAATTCAATAAGTAACTCTGCCGTGCACGGCGGAAGATTCCAATTCTATAAGGAAGTCTGCCGTCTACGGCAGAAGGTTCTTATTCAACAAAGCAACTCTGCCGTCCACGGCATAAGTTTTAATTCAAAAAAGTAACTCTGCCGTTCACGTCAAAAGATACCATTTCAAATAAGCTACTCTGCCGTCTACGGCGGACGATTCCAATTCAATAAGTAACACTGCCGTGCAAGGCGGAAGATTCCAATTCAACAAAGCAACTCTGCCGTCCATGGCAGAAGTTTTAATTCAAAAAAGCAACTCTGCCGTCCACGGCGGAAGGTATCATTTTAAATAAGCTACTCTGCCGTCAACGGCGGACGATTCCAATTCAATAGGTACCTCTGCCGTTCATGGCGGAAGATTTCAATTTAAAAAAGTAACTCTGCCGTTCACGGCAAAAGATACCATTTCAAATAAGCTACTCTGCCGTCTACGGCGGACGATTCCAATTCAATAAGTAACACTGCCGTGCACGGCGGAAGATTCCAATTCAACAAAGCAACTCTGCCGTCCACGGCAGAAGTTTTAATTCAAAAAAGCAATTCTGCCGTCCACGGCAGAAGGTATCATTTCAAATAAGCTACTATGCCGTCAACGGCGGACGATTCCAATTTAATAAGTACCTCTGCCGGGCACGGCAGAAGATACCATTTTAAATAAGCTACTCTGCCGTCTACGGCAGACGATTCCAATTCAATAAGTAACTCTGCCGTGCACGGCGGAAGATTCCAATTCTATAAGGAAGTCTGCCGTCTACGGCAGAAGGTTCTTATTCAACAAAGCAACTCTGCCTTCCACGGCAGAAGTTTTAATTCAAAAAAGCAACTCTGCCGTCCACGGCAGAAGGTATCATTTTAAATAAGCTACTCTGCCGTCAACGGCGGACGATTCTTATTCAATAAGTACATCTGCCGTGCACGGCGGAAGATTCCAATTCAAAAAAGCAACTCTGCCGTCCACGGCAGAAGTTTTAATTCAAAAAAGTAACTCTGCCGTTCACGGCAAAAGGTACAATTTCAAATAAGCTACTCTGCCGTCCACGGCAGACGATTTCAATTCAATAAGATACTCTGCCGTGCACGGCGAAAGATTCCAATTCTATAAGGAAGTCTGCCGTCTACGGCAGAAGTTTCTTATTCAACAAAGCAACTCTGCCGTCCACGGCATAAGTTTTAATTCAAAAAAGTAGCTCTGCCGTTCACGGCAAAAGGTACCATTTCAAATAAGCTACTCTGCCGTCTACGGCAGACGATTCCATATCAATAAGTAACTCTGCCGTGCACGGCGGAAGATTCCAATTCTATAAGGAAGTCTGCCGTCTACGGCAGAAGGTTCTTATTCAACAAAGCAACTCTGCTCTCCACGGCAGAAGTTTTAGTTCAAAAAAGCAACTCTGCCGTCCACGGCAGAAGGTATCATTCCAAATAAGCTACTCTGCCGTCTACGGCAGACGTTTCCAATTTAATAAGTACCTCTGCCGTGCACGGCGGAAGATTCCAATTCAAAAAAGCAACTCTGCCGTCTACGGCAGACGATTCCAATTCAATAAGTAACTCTGCCGTGCACGGCGGAAGATTCCAATTCTATAAGGAAGTCTGCCGTCTACGGCAGAAGGTTCTTATTCAACAAAGCAACTCTGCCGTCCACGGCATAAGTTTTAATTCAAAAAAGTAACTCTGCCGTTCACGGCAAAAGATAGCATTTCAAATAAGCTACTCTGCCGTCTACGGCGGACGATTCCAATTCAATAAGTTACACTGCCATGCACGGCGGAAGATTCCAATTCAACAAAGCAACTCTGCCGTCCACGGCAGAAGTTTTAATTCAAAAAAGCAATTCTGCCGTCCACGGCAGAAGGTATTATTTCAAATAACCTACTCTGCCGTCAACGGCGGACGATTCCAATTCAATAAGTACCTCTGCCGTGCACGGCGGAAGATTTCAATTCAAAAAAGCAACTCTGCCGTCTACGGCAGACGATTCCAATTCAATAAGTAACTCTGCCGTGCACGGCGGAAGATTCCAATTCTATAAGGAAGTCTGCCGTCTACGGCAGAAGGTTCTTATTCAACAAAGCAACTCTGCCGTCCACGGCATAAGTTTTAATTCAAAAAAGTAACTCTTCCGTTCACGGCAAAAGATACCATTTCAAATAAGCTACTCTGCCGTCTACGGCGGACGATTCCAATTCAATAAGTAACACTGCCGTGCACGGCGGAAGATTCCAATTCAACAAAGCAACTCTGCCGTCCACGGCAGAAGTTTTAATTCAAAAAAGTAACTCTGCCGTTCACGGCAAAAGGTACCATTTCTAATAAGCTACTCTGCCGTCCACGGCAGACGGTTCCAATTCAATAAGTAACTCTGCCGTGCACGGCGAAAGATTCCAATTCTATAAGGAAGTCTGCCGTCTACGGCAGAAGGTTCTTATTCAACAAAGCAACTCTGCCGTCCACGGCAGAAGTTTTAGTTCAAAAAAGCAACTCTGCCGTCCACGGCAGAAGGTATCATTTCAAATAAGCTACTCTGCCGTCTACGGCAGACGATTCCATATCAATAAGTAACTCTGCCGTGCACGGCGGAAGATTCCAATTCTATAAGGAAGTCTGCCGTCTACGGCAGAAGGTTCTTATTCAACAAAGCAACTCTGCTCTCCACGGCAGAAGTTTTAGTTCAAAAAAGCAACTCTGCCGTCCACGGCAGAAGGTATCATTCCAAATAAGCTACTCTGCCGTCTACGGCAGACGTTTCCAATTCAATAAGTACCTCTGCCGTGCACGGCGGAAGATTCCAATTCAAAAAAGCAACTCTGCCGTCTACGGCAGACGATTCCAATTCAATAAGTAACTCTGCCGTGCACGGCGGAAGATTCCAATTCTATAAGGAAGTCTGCCGTCTACGGCAGAAGGTTCTTATTCAACAAAGCAACTCTGCCGTCCACGGCATAAGTTTTAATTCAAAAAAGTAACTCTGCCGTTCACGGCAAAAGATAGCATTTCAAATAAGCTACTCTGCCGTCTACGGCGGACGATTCCAATTCAATAAGTTACACTGCCATGCACGGCGGAAGATTCCAATTCAACAAAGCAACTCTGCCGTCCACGGCAGAAGTTTTAATTCAAAAAAGTAACTATGCCGTTCACGGCAAAAGGTACCATTTCAAATAAGCTACTCTGCCGTCCACGGCAGACGATTCCAATTCAATAAGTAACTCTGCCGTGCACGGCGGAAGATTCCAATTCTATAAGGAAGTCTGCCGTCTACGGCAGAAGGTTCTTATTCAACAAAGCAACTCTGCCTTCCACGGCAGAAGTTTTAATTCAAAAAGGCAACTCTGCCGTCCACGGCAGAAGGTATCATTTCAAATAAGCTACTCTGCCGTCAACGGCGGACGATTCCAATTTAATAAGTACCTCTGCCGGGCACGGCAGAAGATACCATTTTAAATAAGCTACTCTGCCGTCTACGGCAGACGATTCCAATTCAATAAGTAACTCTGCCGTGCACGGCGGAAGATTCCAATTCTATAAGGAAGTCTGCCGTCTACGGCAGAAGGTTCTTATTCAACAAAGCAACTCTGCCTTCCACGGCAGAAGTTTTAATTCAAAAAAGCAACTCTGCCGTCCACGGCAGAAGGTATCATTTTAAATAAGCTACTCTGCCGTCAACGGCGGACGATTCCAATTCAATAAGTACATCTGCCGTGCACGGCGGAAGATTCCTATTCAAAAAAGCAACTCTGCCGTCCACGGCAGAAGTTTTAATTCAAAAAAGTAACTCTGCCGTTCACGGCAAAAGGTACCATTTCAAATAAGCTACTCTGCCGTCCACGGCAGACGGTTCCAATTCAATAAGTAACTCTGCCGTGCACGGCGAAAGATTCCAATTCCACTTATTTGAAATGGTACCTTTTGCCGTGAACGGCAGAGTTACTTTTTTGAATTAAAACTTATGCCGTGGACGGCAGAGTTGCTTTGTTGAATAAGAACCTTCTGCCGTAGACGGCAGACTTCCTTATAGAATTGGAATCTTCCGCCGTGCACGGCAGAGTTACTTATTGAATTGGAATCGTCTGCCGTAGACGGCAGAGTTGCTTTTTTGAATTGGAATCTTCCACCGTGCACGGCAGAGGTACTTATTGAATTGGAATTGTCCGCCGTTGACGGCAGAGTAGCTTATTTGAAATGATACCTTCTGCCGTGGACGGCAGAGTTCCTTTTTTGAATTAAAACTTCTGCCGTGGACGGCAGAGTTGCTTTGTTGAATAAGAAACTTCAACCGTTGACGGCAGACTTCCTTATAGAATTGGAATGTTCCGCCGTGCACGGCAGAGTTACTTATTGAATAGGAATCGTCTGCCGTAGACGGCAGAGTAGCTTATTTGAAATGGTACCTTCTGCCGTGCACGGCAGAGGTACTTACTAAACTGGAGTCGTCCGCCGTTTACGGCAGAGTAGGTTATTTGAAATGATACCTTCTGCCGTGGACGGCAGAATTGCTTTTTTGAATTAAAACTTCTGCCGTGGACGGCAGATTTGCTTTGTTGAATTGGAATCTTCCACCGTGCACGGCAGTGTTACTTATTGAATTGGAATCGTCTGCCGTAGACGGCAGAGTAGCTTATTTGAAATGGTACCTTTTGCCGTGACCGGCAGAGTTACTTTTTTGAATTAAAACTTATGCCGTGGACGGCAGAGTTGCTTTGTTGAATAAGAACCTTCTGCCGTAGACGGCAGACTTCCTTATAGAATTGGAATCTTCCGCCGTGCACGGCAGAGTTACTTATTCAATTGGAATCGTCTGCCGTAGACGGCAGAGTAGCTTATTTGAAATGGTACCTTCTGCCGTGCACGGCAGAGGTACTTATTAAACTGGAATATTCCGCCGTTGACGGCAGAGTAGGTTATTTGAAATGATACCTTCTGCCGTGGACGGCAGAATTGCTTTTTTGAATTAAAACTTCTGCCGTGGACGGCAGAGTTGCTTTGTTGAATTGGAATCTTCCGCCGTGCACGGCAGTGTTACTTATTGAATTGGAATCGTCCGCCGTAGACGGCAGAGTAGCTTATTTGAAATGATACCTTCTGCCGTGGACGGCAGAGTTGCTTTTTTGAATTAAAACTTCTGCCGTGGACGACAGAGTTGCTTTGTTGAATAAGAACCTTCTGCCGTAGACGGCAGACTTCCTTATAGAATTGGAATCTTCCGCCGTGCACGGCAGAGTTACTTATTGAATTGGAATCGTCTGCCGTAGACGGCAGAGTAGCTTATTTGAAATGGTACCTTCTGCCGTGCACGGCAGAGGTACTTATTAAACTGGAATCGTCTGCCGTAGATGGCAGAGTAGCTTATTTGAAATGATACCTTCTGCCGTGAACGGCAGAGGTACTTATTGAATTGGAATCGTCTGCCGTAGACGGCAGAGTAGCTTATTTGGAATGATACCTTCTGCCGTGGACGGCAGAGTTGCTTTTTTGAACTAAAACTTCTGCCGTGGACGGCAGAGTTGCTTTGTTGAATAAGAACCTTCTTCCGTAGACGGCAGACTTCCTTATAGAATTGGAATCTTCCGCCGTGCACGGCAGAAATACTTATTGAATTGGAATCGTCTGCCGTAGACGGCAGAGTTGCTTTTTTGAATTGGAATCTTCCGCCGTGCACGGCAGAGGTACTTATTTAATTGGAATCGTCTGCCGTAGACGGAAGAGTAGCTTATTTGGAATGATACCTTCTGCCGTGGACGGCAGAATTGCTTTTTTGAACTAAAACTTCTGCCGTGGACGGCAGAGTTGCTTTGTTGAATAAGAACCTTCTGCCGTAGACGGCAGAATTCCTTATAGAATTGGAATCTTCCGCCGTGCACGGCAGAGTTACTTATTGAATTGGAATCGTCTGCCGTAGACGGCAGAGTAGCTTATTTGAAATGGTACCTTCTGCCGTGCACGGCAGAGGTACTTATTAAACTGGAATCGTCCGCCGTTGACGGCAGAGTAGGTTATTTGAAATGATACCTTCTGCCGTGGACGGCATAAATGCTTTTTTGAATTAAAACTTATGCCGTGGACGGCAGAGTTGCTTTGTTGAATAAGAACCTTCTGCCGTAGACGGCAGACTTCCTTATAGAATTGGAATCTTCCGCCGTGCACGGCAGAGTTACTTATTGAATTGGAATCGTCTGCCGTAGACGGCAGAGTAGCTTATTTGAAATGGTACCTTCTGCCGTGCACGGCAGTGTTACTTATTGAATTGGAATCGTCTGCCGTAGACGGCAGAGTAGCTTATTTGAAATGGTATCTTTTGCCGTGAACGGCAGAGTTACTTTTTTGAATTAAAACTTATGCCGTGGACGGCAGAGTTGCTTTGTTGAATAAGAACCTTCTGCCGTAGACGGCAGACTTCCTTATAGAATTGGAATCTTCCGCCGTGCACGGCAGAGTTACTTATTGAATTGGAATCGTCTGCCGTAGACGGCAGAGTTGCTTTTTTGAATTGAAATCTTCCGCCGTGCACGGCAGAGGTACTTATTAAATTGGAATCGTCCGCCGTTGACGGCAGAGTAGCTTATTTAAAATGATACCTTCTGCCGTGGACGGCAGAGTTGCTTTTTTGAATTCAAACTTCTGCCGTGGACGGCAGAGTTGCTTTGTTGAATAAGAAACTTCTGCCGTTGACGGCAGACTTCCTTATAGAATTGGAATGTTCCGCCGTGCACGGCAGAGTTACTTATTGAATTGGAATCGTCTGCCGTAGACGGCAGAGTAGCTTATTTGAAATGGTACCTTCTGCCGTGCACGGCAGAGGTACTTATTAAACTGGAGTCGTCCGCCGTTGACGGCAGAGTAGGTTATTTGAAATGATACCTTCTGCCGTGGACGGCAGATTTGCTTTGTTGAATTGGAATCTTCCACCGTGCACGGCAGTGTTACTTATTGAATTGGAATCGTCTGCCGTAGACGGCAGAGTAGCTTATTTGAAATGGTACCTTTTGCCGTGAACGGCAGAGTTACTTTTTTGAATTAAAACTTATGCCGTGGACGGCAGAGTTGCTTTGTTGAATAAGAACCTTCTGCCGTAGACGGCAGACTTCCTTATAAAATTGGAATCTTCCGCCGTGCACGGCAGAGTTACTTATTCAATTGGAATCGTCTGCCGTAGACGGCAGAGTAGCTTATTTGAAATGGTACCTTCTGCCGTGCACGGCAGAGGTACTTATTAAACTGGAATCGTCTGCCGTTGACGGCAGAGTAGGTTATTTGAAATGATACCTTCTGCCGTGGACGGCAGAATTGCTTTTTTGAATTAAAACTTTTGCCGTGGACGGCAGAGTTGCTTTGTTGAATTGGAATCTTCCGCCGTGCACGGCAGTGTTACTTATTGAATTGGAATCGTCCGCCGTAGACGGCAGAGTAGCTTATTTGAAATGATACCTTCTGCCGTGGACGGCAGAGTTCCTTTTTTGAATTAAAACTTCTGCCGTGGACGGCAGAGTTGCTTTGTTGAATAAGAACCTTCTGCCGTAGACGGCAGACTTCCTTATAGAATTGGAATCTTCCGCCGTGCACGGCAGAGTTACTTATTCAATTGGAATCGTCTGCCGTAGACGGCAGAGTAGCTTATTTGAAATGCTACCTTCTGCCGTGCACGGCAGAGGTACTTATTAAACTGGAATCGTCCGCCGTAGACGGCAGAGTAGCTTATTTGAAATGATACCTTTTGCCGTGAACGGCAGAGTTACTTTTTTGAATTAAAACTTATGCCATGGACGGCAGAGTTGCTTTGTTGAATAAGAACCTTCTGCCGTAGACGGCAGACTTCCTTATAGAATTGGAATCTTCCGCCATGCACGGCAGAGTTACTTATTTAATTGGAATCGTCTGCCGTAGACGGCAGAGTTGCTTTTTTGAATTGGAATCTTCCGCCGTGCACGGCAGAGGTACTTACTGAAATGGAATCGTCTGCCGTAGACGGCAGAGTAGCTTATCTGAAATGGTACCTTTTGCCGTGAACAGCAGAGTTACTTTTTTGAATTAAAACTTCTGCCGTGGACGGCAGAGTTGCTTTGTTGAATTGAAATCTTCCGCCGTGCCTGGCAGTGTTACTTATTGAATTGGAATCGTCTGCCGTAGACGGCAGAGTAGCTTATTTGAAATGGTACCTTTTGCCGTGAACGGCAGAGTTACTTTTTTGAATTAAAACTTATGCCATGGACGGCAGAGTTGCTTTGTTGAATAAGAACCTTCTGCCGTAGACGGCAGACTTCCTTATAGAAATGGAATCTTCCGCCATGCACGGCAGAGTTACTTATTGAATTGGAATCGTCTGCCGTAGACGGCAGAGTAGCTTATTTAAAATGGTCCCTTCTGCCGTGCCCGGCAGATATACTTATTAAATTGGAATCGTCCGCCGTTGACGGCAGAGTAGCTTATTTGAAATGATACCTTCTGCCGTGGACGGCAGAATTGCTTTTTTGAATTAAAACTTCTGCCGTGGACGGCAGAGTTGCTTTGTTGAATTGGAATCTTCCGCCGTGCACGGCAGTGTTACTTATTGAATTGGAATCGTCCGCCGTAAACGGCAGAGTAGCTTATTTGAAATGGTATCTTTTGCCGTGAACGGCAGAGTTACTTTTTTGAATTAAAACTTATGCCGTGGACGGCAGAGTTGCTTTGTTAAATAAGAACCTTCAGCCGTAGACGGCAGACTTCCTTATAGAATTGGAATCTTCCGCCGTGCACGGCGGAGTTACTTATTGAATTGGAATCGTCTGCCGTAGACGGCAGAGTTGCTTTTTTGAATTGAAATCTTCCGCCGTGCACGGCAGAGGTACCTATTGAATTGGAATCGTCCGCCGTTGACGGCAGAGTAGCTTATTTAAAATGATACCTTCTGCCGTGGACGGCAGAGTTGCTTTTTTGAATTAAAACGTCTGCCGTGGACGGCAGAGTTGCTTTGTTGAATTGGAATCTTCCGCCGTGCACGGCAGAGTTACTTATTGAATTGGAATCGTCTGCCGTAGACGGCAGAGTTGCTTTTTTGAATTGAAATCTTCCGCCGTGCACGGCAGAGGTACCTATTGAATTGGAATCGTCCGCCGTTGACGGCAGAGTAGCTTATTTAAAATTATACCTTCTGCCGTGGACGGCAGAGTTGCTTTTTTGAATTAAAACTTCTGCCGTGGACGGCAGAGTTGCTTTGTTGAATTGGAATCTTTCGCCGTGCACGGCAGTGTTACTTATTGAATTGGAATCGTCCGCCGTAGACGGCAGAGTAGCTTATTTGAAATGGTATCTTTTGCCGTGAACGGCAGAGTTACTTTTTTGAATTAAAACTTATGCCGTGGACGGCAGAGTTGCTTTGTTGAATAAGAACCTTCTGCCGTAGACGGCAGACTTCCTTATAGAATTGGATTCTTCCGCCGTGCACGGCAGAGTTACTTATTGAATTGGAATCTTCTGCCGTAGACGGCAGAGTTGCTTTTTTGAATTGGAATCTTCCGCCGTGCACGGCAGAGGTACTTATTGAATTGGAATCGTCCGCCGTTGACGGCAGAGTAGCTTATTAAAAATGATACCTTCTGCCATGGACGGCAGAGTTGCTTTTTTGAATTAAAACTTCTGCCGTGGACGGCAGAGTTGCTTTGTTGAAAAAAAAACTTCTGCCGTAGACGGCAGACTTCCTTATAGAATTGGAATCTTCCGCCATGCACGGCAGAGTTACTTATTGAATTGGAATCGTCTGCCGTAGACGGCAGAGTTGCTTTTCTGAATTGGAATCTTTCGCCGTGCACGGCAGAGGTACTTATTGAAATGGAATCGTCTGCCGTAGACGGCAGAGTAGCTTATTTGAAATGATACCTTCTGCCGTGGACGGCAGAGTTGCTTTTTTGAATTAAAACTTCTGCCGTGGACGGCAGAGTTGCTTTGTTGAATAAGAACCTTCTGCCGTAGACGGCAGACTTCCTTATAGAATTAGAATCTTCCGCCGTGCACGGCAGAGTTACTTATTGAATTGGAATCGTCTGCCGTAGACGGCAGAGTTGCTTTTCTGAATTGGAATCTTCCGCCGTGCACGGCAGAGGTACTTATTGAAATGGAATCGTCTGCCGTAGACGGCAGAGTAGCTTATCTGAAATGGTACCTTTTGCCGTGAACGGCAGAGTTACTTTTTTGAATTAAAACTTCTGCCGTGGACGGCAGAGTTGCTTTGTTGAATTGAAATCTTCCGCCGTGCACGGCAGTGTTACTTATTGAATTGGAATCGTCCGCCTTAGACGGCAGAGTAGCTTATTTGAATTGGTATCTTTTGCCGTGGACGGCAGAGTTACTTTTTTGAATTAAAACTTATGCCGTGGACGGCAGAGTTGCTTTGTTGAATAAGAACCTTCTGCCGTAGACGGCAGACTTCCTTATAGAATTGGATTCTTCCGCCGGGCACGGCGGAGTTACTTATTGAATTGGAATCGTCTGCCGTAGACGGCAGAGTTGCTTTTTTGAATAGGAATCTTCCGCCGTGCACGGCAGAGCTACTTATTGAATTGCAATCGTCTGCCGTAGACGGCAGAGTAGCTTATTTGGAATGATACCTTCTGCCGTGGACGGCAGAGTTGCTTTTTTGAACTAAAACTTCTGCCGTGGACGGCAGAGTTGCTTTGTTGAATAAGAAACTTCTGCCGTAGACGGCAGACTTCCTTATAGAATTGGAATCTTCCGCCGTGCACGGCAGAGTTACTTCTTGAATTGGAATCGTCTGCCGTAGACGGCAGAGTAGCTTATTTGAAATGGTACCTACTGCCGTGCACGGCAGATGTACTTATTAAACTGGAAATCGTCCACCGTTGACGGCAGAGTAGGTTATTGGAAATGATACCTTCTGCCGTGGACGGCAGAATTGCTTTTTTGAATTAAAACTTCTGCCGTGGACGGCAGATTTGCTTTGTTGAATTGGAATCTTTCGCCGTGCACGGCAGTGTTACCTATTGAATTGGAATCGTCTGCCGTAGACGGCAGAGTAGCTTATTTGAAATGGTATCTTTTGCCGTGAACGGCAGAGTTACTTTTTTGAATTAAAACTTATGCCGTGGACGGCAGAGTTGCTTTGTTGAATAAGAACCTTCTGCCGTAGACGGCAGACTTCCTTATAGAATTGGAATCTTCCGCCGTGCACGGCAGAGGTACTTATTGAATTGGAATCGTCCGCCGTTGACGGCAGAGTAGCTTATTTAAAATGATACCTTCTGCCGTGGACGGCAGAGTTGCTTTTTTGAATTAAAACTTCTGCCGTGGACGGCAGAGTTGCTTTGTTGAATAAGAAACTTCTGCCGTTGACGGCAGACTTCCTTATAGAATTGGAATCTTCCGCCGTGCACGGCAGAGTTACTTATTGAATTGGAATCGTCTGCCGTAGACGGCAGAGTAGCTTATTTGAAATGGTTCCTTCTGCCGTGCACGGCAGAGGTACTTATTAAACTGGAATCGTCCGCGGTTGACGGCAGAGTAGGTTATTTGAAATGATACCTTCTGCCGTGGACGGCAGAATTGCTTTTTTGAATTAAAACTTCTGCCGTGGACGGAAAAGTTGCTTTGTTGAATTGGAATCTTCCGCCGTGCACGGCAGTGTTACTTATTGAATTGGAATCGTCCGCCGTAGACGGCAGATTAGCTTATTTGAAATGATACCTTCTGCCGTGGACGGCAGAGTTGCTTTTTTGAATTAAAACTTCTGCCGTGGACGACAGAGTTGCTTTGTTGAATAAGAACCTTCTGCCGTAGACGGCAGACTTCCTTATAGAATTGGAATCTTCCGCCGTGCACGGCAGAGTTACTTATTGAATTTGAATCGTCTGCCGTAGACGGCAGAGTTGCTTTTTTGAATTGGAATCTTCCGCCGTGTACGGCAGAGGTACTTATTGAATTGCAATCGTCTGCCGTAGACGGCAGAGTAGCTTATTTGGAATGATACCTTCTGCCGTGGACGGCAGAGTTGCTTTTTTGAACTAAAACTTCTGCCGTGGACGGCAGAGTTGCTTTGTTGAATAAGAAACTTCTGCCGTAGACGGCAGACTTCCTTATAGAATTGGAATCTTCCGCCGTGCACGGCAGAGTTACTTATTGAATTGGAATCGTCTGCGGTAGACGGCAGAGTAGCTTATTTGAAATGGTACCTACTGCCGTGCACGGCAGATGTACCTATTAAACTGGAAATCGTCCGCCGTTGACGGCAGAGTAGGTTATTGGAAATGATACCTTCTGCCGTGGACGGCAGAATTGCTTTTTTGAATTAAAACTTCTGCCGTGGACGGCAGATTTGCTTTGTTGAATAAGAAACTTCTGCCGTAGACGGCAGACTTCCTTATAGAATTGGAATCTTCCGCCGTGCACGGCAGAGTTACTTATTGAATTGGAATCGTCTGCCGTAGACGGCAGAGTAGCTTATTTGAAATGGTACCTACTGCCGTGCACGGCAGATGTACTTATTAAACTGGAAATCGTCCACCGTTGACGGCAGAGTAGGTTATTGGAAATGATACCTTCTGCCTTGGACGGCAGATTTGCTTTGTTGAATTGGAATCTTTCGCCGTGCACGGCAGTGTTACCTATTGAATTGGAATCGTCTGCCGTAGACGGCAGAGTAGCTTATTTGAAATGGTATCTTTTGCCGTGAACGGCAGAGTTACTTTTTTGAATTAAAACTTATGCCGTGGACGGCAGAGTTGCTTTGTTGAATAAGAACCTTCTGCCGTAGACGGCAGACATCCTTATAGAATTGGAATCTTCCGCCGTGCACGGCAGAGGTACTTATTGAATTGGAATCGTCCGCCGTTGACGGCAGAGTAGCTTATTTAAAATGATACCTTCTGCCGTGGACGGCAGAGTTGCTTTTTTGAATTAAAACTTCTGCCGTGGACGGCAGAGTTGCTTTGTTGAATAAGAAACTTCTGCCGTTGACGGCAGATTTCCTTATAGAATTGAAATCTTCCGCCGTGCACGGCAGAGTTACTTATTGAATTGGAATCGTCTGCCGTAGACGGCAGAGTAGCTTATTTGAAATGGTACCTTCTGCCGTGCACGGCAGAGGTACTTATTAAACTGGAATCGTCCGCCGTTGACGGCAGAGTAGGTTATTTGAAATGATACCTTCTGCCGTGGACGGCAGAATTGCTTTTTTGAATTAAAACTTCTGCCGTGGACGGCAGATTTTCTTTGTTGAATTGGAATCTTCCGCCGTGCACGGCAGTGTTACTTATTGAATTGGAATCGTCTGCCGTAGACGGCAGAGTAGCTTATTTGAAATGGTACCTTTTGCCGTGAACGGCAGAGTTACTTTTTTGAATTAAAACTTATGCCGTGGACGGCAGAGTTGCTTTGTTGAATAAGAACCTTCTGCCGTAGACGGCAGACTTCCTTATAGAATAAGAATCTTCCGCCGTGCACGGCAGAGTTACTTATTGAATTGGAATCGTCTGCCGTAGACGGCAGAGTAGCTTATTTGAAATGATACCTTCTGCCGTGGACGGCAGAGTTTTCTTTTTTTGAATTAAAACTTCTGCCGTGGACGGCAGAGTTGCTTTGTTGAATAAGAACCTTCTGCCGTAGACGGCAGACTTCCTTATAGAATTGGAATCTTCCGCCGTGCACGGCAGAGTTACTTATTGAATTGGAATCGTCTGCAGTAGACGGCAGAGTTGCTTTTTTGAATTGGTACCTTTTGCCGTGAACGGCAGAGTTACTTTTTTGAATTAAAACTTATGCCGTGGACGGCAGAGTTGCTTTGTTGAATAAGAAACTTCTGCCGTAGACGGCAGACTTCCTTATAGAATTGGAATTCTCCGCCGTGCACGGCAGAGTTACTTATTGAATTGGAATCGTCTGCCGTAGACGGCAGAGTTGCTTTTTTGAATTGAAATCTTCCGCCGTGCACGGCAGAGGTACTTATTGAATTGGAATCGTCCACCGTTGACGGCAGAGTAGCTTATTTAAAATGATACCTTCTGCCGTGGACGGCAGAATTGCTTTTTTGAATTAAAACTTCTGCCGTGGACGGCAGAGTTGCTTTGTTGAATAAGAACCTTCTGCCGTAGACGGCAGACTTCCTTATAGAATTGGAATCTTCCGCCGTGCACGGCAGAGTTACTTATTGAATTGGAATCGTCTGCCGTAGACGGCAGAGTTGCTTTTTTGAATTGAAATCTTCCGCCGTGCACGGCAGAGGTACTTATTGAATTGGAATCGTCCGCCGTTGACGGCAGAGTAGCTTATTTAAAATGATACCTTCTGCCGTGGACGGCAGAATTGCTTTTTTGAATTAAAACTTCTGCCGTGGACGGCAGAGTTGCTTTGTTGAATTGGAATCTTCCGCCGTGCACGGCAGTGTTACTTATTGAATTGGAATCGTCCGCCATAGACGGCAGAGTAGCTTATTTGAAATGATACCTTCTGCCGTGGACGGCAGAGTTGCTTTTTTGAATTAAAACTTCTGCCGTGGACGGCAGAATTGCTTTGTTGAATAAGAACCTTCTGCCGTAGACGGCAGATTTCCTTATAGAATTGGAATCTTCCGCCGTGCACGGCAGAGGTACTTATTGAATTGGAATCGTCCGCCGTTGACGGCAGAGTAGCTTATTTAAAATGATACCTTCTGCCGTGGACGGCAGAGTTGCTTTTTTGAATTAAAACTTCTGCCGTGGACGGCAGAGTTGCTTTGTTGAATTGGAATCGTCTGCCGTAGACGGCAGAGTTGCTTTTTTGAATTGGAATCTTCCGCCGTGTACGGCAGAGGTACTTATTGAATTGCAATCGTCTGCCGTAGACGGCAGAGTAGCTTATTTGGAATGATACCTTCTGCCGTGGACGGCAGAGTTGCTTTTTTGAACTAAAACTTCTGCCGTGGACGGCAGAGTTGCTTTGTTGAATAAGAAACTTCTGCCGTAGACGGCAGACTTCCTTATAGAATTGGAATCTTCCGCCGTGCACGGCAGAGTTACTTCTTGAATTGGAATCGTCTGCCGTAGACGGCAGAGTAGCTTATTTGAAATGGTACCTACTGCCGTGCACGGCAGATGTACTTATTAAACTGGAAATCGTCCACCGTTGACGGCAGAGTAGGTTATTGGAAATGATACCTTCTGCCGTGGACGGCAGAATTGCTTTTTTGAATTAAAACTTCTGCCGTGGACGGCAGATTTGCTTTGTTGAATTGGAATCTTTCGCCGTGCACGGCAGTGTTACCTATTGAATTGGAATCGTCTGCCGTAGACGGCAGAGTAGCTTATTTGAAATGGTATCTTTTGCCGTGAACGGCAGAGTTACTTTTTTGAATTAAAACTTATGCCGTGGACGGCAGAGTTGCTTTGTTGAATAAGAACCTTCTGCCGTAGACGGCAGACTTCCTTATAGAATTGGAATCTTCCGCCGTGCACGGCAGAGGTACTTATTGAATTGGAATCGTCCGCCGTTGACGGCAGAGTAGCTTATTTAAAATGATACCTTCTGCCGTGGACGGCAGAGTTGCTTTTTTGAATTAAAACTTCTGCCGTGGACGGCAGAGTTGCTTTGTTGAATAAGAAACTTCTGCCGTTGACGGCAGACTTCCTTATAGAATTGGAATCTTCCGCCGTGCACGGCAGAGTTACTTATTGAATTGGAATCGTCTGCCGTAGACGGCAGAGTAGCTTATTTGAAATGGTTCCTTCTGCCGTGCACGGCAGAGGTACTTATTAAACTGGAATCGTCCGCGGTTGACGGCAGAGTAGGTTATTTGAAATGATACCTTCTGCCGTGGACGGCAGAATTGCTTTTTTGAATTAAAACTTCTGCCGTTGACGGCAAAGTTGCTTTGTTGAATTGGAATCTTCCGCCGTGCACGGCAGTGTTACTTATTGAATTGGAATCGTCCGCCGTAGACGGCAGAGTAGCTTATTTGAAATGATACCTTCTGCCGTGGACGGCAGAGTTGCTTTTTTGAATTAAAACTTCTGCCGTGGACGGCAGAGTTGCTTTGTTGAATAAGAACCTTCTGCCGTAGACGGCAGACTTCCTTATAGAATAAGAATCTTCCGCCGTGCACGGCAGAGTTACTTATTGAATTGGAATCGTCTGCCGTAGACGGCAGAGTTGCTTTTTTGAATTGGAATCTTCCGCCGTGCACGGCAGATGTACTTATTGAATTGGAATTGTCCGCCGTTGACGGCAGAGTAGCTTATTTGAAATGATACCTTCTGCCGTGGACGGCAGAATTGCTTTTTTGAATTAAAACTTCTGCCGTGGACGGCAGATTTTCTTTGTTGAATTGGAATCTTCCGCCGTGCACGGCAGTGTTACTAATTGAATTGGAATCGTCTGCCGTAGACGGCAGAGTAGCTTATTTGAAATGGTACCTTTTGCCGTGAACGGCAGAGTTACTTTTTTGAATTAAAACTTATGCCATGGACGGCAGAGTTGCTTTGTTGGATAAGAACCTTCTGCCGTAGACGGCAGACTTCCTTATAGAATTGGAATCTTCCGCCATGCACGGCAGAGTTACTTATTGAATTGGAATCGTCTGCCGTAGACGGCAGAGTAGCTTATTTAAAATGGTACCTTCTGCCGTGCCCGGCAGAGGTACTTATTAAATTGGAATCGTCCGCCGTTGACGGCAGAGTAGCTTATTTGAAATGATACCTACTGCCGTGGATGGCAGAATTGCTTTTTTGAATTAAAACTTCTGCCGTGGACGGCAGAGTTGCTTTGTTGAATTGGAATCTTCCGCCGTGCACGGCAGTGTTACTTATTGAATTGGAATCGTCCGCCGTAGACGGCAGAGTTGCTTTTTTGAACTAAAACTTCTGCCGTGGACGGCAGAGTTACTTTTTTGAATTAAAACTTATGCCGTGGACGGCAGAGTTGCTTTGTTGAATTAGAACCTTCAGCCGTAGACGGCAGACTTCCTTATAGAATTGGAATCTTCCGCCGTGCACGGCAGAGTTACTTATTGAATTGGAATCGTCTGCCGTAGACGGCAGAGTTGCTTTTTTGAATTGAAATCTTCCGCCGTGCACGGCAGAGGTACCTATTGAATTGGAATCGTCCGCCGTTGACGGCAGAGTAGCTTATTTGAAATGATACCTTCTGCCGTGGACGGCAGAGTTGCTTTTTTGAATTAAAACTTCTGCCGTGGACGGCAGAGTTGCTTTGTTGAATTGGAATCTTCCGCCGTGCAACTCTGCCGTCCACGGCATAAGTTTTTTCAAATAAGCTACTCTGCCGTCTACGGCGGACGATTCCAATTCAATAAGTAACACTGCCGTGCACGGCGGAAGATTCCAATTCAAAAAAGCAACTCTGCCGTCTACGGCAGACGATTCCAATTCAATAAGTAACTCTGCCGTGCACGGCGGAAGATTCCAATTCTATAAGGAAGTCTGCCGTCTACGGCAGAAGGTTCTTATTCAACAAAGCAACTCTGCCGTCCACGGCAGAAGTTTTAATTCAAAAAAGCAACTCTGCCGTCCACGGCAGAAGGTATCATTTCAAATAAGCTACTCTGCCGTCTACGGCAGACGATTCCAATTCAATAAGTAACACTGCCGTGCACGGCGGAAGATTCCAATTCAACAAAGCAACTCTGCCGTCCACGGCAGAAGTTTTAATTCAAAAAAGCAATTCTGCCGTCCACGGCAGAAGGTATCATTTTAAATAAGCTACTCTGCCGTCAACGGCGGACGATTCCAATTCAATTAGTACCTCTGCCGTGCACGGCGGAAGATTTCAATTCAAAAAAGCAACTCTGCCGTCTACGGCAGATGATTCCAATTCAATAAGTAACTCTGCCGTGCACGGCGGAAGATTCCAATTCTATAAGGAAGTCTGCCGTCTTCGGCAGAAGGTTCTTATTCAACAAAGCAACTCTGCCGTCCATGGCATAAGTTTTAATTCAAAAAAGTAACTCTGCCGTTCACGGCAAAAGGTACCATTTCAAATAAGCTACTCTATCGTATACGGCAGACGATTCCAATTCAATAAGTAACACTGCCGTGCACGGCGGAAGATTCCAATTCAACAAAGAAAATCTGCCGTCCACGGCAGAAGTTTTAATTCAAAAAAGCAATTCTGCCGTCCACGGCAGAAGGTATCATTTCAAATAAGCTACTCTGCCGTCAACGGCGGACAATTCCAATTCAATAAGTACATCTGCCGTGCACGGCGGAAGATTCCAATTCAAAAAAGCAACTCTGCCGTCTACGGCAGACGATTCCAATTCAATAAGTAACTCTGCCGTGCACGGCGGAAGATTCTTATTCTATAAGGAAGTCTGCCGTCTACGGCAGAAGGTTCTTATTCAACAAAGCAACTCTGCCGTCCACGGCAGAAGTTTTAATTCAAAAAAGCAACTCTGCCGTCCACGGCAGAAGGTATCATTTCAAATAAGCTACTCTGCCGTCTACGGCAGACGATTCCAATTCAAAAAGTACCTCTGCCGTGCACGGCGGAAGATTCCAATTCAAGAAAGCAACTCTGCCGTCTACGGCAGACGATTCCAATTCAATAAGTAACTCTGCCGTGCACGGCGGAAGATTCCAATTCTATAAGGAAGTCTGCCGTCTACGGCAGAAGGTTCTTATTCAACAAAGCAACTCTGCCGTCCACGGCATAAGTTTTAATTCAAAAAAGTAACTCTGCCGTTCACGGCAAAAGGTACCATTTCAAATAAGCTACTCTGCCGTCTACGGCAGACGATTCCAATTCAATAAGTAACTCTGCCGTGCACGGCGGAAGATTCCAATTCTATAAGGAAGTCTGCCTTCTACGGCAGAAGGTTCTTATTCAACAAAGCAACTCTGCCGTCCACGGCATAAGTTTTAATTCAAAAAAGTAACTCTGCCGGCCACGGCAGAAGTTTTAGTTCAAAAAAGCAACTCTGCCGTCCACGGCAGAAGGTATCATTCCAACTAAGCTACTCTGCCGTCTACGGCGGACGATTCCAATTCAATAAGTAACACTGCCGTGCACGGCGGAAGGAGGTTCCTTAGGAGGAGCAACTCTGCCGTCCACGGCAGAAGTTTTAATTCAAAAAAGCAATTCTGCCGTCCACGGCAGAAGGTATCATTTCAAATAAGCTAATCTGCCGTCAACGGCGGACGATTCCAATTTAATAAGTATCTCTGCCGGGCACGGCAGAAGGTACCATTTTAAAAAAGCTACTCTGCCGTCTACGGCAGACGATTCCAATTCAATAAGTAACTCTGCCGTGCATGGCGGAAGATTCCAATTCTATAAGGAAGTCTGCCGTCTTCGGCAGAAGGTTCTTATTCAACAAAGCAACTCTGCCGTCCATGGCATAAGTTTTAATTCAAAAAAGTAACTCTGCCGTTCACGGCAAAAGGTACCATTTCAAATAAGCTACTCTATCGTATACGGCAGACGATTCCAATTCAATAAGTAACACTGCCGTGCACGGCGGAAGATTCCAATTCAACAAAGAAAATCTGCCGTCCACGGCAGAAGTTTTAATTCAAAAAAGCAATTCTGCCGTCCACGGCAGAAGGTATCATTTCAAATAAGCTACTCTGCCGTCAACGGCGGACAATTCCAATTCAATAAGTACATCTGCCGTGCACGGCGGAAGATTCCAATTCAAAAAAGCAACTCTGCCGTCTACGGCAGACGATTCCAATTCAATAAGTAACTCTGCCGTGCACGGCGGAAGATTCTTATTCTATAAGGAAGTCTGCCGTCTACGGCAGAAGGTTCTTATTCAACAAAGCAACTCTGCCGTCCACGGCAGAAGTTTTAATTCAAAAAAGCAACTCTGCCGTCCACGGCAGAAGGTATCATTTCAAATAAGCTACTCTGCCGTCTACGGCAGACGATTCCAATTCAAAAAGTACCTCTGCCGTGCACGGCGGAAGATTCCAATTCAAGAAAGCAACTCTGCCGTCTACGGCAGACGATTCCAATTCAATAAGTAACTCTGCCGTGCACGGCGGAAGATTCCAATTCTATAAGGAAGTCTGCCGTCTACGGCAGAAGGTTCTTATTCAACAAAGCAACTCTGCCGTCCACGGCATAAGTTTTAATTCAAAAAAGTAACTCTGCCGTTCACGGCAAAAGGTACCATTTCAAATAAGCTACTCTGCCGTCTACGGCAGACGATTCCAATTCAATAAGTAACTCTGCCGTGCACGGCGGAAGATTCCAATTCTATAAGGAAGTCTGCCTTCTACGGCAGAAGGTTCTTATTCAACAAAGCAACTCTGCCGTCCACGGCATAAGTTTTAATTCAAAAAAGTAACTCTGCCGGCCACGGCAGAAGTTTTAGTTCAAAAAAGCAACTCTGCCGTCCACGGCAGAAGGTATCATTCCAACTAAGCTACTCTGCCGTCTACGGCGGACGATTCCAATTCAATAAGTAACACTGCCGTGCACGGCGGAAGATTCCAATTCAACAAAGCAACTCTGCCGTCCACGGCAGAAGTTATAGTTCAAAAAAGCAACTCTGCCGTCCACGGCAGAAGGTATCATTCCAACTAAGCTACTCTGCCGTCTACGGCGGACGATTCCAATTCAATAAGTAACACTGCCGTGCACGGCGGAAGATTCCAATTCAACAAAGCAACTCTGCCGTCCACGGCAGAAGTTTTAATTCAAAAAAGTAACTCTGCCGTTCACGGCAAAAGGTACCATTTCAGATAAGCTACTCTGCCGTCTACGGCAGACGATTCCAATTCAATAAGTAACACTGCCGTGCACGGCGGAAGATTTCAATTCAACAAAGCAACTCTGCCGTCCACGGCAGAAGTTTTAATTCAAAAAAGTAACTCTGCCGTTCACGGCAAAAGGTACCATTTCAGATAAGCTACTCTGCCGTCTACGGCAGACGATTCCATTTCAATAAGTACCTCTGCCGTGCACGGCGGAAGTTTCCAATTCAAAAAAGCAACTCTGCCGTCTACGGCAGACGATTCCAATTCAATAAGTAACTCTGCCGTGCACGGCGGAAGATTCCAATTCTATAAGGAAGTCTGCCGTCTACGGCAGAAGTTTTTTATTCAACAAAGCAACTCTGCCGTCCACGGCAGAAGTTTTAATTCAAAAAAGTACCTCTGCCGTGCACGGCGGAAGATTCCAATTCAAGAAAGCAACTCTGCCGTCTACGGCAGACGATTCCAATTCAATAAGTAACTCTGCCGTGCACGGCGGAAGATTCCAATTCTATAAGGAAGTCTGCCGTCTACGGCAGAAGGTTCTTATTCAACAAAGCAACTCTGCCGTCCACGGCATAAGTTTTAATTCAAAAAAGTAACTCTGCCGTTCACGGCAAAAGGTACCATTTCAAATAAGCTACTCTGCCGTCTACGGCAGACGAGTCCAATTCAATAAGTAACTCTGCCGTGCACGGCGGAAGATTCCAATTCTATAAGGAAGTCTGCCTTCTACGGCAGAAGGTTCTTATTCAACAAAGCAACTCTGCCGTCCACGGCATAAGTTTTAATTCAAAAAAGTAACTCTGCCGGCCACGGCAGAAGTTTTAGTTCAAAAAAGCAACTCTGCCGTCCACGGCAGAAGGTATCATTCCAACTAAGCTACTCTGCCGTCTACGGCGGACGATTCCAATTCAATAAGTAACACTGCCGTGCACGGCGGAAGATTCCAATTCAACAAAGCAACTCTGCCGTCCACGGCAGAAGTTATAGTTCAAAAAAGCAACTCTGCCGTCCACGGCAGAAGGTATCATTCCAAATAAGCTACTCTGCCGTCTACGGCAGACGATTGCAATTCAATAAGTATCTCTGCCGTGCACGGCGGAAGATTCCAATTCAAAAAAGCAACTCTGCCGTCTACGGCAAACGATTCCAATTCAATAAGTAACTCTGCCGTGCACGGCGGAAGATTCCAATTCTATAAGGAAGTCTGCCGTCTACGGCAGAAGGTTCTTATTCAACAAAGCAACTCTGCCGTCCACGGCAGAAGTTTTAATTCAAAAAAGCAACTCTGCCGTCCACGGCAGAAGGTATCATTTCAAATAAGCTACTCTGCCGTCTACGGCAGACGATTCCAATTCAATAAGTAACACTGCCGTGCACGGCGGAAGATTCCAATTCAACAAAGCAACTCTGCCGTCCACGGCAGAAGTTTTAATTCAAAAAAGCAATTCTGCCGTCCACGGCAGAAGGTATCATTTTAAATAAGCTACTCTGCCGTCAACGGCGGACGATTCCAATTCAATTAGTACCTCTGCCGTGCACGGCGGAAGATTTCAATTCAAAAAAGCAACTCTGCCGTCTACGGCAGATGATTCCAATTCAATAAGTAACTCTGCCGTGCAAGGCGGAAGATTCCAATTCTATAAGGAAGTCTGCCGTCTACGGCAGAAGGTTCTTATTCAACAAAGCAACTCTGCCGTCCACGGCATAAGTTTTTTCAAATAAGCTACTCTGCCGTCCATGGCGGACGATTCCAATTCAATAAGTAACACTGCCGTGCACGGCGGAAGATTCCAATTCAAAAAAGCAACTCTGCCGTCTACGGCAGACGATTCCAATTCAATAAGTAACTCTGCCGTGCATGGCGGAAGATTCCAATTCTATAAGGAAGTCTGCCGTCTACGGCAGAAGGTTCTTATTCAACAAAGCAACACTGCCGTCCACGGCAGAAGTTTTAATTCAAAAAAGCAACTCTGCCGTCCACGGCAGAAGGTATCATTTCAAATAAGCTACTCTGCCGTCTACGGCAGACGATTCCAATTCAATAAGTAACACTGCCGTGCACGGCGGAAGATTCCAATTCAACAAAGCAACTCTGCCGTCCACGGCAGAAGTTTTAATTCAAAAAAGCAATTCTGCCGTCCACGGCAGAAGGTATCATTTTAAATAAGCTACTCTGCCGTCAACGGCGGACGATTCCAATTCAATTAGTACCTCTGCCGTGCACGGCGGAAGATTTCAATTCAAAAAAGCAACTCTGCCGTCTACGGCAGATGATTCCAATTCAATAAGTAACTCTGCCGTGCACGGCGGAAGATTCCAATTCTATAAGGAAGTCTGCCGTCTTCGGCAGAAGGTTCTTATTCAACAAAGCAACTCTGCCGTCCATGGCATAAGTTTTAATTCAAAAAAGTAACTCTGCCGTTCACGGCAAAAGGTACCATTTCAAATAAGCTACTCTATCGTATACGGCAGACGATTCCAATTCAATAAGTAACACTGCCGTGCACGGCGGAAGATTCCAATTCAACAAAGAAAATCTGCCGTCCACGGCAGAAGTTTTAATTCAAAAAAGCAATTCTGCCGTCCACGGCAGAAGGTATCATTTCAAATAAGCTACTCTGCCGTCAACGGCGGACAATTCCAATTCAATAAGTACATCTGCCGTGCACGGCGGAAGATTCCAATTCAAAAAAGCAACTCTGCCGTCTACGGCAGACGATTCCAATTCAATAAGTAACTCTGCCGTGCACGGCGGAAGATTCTTATTCTATAAGGAAGTCTGCCGTCTACGGCAGAAGGTTCTTATTCAACAAAGCAACTCTGCCGTCCACGGCAGAAGTTTTAATTCAAAAAAGCAACTCTGCCGTCCACGGCAGAAGGTATCATTTCAAATAAGCTACTCTGCCGTCTACGGCAGACGATTCCAATTCAAAAAGTACCTCTGCCGTGCACGGCGGAAGATTCCAATTCAAGAAAGCAACTCTGCCGTCTACGGCAGACGATTCCAATTCAATAAGTAACTCTGCCGTGCACGGCGGAAGATTCCAATTCTATAAGGAAGTCTGCCGTCTACGGCAGAAGGTTCTTATTCAACAAAGCAACTCTGCCGTCCACGGCATAAGTTTTAATTCAAAAAAGTAACTCTGCCGTTCACGGCAAAAGGTACCATTTCAAATAAGCTACTCTGCCGTCTACGGCAGACGATTCCAATTCAATAAGTAACTCTGCCGTGCACGGCGGAAGATTCCAATTCTATAAGGAAGTCTGCCTTCTACGGCAGAAGGTTCTTATTCAACAAAGCAACTCTGCCGTCCATGGCATAAGTTTTAATTCAAAAAAGTAACTCTGCCGTTCACGGCAAAAGGTACCATTTCAAATAAGCTACTCTATCGTATACGGCAGACGATTCCAATTCAATAAGTAACACTGCCGTGCACGGCGGAAGATTCCAATTCAACAAAGAAAATCTGCCGTCCACGGCAGAAGTTTTAATTCAAAAAAGCAATTCTGCCGTCCACGGCAGAAGGTATCATTTCAAATAAGCTACTCTGCCGTCAACGGCGGACAATTCCAATTCAATAAGTACATCTGCCGTGCACGGCGGCAGATTCCAATTCAAAAAAGCAACTCTGCCGTCTACGGCAGACGATTCCAATTCAATAAGTAACTCTGCCGTGCACGGCGGAAGATTCTTATTCTATAAGGAAGTCTGCCGTCTACGGCAGAAGGTTCTTATTCAACAAAGCAACTCTGCCGTCCACGGCAGAAGTTTTAATTCAAAAAAGCAACTCTGCCGTCCACGGCAGAAGGTATCATTTCAAATAAGCTACTCTGCCGTCTACGGCAGACGATTCCAATTCAAAAAGTACCTCTGCCGTGCACGGCGGAAGATTCCAATTCAAGAAAGCAACTCTGCCGTCTACGGCAGACGATTCCAATTCAATAAGTAACTCTGCCGTGCACGGCGGAAGATTCCAATTCTATAAGGAAGTCTGCCGTCTACGGCATAAGGTTCTTATTCAACAAAGCAACTCTGCCGTCCACGGCATAAGTTTTAATTCAAAAAAGTAACTCTGCCGTTCACGGCAAAAGGTACCATTTCAAATAAGCTACTCTGCCGTCTACGGCAGACGATTCCAATTCAATAAGTAACTCTGCCGTGCACGGCGGAAGATTCCAATTCTATAAGGAAGTCTGCCTTCTACGGCAGAAGGTTCTTATTCAACAAAGCAACTCTGCCGTCCACGGCATAAGTTTTAATTCAAAAAAGTAACTCTGCCGGCCACGGCAGAAGTTTTAGTTCAAAAAAGCAACTCTGCCGTCCACGGCAGAAGGTATCATTCCAACTAAGCTACTCTGCCGTCTACGGCGGACGATTCCAATTCAATAAGTAACACTGCCGTGCACGGCGGAAGATTCCAATTCAACAAAGCAACTCTGCCGTCCACGGCAGAAGTTATAGTTCAAAAAAGCAACTCTGCCGTCCACGGCAGAAGGTATCATTCCAACTAAGCTACTCTGCCGTCTACGGCGGACGATTCCAATTCAATAAGTAACACTGCCGTGCACGGCGGAAGATTCCAATTCAACAAAGCAACTCTGCCGTCCACGGCAGAAGTTTTAATTCAAAAAAGCAATTCTGCCGTCCACGGCAGAAGGTATCATTTCAAATAAGCTACTCTGCCGTCAACGGCGGACGATTCCAATTTAATAAGTACCTCTGCCGGGCACGGCAGAAGGTACCATTTTAAATAAGCTACTCTGCCGACTACGGCAGACGATTCCAATTCAATAAGTAACTCTGCCGTGCACGGCGGAAGATTCCAATTCTATAAGGAAGTCTGCTGTCTACGGCAGAAGGTTCTTATTCAACAAAGCAACACTGCCGTCCACGGCATAAGTTTTAATTCAAAAAAGTAACTCTGCCGTTCACGGCAAAAGATACCATTTCAAATAAGCTACTCTGCCGTCTACGGCGGACGATTCCAATTCAATAAGTAACACTGCCGTGCACGGCGGAAGATTTCAATTCAACAAAGCAACTCTGCCGTCCACGGCAGAAGTTTTAATTCAAAAAAGTAACTCTGCCGTTCACGGCAAAAGGTACCATTTCAGATAAGCTACTCTGCCGTCTACGGCAGACGATTCCATTTCAATAAGTACCTCTGCCGTGCACGGCGGAAGTTTCCAATTCAAAAAAGCAACTCTGCCGTCTACGGCAGACGATTCCAATTCAATAAGTAACTCTGCCGTGCACGGCGGAAGATTCCAATTCTATAAGGAAGTCTGCCGTCTACGGCAGAAGTTTTTTATTCAACAAAGCAACTCTGCCGTCCACGGCAGAAGTTTTAATTCAAAAAAGTACCTCTGCCGTGCACGGCGGAAGATTCCAATTCAAGAAAGCAACTCTGCCGTCTACGGCAGACGATTCCAATTCAATAAGTAACTCTGCCGTGCACGGCGGAAGATTCCAATTCTATAAGGAAGTCTGCCGTCTACGGCAGAAGGTTCTTATTCAACAAAGCAACTCTGCCGTCCACGGCATAAGTTTTAATTCAAAAAAGTAACTCTGCCGTTCACGGCAAAAGGTACCATTTCAAATAAGCTACTCTGCCGTCTACGGCAGACGATTCCAATTCAATAAGTAACTCTGCCGTGCACGGCGGAAGATTCCAATTCTATAAGGAAGTCTGCCTTCTACGGCAGAAGGTTCTTATTCAACAAAGCAACTCTGCCGTCCACGGCATAAGTTTTAATTCAAAAAAGTAACTCTGCCGGCCACGGCAGAAGTTTTAGTTCAAAAAAGCAACTCTGCCGTCCATGGCAGAAGGTATCATTCCAACTAAGCTACTCTGCCGTCTACGGCGGACGATTCCAATTCAATAAGTAACACTGCCGTGCACGGCGGAAGATTCCAATTCAACAAAGCAACTCTGCCGTCCTCGGCTGAAGTTTTAATTCAAAAAAGCAATTCTGCCGTCCACGGCAGAAGGTATCATTCCAACTAAGCTACTCTGCCGTCTACGGCGGACGATTCCAATTCAATAAGTAACACTGCCGTGCACGGCGGAAGATTCCAATTCAACAAAGCAACTCTGCCGTCCACGGCAGAAGTTATAGTTCAAAAAAGCAACTCTGCCGTCCACGGCAGAAGGTATCATTCCAACTAAGCTACTCTGCCGTCTACGGCGGACGATTCCAATTCAATAAGTAACACTGCCGTGCACGGCGGAAGATTCCAATTCAACAAAGCAACTCTGCCGTCCACGGCAGAAGTTATAGTTCAAAAAAGCAACTCTGCCGTCCACGGCAGAAGGTATCATTCCAACTAAGCTACTCTGCCGTCTACGGCGGACGATTCCAATTCAATAAGTAACACTGCCGTGCACGGCGGAAGATTCCAATTCAACAAAGCAACTCTGCCGTCCACGGCAGAAGTTTTAATTCAAAAAAGCAATTCTGCCGTCCACGGCAGAAGGTATCATTTCAAATAAGCTACTCTGCCGTCAACGGCGGACGATTCCAATTTAATAAGTACCTCTGCCGGGCACGGCAGAAGGTACCATTTTAAATAAGCTACTCTGCCGACTACGGCAGACGATTCCAATTCAATAAGTAACTCTGCCGTGCACGGCGGAAGATTCCAATTCTATAAGGAAGTCTGCTGTCTACGGCAGAAGGTTCTTATTCAACAAAGCAACACTGCCGTCCACGGCATAAGTTTTAATTCAAAAAAGTAACTCTGCCGTTCACGGCAAAAGATACCATTTCAAATAAGCTACTCTGCCGTCTACGGCGGACGATTCCAATTCAATAAGTAACACTGCCGTGCACGGCGGAAGATTTCAATTCAACAAAGCAACTCTGCCGTCCACGGCAGAAGTTTTAATTCAAAAAAGTAACTCTGCCGTTCACGGCAAAAGGTACCATTTCAGATAAGCTACTCTGCCGTCTACGGCAGACGATTCCATTTCAATAAGTACCTCTGCCGTGCACGGCGGAAGATTCCAATTCAAAAAAGCAACTCTGCCGTCTACGGCAGACGATTCCAATTCAATAAGTAACTCTGCCGTGCACGGCGGAAGATTCCAATTCTATAAGGAAGTCTGCCGTCTACGGCAGAAGTTTTTTATTCAACAAAGCAACTCTGCCGTCCACGGCAGAAGTTTTAATTCAAAAAAGCAACTCTGCCGTCCACGGCAGAGGTATCATTTTAAATAAGCTACTCTGCCGTCAACGGCGGACGATTCCAATTCAATAAGTACCTCTGCCGTGCACGGCGGAAGATTCCAATTCAAAAAAGCAACTCTGCCGTCTACGGCAGAAGATTCCAATTCAATAAGTAACTCTGCCGTGCACGGCGGAAGAATCCAATTCTATAAGGAAGTCTGCCGTCTACGGCAGAAGGGTCTTATTCAACAAAGCAACTCTGCCGTCCACGGCAGAAGTTTTAATTCAAAAAAGTAACTCTGCCGTTCACGGCAAAAGGTACCATTTCAGATAAGCTACTCTGCCGTCTACGGCAGACGATTCCATTTCAATAAGTACCTCTGCCGTGCACGGCGGAAGATTCCAATTCAACAAAGCAACTCTGCCGTCCACGGCAGAAGTTTTAATTCAAAAAAGCAATTCTGCCGTCCACGGCAGAAGGTATCATTTCAAATAAGCTACTCTGCCGTCAACGGCGGACGATTCCAATTTAATAAGTACCTCTGCCGGGCACGGCAGAAGGTACCATTTTAAATAAGCTACTCTGCCGTCTACGGCAGACGATTCCAATTCAATAAGTAACTCTGCCGTGCACGGCGGAAGATTCCAATTCTATAAGGAAGTCTGCCGTCTACGGCAGAAGGTTCTTATTCAACAAAGCAACTCTGCCTTCCACGGCAGAAGTTTTAATTCAAAAAAGCAACTCTACCGTCCACGGCAGAAGGTATCATTTTAAATAAGCTACTCTGCCGTCAACGGCGGACGATTCCAATTCAATAAGTAGCTCTGCCGTGCACGGCGGAAGATTCCTATTCAAAAAAGCAACTCTGCCGTCTACGGCAGACGATTCCAATTTAATAAGTAACTCCGCCGTACACGGCGGAAGATTCCAATTCAAAAAAGCAACTCTGCCGTCTACGGCAGAAGATTCCAATTCAATAAGTAACTCTGCCGTGCACGGCGGAAGAATCCAATTCTATAAGGAAGTCTGCCGTCTACGGCAGAAGGTTCTTATTCAACAAAGCAACTCTGCCGTCCACGGCATAAGTTTTAATTCAAAAAAGTAACTCTGCCGTTCACGGCAAAAGGTACCATTTCAAATAAGCTACTCTGCCGTCTACGGCAGACGATTCCAATTCAATAAGTAACTCTGCCGTGCACGGCGGAAGATTCCAATTCTATAAGGAAGTCTGCCGTCTACGGCAGAAGGGTCTTATTCAACAAAGCAACTCTGCCGTCCACGGCAGAAGTTTTAATTCAAAAAAGTAACTCTGCCGTTCACGGCAAAAGGTACCATTTCAGATAAGCTACTCTGCCGTCTACGGCAGAGATTCCATTTCAATAAGTACCTCTGCCGTGCACGGCGGAAGATTCCAATTCAACAAAGCAACTCTGCCGTCCACGGCAGAAGTTTTAATTCAAAAAAGCAACTCTGCCGTCCACGGCAGAGTCATTTCAAATAAGCTACTCTGCCGTCTACGGCAGACGATTCCAATTCAAAAAGTACCTCTGCCGTGCACGGCGGAAGATTCCAATTCAAGAAAGCAACTCTGCCGTCTACGGCAGACGATTCCAATTCAATAAGTAACTCTGCCGTGCACGGCGGAAGATTCCAATTCTATAAGGAAGTCTGCCGTCTACGGCAGAAGGTTCTTATTCAACAAAGCAACTCTGCCGTCCACGGCATAAGTTTTAATTCAAAAAAGTAACTCTGCCGTTCACGGCAAAAGGTACCATTTCAAATAAGCTACTCTGCCGTCTACGGCAGACGATTCCAATTCAATAAGTAACTCTGCCGTGCACGGCGGAAGATTCCAATTCTATAAGGAAGTCTGCCTTCTACGGCAGAAGGTTCTTATTCAACAAAGCAACTCTGCCGTCCACGGCATAAGTTTTAATTCAAAAAAGTAACTCTGCCGGCCACGGCAGAAGTTTTAGTTCAAAAAAGCAACTCTGCCGTCCACGGCAGAAGGTATCATTCCAACTAAGCTACTCTGCCGTCTACGGCGGACGATTCCAATTCAATAAGTAACACTGCCGTGCACGGCGGAAGATTCCAATTCAACAAAGCAACTCTGCCGTCCACGGCAGAAGTTATAGTTCAAAAAAGCAACTCTGCTGTCCACGGCAGAAGGTATCATTCCAACTAAGCTACTCTGCCGTCTACGGCGGACGATTCCAATTCAATAAGTAACACTGCCGTGCACGGCGGAAGATTCCAATTCAACAAAGCAACTCTGCCGTCCTCGGCTGAAGTTTTAATTCAAAAAAGCAATTCTGCCGTTCATGGCAAAAGATACCATTTCAAATAAGCTACTCTGCCGTCTACGGCGGACGATTCCAATTCAATAAGTAACACTGCCGTGCACGGCGGAAGATTCCAATTCAACAAAGCAACTCTGCCGTCCACGGCAGAAGTTTTAATTCAAAAAAGCAATTCTGCCGTCCACGGCAGAAGGTATCATTTCAAATAAGCTACTCTGCCGTCAACGGCGGACGATTCCAATTTAATAAGTACCTCTGCCGGGCACGGCAGAAGGTACCATTTTAAATAAGCTACTCTGCCGACTACGGCAGACGATTCCAATTCAATAAGTAACTCTGCCGTGCACGGCGGAAGATTCCAATTCTATAAGGAAGTCTGCCGTCTACGGCAGAAGGTTCTTATTCAACAAAGCAACACTGCCGTCCACGGCATAAGTTTTAATTCAAAAAAGTAACTCTGCCGTTCACGGCAAAAGATACCATTTCAAATAAGCTACTCTGCCGTCTACGGCGGACGATTCCAATTCAATAAGTAACACTGCCGTGCACGGCGGAAGATTTCAATTCAACAAAGCAACTCTGCCGTCCACGGCAGAAGTTTTAATTCAAAAAAGTAACTCTGCCGTTCACGGCAAAAGGTACCATTTCAGATAAGCTACTCTGCCGTCTACGGCAGACGATTCCATTTCAATAAGTACCTCTGCCGTGCACGGCGGAAGATTCCAATTCAAAAAAGCAACTCTGCCGTCTACGGCAGAAGATTCCAATTCAATAAGTAACTCTGCCGTGCACGGCGGAAGAATCCAATTCTATAAGGAAGTCTGCCGTCTACGGCAGAAGGGTCTTATTCAACAAAGCAACTCTGCCGTCCACGGCAGAAGTTTTAATTCAAAAAAGTAACTCTGCCGTTCACGGCAAAAGGTACCATTTCAGATAAGCTACTCTGCCGTCTACGGCAGACGATTCCATTTCAATAAGTACCTCTGCCGTGCACGGCGGAAGATTCCAATTCAAAAAAGCAACTCTGCCGTCTACGGCAGACGATTCCAATTCAATAAGTATCTCTGCCGTGCACGGCGGAAGATTCCAATTCAAAAAAGCAACTCTGCCGTCTACGGCAGACGATTCCAATTCAATAAGTAACTCGGCCGTGCACGGCGGAAGATTCCAATTCTATAAGGAAGTCTGCCGTCTACGGCAGAAGTTTTTTATTCAACAAAGCAACTCTGCCGTCCACGGCAGAAGTTTTAATTCAAAAAAGCAACTCTGCCGTCCACGGCAGAGGTATCATTTTAAATAAGCTACTCTGCCGTCAACGGCGGACGATTCCAATTCAATAAGTACCTCTGCCGTGCACGGCAGAAGATTCCAATTCAAAAAAGCAACACTGCCGTCTACGGCAGAAGATTCCAATTCAATAAGTAACTCTGCCGTGCACGGCGGAAGAATCCAATTCTATAAGGAAGTCTGCCGTCTACGGCAGAAGGGTCTTATTCAACAAAGCAACTCTGCCGTCCACGGCAGAAGTTTTAATTCAAAAAAGTAACTCTGCCGTTCACGGCAAAAGGTACCATTTCAGATAAGCTACTCTGCCGTCTACGGCAGAGATTCCATTTCAATAAGTACCTCTGCCGTGCACGGCGGAAGATTCCAATTCAAAAAAGCAACTCTGCCGTCTACGGCAGACGATTCCAATTCAATAAGTAACTCTGCCGTGCACGGCGGAAGATTCCAATTCTATAAGGAAGTCTGCCGTCTACGGCAGAAGGTTCTTATTCAACAAAGCAACTCTGCCGTCCACGGCAGAAGTTTTAATTCAAAAAAACAACTCTGCCGTCCACGGCAGAAGGTATCATTTCAAATAAGCTACTCTGCCGTCTACGGCGGACGATTCCAATTCAATAAGTAACACTGCCGTGCACGGCGGAAGATTTCAATTCAACAAAGCAACTCTGCCGTCCACGGCAGAAGTTTTAATTCAAAAAAGTAACTCTGCCGTTCACGGCAAAAGGTACCATTTCAGATAAGCTACTCTGCCGTCTACGGCAGACGATTCCATTTCAATAAGTACCTCTGCCGTGCACGGCGGAAGATTCCAATTCAAAAAAGCAACTCTGCCGTCTACGGCAGACGATTCCAATTCAATAAGTAACTCTGCCGTGCACGGCGGAAGATTCCAATTCTATAAGGAAGTCTGCCGTCTACGGCAGAAGTTTTTTATTCAACAAAGCAACTCTGCCGTCCACGGCAGAAGTTTTAATTCAAAAAAGCAACTCTGCCGTCCACGGCAGAGGTATCATTTTAAATAAGCTACTCTGCCGTCAACGGCGGACGATTCCAATTCAATAAGTACCTCTGCCGTGCACGGCGGAAGATTCCAATTCAACAAAGCAACTCTGCCGTCCACGGCAGAAGATTCCAATTCAATAAGTAACTCTGCCGTGCACGGCGGAAGAATCCAATTCTATAAGGAAGTCTGCCGTCTACAACAGAAGGGTCTTATTCAACAAAGCAACTCTGCCGTCCACGGCAGAAGTTTTAATTCAAAAAAGTAACTCTGCCGTTCACGGCAAAAGGTACCATTTCAGATAAGCTACTCTGCCGTCTACGGCAGACGATTCCATTTCAATAAGTACCTCTGCCGTGCACGGCGGAAGATTCCAATTCAAAAAAGCAACTCTGCCGTCTACGGCGGACGATTCCAATTCAATAAGTACCTCTGCCGTGCACGGCGGAAGATTCCAATTCAAAAAAGCAACTCTGCCGTCTACGGCAGAAGATTCCAATTCAATAAGTAACTCTGCCGTGCACGGCGGAAGAATCAAATTCTATAAGGAAGTCTGCCGTCTACGGCAGAAGGGTCTTATTCAACAAAGCAACTCTGCCGTCCACGGCATAAGTTTTAATTCAAAAAAGTGACTCTGCCGTTCACGGCAAAAGGTACCATTTCAAATAAGCTACTCTGCCGTCTACGGCAGACGATTCCAATTCAATAAGTAACTCTGCCGTGCACGGCGGAAGATTCCAATTCAAAAAAGCAACTCTGCCGTCCACGGCAGAAGGTATCATTTCAAATAAGCTACTCTGCCGTCTACGGCAGACGATTCCAATTCAATAAGTACCTCTGCCGTGCACGGCGGAAGATTCTAATTCAAAAAAGCAACTCTGCCGTCTACGGCAGACGATTCCAATTCAATAAGTAACTCTGCCGTGCACGGCGGAAGATTCCAATTCTATAAGGAAGTCTGCCGTCTACGGCAGAAGGATCTTATTCAACAAAGCAACTCTGCCGTCCACGGCAGAAGTTTTCATTCAAAAAAGCAACTCTGCCGTCCACGGCAGAAGGTATTATTTCAAATAAGCTACTCTGCCGTCTACGGCAGACGATTCCATTTCAATAAGTACCTCTGCCGTGCACGACGATAGATTCCAATTCAAAAAAGCAACTCTGCCGTGCACGGCGGAAGATTCTAATTCTATAAGGAAGTCTGCCGTCTACGGCAGAAGGTTCTTATTCAACAAAGCAACTCTGCCGTCCACGGCATAAGTTTTAATTCAAAAAAGTAACTCTGCCGTTCACGGCAAAAGATACCATTTCAAATAAGCTACTCTGCCGTCTACGGCGGACGATTCCAATTCAATAAGTCACACTGCCGTGCACGGCGGAAGATTCCAATTCAACAAAGCAACTCTGCCGTCCACGGCAGAAGTTTTAATTCAAAAAAGCAATTCTGCCGTCCACGGCAGAAGGTATCATTTCAAATAAGCTACTTTGCCGTCAACGGTGGACGATTCCAATTTAATAAGTACCTCTGCCGGGCACGGCAGAAGGTACCATTTTAAATAAGCTACTCTGCCGTCTACGGCAGACGATTCCAATTCAATAAGTAACTCTGCCGTGCACGGCGGAAGATTCCAATTCTATAAGGAAGTCTGCCGTCTACGGCAGAAGGTTCTTATTCAACAAAGCAACTCTGCCTTCCACGGCAGAAGTTTTAATTCAAAAAAGCAACTCTGCCGTCCACGGCAGAAGGTATCATTTTAAATAAGCTACTCTGCCGTCAACGGCGGACGATTCCAATTCAATAAGTAGCTCTGCCGTGCACGGCGGAAGATTCCTATTCAAAAAAGCAACTCTGCCGTCTACGGCAGACGATTCCAATTCAATAAGTACCTCTGCCGTGCACGGCGGAAGATTCCAATTCAAAAAGTAACTCTGCCGTTCACGGCAAAAGGTACCATTTCAGATAAGCTACTCTGCCGTCTACGGCAGACGATTCCATTTCAATAAGTACCTCTGCCGTGCACGGCGGAAGATTCCAATTCAAAAAAGCAACTCTGCCGTCTACGGCAGACGATTCCAATTCAATAAGTAACTCTGCCGTGCACGGCGGAAGATTCTTATTCTATAAGGAAGTCTGCCGTCTACGGCAGAAGTTTCTTATTCAACAAAGCAACTCTGCCGTCCACGGCAGAAGTTTTAATTCAAAAAAGCAACTCTGCCGTCCACGGCAGAAGGTATCATTCCAAATAAGCTACTCTGCCGTCTACGGCAGACGATTCCATTTCAATAACTACCTCTGCCGTGCATGGCGAAAGATTCCAATTCAAAAAAGCAACTCTGCCGTCTACGGCAGACGATTCCAATTCAATAAGTAACTCTGCCGTGCACGGCGGAAGATTCCAATTCTATAAGGAAATCTGCCGTCTACGGCAGAAGTTTTTCATTCAACAAAGCAACTCTGCCGTCCACGGCAGAAGTTTTAATTCAAAAAAGCAACTCTGCCGTCCACGGCAGAAGGTATCATTTTAAATAAGCTACTCTGCCGTCAACGGCGGACGATTCCAATTCAATAAGTACCTCTGCCGTGCACGGCGGAAGATTCCAATTCAAAAAAGCAACTCTGCCGTCTTACGCAGAAGATTCCAATTCAATAAGTAACTCTGCCGTGCACGGCGGAAGAATCCAATTCTATAAGGAAGTCTGCCGTCTACGGCAGAAGGTTCTTATTCAACAAAGCAACTCTGCCGTCCACGGCAGAAGTTTTATTCCATTTCAATAAGTACCTCTGCCGTGCAAGGCGGAAGATTCCAATTCAAAAAAGCAACTCTGCCGTCTACGGCAGACGATTCCAATTCAAAGGGTAACTCTGCTGTGCACGGCGGAAGATTCCAATTCTATAAGGAAGTCTGCCGTCTACGGCAGAAGGTTCTTATTCAACAAAGCAACTCTGCCGTCCACGGCAGAAGTTTTAATTCAAAAAAGCAACTCTGCCGTCCACGGCAGAAGGTATCATTTCAAATAAGCTACTCTGCCGTCTACGGCAGACGATTCCATTTCAATAAGTACCTCTGCCGTGCACGGCGAAAGATTCCAATTCAAAAAAGCAACTCTGCCGTCTACGGCAGACGATTCCAATTCAATAAGTAACTCTGCCGTGCACGGCGGAAGATTCCAATTCTATAAGGAAGTCTGCCGTCTACGGCAGAAGTTTTTTATTCAACAAAGCAACTCTGCCGTCCACGGCAGAAGTTTTAATTCAAAAAAGCAACTCTGCCGTCCACGGCAGAAGGTATCATTTTAAATAAGCTACTCTGCCGTCAACGGCGGACGATTCCAATTCAATAAGTACCTCTGCCGTGCACGGCGGAAGATTCCAATTCAAAAAAGCAACTCTGCCGTCTACGGCAGAAGATTCCAATTCAATAAGTAACTCTGCCGTGCACGGCGGAAGAATCCAATTCAATAAGTAACACTGCCGTGCACGGCGGAAGATTCCAATTCAACAAAGCAACTCTGCCGTCCACGGCAGACGATTCCAATTCAATAAGTAACTGTGCCGTGCACGGCGAAATATTACAATTCTATAAGGAAGTCTGCCGTCTACGGCAGACGATTCCAATTCAATAAATAACTCTGCCGTGCACGGCGGAAGATTCCAATTCTATAAGGAAGTCTGCCGTCTACGGCAGAAGGTTCTTATTCAACAAAACAACTCTGCCGTCCACGGCAGAAGTTTTAATTCAAAAAAGCAACTCTGCCGTCCACGGCAGAAGGTATCATTTCAAATAAGCTACTCTGCCGTCTACGGCAGACGATTCCAATTCAATAAGTACCTCTGCCGTGCACGGCGGAAGATTCCAATTCAAAAAAGCAACTCTGCCGTCTACGGCAGACGATTCCAATTCAAAAAGTAACTCTGCCGTGCACGGCGGCTGATTCCAATTCTTTAAGGAAGTCTGCCGTCTACGGCAGAAGGTTCTTATTCAACAAAGCAACTCTGCCGTCCACGGCATAAGTTTTAATTCAAAAAAGTGACTCTGCCGTTCACGGCAAAAGGTACCATTTCAAATAAGCTACTCTGCCGTCTACGGCAGACGATTCCAATTCAATAAGTAACTCTGCCGTGCACGGCGGAAGATTCCAATTCAAAAAAGCAACTCTGCCGTCCACGGCAGAAGGTATCATTTCAAATAAGCTACTCTGCCGTCTACGGCAGACGATTCCAATTCAATAAGTACCTCTGCCGTGCACGGCGGAAGATTCTAATTCAAAAAAGCAACTCTGCCGTCTACGGCAGACGATTCCAATTCAATAAGTAACTCTGCCGTGCACGGCGGAAGATTCCAATTCTATAAGGAAGTCTGCCGTCTACGGCAGAAGGATCTTATTCAACAAAGCAACTCTGCCGTCCACGGCATAAGTTTTAATTCAAAAAAGTAACTCTGCCGTTCACGGCAAAAGGTACCATTTCAAATAAGCTACTCTGCCGTCTACGGCAGACGATTCCAATTCAATAAGTACCTCTGCCGTACACGGCGGAAGATTCCAATTCAAAAAAGCAACTCTGCCGTCTACGGCAGACGATTCCAATTCAATAAGTAACTCCGACGTGCACGGCGGAAGAATCCAATTCTATAAGGAAGTCTGCCGTCTACGGCAGAAGGTTCTTATTCAACAAAGCAACTCTGCCGTCCACGGCATGTTTTAATTCAAAAAAGTAACTCTGCCGTTCACGGCAAAAGATACCATTTCATATAAGCTACTCTGCCGTCAACGGCGGACGATTCCAATTTAATAAGTACCTCTGCCTGGCACGGCAGAAGGTACCATTTTAAATAAGCTACTCTGCCGTCTACGGCAGACGATTCCAATTCAATAAGTAACTCTGCCGTGCACGGCGGAAGATTCCAATTCTATAAGGAAGTCTGCCGTCTACGGCAGAAGGTTCTTATTCAACAAAGCAACTCTGCCTTCCACGGCAGAAGTTTTAATTCAAAAAAGCAACTCTGCCGTCCACGGCAGAAGGTATCATTTTAAATAAGCTAGTCTGCCGTCTACGGCGGACGATTCCAATTCAATAAGTAACACTGCCAGGCACGGCGGAAGATTTCAATTCAACAAAGCAACTCTGCCGTCCACGGCAGAAGTTTTAATTCAAAAAAGTAACTGCCGTTCACGGCAAAAGGTACCATTTCAGATAAGCTACTCTGCCATCTACGGCAGACGATTCCATTTCAATAAGTACCTCTGCCGTGCACGGCGGAAGATTCCAATTCAAAAAAGCAACTCTGCCGTCTACGGCAGACGATTCCAATTCAATAAGTAACTCTGCCGTGCACGGCGGAAGATTCCAATTCTATAAGGAAGTCTGCCGTCTACGGCAGAAGGTTCTTATTCAACAAAGCAACTCTGCCGTCCACGGCAGAAGTTTTCATTCAAAAAAGCAACTCTGCCGTCCACGGCAGAAGGTATCATTTCAAATAAGCTACTCTGCCGTCTACGGCAGACGATTCCATTTCAATAAGTACCTCTGCCGTGCACGGCGAAAGATTCCAATTCAAAAAAGCAACTCTGCCGTGCACGGCGGAAGATTCCAATTCTATAAGGAAGTCTGCCGTCTACGGCAGAAGGTTCTTATTCAACAAAGCAACTCTGCCGTCCACGGCATAAGTTTTAATTCAAAAAAGTAACTCTGCCGTTCACGGCAAAAGATACCATTTCAAATAAGCTACTCTGCCGTCTACGGCGGACGATTCCAATTCAATAAGTAACACTGCCGTGCACGGCGGAAGATTCCAATTCAACAAAGCAACTCTGCCGTCCACGGCAGAAGTTTTAATTCAAAAAAGCAATTCTGCCGTCCACGGCAGAAGGTATCATTTCAAATAAGCTACTCTGCCGTCAACGGCGGACGATTCCAATTTAATAAGTACCTCTGCCGGGCACGGCAGAAGGTACCATTTTAAATAAGCTACTCTGCCGTCTACGGCAGACGATTCCAATTCAATAAGTAACTCTGCCGTGCACGGCGGAAGATTCCAATTCTATAAGGAAGTCTGCCGTCTACGGCAGAAGGTTCTTATTCAACAAAGCAACTCTGCCTTCCACGGCAGAAGTTTTAATTCAAAAAAGCAACTCTGCCGTCCACGGCAGAAGGTATCATTTTAAATAAGCTACTCTGCCGTCAACGGCGGACGATTCCAATTCAATAAGTAGCTCTGCCGTGCACGGCGGAAGATTCCTATTCAAAAAAGCAACTCTGCCGTCTACGGCAGACGATTCCAATTCAATAAGTACCTCTGCCGTGCACGGCGGAAGATTCCAATTCAAAAAAGTAACTCTGCCGTTCACGGCAAAAGGTACCATTTCAGATAAGCTACTCTGCCGTCTACGGCAGACGATTCCATTTCAATAAGTACCTCTGCCGTGCACGGCGGAAGATTCCAATTCAAAAAAGCAACTCTGCCGTCTACGGCAGACGATTCCAATTCAATAAGTAACTCTGCCGTGCACGGCGGAAGATTCTTATTCTATAAGGAAGTCTGCCGTCTACGGCAGAAGTTTCTTATTCAACAAAGCAACTCTGCCGTCCACGGCAGAAGTTTTAATTCAAAAAAGCAACTCTGCCGTCCACGGCAGAAGGTATCATTCCAAATAAGCTACTCTGCCGTCTACGGCAGACGATTCCATTTCAATAACTACCTCTGCCGTGCACGGCGAAAGATTCCAATTCAAAAAAGCAACTCTGCCGTCTACGGCAGACGATTCCAATTCAATAAGTAACTCTGCCGTGCACGGCGGAAGATTCCAATTCTATAAGAAAGTCTGCCGTCTACGGCAGAAGTTTTTTATTCAACAAAGCAACTCTGCCGTCCACGGCAGAAGTTTTAATTCAAAAAAGCAACTCTGCCGTCCACGGCAGAAGGTATCATTTTAAATAAGCTACTCTGCCGTCAACGGCGGACGATTCCAATTCAATAAGTACCTCTGCCGTGCACGGCGGAAGATTCCAATTCAAAAAAGCAACTCTGCCGTCTACGGCAGAAGATTCCAATTCAATAAGTAACTCTGCCGTGCACGGCGGAAGAATCCAATTCAATAAGTAACACTGCCGTGCACGGCGGAAGATTCCAATTCAACAAAGCAACTCTGCCGTCCACGGCAGACGATTCCAATTCAATAAGTAACTCTGCCGTGCACGGCGAAATATTACAATTCTATAAGGAAGTCTGCCGTCTACGGCAGACGATTCCAATTCAATAAGTAACTCTGCCGTGCACGGCGGAAGATTCCAATTCTATAAAGAAGTCTGCCGTCTACGGCAGAAGGTTCTTATTCAACAAAACAACTCTGCCGTCCACGGCAGAAGTTTTAATTCAAAAAAGCAACTCTGCCGTCCACGGCAGACGGTATCATTTCAAATAAGCTACTCTGCCGTCTACGGCAGACGATTCCAATTCAATAAGTACCTCTGCCGTGCACGGCGGAAGATTCCAATTCAAAAAAGCAACTCTGCCGTCTACGGCAGACGATTCCAATTCAAAAAGTAACTCTGCCGTGCACGGCGGCTGATTCCAATTCTTTAAGGAAGTCTGCCGTCTACGGCAGAAGGTTCTTATTCAACAAAGCAACTCTGCCGTCCACGGCATAAGTTTTAATTCAAAAAAGTGACTCTGCCGTTCACGGCAAAAGGTACCATTTCAAATAAGCTACTCTGCCGTCTACGGCAGACGATTCCAATTCAATAAGTAACTCTGCCGTGCACGGCGGAAGATTCCAATTCAAAAAAGCAACTCTGCCGTCCACGGCAGAAGGTATCATTTCAAATAAGCTACTCTGCCGTCTACGGCAGACGATTCCAATTCAATAAGTACCTCTGCCGTGCACGGCGGAAGATTCTAATTCAAAAAAGCAACTCTGCCGTCTACGGCAGACGATTCCAATTCAATAAGTAACTCTGCCGTGCACGGCGGAAGATTCCAATTCTATAAGGAAGTCTGCCGTCTACGGCAGAAGGATCTTATTCAACAAAGCAACTCTGCCGTCCACGGCATAAGTTTTAATTCAAAAAAGTAACTCTGCCGTTCACGGCAAAAGGTACCATTTCAAATAAGCTACTCTGCCGTCTACGGCAGACGATTCCAATTCAATAAGTACCTCTGCCGTACACGGCGGAAGATTCCAATTCAAAAAAGCAACTCTGCCGTCTACGGCAGACGATTCCAATTCAATAAGTAACTCCGACGTGCACGGCGGAAGAATCCAATTCTATAAGGAAGTCTGCCGTCTACGGCAGAAGGTTCTTATTCAACAAAGCAACTCTGCCGTCCACGGCATGTTTTAATTCAAAAAAGTAACTCTGCCGTTCACGGCAAAAGATACCATTTCATATAAGCTACTCTGCCGTCAACGGCGGACGATTCCAATTTAATAAGTACCTCTGCCTGGCACGGCAGAAGGTACCATTTTAAATAAGCTACTCTGCCGTCTACGGCAGACGATTCCAATTCAATAAGTAACTCTGCCGTGCACGGCGGAAGATTCCAATTCTATAAGGAAGTCTGCCGTCTACGGCAGAAGGTTCTTATTCAACAAAGCAACTCTGCCTTCCACGGCAGAAGTTTTAATTCAAAAAAGCAACTCTGCCGTCCACGGCAGAAGGTATCATTTTAAATAAGCTAGTCTGCCGTCTACGGCGGACGATTCCAATTCAATAAGTAACACTGCCAGGCACGGCGGAAGATTTCAATTCAACAAAGCAACTCTGCCGTCCACGGCAGAAGTTTTAATTCAAAAAAGTAACTCTGCCGTTCACGGCAAAAGGTACCATTTCAGATAAGCTACTCTGCCATCTACGGCAGACGATTCCATTTCAATAAGTACCTCTGCCGTGCACGGCGGAAGATTCCAATTCAAAAAAGCAACTCTGCCGTCTACGGCAGACGATTCCAATTCAATAAGTAACTCTGCCGTGCACGGCGGAAGATTCCAATTCTATAAGGAAGTCTGCCGTCTACGGCAGAAGGTTCTTATTCAACAAAGCAACTCTGCCGTCCACGGCAGAAGTTTTCATTCAAAAAAGCAACTCTGCCGTCCACGGCAGAAGGTATCATTTCAAATAAGCTACTCTGCCGTCTACGGCAGACGATTCCATTTCAATAAGTACCTC
Organism: Epinotia ramella; assembly: GCA_947578815.1. Taxonomy (NCBI): domain Eukaryota; kingdom Metazoa; phylum Arthropoda; class Insecta; order Lepidoptera; family Tortricidae; genus Epinotia; species Epinotia ramella. Next base: position 23,626,385 of record OX388216.1, read on the forward strand.
TGCCGTGCACGGCGAAAGATTCCAATTCAAAAAAGCAACTCTGCCGTGCACGGCGGACGATTCCAATTCAATAAGTAGCTCTGCCGTGCACGGCGGAAGATTCCTATCCAAAAAAGCAACTCTGCCGTCTACGGCAGACGATTCCAATTCAATAAGTACCTCTGCCGTGCACGGCGGAAGATTCCAATTCAAAAAAGTAACTCTGCCGTTCACGGCAAAAGGTACCATTTCAGATAAGCTACTCTGCCGTCTACGGCAGACGATTCCATTTCAATAAGTACCTCTGCCGTGCACGGCGGAAGATTCCAATTCAAAAAAGCAACTCTGCCGTCTACGGCAGACGATTCCAATTCAATAAGTAACTCTGCCGTGCACGGCGGAAGATTCTTATTCTATAAGGAAGTCTGCCGTCTACGGCAGAAGTTTCTTATTCAACAAAGCAACTCTGCCGTCCACGGCAGAAGTTTTAATTCAAAAAAGCAACTCTGCCGTCCACGGCAGAAGGTATCATTCCAAATAAGCTACTCTGCCGTCTACGGCAGACGATTCCATTTCAATAACTACCTCTGCCGTGCACGGCGAAAGATTCCAATTCAAAAAAGCAACTCTGCCGTCTACGGCAGACGATTCCAATTCAATAAGTAACTCTGCCGTGCACGGCGGAAGATTCCAATTCTATAAGGAAGTCTGCCGTCTACGGCAGAAGTTTTTTATTCAACAAAGCAACTCTGCCGTCCACGGCAGAAGTTTTAATTCAAAAAAGCAACTCTGCCGTCCACGGCAGAAGGTATCATTTTAAATAAGCTACTCTGCCGTCAACGGCGGACGATTCCAATTCAATAAGTACCTCTGCCGTGCACGGCGGAAGATTCCAATTCAAAAAAGCAACTCTGCCGTCTTACGCAGAAGATTCCAATTCAATAAGTAACTCTGCCGTGCACGGCGGAAGAATCCAATTCTATAAGGAAGTCTGCCGTCTACGGCAGAAGGTTCTTATTCAACAAAGCAACTCTGCCGTCCACGGCATGTTTTAATTCAAAAAAGTAACTCTGCCGTTCACGGCAAAAGATACCATTTCATATAAGCTACTCTGCCGTCAACGGCGGACGATTCCAATTTAATAAGTACCTCTGCCTGGCACGGCAGAAGGTACCATTTTAAATAAGCTACTCTGCCGTCTACGGCAGACGATTCCAATTCAATAAGTAACTCTGCCGTGCACGGCGGAAGATTCCAATTCTATAAGGAAGTCTGCCGTCTACGGCAGAAGGTTCTTATTCAACAAAGCAACTCTGCCTTCCACGGCAGAAGTTTTAATTCAAAAAAGCAACTCTGCCGTCCACGGCAGAAGGTATCATTTTAAATAAGCTAGTCTGCCGTCTACGGCGGACGATTCCAATTCAATAAGTAACACTGCCAGGCACGGCGGAAGATTTCAATTCAACAAAGCAACTCTGCCGTCCACGGCAGAAGTTTTAATTCAAAAAAGTAACTGCCGTTCACGGCAAAAGGTACCATTTCAGATAAGCTACTCTGCCATCTACGGCAGACGATTCCATTTCAATAAGTACCTCTGCCGTGCACGGCGGAAGATTCCAATTCAAAAAAGCAACTCTGCCGTCTACGGCAGACGATTCCAATTCAATAAGTAACTCTGCCGTGCACGGCGGAAGATTCCAATTCTATAAGGAAGTCTGCCGTCTACGGCAGAAGGTTCTTATTCAACAAAGCAACTCTGCCGTCCACGGCAGAAGTTTTCATTCAAAAAAGCAACTCTGCCGTCCACGGCAGAAGGTATCATTTCAAATAAGCTACTCTGCCGTCTACGGCAGACGATTCCATTTCAATAAGTACCTCTGCCGTGCACGGCGAAAGATTCCAATTCAAAAAAGCAACTCTGCCGTGCACGGCGGAAGATTCCAATTCTATAAGGAAGTCTGCCGTCTACGGCAGAAGGTTCTTATTCAACAAAGCAACTCTGCCGTCCACGGCATAAGTTTTAATTCAAAAAAGTAACTCTGCCGTTCACGGCAAAAGATACCATTTCAAATAAGCTACTCTGCCGTCTACGGCGGACGATTCCAATTCAATAAGTAACACTGCCGTGCACGGCGGAAGATTCCAATTCAACAAAGCAACTCTGCCGTCCACGGCAGAAGTTTTAATTCAAAAAAGCAATTCTGCCGTCCACGGCAGAAGGTATCATTTCAAATAAGCTACTCTGCCGTCAACGGCGGACGATTCCAATTTAATAAGTACCTCTGCCGGGCACGGCAGAAGGTACCATTTTAAATAAGCTACTCTGCCGTCTACGGCAGACGATTCCAATTCAATAAGTAACTCTGCCGTGCACGGCGGAAGATTCCAATTCTATAAGGAAGTCTGCCGTCTACGGCAGAAGGTTCTTATTCAACAAAGCAACTCTGCCTTCCACGGCAGAAGTTTTAATTCAAAAAAGCAACACTGCCGTCCACGGCAGAAGGTATCATTTTAAATAAGCTACTCTGCCGTCAACGGCGGACGATTCCAATTCAATAAGTAGCTCTGCCGTGCACGGCGGAAGATTCCTATTCAAAAAAGCAACTCTGCCGTCTACGGCAGACGATTCCAATTCAATAAGTACCTCTGCCGTGCACGGCGGAAGATTCCAATTCAAAAAAGTAACTCTGCCGTTCACGGCAAAAGGTACCATTTCAGATAAGCTACTCTGCCGTCTACGGCAGACGATTCCATTTCAATAAGTACCTCTGCCGTGCACGGCGGAAGATTCCAATTCAAAAAAGCAACTCTGCCGTCTACGGCAGACGATTCCAATTCAATAAGTAACTCTGCCGTGCACGGCGGAAGATTCTTATTCTATAAGGAAGTCTGCCGTCTACGGCAGAAGTTTCTTATTCAACAAAGCAACTCTGCCGTCCACGGCAGAAGTTTTAATTCAAAAAAGCAACTCTGCCGTCCACGGCAGAAGGTATCATTCCAAATAAGCTACTCTGCCGTCTACGGCAGACGATTCCATTTCAATAACTACCTCTGCCGTGCACGGCGAAAGATTCTAATTCAAAAAAGCAACTCTGCCGTCTACGGCAGACGATTCCAATTCAATAAGTAACTCTGCCGTGCACGGCGGAAGATTCCAATTCTATAAGAAAGTCTGCCGTCTACGGCAGAAGTTTTTTATTCAACAAAGCAACTCTGCCGTCCACGGCAGAAGTTTTAATTCAAAAAAGCAACTCTGCCGTCCACGGCAGAAGGTATCATTTTAAATAAGCTACTCTGCCGTCAACGGCGGACGATTCCAATTCAATAAGTACCTCTGCCGTGCACGGCGGAAGATTCCAATTCAAAAAAGCAACTCTGCCGTCTACGGCAGAAGATTCCAATTCAATAAGTAACTCTGCCGTGCACGGCGGAAGAATCCAATTCAATAAGTAACACTGCCGTGCACGGCGGAAGATTCCAATTCAACAAAGCAACTCTGCCGTCCACGGCAGACGATTCCAATTCAATAAGTAACTCTGCCGTGCACGGCGAAATATTACAATTCTATAAGGAAGTCTGCCGTCTACGGCAGACGATTCCAATTCAATAAGTAACTCTGCCGTGCACGGCGGAAGATTCCAATTCTATAAAGAAGTCTGCCGTCTACGGCAGAAGGTTCTTATTCAACAAAACAACTCTGCCGTCCACGGCAGAAGTTTTAATTCAAAAAAGCAACTCTGCCGTCCACGGCAGAAGGTATCATTTCAAATAAGCTACTCTGCCGTCTACGGCAGACGATTCCAATTCAATAAGTACCTCTGCCGTGCACGGCGGAAGATTCCAATTCAAAAAAGCAACTCTGCCGTCTACGGCAGACGATTCCAATTCAAAAAGTAACTCTGCCGTGCACGGCGGCTGATTCCAATTCTTTAAGGAAGTCTGCCGTCTACGGCAGAAGGTTCTTATTCAACAAAGCAACTCTGCCGTCCACGGCATAAGTTTTAATTCAAAAAAGTGACTCTGCCGTTCACGGCAAAAGGTACCATTTCAAATAAGCTACTCTGCCGTCTACGGCAGACGATTCCAATTCAATAAGTAACTCTGCCGTGCACGGCGGAAGATTCCAATTCAAAAAAGCAACTCTGCCGTCCACGGCAGAAGGTATCATTTCAAATAAGCTACTCTGCCGTCTACGGCAGACGATTCCAATTCAATAAGTACCTCTGTCGTGCACGGCGGAAGATTCTAATTCAAAAAAGCAACTCTGCCGTCTACGGCAGACGATTCCAATTCAATAAGTAACTCTGCCGTGCACGGCGGAAGATTCCAATTCTATAAGGAAGTCTGCCGTCTACGGCAGAAGGATCTTATTCAACAAAGCAACTCTGCCGTCCACGGCATAAGTTTTAATTCAAAAAAGTAACTCTGCCGTTCACGGCAAAAGGTACCATTTCAAATAAGCTACTCTGCCGTCTACGGCAGACGATTCCAATTCAATAAGTACCTCTGCCGTACACGGCGGAAGATTCCAATTCAAAAAAGCAACTCTGCCGTCTACGGCAGACGATTCCAATTCAATAAGTAACTCCGACGTGCACGGCGGAAGAATCCAATTCTATAAGGAAGTCTGCCGTCTACGGCAGAAGGTTCTTATTCAACAAAGCAACTCTGCCGTCCACGGCATGTTTTAATTCAAAAAAGTAACTCTGCCGTTCACGGCAAAAGATACCATTTCATATAAGCTACTCTGCCGTCAACGGCGGACGATTCCAATTTAATAAGTACCTCTGCCTGGCACGGCAGAAGGTACCATTTTAAATAAGCTACTCTGCCGTCTACGGCAGACGATTCCAATTCAATAAGTAACTCTGCCGTGCACGGCGGAAGATTCCAATTCTATAAGGAAGTCTGCCGTCTACGGCAGAAGGTTCTTATTCAACAAAGCAACTCTGCCTTCCACGGCAGAAGTTTTAATTCAAAAAAGCAACTCTGCCGTCCACGGCAGAAGGTATCATTTTAAATAAGCTAGTCTGCCGTCTACGGCGGACGATTCCAATTCAATAAGTAACACTGCCAGGCACGGCGGAAGATTTCAATTCAACAAAGCAACTCTGCCGTCCACGGCAGAAGTTTTAATTCAAAAAAGTAACTCTGCCGTTCACGGCAAAAGGTACCATTTCAGATAAGCTACTCTGCCATCTACGGCAGACGATTTCATTTCAATAAGTACCTCTGCCGTGCACGGCGGAAGATTCCAATTCAAAAAAGCAACTCTGCCGTCTACGGCAGACGATTCCAATTCAATAAGTAACTCTGCCGTGCACGGCGGAAGATTCCAATTCTATAAGGAAGTCTGCCGTCTACGGCAGAAGGTTCTTATTCAACAAAGCAACTCTGCCGTCCACGGCAGAAGTTTTCATTCAAAAAAGCAACTCTGCCGTCCACGGCAGAAGGTATCATTTCAAATAAGCTACTCTGCCGTCTACGGCAGACGATTCCATTTCAATAAGTACCTCTGCCGTGCACGGCGAAAGATTCCAATTCAAAAAAGAAACTCTGCCGTGCACGGCGGACGATTCCAATTCAATAAGTAGCTCTGCCGTGCACGGCGGAAGATTCCTATCCAAAAAAGCAACTCTGCCGTCTACGGCAGACGATTCCAATTCAATAAGTACCTCTGCCGTGCACGGCGGAAGATTCCAATTCAAAAAAGTAACTCTGCCGTTCACGGCAAAAGGTACCATTTCAGATAAGCTACTCTGCCGTCTACGGCAGACGATTCCATTTCAATAAGTACCTCTGCCGTGCACGGCGGAAGATTCCAATTCAAAAAAGCAACTCTGCCGTCTACGGCAGACGATTCCAATTCAATAAGTAACTCTGCCGTGCACGGCGGAAGATTCTTATTCTATAAGGAAGTCTGCCGTCTACGGCAGAAGTTTCTTATTCAACAAAGCAACTCTGCCGTCCACGGCAGAAGTTTTAATTCAAAAAAGCAACTCTGCCGTCCACGGCAGAAGGTATCATTCCAAATAAGCTACTCTGCCGTCTACGGCAGACGATTCCATTTCAATAACTACCTCTGCCGTGCACGGCGAAAGATTCCAATTCAAAAAAGCAACTCTGCCATCTACGGCAGACGATTCCAATTCAATAAGTAACTCTGCCGTGCACGGCGGAAGATTCCAATTCTATAAGGAAGTCTGCCGTCTACGGCAGAAGTTTTTTATTCAACAAAGCAACTCTGCCGTCCACGGCAGAAGTTTTAATTCAAAAAAGCAACTCTGCCGTCCACGGCAGAAGGTATCATTTTAAATAAGCTACTCTGCCGTCAACGGCGGACGATTCCAATTCAATAAGTACCTCTGCCGTGCACGGCGGAAGATTCCAATTCAAAAAAGCAACTCTGCCGTCTTACGCAGAAGATTCCAATTCAATAAGTAACTCTGCCGTGCACGGCGGAAGAATCCAATTCTATAAGGAAGTCTGCCGTCTACGGCAGAAGGTTCTTATTCAACAAAGCAACTCTGCCGTCCACGGCATGTTTTAATTCAAAAAAGTAACTCTGCCGTTCACGGCAAAAGATACCATTTCATATAAGCTACTCTGCCGTCAACGGCGGACGATTCCAATTTAATAAGTACCTCTGCCTGGCACGGCAGAAGGTACCATTTTAAATAAGCTACTCTGCCGTCTACGGCAGACGATTCCAATTCAATAAGTAACTCTGCCGTGCACGGCGGAAGATTCCAATTCTATAAGGAAGTCTGCCGTCTACGGCAGAAGGTTCTTATTCAACAAAGCAACTCTGCCTTCCACGGCAGAAGTTTTAATTCAAAAAAGCAACTCTGCCGTCCACGGCAGAAGGTATCATTTTAAATAAGCTAGTCTGCCGTCTACGGCGGACGATTCCAATTCAATAAGTAACACTGCCAGGCACGGCGGAAGATTTCAATTCAACAAAGCAACTCTGCCGTCCACGGCAGAAGTTTTAATTCAAAAAAGTAACTGCCGTTCACGGCAAAAGGTACCATTTCAGATAAGCTACTCTGCCATCTACGGCAGACGATTCCATTTCAATAAGTACCTCTGCCGTGCACGGCGGAAGATTCCAATTCAAAAAAGCAACTCTGCCGTCTACGGCAGACGATTCCAATTCAATAAGTAACTCTGCCGTGCACGGCGGAAGATTCCAATTCTATAAGGAAGTCTGCCGTCTACGGCAGAAGGTTCTTATTCAACAAAGCAACTCTGCCGTCCACGGCAGAAGTTTTCATTCAAAAAAGCAACTCTGCCGTCCACGGCAGAAGGTATCATTTCAAATAAGCTACTCTGCCGTCTACGGCAGACGATTCCATTTCAATAAGTACCTCTGCCGTGCACGGCGAAAGATTCCAATTCAAAAAAGCAACTCTGCCGTGCACGGCGGAAGATTCCAATTCTATAAGGAAGTCTGCCGTCTACGGCAGAAGGTTCTTATTCAACAAAGCAACTCTGCCGTCCACGGCATAAGTTTTAATTCAAAAAAGTAACTCTGCCGTTCACGGCAAAAGATACCATTTCAAATAAGCTACTCTGCCGTCTACGGCGGACGATTCCAATTCAATAAGTAACACTGCCGTGCACGGCGGAAGATTCCAATTCAACAAAGCAACTCTGCCGTCCACGGCAGAAGTTTTAATTCAAAAAAGCAATTCTGCCGTCCACGGCAGAAGGTATCATTTCAAATAAGCTACTCTGCCGTCAACGGCGGACGATTCCAATTTAATAAGTACCTCTGCCGGGCACGGCAGAAGGTACCATTTTAAATAAGCTACTCTGCCGTCTACGGCAGACGATTCCAATTCAATAAGTAACTCTGCCGTGCACGGCGGAAGATTCCAATTCTATAAGGAAGTCTGCCGTCTACGGCAGAAGGTTCTTATTCAACAAAGCAACTCTGCCTTCCACGGCAGAAGTTTTAATTCAAAAAAGCAACTCTGCCGTCCACGGCAGAAGGTATCATTTTAAATAAGCTACTCTGCCGTCAACGGCGGACGATTCCAATTCAATAAGTAGCTCTGCCGTGCACGGCGGAAGATTCCTATTCAAAAAAGCAACTCTGCCGTCTACGGCAGACGATTCCAATTCAATAAGTACCTCTGCCGTGCACGGCGGAAGATTCCAATTCAAAAAAGTAACTCTGCCGTTCACGGCAAAAGGTACCATTTCAGATAAGCTACTCTGCCGTCTACGGCAGACGATTCCATTTCAATAAGTACCTCTGCCGTGCACGGCGGAAGATTCCAATTCAAAAAAGCAACTCTGCCGTCTACGGCAGACGATTCCAATTCAATAAGTAACTCTGCCGTGCACGGCGGAAGATTCTTATTCTATAAGGAAGTCTGCCGTCTACGGCAGAAGTTTCTTATTCAACAAAGCAACTCTGCCGTCCACGGCAGAAGTTTTAATTCAAAAAAGCAACTCTGCCGTCCACGGCAGAAGGTATCATTCCAAATAAGCTACTCTGCCGTCTACGGCAGACGATTCCATTTCAATAACTACCTCTGCCGTGCACGGCGAAAGATTCCAATTCAAAAAAGCAACTCTGCCGTCTACGGCAGACGATTCCAATTCAATAAGTAACTCTGCCGTGCACGGCGGAAGATTCCAATTCTATAAGAAAGTCTGCCGTCTACGGCAGAAGTTTTTTATTCAACAAAGCAACTCTGCCGTCCACGGCAGAAGTTTTAATTCAAAAAAGCAACTCTGCCGTCCACGGCAGAAGGTATCATTTTAAATAAGCTACTCTGCCGTCAACGGCGGACGATTCCAATTCAATAAGTACCTCTGCCGTGCACGGCGGAAGATTCCAATTCAAAAAAGCAACTCTGCCGTCTACGGCAGAAGATTCCAATTCAATAAGTAACTCTGCCGTGCACGGCGGAAGAATCCAATTCAATAAGTAACACTGCCGTGCACGGCGGAAGATTCCAATTCAACAAAGCAACTCTGCCGTCCACGGCAGACGATTCCAATTCAATAAGTAACTCTGCCGTGCACGGCGAAATATTACAATTCTATAAGGAAGTCTGCCGTCTACGGCAGACGATTCCAATTCAATAAGTAACTCTGCCGTGCACGGCGGAAGATTCCAATTCTATAAAGAAGTCTGCCGTCTACGGCAGAAGGTTCTTATTCAACAAAACAACTCTGCCGTCCACGGCAGAAGTTTTAATTCAAAAAAGCAACTCTGCCGTCCACGGCAGAAGGTATCATTTCAAATAAGCTACTCTGCCGTCTACGGCAGACGATTCCAATTCAATAAGTACCTCTGCCGTGCACGGCGGAAGATTCCAATTCAAAAAAGCAACTCTGCCGTCTACGGCAGACGATTCCAATTCAAAAAGTAACTCTGCCGTGCACGGCGGCTGATTCCAATTCTTTAAGGAAGTCTGCCGTCTACGGCAGAAGGTTCTTATTCAACAAAGCAACTCTGCCGTCCACGGCATAAGTTTTAATTCAAAAAAGTGACTCTGCCGTTCACGGCAAAAGGTACCATTTCAAATAAGCTACTCTGCCGTCTACGGCAGACGATTCCAATTCAATAAGTAACTCTGCCGTGCACGGCGGAAGATTCCAATTCAAAAAAGCAACTCTGCCGTCCACGGCAGAAGGTATCATTTCAAATAAGCTACTCTGCCGTCTACGGCAGACGATTCCAATTCAATAAGTACCTCTGCCGTGCACGGCGGAAGATTCTAATTCAAAAAAGCAACTCTGCCGTCTACGGCAGACGATTCCAATTCAATAAGTAACTCTGCCGTGCACGGCGGAAGATTCCAATTCTATAAGGAAGTCTGCCGTCTACGGCAGAAGGATCTTATTCAACAAAGCAACTCTGCCGTCCACGGCATAAGTTTTAATTCAAAAAAGTAACTCTGCCGTTCACGGCAAAAGGTACCATTTCAAATAAGCTACTCTGCCGTCTACGGCAGACGATTCCAATTCAATAAGTACCTCTGCCGTACACGGCGGAAGATTCCAATTCAAAAAAGCAACTCTGCCGTCTTCGGCAGACGATTCCAATTCAATAAGTAACTCCGACGTGCACGGCGGAAGAATCCAATTCTATAAGGAAGTCTGCCGTCTACGGCAGAAGGTTCTTATTCAACAAAGCAACTCTGCCGTCCACGGCATGTTTTAATTCAAAAAAGTAACTCTGCCGTTCACGGCAAAAGATACCATTTCATATAAGCTACTCTGCCGTCAACGGCGGACGATTCCAATTTAATAAGTACCTCTGCCTGGCACGGCAGAAGGTACCATTTTAAATAAGCTACTCTGCCGTCTACGGCAGACGATTCCAATTCAATAAGTAACTCTGCCGTGCACGGCGGAAGATTCCAATTCTATAAGGAAGTCTGCCGTCTACGGCAGAAGGTTCTTATTCAACAAAGCAACTCTGCCTTCCACGGCAGAAGTTTTAATTCAAAAAAGCAACTCTGCCGTCCACGGCAGAAGGTATCATTTTAAATAAGCTAGTCTGCCGTCTACGGCGGACGATTCCAATTCAATAAGTAACACTGCCAGGCACGGCGGAAGATTTCAATTCAACAAAGCAACTCTGCCGTCCACGGCAGAAGTTTTAATTCAAAAAAGTAACTCTGCCGTTTACGGCAAAAGGTACCATTTCAGATAAGCTACTCTGCCATCTACGGCAGACGATTCCATTTCAATAAGTACCTCTGCCGTGCACGGCGGAAGATTCCAATTCAAAAAAGCAACTCTGCCGTCTACGGCAGACGATTCCAATTCAATAAGTAACTCTGCCGTGCACGGCGGAAGATTCCAATTCTATAAGGAAGTCTGCCGTCTACGGCAGAAGGTTCTTATTCAACAAAGCAACTCTGCCGTCCACGGCAGAAGTTTTCATTCAAAAAAGCAACTCTGCCGTCCACGGCAGAAGGTATCATTTCAAATAAGCTACTCTGCCGTCTACGGCAGACGATTCCATTTCAATAAGTACCTCTGCCGTGCACGGCGAAAGATTCCAATTCAAAAAAGCAACTCTGCCGTGCACGGCGGACGATTCCAATTCAATAAGTAGCTCTGCCGTGCACGGCGGAAGATTCCTATCCAAAAAAGCAACTCTGCCGTCTACGGCAGACGATTCCAATTCAATAAGTACCTCTGCCGTGCACGGCGGAAGATTCCAATTCAAAAAAGTAACTCTGCCGTTCACGGCAAAAGGTACCATTTCAGATAAGCTACTCTGCCGTCTACGGCAGACGATTCCATTTCAATAAGTACCTCTGCCGTGCACGGCGGAAGATTCCAATTCAAAAAAGCAACTCTGCCGTCTACGGCAGACGATTCCAATTCAATAAGTAACTCTGCCGTGCACGGCGGAAGATTCTTATTCTATAAGGAAGTCTGCCGTCTACGGCAGAAGTTTCTTATTCAACAAAGCAACTCTGCCGTCCACGGCAGAAGTTTTAATTCAAAAAAGCAACTCTGCCGTCCACGGCAGAAGGTATCATTCCAAATAAGCTACTCTGCCGTCTACGGCAGACGATTCCAATTCAATAAGTACCTCTGCCGTACACGGCGGAAGATTCCAATTCAAAAAAGCAACTCTGCCGTCTACGGCAGACGATTCCAATTCAATAAGTAACTCTGCCAAGCACGGCGGAAGATTCCAATTCTATAAGGAAGTCTGCCGTCTACGGCAGAAGGTTCTTATTCAACAAAGCAACTCTGCCGTCCACGGCATAAGTTTTAATTCAAAAAAGTAACTCTGCCGGCCACGGCAGAAGTTTTAGTTCAAAAAAGCAACTCTGCCGTCCACGGCAGAAGGTATCATTCCAAATAAGCTACTCTGCCGTCTACGGCAGACGATTGCAATTCAATAAGTAACTCTGCCGTCCACGGCAGAAGTTTAAATTCAAAAAAGCAATTCTGCCGTCCACGGCAGAAGGTATCATTTCAAATAACCTACTCTGCCGTCAACGGCGGACGATTCCAGTTTAATAAGTACGTCTGCAGTGCACGGCAGAAGGTACCATTTCAAATAAGCTACTCTGCCTTCTACGGCAGACGATTCCAATTCAATAAGTAACTCTGCCGTGCACGGCGGAAGATTCCAATTCTATAAGGAAGTCTGCCGTCTACGGCAGAAGGTTCTTATTCAACAAAGCAACTCTGCCGTCCACGGCATAAGTTTTAATTCAAAAAAGTAACTCTGCCGTTCACGGCAAAAGATACCATTTCAAATAAGCTACTCTGCCGTCTACGGCAGACGATTCCAATTCAATAAGTAACTCTGCCAAGCACGGCGGAAGATTCCAATTCTATAAGGAAGTCTGCCGTCTACGGCAGAAGGTTCTTATTCAACAAAGCAACTCTGCCGTCCACGGCATAAGTTTTAATTCAAAAAAGTAACTCTGCCGGCCACGGCAGAAGTTTTAGTTCAAAAAAGCAACTCTGCCGTCCACGGCAGAAGGTATCATTCCAAATAAGCTACTCTGCCGTCTACGGCAGACGATTGCAATTCAATAAGTAACTCTGCCGTCCACGGCAGAAGTTTAAATTCAAAAAAGCAATTCTGCCGTCCACGGCAGAAGGTATCATTTCAAATAACCTACTCTGCCGTCAACGGCGGACGATTCCAGTTTAATAAGTACGTCTGCAGTGCACGGCAGAAGGTACCATTTCAAATAAGCTACTCTGCCTTCTACGGCAGACGATTCCAATTCAATAAGTAACTCTGCCGTGCACGGCGGAAGATTCCAATTCTATAAGGAAGTCTGCCGTCTACGGCAGAAGGTTCTTATTCAACAAAGCAACTCTGCCGTCCACGGCATAAGTTTTAATTCAAAAAAGTAACTCTGCCGTTCACGGCAAAAGATACCATTTCAAATAAGCTACTCTGCCGTCTACGGCGGACGATTCCAATTCAATAAGTAATACTGCCGTGCACGGCGGAAGATTCCAATTCAACAAAGCAACTCTGCCGTCCACGGCAGAAGTTTTAATTCAAAAAAGCAATTCTGCCGTCCACGGCAGAAGGTATCATTTCAAATAAGCTACTCTGCCGTCTACGGCAGACGATTCCAATTCAAAAAGTACCTCTGCCGTGCACGGCGGAAGATTCCAATTCAAAAAAGCAACTCTGCCGTCTACGGCAGACGATTCCAATTCAATAAGTAACTCTGACGTGCACGGCGGAAGATTCCAATTCTATAAGGAAGTCTGCCGTCTACGGCAGAAGGTTCTTATTCAACAAAGCAACTCTGCCGTCCACGGCATAAGTTTTAATTCAAAAAAGTAAAACTGCCGTTCATGGCAAAAGGTACCATTTCAAAAAAGCTACTCTGCCGTCTACGGCAGACGATTCCAATTCAATAAGTAACTCTGCCGTGCACGGCGGAAGATTCCAATTCTATAAGGAAGTCTGCCGTCTACGGCAGAAGGTTTTTATTCAACAAAGCATTTCTGCCGTCCACGGCATAAGTTTTAATTCAAAAAAGTAACTCTGCCGTCCACGGCAGAAGTTTAAGTTCAAAAAAGCAACTCTGCCGTCCACGGCAGAAGGTATCATTCCAACTAAGCTACTCTGCCGTCTACGGCGGACGATTCCAATTCAATAAATAACACTGCCGTGCACGGCGGAAGATTCCAATTCAACAAAGCAACTCTGCCGTCCACGGCAAAAGTTTTAGTTCAAAAAAGCAACTCTGCCGTCCACGGCAGAAGGTATCATTCCAACTAAGCTACTCTGCCGTCTACGGCGGACGATTCCAATTCAATAAGTAACACTGCCGTGCACGGCGGAAGATTCCAATTCAACAAAGCAACTCTGCCGTCCACGGCAGAAGTTTTAATTCAAAAAAGCAATTCTGCCGTTCACGGCAAAAGATACCATTTCAAATAAGCTACTCTGCCGTCTACGGCGGACGATTCCAATTCAATAAGTAACACTGCCGTGCACGGCGGAAGATTCCAATTAAACAAAGCAACTCTGCCGTCCACGGCAGAAGTTTTAATTCAAAAAAGCAATTCTGCCGTCCACGGCAGAAGGTATCATTTCAAATAAGCTACTCTGCCGTCAACGGCGGACGATTCCAATTTAATAAGTACCTCTGCCGGGCACGGCAGAAGGTACCATTTTAAATAAGCTACTCTGCCGTCTACGGCAGACGATTCCAATTCAATAAGTACCTCTGCCGTGCACGGCGGAAGATTCCAATTCAAAAAAGCAACTCTGCCGTCTACGGCAGACGATTCCAATTCAATAAGTAACTCTGCCGTGCACGGCGGAAGATTCCAATTCTATAAGGAAGTCTGCCGTCTACGGCAGAAGGTTCTTATTCAACAAAGCAACTCTGCCGTCCACGGCATAAGTTTTAATTCAAAAAAGTAACTCTGCCGTTCACGGCAAAAGATACCATTTCAAATAAGCTACTCTGCCGTCTACGGCGGACGATTCCAATTCAATAAGTAACACTGCCGTGCACGGCGGAAGATTCCAATTCAACAAAGCAACTCTGCCGTTCACGGCAGAAGTTTTAATTCAAAAAAGCAACTCTGCCGTCCACGGCAGAAGGTATCATTTTGAATAAGCTACTCTGCCGTCAACGGCGGACGATTCCAATTCAATAGGTACCTCTGCCGTGCACGGCGGAAGATTTCAATTCAAAAAAGGAACTCTGCCGTCTACGGCAGACGATTCCAATTCAATAAGTAACTCTGCCGTGCACGGCGGAAGATTCCAAATCTATAAGGAAGTCTGCCGTCTACGGCAGAAGGTTCTTATTCAACAAAGCAACTCTGCCGTCCACGGCATAAGTTTTAATTCAAAAAAGTAACTCTGCCGTTCACGGCAAAAGATACCATTTCAAATAAGCTACTCTGCCGTCTACGGCGGACGATTCCAATTCAATTAGTAATACTGCCGTGCACGGCGGAAGATTCCAATTCAACAAAGCAACTCTGCCGTCCACGGCAGAAGTTTTAATTCAAAAAAGCAATTCTGCCGTTCACGGCAAAAGATACCATTTCAAATAAGCTACTCTGCCGTCTACGGCGGACGATTCCAATTCAATAAGTAACACTGCCGTGCACGGCGGAAGATTCCAATTAAACAAAGCAACTCTGCCGTCCACGGCAGAAGTTTTAATTCAAAAAAGCAATTCTGCCGTCCACGGCAGAAGGTATCATTTCAAATAAGCTACTCTGCCGTCAACGGCGGACGATTCCAATTTAATAAGTACCTCTGCCGGGCACGGCAGAAGGTACCATTTTAAATAAGCTACTCTGCCGTCTACGGCAGACGATTCCAATTCAATAAGTACCTCTGCCGTGCACGGCGGAAGATTCCAATTCAAAAAAGCAACTCTGCCGTCTACGGCAGACGATTCCAATTCAATAAGTAACTCTGCCGTGCACGGCGGAAGATTCCAATTCTATAAGGAAGTCTGCCGTCTACGGCAGAAGGTTCTTATTCAACAAAGCAACTCTGCCGTCCACGGCATAAGTTTTAATTCAAAAAAGTAACTCTGCCGTTCACGGCAAAAGATACCATTTCAAATAAGCTACTCTGCCGTCTACGGCGGACGATTCCAATTCAATAAGTAACACTGCCGTGCACGGCGGAAGATTCCAATTCAACAAAGCAACTCTGCCGTTCACGGCAGAAGTTTTAATTCAAAAAAGCAACTCTGCCGTCCACGGCAGAAGGTATCATTTTGAATAAGCTACTCTGCCGTCAACGGCGGACGATTCCAATTCAATAGGTACCTCTGCCGTGCACGGCGGAAGATTTCAATTCAAAAAAGGAACTCTGCCGTCTACGGCAGACGATTCCAATTCAATAAGTAACTCTGCCGTGCACGGCGGAAGATTCCAAATCTATAAGGAAGTCTGCCGTCTACGGCAGAAGGTTCTTATTCAACAAAGCAACTCTGCCGTCCACGGCATAAGTTTTAATTCAAAAAAGTAACTCTGCCGTTCACGGCAAAAGATACCATTTCAAATAAGCTACTCTGCCGTCTACGGCGGACGATTCCAATTCAATAAGTAATACTGCCGTGCACGGCGGAAGATTCCAATTCAACAAAGCAACTCTGCCGTCCACGGCAGAAGTTTTAATTCAAAAAAGCAATTCTGCCGTCCACGGCAGAAGGTATCAATTCAAATAAGCTACTCTGCCGTCTACGGCAGACGATTCCAATTCAAAAAGTACCTCTGCCGTGCACGGCGGAAGATTCCAATTCAAAAAAGTAACTCTGCCGTCTACGGCAGACGATTCCAATTCAATAAGTAACTCTGACGTGCACGGCGGAAGATTCCAATTCTATAAGGAAGTCTGCCGTCTACGGCAGAAGGTTCTTATTCAACAAAGCAACTCTGCCGTCCACGGCATAAGTTTTAATTCAAAAAAGTAAAACTGCCGTTCATGGCAAAAGGTACCATTTCAAATAAGCTACTCTGCCGTCTACGGCAGACGATTCCAATTCAATAAGTACCTCTGCCGTGCACGGCGGAAGATTCCAATTCAAAAAAGCAACTCTGCCGTCTACGGCAGACGATTCCAATTCAATAAGTAACTCTGCCGTGCACGGCGGAAGATTCCAATTCTATAAGGAAGTCTGCCGTCTACGGCAGAAGGTTCTTTTTCAACAAAGCATTTCTGCCGTCCACGGCATAAGTTTTAATTCAAAAAAGTAACTCTGCCGTCCACGGCAGAAGTTTAAGTTCAAAAAAGCAACTCTGCCGTCCACGGCAGAAGGTATCATTCCAACTAAGCTACTCTGCCGTCTACGGCGGACGATTCCAATTCAATAAGTAACACTGCCGTGCACGGCGGAAGATTCCAATTCAACAAAGCAACTCTGCCGTCCACGGCAAAAGTTTTAGTTCAAAAAAGCAACTCTGCCGTCCACGGCAGAAGGTATCATTCCAACTAAGCTACTCTGCCGTCTACGGCGGACGATTCCAATTCAATAAGTAACACTGCCGTGCACGGCGGAAGATTCCAATTCAACAAAGCAACTCTGCCGTCCACGGCAGAAGTTTTAATTCAAAAAAGCAATTCTGCCGTTCACGGCAAAAGATACCATTTCAAATAAGCTACTCTGCCGTCTACGGCGGACGATTCCAATTCAATAAGTAACACTGCCGTGCACGGCGGAAGATTCCAATTAAACAAAGCAACTCTGCCGTCCACGGCAGAAGTTTTAATTCAAAAAAGCAATTCTGCCGTCCACGGCAGAAGGTATCATTTCAAATAAGCTACCCTGCCGTCAACGGCGGACGATTCCAATTTAATAAGTACCTCTGCCGGGCACGGCAGAAGGTACCATTTTAAATAAGCTACTCTGCCGTCTACGGCAGACGATTCCAATTCAATAAGTACCTCTGCCGTGCACGGCGGAAGATTTCCAATTCAAAAAAGCAACTCTGCCGTCTACGGCAGACGATTCCAATTCAATAAGTAACTCTGCCGTGCACGGCGGAAGATTCCAATTCTATAAGGAAGTCTGCCGTCTACGGCAGAAGGTTCTTATTCAACAAAGCAACT
The DNA here is from genome assembly GCA_947578815.1 of Epinotia ramella. Taxonomy (NCBI): domain Eukaryota; kingdom Metazoa; phylum Arthropoda; class Insecta; order Lepidoptera; family Tortricidae; genus Epinotia; species Epinotia ramella. The sequence continues at coordinate 23,643,927 of OX388216.1, forward strand.
CTGCCGTCCACGGCATAAGTTTTAATTCAAAAAAGTAACTCTGCCGTTCACGGCAAAAGATACCATTTCAAATAAGCTACTCTGCCGTCTACGGCGGACGATTCCAATTCAATAAGTAACACTGCCGTGCACGGCGGAAGATTCCAATTCAACAAAGCAACTCTGCCGTTCACGGCAGAAGTTTTAATTCAAAAAAGCAACTCTGCCGTCCACGGCAGAAGGTATCATTTTGAATAAGCTACTCTGCCGTCAACGGCGGACGATTCCAATTCAATAGGTACCTCTGCCGTGCACGGCGGAAGATTTCAATTCAAAAAAGGAACTCTGCCGTCTACGGCAGACGATTCCAATTCAATAAGTAACTCTGCCGTGCACGGCGGAAGATTCCAAATCTATAAGGAAGTCTGCCGTCTACGGCAGAAGGTTCTTATTCAACAAAGCAACTCTGCCGTCCACGGCATAAGTTTTAATTCAAAAAAGTAACTCTGCCGTTCACGGCAAAAGATACCATTTCAAATAAGCTACTCTGCCGTCTACGGCGGACGATTCCAATTCAATAAGTAATACTGCCGTGCACGGCGGAAGATTCCAATTCAACAAAGCAACTCTGCCGTCCACGGCAGAAGTTTTAATTCAAAAAAGCAATTCTGCCGTTCACGGCAAAAGATACCATTTCAAATAAGCTACTCTGCCGTCTACGGCGGACGATTCCAATTCAATAAGTAACACTGCCGTGCACGGCGGAAGATTCCAATTAAACAAAGCAACTCTGCCGTCCACGGCAGAAGTTTTAATTCAAAAAAGCAATTCTGCCGTCCACGGCAGAAGGTATCATTTCAAATAAGCTACTCTGCCGTCAACGGCGGACGATTCCAATTTAATAAGTACCTCTGCCGGGCACGGCAGAAGGTACCATTTTAAATAAGCTACTCTGCCGTCTACGGCAGACGATTCCAATTCAATAAGTACCTCTGCCGTGCACGGCGGAAGATTCCAATTCAAAAAAGCAACTCTGCCGTCTACGGCAGACGATTCCAATTCAATAAGTAACTCTGCCGTGCACGGCGGAAGATTCCAATTCTATAAGGAAGTCTGCCGTCTACGGCAGAAGGTTCTTATTCAACAAAGCAACTCTGCCGTCCACGGCATAAGTTTTAATTCAAAAAAGTAACTCTGCCGTTCACGGCAAAAGATACCATTTCAAATAAGCTACTCTGCCGTCTACGGCGGACGATTCCAATTCAATAAGTAACACTGCCGTGCACGGCGGAAGATTCCAATTCAACAAAGCAACTCTGCCGTTCACGGCAGAAGTTTTAATTCAAAAAAGCAACTCTGCCGTCCACGGCAGAAGGTATCATTTTGAATAAGCTATTCTGCCGTCAACGGCGGACGATTCCAATTCAATAGGTACCTCTGCCGTGCACGGCGGAAGATTTCAATTCAAAAAAGGAACTCTGCCGTCTACGGCAGACGATTCCAATTCAATAAGTAACTCTGCCGTGCACGGCGGAAGATTCCAAATCTATAAGGAAGTCTGCCGTCTACGGCAGAAGGTTCTTATTCAACAAAGCAACTCTGCCGTCCACGGCATAAGTTTTAATTCAAAAAAGTAACTCTGCCGTTCACGGCAAAAGATACCATTTCAAATAAGCTACTCTGCCGTCTACGGCGGACGATTCCAATTCAATAAATAACACTGCCGTGCACGGCGGAAGATTCCAATTCAACAAAGCAACTCTGCCGTCCACGGCAAAAGTTTTAGTTCAAAAAAGCAACTCTGCCGTCCACGGCAGAAGGTATCATTCCAACTAAGCTACTCTGCCGTCTACGGCGGACGATTCCAATTCAATAAGTAACACTGCCGTGCACGGCGGAAGATTCCAATTCAACAAAGCAACTCTGCCGTCCACGGCAGAAGTTTTAATTCAAAAAAGCAATTCTGCCGTTCACGGCAAAAGATACCATTTCAAATAAGCTACTCTGCCGTCTACGGCGGACGATTCCAATTCAATAAGTAACACTGCCGTGCACGGCGGAAGATTCCAATTAAACAAAGCAACTCTGCCGTCCACGGCAGAAGTTTTAATTCAAAAAAGCAATTCTGCCGTCCACGGCAGAAGGTATCATTTCAAATAAGCTACTCTGCCGTCAACGGCGGACGATTCCAATTTAATAAGTACCTCTGCCGGGCACGGCAGAAGGTACCATTTTAAATAAGCTACTCTGCCGTCTACGGCAGACGATTCCAATTCAATAAGTACCTCTGCCGTGCACGGCGGAAGATTCCAATTCAAAAAAGCAACTCTGCCGTCTACGGCAGACGATTCCAATTCAATAAGTAACTCTGCCGTGCACGGCGGAAGATTCCAATTCTATAAGGAAGTCTGCCGTCTACGGCAGAAGGTTCTTATTCAACAAAGCAACTCTGCCGTCCACGGCATAAGTTTTAATTCAAAAAAGTAACTCTGCCGTTCACGGCAAAAGATACCATTTCAAATAAGCTACTCTGCCGTCTACGGCGGACGATTCCAATTCAATAAGTAACACTGCCGTGCACGGCGGAAGATTCCAATTCAACAAAGCAACTCTGCCGTTCACGGCAGAAGTTTTAATTCAAAAAAGCAACTCTGCCGTCCACGGCAGAAGGTATCATTTTGAATAAGCTACTCTGCCGTCAACGGCGGACGATTCCAATTCAATAGGTACCTCTGCCGTGCACGGCGGAAGATTTCAATTCAAAAAAGGAACTCTGCCGTCTACGGCAGACGATTCCAATTCAATAAGTAACTCTGCCGTGCACGGCGGAAGATTCCAAATCTATAAGGAAGTCTGCCGTCTACGGCAGAAGGTTCTTATTCAACAAAGCAACTCTGCCGTCCACGGCATAAGTTTTAATTCAAAAAAGTAACTCTGCCGTTCACGGCAAAAGATACCATTTCAAATAAGCTACTCTGCCGTCTACGGCGGACGATTCCAATTCAATTAGTAATACTGCCGTGCACGGCGGAAGATTCCAATTCAACAAAGCAACTCTGCCGTCCACGGCAGAAGTTTTAATTCAAAAAAGCAATTCTGCCGTTCACGGCAAAAGATACCATTTCAAATAAGCTACTCTGCCGTCTACGGCGGACGATTCCAATTCAATAAGTAACACTGCCGTGCACGGCGGAAGATTCCAATTAAACAAAGCAACTCTGCCGTCCACGGCAGAAGTTTTAATTCAAAAAAGCAATTCTGCCGTCCACGGCAGAAGGTATCATTTCAAATAAGCTACTCTGCCGTCAACGGCGGACGATTCCAATTTAATAAGTACCTCTGCCGGGCACGGCAGAAGGTACCATTTTAAATAAGCTACTCTGCCGTCTACGGCATACGATTCCAATTCAATAAGTACCTCTGCCGTGCACGGCGGAAGATTCCAATTCAAAAAAGCAACTCTGCCGTCTACGGCAGACGATTCCAATTCAATAAGTAACTCTGCCGTGCACGGCGGAAGATTCCAATTCTATAAGGAAGTCTGCCGTCTACGGCAGAAGGTTCTTATTCAACAAAGCAACTCTGCCGTCCACGGCATAAGTTTTAATTCAAAAAAGTAACTCTGCCGTTCACGGCAAAAGATACCATTTCAAATAAGCTACTCTGCCGTCTACGGCGGACGATTCCAATTCAATAAGTAACACTGCAGTGCACGGCGGAAGATTCCAATTCAACAAAGCAACTCTGCCGTTCACGGCAGAAGTTTTAATTCAAAAAAGCAACTCTGCCGTCCACGGCAGAAGGTATCATTTTGAATAAGCTACTCTGCCGTCAACGGCGGACGATTCCAATTCAATAGGTACCTCTGCCGTGCACGGCGGAAGATTTCAATTCAAAAAAGGAACTCTGCCGTCTACGGCAGACGATTCCAATTCAATAAGTAACTCTGCCGTGCACGGCGGAAGATTCCAAATCTATAAGGAAGTCTGCCGTCTACGGCAGAAGGTTCTTATTCAACAAAGCAACTCTGCCGTCCACGGCATAAGTTTTAATTCAAAAAAGAAACTCTGCCGTTCACGGCAAAAGATACCATTTCAAATAAGCTACTCTGCCGTCTACGGCGGACGATTCCAATTCAATAAATAACACTGCCGTGCACGGCGGAAGATTCCAATTCAACAAAGCAACTCTGCCGTCCGCGGCAAAAGTTTTAGTTCAAAAAAGCAACTCTGCCGTCCACGGCAGAAGGTATCATTCCAACTAAGCTACTCTGCCGTCTACGGCGGACGATTCCAATTCAATAAGTAACACTGCCGTGCACGGCGGAAGATTCCAATTCAACAAAGCAACTCTGCCGTCCACGGCAGAAGTTTTAATTCAAAAAAGCAATTCTGCCGTTCACGGCAAAAGATACCATTTCAAATAAGCTACTCTGCCGTCTACGGCGGACGATTCCAATTCAATAAGTAACACTGCCGTGCACGGCGGAAGATTCCAATTAAACAAAGCAACTCTGCCGTCCACGGCAGAAGTTTTAATTCAAAAAAGCAATTCTGCCGTCCACGGCAGAAGGTATCATTTCAAATAAGCTACTCTGCCGTCAACGGCGGACGATTCCAATTTAATAAGTACCTCTGCCGGGCACGGCAGAAGGTACCATTTTAAATAAGCTACTCTGCCGTCTACGGCAGACGATTCCAATTCAATAAGTACCTCTGCCGTGCACGGCGGAAGATTCCAATTCAAAAAAGCAACTCTGCCGTCTACGGCAGACGATTCCAATTCAATAAGTAACTCTGCCGTGCACGGCGGAAGATTCCAATTCTATAAGGAAGTCTGCCGTCTACGGCAGAAGGTTCTTATTCAACAAAGCAACTCTGCCGTCCACGGCATAAGTTTTAATTCAAAAAAGTAACTCTGCCGTTCACGGCAAAAGATACCATTTCAAATAAGCTACTCTGCCGTCTACGGCGGACGATTCCAATTCAATAAGTAACACTGCCGTGCACGGCGGAAGATTCCAATTCAACAAAGCAACTCTGCCGTTCACGGCAGAAGTTTTAATTCAAAAAAGCAACTCTGCCGTCCACGGCAGAAGGTATCATTTTGAATAAGCTACTCTGCCGTCAACGGCGGACGATTCCAATTCAATAGGTACCTCTGCCGTGCACGGCGGAAGATTTCAATTCAAAAAAGGAACTCTGCCGTCTATGGCAGACGATTCCAATTCAATAAGTAACTCTGCCGTGCACGGCGGAAGATTCCAAATCTATAAGGAAGTCTGCCGTCTACGGCAGAAGGTTCTTATTCAACAAAGCAACTCTGCCGTCCACGGCATAAGTTTTAATTCAAAAAAGTAACTCTGCCGTTCACGGCAAAAGATACCATTTCAAATAAGCTACTCTGCCGTCTACGGCGGACGATTCCAATTCAATTAGTAATACTGCCGTGCACGGCGGAAGATTCCAATTCAACAAAGCAACTCTGCCGTCCACGGCAGAAGTTTTAATTCAAAAAAGCAATTCTGCCGTTCACGGCAAAAGATACCATTTCAAATAAGCTACTCTGCCGTCTACGGCGGACGATTCCAATTCAATAAGTAACACTGCCGTGCACGGCGGAAGATTCCAATTAAACAAAGCAACTCTGCCGTCCACGGCAGAAGTTTTAATTCAAAAAAGCAATTCTGCCGTCCACGGCAGAAGGTATCATTTCAAATAAGCTACTCTGCCGTCAACGGCGGACGATTCCAATTTAATAAGTACCTCTGCCGGGCACGGCAGAAGGTACCATTTTAAATAAGCTACTCTGCCGTCTACGGCATACGATTCCAATTCAATAAGTACCTCTGCCGTGCACGGCGGAAGATTCCAATTCAAAAAAGCAACTCTGCCGTCTACGGCAGACGATTCCAATTCAATAAGTAACTCTGCCGTGCACGGCGGAAGATTCCAATTCTATAAGGAAGTCTGCCGTCTACGGCAGAAGGTTCTTATTCAACAAAGCAACTCTGCCGTCCACGGCATAAGTTTTAATTCAAAAAAGTAACTCTGCCGTTCACGGCAAAAGATACCATTTCAAATAAGCTACTCTGCCGTCTACGGCGGACGATTCCAATTCAATAAGTAACACTGCCGTGCACGGCGGAAGATTCCAATTCAACAAAGCAACTCTGCCGTTCACGGCAGAAGTTTTAATTCAAAAAAGCAACTCTGCCGTCCACGGCAGAAGGTATCATTTTGAATAAGCTACTCTGCCGTCAACGGCGGACGATTCCAATTCAATAGGTACCTCTGCCGTGCACGGCGGAAGATTTCAATTCAAAAAAGGAACTCTGCCGTCTACGGCAGACGATTCCAATTCAATAAGTAACTCTGCCGTGCACGGCGGAAGATTCCAAATCTATAAGGAAGTCTGCCGTCTACGGCAGAAGGTTCTTATTCAACAAAGCAACTCTGCCGTCCACGGCATAAGTTTTAATTCAAAAAAGTAACTCTGCCGTTCACGGCAAAAGATACCATTTCAAATAAGCTACTCTGCCGTCTACGGCGGACGATTCCAATTCAATAAGTAATACTGCCGTGCACGGCGGAAGATTCCAATTCAACAAAGCAACTCTGCCGTCCACGGCAGAAGTTTTAATTCAAAAAAGCAATTCTGCCGTCCACGGCAGAAGGTATCAATTCAAATAAGCTACTCTGCCGTCTACGGCAGACGATTCCAATTCAAAAAGTACCTCTGCCGTGCACGGCGGAAGATTCCAATTCAAAAAAGCAACTCTGCCGTCTACGGCAGACGATTCCAATTCAATAAGTAACTCTGACGTGCACGGCGGAAGATTCCAATTCTATAAGGAAGTCTGCCGTCTACGGCAGAAGGTTCTTATTCAACAAAGCAACTCTGCCGTCCACGGCATAAGTTTTAATTCAAAAAAGTAAAACTGCCGTTCATGGCAAAAGGTACCATTTCAAATAAGCTACTCTGCCGTCTACGGCAGACGATTCCAATTCAATAAGTACCTCTGCCGTGCACGGCGGAAGATTCCAATTCAAAAAAGCAACTCTGCCGTCTACGGCAGACGATTCCAATTCAATAAGTAACTCTGCCGTGCACGGCGGAAGATTCCAATTCTATAAGGAAGTCTGCCGTCTACGGCAGAAGGTTCTTTTTCAACAAAGCATTTCTGCCGTCCACGGCATAAGTTTTAATTCAAAAAAGTAACTCTGCCGTCCACGGCAGAAGTTTAAGTTCAAAAAAGCAACTCTGCCGTCCACGGCAGAAGGTATCATTCCAACTAAGCTACTCTGCCGTCTACGGCGGACGATTCCAATTCAATAAGTAACACTGCCGTGCACGGCGGAAGATTCCAATTCAACAAAGCAACTCTGCCGTCCACGGCAAAAGTTTTAGTTCAAAAAAGCAACTCTGCCGTCCACGGCAGAAGGTATCATTCCAACTAAGCTACTCTGCCGTCTACGGCGGACGATTCCAATTCAATAAGTAACACTGCCGTGCACGGCGGAAGATTCCAATTCAACAAAGCAACTCTGCCGTCCACGGCAGAAGTTTTAATTCAAAAAAGCAATTCTGCCGTTCACGGCAAAAGATACCATTACAAATAAGCTACTCTGCCGTCTACGGCGGACGATTCCAATTCAATAAGTAACACTGCCGTGCACGGCGGAAGATTCCAATTAAACAAAGCAACTCTGCCGTCCACGGCAGAAGTTTTAATTCAAAAAAGCAATTCTGCCGTCCACGGCAGAAGGTATCATTTCAAATAAGCTACTCTGCCGTCAACGGCGGACGATTCCAATTTAATAAGTACCTCTGCCGGGCACGGCAGAAGGTACCATTTTAAATAAGCTACTCTGCCGTCTACGGCAGACGATTCCAATTCAATAAGTACCTCTGCCGTGCACGGCGGAAGATTTCCAATTCAAAAAAGCAACTCTGCCGTCTACGGCAGACGATTCCAATTCAATAAGTAACTCTGCCGTGCACGGCGGAAGATTCCAATTCTATAAGGAAGTCTGCCGTCTACGGCAGAAGGTTCTTATTCAACAAAGCAACTCTGCCGTCCACGGCATAAGTTTTAATTCAAAAAAGTAACTCTGCCGTTCACGGCAAAAGATACCATTTCAAATAAGCTACTCTGCCGTCTACGGCGGACGATTCCAATTCAATAAGTAACACTGCCGTGCACGGCGGAAGATTCCAATTCAACAAAGCAACTCTGCCGTTCACGGCAGAAGTTTTAATTCAAAAAAGCAACTCTGCCGTCCACGGCAGAAGGTATCATTTTGAATAAGCTACTCTGCCGTCAACGGCGGACGATTCCAATTCAATAGGTACCTCTGCCGTGCACGGCGGAAGATTTCAATTCAAAAAAGGAACTCTGCCGTCTACGGCAGACGATTCCAATTCAATAAGTAACTCTGCCGTGCACGGCGGAAGATTCCAAATCTATAAGGAAGTCTGCCGTCTACGGCAGAAGGTTCTTATTCAACAAAGCAACTCTGCCGTCCACGGCATAAGTTTTAATTCAAAAAAGTAACTCTGCCGTTCACGGCAAAAGATACCATTTCAAATAAGCTACTCTGCCGTCTACGGCGGACGATTCCAATTCAATAAGTAATACTGCCGTGCACGGCGGAAGATTCCAATTCAACAAAGCAACTCTGCCGTCCACGGCAGAAGTTTTAATTCAAAAAAGCAATTCTGCCGTTCACGGCAAAAGATACCATTTCAAATAAGCTACTCTGCCGTCTACGGCGGACGATTCCAATTCAATAAGTAACACTGCCGTGCACGGCGGAAGATTCCAATTAAACAAAGCAACTCTGCCGTCCACGGCAGAAGTTTTAATTCAAAAAAGCAATTCTGCCGTCCACGGCAGAAGGTATCATTTCAAATAAGCTACTCTGCCGTCAACGGCGGACGATTCCAATTTAATAAGTACCTCTGCCGGGCACGGCAGAAGGTACCATTTTAAATAAGCTACTCTGCCGTCTACGGCAGACGATTCCAATTCAATAAGTACCTCTGCCGTGCACGGCGGAAGATTCCAATTCAAAAAAGCAACTCTGCCGTCTACGGCAGACGATTCCAATTCAATAAGTAACTCTGCCGTGCACGGCGGAAGATTCCAATTCTATAAGGAAGTCTGCCGTCTACGGCAGAAGGTTCTTATTCAACAAAGCAACTCTGCCGTCCACGGCATAAGTTTTAATTCAAAAAAGTAACTCTGCCGTTCACGGCAAAAGATACCATTTCAAATAAGCTACTCTGCCGTCTACGGCGGACGATTCCAATTCAATAAGTAACACTGCCGTGCACGGCGGAAGATTCCAATTCAACAAAGCAACTCTGCCGTTCACGGCAGAAGTTTTAATTCAAAAAAGCAACTCTGCCGTCCACGGCAGAAGGTATCATTTTGAATAAGCTACTCTGCCGTCAACGGCGGACGATTCCAATTCAATAGGTACCTCTGCCGTGCACGGCGGAAGATTTCAATTCAAAAAAGGAACTCTGCCGTCTACGGCAGACGATTCCAATTCAATAAGTAACTCTGCCGTGCACGGCGGAAGATTCCAAATCTATAAGGAAGTCTGCCGTCTACGGCAGAAGGTTCTTATTCAACAAAGCAACTCTGCCGTCCACGGCATAAGTTTTAATTCAAAAAAGTAACTCTGCCGTTCACGGCAAAAGATACCATTTCAAATAAGCTACTCTGCCGTCTACGGCGGACGATTCCAATTCAATAAGTAATACTGCCGTGCACGGCGGAAGATTCCAATTCAACAAAGCAACTCTGCCGTCCACGGCAGAAGTTTTAATTCAAAAAAGCAATTCTGCCGTCCACGGCAGAAGGTATCAATTCAAATAAGCTACTCTGCCGTCTACGGCAGACGATTCCAATTCAAAAAGTACCTCTGCCGTGCACGGCGGAAGATTCCAATTCAAAAAAGCAACTCTGCCGTCTACGGCAGACGATTCCAATTCAATAAGTAACTCTGACGTGCACGGCGGAAGATTCCAATTCTATAAGGAAGTCTGCCGTCTACGGCAGAAGGTTCTTATTCAACAAAGCAACTCTGCCGTCCACGGCATAAGTTTTAATTCAAAAAAGTAAAACTGCCGTTCATGGCAAAAGGTACCATTTCAAATAAGCTACTCTGCCGTCTACGGCAGACGATTCCAATTCAATAAGTACCTCTGCCGTGCACGGCGGAAGATTCCAATTCAAAAAAGCAACTCTGCCGTCTACGGCAGACGATTCCAATTCAATAAGTAACTCTGCCGTGCACGGCCGAAGATTCCAATTCTATAAGGAAGTCTGCCGTCTACGGCAGAAGGTTCTTTTTCAACAAAGCATTTCTGCCGTCCACGGCATAAGTTTTAATTCAAAAAAGTAACTCTGCCGTCCACGGCAGAAGTTTAAGTTCAAAAAAGCAACTCTGCCGTCCACGGCAGAAGGTATCATTCCAACTAAGCTACTCTGCCGTCTACGGCGGACGATTCCAATTCAATAAGTAACACTGCCGTGCACGGCGGAAGATTCCAATTCAACAAAGCAACTCTGCCGTCCACGGCAGAAGTTTTAGTTCAAAAAAGCAACTCTGCCGTCCACGGCAGAAGGTATCATTCCAACTAAGCTACTCTGCCGTCTACGGCGGACGATTCCAATTCAATAAGTAACACTGCCGTGCACGGCGGAAGATTCCAATTCAACAAAGCAACTCTGCCGTCCACGGCAGAAGTTTTAATTCAAAAAAGCAATTCTGCCGTTCACGGCAAAAGATACCATTTCAAATAAGCTACTCTGCCGTCAACGGCGGACGATTCCAATTCAATAAGTAATACTGCCGTGCACGGCGGAAGATTCCAATTCAACAAAGCAACTCTGCCGTCCACGGCAGAAGTTTTAATTCAAAAAAGCAATTCTGCCGTCCACGGCAGAAGGTATCATTTCAAATAAGCTACTCTGCCGTCTACGGCAGACGATTCCAATTCAAAAAGTACCTCTGCCGTGCACGGCGGAAGATTCCAATTCAAAAAAGCAACTCTGCCGTCTACGGCAGACGATTCCAATTCAATAAGTAATACTGCCGTGCACGGCGGAAGATTCCAATTCAACAAAGCAACTCTGCCGTCCACGGCAGAAGTTTTAATTCAAAAAAGCAATTCTGCCGTCCACGGCAGAAGGTATCAATTCAAATAAGCTACTCTGCCGTCTACGGCAGACGATTCCAATTCAAAAAGTACCTCTGCCGTGCACGGCGGAAGATTCCAATTCAAAAAAGCAACTCTGCCGTCTACGGCAGACGATTCCAATTCAATAAGTAACTCTGACGTGCACGGCGGAAGATTCCAATTCTATAAGGAAGTCTGCCGTCTACGGCAGAAGGTTCTTATTCAACAAAGCAACTCTGCCGTCCACGGCATAAGTTTTAATTCAAAAAAGTAAAACTGCCGTTCATGGCAAAAGGTACCATTTCAAATAAGCTACTCTGCCGTCTACGGCAGACGATTCCAATTCAATAAGTACCTCTGCCGTGCACGGCGGAAGATTCCAATTCAAAAAAGCAACTCTGCCGTCTACGGCAGACGATTCCAATTCAATAAGTAACTCTGCCGTGCACGGCGGAAGATTCCAATTCTATAAGGAAGTCTGCCGTCTACGGCAGAAGGTTCTTTTTCAACAAAGCATTTCTGCCGTCCACGGCATAAGTTTTAATTCAAAAAAGTAACTCTGCCGTCCACGGCAGAAGTTTAAGTTCAAAAAAGCAACTCTGCCGTCCACGGCAGAAGGTATCATTCCAACTAAGCTACTCTGCCGTCTACGGCGGACGATTCCAATTCAATAAGTAACACTGCCGTGCACGGCGGAAGATTCCAATTCAACAAAGCAACTCTGCCGTCCACGGCAAAAGTTTTAGTTCAAAAAAGCAACTCTGCCGTCCACGGCAGAAGGTATCATTCCAACTAAGCTACTCTGCCGTCTACGGCGGACGATTCCAATTCAATAAGTAACACTGCCGTGCACGGCGGAAGATTCCAATTCAACAAAGCAACTCTGCCGTCCACGGCAGAAGTTTTAATTCAAAAAAGCAATTCTGCCGTTCACGGCAAAAGATACCATTTCAAATAAGCTACTCTGCCGTCTACGGCGGACGATTCCAATTCAATAAGTAACACTGCCGTGCACGGCGGAAGATTCCAATTAAACAAAGCAACTCTGCCGTCCACGGCAGAAGTTTTAATTCAAAAAAGCAATTCTGCCGTCCACGGCAGAAGGTATCATTTCAAATAAGCTACTCTGCCGTCAACGGCGGACGATTCCAATTTAATAAGTACCTCTGCCGGGCACGGCAGAAGGTACCATTTTAAATAAGCTACTCTGCCGTCTACGGCAGACGATTCCAATTCAATAAGTACCTCTGCCGTGCACGGCGGAAGATTTCCAATTCAAAAAAGCAACTCTGCCGTCTACGGCAGACGATTCCAATTCAATAAGTAACTCTGCCGTGCACGGCGGAAGATTCCAATTCTATAAGGAAGTCTGCCGTCTACGGCAGAAGGTTCTTATTCAACAAAGCAACTCTGCCGTCCACGGCATAAGTTTTAATTCAAAAAAGTAACTCTGCCGTTCACGGCAAAAGATACCATTTCAAATAAGCTACTCTGCCGTCTACGGCGGACGATTCCAATTCAATAAGTAACACTGCCGTGCACGGCGGAAGATTCCAATTCAACAAAGCAACTCTGCCGTTCACGGCAGAAGTTTTAATTCAAAAAAGCAACTCTGCCGTCCACGGCAGAAGGTATCATTTTGAATAAGCTACTCTGCCGTCAACGGCGGACGATTCCAATTCAATAGGTACCTCTGCCGTGCACGGCGGAAGATTTCAATTCAAAAAAGGAACTCTGCCGTCTACGGCAGACGATTCCAATTCAATAAGTAACTCTGCCGTGCACGGCGGAAGATTCCAAATCTATAAGGAAGTCTGCCGTCTACGGCAGAAGGTTCTTATTCAACAAAGCAACTCTGCCGTCCACGGCATAAGTTTTAATTCAAAAAAGTAACTCTGCCGTTCACGGCAAAAGATACCATTTCAAATAAGCTACTCTGCCGTCTACGGCGGACGATTCCAATTCAATAAGTAATACTGCCGTGCACGGCGGAAGATTCCAATTCAACAAAGCAACTCTGCCGTCCACGGCAGAAGTTTTAATTCAAAAAAGCAATTCTGCCGTTCACGGCAAAAGATACCATTTCAAATAAGCTACTCTGCCGTCTACGGCGGACGATTCCAATTCAATAAGTAACACTGCCGTGCACGGCGGAAGATTCCAATTAAACAAAGCAACTCTGCCGTCCACGGCAGAAGTTTTAATTCAAAAAAGCAATTTTGCCGTCCACGGCAGAAGGTATCATTTCAAATAAGCTACTCTGCCGTCAACGGCGGACGATTCCAATTTAATAAGTACCTCTGCCGGGCACGGCAGAAGGTACCATTTTAAATAAGCTACTCTGCCGTCTACGGCAGACGATTCCAATTCAATAAGTACCTCTGCCGTGCACGGCGGAAGATTCCAATTCAAAAAAGCAACTCTGCCGTCTACGGCAGACGATTCCAATTCAATAAGTAACTCTGCCGTGCACGGCGGAAGATTCCAATTCTATAAGGAAGTCTGCCGTCTACGGCAGAAGGTTCTTATTCAACAAAGCAACTCTGCCGTCCACGGCATAAGTTTTAATTCAAAAAAGTATCTCTGCCGTTCACGGCAAAAGATACCATTTCAAATAAGCTACTCTGCCGTCTACGGCGGACGATTCCAATTCAATAAGTAACACTGCCGTGCACGGCGGAAGATTCCAATTCAACAAAGCAACTCTGCCGTTCACGGCAGAAGTTTTAATTCAAAAAAGCAACTCTGCCGTCCACGGCAGAAGGTATCATTTTGAATAAGCTACTCTGCCGTCAACGGCGGACGATTCCAATTCAATAGGTACCTCTGCCGTGCACGGCGGAAGATTTCAATTCAAAAAAGGAACTCTGCCGTCTACGGCAGACGATTCCAATTCAATAAGTAACTCTGCCGTGCACGGCGGAAGATTCCAAATCTATAAGGAAGTCTGCCGTCTACGGCAGAAGGTTCTTATTCAACAAAGCAACTCTGCCGTCCACGGCATAAGTTTTAATTCAAAAAAGTAACTCTGCCGTTCACGGCAAAAGATACCATTTCAAATAAGCTACTCTGCCGTCTACGGCGGACGATTCCAATTCAATAAGTAATACTGCCGTGCACGGCGGAAGATTCCAATTCAACAAAGCAACTCTGCCGTCCACGGCAGAAGTTTTAATTCAAAAAAGCAATTCTGCCGTCCACGGCAGAAGGTATCAATTCAAATAAGCTACTCTGCCGTCTACGGCAGACGATTCCAATTCAAAAAGTACCTCTGCCGTGCACGGCGGAAGATTCCAATTCAAAAAAGCAACTCTGCCGTCTACGGCAGACGATTCCAATTCAATAAGTAACTCTGACGTGCACGGCGGAAGATTCCAATTCTATAAGGAAGTCTGCCGTCTACGGCAGAAGGTTCTTATTCAACAAAGCAACTCTGCCGTCCACGGCATAAGTTTTAATTCAAAAAAGTAAAACTGCCGTTCATGGCAAAAGGTACCATTTCAAATAAGCTACTCTGCCGTCTACGGCAGACGATTCCAATTCAATAAGTACCTCTGCCGTGCACGGCGGAAGATTCCAATTCAAAAAAGCAACTCTGCCGTCTACGACAGACGATTCCAATTCAATAAGTAACTCTGCCGTGCACGGCGGAAGATTCCAATTCTATAAGGAAGTCTGCCGTCTACTGCAGAAGGTTCTTTTTCAACAAAGCATTTCTGCCGTCCACGGCATAAGTTTTAATTCAAAAAAGTAACTCTGCCGTCCACGGCAGAAGTTTAAGTTCAAAAAAGCAACTCTGCCGTCCACGGCAGAAGGTATCATTCCAACTAAGCTACTCTGCCGTCTACGGCGGACGATTCCAATTCAATAAGTAACACTGCCGTGCACGGCGGAAGATTCCAATTCAACAAAGCAACTCTGCCGTCCACGGCAGAAGTTTTAGTTCAAAAAAGCAACTCTGCCGTCCACGGCAGAAGGTATCATTCCAACTAAGCTACTCTGCCGTCTACGGCGGACGATTCCAATTCAATAAGTAACACTGCCGTGCACGGCGGAAGATTCCAATTCAACAAAGCAACTCTGCCGTCCACGGCAGAAGTTTTAATTCAAAAAAGCAATTCTGCCGTTCACGGCAAAAGATACCATTTCAAATAAGCTACTCTGCCGTCTACGGCGGACGATTCCAATTCAATAAGTAATACTGCCGTGCACGGCGGAAGATTCCAATTCAACAAAGCAACTCTGCCGTCCACGGCAGAAGTTTTAATTCAAAAAAGCAATTCTGCCGTCCACGGCAGAAGGTATCATTTCAAATAAGCTACTCTGCCGTCTACGGCAGACGATTCCAATTCAAAAAGTACCTCTGCCGTGCACGGCGGAAGATTCCAATTCAAAAAAGCAACTCTGCCGTCTACGGCAGACGATTCCAATTCAATAAGTAACTCTGACGTGCACGGCGGAAGATTCCAATTCTATAAGGAAGTCTGCCGTCTACGGCAGAAGGTTCTTATTCAACAAAGCAACTCTGCCGTCCACGGCATAAGTTTTAATTCAAAAAAGTAAAACTGCCGTTCATGGCAAAAGGTACCATTTCAAAAAAGCTACTCTGCCGTCTACGGCAGACGATTCCAATTCAATAAGTACCTCTGCCGTGCACGGCGGAAGATTCCAATTCAAAAAAGCAACTCTGCCGTCTACGGCAGACGATTCCAATTCAATAAGTAACTCTGCCGTGCACGGCGGAAGATTCCAATTCTATAAGGAAGTCTGCCGTCTACGGCAGAAAGTTCTTATTCAACAAAGCATTTCTGCCGTCCACGGCATAAGTTTTAATTCAAAAAAGTAACTCTGCCGTCCACGGCAGAAGTTTAAGTTCAAAAAAGCAACTCTGCCGTCCACGGCAGAAGGTATCATTCTAACTAAGCTACTCTGCCGTCTACGGCGGACGATTCCAATTCAATAAGTAACACTGCCGTGCACGGCGGAAGATTCCAATTCAACAAAGCAATTTTGCCGTCCACGGCAGAAGGTATCATTCCAACTAAGCTACTCTGCCGTCTACGGCGGACGATTCCAATTCAATAAGTAACACTGCCGTGCACGGCGGAAGATTCCAATTCAACAAAGCAACTCTGCCGTCCACGGCAGAAGTTTTAATTCAAAAAAGCAATTCTGCCGTTCACGGCAAAAGATACCATTTCAAATAAGCTACTCTGCCGTCTACGGCGGACGATTCCAATTCAATAAGTAACACTGCCGTGCACGGCGGAAGATTCCAATTAAACAAAGCAACTCTGCCGTCCACGGCAGAAGTTTTAATTCAAAAAAGCAATTCTACCGTCCACGGCAGAAGGTATCATTTCAAATAAGCTACTCTGCCGTCAACGGCGGACGATTCCAATTTAATAAGTACCTCTGCCGGGCACGGCAGAAGGTACCTTTTTAAATAAGCTACTCTGCCGTCTACGGCAGACGATTCCAATTCAATAAGTAACTCTGCCGTGCACGGCGGAAGATTCCAATTCTATAAGGAAGTCTGCCGTCTACGGCAGAAGGTTCTTATTCAACAAAGCAACTCTGCCGTCCACGGCATAAGTTTAAATTCAAAAAAGTGACTCTGCCGTTCACGGCAAAGGGTACCATTTCAAATAAGCTACTCTGCCGTCTACGGCAGACGATTCCAATTCAATAAGTAACTCTGCCGTGCACGGCGGAAGATTCCAATTCTATAAGGAAGTCTGCCGTCTACGGCAGAAGGTTCTTATTCAACAAAGCAACTCTGCCGTCCACGGCATAAGTTTTAATTCAAAAAAGTAACTCTGCCGTTCACGGCAAAAGATACCATTTCAAATAAGCTACTCTGCCGTCTACGGCGGACGATTCCAATTCAATAAGTAACACTGCCGTGCACGGCGGAAGATTCCAATTCAACAAAGCAACACTGCCGTTCACGGCAGAAGTTTTAATTCAAAAAAGCAACTCTGCCGTCCACGGCAGAAGGTATCATTTTGAATAAGCTACTCTGCCGTCAACGGCGGACGATTCCAATTCAATAGGTACCTCTGCCGTGCACGGCGGAAGATTTTAATTCAAAAAAGGAACTCTGCCGTCTACGGCAGACGATTCCAATTCAATAAGTAACTCTGCCGTGCACGGCGGAAGATTCCAATTCTATAAGGAAGTCTGCCGTATACGGCAGAAGGTTCTTATTCAACAAAGCAACTCTGCCGTCCACGGCATAAGTTTTAATTCAAAAAAGTAACTCTGCCGTTCACGGCAAAAGATACCATTTCAAATAAGCTACTCTGCCGTCTACGGCGGACGATTCCAATTCAATAAGTAGCTCTGCCGTGCACGGCGGAAGATTCCAATTCAACAAAGCAACTCTGCCGTCCACGGCAGAAGGTATCATTTCAAATAAGCTACTCTGCCGTCTACGGCAGACGATTCCAATTCAAAAAGTACCTCTGCCGTGCACGGCGGAAGATTCCAATTCAAAAAAGCAACTCTGCCGTCTACGGCAGACGATTCCAATTCAATAAGTAACTCTGACGTGCACGGCGGAAGATTCCAATTCTATAAGGAAGTCTGCCGTCTACGGCAGAAGGTTCTTATTCAACAAAGCAACTCTGCCGTCCACGGCATAAGTTTTAATTCAAAAAAGTAAAACTGCCGTTCATGGCAAAAGGTACCATTTCAAAAAAGCTACTCTGCCGTCTACGGCAGACGATTCCAATTCAATAAGTACCTCTGCCGTGCACGGCGGAAGATTCCAATTCTATAAGGAAGTCTGCCGTCTACGGCAGAAGGTTCTTATTCAACAAAGCATTTCTGCCGTCCACGGCATAAGTTTTAATTCAAAAAAGTAACTCTGCCGTCCACGGCAGAAGTTTAAGTTCAAAAAAGCAACTCTGCCGTCCACGGCAGAAGGTATCATTCCAACTAAGCTACTCTGCCATCTACGGCGGACGATTCCAATTCAATAAGTAACACTGCCGTGCACGGCGGAAGATTCCAATTCAACAAAGCAACTCTGCCGTCCACGGCAGAAGTTTTAGTTCAAAAAAGCAACTCTGCCGTCCACGGCAGAAGGTATCATTCCAACAAAGCAACTCTGCCGTCCACGGCATAAGTTTTAATTCAAAAAAGTAACTCTGCCGTTCACGGCAAAAGATACCATTTCAAATAAGCTACTCTGCCGTCTACGGCGGACGATTCCAATTCAATAAGTAATACTGCCGTGCACGGCGGAAGATTCCAATTCAACAAAGCAACTCTGCCGTCCACGGCAGAAGTTTTAATTCAAAAAAGCAATTCTGCCGTCCACGGCAGAAGGTATCAATTCAAATAAGCTACTCTGCCGTCTACGGCAGACGATTCCAATTCAAAAAGTACCTCTGCCGTGCACGGCGGAAGATTCCAATTCAAAAAAGCAACTCTGCCGTCTACGGCAGACGATTCCAATTCAATAAGTAACTCTGACGTGCACGGCGGAAGATTCCAATTCTATAAGGAAGTCTGCCGTCTACGGCAGAAGGTTCTTATTCAACAAAGCAACTCTGCCGTCCACGGCATAAGTTTTAATTCAAAAAAGTAAAACTGCCGTTCATGGCAAAAGGTACCATTTCAAATAAGCTACTCTGCCGTCTACGGCAGACGATTCCAATTCAATAAGTACCTCTGCCGTGCACGGCGGAAGATTCCAATTCAAAAAAGCAACTCTGCCGTCTACGGCAGACGATTCCAATTCAATAAGTAACTCTGCCGTGCACGGCGGAAGATTCCAATTCTATAAGGAAGTCTGCCGTCTACGGCAGAAGGTTCTTTTTCAACAAAGCATTTCTGCCGTCCACGGCATAAGTTTTAATTCAAAAAAGTAACTCTGCCGTCCACGGCAGAAGTTTAAGTTCAAAAAAGCAACTCTGCCGTCCACGGCAGAAGGTATCATTCCAACTAAGCTACTCTGCCGTCTACGGCGGACGATTCCAATTCAATAAGTAACACTGCCGTGCACGGCGGAAGATTCCAATTCAACAAAGCAACTCTGCCGTCCACGGCAGAAGTTTTAGTTCAAAAAAGCAACTCTGCCGTCCACGGCAGAAGGAATCATTCCAACTAAGCTACTCTGCCGTCTACGGCGGACGATTCCAATTCAATAAGTAACACTGCCGTGCACGGCGGAAGATTCCAATTCAACAAAGCAACTCTGCCGTCCACGGCAGAAGTTTTAATTCAAAAAAGCAATTCTGCCGTTCACGGCAAAAGATACCATTTCAAATAAGCTACTCTGCCGTCTACGGCGGACGATTCCAATTCAATAAGTAATACTGCCGTGCACGGCGGAAGATTCCAATTCAACAAAGCAACTCTGCCGTCCACGGCAGAAGTTTTAATTCAAAAAAGCAATTCTGCCGTCCACGGCAGAAGGTATCATTTCAAATAAGCTACTCTGCCGTCTACGGCAGACGATTCCAATTCAAAAAGTACCTCTGCCGTGCACGGCGGAAGATTCCAATTCAAAAAAGCAACTCTGCCGTCTACGGCAGACGATTCCAATTCAATAAGTAACTCTGACGTGCACGGCGGAAGATTCCAATTCTATAAGGAAGTCTGCCGTCTACGGCAGAAGGTTCTTATTCAACAAAGCAACTCTGCCGTCCACGGCATAAGTTTTAATTCAAAAAAGTAAAACTGCCGTTCATGGCAAAAGGTTGTAACGCGAATTTTTCACTTTGTCTAAATCTAATAAAAATAAGTTAAAAACTGAATATATTCTCGTTAATAGAAGCGCCCTCTAGGGGCGGAATGATAAACTACGTTGCTAGTTAGATTAATGTCGCTCGCGCACGATTCATTATCAAGGTGATAGGTCGATTTAGTTCCAATGTCCACCACCGCCTACAGGTACGGCGTTGCAACCGGTGTAGCCTTCTTTTGCATCATGCACGCACACGGAACGCATACGACGCGAGAATTCATTTAAACAAAAATGTCGGAGGGGTGTCCCCATCCTAAACTTGGCTTACCAAAGCCCAAATCATTCAGTTAAAATGTAATATTTAAAAGAGGAGAAAGTCATCACCTACAAGCGTATTCCAGAAAACCCGAAATGTAAGTACGGCTGCTTTCCCACTTAACCTAATATTATGCACGTGTTGGTTTGACCGAAGATTTTGGTCTTACAGCTGGGTTTTGATTTGTTGTAGGGGTTTTCATTTCCACCTTTAAATCTGATCTTCAATGCTCCGGTCTGTGCCTGGTGTTCGAGCTGGTCCGTCCGCTCCACCCCACATTCATGGACCTGCTTCCTGAAGGCACCAGCGGAGGAATTTTCATAGTGTAAGATTAGCCATGTGAACATTTAAAAAGGTTAGTCCTACCACGAACTTTTAATATACAGGGTAGTTATGACGAGAGTGGAACATATGTGAAGTGATCGACTTTTTGTTAATTAAAGACTTTCTCCTGAATCTCTATCTTATCATTTCTTTACCACACACGTAGTAAGGCGCCCTGGGAGATTTTAAATGAGTTTTATGCCTCCGATGAATCCTAGCCGGTGAGTAACGAACAGGTCAAGTAAAAACGTTACAAAGTGGCTGCCCATCGTTTGGCTTTAAAACTGCGTTGTGGTAATAAATGATTAGAGATTAAACCCTAAACTACGTAAGTGAAGTGTTAAATTACTTATATAGTTATTAGAAGTAACTTAATGTAACTTTTTTTGGTTAACCACGTGTCCACGTGGCCAGTTTGTCCTAACTATACATTGGTTATGAATGTGTTATGGTCACAGGTTATGCATATTTAAACATTGTTCTTAGTTTATTTTACTTAATATTAATTTAAATTTTCATTCGTGTACTTGCGACTTAACGATTGAATTTAATAAACCCTACTTAAATCTATTGTAAATCAAAGGGATTATCAAAATAAGAAAGATGTCTGTTCACAAATATGTGGACTGTCTGTTTAAAGATGAACTCATGTATGAACTTAGTATTCTTGGTGTATCCACAGAAAAAGCTGTGACCGTCGATGCCTTAAGGAAGCAGATTCGTCAGGTGTTTAAATTGGCCAGAAGGGGAAGCATGAAGTGCGAGCCAGCGGGAGCGCCAGACACAGATTCGGAGATCAATATCTGCACTCCAAAGGTTGCTTTTCTGGAATCCGAAATATCAGAACCCAGCAAGGTAAGTGACCTGAAACTTTGTGTCAAGCTAACACGGCGTGCCAACTACCTTATCGATAGGTTAGCGAGAATTTTGGAAAGCAGTCCCCAAATAACTAGTTTACGCGGTCGATTAGTAAAAATTCTTAGTGTGGTAGACCAGACAGAGAGTGAGGCAGACAGTGAATATGAGGATACTCATACTCAGGCACCCCGTACAACCGAGAGAGACGAAAGCAAAGTGGTTTATTTAAAAGAGAAACCAGTTAACTTAAATACACTTAACTTAAAATATGACGGAACCACCTGCGTGCGAGTGTTTATTGAAAGGTTAGAGGAACTTCGTCAGGCACGAAATATCCCTGAAAACCACATGCTGTCGGCTTTCTCGGACTTACTTGATAAATCCGTATTACATTGGTATAGAAATAACAAATGTAACTTTCAAACATACCCGCAACTCCTGGAATGTTTGCGTGAGGATTTCGATATACCCGATTTAGACTATAAATTACTTAACGAGATAAGGCAGCGTACTCAATCGCGAACGGAAACGATAGTAGTATATTTATCGACTATGCAGGGTATGTTTTCCAGACTTGCCACCCCTCTTTCAAGCAAAGACCAACTTGAAATACTTATGCATAATATCCGCCCAGAGTATATGAAGGATTTAGCATTTCAAAAAATAGATTCGATAGATTCGTTGAAACATTACTGTAAACAACTAGAACTGGCACGCACGCGCGCGGATCAATTTAATAAGCCCAATTTTAGTAATTTCCGAATTACATCGGATTTACATGCTAGACCACCACTTAAGTCATTTAGCAAACAGGTATCTGCACTTGACGTTGCGAGTTCTTCTAACCAGTCTACAAAGAAATGTTTTAGATGTAATAAGACCACGCACTACACTAATCAGTGCAAGTCTAGGGAAATCGTGTGTTTCAAGTGTGGTATGAAAGGTGTGAAGCGCCCGGAGTGTGAATGTAGCCTTAGTTCAAAAAACTAATTGCGCCAGGACTCCTTGACCAGTCTGTTCATACCGAGCCATCGCGCAGTGAACGGGTTGAGGAGATCCTGTTTAAGAAAAACTGTTACGATATTAGGCCACATTTAAAACTTAAGATTATGGACTTAATAGCATACGGTCTACTAGACTCGGGAGCATTTTGTTCGGTTTTAGGACACGATGCACACTTAAAGTTTTTAGAATATGGCTTTAAAATGAATTATTGCAGTACTGAGACTCAAGTAAGAACGGCTGATGGTACGAGGCTCGATTGCTTAGGCTATATGTCTCTGCCCTTGGAATATAACAATACTATCAACGTCATTAATTTTCGTATTATACCGCATATAACGACGCCAATAATACTAGGTGTAGACTTTTGGCAGCAATTTCACTTAGGAGAAGGTTTGGTAACGAGTGTCGAAGCTGATTTTGTTTGTAACTCGGACGTTAGTCGTTACATAAGTACGGTCTCGCCTAACGAGGGTCTGGAAGAATACCAGTCTTTATCACCTGAAAAAAAAGAGACCATAAATGATTTAATCAAAACATTTGATACTATTAACACAAACAAAGTTGGTTTGGGCCGTACAAATCTAGCTTATCATACAATTGACACGGGCAATTGTAAACCGATAAAGCAAAGATATTATCCTTTGTCCCCTATTAAACAGCAAGCCTTAGAGAAGGAATTGGATAGGATGCTTAGCATAGGTGTCGTATCTCCGTCACAATCTGCTTGGAATAGCCCAGTAGTGATGGTAGAAAAACCGAACGGTGACCTTAGGCTTTGTTTAGACTGTAGAAAACTTAACTCGGTGTCGAAACCTGATGCGTACCCCTTACCATACATTAGTAGCATACTAGATCAACTTAGAGATGCTAAATACCTCTCATCCATAGACCTCTCAGCGGCATATTGGCAAATACCATTTGATAGTGAGCTTTCAGCCCAAAAATGTGCATTTACAGTTCCAAAAAGAGGACTTTTTCAATTTAATGTAATGTGTTTTGGACTTGTGGGAGCCAGTGCTACGATGCAGAGACTAATGGATAAGTTGTTCGGCGCTGAATTCGGGAATAAAGTATTTTGTTTTCAAGACGATATAATTATCATATCAAGTACGTTCGAAGAACACGTCCAATTATTACACAAAGTCTTTGATAAACTTAAGAACGCGAATCTAACCATAAATATGGATAAATCAATGTTTTGCAGAAAAGAATTAAAGTACCTAGGGTACCTAGTCGACAGACATGGTCTCCGTATGGATCCGTCTAAAGTCGAGATTATACTGAACTATCCAACTCCTACCTCAGCGAAAGAAGTCAAAAGGTTCCTAGGTATGGCTGGATGGTACAGAAGATTCATAAACAACTTCTCGGACATTGCTAAACCATTAAACAAGTTAACTAGTAAAAATGAAAAATTTGTATGGTTGGATGAGGCTGAGAAATCGTTTAATCACTTAAAAACCGCGTTAGTTACTGCGCCCATTTTGAAATGTCCTAACTTTGACCTTCCATTCACGATTCACAGTGATGCTTCTTCCGTGGCAGTTGGATCGGTTCTTACGCAGACTTATGATGATGTGGAGCATCCTGTAGCTTATTGTAGTCGTTCACTTAACAAACATGAGGTCCATTATGGCACCACGGAGAGGGAATTATTAGGAGTTTTATACGGCCTCGAGCAGTTCCGACCCTATGTAGAAGGTCAAAAGTGCAAAATAGTAACTGACCACGCCTCTCTTTTATGGTTTTATAAACTTAACAACCCCACCGGTCGCCTAGCGAGATGGAGCATGAGGCTAAGTCAATTCCACTTCGACATCGAACACAGAAAGGGTAAATTAAATGTTATCCCGGACGCACTAAGCCGAGTTAAGATAGACGCGATAGGGTCAGCGACCTCGAACGACAGCTGGTATAATAATATATTCGAGAAATGCCAATCAAATCCGCGCAAGTATCCGAATTTCTTAATTACAAATGGCAAACTGTTTAGATACTCTAAAAACAAATATCAGCTGACGAGCGAGTTCGACTGGAAGTTAGTAGTACCCCAAGAAGACAGGTTAGGTATTTTAAAAACATGCCATGATGACATTACAAGCGCACACTTAGGCGTTTTTAAAACTCATAAACGTTTAAGTCTTCACTATTACTGGCCAGGAATGTATGAAAATGTTAAAACCTACGTAGGACAGTGTGAAATTTGCAAAATGTATAAACCAGTTAATAGTGCTAGACCAGGGTTAATGGGCAATCCCAAAGAGGTGAACAAGCCTTGGATGTCCATATGTATTGACCTTCTTGGTCCGTTCCCGCCTTCCCGAAATGGAAATACCTACTTAATAGTATGTACAGATTACTTCACTAAATACGTTTTGTTGCATCCTATACGGAGAGCAACAGGTGTAGCTGTAGCGAAGTACTTAGAAGAACACGTATTTCTAGTGCATGGAGTTTGCAAGACGATTTACTTTGACAATGGCCCGCAGTTTATTAGTTCTCACTTTAGACAATTATTACATCGTTATGAGGTTCCAAATATATATGCAAATCCCCGATACCACCCTCAGGTAAATGCTTCTGAAAGATCCATAAGAAATGTTGTTTGTGGCATTGCATGTTATGTAGGAAATGATCACCGAAAATGGGATGAAAACATAAGAAAACTACAATGTGCACTTAATACGGCGGTAAACGAAACCACTAAGTACACACCTTATTTTCTTGTACATGGCAGAGAGTTCATTAGTAAGGGAAACTTGCACCACTTGAATTGTGATGAACCAATACTTAGATCTCAAATCACTGTACAGGATGCAGATATACATGGTAAAAAGCTGAGCGAGTTAGACGCAATTTTCAAAAAGGTAGAAAAGCATATTTATAATGCCCATGTCAAAAATTCAAAACATTATAACCTAAGAAAACGAAATATTGAATACAAGGTAGGGCAAATCGTTTATAAACGTACGTATTACTTGTCAAATGCATCTAAAAATTTCACCTCCAAATTAGGCCCTAAATTTCAAAAATGCGTTATAACCGCTAAGCTATCGCCATTGGTATATGTGTTGAGTACGTTGGATGGTAAACACTTGGGTAGTTATCATATAAAAGATATACTTAAACAAAACGATATATGGACGTAGTTAAAGGAAAAAGATCCAATCCACAGAAAGTTGAGCAAAAGTTATGGCGGTTTAAAGTTTCAACCGTGATTCCTCAAAACTGGTACATTTTTTTTATAATATATGTTTGGATGAAAATTGAGTTGAGTCGTGTATTATACATTCTTTCACACAGAATTCAGTTAAATGCTATATTTTTCAGGATTTCGACCAAAAGTGGGGTTGGATCTTTTTTGCGAAAATACACTTTTCATAGACCCTTCCTTTTGTTTAATTTTGTAATAAGGATTCACGAAATAAAACTGGCATAATAATCATGTAAAACCATCTCTATACATACATAAAATAAAGCTGAAGATGGTCGAAAGTCTTTACATGGAAGATATTCGAAAAAAAGTTTGCTGGGATACTTAGAATCGATAACAGAACACGTTCCAACAGTTTTTAGAATTTTTGTCTGTTTATCTGTTTGTCTGCTTATGTGAACGCGCACCACGTGAAAACGGCTGAACGGATTTTGATGCAAACTTTACTAATCTGTTGAGAAAATCCCCGGCCAGGTTTTAGGCTATAAAAAATATTATGATAAGGGTGCAAAGGGGACCAAAACTGGGGTTGAACTTTGTATGGGAACTCCTTGAATCCCATACAAATCTAAAAATGCGGGTATAAAATTTGGACAAAACGGCATTCCGCGGAGAATTGAGTATATAGGTGCCAATTTTTTTTATGTAGAAAACTCTCGTGACACTGAAATATTATTGGGAGCGCATAAGGAGCGCTCCCTAAAGGGATATTTTAGGCCTTTCATTCCTACGAAAACCTCAGCCTTCGCTTCGCTTCTTCTTCGCTTGCCTCCCCGTTTACCTTCGGGATTTCGGCCCTTAAGTTTCGCTTGCAAGACACCGGAAGATAATGAGTGTGCTTAGGGGTGATTGCTCACATTGAGAACTGCTCTCAGAAGGGTTGCTTTGGGCCTTTCAGTCCAACAAAATGGCCTTGCTTGCCTCGCCGCTTACCTTCGGAACTTTGGCCTGGGATTTCGCTTGCAAGACACCTGGGGATAGTAAGTGTACGTGGGGGCTCGCCCTCAGGTTTCGTTTGCAAGACAACGGGAGATAATGAGTGCCCGTCCATGAGGGCGCATTTAGAGCGCTTTCTGAAGGAATGATAATGAGTCTTTCATTCCAACGAAAAGCAAGGCCTTTGGCCTCGCTTGCTTGGTGAGTGGCGAGCCGAGGTAAGTCCCGTAGGTGAGTGGCGAAGCAAGCGAGGCCAAAGGCCTTGCTTTTCGTTGGAATGAAAGACTCATTATCAATAAAAAATTGTAAGTGTCCGTGAGGGCTCGCTTGCCTCGCCGCTCATCTCCGGTACTTTAGCCACAGGTCGGTTTGGTCGTTTGCAAGACACCTAGGGATTGTAAGTGTCCGCGGGGGCTTGCATTCGGGTCTTGGGCCCTCGAGCTCGCCTAGGGAGCGGTCTCTTAAAGCATGCTAAAGCCTTTAAGTCCTACAGAAAAGCTCACCCTTCGCTTCGCTTGGCTCCCCTTTTACCTTCGGGAATTCGGGCCTCAGGTTTCGCTTGCAAGACTCTCGTAGATAATGAGTGTCCGTAGGCGCTCGCATTGAGAGCGCTCTCTAAAGGGATGCTTTGGGCCTTCCATTTGAACGTAAAGCTCGGCTTTTGGCTTCGCTGCCACCTGGGGATAGGAAATGTCCGTGTCCGTGAGGGCTCGCCGTCGGACTCGCATTGGGAGCGCTTTATAAGGCTTGATTGTGACCTTTCATTGTTACGAAAAGCTCGGCATTTGGCCTCGCTTGCCTGCCCACTCCCCTTGGGGACTTTGGGCTCCGGCCTTCGGCCTTCAGGCTTGCATTGGGAGCGCTTTCTTAGGGCTTGATTGGGACCTTTCATTGTTACGAAAAGCTCGGCCTTCGGCATCGCTTGCCTGCCAGCTCCCCTTGGGGACTTTGGTCTCCAGTTTCGCTTGCAAGACACCTGGGGACAGTAAGGCCTTCAGCCCCCGAGCTCGCATAGCGACCGCTCTCTAAAAGTATGCTAAGGGCCTTTCATTCCTACGAAAAGCTCAGCCTTCGGCTCCGTTTGCTCCCCGTTTACCTTCAGGTCTTCGGCCCTAAGGTTTCACCTGCAAGTTACTCGGAGGTAACGAGTATCTATGGGGGCTCGGCCTCGGGCCTTAGGCCCTCGTAAAAAAAAATTAAGACCACTCTCTGAAGGTTTGCTTCGCCGCTCAGATTAAGGGACTTTGGCCTCAGGTCTCGCTTGCAAGACACCTGGGGGATAGTGAGTGTCCGTGGGGCTCGCCATCGGGCCTTCGGACCTGGGGCTCGCATAGGGTGCGTTCTCTCAAAGGATACTTTGGGGATCTATATAATATTATAGACGACCAAGTTTATGAGGGTATTTATTTCGATTCGAAGACAATTTGAACTCTTACACGCACAGTATGGAAATGGAATGTTTATTTTCAAATTTGTCAGTAATATCAATATGGTTAAACATAAGAATATCATGTTTAAACCATAATTATACCTACACGTACGAAGTCGCGGGCAGAAGTTAGTTGTTAATATAACCATTTTCCTAAAAATGGTTTATGTGCGCTGGATCGGATAATACATTTACGTATAATGATCCAAGACAATAATACTGACAGCAAATATCGTAATAAAGGCTGCTTTATAGTGAAAACTTCTTTTAATGATTAAAAATAAAGCTAAATGAATTTAAAAAATCAGATTAAAAAAAAAATATTGTAATAGGATCGTTTCTGTTGTTTACTAAGACACCATTGCAGGATTCAAAACAACTCAACAAAACTGATCCAAGTGAGTTGAATCTATTTTGTTGTATATCTAAAAGATTTAAAGAATCTAAATTTAGTTTTTCAAAAAGAATCCAAACGGATTGGATCCGTTTCGTTGAAAATATTAAAAGTAAAACGTGTGAATTGCATTTTCTTAAAAATGGTCCAAGCAGGTTGGATTTCTTTTGTTAAAACAAATGTGAATCAATTATGTAACTGATCTAATATCACTATACGGTTCCAAGCGTTATGGGTCTTTATGAAGGATATCTTTTTTACTCCGTCATACATGTGGGATGGTATCCCATGTTGATTAAAATATGAAAACACTATGTGAGCGGGGCGTCTTTTTGCTGAATGAAAATATACGCCTCAGAGACCTCTCTGGTATACTTAACTCATGTTTTGGTCATTCTGTGGATTGGATCCTTTTCCTTTAACTACGTCCATATAATAGTAATTCTTTGTACAATAAGTGCTGAATGAAAGATGAATGGTATGAAAGAGTATTTTCCAAATTATTACGCGTGCACTATCTGGTCTAAATAAGTTATGTCAGTGATAAGAATGGAATGCGCTTAGTTACAAGAAATACTACCAACCCAGGGAACTCAAGACGTAAACAACATTATTCTTATGCATTTATACCTAATTGTGTTCATGCGTAACGAGCTATTTAAAAGTGAATCGTATTACTTGCTACATATGATACTTAACAAAATGATTTCGACGAGAACTGGATATTAATAATCTTAAAATTAAATATTTATATTAGGTACCTACTCAGGTTTCCTTACTTAATCATAAACTTGAATACTCTGATACAAGTATTTAGTTGAAACCTTTAGTTTAACCCAACCGGTGAACTTTACTTAATTATCTGATATTGCGATAAATCTGTGCTATTTTGTACCCACAATGTATACGTGTGTAGGTATATGATACACGGAGTACATAGTTTATTTATATAGTAAGATGTAGTTGTTGGCCAACGCTTAGTTTAGGTATACATACATACATACATACATACATACATACATACATACATACATACATACACACATACATACATACATTCACGCCTTTATTCCCAAAAGGGGTAGGCAGAGCACATGATAGGTATATGTATTTCTTTTATGTACATAGAGATTACCTATACTTATACTTAACTTAAAGAACCCCAACCTTAACGTATCGGTTGGTGATTCAAATCAATAGGTAAGAATGTTAGGCAGTTAACGTATCGTAGTATAATTCGTTAAATAAGGTAGGTACATAACAAATAGGTGTTAACGTGATATGGCGGATGGTACCGCATGTTTGCTGTCTGCCACACTCCATGTCTTACAATTAGGGAATAAAATATATTATAGGTTTTGTTAGTGTAGGTATCTACTTCTTATTTAAAAACAAGTATAACTACATATAATTGTCAAATTTGGTAAAAAGATTTTTCAATATGAAAAACTTTTTAACCCAAGTGGGACGGATGTGTAACGCGAATTTTTCACTTTGTCTAAATCTAATAAAAATAAGTTAAAAACTGAATATATTCTCGTTAATAGAAGCGCCCTCTAGGGGCGGAATGATAAACTACGTTGCTAGTTAGATTAATGTCGCTCGCGCACGATTCATTATCAAGGTGATAGGTCGATTTAGTTCCAATGTCCACCACCGCCTACAGGTACGGCGTTGCAACCGGTGTAGCCTTCTTTTGCATCATGCACGCACACGGAACGCATACGACGCGAGAATTCATTTAAACAAAAATGTCGGAGGGGTGTCCCCATCCTAAACTTGGCTTACCAAAGCCCAAATCATTCAGTTAAAATGTAATATTTAAAAGAGGAGAAAGTCATCACCTACAAGCGTATTCCAGAAAACCCGAAATGTAAGTACGGCTGCTTTCCCACTTAACCTAATATTATGCACGTGTTGGTTTGACCGAAGATTTTGGTCTTACAGCTGGGTTTTGATTTGTTGTAGGGGTTTTCATTTCCACCTTTAAATCTGATCTTCAATGCTCCGGTCTGTGCCTGGTGTTCGAGCTGGTCCGTCCGCTCCACCCCACATTCATGGACCTGCTTCCTGAAGGCACCAGCGGAGGAATTTTCATAGTGTAAGATTAGCCATGTGAACATTTAAAAAGGTTAGTCCTACCACGAACTTTTAATATACAGGGTAGTTATGACGAGAGTGGAACATATGTGAAGTGATCGACTTTTTGTTAATTAAAGACTTTCTCCTGAATCTCTATCTTATCATTTCTTTACCACACACGTAGTAAGGCGCCCTGGGAGATTTTAAATGAGTTTTATGCCTCCGATGAATCCTAGCCGGTGAGTAACGAACAGGTCAAGTAAAAACGTTACAAGGTACCATTTCAAAAAAGCTACTCTGCCGTCTACGGCAGACGATTCCAATTCAATAAGTACCTCTGCCGTGCACGGCGGAAGATTCCAATTCAAAAAAGCAACTCTGCCGTCTACGGCAGACGATTCCAATTCAATAAGTAACTCTGCCGTGCACGGCGGAAGATTCCAATTCTATAAGGAAGTCTGCCGTCTACGGCAGAAAGTTCTTATTCAACAAAGCATTTCTGCCGTCCACGGCATAAGTTTTAATTCAAAAAAGTAACTCTGCCGTCCACGGCAGAAGTTTAAGTTCAAAAAAGCAACTCTGCCGTCCACGGCAGAAGGTATCATTCTAACTAAGCTACTCTGCCGTCTACGGCGGACGATTCCAATTCAATAAGTAACACTGCCGTGCACGGCGGAAGATTCCAATTCAACAAAGCAATTTTGCCGTCCACGGCAGAAGGTATCATTCCAACTAAGCTACTCTGCCGTCTACGGCGGACGATTCCAATTCAATAAGTAACACTGCCGTGCACGGCGGAAGATTCCAATTCAACAAAGCAACTCTGCCGTCCACGGCAGAAGTTTTAATTCAAAAAAGCAATTCTGCCGTTCACGGCAAAAGATACCATTTCAAATAAGCTACTCTGCCGTCTACGGCGGACGATTCCAATTCAATAAGTAACACTGCCGTGCACGGCGGAAGATTCCAATTAAACAAAGCAACTCTGCCGTCCACGGCAGAAGTTTTAATTCAAAAAAGCAATTCTACCGTCCACGGCAGAAGGTATCATTTCAAATAAGCTACTCTGCCGTCAACGGCGGACGATTCCAATTTAATAAGTACCTCTGCCGGGCACGGCAGAAGGTACCTTTTCAAATAAGCTACTCTGCCGTCTACGGCAGACGATTCCAATTCAATAAGTAACTCTGCCGTGCACGGCGGAAGATTCCAATTCTATAAGGAAGTCTGCCGTCTACGGCAGAAGGTTCTTATTCAACAAAGCAACTCTGCCGTCCACGGCATAAGTTTAAATTCAAAAAAGTGACTCTGCCGTTCACGGCAAAGGGTACCATTTCAAATAAGCTACTCTGCCGTCTACGGCAGACGATTCCAATTCAATAAGTAACTCTGCCGTGCACGGCGGAAGATTCCAATTCTATAAGGAAGTCTGCCGTCTACGGCAGAAGGTTCTTATTCAACAAAGCAACTCTGCCGTCCACGGCATAAGTTTTAATTCAAAAAAGTAACTCTGCCGTTCACGGCAAAAGATACCATTTCAAATAAGCTACTCTGCCGTCTACGGCGGACGATTCCAATTCAATAAGTAACACTGCCGTGCACGGCGGAAGATTCCAATTCAACAAAGCAACACTGCCGTTCACGGCAGAAGTTTTAATTCAAAAAAGCAACTCTGCCGTCCACGGCAGAAGGTATCATTTTGAATAAGCTACTCTGCCGTCAACGGCGGACGATTCCAATTCAATAGGTACCTCTGCCGTGCACGGCGGAAGATTTTAATTCAAAAAAGGAACTCTGCCGTCTACGGCAGACGATTCCAATTCAATAAGTAACTCTGCCGTGCACGGCGGAAGATTCCAATTCTATAAGGAAGTCTGCCGTATACGGCAGAAGGTTCTTATTCAACAAAGCAACTCTGCCGTCCACGGCATAAGTTTTAATTCAAAAAAGTAACTCTGCCGTTCACGGCAAAAGATACCATTTCAAATAAGCTACTCTGCCGTCTACGGCGGACGATTCCAATTC
Organism: Epinotia ramella; assembly: GCA_947578815.1. Taxonomy (NCBI): domain Eukaryota; kingdom Metazoa; phylum Arthropoda; class Insecta; order Lepidoptera; family Tortricidae; genus Epinotia; species Epinotia ramella. The sequence goes on from OX388216.1 coordinate 23,676,383, forward strand.
AATAAGTAGCTCTGCCGTGCACGGCGGAAGATTCCAATTCAACAAAGCAACTCTGCCGTCCACGGCAGAAGGTATCATTTCAAATAAGCTACTCTGCCGTCTACGGCAGACGATTCCAATTCAAAAAGTACCTCTGCCGTGCACGGCGGAAGATTCCAATTCAAAAAAGCAACTCTGCCGTCTACGGCAGACGATTCCAATTCAATAAGTAACTCTGACGTGCACGGCGGAAGATTCCAATTCTATAAGGAAGTCTGCCGTCTACGGCAGAAGGTTCTTATTCAACAAAGCAACTCTGCCGTCCACGGCATAAGTTTTAATTCAAAAAAGTAAAACTGCCGTTCATGGCAAAAGGTACCATTTCAAAAAAGCTACTCTGCCGTCTACGGCAGACGATTCCAATTCAATAAGTACCTCTGCCGTGCACGGCGGAAGATTCCAATTCTATAAGGAAGTCTGCCGTCTACGGCAGAAGGTTCTTATTCAACAAAGCATTTCTGCCGTCCACGGCATAAGTTTTAATTCAAAAAAGTAACTCTGCCGTCCACGGCAGAAGTTTAAGTTCAAAAAAGCAACTCTGCCGTCCACGGCAGAAGGTATCATTCCAACTAAGCTACTCTGCCATCTACGGCGGACGATTCCAATTCAATAAGTAACACTGCCGTGCACGGCGGAAGATTCCAATTCAACAAAGCAACTCTGCCGTCCACGGCAGAAGTTTTAGTTCAAAAAAGCAACTCTGCCGTCCACGGCAGAAGGTATCATTCCAACTAAGCTACTCTGCCGTCTACGGCGGACGATTCTAATTCAATAAGTAACACTGCCGTGCACGGCGGAAGATTCCAATTCAACAAAGCAACTCTGCCGTCCACGGCAGAAGTTTTAATTCAAAAAAGCAATTCTGCCGTTCACGGCAAAAGATACCATTTCAAATAAGCTACTCTGCCGTCTACGGCGGACGATTCCAATTCAATAAGTAACACTGCCGTGCACGGCGGAAGATTCCAATTAAACAAAGCAACTCTGCCGTCCACGGCAGAAGTTTTAATTCAAAAAAGCAATTCTGCCGTCCACGGCAGAAGGTATCATTTCAAATAAGCTACTCTGCCGTCAACGGCGGACGATTCCAATTTAATAAGTACCTTGTAGAATGACTAAACTAGCCTCCTTTCAATAAAATACTATTTAATAAGTTAACTAAAATACTGGCCATAAATAAAATACTTGTGATCGTCTAGTTCAAGAAGTACGAATAGGACCCTCTACGTTGTGTTAAAATCTCGTCGTAAAACGCATTGTATAAAATAATAATGTCAAATGATGTTCCAAATGAAACCGTAACAAACGCAATAAATAAATGTGAATAAATAACATTCGTAATAAATAAAACGAATGAAACTAAAATTTCAAAATGAATCAGAACGTAAATGTAGTTCAATCGACGCATTAAATAATGCGTTTAAATAAACGTCAAAAATCATACGTAAATGTATGATCATAAGCCTCAAAAAAAAACCGAATCAAAACACGTGAAAGGTAATTTCAGTAATCGTAAACATTACTGTAAATTATAATCCGTCAATAAATTTTATCGTCCGCAAATCAAATCGCACGGTAAAACAAACCGTACAAAATCCGCAATAATTAATTAAATCCGCAAATAAAAATGAACATTTAAAATTGAGATCAACAAATAGTCTATCTACATAAGTGAACATGCGACTCACCCGATCAGGAACCACTCGAACAAAGATAATTGATTTAATTAGTTAATTACCGTATACAAAATATAATTTTCTAATACTAATTACATACATATATTTCTAACTTAGAACTAACTAAAATTATACTATAAAATGCTCCATCACGATGAACGACAACGATGACCTGTAAAATAAACAGACTACAAGGGGACCTTGGAATTCTAGACCTTAGGTCTTGAAAATGGGGCCTATACCTATTGTTATGTCTTGAATCTTTCGAGGGCTCCCAACGCTCCTACACCCTCGCCAAACCAACAAATCCGTCATGATGCAACCTATCAACCCTTACTATCTATTTGATTCAAACCATCTCTCCTACACATTCATCATCTTACACGAATCTTAAGTACTTTTAAATGTACTTTTAAATTTACTTTACGCAGATTGCCAAGATTAATTTTAATAATTACGCAAAACATAACGCGCGGCAGAATTTACGCATACCCTATACGTTCGTGCAGCCACGGTATTTGTAACAGAGATAGTGATTGTTGTCGATTATGTACAAGGTGCTCTGAATACTACGTACACACTATAACATAGTCTGTACTGTAGACCCCTTAAATTGGACGGAGAGCTCTCTGCCTTCACACACGACATCAGACGTCAGGGGTCAGCTTTATCGAAAGGATGCGCCCCAGGGAAAACAGAGAATACGTTACAGACATATACACAGCTCAGGCCTTGGATGTGTATTCCTATTGTGTATGAAAAGTTCACAGCTTCTAAGAAATTGACACGTCAGATTCCTTAGGTGTAAACTCGAGTCGACTCCAGCAATCCAGGATCTAGTATCAGCCAAAAAGCTTTGCGTCGAGTGTACCTAAGTGCGTGTATTCAAATGAAATCTAAACTCGTGGTGTGTCAGCTATGTATGTTGGTGTAAATGTGATATGTGTATGAGTGTATGTCCATTGAAATCAGGCTAAAGCCACGAAATACAATAGGTGTGTATAGAAGTTTCTTTTTTAATGTAAGTTCACTATCTTGTCACAAATAATAGAATCAAAAAGCCATTAAATGCATAACACTACAATGCTTTAGAAAAGTTAAAAAGAGCCAGTTATAAAATTGAGATGTGTGTGAATTAGCGTATCGCCGGTCAATTTCCTTATTCGTCAATTTTGCTGATTCAACAGTTTACCTTCTGGTAATTTTCACTAGGTTGACAATTTCGCTAGTGGGTCATTTTCCTTAATCTTCAGTTTACTCCTTCGCCAGTTTTGTTAGGCTTCAGTTTCGTAAATTTGCTAGTTTCCGTATGTGCTAATTTAATTATTCGTCAGTTTGGTCAAATGGTCATTTTCCCTAGATAATCAGTTTCTATATTCCCAAACTAAGCAAAGCTTGTACTATGTGTGATATATGTAGGTATCAATGAAAGTCACGCGTCCGTACTTGAAGCGGTTTATTAAGAGACTGGCGTGGCGGTAGTCATGTCATAACATAATACATATCACTATGGGTAGGTACTAAGCGACGATATACATACTTATATAGATAAATAAATACTTAAATACATATAGAAAACATCCAAGACCCATGAACAAATATCTGTGCTCATCACACAAATATTATGCCCTAGCCGGGGATCGAACCCGGGACCTCCAGCTTCGTAGTCAGGGTTACTAACCACTAGGCTACAGAGGCCGACATAATGGCATTGCAATGAAGTGTAATTTTTTACCGAGTCTTTTGTAAACGTAATTCTAATGATAAAGGTACCTACTTATGCATGCAAACTAACTTTTGACCTTTGTAGAGATTACATTGCGTCTTTTACGATATACGTTATAATACTGGCTGTTCAAGATTAAATCTTGTCATTTTCTGAAAGATATGTCACAGTTGTCGTATCTGAAAAAATATACGTAATTTGTATTCAAATTTAAAATGAACGACAACGACAAACTAATTGTGATATCAAGTGAAAGAAATAAAAAAATATTACTAAAAAGCGGACATCGTTACAACTTCGGCCAAAAAAATGGAAATGAAACATTGTGGTGGCGATGCCAAAAGAGAAATTCATGCAAAGGCAGTTTAACCACCGACAGTGATGTGACTTCAGTGATCCGACAAGCTGAACATTGCTTTGGGTGTAATCCAGATCACGGTGCCAATCTTTTTGCAGAGGCTTTAAACAATTGCAAAAAAAGAGTGCGTGAAGAATACGGATCGGTCCAAACAATTTATGAAGATAGCATGAAACACCTGAAAACGCCTGATTCTGAGTGTGTTGACACAATACCAACTTTTAATGCCATTAAAAACGGTTTATACAGGGCTAGACTACAAGAATTGAATGTAAAAAATACAGTTTTCCGGTCATTAGAGGATGTGGTTATTCCAGAAAAATTGTCTAAAGATTTTCTCGTCTATGAAGAAAACAATATTCTTATTTTCATGACACCCTTTGCTTTAGAACAAAGCAGTGGTATGAAAGAAATATTCTGTGACAGCACGTTCAAGTGTGTCCCTAAACCCTTTAAACAACTTTATTCTATACACGCTGATGTAGGGAGTTCTGAATTGGAAACAAACGTCGTTCCGTTAGCTTATTGCCTACTGCCCAATAAAGAAAAAACAACTGCCAAATCAAACGTGACCTATTTATAAAGATCAAGCACAATTCTAACGTAAAATTAAATAATTATTATCAGGCCTACTGTAAAGTTCTAAAGAACACGATATTTTATTCTCAGAAAAGGCACAGAGAAAAAACAATCCTACACTCAAGCAACAAAGTTCAGGCTACGTGGAAGTTAATAAATGATAAAATTAAGGGATACAAATCAAATGATTATGCTGATCTCGTGGGCTTGTCTGATGGATTAAATACTGCAAAATCTATGGACGAAGTGCCTGATTTATTTAATAATTACTTCGTATCTGTTATAAGTAACTCTAATGTATGCCAGTATCTTGCACCTAAAACTCTATTACCCCCACATGTACCGTGCACAATGTTTGTACAGCCAGTCGACAGAGAGGAATTAAGGAAAATTATATTAGGTTTAAAAAATAAGAAATCCTCTGGCTTTGATGGAATTCCTTCACTAGTCATAAAGTATATCGCAAATTATATTCTGGAGCCGCTTTGGTATTTGATTAACCTTTCAATTTCTGAAGGGATGTTTCCAACTTTGTTGAAAAAAGCTAATGTTAAACCGTTGCATAAACAAGGGGACAAACTGCATGCTAATCATTATCGCCCAATATCCTTGCTGCCAACATTCTCTAAGGTCTATGAGAAGGTTATGGCCTTACGTCTAGGTACCTATTTAAGTTCAAACAAAATCTTAGCTCAGGAACAATTTGGATTTCAGAAGGGGCTCTCTACAAACGACGCTTTGTTTGACCTAGCTAGTTATATCTCTAAAGCCTTGAATGAAAACGAGAATGTAATTGCTGTATTTATTGATTTATCAAAAGCTTTCGATCATGTGGATCACAAGGTTCTACTTGACATTTTAAATCGTTACGGTATTAGAGGGATTGTGAATGACTGGTTTGAATCTTATCTCATGCATCGGGAACAATATGTCACAGTCCCTTCGTTAGAAGTTAAAAATCACACTTTAGTTGATTTGAAGTCGTGCACTACTCAAACTATATTCGGTGTACCTCAAGGGAGTATACTAGGACCGATCCTATTCTTATTATATGTTAACTTTCTACCAAAGGTGACATCTAACCGTGTAATAATGTTTGCAGATGACGTTTGTGTACTGTTCAAATTTAAACGAAATGAGGTGGAAAATCTAAGCTTACTAGTAGAGGAGTCTCTGAATAGGATTGTTGATTGGTTTAATACTCTCAATTTATCTACGAATATAAGTAAAACGAAAGTAATTCATTTTAGAAATATTAAAACAAATGCTGTAAAATTAAATATTAGTTTAAACAATACATCCCTTTTAGTTGTAAATGAAACCAAATTTTTAGGAATATGGGTTGATGAAAATTTAAATTGGAAAAAACATGTCGATTCTCTTTGTAAAAAGCTTAGTAGCTTTAGTTTCGCTCTTCGAGGCTTGAGAAAAATCTCCACCAGAAAGGCGGCCATGCAATCTTATTACGCTTTTTTTCAGACTCATGTAATATTTGGTTTAGCAATCTGGGGTGGCTGTGTGGACATACAGCGATTATTTATATTACAAAAAAAGTGCGTGCGTATTTTAAGTGGAATTAGGTCAAGTCGAGAGTCATGTAGGCAATCCTTCAAAGTACTAGGTCTGCTTACTCTGACAGCTCTTTATATTATGGAGCTCTGCAAACTCGTGCGCCGATTTCCAGACGAGTTTCCATTGAAGAACGATTTTAAAAGTGACAGACTTAATCATATATTTGTGAATGACGTTAAGGTCCCAGCTGGCAGAACAGCAATGTTTTCTAGATGCCATAACCATGTTGCAGCAAAGGTGTACAATGCCTTGCCAGTTGAAATTAAGGCCCTATCGTCTACAAAATTTATACTTGCATTAAAAAAATACCTTGTTGAACTGTGTCCATATAGCTTAAGTATAAGGAAAAATCAATAATATGGAGATATTTTATGTGTAATTAATGTTTAATTATTCTTAGTATTATTGCTACACCAAATTGGTAAAATTGTATTGAGACAAATTAACAAACTGTATCCACTGTACCATCCTGTGTATAACATGCAAATTATGGCAAATAAATGAATGAATGAATGAATGAATGAACTAGTAACAAAAGTATAACATACAATATACCAGGTTTTGTCATTTTAACAACCTAGTGCCATAATTGCATAGCAGATTTTCAGATACCACTACCACTATTTTTGTTATAAATGAAATAAATGAATATTTATTCTGCAAGTAGGCCGCCAAGTAAAGAGCACTTTTATAAGTCAAGCCCTACCAGCGCTTCTGCAGAGACCACTGTCAAGAAGAAACGCCGCAAGAAACTTAACAGTCAGTCTTTTTCCCAAAACAAGCTTATTACAGTGATAGTACTTAAACTATTTTTAAATAAGTAACTCTAAAATCCGTATTATAGATGATCAAAAATATTAGACACGTATTTTTTCTTTTGGTCACTAAACAAAAAATGTCGAAGTTATAAGTGCGCGTAACGTCACGGTTCATACGTTTGTGAAGTCACGCGGATTATCTACGCGCCATAACTTCGTCATTTTTACAGACTTCAAAAAAGCAGGAGGTTCTATGTTCGGTTGTGTGTATTTTTAAAATAGGTGTCCAATATCTTATGATCAATAAAAATACGCACTAATTAGAATCCAGATCTTTTTTCCTAGGAACCTACCCTATAAATATTTATTCACATTGAAGATTTGGTGTATTGAAGGAAATAAAAAAAGATCATACATTATTGTTTTTATTTTTGGTAAAAAGTACCTACTTACAACAATGATCCTAGTTGGTCCATAAATAAATGAAATTTGAATTTATAGCCTTATTATAACTTACCTATTAGGATTTATATTTTCTTTTTGACGACGAGCCGGTCCTCTTTTCTTCCTTCGAGCCGATAGCCATAATTTTGTCTTTGAACACCTTTTCGCTTCTAGAAAAAAAAATAACTATAGGTAATTATAAACGTCTATACGCTCCCGTGATCGCTTACCATCAGGTGGACCGTATGCTTGTTTGCCCCCTTATAGTTTTAGTTGAAAAATATATGTACCTATGTACCTTGTACATCTTATATCTACAAATTGGACAAGCGCCAACCTGAGCACATAATATAGTAAGAACCTAGTACATACATAAATAATAAATACCTACAACCAAGGTTCAAGTAGCACCGAGAAACAACTGCTATTGTCGCGTCGTCATTTTTTTATTTAGATACCTACCTAGTATTGTTATTGTCAGGTCACTCGATCAAAAAAGTGGAAGGGTAGGTAAGTGCCAATTTCTATATATAATTATGATATACAACGTGTTAATAAAATAACGCAAAACCTAAAAACAGTTTGTTCAGAATCGAGCATAGAATGCGAAAAAAATAAAAAATAAAAATTTGACAAGATTTTTTTTTTACATTTGTATGGAGTGTTGGCCGTCTGGGGCGACCTGCTCCATACAAATGTAAAAAATAAATCGCGTCAAAATTTTTATTTTTTATTTTTTTCGCATTTTACTCTCGATTCTGAACACACAGTTTTCAGGTTTTGCGTTATTTTATTAACACGTTGTATAGAAGTACGTAGATTACTATAGAGAGTGACGAAAAAACCTATCCTATATACTTTAGGATACTATACTATAACTTACATACCTACTTAGGTAAACTAATTAAAATTTCTAAGCAATAATGTGTGATAGGTAGTTTTCGTATAAAGTCCGTTCGTTCATCCTCGTCTTATTTAAATTTATAGCGTATTATTATTTTTTAACTATGTAAGTATTTTGTTTTGGCTATATAAAAGAATCAAACTATATATCACCAAAGCCATATCCAGAATGATTTGACGTACCCAAGTGATATTTACGTAGGTACCTACCTATTTAATACCGAATGAGTACCTACTGTGAGATTAAAATTTTGTTTACCTACCAAATAAATTAAATAACACGTCAACTAAGGATTAATGACTAGGTACTCATATACATTAATATAATATGTACATATTACATGTATATAATTTATTTGTATACTTGGAACTTGACTAAAATGCATATAAGTAGGTACTTACCCGGTTTATCCATTTTTGTAACATAAAAATGCAAAGTCCATAAGAAAGCCACAGATCGTCGATCAGTATGATCAGTATGATCACACACACCACCAGTATCACCAAGAAAAATCAAATCCGTTTTATCAGTCCAAGTCGTGAATTGACCGCGATTATCGTAGGAAGATAATTCACCAAAACAATACGTCGCTTCCGCGCACAGCAAATGGGTCACTATTATCACTAAACACAGACCACGTAACCTATAGACTCCACTTCATAAAACTTTGTCTAGTATCTCATTATGCCAAATTGGCGGGGCGCGGGGGGCGACAAGTGAACTGTGATTGGCTAGCTCAAGGTCAACGAGCAATCACACGATCGACACGTGACGCGCGCCATTTTGGTTAGTGATGGGACACACTCGAAAATAATACTACAGAATATAAATGTAAACATTTTTAATTTGAATGAAATTTAACATTAATAAGAATATCATATTTTATTGGTTTTTAAAGTGTATTAGTTTCGTGTATATGCGTCTAATAGCGCTTTGCGGTTGTGTTTTTTTTGCTAAGTACGCTAACCGTATAAATGTGTACTTTTCAATCACACATTTAGCAAGGTCAATTAAATGATTATTTATAGCATCTTGATCGAACTGATGAGCAAATAAATCGGGAAACAAATTTTCGCCCATCAAGGAGTGTAATATCTTCGTTGTTAAAAATAAATGCCTCTTATCTGGTTTTATGTTTATATACTTGTCCCTGCTTCGAATGACTACTTCACAGACCCGACATATTTTTGTAACAGTGTCAGATGGATATATCAAACCCCCTTTATCTCTTGCAAATATTAAAGAGGCTTGTTTTTCACAGTTCGATCGCAGGGCTTGGACACATTTTTGGCATTTAATTTTTTTTGTCAGTGAACGTACAACGTAACCAGCTATGTACTCGATAATATTTTCTGCGAATAATGACAAAGAGGTGTCTTGTAACTCTGTTACCAATTCGTCGTCTTCAGCCTCTTCGTCATTATCGTCAGAAGTAATATTATTTCGTGCTGTGGTCATATTGATTCGCGCGACTGCTGACGAACAATTTAAAATTGATATATTCTCCAACGGCACACAGTTCCCAGTACGTGACTGTTGAAGTTCAGCATGCACCAACATTTTCTTATAAATTCCTTCAAACTGCATAGGTGTTGGGTTATTATTTGCACCCCCGCCTGATCTCATGTTACAAAAAAATAACTCTATGTGGTCTTGGCTAATTTTATGCAGAGGCAGATAGGTCATGGGAGGAGATGTGCCTGCAATTAATTCTTTAAAAAGAAACTTAGCACTTTCTATGCATGCACAAAGACCCACAAACCCAGTGAAACGTTTAGTTTTGACCAGTTTTAAATTTTTCTCAGGCCTTGGCGAAGTTTCACTTACCTGTATAGTTAGAAGGAATTGTTTGGCCTCTTCCATACGTTCGTAAATTTTTGGATAATTTTCTTTGTTCATGGCACGTTTTAAGCCGTAGCCATGGGTTTTCGAGTCGAGGATGTCAAACAAGTCGTTTATAATTAGTAACATGTGGGCAGTGCCTTCAGCGTCTCTAAATTCAGGAATCATTAGTTCCGACTTGCAGAATAACAGAGCCGTTGCAATGCTTCTGCTGAATATTTGTGTTGCTAACTTTACTTTCATTATATTTTTTTTGAAATGCAGGTGTGCTGCACGAAGCTTATTGGCCATGTGAAACGTCTCTTTTTCTTGTAATTCGTGCAAAGTCTGAATGTGTGCCCACTGTATGATGTTACCATGTTTATCTTTCAAATCCCTGTAGAATTCGAAACTGTTGCGAATCAGTTTTACCATATGAACGGGGTCCACAAAAATTGCTATAGCCATGTCATCAACATTGAAAGTTGTTTTAAGATTAAAGGGATCTAAATTACAGCCCAACTTTTTTGCCATCGATGTATTCGTTGGGCAGCCATCAAATGTCACAGCCTTTATTATGAAATTCACTTCCTTGCACAAACGAATTGCTTGTTTGACCAATGTCATTTTTTGATCTGCGTTTATTTTATTAGCTAAAAAATACCCTATTGGTACTTTGAAAGATGCATTAAAGGGGACGACCAAGAAAACAAGTGCTTCGGTACACTCTGCAACACAATCTGTATCAATCTCGCCTCCAAAGTCGGTATAGCCATATTGTCTATGATTATATTGATTTGTTTCGACGTCATTTCTTACTTTCATTTCATCAAAAATAAGAGTGCCGTACAGCACTTTTCCTAAATGTTCTGATTTGGCTCGAATGGCATCTAAAGCTTCTTTAGTAAATCCTGGACGACCATCGACAGTTTTGTACCATTTTGTCAAGGTTTTCGGTGATGGCAAACACGTGTTAAACGTTTTCCTGACATATTGATAGGCCTTTGTCGAATAAAAATTCAAGGTTAATGCAAATGCCCTTAGTTCGGGAGAGTACTTAGCCCGACTTATTTTCCCAGATTTAGCATTCATCAGTTGCCTCTTCATAATTTCTGCACTTTTTACACCAAGATGGCTCAACACAGATACATGTTCATCATTTACTAAATCTTTTGCTTGCAGTTCATTTAATAATGTCTGCATCGAACCAACTTTCTTTTTTAGTGCACGTGTGGAATTTTGCAAGCGCTTCAGTTTCACATTTTTAATTTTTAGTTTCCGTGAAAGGTCAATTATAGTGGAATGCAGACGCCTTTTTCGAGGAGTATTAAAATTGGAAGGTGTATCTGTTTCTATATGATCGGTAGTTTCAATGTGATTCGAAGTAGATGGCACCGAAATATTATTATCCTTTGAATGAGTCACAGTCACAGTGACCTGAAAATTGAGGAAATACAACAGTTACAAAATAAACTGAACTAAGATAAGAATCTCAAGAAGAGAAATATTATACAAACCTGATTCTGGAGTCCCATAGAACTATGCGAAGACAATGCAGAGGATGTAACCATTGTATTAGGCTCCTAAAAACACAATTTATTGTATAATAACCATGTGCAACACTAATGCATAGTAATGACATAATACATAATACGTGTAGGTGCCCATACGTACCACATTTGGCAGGTAAAGAGTAGGCACAGCGGATTCGAACAACAAGCGTCTGTTGTTATTCGTGTATTTGAAACACTCTGGTTTGAAGTGCCGCGAACAAATTACGCTGCTTGTAGCAGGAATCCATTTTTGGGCCTGTTTTGTGGCGTCTATCCAAATTTGTTTTTTTGTAGAACATTTTGGAAATCTGAAAAACGTTAAAATATCATCGCATCACCTGTTGCACCTTTTTGACTAGAAAAAACAACTTATAATTTATTATTATTCAAAATTGGCTTTTGTCTGCATCCGTGACTTTTCCATTTCAATATAATAAATAAATAAATATTAGGGGACAATCTTACACAACTCGACCTAGTCCCAAACTAAGCAAAGCTTGTACTATGGGTACTAGACGACGATAAACATACTTATATTAATAAATACATACTTAAATACATAGAAAACATCCATGACTCAGGTACAAATATTCGTGCTCATCACACAAATAAATGTCGTTACCGGGATTCGAACCCAGGACCTCTTGCTTCATAGGCAGGGTCACTACCAACTAGGCTAAAGCAGTCGATTTTCTTTTAAACATCTTCAATGCATGTACAGAAATAAATATCACTATTAGAAATTTGTAAAACAATATACTAAAAAACAAAACAAACGATTATTTACAAATACAATACACCTCTCATAAATAAATACAGTATTAGTAGTATTTATTGCAATAATACAAGTTTGTTCTGTACGCTACGTATTAACACTTCAATATTGTTTTACGGATATCGGTGACGTAAGTAATCGATCAGTCACATCACTATTTAAGACACTGCAATGGTGCGACAAAGACGGAATTACACAAAATTGTAAGCGAAAGAAAAAGACAGCCGTTGAAAGACATCAACGCGTCACCACGTTAAGAAACTTTTACTTTATAAATTGAAATTTTAAATTATTATTGTTTTTTCGTTGTAAAAAGAAAAAAATAACTTACCTGTGAAATGAAATCCCATCCTTTTGACGACTAGATGTCATGCTACACTTTCCACACAGTTTCACCATACAATAAGGCATATTTTGTACACTTTATAGCCAAGAAAGCAGTCGAATATTGCATGTTACTGCGTGAACGGTCGACCGCGTACTAAACGAATGTTTGGGGGCGTGGTAGCCGCTTGGTGTTTTTTATGCTTAAGCTTGGCTCACGCGGGCGCCTTAGTAAGCGGGGTCTATAGGTTACGTGGTCTGTGTCACTAAACTAAGCGCACGGCAAGGAGTAGCTATGATAAGGGCGGTGCGTACCGCCGCCCCCCCCCCCCCCCCCCGGACCGTTCCCCGCGCTAGAGTAATTCGCTGCAGTTTCGCATCAAATTTTTGTAATTTATTTTAAGGTTTTCGTAGTTACGCTCTCATTTTAAAACTACAAGATCAATTTTGATAAATCTTTTTTCTTTTCAAACTGCATAGTTTAATCGACACCGGAAATAGGTTTTGACTTCAATCTAAACTATATTTTGGTCGTAGTAGGCCGCCGAACTGAACAACTTTCTGGGGTCTAAAAATGCAAAACTTGTACTCGCTCTATTTTCTTTCTATTAACATTTTAAGAGTCATAAACTAGTTTTAGCCCTAGATATATCTTACCTCATTATATTTAGAGAATTTCATGATAATGTGACATGTTATATTAAAGTAAGGACGTAACTACGTTTGTATGAAGAATCGAGCTTGCTGCGGACTCTTAAGCTTGTTCTGTGCACGGCGGCTTCTTGTTTACGCCGTGATGACTCCATAGCAGTAAATTTACTTTCCAAAAATGATAGGAATTCCTTTAAGGATGTAACAACTATTTTTGTTGTTTTAAAGAATTCTGTTTAGTTGTTATTGTAGATCGATAAGTGCATCCTAACGCCATCTGGTAGTTATCTCGCGCGTTATTTCTCATCATTAGCAGCCTACGTCGATAATTCAATACTCTCACACATTAAACAGGACATACGTCACATGTGACGTTAGTTCAGATTTTAAACACGACATGGGCAAGTACGAGTGCGCTGGTGTCTCTCTTTGACCGCAGCTCCCAAAGCGAACGGTCGCACCCACTCTGATTTAGCTAAAGCTCGCAGCGAAGCTTCTAGAAAGATGGCGAAGATCGCAAAGTTTAATAAATTTAAATCATGAGTTTTAAGGCTCACATGCCGCCTTAATTTTAATAAAACTTATTTAAAATAATGGCAATTTAAAAGTTAATTATTGAGTGAAGAAAATCCCGATAATGTGAGTATTACCGTTATTCGCTTTTGTTCGTATTTGACTGTTTGTCAAAACCTAATCTCGGAACCACGTTTAACCTAGGTGTAATTTTGTTATTAGGGGTCCTTAGTTTACGGTACATCCGGCGCTTACACTAAATTCCCTGGTCTTCGGTGGTGCAAGACAGTTGCACATGTCCAGAGCTTACGTGGCATGGATGATTTGAGCTTCTCACCTTGAAGCCCCCAAGGACATCGGCTTCCTTACTGCAGCTGAAGAATCAGTGATATAGTGTTTGTATAAAACTGTTTGGACAAGGTTAGTGTACCTAAGGCGTATCCATTTCTTGAAACATTTAACGTGTGTTAAATAAATAAATAATTTGTTACATTGCATATGTGTGTTTCTTTTGAATAGTAACCGGTAGCAAGGCGCCCTGAGGTAATTTTTATATTTAATTAGAGTCTTATGCCAACCGATCTGGGTGGCTGGTGGTAACCCCAAAATAAGAGGTTACAAAGTGGCGCCCAACGTGGGGCCTTTAGCTACTGGTCTATTTCAAATGAAATACATTTATTTTAAACTGTAAAACATTAATCTTCATTGTCAAAATAGTTAACTTTTGCTTCGTATGTATAAAGAGGGTAGATGTAAGTTGAACTTTGAACAAAGAACTCGTGGACCGCTAACGGTATTTTTCTAGAAAGCACGTGTTCGTATGTACCTTTGATGCAGTTTAAGATTAATTTGTTTAGTTTTTACGCTTAATTAGCTTAAAATAACGCTTAGTGAAATTTATTGTGCTTAAACTTAAACTTAAAAAATAAATTTCCAATATGTCGATCCAAAAATATGTAGACTGTATGCATAAGGATGAAATCATTTATGAACTTGATTTACTTGATATATCCACAGATGTTAACGCCACCACGGATGCAGTAAGGAAGCAGATTCGCCAAGTCTTCAAACTAATGCGCCGTGGAAGCATCAAGTGTGGGCAGCTCAAATCACCCGTGACCACCACAGAAATTGAGATTTGCACCCCGAAGGTTGAACTTCTAGAAAACCAGCTGCGCTCGGGTAACGTTGATGATGCTAACCTTGTTCGCAAAATTACTCGTCGTGCCAATTATTTGATTGATAGGTTTGCTCGTATTTCTGAGCCTAGTGCTCAACTGTCAGACCTGCGTAGTCGTTTGGTTAGGATTTTGAGTGAGATAGACAATGGACAAGGTGACTCAAATAGTGAATACGAGGAATCCCAGGCACCACCATCTGTGGAAAAGGAAGAGAGTAAAGTGATCTTCATTAAAGACAAACCTGTCAACTTAAACTCCTTAAATTTGAAATTCGATGGAACCACGTGTGTTCGCGTCTTTATTGAGCGTCTAGAGGAGCTCAGACAAGCGCGCAATATTTCAGAAGAGCACATACTCTCAGCTTTTTCAGACTTGCTGGAAAGTTCTGCTTTGCATTGGTTTAGATCCAACAAACGCAGTATTTTCACATATAAACAGTTACTTAAAAACTTGAAAGATGACTTCGATATCCCGGACTTGGATTATAAACTGCTAGGCGAGATAAGACAACGTACCCAAGCAAAAAACGAAACCATAGTTGTGTATTTATCCACTATGCAAGGTATGTTTTCGCGTCTCACCTATTCATTATCAGAAAGGGAGCAGCTAGAGATCTTAATGCACAATATTAGGCCAGAGTACATGAAGGAATTAGCGCTTCATGATATAAATACAATTGATAGACTTAAATTCTATTGTAAACAACTTGAACTGGCGCGCTCACGCGCTGACCATTTTATTGAACCTGCTTTCAATAACTTTAAAATTACCTCTGATTTACACCACAAGTCATCATCAAAATCAGTAGGTAAACAAATATCGGCATTAAATGAGCCTAGCTCTTCGAGACTGATGGATAGGAAATGCTTTAGGTGTAATACAAACACTCATTTTACTAACCAGTGCAAGTCAAGGGAGTTAGTGTGCTTTAAATGTGGCATGAAAGGGGTTAAGCGATCTAATTGTACAAACTGTACAGAGTCAAAAAACTAGAGAGCCCAGAACTATCCCAGTCATCTCAGTTAATTAAGTCTCCTTCTGTTAATAAGGGGGTAGTTCTGTTTAAAAAAAATATTAATGACATTCGACCGCACTTGAAAATTAAAGTACTGGACTTGGAGGCGTTCGGACTGCTTGATACTGGTGCATCTTGCTGTATCCTTGGCCGAAATGCTCACTTAATCTTTCTCAGTCACGGCTTTAAACTTAATGAATATTGTAGCCATACTTGCGTGACGTCAGCGGATGGTACATCTTTGCGCTGCTTAGGTTATATTAATTTGCCAATAGAATTTAATAATACTCTTAAGGTTTTAACTTTTCGAGTTGTGCCCCAAATAACCACACCTGTCATTTTTGGTGTTGATTTCTGGCAACAATTTAATCTAGACAGTGGACTTGCTTCCAGTACTTGTTCGGAGTTGCCTAGGGATGCGTCATCCGTAGGATGCATTCAACCCGTTAATATTCCTAGTGGAGGTATAGAAGACTATGAGGCTTTGTCAGCTGATCAAAAAGCTGTTATCAATGACGTAATTCAACAGTATGACTTAATTAATACGTCAAAGGTAGGTTTAGGTAGAACGAACGCTGCGAGTCATACTATAAATACCGGGGATAGTAAACCTATTAAACAGAGATATTATCCACTTTCACCAGTTAAACAACAGGCACTCGAGAAAGAGTTAGACAGAATGTTAAGTTTAGGGGTAGTTTCACCGTCTCAATCTGCATGGAACTCACCGGTTGTTATGGTACAGAAACCTAATGGAGACCTAAGATTATGCTTAGATTCTAGAAAATTAAACTCAGTTTCCAAACCGGATGCGTATCCGCTTCCCTACATTAGCAATATTCTAGACCAGCTCCGCGACGCTAAATACCTATCATCGATTGATTTATCGGCTGCGTATTGGCAGATACCGTTTGATAGCTTAGACTCGGCAGAAAAAAGTGCTTTCACCGTTAATAAAAGGGGTCTATTTCACTTTAACGTAATGTGTTTTGGATTGGTAGGAGCTTCAGCTAGCATGCAAAGATTAATGGACAGATTATTTGGTGCAGAATTTGATAATAAAGTATTTTGTTTCCAAGACGACATTATTATAATTTCAAGTACCTTCGACGAACATGTCAGACTGCTACGCAAGGTGTACGACAAGTTGAAAGGTGCGAACTTAACAATTAACAGAGAAAAATCGGTATTTTGCCGTAAAGAACTTAAATACCTAGGCTACCTAGTAGACAAGCACGGACTTAGGACAGACCCTGGTAAGGTCGAAACTATTCTTAATTATCCGACCCCCACAACTGCTAAAGAAGTTAAAAGATTTTTAGGTATGTGTGGTTGGTATAGGAGATTTGTACGTGATTTCTCAACAATTAGCAAACCATTGTGTAAATTAACTAGTAAGAAAGTTAACTTCATCTGGACTCAAGAGACGGAGGACGCCTTTAACCTTTTAAAAACCGCCTTAGTCTCAGCACCTATTCTTAAATGTCCCGATTTTGACCGGCAGTTCACTCTTCATTGCGACGCGTCATCGGTGGCAGTAGGTGCAGTCTTGACTCAAATGTATGACGATGTCGAACATCCAATCGCGTACTGTAGCCGTACACTAAATAAGTGTGAGATTAATTACTCAACCTCGGAACGTGAATTAATTGCGATTATTTACGCCCTTGAACAGTTTCGAGCATATGTTGAAGGACAAAGGTGTAAGATTGTCACCGATCATGCGTCACTACTTTGGTTTTATAAACTTAACAACCCTTCAGGACGGTTAGCCCGTTGGAGTATGAGATTGAGTCAATTTGATTTTGAAATTGAGCACCGTAAAGGTAAGAGTAACGTCATACCCGATGCTCTTAGTCGCATACAAATAAACGCCATATCCTCAATAACTACTAATGACCCTTGGTACATAAAAATTTACGATTCTTGCATTTCCAACCCCCGCCGTTACCCTAACTACATGATTAAAGACGGAAGATTGTTTAGGTACTCACGTAACAAATATCAATTAACAAGCGAGTTCGATTGGAAACTGGTGGTACCCTCAGAAGATCGGTTAGGTATATTGCAAAAGTGTCACGATGAACCTATCAGTGCCCACTTAGGTATATTTAAAACGCACAAGCGAATTAGTCTTCACTACTTTTGGCCGAACATGTATAACGACGTAACTAAATACATCAAGAAGTGTGAAATATGTAAACAATACAAATCGGTTAACGTAGCCAGACCCGGCCTAATGGGCAATCCCAAGGAAGTCACTAAGCCGTGGGCATCGATATGTTGCGATTTATTAGGACCGTTTCCAGCTTCGAGAAATAGGAATGTATACTTAATAGTCTGTACCGACTACTTTAGCAAGTACGTCGTGTTGCATCCTATACGGATTGCAACAGGCGCAGCGGTAGCTAAATTTATTGAAGAAAAAATATTCCTAGTTCACGGAGTCTGTAAGTCTATTTACATCGATAATGGTGCCCAATTCATAAGTAGTCAATTTAAGCAACTTATGCATAAATATAACGTTCCGAATATTTATTATAATCCACGTTACCATCCCCAAGTGAACGCAGCGGAAAGAGCGATTAAAAACGTAGCCATCGGTATAGCTTGCTCTGTAGGCTCCGAACACAAAAAATGGGACGAAAACATTATAAAATTACAATGTGCACTTAATTCGTCCATAAATGAAACTACAAAATATAGCCCCTTTTTCCTTGTACACGGCCGTGAATTCATAATGGATGGAATGTTACATAACTTAAATTCGGATCAGCCAGTGCAAAGATCTCAAGTGACCATTAGTGATCCACAAACATATAGCAACAAGATACTTGAACTTAATACAATATTTAAGAAAGTGCAGAAGCACATAAAAAGTGCTCACGATAGGAATGTGAGGTACTATAACTTAAGAAAACGAAATGTTGAATTTAAAGTTGGACAGATAGTGTACAAACGCACTCACTATTTATCTAATGCTTCGAAAAAATTTACTTCGAAGTTAGCCCCAAAATTTCAGAAATGTGTAATTACAGCGAAGTTATCACCTTTAGTATATACCTTAACTAGTATGGATGGAAAACTATTAGGTAACTTCCACATAAAAGACATTCTTAAACTGGATGAGTAATGGAGATTCGCGTATGTTTATGGATGAAGTATGAAAGGAGAAAGTATGTATGTTGTTAGTATATTTTTTCAAAATTGTGCACAAGTGTTCTTTCTGGTATAAATAAGCTATGTATGAGAGGAGATGAATGCAAGTGATGAGTACCTATAACCTCAACCTATTTAAACTTGCACACCTGGACACGTTACTTAGATAACAGACTTGTTTACAACGACGTTCGGATTAACTCATTAAGGAATAAACGACCTTAGGCAATGATGAGTAGATTCATTTTAGTACCGCATTAGTTGTTCGAGTACCTACGTGAACTTGAACTTGAAGCCACCCATAGGAAGTTATGTGCCTATTTCTTAATAAAACTACTTACTTAAATGTTTTTAATTAGTAGAGGCCACTACTAAATAAAATCTTAACTTAAACATAAAAACTTAATACCTACTTAATGCTTGATATTTATCGAATGAATACCTACCAGTAGTTAGTATCATTTAAAAACTTTGTCATGCCTGATAGTGCAGGCTTAATACGCACTGTACATGTAGATATCTTATTAGGTATCACGCATGCATACGGCCCGCCGGTAGGTGAGCGGTCACCGTAGCCTATGCATATCTGCAGTTATTAGTATTAGCCAATAGTCAAACCCGAGTTTGTAAATAGTTGTAGTCTTTCGTGGTTTTCTATGTCATCGTAATAAATAGTTTCTATTTACGTAACAGATGACCGTTCATCTGATTTGACCCTAGTGTTAGTTTTTTTTTGTGACCACGGTAAGTAGAAATTAGTAAAATATTCCGTATAGTATGTAGTACTTATATTTAGGTAAACAAAACGTTGCATTCATGATCATGTCATGAACGATTAGTTGATAGGTATATAGTAAATTCGTGGTTTTACATAAGGACTAACCAAACTAGGTTACTCCAAGTAGTTATCCAGTTATTATACAATGATACCTACTACTTATTGTCAGTGACATTATCATCTTTTCCAGGATGACAATTACCTACTTAAAACTCAATATTACTTGAAATCAGAATGGTGATGCCTGGGATTATCTATTGTCACTGTTTGAATCCTTTCTAAATTTTATAGATTCTAGGTTTGTTTTGAAGTGTCTTCTGTTTGCACTTACAAGTGTATTCTCAGATTTATTATTGTTGTTGTTTTTTAGTCATTATCATTAGGTTCGAAAAAGTATCTTCGGTATGAAGAACTTTTTAATCCAAGGAAAGGAAATGTGTAACAACTATTTTTGTTGTTTTAAAGAATTCTGTTTAGTTGTTATTGTAGATCGATAAGTGCATCCTAACGCCATCTGGTAGTTATCTCGCGCGTTATTTCTCATCATTAGCAGCCTACGTCGATAATTCAATACTCTCACACATTAAACAGGACATACGTCACATGTGACGTTAGTTCAGATTTTAAACACGACATGGGCAAGTACGAGTGCGCTGGTGTCTCTCTTTGACCGCAGCTCCCAAAGCGAACGGTCGCACCCACTCTGATTTAGCTAAAGCTCGCAGCGAAGCTTCTAGAAAGATGGCGAAGATCGCAAAGTTTAATAAATTTAAATCATGAGTTTTAAGGCTCACATGCCGCCTTAATTTTAATAAAACTTATTTAAAATAATGGCAATTTAAAAGTTAATTATTGAGTGAAGAAAATCCCGATAATGTGAGTATTACCGTTATTCGCTTTTGTTCGTATTTGACTGTTTGTCAAAACCTAATCTCGGAACCACGTTTAACCTAGGTGTAATTTTGTTATTAGGGGTCCTTAGTTTACGGTACATCCGGCGCTTACACTAAATTCCCTGGTCTTCGGTGGTGCAAGACAGTTGCACATGTCCAGAGCTTACGTGGCATGGATGATTTGAGCTTCTCACCTTGAAGCCCCCAAGGACATCGGCTTCCTTACTGCAGCTGAAGAATCAGTGATATAGTGTTTGTATAAAACTGTTTGGACAAGGTTAGTGTACCTAAGGCGTATCCATTTCTTGAAACATTTAACGTGTGTTAAATAAATAAATAATTTGTTACATTGCATATGTGTGTTTCTTTTGAATAGTAACCGGTAGCAAGGCGCCCTGAGGTAATTTTTATATTTAATTAGAGTCTTATGCCAACCGATCTGGGTGGCTGGTGGTAACCCCAAAATAAGAGGTTACAAGGATGGCAATTCTCGCGGCTGTTTCAGTGACGCCATATATTCATTGTGGGTTTCCGAATCCAACTTTTGCGTCAATAAATGGACTAATATAGGGTCCCAAGTATCAATGTTGACACTTAAATTCTTGATACCATTTAGACTTTCTATAGTTACATCATGTAGTCGCTTGATATGACTTGATGTAGCTTGTTGTAACACAGGCAGGGTCATGACGTGGTTGATGTGGGTTGTAAATATTAACTTCTTATTATTGTATCGATGGTTCAATATTTCCCAGCATGTGACGTAATTATCTGAGCTAATAGGTAGGTGCTGTATGAGTCTTTCTGGTTCTCCCTTAATCTTCCTCTTCAGGAACTGCATTTTTTGGGCATTTGATAGACAAGGATTACTATGGATAGCTTCTGTGAATAGGTCTTTAAATGAAACCCATTGTTGGTAGTGTCCATGAAATACAGGGATGTCTAGACGAGGGGTCGACTGCTCCCGATGCGATGTTGACCATAACTTGCTATTGATCTCTTTCTTCATAGAAGCGTACTCGTTTTCGTACTTAGTGAATATGTTTTCGTAATGCTCGTCTGTTCCTCCGGTTTCACTGTCAATTCCCCAATGCAGCGAGTCTATGGCGGCCCAGCGGGAGCTTAGAGACCTAAGTAGGTCTTCGAGCTCCCATTTCTCTCCAACACTGTCTAACTTGATATTCGACAGAGTTCGAGCCAAGGCCTTGAAGTTGCTACTTTGTTTGCGTAACATTTCATCCAATTGGCTGTGATTTCCTTGCGTGGTAAATGAGGTACTGGGGGCTTGCAGAGTTTTCTCATCCCCCGGAACCTGCTCCATGGATTCAGCAGAATGTTTATTGCTTGGCCCTGCCAAGGGTCTTTCTGCTGGCTTAGGTCGATCATTGCTTGGAGTACGTTGAGCGTAATTTTGAATCAAATTTCTTGTCTCTGTGTATATACTATATGTATATGTTTCATCGTAAAGGTTGTTGTAGAAGTAGGCATGTCCAGGATTTTCAAACTCGCGTAGCTTTCCGTCGTTGTTGTCGAACTCCTGCCAGTATAATTCAAGAGTCTCCAACTTCCTCTTGATGTAATCTGCAGTCTTGCGTTCTAGACCGTCTTTCTTAAAGTTGATCTTTGTTTGCTTTATTGCGTTTTGTAGTTGGATTTGACCTTGGTACAATTCCTCCATATTACTAGTTCTTGTCAACTGGTAAATTAAGGTAAAAAATAAAAATACTTGCTAATAAATTCTTGCTAAACGGCGGTAGATTTGCTTGATGATCACCTTTCTTGCTGTGTCGTGTTCACTTTAGGTATATGCTTAATTTTCTTGACTTCACTGTTCGTGGATAGGTACCTGTTAGCCTTGATGCTCTATTCTTGATTTGGAGCCCTGGTGCTCTTTAGACCTTGTTGTCCTACTTTATGCTTGATAATCGTTTGCTTGGTTACAGGTAAACAGTGCTCCTGCACTCTATATGCCATATATGTGCCTTCTCAATTCACTGGTGGAACCCGCTTGTGGGAAGCCAGCAAACCGATTCACTATCGCAATATAAGTACAAAAACACCAAATACCTGCTTAGGTTCGAAGGACCATTAATGTTCGAGTACTTGTCAACTCTCACATTTACTTGATAGGTTTCTTGATGGTAGATTGGAACTCGAAAGACGAATACTTGATTTACTCTTGATTTATTTAACTTGATGCACACTTAACAACAACTTAATGTATATCGAACGTGAAGTGAGGTAAAGTGATTTACTGGCTAATTACGAAATATTATACAAAGCAAATGCTGATGGTGCAAATGAGTGCTATGACGCACGCGGCACGCGCTATGTACTCGTACAATATGCTTATATATGTGTTCGAAGCGTTAGGGTAAATACACACATGTAAATAAAATACATATAGGTACCTATGTAAATAGTTATTTGTGTAGTAGGGAGCAAAATAGTATAGGTGTTTACGGCGAGGGCAGTGTATTGAATCCTGAGCGTAGTGAGGGATTGAAGTATTAACGCCCGAAACGAAGATAATTTTGCTACCGAGTGATAACAACAAGTTTTAACAAAATTTCTTAATTTTTATTACAATTTTTACATGTAGAAAAATACATGTAAAATTTACATGGATCGTGTCGTCGAATAAAATAAATATTTAATACATTATTTTTGAAACAAATATGATATGACTCTGGAGAGGGAAGAAAAGTGTTTTAATAATTAGACTTGTCGATAAATAGACGACTGGCTACTTAGGCCAGTTGCTACTTAGACGACTAGCAACTTAGACCAGTTGCTACTTAGGCGAGTTGCTAGTTAGACCAGGTGCTACTTAGGCCAGTTGCTAGTTAGACCAGGTGCTACTTAGGCCAGTTGCTAGTTAGACCAGGTGCTACTTAGGCCAGTTGCTACTCGAAAAAAATTGTAGACCAGAAGCTTTTTAGACCAGCAGATATTTAGACCAAATGCGACATAGACGAGTTGCCCCATAGACGAGTTGCTATGTTGCTAATTAGACCCCATGATCCTATCCCATTATTGTCTCCCTTTCTTGAGCCAGTACCATTAGTAAAAGATAACGGTTTTATCGAATTAGTGTAAATCAAATTTTGTACCTTGTCAACGGGCATCTTGATTTCCTTTCTTCGTTTTTCACTCTGACACCATATTATATTTTTATGTATTATTCTATATTGAGTTGAGGGCGTTACTCTTAGGCTGCTGGCAGGGGACGAGGAATGAAAGGAGGGTCTTCGACTTCACATTTGTAATATCTTATTTAAATAAATACATGGCACGCGACCTTACTCCAACACGGTCGGGCGGATCCTTCTTCTAGTGTTGCCAGTGAATTATAACAAGTACAGAATATAACATACACCACCAGTATACATATACTGATGCCGTTCCATATTTTTAGTTTCTCAAATCTTGTCCAGTTGAGCGTTTCTTGGTCCTTGTCATTCTTGTATAACTAATATATCCAGGTTCACTAAAATGGTGAAAAATTGAATATGAGTCAAAAAGTATCTACCAATAATAAGGATTAGAATGTCTTAATTAAAATATCCTACGCTCTAAATTACTTTTGTCATTTTTTTTTGTTTTATTTAGATGCAAATGAGACATTTCCAATGGGATGTTCTAAAAAAGAAGCGATATTGATTTAATTGCTAGTCTTTCAAAATGTGCAAGACAAATATT
The DNA here is from genome assembly GCA_947578815.1 of Epinotia ramella. Classification (NCBI taxonomy): domain Eukaryota; kingdom Metazoa; phylum Arthropoda; class Insecta; order Lepidoptera; family Tortricidae; genus Epinotia; species Epinotia ramella. The sequence goes on from OX388216.1 coordinate 23,700,804, forward strand.
ATATTAAGAAACAGGGAACATCATGGGGACACTTAATATTTTTTTAGTCAGAGTCCTACCATCATACGTCTGCTAATTTTGTAAAATCCTGAGGGGATTTCACTAAAATAATCTATGGAGAGAGCTAGAACCTATCAATCCTAACTCCTACTGCCCTAAACAATTTGATTTATTTTAGAATTTACATAGCTTAACGAAGGAATAGGGTTTTACATCACAATATAGCTTATTTTGTATTTAACCCGCGTTCTCAAGCGTCGGCGAGAAGCTTCTTTAGTTTTTAGGACAAAAAACACTCTTCGTTTCAATTTGTCTTCATGTTTTTCAACATAGGTGTGAGGTGAGGTGTTTAGGTTAGGTTAGGTTAGGTTTATGTATCATTTAGAAAATGTGCCAAATATTTTAAAATAAGCAGTGCAAATATAAAATAAAACGTGTAATAAAATAAAGTCGGTATATGAATTGTGAAACGCGAAACCGACTGGAACGGTTTCCGTTGGTTACGGCTTTTTAGGATACGGGTGAGTAGTGACATGTTGATTTGAATTAAATTTTGAAATAAAAATTGAATTTGATTGATTTTGAAATTTTGAATATTGCACTGCACTGGATGGATTGAATTTGGATGGAAATTTTGAATTTTGGATGCATTTTGCACTTGATGATTTGGTTTGGTTTGGTTGTATTAATGTCTGACATTTGTGTCTTTGACATTGATGTTATTAGGATATGATGACTGTTGTGGCCAGTTATAGTGATTCACCGTAAAACGTCAAGAAGGAAACGATCAACAACAAAAATGATTTTATAGGTATATACTCCCTTAGCGTAGGGCATAAAAGCTGGTTGCCTTGGAACATCAGGATGTTTTCCTCTAGAGGAAAACGCCAGTCTAGACTTCCGTCTGGGTTGCCGTCCGTCTAACTTATACCCATTCCATCCACCTAAGGACCTTCTGAATGTGCGACATCTCGCTCTCTAAAAATTCAGGATCACAAAGGTCCTGTGCCCTGTTCCGTAAATAGATAAGTTAATTACGAGTATACGCCATTAAGTCCAAAATCTCACGCTCCAAGCTCACCGAAATATGTTTACGGTCAAATATCCTATTTTAATAATTTCCATCCGGGTCAATTATTTTGATACTCATGCATTATGAGCCATGCAACCAATAACATGGCCAGGTTCAGGAATCCGCCAAATCAAATTCCGTATAAGTGGCGGAGGTAGTAATATCTGGAACACGAGTGGCTTCCCTCTTGGTGTTGCCCCTCACGTCCCACGACATATAACAACATGAATTGTCAAATGCTGGTTTGTTGGGGGTTTTTCACGACGTTCTAGAATTTTCTCTAGTTGTCTTCTGATTACTGCCATATCTACTTTAAATTTAATTTTTCAATATTCCACTGATTTTGTTATGATTTTTTGTTATGATTTTGCCAATTTATTTCTTTCACTTGATGATTTTTTTTATGTATTAATGTCTGACATTTGTGTCTTTGACATTGATGTTATTAGGATATGATGACTGCTGAGGCCAGTTATAGTGATTCACCGTAAAACGTCAAGAAGGAAACGATCAACAACAAAAATGATTTTATAGATGACCGAATACACGACCGGGTTTGCCATATATTATACTAGCTGTTGCCCGCGACTTCGTCCGCGTAGAACTTGTTACCGTATTTGAAAAAATATTGCTATTCAATTATTGTAGGCGGAACCCTAATAATTATCACCGACCCAAACAAAGTTCTACCATTTTAAGGGAAGATTTCCGAGATAAAACTATCCTACATCCTTCCATTTTCTGTACGAAACATTTCATCTAAATCCGTTCAGGGATTAAGCGTAAAAGGCAACAATGCGATGAGTTGAATTTCTCGAATTTTTAAGGTTATGGGCATGTTACTCTTGAAGATTTCTTTCAAGTTCCAATACTTGTTCCACGTGCTTTGTATTCTCCTTTCAGTTTCCTGTTCGTTATTTTTCTTGTTGAAACTTATTTGCTTGCCGAGGTATATATATTGTTTAGTATAGTTTAAGGGCTTGTCGCCTGTTGTTATTGTTCTCTCTGTACTGTTTGTCATTAACATAGTTTTTGCCAAGTTCATTTCAAGTCCTACTTTTATACTTGTACTATGTAGAGATTGCATCATAATTTGGAGTTGCGAGCCCGTTTCAGCCAGTACGACGAGGTCGTCTGCAAAACGGAGGTGGTGTAATTGACTCTAGGATGGCTATAAATAATTTTGGGGATAAAGGATCTCCCTGTCTTACGCCTCTTTTTATGGGGAAAAAGAATTTTGAGATCCTAGTGCCGGTGCGGGGGCCAGGTCGCGCATAATAAAAATGCTGGTCAGCTCGCAACTTCTCAACCACCATCACTGCCAACACCATTGCCATGCAGAGTGTCAGCATCATCAATGCACATAGCGAGGTTCGCGAAACCGCCAAACCAAATGCCATACAAATGGCGGAGGTAGTAGTACGTTGAACACGTGTGGATTCCCTCTTCGTCCACCACCGACCCGAGACGAAGAGAAATTGATACACGTGCGGAGCAGACACTTCTATTTATGCAGGTGTATACATGGACATCCCCGCCCTCCAATCTTTCTCGGAGCGAGTATAATGCGCCGTGCCGGGCAATCGTAGTGCCGGTGCGGGGGCCAGGTTGCGCATAATAAAAATGCCGGTCAGGTCGCAACTTCTCAACCGCCATCACTGCCAACACCATTGCCATGCAGAGTGTCAGCATCATCAATGCACATAGCGAGGTTCGCGAAACCGCCAAACCAAATGCCATACAAATGGCGGAGGTATTAGTACGTTGAACACGTGTGGATTCCCTCTTCGTCCACCACCGACCCGAGACGAAGAGAAATTGATACACGTGCGGAGCAGACACTTCTATTTACGCACACCATCACTGCCAACACCATTGCCATGCAGAGTGTTTGTACCCTTCGGCGTTGGTCCATGGGGTCCCAGTGCACATACGTTATTTGGGGAAATTTCGCGATTGATTCTCGAAAGGTCTGGTAAAACACAAAAAAACTTAATTTAGTTCATTAATGTTTGTTATCTACTTAAAAATATGACTTACTAGCTTCTGCCCGCGACTCCGTCCGCGTGGAACTCGATTAACTATATCGGAGCTCCATACAAACTTTCACCCCCTACTTCATCCTCTTGGGGGATGATTTCCGGGATTAAAACTGTCCTATGTCCTTCCCCAGGACTCAATTTACCTCTATACCAAATTTCATCCAAATCGGTTCAGCGGTTTAAGCGTGAAGAGGTAACAGACAGACAGACATAAAAAACGTTGATCAGATACAGGTGGTAATAGATAAGTATGTATGTGTGTTCGTTATTTATACTCGTAATTTTGAAGTTGTCTTAGGTATTAGTGTCTAGTTGAGGGGTATGAAGATCGCGCCACTCCAGGTTCCAGTATAGGTATTTGCGTTGCATTTCCGCATTCTAGACCAAATATTGCATCAATGGTTTTAAACATAGGTGTACCTACTATTATTTTCATACGGCTCTGTAGGACAGATGTAATTACCGGCAATGTAATTATTGCAGATTTCATCGAAATCGTTAAAGCTTTTCCGAGAAGTGTAAACAATATTTATTCAAAAGGGTACCGTTTGTATGAAGTTAAATGAAATACTGTAGGTTGTAGGAAATTAAATTGGCTTCAGGATGAAAGAGTTAGTGAATGGTGAGCTAGGGGTTGTTTGCCACCATTGTGGTAAAAGCTGTTTTGCAGATAAATTTAAGAAAATTAGTTCCATGTACATTTAGTGACACACATGTTTTAGGTATTTTACTTTTAGTTTAGAGCTTGTAGGATTTATAATACTTTACGAAGAGTAATTGAACAAGTGAGCGGAGCGAACGAAGTTTTCCGACTTGGCGTGGCCAAAGATTATATAATGTGTTCGGATGTCAGTCTGTCTGTCTGTTCTCCTCTGCAAGTAGCGTTTTTTTTAAATCGTGAAATTTTGTGCACATATTTTAGATGCTTTAATGTTGTACATAGGTTCTAGAATAAAAGAGATTTTGTCAAAAGACTTGTTCGTGTATTCTACAGCTCACAGGGACACTAGATATAAAATAATAGTATCGTACTTGATCGTTAAAAATTTTAGTGTTAGTAAATCATAATTATTTAAGTTGGATTTTAGTTCACTTCCCGGGGGGCAGCCTGATTGGAATCATAGATTCCTTGTTTAATATTATTTAAATACATATTTGTATAATTCGAGCAAAATGTTTATTTATGTGAAGTACCGAGGTAAAACTTGTTGGTATTTTGATTAGGCACGCCAATTCTTAGAAAATGCTATTTTACATCTTGAGATGATGACCTAAAGAGCGCTGCAGTTCTAATTTTTTCCGAGATTTAAAGACGCCTTCTGTAGGCAAGAAGCAGTAATAAGTATTGCTTCTTGTCTTAGCCTAGCACTTGCAAGGGAAATAAATAAAACTCAGGTTGTGATTAGGTATTTGTTTATTTTATTCATACCAAATAAATACAACATAAAAACTCTCATTTGGCATCCAAAGTAAGTAATGATAATTGATATTATCAATCATCATTACTTTCGAGCAAAATATTATCCAAGAATTGAGCAGGGGGGTTGATATTTTCTTGGTATCGGGCCCAACAATACAATTACAGCAATAATTTTTAATTGCTTCCCTCCCAATTTCCGACTCATCAACTAAAATATATACAAAATATGTTTTACTACTAATATGGCGGCTGTGTATTCTCCCTCTCAAGAGTCATACATTTTCAGAATGTGTTAAATGTAATTCACTAATCAACTCCTCTTCAACCTCCCTGCAAACTTCAACAACATAATTACCGTCTTGACGAACATGCTCGCCATAGTAGGACCGGGCTTGTTTGATTTGGTAAATCCCTAAAGATATCAGAATCAAATCGCTATATTCCAATTGTGGAAAATTATTAAGGGTGTTTATTTGAACAGTCATGTTTTCGAACTGGGCCCGTTTTCTATTTAAATTATTACTTTCTACAAAATCTGCCAATGTATTTTCGGTAAACATTTTTTCCTTGGTTGACCGAAACAATTTCTCTTGCATCATCTCTGTCAACTAAAAGCGGATGAAACTTATTAAGTAACCCTGCTGCGACCTTAAAATCTGCCATTAAATGCTTTGAAGCTTTATTGAAATACTCCTGTCTCAACAATTTAAAATCTCTTTTAAATCTCCCATTCTCAACCTCTACGACCCACCGACATAATGTCACTTTTCGAGATTCGTATGCTTGACAAATGTAGTCCGCTGAAGTAGCCTGCAACATTTAAAATATTGTCAGTGATTTATTGACTGGTTTGGCTTAAAGCAATAAAATAAAATGATTATTCTTTGGATTCAAGCTGAACACTTACCACTCTTGGTGTAATCTGTTGTTGTACTCGTAACAGAATTGCATTATCTTCTAAAATATGTCGTCTCATTCTTATCAAATTAATATTACAGTTAATGCATCTCAACGGTACACTTGGGGCCGCAGTACCTCTTGACGTTGATGGTAAAGAGTCATGTTTCGCAGCTCTTTCCGCTCTTTGCCAGCAAGGATGACAAATGTTATGTGATGCCCGAACCTAAACCAATAAAAATAAAATTAAAAAAATTGTCAAATAAATGATATAGATCTGAGTACCTTAAATAATTCCAGTATTTGAAAAAAATGAACATGCCTGCAATGGTAGAAGTCTTTTAAAGATGATGTTTCTGATATTCACATGATATTGAGTATCAGTCCTCAATGCGATTAATTGATGTGATCGAGTGCGAAGTGGCAACACGGTATTACAAAAAGCACAGTTCCCCCCAGTTGAGCTCAAGTTTGTAATTGCTCGACTGGCTTCAGTCCAACAAGTCGTACATATTAAATCATGAGGTTGCACCTGGAATTTAAGGATTATTAGTGAATTAAAAAAAAACAAAACATATTAAGGTACCTAGACTAAGGTATAACCAGAACCTACTGCATGAAACAGGAAAAAATATATGCTTTACTTTCTCTTTTATTTAAAAGAAACATTATCGGAATAATTATATACTTACGGAATGTGGGGCAGTCCATTGTTGTATACAGTGAAAAATCTGTTCGTCTTCCAGCACCATAGAGCCACTTGCTGAACCACAATTTACACAATATGTGGATTCCATCGTTAGTCCGTGTTTTAAGCCAAGTAGGTCGCTAAAGAAGGGTATCGATATCCGTTATTCAAGCCGAGCCGAGTCGTAATTTATAAAACTTATATATCGCAAAACCAACCAACTACACAGGTGCACTCAATTCAATTCAATTTTTGTTGTGAATGGCTGCTGTCCAGAGGGACAATTGAGCCAGCGTCAAGGTTGGAAGCTACAAGAGATTAAGAGCCGAAAATGTTGTCCAAATGTTGCAAGTTGATACTTGGCCGGTTGAAAAATCTAAAACAAAAGAGACACCACAATGTACAGTTAAACTAACTACAACAAACACATGGTTATTTTTATGATTACTACAGATCGACCTACGGATGGAAAACTATGGATGAAGGATTAGAGCCTGATATTAAAGTTGTTAATAAATTTCGCAAGTATGTATACAAATGGGGTGTCAGCGAATGTAAGGATGTAACTGACGTTAGCAGGGCGCTGAACGAAATCAGGAAGAGAGTCGTACAAGGAAGATGAAATATTTGGGCAGCTAAAAAAGATATGATCTGGAGTGCCCTCGTCCAGGCACAGGTGCACTCAGAAACATTTGTTTTTTTTTTTCAAACGAAAACAATTGCACGTCTGACGTCTATCTATTTTAACGTCTTGTTATCTGTCAACGTTATTGACGCGTTTTTTTTTCTTTGCGTGGCACCACGCTGGTTTGGCCACTGAGGGTACCATAGTTATTTTTAATGAAAACAGATGATTTCACTGTATTCAATTTCTTTGAGGCATATATTTATGTGAGATTCAATTAAAAATATTTACCTTTTCATAATACAATTGAGTTTATGACTAACTTTTGAAATATGAGTGTGAAGGTATTGTGCGATTGGCCAAATACACGAGCCCATGAACGCAGCACATTAGTTTCATGCGTCGCTGACCTTCCGGAAAGTCCGCCGATCCGCGCCATTTTGAACTGTATGTAAAAGGCATAGAAGTCATGTATAACTTGACAGTTCATTCTTGTCATTCGCTTCAAAGGATAAGTAAGTACAAAGAAAAAAATCTAAAAAGTCCTTTTTATTTCGATTTCACAATTAAGAAGTGTCCGTTACTATCTAATGAATGCTAACTATTGCAAAATTAAAAATAAGAATTATGGTAATTGTCAATTACGTGTTGGTTCTTAGGCGAGTTTTTACAATGTCTTTTAAACATTGGGTGGATCTCCTATTTAAAGTACGTTTTAGTTATTCCCGTATGTATTAATATCATATTGTGCACGTGTTAAGTATGGCACGCACTTTAATTTGGTTACAATGGTATGTGTTATTGGAGTGTGTAAGCTAATTGCTTCGCTTGAGGTAACGATTAGTTCAAAATAGATCATTAATTTCGCAATGTATCTTAACGGCGCAGTGGACGGATGGTGTTTCCGGTGGGCTATGGATCGCGAGCGTCCAGGGTCGCTCCCCGGCACAGATAAATCTTTTTGTGTTTTTTTTATTTTTTGGTTTCACTAACAATATTGTGGGCTACTACCTTTTGAACCTTTGGTTATTAAATTGAACAAATTTTACAATGTTTGGAGTGATTTAAGATTATTTTGGGACAGTTATATATTTAGGCGCTCGTAGTTTTAACATTATGCGCTTTAGGTATTCATTAAATTGTGTGGTTGTGTACGACAAAAGGGTCCGTCACTTTTTTCCATGAAGTGGTTCTGACGAAAGGGCTATCGGTTAATGAAAAAAGTTGTACTTAGGTATTATAAGGGCGGCATAATTTTACGGATGTGTAATATTATCGTCGAGGCACTTTACGTGGATCTATTGAACTGAAAGTATGGTTGTTTATAAACAGTATTAGTAGGGCATATTTTTGAGTTCGGGTACAAAACTACATAGAATAGAATAGGCAACTTGTAAGTTTGTAAATAAGATATTATGTAGTCGAGATCGTAAAGCGTATCTATCCTCCGCCTCCGCCTCCGTTAATTTTTTACCGAAGTTATACCGGAGCTGAAGGTATTGCATTTGTCGCGGTAGCGCGGCGCACGCCTACGAGTTTTGACTTGTCCGGGAATTACTTACCTATCACTCACGATCGTCCGCTTTTTGTCTTAACTTCTTAAGCCGGCTGTACACATTGGGCCAACGTTGGCGCGTGAGCAGGATGCAGCTATGCAAACTAATGAGAACGAAATAAAGCCCTCTTCCTTTAACGCATAGCTGCATTCTGCTCACGCGTAAACGTTGGCCCAATGTGTACAGCCGGCTTTAGTTTGCATAGCTGCATCCTGCTCACGCGTCAACGTTGGCCTAATGTGTACAGCGGCCATTTCATATAAAATATAAATCAGTTAGTTCCGTCAGTTAGTTCCGTGTTGGTATTGCGTTGCGTCATATTAGTTTAAAAAAATACGTTTAAAACTAGTGCCCTATGGAATTACTTTGTTAATATAAGTACAAATCGGCAAAGTGTGAATTATGTGAGAAAGTGTAATTATTCTAGGAAAGGACGAATAAGGGCCACCTAAAATCGTTGCACCATAAAGAGTATGAATATGAAGACTGCCAAAGCAGACTCAGAAAAAAAGGTAGCTCCGTGTCCTCAGGTTCGAATTCTATGCATATTCAAGAGGTAAAAAAACAAATTAGGCGGGGTTGTACCAAATTGTCTGTAATCGTAAACGCTGTTCGTTAAAATCTGAATGTATGGAAAGTTTGACAGGTTTCGATGGGGTGTCAGCTGCCGGCGCCATATTTAACGTTGATCGGTCTGTAACCGTAAGTCGGTGCTACTCGCCCTTAGAATACAAGATGTGTTGACGAAAAATCAAACATCTCACACCTCCGGCTCCGCCTCCGATAAACCTCCGGATCCGGCTTCGGTAACGGCTCCAACTTCGCCTCCGGATCCGGATCCGACTCCGTTAAATAAAAAAAATAAACTCCGGATCCGGCTCCGGCTCCGGTAAAGCCGCCTCCGTAACATCCCTAGTGTGAACGCACGGGAGGTCATGCGTCGTGAAGGTTAACCGACTTTCAAAAAGGGGAGGGCTCTCAGATGGGTTGTATTTTACTTCTTTAAATCAGGATGGGCGTTAATTAAAGGCGCCTATATAGGTTGTTCAACAACAAATTAGGTACTTGTTATAAAATAGTAACAAAATGTTTGATTGTAGTATGGCAATTTAGGTATTTTTAATGCGTGACATTTATCGTCAGAAATATTTCTAAGTCAATAAATTGTCAAAGATGTATTTCACGATAGGTTATACCGATATCTATTAAGGTAGATTCGGGATCGCCGCGTTGGAGATGGCAAAATTAGCACTGACCCCTGGTCTTATATTGATATTGAGAGTTAAGAGACCAGGTTATACTGGCTGTAAGCAATAAATCGAGTTGAGTCGAGTCGATCTGCATTGGTGAATATCAAAGTTGGTGCAATGACCGCGGAAGTGTCTCGCTATCAGCTGAGCTGCTATTCTGGACGTATTTACTAGGGAAGCACCTCACCTCATCTCACCCATCACCACTAACGAAAGTAGATCAATGCCTGCTTTGCTTAGTCTACATCATATCAGCCAGTAGACATCTACTGTTAGACAGGGCTCCCCCAAGGAGTGCCAGCGGTTATATCCCTACATTTAGTTGTTATTGCGAATTGCGGTGTCCAGAGGTATTTGTACGTGGACTTTGAGGACAGCGTAAAATAATTAACAGGATAACGGGACAGGAATGATTGATAAATTAAGTAATAGGTAGTAGGAAGTTTATGATTTTTTTTGAGTTGGCGGGAAAATTATTTTTGTTTTTTTTTATCGTTCCTTCCTTTCGGAGAGAGTAGGTATACGGCGGATTGGCATTTCATAGATATAAAGGGGAAATCGGATAACCTATTGTTGTACGTGTCAAATTTTCGATAGGTACTTAAGAGTCCGCAGCAAGGTCCGCTCAACTCCGCGTTGAGATCGCGCGCTTACGCTTTAAAATGTTGTTGTTTCACCTAGAGGGAGACAGGGCGCTAGCAGTAAAGCGAGAGCGCGCGGGGAGGCGGAGCTATACATGTCGCAGTTAAAATATCGCAGTAAAATATCTTCATACAACGGCGAAATTATTGCGGTAAATAAAATATAACAGTAGAACATCTCCATAGCGAGATAACAATACAGTTTATACAGTGCGTAAGTGCGGCTAGGCAAATTTTAACTGATTATTTAACCTACTAAAAACGTAAATGTAGAGTACAGGCTACAAGTTTTGATGTCCCAACAAAAGTAGTAGTAACTAGTAACATAAGTATAACATACAATATACCAGGTTTTGTCATTTTAACAACCTAGTGCCATAATTGCATAGCAGATTTTCAGATACCACTACCACTATTTTTGTTATAAATGAAATAAATGAATATTTATTCTGCAAGTAGGCCGCCAAGGGCACTTTTATAAGTCAAGCCTTACCAGCGCTTCTGCAGAGACCACTGTCAAGAAGAAACGCCGCAAGAAACTTAACAGTCAGTCTTTTTCCCAAAACAAGCTTATTACAGTGATAGTACTTAAACTATTTTTAAATAAGTAACTCTAAAATCCGTATTATAGATGATCAAAAATATTAGACACGTATTTTTTCTTTTGGTCACTAAACAAAAAATGTCGAAGTTATAAGTGCGCGTAACGTCACGGTTCATACGTTTGTGAAGTCACGCGGATTATCTACGCGCCATAACTTCGTCATTTTTACAGACTTCAAAAAAGCAGGAGCAGGCCTTTAAAACGTAATAAAATGAACCGGAATTATAACGGTATATTCCGTTAGTGTTCGAAAATTACGTTATAACAAAATCAATATTCTCCATAACGATATAAATACCGTAACAGAATGAATAACAGAACGATATATAATAACGTTATAATATCGTTTTAAAATGCGAGCCGCGCGCTACGGCTGCGCCGTTGCCGCTCTGTGCCAATGCCAACATGCCACCACGTGGGCCGTAGCGCGACGTGCGACGTTGCCGTTATGTTGTTCTAGCTTCTAAATCTTATTAATGCTTGTTTACCTCGATCATTTGCAAATTGGTTGTGAATTGTGAATATTTGGTTGGTTGCGACGATAAATGGAGGAATAAAAATGGGACGCAGGAAACGCAACGCTGTCCATAGATTCGTGGACTTGCTCATAAATAAAAAGAAAGAGTGCCAATCTTAAAAGCCCCTAGGTATACACTATTACAATATGTAAGAGGGTCAATATTTTTTTATGTTAATTGTTTGTCTCGGCACTAAATCGCAGACTCCCAGTATTAGGACCTATTCCAAACAAGCCCTACGACCGACGGTGTTGCCGTGAGCAAAAAATTATGCATAGGTATGTTGGTATGTGCTTCTGTTCATTAATCGTAATAAAATTAAAATATACTTTTAGTTTCCGACATTTTATTTTATTTTGATTTAGAGCCATTCCGAAAACGACAAGTTAAATAAAATCTGATTATGAAACTAAAGAATGTGTGAATTTTCGATTTCGGTTCTTCGCCATAATCTGTCTAGATAGGCTCGCGATAGATAGGGGAGACCAAGGATGGTTGGTACACATAAATATGTATCGATCCTCCTTTTCTTACGATTCATCCTCCTTTTCTAATTAATCCTTAGTCAATAAATATTTATATAAATAACTAGCTGTTGCCAGCGACTTCGTTCGCGTGGAACTTGTTATGGTCTTAGAAAAAATATTGCTATTAAATTATGTTCGGTGCAAGCTATTTATCGCTGTCCCAAACACACTTCTACCATCTTAAAGATATACAAAAACTATCCTATATCCTTCCAAGGGTCTCAAATTATCTGTACGGGAAATTTCATCTAAATCCGTTCAGGGATTAGACCTACGTATAAGGTAACAGTGCGATGAGTTCGTTAGTTTAAATAAATAAATCTAAATTGAAAACTTCGTTTTTACAAACATAAATATCTTAAGAATCATCAACAGACGTTTTCATACAGCATTAAAGAAAAATATATTTTTATATGTCTACTAAGCTACATTACTGTTATAATAATAAGTACCCAATGTTGATTAAATCTATTCGATTCTGGGAGCATCGCAGTTCTAACCTAACCTATCCTACATTTCTGGTAACTGTTCAAATCTGTAAGTCTTACTTTAAAAAAGGTCTTGCTCTCTATACAACCTTCAAACCTTTTAACTCTCTTAGGGGATGAATAAAAAAAACGCTGAAATCGTTTTCTAATCATTAAACAAACGGTCCATAACCTAAGCAATAAATCTATTATTTTAAAAATATCTTGCTCTTCGTATAAATTTTGAACCCCCTAGAAATCCTCTTGGGGGATGAATTTCAAAAACATTGAAATGTATTTTTTTGTTTTAAACATACCGTCTAAAATCGTAGTTACACTAATGTTTTACTTTAAAATTGTCTTGACCCTATACGGCCTTCGAATCCCTTTTAAACACTCTTAGGTGATGAATAAAAAAATCTACTAATCTGCTCTCTCTATTTTAAGACCAAAATTAAAAAAATCTTACTTAAAAAATTACTTTTCCCTCCATATAAACTTTGAAGCCCCATTAACGCCTATAGCGGATGAATTAAAAAAAAACTCTGAAATCAGTTTTGTTGTCTTTTAACATACAGACTAAGACTGACATTAGAAATATCTTACTATATTTTCTTGCTCTCCATATAAACCTCGAATACCGTTTTAACACTTTTAACCCCCTTAGGGGTGGTATTTTTCCAAGACGATGAAAGGATTTTTTTGTCTAATAAGTAATCGTACCACAAAGTTGCCCATCTCTAGTTTAAAAAAAAATGTTTCTCATCCTAATCTTGCATAAGTACCTTTTTAACCCCCTTAGGGATGGAATTTTCTAACACGTTAAAAGTACTAACTGTTTTTCTATTCTAATAAGTAATCTTTCTACAACGTTTCAAATCTCAAGCTCAAAAAAAGTGTTTCTCATACAAACCTTTCACCCCTATTTAACCCCCTTAGGGGTGGAATTTTCTAAAACGCTGACAGTCCTTCTTTGTATTGTATTTAGTAATCTTTCTACAAAGTTTGAAGTTTCTAGCTCAAAAAATAAAGTTCCCTCCATACAAACTTTGCACCTCTATTTAACCGCCTTAGGGATGAAATTTTCTAAAACACAGAAAGTACTTTTTTCTATTCTAATAAGTAATCTTTCTACAAAGTTTCAAGTCTCTAGTTCAAAAAATAATGTTTCCCCCATACAAACATTGCACCCCTGTCCCCTACTTAACTCCCTTAGGAGTGAATTTTTCTAAAACACTGCAAGAACTTTTTATGCATCTTAATAAGTAATCTTCCTACAAAGTTTCATGTCTCTAGTTAAAAAAAAAAGTTTCCCACATACAAACTTTGCACCCCTATTTAACCCCCTTAGGGATGGGATTTCCAAAAATTCCATCTTGTCCCTTCTTTTTAGTCGCAGTAGTTTCGGCTGTGCGTTGATGAATTAGTCAGGAAGTCTTCTTTTACATATATAGATAAATCAAATTTCTCATTCTCTCCACCTCATTTTTAGCATCTTAGCTGACCATCTATCCGTAATGTGCGTGCTAATGCCATGAGACTGGTTTAATTTATTTAAACTTTGTGACACAATACAAAAAAAAGTATATATGGTGGACTTAATGCCATAAGGCATTCTCTACCAGTCAACCAACGGGCTAAGCAGAAACATGCAGGCATTTAAATTATTAATAATTTACCATGTTATAACAATGCCATTAATATCTGGGGGCACGGCAGTGCCCCCGCCAAGTCGAGCGCGAAGCAAACACTGCCGTACCATCCTTTACTGGAACCATTTCGCCACATTTTCAGGCCCCTATTTGAGAACCTCTGGATAAGACCAGAATGCAGAAATTTTCGTCATCCAGTAAGCTATAATCACATACTTAAAATCCAAAATTTCAAGTCTGTAGGTCATTTAGTTCCGAAGTTAAGCGAAAGCAAAGTTTCGCATTTATGACACTCACTCACTCATGATCATCAAAATAGAACTAGTACTTCCCATAAACTCAGAGAGCTGAAATTTGGTACAGAGTTAGGGTTTAATGGCCACATAAAGGGAAAACTATAAAAAATTGCTATTTCAACCCAGTTTTCTAGATACACCAACTGTATACATTACTTTGTAATCCTATACAAATATATAGGATTACAAAGTTACATTTGCAGTGAATGGGAAAATTCAAAAGCAAGAATGGGCCTGCATTCATAGTTTGTATGTATGGATAACACATTAACCTACAGAAAGAAGTGAGATTCCATAAAAAACACTCCATGTAAAAAAGAGACCAAGTCTCGAAACTATTCCACCGTAAAAAGTTGTGAGATATTTCGTAGAGCCAAGTCTTAGGCATTCTTTAATCTTTATTTGCTTGCTAAATAAAATTCTGTAACTTGGCAATCACACAACTTTCCTGCATTAATGGATTTCTGCATACCTAAAGCTATGTAGTATTGTGTGATTGCCAAGTCACAAAATTTTATTTAGCAAGCAAATAAAGATAAAAGAATGCCTGAGACTTGGCTCTACGAAATATCTCACAACTTTTTACGGTGGAAGAGTTTCGAGACTTGACTTCTTTTTTACATGGCATGTTTTTTATGGGATGATGCATTTCTGATTAATGAGGCACAGAGTAGCTAAAGACAATCTGATTTGAAAATTATTAGTCAGGATATTCGTATCAGGCTACAACCTGCGCCGACAAGCCGAGCAAATCGAAAAATTCTGTATTTTACTATGACGTCGTGCACTCTAACAAACAACCTACGTTACGTAATCACATCGCTTACATTGCACGAGTAGGCGATAGTAGTAGTTTGAATGCGAGAAAGGGGTAGCCTATAACGTTATTACATTATTATATCGGTTAAAAAAGTATCGGTTTTATATTAATGGTTTAGATTTATAACGTTATAATGGATATCGCTATACAGCGCGTCAAATATAGTTTTTGAGTATAGCGGTTTTAGGAATAATAACGTTATAAATGATAGCGCTATACGAAAATAGCGCTATTTAAAGGCCTGAGCAGGAGGTTCTATGTTCGGTTGTGTGTATTTTTAAAATAGGTGTCCAATATCTTATGATCAATAAAAATACGCACTAATTAGAATCCAGATCTTTTTTCCTAGGAACCTACCCTATAAATATTTATTCACATTGAAGATTTGGTGTATTGAAGGAAATAAAAAAAGATCATACATTATTGTTTTTATTTTTGGTAAAAAGTACCTACTTACAACAATGATCCTAGTTGGTCCATAAATAAATGAAATTTGAATTTATAACTTACCTATTAGGATTTATATTTTCTTTTTGACGACGAGCCGGTCCTCTTTTCTTCCTTCGAGCCGATAGCCATAATTTTGTCTTTGAACACCTTTTCGCTTCTAGAAAAAAAAAATAACTATAGGTAATTATAAACGTCTATACGCTCCCGTGATCGCTTACCATCAGGTGGACCGTATGCTTGTTTGCCCCCTTATAGTTTTAGTTGAAAAATATATGTACCTATGTACCTTGTACATCTTATATCTACAAATTGGACAAGCGCCAACCTGAGCACATAATATAGTAAGAACCTAGTACATACATAAATAATAAATACCTACAACCAAGGTTCAAGTAGCACCGAGAAACAACTGCTATTGTCTCGTCGTCATTTTTTTATTTAGATACCTACCTAGTATTGTTATTGTCAGGTCACTCGATCAAAAAAGTGGAAGGGTAGGTAAGTGCCAATTTCTATATGTAATTATGATATATAGAAGTACGTAGATTACTATAGAGAGTGACGAAAAAACCTATCCTATATACTTTAGGATACTATACTATAACTTACATACCTACTTAGGTAAACTAATTAAAATTTCTAAGCAATAATGTGTGATAGGTAGTTTTCGTATAAAGTCCGTTCGTTCATCCTCGTCTTATTTAAATTTATAGCGTATTATTATTTTTTAACTAAGTAAGTATTTTGTTTTGGCTATATAAAAGAATCAAACTATATATCACCAAAGCCATATCCAGAATGATTTGACGTACCCAAGTGATATTTACGTAGGTACCTACCTATTTAATACCGAAAGAGTACCTACTGTGAGATTAAAATTTTGTTTACCTACCAAATAAAATAAATAACACGTCAACTAAGGATTAATGACTAGGTACTCATATACATTAATATAATATGTACATATTACATGTATATAATTTATTTGTATACTTGGAACTTGGACTAAAATGCATATAAGTAGGTACTTACCCGGTTTATCCATTTTTGTAACATAAAAATGCAAAGTCCATAAGAAAGCCACAGATCGTCGATCAGTATGATCACACACACCACCAGTATCACCAAGAAAAATCAAATCCGTTTTATCAGTCCAAGTCGTGAATTGACCGCGATTATCGTAGGAAGATAATTCACCAAAACAATACGTCGCTCCCGCGCACAGCAAATGGGTCACTATTGTCACTAAACTAAGCGCACGGCAAGGAGTAGCTATGATAAGGGCGGTGCGTACCGCCGCCCCCCCCCCGGACCGTTCCCCGCGCTAGAGTAATTCGCTGCAGTTTCGCATCAAATTTTTGTAATTTATTTTAAGGTTTTCGTAGTTACGCTCTCATTTTAAAACTACAAGATCAATTTTGATAAATCTTTTTTCTTTTCAAACTGCATAGTTTAATCGACACCGGAAATAGGTTTTGACTTCAATCTAAACTATATTTTGGTCGTAGTAGGCCGCCGAACTGAACAACTTTCTGGGGTCTAAAAATGCATAACTTGTACTCGCTCTATTTTCTTTCTATTAACATTTTAAGAGTCATAAACTAGTTTTAGCCCTAGATATATCTTACCTCATTATATTTAGAGAATTTCATGATAATGTGACATGTTATATTAAAGTAAGGACGTAACTACGTTTGTATGAAGAATCGAGCTTGCTGCGGACTCTTAAGTTAGAATTCAAGAGGGCGAGTATCATTTTTGAGTAATACGCGGATACAGATTTCGAATTTTGGGGCTAAATTTGGAGTTCAAGAGGGCGGGGTCGACATTGGAAAAGAAGAGGTCGCCACTATCGAATTCGATTAGCGTGTGATATGTGTTTTGAATTACGATACAGGTGTAAAGGCGGCGGGGTTATGGCAGCGTGACAGCAGTTGCAGTTGCGAGAGTTGAAATTCAAGCACCAATTGAATACTAATTATTGAAACTTACAGGTATCTTATGACGACGGAGGGATGGAGTTCATAATAAAGGAAATAAGATGGGGGCCGTGATCGTCTAGTGGTTAGGACCTTACGTAGTTATAATTATTCCGGCTTAAATTTATCTCAAGCATGACATGTGGTTATATATTATGTCCACATCTTATGCGCTAGGTAGTGCATAAACAACGTTAAATATTCACGTGAAATAATCCATTTTATTACAGGTGTATCTTAAGATGTACGGGAGTTGTCAATGCAATATTGACATTAGACGTTAAATTTATGTGGGTCCTAATGGGGCATGGGTGAAATCTTCATTTAGTAATCGGCGAATCTTACGTTACGTTACGTTACGTCATAGTGTGACGTCCAACCTTTTGGGTCTCTCAGGGTATACTCGTATAAATAAAACAACCATTGAATGCTATTAGCTCAGGCGCACAGACGTGACCTCGCTCACCGACAGCTAGCCGGCGACTGCCTAGTGGCTGTCGGTTCGCCTGAACACAGCTGCTACCCTCGCGTATATATTTGTGGTGGCAGTCCGTCACATCTCTCCTTTCTTTTACAAATTACATAATATTTTACAAAATTACAGTTTTACTTTAACGGTTTAGTTTACAAGTTTACACCGAGACATTAATATTTAAGTGGTGCATTTTATTCCATACATTCATAAGAATATCCTTATTTATCTAGAACAGAATTTAGGAATACCTCATCAAATTGACGAAAGCCATGTGACTAAGTTTAACTTATCTCTCTCTCTCTTTTTCCAATTATTTTTTGTTAACACTAAAATTACCTTTATTACATTTACCTCTAGGAGGTTGTATGTCACAATCATCTGAAACTCGGAATAAATTATACACCGCTTATGATTATGATTTATAAACAGGTGAAAGTGAATTTTCCTGCAATATTTTTTTACTAAAATTACATTGTGAATTGTCAACCTTATACTAGTAATATGGATACCCAAAATATTGGTAACATATGTAGTAAAACTTGCCAATGTAATAATCTATAGGATTAGGCGGTTTTTTGGACCATTATAAGATATAATTTATTTATTTCTCGTCTTAGCTTATTAGTATTCATTGAGGTAATGTATTGAAAAGTCATCGCGATCCAACGAATTAAAATCCGATCCGGTCAATTTCTTACAACTTTCATTTTTACCGTTTCAGATTTGTTTTTTTTTTTTTATGCAAGATTTTCATTACTTACTTATTACTTAAAATTTTAAACATCATTAGGGGTACAATACCCCATACTAGATATCATAGTCATAGTATATACTGAAGTATTATGGTTTAGTATTGATGTCAGATTAGTTTATCTCCTCAGTGTTAAGTGAGACTTAGTTGCTACATTCGCAGATTAAAATTGAAAATTAGATGAAGGTGTATTTCCTGTTTATTATATTATTCATTATTTAACTGCTGAAATGTAGCAATTCAGGCAAAGTTATCTCGTATTTTAAAATCTCACTTCTATACAATCGTTACAAAAGTTTATATGGAAATATACAACCTCTATAAAAATATTTAGTTTGGTGGCCCTTTTCCGATAACCTATTACACCGCCAAGTTTTTAACCTTTATTATTTGATTTATTTATTTTCACAAGAACGGTTAATACCAATTACACTTGTGCAAAATATTCTTTGATTTGATGTATCTACTCGTATTACTTCGTAGTATGCAACTTGAAGAGATCGATATTTTATTCCACAGAGGCGTCCTAAATACCTTTTTGGCCATACATTATACACTTGTTAGCGTTTTGAAATATAGATAGTACTAGTACTTGATGAGAAGAAACCCCAGTCTGTTCTCAGTTTCCAATTTTGGGTTTATGTAAATTTTCACCAAATATACGTTATTCTATTATAAACCACGGACGATTATCAATTTACTAACTACCAGCTACATGGCACAAGTGTAGCTAAAGCAATACTTATTATAAGAATATTAACTTGTTCTCATTTAATTATTCCCGGCATTTCTTGGCAAATCACCGTATTAAGATGAGGTATTCAGTTAAAGAACTAAAATTTGAAGATAAATGATTAACTTTTATATATTTGCTCTTGTCTAACAGCCAAAAGAAATGTCATATGTATTTCTAATTTGATTTGCATGGCATTATTTAATTACGTTGACTGCTAGCACATAAATATGTTTATAAAAAAATATTTAAAGCCAATTTTACCGTCCTTGCTCCAATACATATTTTCCAGATTGCCCTTGGCAATCTAACCATCAATAAAAAAGGTATCTGAATATTTTTATTTTACTTCATTATTTTCTTGAGACCTCATCTCAATCAGCAATTATTTTGCTATACCCACCTTATGGGATTGGTTTATAAAATTAGCACATGCTATGTTTTTTTTTTTTTTGTTTATTATTATTATTTTCCCACATTATGGACTTGCTTATAAACTAGCATACAACTTCTAAAATTTTACCCACATTATGGGTTAGCAACTGACGCTTTGTACTAACTCACATCATGAGCAGAATCAATTATTTATTCATTTTCTTTGACTATTTATATGACATGCATTCCATGTCATAATTGTGTATTAACTCACATCATGAGCAAAATCAACTTTTTATTTACTATATATGTGACATGCATTCCATGTCATAACCACATTTTGGTCTATTTATTTGCTATTTATGTGACATGCATTTCATGTCATAACCACATTTTGGTCTATTTATTTACTATTTGTGACATGCATCCCATGTCATAACCACATTTTGGTCTATTTATTTACAATTTGTGACATGCATCCCATGTCATAACCACATTTTGGTCTATTTATTTCACTTTATGTTAATAGCATAACCAGATATACATCATATATCACTAGTTATGTGGAACTCGGGGAGATTTCGCTCCTTAGCATTTGACTTCATGTTAATTGCATAAACTGAAAACAATTTCTAATTTCCAGTTTATGAGAAACTCACGGAGTTTTCACTCCTTAATATGTTACGTCTAGTTTAATTTGCATAAACTGAAAACAATGTCTACTTTCCAGTTTATGAGGAACTCGAGGAGTTTTCGCTCCTTAGCACTTGGTGGGGGTGTGGTGATATCTGGGATTTTTTGAAGCGACGACAAAGTTTAAATCATCCTAACGAAACAAATTATTTTATTGATTATTATTGTTCCGTGTTATTTTTAACGAAGAAGGAGCCTTTTAGGATGGAGCGAGCGCATAGCTCGCCCATTACAATGGTCCTAGAAGGCCTGATGAGCCTTTCAAAAGAATACAAAGAGGTCGCTATTCGTAGCGGGAATATACTTTAATAATTGACTTTAGTCTCGTAGCTTAGTGCTCAAAGCAGTCTAGCGTTAATAGAGAGATCGCAGGTCCGAGTCCTGTCGGGGGCTACAGACGAATATGATTTATTTTTCCATTATATTCTTTCTCTCTGTATCATATCATATAATTTAAGGTTTTTATTGTTAGTACCAACCAAAACTCAGTGCGTTGGTTTACTACTACTATTACACTTCATTTTGCCAGTAGGTACCAGTTGATCAGTCAACTTACTACTGTAGAATTTGTTTATCTTGTAAGTACCAACTGCAACATAGGTACCTAGGTGTACGTATGCCATACAGTTTACTTCTTATATTGATTTTATTTGTTAGTACCAGTTGATCAGTCAACTTACTACTGTATAATTTGTTTATCTTGTAAGTACCAACTGTAGCATAGGTAGGTGTACGTATGTCATACAGTTTACTTCTTATATTGATTTTATTTGTTAGTACCAGTTGATCAGTCAACTTACTACTGTATAATTTGTTTATCTTGTAAGTACCAACTGTAGCATAGGTAGGTGTACGTATGTCATACAGTTTACTTCTCATATTGATTTTATTTGTTAGTACCTGTCTATACAGACTTACTACTCAATCAGTTACATTACAGGCACATCTTTTGCCTACACCATGTACTTTGTTATTGACTTACTTTATTTGTTAGTACCAGTCTATACAGACTTACTACTCAATCAGTTACAGGTACATATTTTGCCCACAGCATGTACTTTATTATTGACTTACTACTCGGATTCATTAGGAGTTCATTGGGTTATCGGTTACTGCAGGGTTCACGTGTCAACCCATACAGGTATCTAAAATAACAAATCTTGACATTTGTAACAATAACTCCACTGTTCTCTTTTCACGACAATGCCAACACCTTCTCAACTCTAGACACAATTCCATTGTCATCTAGTGCAATCCAAATTAATCAGGCTATTGAAAGCACAAAATAGCCCTGCAACTTTCTTACAACCTTTTTACACGGAACAAACAATAAGTTTCTATAACACTTTTCGTGTAGGTAGTGTAGTAGTAGGCTACTTAAATTGTATAAAGTAATTATTATTCGTGTAATCAGACATTTTATCACTTTATGCGCCTTAGTTGCACTTGGTTTATATAATACACATTTGTACAATTTATTTTATATGCATATGGTAGATATTTGTGCTCACTGGCACCTTATATGCACTTGGCATATGATATATATTTGTACAATTAGGCGGCTTTGTGCGCATATACACACATTCCTACACCGAGGTATATTCTTGTTTAGTGCGTACCTATTTAGTGTACCTATATAATACTCGTACGCTACTTGAATAAATTAATCGCGGTTTAGATCTATCCAAAGAACCCTACTCACACTTTTGATTATAGTGCTAGTCCATTTTTATTTTTATTTTTTATTGAAAGAAGGTGCTTATATGTTTATCAGTCAATCAACTTTTCTTGTCCCTTAGCTTTTCTTCATGGACCACAACATGTGATTTGGTAAATTCTGTAAGTTCTTATAGCCAGATAACCTCATTTCCTAGACACACAGTCTATTTGAACATATATGTTGCATCCTGCAAAACGTATTTTAGCAGAAAACATGGTTGTCTAGGGTACAAATACAATTTTCATACAAATCGGGGACATTTTACCTTCCTGGCAACTGGTGCAATTGAGGGCAAATGAATATCTCTTATTAATACAGATGTCATTTAGTTTCACGCTATAATTAATTGAGTAAGGCAGACAGGCAGGTTAGACAGCAAATATTAGAGACGAAGAGGACACTAAAAAGTTGATTCACCTCTATGCTTTAATAAATACCTTCTGCTGTGGCGTCAAAATACTACGAGTACCTACCCAAGTACTTAAACAAAAACATTTTCGTGAAGTCTCGGTAGTAAGTTGAGGTATCGGTTTTATTCCTACCTCACTGCGAGATTAAGTTTAGGTCTGCACCTGCAAGGCGCATAATATATCTACGCACAATTTCCATCTATAGGCACCAATGCTAAAGTACTTCTCGTATACTCATTTATTCTGTATTTTCTGCCACTCTGTATATTACCATTTTGATATAGTAAATCAACCAATATTATCATTCCTAGTGCTCATATTATCTTATTATAAACAGAATACAGCGTATTTCAGTGGATACTTATAATGTATTTTGGTACCCACTCGTTAATTATACCTACATGTAGCACTACATAGGTTACAACGACCTTTTAGATAATTAGGTACACTGAATAGTTGTTATGCCTTGATAACCTTTATTTTATTGACACACACGGGCTCGTATTTCCTCTTCCTTTCTTTTTAGCGTTTTTAATAAACCCAAGGAAAGAGTTAAATATGATTTGTCACTTACTCGAGGACTCGTCGCCATTGTGACGTCCAACCTTTTGGGTCTCTCAGGGTATACTCGTATAAATAAAACAACCATTGAATGCTATTAGCTCAGGCGCACAGACGTGACCTCGCTCACCGACAGCTAGCCGGCGACTGCCTAGTGGCTGTCGGTTCGCCTGAACACAGCTGCTACCCTCGCGTATATATTTGTGGTGGCAGTCCGTCACACATAGAATATGGTATTGAAGTAAGACTATATTTAAACACCAATAGTAGTAAGATAAAACTTATGAATAATGTTTTGAGGGTTTTTCCTTTTTGGTATTTACTACTTAAATTATAGTATTGCGGAAAATTCGGATCCAACTATAAAATTATTTAAGTTGTGCGAATAGGGGGTAGTACTATTCATTTGTGACTGATAGGTAAATGGTAAAAGGGGTATAGCTTAAAACCTAGATATTTACAGGTTAGTCTGGGAAGATTAGGTGAGTTTTACTTGCTGTCTTTTTAATAACTTTCAAACATATGAGGGCCGGGTTGGTTGGCTGTGTACGAATAGGGCTGTGCGGGTAATTTTAAATTACAGTAAAATTTTGTCTTGCCAAATAAGTAAAGTAGTAATATTATATTGTCACGTTTTTCTACTCTTCATATCATAATTTTCTCGTCTTGTATTAGTTAATTGGATTAAAGTAAATGTAAATTCTCATAGCATATAACTTGGGAAGAACATTATATATCGTTAATGTGGTTGTACTGTCGGATTCCGTTTAGTTGGTCTAAGCCGTGCTTAGGGCAAGGGGGTTAATTAGGTTGGGAGGGTATATATTATAGTGTGTACATTGAATTAAGAGATGTATGAGTCCGCATAAAAGGCAGCGTTGAGTGTGTGATTGTATGGTATTAATGGGCTTTTACCGATTGGCCGGAGTTTGCAGTGCAACCTAGGTTTGTTGGTACTGATTGGTCTCTCCAAACCAATTTACACCGGTGTTTCCGCAGTTATAGTTGGTTAGGTTAAAGTCATAAATTGACAAGGTCCTTGTGTGACTAACTGTGGCGACACTATACTCTACAGAAGCTAAGCTGAAAGGCTAAGCTAGTCTTATCTTCATTCTACACATCTCTCCTTGGCAAAGATACTTCCGACACCATATTATTCGGGATGATTTGTCAACGAACATTCATTCTGAAACTTAAGTAATAATATTTGAACTTCCATTACTGGGAATTTATCAGTAATTTCCTATTTTATGTTAAGTAATTTGCAATGTCAAGATTTCAATCTTGCAAGGGTTCAATGAACATGGTTTGTTGAAATTAAGTTTAGTAAGGCTGTTATTTTTACACGATGGTGAAGTGTTGCATTTTGTCTTTTAGTAATGCAAACGTATTTTATAGTAGTTGCGACATTTCTACAATAAAGCTGGGTGGGGCTTGGACGCATGTAGTCGGATTCACCATAGGATGTCAAGGCACTTCCTAAGTGACCCCACGGGGTTGGTGAATGTTACTGTGTGCGACTGGGTCACGTCTGGTATAGAGATAGAGTATCATCGCGAACGACGATTGTAATTAAAGTTTGTTTGATGTTTTGTCAGTATTATCACTATCATTAATGGTTTGATGGTGCTGTCAGGGCATTGAAGGGATTAATGTAAGATTAACCCAGTAGTTATGAACAGTTTGCCTCTAGTGTGGAATACAGTCTGAAGTCGGATATCCTAGTCGAGTTGAAACATTCTCCACTGAGTTTGCTTGGTGATCTTTGTACTCAGTGTTCTGCTGTTCGCATGGGGAGTTATTGTAATAACATAAACCGAGATATGTGGTCGAACCTGGATCCTTGGTAGCCAGAAGGTATCTGAGGGTTCGGGGTGCTATTGCAACACCGTGGTCATTAGGATCTATTGGGCTCACAACCTAGTACTTTGTGCGAATGGGAGAATTCTGGGGAAGTTTTCTAGCGGCGCCGACCAAGATATGCGGTCTAACTTGAGTTTATGGTGGCCAGGGGGCATCTGTAGGCTCAAGGTGAAGCTAGAAGATAATTATATTGTGTCATCGGCCGAGATATGTGGCTTAACTTGTACTGACGGAAGCCAGAAGGCAACTGAAGGTGCAAGGTGATGCAGTATAGGGGTTAGTATTGCCGGCCGAGATATGTGGCCAAACTTGAGTTTATGGTGGCCAGAGGGCATCTGTGGACTCAAGGTGATACCGTAGGGATGGGTATGTGTGTCATCGGCCGAGATATGTGGCTTAACTTGTACTGACGGAAGCCAGAAGGCGACTGGAGGTGCAAGGTGATACAGGGGGCTTATTCTTCAACGTCCATCATCAAGCAAACGTAGTGGTTAAAAATTCACACACCTAAAATACACTTGTTGGAGAGATCGATATATCAACGAATTGAAACTTCCCGAGCTATGGGGTTGGCATTTTTGCAAATTATAATCATAGATTATTGGTCAGAATTAATTGGGAGAGTTATTTAAATAAACACAGCCTTCAGTTAGAGTAATATTATATTTAAATTTTCATGTAAAGACAGCAGGTTAACGGAATTATCTACTCAAGTTATTTTAGAATTCACCACCACCATTGTCGCAATTCCTTGTTTAATGTTTAGGTATATTTTAGATTGTGATAATGCTTCGCTCAAAATCATAGATTTTTCGCTGTGCATGATCATGGGGCAGAATGAGACGATCCAAGAGCTTCGCTCTTGGACTCAATAGTATCTAAGGAAGGAATTGCTCATTTAAATTGATAGATGTTAGCGTGATGAGTTTCAGGTACGAATATTAAGGGTTTGAAGCCTTCATTTTCGATTATAGTTACAAGCTATATTAGCTTTAAAATTAGTAAATAAGAATGTATGTACATAAATACATCAACATCTGGTATATATTTTAATTTACGTAGGTTAACTAATATTCTTGGCAGCAAATAATTGCTACATTTTACTTAATAGTATACGAATATGATGATTGGTTAATATAGGCTTAGTTATCACGAGATGACTGAGCATTGTATTATGTTAGTATTGGGCGAAAATAACTTCAAAATATGGATAGTTAACGGAAGGGGTTTGGTATGTAAAATGTTTCGATTTCTAGGTCATGAGTAAGAGATTTCAATTTAGATACATTAAATGTAGCTTAGATGTAAGCTGCATTAAGTTGCGGTTATAGACTAAAATCTAGACTACAACTAAACATGTAGAAAACTCATTTCCCGGCCATAATATTCCGGCTGAGTGTACTTATTGCGGGGTAGTTAGAGAGATGAGTTTACGGACAGAGCGGCGCCAACAAAGGGGAAAAATACCCACATAATGGTAAAAAGATGTTATCGATCGGTACGGCTCGGAGACGCGGGCGGATAGAAATATAACATTTATTGAGGTAGGGTTAAAGACTGTTTTCAGGTGGAGCTCAACTTAGTGTGGTACTGGACGCTAGCGAAGGGATAGCAGGCGGCTTCACGGCGGGGCACTTTTTCACGGGACACGGACGGAGCAACACATCACTGCACACGGGACGCGGGGCGAGACTTCATCTTCCTTCGAGGCGGAGGGGACTTTGTTTCGAGCGAGGAGGACGAGCAGCCGAGTCCACCTTACGAGACGCTGGGTTCGTGTCGCATTTATTTAAAGATAAAATCTGGTGAGTGACCTTTACAATTTCTATATTAAGTGATTCTGAAACTTGATAAACTGATTTCTGGAACTATAATCTAACCATTTCAACGTTATCATACTTGTATTTGTGTATCGAAGTCTAGTTATACGGGGTATAGTTTGCGAGACATGCTAGATAAAGTACGAGCATTTATACGCATAACGTATGAACGGGTCTATGCCATTAGTTAAATAACTGACGACATTACAGGAATGTAGGTTGTTCTGTACATATTACTAGCTGCATTGATACTACGGAATGCTAAGGTTCCGTGCGCTTTTACGGGATAAAGTGAACAATTATTATACGGTATTCTAGCTATAGAAATCAACTCGGTCTGTGATACGCGTTATAGTATAAGAGTAGGCTGTTGATGCGGATAAGCGAATAATACTTCCAGTGTATATTATTATCTAGCGGTTAATTATGGGTACGGATGAGTGGTTTCTTTATTAGATGAACGTAACCGAGTAATTTACTTATGTACACCTGTGTCTGCGTGCCCAGTGTCGCGACAACCATATCCACAGGGCACATTGAGGACCCTGGCCACACGAGAATTCACCCGAATAGGGGTTTCTTAGTCAGCAGAGATGTGCCCGCACTGCTGCGCCAGTCATAAATGTGTATAGACGGAGTGAGTGGCTGAGAGTTTTCAATCTTGCAAATTGAAGGATTTCACCGTCGAGCTCCCGTCTTAGTCCTAACTAACCTCTTAACAAGGGGTGCGGTTGCGTTGATTTGTGAAGTGATCAGATATAAGTACTTATAGCTATATTGTGTGGGATTCCTTTGTTAGATGAACGTAACCGAGTAATTTACTTATGTACACCTGTGTCTGCGTGCTCAGTGTCGCGACAACCATATCCACAGGGCACATTGAGGACCCTGGCCACACGAGAATTCACCCGAATAGGGGTTTCTTAGTCAGCAGAGATGTGCCCGCACTGTAGCGCCCTCTCATGGATGTGTCAGCGAAGGTGAGGTTGGTGAGGCCTTTCAGTCTTGCAAACTGAGGGGTTTCGCTGGCCAAGCCGTCGTTTTGCCTTAACCGAGGCTTCTTATCGTGAAGCTGGCTATGTTGGTTTTACAAGGGAATCCAACACATTCGCTTTTAATAACAGCAATAATTAAGTAGGTCTCTTCTTAGGTGGGGTTATTACCATCGGGTTCTCAATAAAGGTTTCACAGTGGATTGGTAGTTAATTATCATTCGTCAGCTCAACTGTGCATTGTCATACATCTAAAACACCTTGACTATAAAGTGCCTTTGAGTTGATTGGGTGAGATTGGTTGCTAAGACACTGTGTTACATCCATTGAGATATTTTGGGGGATGAATTGTATTATAAATTGGTTAGGTAAATGTCCGCACTAATTTGTATTAAATTTGATAGGAATAACGATAGGGTAGGCAGAACCAACAGTTGAGGTGGGGGATTACCTGTGAGTACGAGCGGTCGCAGGCGAGCGAGAGGCGAGCGCTACAGTTCGCGAACAACTCTAAGATTCATCGTTAGGGAGAATCGATATTACGCTAGACATTGCGTTATTTATGTACCTGTAGGTAAAATATGCACTAATATTATATTTCAGTAGATTACTGTTGTATCATCATCAATATCTCGCCTTCTTCACAATTATTTTCATTATTAGATCATCGCGTCATCATCAGTAGCGATCTCAACATGGCCAACACAAGTTGACCACTATTGTATTGCGAATCTATTTTAAGGGGCGTCGCCTACGACATAGCGTAACTTAACACTTCCCACAATTTAGTATAACAAGGAATTCATGCCTACATTAGCCCCCATAGTTGTGCATCACTTAATGAAACTATGGATTCGTAGATTAATTCTAAGGAACTGGTATATTTGTCTTACTTAAGTTTAAAGGTTCTACTGCTGAAATGAGTTTATTGTACAATTTAAATTAACGTGTAACTTTTCCTTTATAGAAATACAGCCTCCATTCTTCTCGAAAAGGGCCTGGGTCTACTCACGCAATGCGGGACCTCCTCCACTAGACGCTATCACACGCCAAGCCACTTCACCAGCGCGAATCACGTATAGCTTAGGTCTAAATAGGTCTTCGAGGTTAGGTTCCAGAGATAATCATTCCTAGGTTAGATTACGGCATTGTAGGTCTGGAGTCGGATGGTTTTTTCTTTGACCGAATCTCTTTCCGTCCGACAATATCCTAGGAGACGATTTGGTCTGTTAAAGTACTCAAGCTCGATTACTTTAACATAAATAACCAGAGATTCTGTAGCCGTAGGATAGATTTATCTAGACTAGAATAAAACGCAACCTTTCTAGTAGGATCGGCCGGAACTAACTCGGTTTTTCTATTCGCTTTGGTACGAGTTAGTATTTATAGGATCAAAGTGGATATCCAGCATAATCGAGTCTTGATTTTACTGGATTAATTGGACGTAGTTAAAGGAAAAAGATCCAATCCACAGAAAGTTGAGCAAAAGTTATGGCGGTTTAAAGTTTCAACCGTGATTCCTCAAAACTGGTACATTTTTTTTATAATATATGTTTGGATGAAAATTGAGTTGAGTCGTGTATTATACATTCTTTCACACAGAATTCAGTTAAATGCTATATTTTTCAGGATTTCGACCAAAAGTGGGGTTGGATCTTTTTTGCGAAAATGCACTTTTCATAGACCCTTCCTTTTGTTTAATTTTGTAATAAGGATTCACGAAATAAAACTGGCATAATAATCATGTAAAACCATCTCTATACATACATAAAATAAAGCTGAAGATGGTCGAAAGTCTGTACATGGAAGATATTCGAAAAAAAGTTT
Organism: Epinotia ramella; assembly: GCA_947578815.1. Classification (NCBI taxonomy): domain Eukaryota; kingdom Metazoa; phylum Arthropoda; class Insecta; order Lepidoptera; family Tortricidae; genus Epinotia; species Epinotia ramella. The sequence continues at coordinate 23,730,528 of OX388216.1, forward strand.
GCTGGGATACTTAGAATCGATAACAGAACACGTTCCAACAGTTTTTAGAATTTTTGTCTGTTTATCCGTTTGTCTGCTTATGTGAACGCGCACCACGTGAAAACGGCTGAACGGATTTTGATGCAAACTTTACTAATCTGTTGAGAAAATCCCCGGCCAGGTTTTAGGCTATAAAAAATATTATGATAAGGGTGCAAAGGGGACCAAACCTGGGGTTGAACTTTGTATGGGAACTCCTTGAATCCCATAAAAATCTAAAAATGCGGGTATAAAATTTGGACAAAACGGCATTCCGCGGAGAATTGAGTATATAGGTGCCAATTCTTTTTATGTAGAAAACTCTCGTGACACTGAAATATTATTGGGAGCGCATAAGGAGCGCTCCCTAAAGGGATATTTTGGGCCTTTCATTCCTACGAAAACCGCAGCCTTCGCTTCGCTTCTTCTTCGCTTGCCTCCCCGTTTACCTTCGGGATTTCGGCCCTGAAGTTTCGCTTGCAAGACACCGGAAGATAATGAGTGTGCTTAGGGGTGCTTGCTCACATTGAGAACTGCTCTCAGAAGGGTTGCTTTGGGCCTTTCAGTCCAACAAAATGGCCTTGCTTGCCTCGCCGCTTACCTTCGGAACTTTGGCCTGGGATTTCGCTTGCAAGACACCTGGGGATAGTAAGTGTACGTGGGGGTTCGCCCTCAGGTTTCGTTTGCAAGACAACGGGAGATAATGAGTGCCCGTCCATGGGGGCGCATTTAGAGCGCTTTCTGAAGGAATGATAATGAGTCTTTCATTCCAACGAAAAGCAAGGCCTTTGGCCTCGCTTGCTTGGTGAGTGGCGAGCCGATGTAAGTCCCGTAGGTGAGTGGCGAAGCAAGCGAGGCCAAAGGCCTTGCTTTTCGTTGGAATGAAAGACTCATTATCAATAAAAAATTGTAAGTGTCCGTGAGGGCTCGCTTGCCTCGCCGCTCATCTCCGGTACTTTAGCCACAGGTCGGTTTGGTCGTTTGCAAGACACCTAGGGATTGTAAGTGTCCGCGGGGGCTTGCATTCGGGTCTTGGGCCCTCGAGCTCGCCTAGGGAGCGGTCTCTTAAAGCATGCTAAAGCCTTTAAGTCCTACAGAAAAGCTCACCCTTCGGCTTCGCTTGGCTCCCCTTTTACCTTCGGGAATTCGGGCCTCAGGTTTCGCTTGCAAGACTCCCGTAGATAATGAGTGTCCGTAGGCGCTCGCATTGAGAGCGCTCTCTAAAGGGATGCTTTGGGCCTTCCATTTGAACGTAAAGCTCGGTTTTTGGCTTCGCTGCCACCTGGGGATAGGAAATGTCCGTGTCCGTGAGGGCTCGCCGTCGGGCTCGCATTGGGAGCGCTTTATAAGGCTTGATTGTGACCTTTCATTGTTACGAAAAGCTCGGCATTTGGCCTCGCTTGCTTGCCCACTCCCCTTGGGGACTTTGGGCTCCGGCCTTCGGCCTTCAGGCTTGCATTGGGAGCGCTTTCTTAGGGCTTGATTGGGACCTTTCATTGTTACGAAAAGCTCGGCCTTCGGCATCGCTTGCCTGCCCGCTCCCCTTGGGGACTTTGTTCTCCAGTTTCACTTGCAAGACACCTGGGGACAGTAAGGCCTTCAGCCCCCGAGCTCGCATAGCGACCGCTCTCTAAAAGTATGCTTAGGGCCTTTCATTCCTACGAAAAGCTCAGCCTTCGGCTCCGTTTGCTCCCCGTTTACCTTCAGGTCTTCGGCCCTAAGGTTTCACCTGCAAGTTACTCGGAGATAACGAGTATCTATGGGGGCTCGGCCTCGGGCCTTAGGCCCTCGTAAAAAAAAATTAAGACCACTCTCTGAAGGTTTGCTTCGCCTTAGGGACTTTGGCCTCAGGTCTCGCTTGCAAGACACCTGGGGGATAGTGAGTGTCCGTGGGGCTCGCCATCGGGCCTTCGGACCTGGGGCTCGCATAGGGAGCGCTCTCTCAAAGGATACTTTGGGGATCTATATAATATTATAGACGACCAAGTTTATGAGGGTATTTATTTCGATTCGAAGACAATTTGAACTCTTACACGCACAGTATGGAAATGGAATGTTTATTTTCAAATTTGTCAGTAATATGGTTAAACATAAGAATATCATGTTTAAACCATAATTATACCTACACGTACGAAGTCGCGGGCAGAAGTTAGTTGTTAATATAACCATTTTCCTAAAAATGGTTTATGTGCGCTGGATCGGATAATACATTTACGTAAAATGATCCAAGACAATAATACTGACAGCAAAAATCGTAATAAAGGCTGCTTTATAGTGAAAACTTCTTTTAATGATTAAAAATAAAGCTAAATAAATTTAAAAAATCAGATTTACAAAAAAAATATTGTAATAGGATTGTTTCTGTTGTTTACTAAGACACCATTGCAGGATTCAAAACAACTCAACAAAACTGATCCAAGTGAGTTGAATCTATTTTGTTATATATCTAAAAGATTTAAAGAATCTAAATTTAGTTTTTCAAAGAGAATCCAAACGGATTGGATCCGTTTCGTTGAAAATATTAAAAGTAAAACGTGTGAATTGCATTTTCTTAAAAATGGTCCAAGCAGGTTGGATTTCTTTTGTTAAAACAAATGTGAATCAATTATGTAACTGATCTAATATCACTATACGGTTCCAAGCGTTATGGGTCTTTATGAAGGATATCTTTTTTACTCCGTCATACATGTGGGATGGTATCCCATGTTGATTAAAATATGAAAACACTATGTGAGCGGGGCGTCTTTTTGCTGAATGAAAATATACGCCTCAGAGACCTCTCTGGTATACTTAACTCATGTTTTGGTCATTTTGTGGATTGGATCCTTTTCCTTTAACTACGTCCTTAATCAAAGGTTCTTTAGCTTCAAAACAACCAAACTAATTCGATATTTCTATGATAAATAAATGATTTATTTTCTCACTACTATCAGTTTAATTTTATTCGTTAGCTTTTCCTTCAGGTAGGATTCCATTTTCAGACGACTAGAGGCTTCTCAGGAGCTTCAGCTTACAGCTAGGGGTTAATTTAAGTTCAGAATAGGCTAGCATAAAGAGTCAGCCATTTTGAAAGGTTGAACCGTCACATAATACAGCCAAATTTGATAACGAAGATTGGCAAAATTGGTTACGTACTGTCAATTTGTTTTTTCAATCTTATAAAATTGACACAATTCTGAAAGAGCACAATGAAAACGATAACAGACCTTATGTTTCTGTAACAATCAACGATGTTACTATGTCTGGGTTACTCGATTCCGGCTCGGCAGTAACTATTTTAGGTAATGGTGCTCATTTAGTACTCATTAATCGCGGACTGAAAGTAGTAAAAAGTGAATTTATTTCAGTCACGGCCGCAGGAGGTCAAATGTTACAGAGTGAGGGTTATATTGACATTCCATTACATTTTGATGGCAAGTTCCATATTTTAAAGGCTTTTATAGTGCCAGGTATACAAAATAATCTCATTCTGGGCGTTGATTTCTGGCGGGCATTTAAAATCTGTCCAAAATACCTTAGCAGTCTTGTCTTAAGTACTGACAAAAGTAATGAGGTTTTACCAAAACCAGACGCTTTTATTCAGGGTTACGGTAATTTTGACGATTCACAGAAACAGCTAGCTGATAACGTCGTTAAACAATTTGAAGACATATCTTTTCAACGCAAAGGTCTAGGTGTCACTAACCTAATCACACACCGCATTGACACCGGCGACGCTAGCCCAATTCGCCAGCGTTATTACCGCTTGTCACCAGAGAAGCAGCGCATCCTGGTTGAACAAGTTGACGAAATGCTCACACTTGATGTGATTGAGAAAGGTGAGAGTAGTTGGTCATCGCCGGTTCTGCTCGTCAACAAAAAGAACGGACAACCACGCTTCTGTTTGGATAGCCGTAAACTGAACTCGGTGACGAAAAAGGATGCGTATAACCTGCCATACATTTCAGAGATCTTGGACAACCTCAGGGATGCGCGTTACTTATCCAGCATTGACTTGTCCAAGGCTTTCTGGCAAATTGAAATTGCTCCGGAGGACAGAAGTAAGACTTCTTTTTACGTGCCAACGAAAGGAACTTTCCATTTTAAACGAACTGCATTCGGTCTGACCAACGCTCCTGCTACTCAACAACGATTAGTGGACCTGTTGTTCTCAGAGTTCGACCTTAAAGTATTCGCCTACCTGGATGACATTATCATCGTCTCCGAGGATTTCAATAGTCACGTCACCTTACTTTTACGCGTCTTAGACAAGCTCAAACAGGCCAATCTCACCGTTAACTTAGACAAGTGTAGTTTTTTCAGTAGCCAACTCAAATATCTCGGGTACGTCGTCGATGGATCCGGTTTACGTACCGACCCCGCAAAGGTAGAGGCTATCTTGAATTACCCTACGCCGACGTCTCGTAAAGACGTTAAGCGATTTCTTGGTACCGCGACATGGTATAGACGATTTGTCCCTAATTTTAGTACCATCGCTGCCCCCTTGAATAAGCTGACCTCCTCAAAAAAAGGTTCACCTCCTTTCAAGTGGACCCCTGAGGCTGATTCTGCTTTCCAGCAACTTAAGGAGTGTTTAGTCTCTGCTCCAGTTCTCAGTTGTCCGGACTACAGCAAACCTTTCGAGGTGCATACCGATGCCAGTAATTATGGGGTAGGCGCTATGCTGACTCAGACCATCGATGGTAAGGAGCACCCGATCGCGTACATGTCAAAGAGCTTGTCACCAGCTGAACTAAATTACAGCATAACGGAACGCGAGACGCTTGCTGTAGTTGCAGCCTTAGAGCATTGGCGTTGCTACGTAGAAAATGGACAGCCCTTCACGGTCTACACTGACCATAGTGCACTCAAGTGGTTCCTGTCAATTAGCAACCCAACTGGTAGATTGGCTCGGTGGGGCGTTCGCTTGTCAAGCTTTAACTTCATCCTGAAACATCGTCGGGGCGTTAATAATGTCATCCCTGATGCTTTATCGCGGGCACCTGTGAGTGCCATTTGTACCTCCAACTCTCATTTGAACTCTGGGGACACCTGGTACACCAACATCTATAACGGTTGCCTGCATAGTCCGATCGACTTTCCAAATTATATAATTAAAAATAACTCGTTGTACCGATTGTCCAAAAACAAGCATGAACTTACTTCCGAATTTTCATGGAAATTGGTTGTTCCCGCGGAGTTACGCGAAAAAGCAATTATAGAGAACCATTCAGAGCCAACTGCCGGAAATATGGGCATTTTCAAAACTTACCGCAGACTTGCTTTGCGCTTCTATTGGCCAGGCATGTACCAAGACATCGTCAAGTTCATTGGAATGTGCGAAAAGTGTTTGTCATATAAGGCTCAAAACCATCAAACCTTAGGGGAAATGGGGAGACCTAAACAATGCTCTCGCCCATTCCAAATGATCTCGATAGATCTAATGGGTCCTTTGCCCACTACACGGAAAAGGAACAGCTACATATTTGTCATCACTTGTTGCTTTTCCAAGTATTGCTTAATTTTTCCCATTAAACAGGCTACTGCAGAGGTAATAGTTAAGATTTTAGAAGAATCGGTTTTCTTAGTGCATGGTGTACCTCAAACAGTTCTCATGGACAACGGTAGCCAATTTGCTGGGAAAGTGATGGAAAGTTTCTTAAAGTTATATAATGTTCCCAACGTTTACTACACTCCTAAATACAGCCCTCAAATTAATTTAGTTGAGCGATTCAACCGCACCATTATATGTTGTATTTCTACCTTCGTGAATGATGACCACAGGTCATGGGACGTGTTCATTCCTCGAGTTCAGTTTGCTATTAATTCTTCAGTCAATGAAGCAACAGGTTTTACGCCTTCGTTCTTAGTATACGGTAGAGAGCTGGTATCATGTGGAACACACTATATAGATACCGATATTGGGAAGGAAGTGTTCTTTCTGCCTCGCGACATTTACGCCGAGAACCTAGGTTGTCTGTCCTCGATTTTTGATGACGTGCAGAAGAAGCTTTGGCAAGCCCATTGTAAAAACACCTCTCATTATAATGATAGACGTAAGCCTTCTGAATTTAAGGTGGGTGACCTTGTCATGAAACGTGCTTACTTCTTAAGTGACAAGGGCAAACAATTCACCAAAAAATTAGCACCTAAATTTATTAAAGCGAAAATTACAGCTAAGAAGTCCCCATTAGTGTATGTGCTTCAGGACTTAACAGGTAAAGATCTGGGCACCTGGCACATAAAAGACATCAAATTAGTTGGTCTTAATAAATAATATAGAATAGGTCTAAGTATATTATTTATCATATGATAAAATTTATACAGTTTTGAATGTTCGAGCGTCTGAACATCTTTAAGCACTTGTACCTGTCAGGTTTCGAGTTCTTGTAACAAGTTACCTCATTATATTATGATATTAAGCGTCAGCAAATATATTACTAAATGTAAAACAATTGTTGACGTAAATATGCAAGCGTGATGTATGAATGAAGAATTATGGTAGTGTAAGTACAGGTACTCAGGCAGTGCGGATTTTATTACAACAAGATGTAATAAAATCCTTCACGACGCGCGGGGGTATTGTAACGTGTAGCGTTACATAACTTTCGTTACTATGAACTATGTAATAAAAAAAAGATTAATAATAAACTATGTATAATACATTTTAAACAAATATAACCAAACCCTTATTATAAGCACCTACCTAAATAATAACAATCAAATAACAACTAGAATTAACATGCAATAAAATATGTTAATCGTATATTTCATTGCGGCACGTAATTTCTCTGACGAACTGTACCACGCTCGCAGCTCCATTGTTCTAACCGGTGGATCGCGCTGCGCCCCCCGGCGCCCGCGCCCGCTTCCGCGATGGCCCGACCGGCCGCGGCCGCCCGGCAGAGATATTTTGCATTCGACGCAGGCGCACGTGGGTGATTCTTGAGAGGGTCAAATTTTCAGTGTCCAGAGGGAAAAAGTACCCGAAAAAATAAAATAATTGACCTTACACATTTTTGTTCAGTAGTTCAACACTTAATCTAACTGGGGCAGGATTTACTTTTTGTTAAAGGTAAGTAGAATTAGCCATAAAAAAATGTCAAACACCTAAATTATCATTCCCCCGGTGCGTCCATCCGCCATTTTGTGAACAATCTACTCCGAAAACAACTAGTTATGGATCAAAATCAAATATTGTATTGGATTAAATCGTTAGAATATAAGTTAATGATTTAAAAATAAAAATATGCTTCCCCTATTTATCATAGTTTTTATAGGAATCTACGAGTATATCAAAGGTTTGTCCAGAGCTAACCTATCATTTCCCTAATGCCTGACTAAACAACGCGTACATCTTTACTGAAACGTCTTGTGACGCGTAATCTCGGCCGTGTCTCATACTCGTCTGTAGCGCTACCGACGCCGCGGAGAGAGGACGCGTCTCGTCGCTGGAGCTCGGAGCAATGAAGGTAGATATATCATCCCCTAACTTTGGTTCACTATGATTATCATTACCCTATATTTTCGTATAAAATCTATTTCCTGCAATTGGCATACAATATTTAGTGTAGATAATAACACATGAATGATTGCATGTGTTGATTTAATAGTTACTCTTATATTAATAACAGTTTCGGTATAATCGACAAGAAACATGCTTTTTCTTATTCCCCCGACTCTCATTCCCTCGGTTTCTCATTCCCTCGACTCTCATTCCCTCGATTTCTCATTCCCTCGACTCTCATTCCCCCGGTTTTCTGAACGGGGTAATGATAGATTTCTGAAGTTTCTTGAAAATGATAATATTTTATCATATGTACCGGGTGTGGCCTGTAATAGGAACAATAAATTTAGAGGATGACTCAATAGAATATATATGTCATAGTGATTAATAGTGTTTTCTTGTTTGTTTTTTGTTAAACCACTTAGAACTGATTGCTGATTGAGTTAGTAATCCACCGTTTCATTTATTGCTCCTATTACAGGCCAAACCCTTATACCGTACTTATAACATATTATGGTCGACTCATTTATTCAACAATTTATTTATAATATCATGAACGTAACATTACATTTTCTGTTAAATAGAAGGTCTTGAAATCAATACTAAGTATAAGCATGGCTGTCAATTTAGGTTACTTTAGAATTTAGAAAATATACATTTATTATTAAATTGTTACTAAAAAAACGTTAATAACTAATTAAGAGTCTGATTTTTATATAAATGTTACAAATATGTTTTATTTGTGATCTCAAGTGATATTTATGATTACGTAGTACGAGTAAATAAAAAAATATTACGACTAAGTATAGTAAAAAAGGTATTATTCCAGTAATACAAAAATATTATATTAATGCTATAAGTAAGGTTGTGAATTTTAGTTTCTTTAGGAATCAAACCAAAAAAATGTTAATACTTAGGTAACTAATTAATAGTCTGATTTTTATCAACAAATGTAACTTATAAAAAAATAATTGCTTTAAAACAAATGTCCAGTTAAACAAAACGATTTTTGTGTTATTTTTGATGAACTGGACCTATTATTGTGTGTTGTTTCACTTGTTTCTAATCATGCATGCAATGTTATGGGATCTCAAATATTAAATCAAGTATTTGAGAAAAAAACATAAACTACCTATTTTAGTCTTTGATACGAAGCGTATACCTAATGATAATCATTTTCAGAAGTTTGAGAATTTAAGTGAGTTAGATGTTATTAAAATTACTTCCCTGTTAGATTGTGATAAGCAAAAGAAAAATATATATTTGTAGAAGTATTTTTGCAAAGCGGACCCCGGGCTCGTGTAGGGCACTACCGGGAAAAGCGCTAGGATAATGATGATTTTTGCAAGTAATGCGAAGAATTAATGTCAATGAATGGTTAAGACTGAAGTCTCAAATTATGGTACTTAGTCTATAAGATTATTAAAAAAAAACTGTGAATTTTTTCTTTATTCAAACTGATATTTTGTATTATTTAATAAAACATCTGATCTAACACCAAAGATTATCATTCCCTCGTCAATTTTATCATTCCCTCGTAGTTTTTATCATTCCCCCGTTATTTTTCTCATTCCCTCGTACTTTTTATCATTCCCCCGTCATTTTTCCTCATTCCCTCGACAGCTAAACTTTGAATTGGTATATTTCCGTACCTAATTGACCCAAAGTGATGCCTATTCGATAAATATGTTTATTATTAAATACTTAATTTGATTTTATTGTAACTTAGTAGAAATTTCTTAAAATAAAAAACGCCGAGGGAATGAGATGAATAATGCAATTCTCAAGAATGACCCACGTACACTCTTCTCACAGTGTCATCACACGTCGCGCCCGCGCTTTCGTTTATATTTTTAATAATTTCGTTCCGGGCGCTAGATAGCCCCGAGTTGCCTATCACTAGTCAGTGAGTGTTAAAAAACCCCTAAGATATTGGGTAAGTGCTGAACATTCCATAAGAAATAGTTGTAAGTAGGTAGATTTAAGGGCGTGTCTAACGGTCTTTCCGTTATTATGCTTTTCTGCGTATTTTCGCTTTAAAGACGAACTTGCACACATTTCATCTTTTTCCGCTATTGTTTATCAGTTTTATCACGCATCATTTAATGTTTTGTAGTATAAATTATATAGTAAAATAATAAATCTCATTAAATTAGAATTCATTCTCCATCTCATTTTGTAAACTCCGTCTGACTGTGACATCCGCATTTCACCAAGCCATTTCACCATCACCATCACGCAGTACTTTCTCTTCCTGCTTCTGCTTCTGCTTATGCCGGTCACAGTCAACGGAGATAAATACGGAACGAGGTTTATTTACACGGTGGTCGAAAATTCCAGGGTGCTACCTTACGGCTCGAGTGCAGCAGGACTTACACCAGGGTTCCTGGTGCTGCCGGCTGACGTCCCTCAGCCCGTTCCACCTTCACGGCGGTCCCGAGATCCAGGGAAGTACTGGCGTGGTGGCAGCAACACCCCTTTTGAGCCAGGGAGCAAAACTCAGACGGCCTATGACCCCTACCTGACGTCTTTTATCGTGTGCTCGCGGCGTTAAGCGGCAATAAATGCAGAGTAGATTAACATTGTTGTTTAATTTAATCTCGCCCGTTTTAAACGTAGCAACCGTTAGCCCCGAAGACGTTAGTTGTGCCATCCGTTTGGCGCCGAACTGGAAAAGTCCTGGACCGGATGGATTACACAACTTCTGGCTGAAATGGTTTCGATGCTCACACCTGCGTTTAGCAACGCAGTTCCAGCGAGCGCTTGAGCTCGGTTCCCTGCCATCTTTCTTGACAACTGGTATCACCTCCCTGCTCTATAAGTCCGGTAGTACCACGGAAGCGAAAAACTACAGACCCATCACGTGCTTGCCTACGCTGTACAAGCTCCTTACATCCATTTTGAGAGCAAAAATTAACGCACACATCGTTGCAAACAACGTTTTGGCCCCTGCTCAAAATGGATGTAGGGTTGGGTCTCGTGGTACTAAAGAGCTCCTCCTCATAGACATGACCATTTGCCAACGAGTCCGGCGGAACAAAGGGGCCCTCTCGGCCGCCTGGATTGACTACAAGAAGGCCTATGATTCGGTGCCTCATTCATGGCTGAGGAGGATCTTAGAGTTGTATAAAGTTGATGCAGTTCTGAGATCCTTCTTAGGCGCTTGCATGGGGCAGTGGACCACAGTCCTTCGTCAACCGGGGGGAGGAGATTGCCCGTCTGGTCTGCAAGACTCTATAAGGATTGAACGTGGGATCTTCCAGGGCGACAGTCTGAGTCCTTTATGGTTCTGCCTAGCGTTGAATCCGCTTAGCACCCTGCTGAAGGATTCAGGGCTAGGTTGCCGGCTTCGGAGAGAGGGTGATGTCATTTCTCATCTGCTCTATATGGATGACCTTAAGCTATTTGCACCGAATGCACATGACCTGTTGGAACTACTGAAAACAACAGAAGTCTTCAGTAGCGCCATCAAAATGGAATTTGGTGTCGATAAGTGTGCGGTCATGCATGTACAGCGGGGGAAAGTTGTAAATTCAACAAATTTGCAACTTTCTGAGACAATGACCCTCAAATCTATCTCCGAAGCAGAAACCTATAAGTATCTTGGTATGTCACAGTCATTGGGTATTGAGGGTGAGGGCGTAAAGCGGGCGGTGAAGGAGCGCTTCTTTTGTCGCCTGACCAAAGTACTTAATAGTCTTTTGTCGGGCGGCAACAAGGTGCGCGCCTTCAACGCCTGGGTGATGCCCTTGCTTACTTACTCCTTTGGCGTACTAAGGTGGACCCAGACTGAGCTGGATGCCCTGGACCGAAGAGTCCGAGTACTGCTTACTGCGCATCGCATGCTACACCCACGCTCGTCTGTTATGAGACTGTACATCTCGCGGAAATGTGGAGGTCGCGGCTTTTTAAATGCCAAAGATCTCCACAACCGCGAGGTGTGCAGCCTAAGGGATTATTTCCTAAACAATGAGTGTGGGATGCATCGCGACGTAGTAGCAGTAGACGGAAACTTCACCCCGCTTTCCTTGGCAAACGAGAACTGGCGCAGGCTTAAAGTAATGAGCGCCGAGGACCGCAGGGCGGTGTGGAGGAGCAAGGAGCTACACGGGCGGTTCTACAAGGCCCTCACAGGGCCTGATGTAGATCTGCTCGCGTCGGTGAACTGGCTACGTTTCGGGGATCTCTTCGGGGAAACCGAAGGTTTTGTCTGTACAATTGCGGACGAAGTTATCATGACGAACAATTACCGGAGGTATATCCTGAAGGACGGTACGGTCGACATTTGTCGGGCATGCCGCCGTCCCGGGGAGTCACTCAGGCATATTATCTCCGGTTGTGGTCATCTTGCTAACGGCGAGTACTTGCACAGACATAACCTTGTAGCCAGAATTATTCACCAGCAACTTGCTCTACTATACGGTCTTGTGGCCTCCGAAGTGCCTTACTATAAGTACACACCTGCACCAGTTCTCGAAAATGGTCGTGCCACGCTCTATTGGGATCGATCTGTGATCACGGACAGGACTATTCTAGCCAATAGGCCTGATATCGTGCTGACAGATCGATCGAAACGCCAGGCAGTGCTCGTCGACATCACCATCCCCCATGACGAGAACCTCTTGAAGGCCGAGAAGGACAAAGCCAGCAAGTACCTAGACCTGGCTCACGAGGTAACCGCCATGTGGGATGTTGATTCGACGATCATCGTCCCGATAGTCGTTTCGGCGAACGGTTTAATAGCGAAGAGTCTCGACCATCACCTCAAGAGACTCTCGCTAGGCGGCTGGATCAAGGGTCAGATACAGAAGGCGGTACTCCTGGATACTGCGCGTATAGTCAGGAGGTTCCTGTCTCTGTCGCCCTGACCGCCGGTAGCTTAGGCCGCGCCTCGCTGCCGGCTGCACCCTAGGTTAGGTTTTTATAATGATTTTATGTTTTGTATGTATAGTTTTATATTTTACTTTTTAGATATAATTATTGTAAAAACCTAGCTTAAGATGAAATATAAATAAAGAGATAATAATAAAGATATTCGATCCGATTTCAAAAAACCTTTCTCCTGTGGAACTTTCTTGACAGACATCTATATCCATCCATACTATCCATACTAATCCGGTCATCCATCCATACTAATATTATAAATGCGAATGTGTGTCTGTCTGTCCTTCTGTACGTCTGTTACCTATTCAGGTAACCGCTGAAACGATTTAGATGAAATTTGGTACAGAGATAGCTTGAGTTCTGGAGAAGGACATAGGATAGTTTCTGTGGCGTATAGCCACCACAAATATATATGCGAGGGCAGCAGCTGTGCTGTGGCGAACCGACAGCTCGAGTCAGTCGCTGGCTAGCTGTCGGTGAGCGAGGTCACGTCTGCGCGCCTGAGCTAATAGCACCCAATGGTTGTTTTATTTATACGAGTATACCCTGAGAGACCCAAAGTGAAACGTCACATTGGCGACGAGTCCTCGAGTAAGTGACAAGCCATATTTAAAACATTCCTTGGGTTTCTTAAAAACGCTAAAAAGAAAAGAAGAAGCAAATACGAACCCGTGTGTGTCAATAAAATAAAAGTTATCGAGGCATAACAACTATTCAGTGTACCGTTCGTTGAGTGTTTATTCAGTGTTTCGTGTGTGTCGTTGTAACTTGTAACCTAGTTCTAGATATTTAATTGACGAGAATGATATTATTGGTTGATTTACTATATCAAAATGGTCATTTACAAAGTGGCAGAAAACAGAAATGAGAATACGAGGAGTACTTTAGCATTGGTATCTATAGATAGCAATTGTGCGTAGTTATTGCATACGTTGCGTACGTGGGACAAGTACGAGTATGTTCCTAGCTATAGTGTGCACCTTGCAGGTGCAGTCTTTTACTTAATCTCGCAGTGAGATAGCAATAAAACCGAAAACTCAACTTATTTAGTGTTGTGTTGTTTATGTTTTCTTTAAGTACCTACTTGGATACTCGTAGTATTTTAACGACACAGCAGAAGGTATTTATTAAAGCATAGAGGTGAATCAACTTTTTAGTGTCCTCCCCGTCATATTTGCTGTCTAAAAGGGGATTACGAGAAATACGATGTTGCTGTTGCTAACTGTCGTTGCATTCCTTACTCAATTAATTATAGCGTGAAACTAAATGACAATTGTATTAACAGATATTAATTTGCCCTCGACTGGTGCAATTGCACCAGTTGCCAGGAACGTAGAATGTCCCCGATTTGTATGAAAATTGTATTTGTCCCCTAGACAACCATGTTTCTGCTAAAATACGTTTTGCGGGATGCAACATTATATGTTCAAACAGAGTGTTTATCTGGCTATAAGAAAATTTACCAAATACACATGTCGTGGTAACTGACCATGAAGAAAAGCTAAGGGACAAGAAAAGTTGATTGACCGATAAACATACAAGTACCTTCTTTCAAAAAATAAAAAAATGGAATCGCACTAATTATAATAACAAGTGTGAGTTTAAATATATCTAAACCTATTGCGTTTAACTTCTTTGAGTAGCGTATTTAATAGGTACACTGAATAGGTAAGCCCCAAACAACAACAAAAGTACCACGGTGGAGGAAAGCGTTTAGATGTAGATGCTAGGTGCCTGGGAGCACGCGCTCAGTGTAAAATATGCCATTGAGCATATGGTGTAAAATATTTCAAGGTTCATAAAGTGATATATATATATATATATAAAATATATGATGAGGTATACATGAATAATTTCCTGTACCGTGTCTGTGGGGAAATAATCCAAGACAGGACAAAAATATGGAATATAGGTATTACATTAACGTTACTATCATACTATAAAGAAATCATCTATACTTACCTATGCAGTAGTCATTGTTATCTATAGTTTTGTGGATTTAAATGAAAGGCCAGAATAATAATTATCATAATTAGGATCGTGCCCATCAATGAGGCGTGTTACATGATCGTTTTAAATTATAATCACATTATACAAACGGCATTTATATAAATTGATAAAATCCTTATATCAATATTATTATTTGGCTATAAGTATCTAAACGGTAAATTCTAGTCACGTCTAAAGAAAGCACAACCTTACCGGCTATCCATGGTAGTACATTAATAATAACATATATCTAGTGGTTACGAATATATTTCGTAACTATGAAACATAAATTATTCGTGTATTCTAAATCAAAATTACCAAGGTTAAATCAAAAGCACCATACCCCCACCAAGTGCTAAAGAGCGAAATCTCCCCGAGTTCCACATAACTAGTGATATATGATGTATATCTGGTTATGCTATTAACATAAATAGTAAATAAATAGACCAAAATGTGGTTATGACATGGGATGCATGTCACAAATAGTAAATAAATAGACCAACATGTGGTTATGACATGGGATGCATGTCACAAATAGCAAATAAATAGACCAAAATGTGGTTATGACATGGAATGCATGTCACATAAATAGTAAATAAATAGACCAAAATGTGGTTATGACATGGGATGCATGTCACAAATAGTAAATAAATAGACCAAAATGTGGTTATGACATGAAATGCATGTCACATAAATAGCAAATAAATAGACCAAAATGTGGTTATGACATGGAATGCATGTCACATAAATAGTAAATAAAAAGTTGATTTTGCTCATGATGTGAGTTAATACACAATTATGACATGGAATGCATGTCATATAAATAGTCAAAGAAAATGAATAAATAATTGATTCTGCTCATGATGTGAGTTAGTACAAAGCGTCAGTTGCTAACCCATAATGTGGGTAAAATTTTAGAAGTTGTATGCTAGTTTATAAGCAAGTCCATAATGTGGGGAAAAAAATAATAATAATAATAAACAAAAAAAAAAAAAAAAAAAACAGCATGTGCTAATTTTATAAACCAATCCCATAAGGTGGGTATAGCAAAATAATTGCTGATTGAGATGAGGTCTCAAGAAAATAATGAAGTAAAATAAAAATATTCAGATACCTTTTTATTGATGGTTAGATTGCCAAGGGCAATCTGGAAAATATGAATTGGAGCAAGGACGGTAAAATTGGCTTTAAATATTTTTTTATAAACATATTTATGTGCTATCAGTCAACGTAATTAAATAATGCTATCCAAATCAAATTAGAAATACAGATAATATTTTTTGACTGTTACTGTTAGACAAGAGCAAATATGTAAAAGTTCTTATCTTGAAATTTTAGTTCTTTAACTGAAGACCTCATCTTAATACGTCCCGGTCATTTGCCAAGTAATGCCGGGAATAATTTAATGAGAATAAGTTAATATTCTTATAATAAGTATTGCTTTAGCTACAGTTGTGCAATATGGCTGGTAACTAGTTAGTAAATTGATAGCCGTCCCTGGTTTATAATATCATAGAATAATGTATATTTTTCGGAAAAATTACATAAACCCAAAATTGAAAACTGAGAACAGACTGGCGTTTCTTCTCATCAACTTGATGACATCAGGTACTAGTACTACCTACATTTCCAAACGCTAAAAAGTGTGCGCCTCTGTGGAATAAATATCGATCTCTACAAGTGCATGACACGAAGTAATGGATACTTACATCAAATAATAAAGGTTAAACGTGGCAGTGTAATAGGTACCAGAAAAAGGCCACCAAACTAATCATTTTAATAGAAGTTGTATACTTCCATACCAAACTTTGTGACGATGTATGGAACTGAGATTAAAAACATATATGAAATAGTTTTGCTTGTATTGCTATATTTCATCAGTTTTAATTTATCAGATCATCAGTTTAATAATGAATAATATAAACAGGAAATACAGCTTCATCTCATTTTAATCTGCGAATTTAGCAACTTAGTCTCACCCAACACTGAGGAAATAAACGAATGTGAGATAGATACTAAACCATAATACTTCAGGGTATACTATGACTATGATATCAAGTATGGGGTATTGTAACCCTAATGATGTTTCAAATTTTAAGTTATAAATAAAAAATAAACATCTTGCAAAAAAAAAAAAAATCAGAACATCTGAAACTAAAAAATTAAGTTGTATGAAAGTGACTGGATCGGATTTTAATCCGTCGGATCGCGTTGACTCTTCAATACATGACCCATGATCAACCAATTACATGTCCAGCATACTCGTACAATTGTGGGTAAAATGTAGCCATTTTAGATGAAATTAAGTAAATGTGATCATTATTGGTGTGTCATTGGATAGATTAATAATGTATGCTAATTAGTAAGACATTGGTAAATATGAGCCGTGTAGTGTGTATGCAAATAAATAAAATAAATATATAGGAGCTACCTTACAATACATGTGTGCGTGATTTACCAGAAAAGTTAAAAATAAATTGGGTTTCCAAACCATAGTATGGTAAAATTACAATGCACTAATATTTTAATATTACAGATTCAGATTCATTTGCTCACAATATTAGATTACATGATTAATTACATGTCAATTTAAAAGAATCCCTATTGTTATCGTCAATAACATACAATAACATTCAATCAAAATAATTAGAAGAATAATAACTAACAATTGAAATATAACTATGTCCACTTAATTTAAATGTATGTCATAGTTATCAAAGTTCACCTAAAAGGATCTTCAGTACTTACATAATATAACAATAATTTAATTTAATAAAAAATAAAAATTATAAAAGCGGTTATGTCAAAAAATCCACTTATAGAATACAGTGGAATTTCCAATAGAAAGTTTCTTAATCGACGCTTGAATAAAGGTATTCAGAAGAATATAATTACATATGTATATACATACCTACCTATACTTGGTCGTGTTTTTACGCTGGTTCTGCCCGTGGCTTTCTTTCTAACTTTCCGAACGTGGTAGTTAGTTACTGACATTTATAGGTGCACAAGCATTAATGGAAAAAGTGCTATAAAATTAGCCATGAAATTTTATTATTCAATTTTACAATCGTATTAGCTAACATATTATTTTGCTAATTAAGACTTTATACTTCCACGAAATAAAATAAAAGCGAAGTATCAAAATCCAAGTTAAAAGTTATAACTAAACTAAATCTTAAAACAGCCTCTGGTGGCATTGTGATAAAGATGCTGGCCGCATTATCTCAATGAATAGCTAGGACAATAAATAAATAAATAATATCTTTCAAAAACCGCCTTATCCTATAGATTGTTAAAATGGCAAGTTTTAGTACATATGTTACCAATATTTGGGTAAGAAATACCCCTATTACTATAAGGTTGACAATTATTCACAATATAATTTTAGTAAAAAATATTGCAGGAATATTCAATTTCACTTGTTTACAAATCATAATCATAAGCGGTGTATAATTTATTCAGAGCTTATATGTTTGTGACATCCTCCTCCTAGAGGTAAATGTTATAAAGGTAATTTGTGTATTTGCAAAAATGAAATTTGAATTTGATTGAAAAAAAAAAAGAGAGAGAGATACACTTAAGTTAAACTTAGTCACAAGGCTTTCGTCAATTTGATAAGGTATTCCTGAATTCTATTCTAGATAAATAAGGATATTTTTATGAATGTGTGGAATACAAATGCTCCATTTAAATATTAATTTCTCGGTGTAAACTTGTAGACTAAACCGTTAAAGTAAAACTGTAATATTGTAAAATATTATGTAATTTGTAAAAAAAGGAGAGATGTGGCGTATAGCCACCACAAATATATATGCGAGGGCAGCAGCTGTGCTGTGGCGAACCGACAGCTCAAGTCAGTCGCTGGCTAGCTGTCGGTGAGCGAGGTCACGTCTGCGCGCCTGAGCTAATAGCACCCAATGGTTGTTTTATTTATACGAGTATACCCTGAGAGACCCAAGGTGAAACGTCACAGTTTCTATCCCAGAAATCATCCCCTAAGGAGATAAATGGGGAATTAATTTTTGTTTTGCATGGAGCTACGATATAAACGAGTTCCACGCGAACGGGGACGAGGAGAGAGGCTAGTTCTTACTGCTTAAATCAAAATCAAAATATTTATTCCGTTAAAAGGCAATATTACTAGTCAAAATTACTTAACTAGACATACTTTATCGCATTCCAACGCATATGCAGAATGGAGCCTTTAGTTACAGCCAAATAGGGTTATGTGATAAAAATAACTAAAAAGTTACTAACGTTGTTTCCCACAACTCGTAAGACAACATTTTCGTTCTGCAGCCATGATTATTACATCTCTTCATTCGGTTTTAAAATAATACACTCGATAGCTATTGAAATAAAAACCGAAAACCAAAGAGTACTATATATATGTCGCAGGGAAATGGCCAAAACAGAGATTTGAACAAATCTCTAAGGGATATGATCAAATCACGCAGGATGTTAAAATGGCGAATCCATTTTATCATTTGCCTAGAAAAAATCAGTCATTTAATCAAATCTCTGAGTCTGTTTAGTGAAATGACGAAATCGGCCAAAAAAGGCAACTCGTTTTTTCATTTCACTAGATTTGTTTAGTGATTTGACAAAATCCCTGAACCGCGTCAGTGAGTTGACGAAACTAACTCGCAAAGCCAACTCGTTTTACCATTTCACTAGACAAGTTTAGTGAAATGATAAAAATCTCAACTCTAGTACGGATTAAGTCGCTAGTGCGGTCGTGTTACCCCCCTCCTGCACCTTACCGCTACCCGCTCTCGCCCTTGAGTGTCAGGGAAATGGCCAAAACAGAGATTTGAACAAATCTCTAAGGGATATGATCAAATCACGCAGGATGTTAAAATGGCGAATCCATTTTATCATTTGCCTAGAAAGAATCAGTCATTTGATCAAATCCCTGAATTTGTTTAGTAAAATGACGAAATCGGGCAAAAAAGGCAACTTGTTTTTTCATTTCACCAGATTTGTTTAGTGATTTGATAACATCCCTGAAACGCGTCAGTGAGTTGACGAAACTAACTGCTCGCAAAGCCAACTCGTTTTACCATTTCACTAGACACGTTTAGTGAAATGATAAAGTCTCTACTGTAACATGGTATAGGTGATGTGATCAAATCTCTGAACTGGTTCAGTGTTACTCTACAATTAAGTTTGATCAAATCTCTCACAAGATGTTTCGGGGATTTTATCAAATCACTGAACAATTCTGGTGAAATGAAAAAAAACGGGTTTACTTTTTTGGCTGATTTCGTCATTTCACTAAATAGATTCAGGGATTTGATCTAATGACTGATTTTTCTAGGCAAATGATAAAATGGAATAGCCATTTTCACATCCTGCGTGATTTGGTCATATCTCTTAGAGATTTGTTGAAATCTCTGACATGATTTAGTGAAATGGTAAAATAAAATTAGGTAATAAAATAGTATGTCAAATCAGATTTTTTAATTGTATTCAAGAATTTTGTAAACCAGAATACAATCATTTTAAGGTGGTTCGCTTTCCATACAAAAAATGACATTCGCAGGGTAACAGCGTGCTATTTTAACTGCTACGTACTGGTACGTGCGTCTGAGCCGGCCGGTGCCTAATACGCAAGGGCGAGAGCGGGTAGCGGTAAGGTGCAGGAGGGGGGTAAGACGACCGCACTTGAGCTACTTAATCCGTACTAGGGTAAGGTGCAGGAGGGGGGTAAGACGACCGCACTTGAGCTACTTAATCCGTACTAAAGTTGAGATTTTTATCATTTCACTAAACTTGTCTAGTGAAATGGTAAAACGAGTTGGCTTTGCGAGTTAGTTTCGTCAACTCACTGACGCGGTTCAGGGATTTTGTCACATCACTAAACAAATCTAGTGAAATGAAAAAACGAGTTGCCTTTTTTGGCCGATTTCGTCATTTCACTAAACAGACTCAGGGATTTGATCAAATGACTGATTTTTTCTAGGCAAATGATAAAATGGATTCGCCATTTTAACATCCTGCGTGATTTGATCATATCCCTTAGAGATTTGTTCAAATCTCTGTTTTAGCCATTTCCCTGCGACATATATACTGAGATAGAGTAGTCAGTCGTCGTTACCTTATAGCGACATCTATATAGAAATGCGCGAACTAAGAGCGTAAAGCGGGCTTTAGACATGGCTAAATGTATCCATGTCTATAGCGGCCTTAATAGATATATATATGGGTACGCATAGCTGCTCTTGTATAATCGGTATATGAATGGATTGCAAAAAAATTGTACACAATTGACGAAAGTTGTCGTTAAACGATGGAAATAAATAAAGCGCACATTAAATTAAGGCCTTAAACTATGTACAATTTTATTGCAATCCGACCATGTATCCAATATGTAGGTATATAGATAGTATCACAATAACGATAAAAGAACAAATAACGCTAGTATTCTAAGTCATGAATAAATGTAATACTTATATACTGAACTCATGACAGGAATTGGAATTTTACACATTTTTTTGCGTTTGGGCATGATAAAATCACATACATAAACGTTATAAAGGAAAGCCATTCATAAAATTGTTAATTATTTATTGGAGAAAAAAATATTAGAAAAGAAAAAGGGTCATTATTTTATTTAGGTAGGTACGTACCCAAACGGGACGCCTAAATATTGAATAAATTATTTTTATATTTAACATATTCTTAGAGATCTTATGTTATTCTTAGAGATCGCCTTATCTTTTAACAGCTACTCATTTATATTCTATAAGTATTGATTAAGAATCGTATAAAATATACTTACCTAGGTACTTTAAACATGAAAAACATCATAATTCGTACCTAAGCGTTACCGTCTCTCATCTCGTCATAGAAAATTACCACTGCTTTACCTAACGAATCTATGTAGTGGCTTACACATTTGGAAATACCATATCATTAATTCTAGTGTGCTTATTTCGAACAATGTTTATATGTATTTAATGTCATACCTTATAATAATATAAAAGGCAATATTTAAGATTATACAGTTTAGTCACGACTTAAGATTTCAAATCTTTATGTTCATTTAATAGTAGAATGGCCCAAACTAGCAACAAAAATAAATCTCATCTGCAGAGACATTCTTATGTAACACTTTTTCGTGGGCATAAGAATATTAACATTACCTAATGAATTATAACATTAATACAGTCTAGCTGCTATTAATAAAACATATTCAACAAAAAATTATCCTAAATATGTATAAAAAAACAGTTTTTACTTTCTAAAGTGTATAAGTAGATAACAAACATTCATTAACTAAATTAAGTTCGCGAGATTTCCCCAAATAACGTATGTGCACTGGGACCCCATGGACCAACGCCGAAGGGTACAAAGTTTCACTCTTTGTCTCGTATTTACTATGTTTCAGATTTTATAAGTTCTTTTAGATGTAATCTGTCAGAAGTCCTTGCATCCGTCATAAACTCCAAGGGGCAAAGACACACCATCATATTTTTTGCCATCATCTCTGACAATACCAGTCAGCTCAAGAAGATCAGGCACATTGATGGTGGCAACGGACCGGCGGATTAGGTATATAATTCTGTCGCATTGAAAAGCGGCTAGCACTTTTTTGGCAACATAGTCCATGGTGACCCAGTTCACCTCCGTGGCACATGGAAATATGTGTGAGGTGCGTATTGTGACCCTGAGCCGCAGGCCAGTCTTCTGCAGTCGAGGGAGGTCAGATCCAGGAAGGTAGGTACCTGTATTTGGAGAGGGATCCAACCCTCAAAAGTCTTGTGCTATCTATACGTGTACTGCGGCTCAAAATAAATTTGTACGTCAAATCACTTTAAATGGGACGATCCCAGCTTCTTTGAGATTTTGGGTTGTCTGGGAAGTCTGGGAAGCTTTTTTTCGCGATGTCAAGTTGAAATCTGAAAACAAAATGCATTGTTAAGAGAGTATTCACGAGATGCCGGGGCAGGCCTATATGACCAGTCTGCACTTTTGTTTCTTGGCTCAAACCTGCGCGGCTATCATGCGATTTTGCTCTCTCTCTTTCATATTAGAACACTTAGAACAAGACATATAGTGCGAGAAAAATCGAGAGTATGTCGCGGCCGTCGCATGATAGACGTGCAGGCGTACGCCACTGACAATTTGGCGCGAAACGACGTTTGTTTATGCGTAACGCACACAATGACGTTTCATATAAATTCAACGTAATTTCATTGATTGATCGCACACCGTTTTATATAGGTACGTATTTAAATCTGACAACATCTTGCTAACATGACGAAATAAGTAATAATTAAATAATAAAATTTGTTGTCGAATGCTGTTTTAGCAATTGCAATCCGTTGTATGAAACTTAAAAGCTGTATATTATTATTGTTTATCTTTTCGGTCCAATAGTGGGTTTGATGGATATCATAGTCACGATGCGCCTTATTACCGGGTGCCTAAAACCAACTCCTACATTTTGGCTACCGGCGCTCAGCCACATCCTACCGCCAAACCTCCGAAGGGAAAAGTGCCTACACGGAGAAATCGCAAAGATCCGCGCAAACATATGCTTGCCTATACACCAGGACCTCGACACACTAAAGACCCTCAGACTCAAGTCCCGAAAACCCCCCGCATTAAAGTTCCACGATCCAGTGTCAACTGAAAACTCTCTCTCTTTTTGGATTAAAGAATGGGAAGCCAGGTCAGTTTCTGGGGACCTGTTTGAGCTTGATGTTGGGGCCCGGCCTGTGGGTTTTGAGGAACCTCGACGGGTCTGGTGCCTACTAAACCGGATCAGGACAGGGGTCGGAAATTGCGCATCTCTTTGGTGCAGATGGGGATGGTGCGAGTCAGCGGAATGCCAGTGTGGCTGTCCAGATCAGACGGTTCACCATACCATCTTTGAGTGTCCCATCACCAAATTTAGCGGCAATTCGGCTGACTTAAAGACTCTCTCGACGGATGCAGTTGCTTACCTTAAATCTAACATCATAAACATTTAATTAAGTAGAGAAATAGTATGCCATACGATAAATAAAATAGTCAGTTTCAGGTTTCACTGAGTCGGGTAACCTACAAGTCCTACAACCAAGTATCGTAGCTTGTAGCTCTAAGCGAGGAACAGAGATACATTTTACAAGTGTTATGGCATGGCCTGCATTCACTTTGATTAGTAATTAGTGCGAGTTCATACATTTGCTGCGAGTGCGAGTAGTTTTTGTATGGACTCGCACTAATCAAAGAAAATACAGGCCCTTACCCTAGCTTTGCTGCTGACCAGGCCCCTATTTCACCAACTTGACAATTGTCACCTGACAACGACAATTCTTCGTACATTGCTGATTCCACAAGTAACCTAGCAACCAACTAAACTTCTAGAACAAGCAATGTATGGCGAATGTGTAAGTGTCAGGTGACAACTGTCAAGTTGGTGAAATAGGGGCCTGATGTAATGATCTATTGCTCTCGGAATCGATTGTTACTACTTATGTAGGTATACGGCCGCGGCGTACGCCTTTTCACTTGCGTCGGTAAACTCTTGTAAATAAATCGGTCCCTTGATTAGATTAGATTAGATTATTTTATTTCATTTTGAAAATTTACGTGTCATTTCATAAAATTAAAATAGCATGGATTCACAAGAAGATCGTCAGCGTCCTTGGATCTAGGTATGTGTCTAGGTACAGCTAGGTTTTGTAACAAGTCAAGGCTATCTATCCATTCGCGCCATGCTCTATTTAGGTGATCGGGTATCGTTCGCAAGATGCTCTCCATAAATATATTATAAATATATAAAACGCTAAATACTGCGCTAGTGACTTGTCGCTTAGTAGGTACTTTGAGCCCTTTTACTACGTCTGAGGGTGTATTCTGTAAGTTCAGGTTAAAACCTAAGCTATCCGTATGGTGATTCCATAAGAGTCCTAAAGTACGTTCCTGATCTGACATGCCTGATGGAAGCCCTGATGGAAGTTATTTAAAACAGCGGGTTCGTTAGGCGCCCATCCACACAGTGCGAACGAAGCTTTTTTAAATACTTTATCCATCGCTAATCGTTCTTTGCGCTTGCTCTACTGCGTCGAATGCGCCTAGAACGTCGTGTGTACCGTGTACCTACATAAAAGTTCCTTTCCGCGAGTCTAGCTATTTCGGGGTAATGTGTCGCGATAGTCGTTAGCGTTTTTATTCTTAACGTATGCCGTTGCTGGACTGGCAGCGCTACCGAAGATTAACGATGTCATCCTGTACGTCTGTGGAGGTGAATCTCTATCGTCCCCGCGCTATAAAAATCGTAAACTATCGCGATCTTTTTCCATCATCTTTATTTGTGTAAACATTTATTTGATGTCCGAGATGTTCTTTGTCCTCTCGAAATCGTATAGGAACTCCGAACAACGATTAGATCAGGTCAGCGGCGCTACCACGAACTTCGAAAGTCGAAGTTCGTAATACATGCATCCCTGTCACTCGAGTAAGGGAGTGCGATAGAGATGGAAATACCCGAACTTCGACTTTCGAAGTTCGTGGTAGCGCCGCAGGTCCCAAAAGAATGGCGTCGTACGACATGCTGCATCGTGAACTAATCTCATTTTACAAGCTTTTATTTACTTTCACCTGTCCCGTTGTCTGTCGGTCTGTCTGTAATCAAATCTTGCAACTTAAATTTGATCCACTTCCCGGTTTCCGATTGAGCTGAAATTTTGCATGCATGTATATATAAATCGCGTGACAATGCAATATTATGATGACGTGGAGCTGATCTGATGATGGAGCTGGAAGGTGGCCATAGGAACTCCGTAATAAAACCACATAACCCCATCGAGTTTGGGCTCGTTAGAATCGTCTTAATGAGTAGTTCATGACGGTATACAGAAAAGTACAGTCGGTGATAAAAGCTTGTACCCAAAATGAAATTTTTGACAGAAACTTATTACCTTTTTACAAGCTTTTATTTACTTTCACCTTATGTATATGTTTCACTTTTTAACTTTCTACCAAAAAACTACAATAGAAATACAAGTAATGTAAGAAAATTATCACAAAAAATGTTCATACAAGCTTTTATTTACTTTCACCTGTCCCGTTGTCTGTCTGTCTGTAATCAAATCTTGCAAGTTAAATTTGACCCACTTCTCGGTGACCTATTGAGCTGAAATTTTGGGTATAAGTATAGTTTGGATGACAATTCAATATTATGGTACCATCGAGCTGATCTGATGATGGAGACAGAAGGTGGCCATGGGAATTCAGTATTTAACCGACGTAATTAACCCCGTTGAGTTTGGGCTCGTAAGAATCGTCTCAATGAGTAGTTGATGATGGTATACCTACAGAAAAGTACAGTCGGCAATAAAAGCTTGTACCAAAAATGAATTTTTTGACAGAAACTTGTTTCTTATGAAATACCGGGAAGTGTGGCAAATAGAAAACGCGTGGCGAGTCCGGGATCGTGTCGACTTTCTCGGCGAAACCTTGGTTTAAAAAGTCGTTCATTTGCCTATTTTATTCGGTCGTAAGAGCAGATTCGCTATCTCTTCTTTTCTCTAACGAATATAACCGTTTCAGCGCGTGCTATTTTCGGGTAACGTTTCGTTGTCCGTTTTCCACAACAATCCTGCCTCATACCTGTCCTGTCCGGTTAAACGTTTGCACGTATTTTCTAATATTTGTACAGCTCTGTATCCTCAGGGTCATTAGTTCGCTTGCGCGTCTCGATACCTAGTGATTCTATACTAAAATGTTCGCGTATCAAGGCCAGAGCTGGGTCTTGACTGTCGTACGTAGCCTTAATGTGATTGACCGACCCGTACAACCTGCGAGGTCTCTCATTCACTCCGTGGAGTACCTTCCCATCCTAGACGAGTTAGGGATGCGCAGGGGTGTTGTTTACCGCCTTCAACAATCTACACCGATCGCGGCGCCCGCGTTAATTACACCGCGCATCGTGCCTAGGTCGCCTAGATTGGGACCCAAGTTAAACTGTTCGGCGACGATCGCGATATCTGTAGTGACGCCTACTAAATTTACGCCTAACGTTCTCGCGCCTACGGCTTTGTCGCGAGAGGTGACCGTCCCCCTTGTATTCGCGATGGCGACTGCTTGGGGCGTCGGACCCTTTGTAGTCGCATTAACCTGTTCGGCTACGATGCCTACGATCGTGTTATCTGTAGTGACGCCTACTAAATTCTCGCCTAACCCGTTCGTGCCTACGGATTTGTCGCGTGAGGGCGCCGTGCCTGCTAATTTGCGTCTTCTAAATTAATCGCGCCTAAATTATGACCGTTAATTGGAACGGGATTCCCGCGCGCGCCTGTGTTAAAATCGCCTAATTCATAGTCTAGCGAAGACTATGATCCGTGTCGCTCGAACATACCGGCGTGCTCAACGATGCCGTGTTGGTCGTCTGCTCCGCGGTGTTGGTACCATGGCTCCAAGTATGAGTATCTTGCGACGTAGAGGTGTCGTACGACGACGCGCCGCTGGTGCCTTTGGATCCTTCACCGCTGGTCCTCTCCTCCTCTTCTGTGTCCATCTTCTTTTAGATACAATAGGGGCGTAGACACTAAATAAAATAATCAATAATGTCATATTTTCTCGAAAAAGGATAAAAAATGTAGTCAAATGGAGAAAAAATCAACGCAAAAGGTTAAGTAATCACGAAGTTATAAGTGTCCAACGTTTTAAGAAGGGGTATGTTCTGTCCCTTTTTCGCAAAACGCAACTTCATTTGAAACGATGACGCTGGAAGAATGTGACGTCACAGAAGACGGCAACGTGCCGCGCTGCATCGTGTTCGGCGGGGCCGTCGACGGCCTCGACGCGGCGCCCCGGCAGCATCCTATAATGTGACGTCACACACCGTTTGCGTTTTCTCTCTCTAACAAGCAATATTAAAACGGTTGTAGCTTCGCAATTCTTTGAGATATCTGAATGGGATTTTCGTAACTAGGCATTTTTTCTTTGCCTTCTTTCTTTTGGAGTAATAATAATTTTCGAGTCTACACCCGTATTAGTATTTAGTGTATAAATCAAGAAAAAACTAAAATATTATGCAATGTCGGTCCAGTTTTCTAGATACACCAACTGCAAAAATAATCCCATATAAATATATGCGATTACAAAGTTACATTGAATGGGACAAAAAATTAAAAAGCAAGAATGGGAGTGCATTCATAATTTGTATGGATTGATAACACAATAACCTACCTACCTACCTTTGGAAGTGAGATCCCATAAAAAAACATTAAATGTAAAAAGAGGCCAAGTCTCGAAACTTCAAAAAATTGTGAGATATTTCGTAGAGCCAAGTCTCAGGCATTCTTATTTACCTAATCTTTATTTGCTTGCTAAATAAAATTTTGAGACTTGGCCATTTTACATGGAATGTTTTTAAAACCTTATACATATACCACATCGCACACAACCGCCACGACGTAGAAATCTGTTGCTTCGCGCGATGGTTTTTTTTAACCCGTCATTATTTAAGACGTACCTACGTATTATTCCAATGATAGCATAAATAAAGTTTACTTTATGATGATAGTGATACTTCATAAATAATGAGTATGACCGATAAATTGCATTTCATGAAAACGCTATTGTACGATCATAATAGATAAACAAGTTTCTGTCAAAAAAAAACATTTTTGGTACAAGCTTTTATTTTATTAGCTCACTGAAACGATTCTAATGAGCCTAAACTCAACGGGGTTACGTCGGTTAAGTACTAAATTCCCATGGCCACCTTCTGTCTCCATCATCAGATCAGCTTGATGGTACCATATAATATTGAATTGTCATCCAAACTATACTTATACCCAAAATTTCAGCTCAATCGGTCACCGGGAAGTGTGGCAAATTTAACTTGCAAGATTTGATTACAGACAGACAGACAACGGGACAGGTGAAAGTAAATAAAAGCTTGTAATGAACAACATTTTTTGTGATAATTTTCTTACATTTCTTGTATTTGTATTGTAGTTTTTTGGTAGAAAGTTAAAAAGTGAAACATACACATAAATGAATGCGTCATCCCTGAATTATACAAAAATGATACCAAGCTTGACCTTAGTAATAGTTAAAGCAATGACGCGTAATTCAACGTTGGAAAGGCAACCGGATGGCTCGCGGTATTTGAGCTCCCGAAGTGATGTGGAACAGCCCTGTGCAACCCGAAATGAGCCAACTGTGACTGGTTCGGAAATAAGAGGGGGGTGGTAAAAAAAATAATATCGCGAGGCAACCGGATGAAACGCGGTAGCGTGTGTATACGCTGTTTATATAATGAAATTGTTATGCCATCCCTCCGAGTGCGACCGGAGCCGAGTAAGCAAGCGAAGAAAAAAAATAAAAAAGACCGGGTTGCACTCCGGGAGTGCCGGCAGAAGTGAAAACTCAATAATTGTAGCAGTTTTTCGATCAGGTCACGTGACATCTTACGGTGTCACCCTAAAAATGAATTTGACGCAAATTTATAAACAATTAT
Organism: Epinotia ramella; assembly: GCA_947578815.1. NCBI lineage: Eukaryota > Metazoa > Arthropoda > Insecta > Lepidoptera > Tortricidae > Epinotia > Epinotia ramella. The sequence continues at coordinate 23,759,372 of OX388216.1, forward strand.
CAATTATTTAGGCGGACGGCCCGCGGGCGCGTTGGGTGCGACGGGCCGCCGGCTCCGGGCGGCGGCAAACACAATACCAATTTGTTTTTGCCATTGCCAAATATTTTTCAAAGCTTTATCTCTTTAGGAATAACGTCTAAATTCGAACTATTCGAATTTGCTCAGCAGACGGCGGTGGCGACCAAAATATCAATTTGTTTTTGCCGTTGGTAAATATTTTTCTAAGCTTTATCTCTTTAGGAATAATGCCCAAATTCGAACTATTCGAATTTTCTCAATAGCAAAACAGTGAAGGACGCGTTGGTATTATTACAAATTTATTTGCAGAATATGCTATTGCAAAAAGTGTTTAACGGCTTTATACTCTTACGAATAGCGTTCAGTTTTGAATGAAGTTGAATCGGCTAGCAGCAAAAAGTGACCTCCTTCACATCTGACGTCACAAAACTCTGTCGCGTATTTAACAATTTTTCCCCATCCCAAAAAGTGCTCAGCGCCGCTAAAGAAGTTTTCACTTCAAAAATTGGCAGGCAACGTTCTTCATCACACACCGGGCCGGGAAGGATGGCATTTTTTTTCCAGGGTCTGTTTGTGATGAAGAACAAGCATGCCAAATTTCAAGCGGTTGCCTGTACCTAAGCATAAAGGACGCATCTGACTACGAATCTCATAGTCAGATGCGTCCTTTTTGCTTAGGACGGCAGAATCACTTCGGGAGCTCAAATACCGCGAGCCATCCGGTTGCCTCTCCGACATTGAATTACGCGTCATTGCTCTGAATATAATAGTTATGGATAGGAAGAATATAATAGATATTCAAAGTCCCAACCTCAGGAGGACGTGTAATGTGCCCGGTTCACTGCCACTTAAGTGTAGCGATTCGGAGGGAACCTTGGCAACAGACTGCGGATACCGTACCTGCTTTTGCAACTGGTGAGAACTGGGGGTGATTGTTTTTTTCGGTGGCTTGCAAAAAAGCGGAACTTACTTAAGCTCGAACCTGAAAATCAAAGCTTTGCATGAGAATATATTGATAACCTAGTATAAGGGTGTTCTTCTAAGAATATGAATAATTTACAAAAGAATAATTGCTATGTCTGTAAATTTCTCCAACAAGGGACCACGCGATATATTTATACATTTCTGTCTTTATTCTGTGACACGGGGCTACGAGTATTCAAACTACAGAATAAATAATAGTACTACGTACGTACGTCGGTTCTCTGTTAACAAATCCCCCCTGTATTACAAGCATTTTGCCTGTAAAATTGTTCATTATTACAAATATCTCATCAAAACTGCAGTTGTAGACTACAAGTAACAAATGACGTTTTTAATTTCACAAGTATATTTTTACAAGTATATTCGTGGTCTTGTTTATCAAAGAAATCTTTGTAAGTTACTACTTGTAAAAAATCATGCAAAAACCTTAGAGTGCCCGGCGACCCTCCATTCCGTATTACAAGTTAACGAGTGTCGGGCTCAGTATTTTAAATATCAATTTTTAAATCGATTATCTTTTTAAAATGTGGTCAACGTGTAGACTTGTAAGTTTTGATTAACAGGGCACCTGCAGCAGGGCAGGAGGGCAGGGTACCCATGCAGGGGCGTACCAAGGGCACCTAAGTAAATACCTACTTGGCGCCCGGGGCAAATACCAAAAAGATGTGCCCCTGTGTTAAGTTGTGTTATAATAGTTTTTTGTTTTTATTTACTTAACTTACTTTTACGTTTTGGTTTACAGTAGTGAAGCGAGTACCAAAACACATGTAAGCTTTTTATTGAATCCATAACATATGTAAGTTTGTTTGTGTTAACTGCTACAATCTCACAGCACGTCTAGCACACGACGGCCGCGACATACTCTCGATTTTTATCGCACTATACCTCTTGTTCTAATAAGTGAGAGACGGATAGTGCAAGAAAAATCGAGAGAGCTCGCGCGCCGTCGCGTGCTAGCCGTGCAGTTCTTTGAGTTGTAGAACTTGCGAGCCTGTCTTAATTAAGTTTTTTATGTCTTCAAATGAATCGGCAAAAAAAAAATGAACTCGCTTCCAAAATTTCACGAGAATCGGTTCAGAAATGTGACCAGTACGTCTAGCCCAACTTGCTGCTCAGTCGCTTCGCGCGCGATTGAGCGTCTCCCGTCTCACTCGCACCGTGCAAGTTAGAAAAAGGAGGGTAGATCTTTCTCGACTCGCGTCGCGGCGCGGCGTCAGTTGTGCTAGCCCCCCTGTTGACGAGAACAGCCGGACAGCGGGACATCCAGAAATTGGAATTTTGGCCCAAACTGAAGCATAGGCCAAGCCTGAACTTCGTTCGCTCTCGCTTGTTCGATAATCGATGGACGATGACATGTCCGTCACAAAGTGTGAAAAAAGACAAAGTATTAAGAACAGGTACAGGTTTGTACTAACCTTTTAACTGAAGTGTTGGCACTGCAATATTACTCAGAATTTGCCTGCCTGTTTTCCAAAGTGCAGGTGACAGAGACGACGGTATAATTGTTCACATTATGTTCAAGGACCAAAATGCTTCCCCCATTGGCAAATGTCTATGTTCGAAATCTGTTCGGATCCTTCCTTGAGCTTGGAAACTTGTACAGGGTAACATTGTCGTCACCTTTAAAACAATATATACTAGCGACCCGCCCAGGCTTCGCACGGGTGCAAATCTGTAATATCTTCGAAAATATTAATTTTAATTGCATACAGCAAAGGGCCATATTGATTAAATGCAAAATGTATTTAAGGTACTTAATTGGATAAGGATTAATGCTGTATTGCTTAGAATCGCTTCGTAAATAAGCCATTATTTCTCGTAAAAAGTAAAGGCTAAAACCGGCCAAGTGCGTGTCGGGCCACGCGCAGGGTAGGGTTCCGTTAGTTGCATGTCTGTCTTAGTTACATCGACGTGCGGTGCGGTTGCGTCGGCCGAATTTGTACGAAAATCGGCCTACTATTACTCGGTAACTACTTATGCCTTCTTGTCCGTGATAGTTTTCCTTTTAAATTCATTACATGTACTACTAACACGATTTTTTTCAAATCCCCAGGGGTACCCAATATCTCGCAAAGTAATCACTGATTTGAAAAATGGTTCTAGGAAACCCATAATATTTTTGAACGAGCTATCCAACGATACCCCACATCATGGGTTTAACGAGAAAAAAAATACATCCCATCTTTAGCGGGGCTAGCACAACTGACGCCGCGCCGCGACGCGAGATGAGAAAGATCTACCCTCCTCTTTCTAATTTGCACGGTGCGAGTGAGATAAGAGACGCTCAGTCGCGCGGGAAGCGCAGAGCAGCAAGTTGTGCTAGACGTAAGGGAGGTACCCCACAAAAAAAAAAATTGATTTTATTGTACTGTTTTGTCGGCGTGATTGATTTATATACCCATGCTGAATTACAGTTTTCTAGTTGTAATGGTTACTGAGCTAAGCCGAAGACGGACAGACTGACAGACAGACAGACGGACGGACATGGCGAAACTATAAGGGTTCCTTGTTGTTTAAGTCCCAACGGCGCACCAAGACGCCTATACAAAAGTTTGGAGCAAAGCGCCGTGCATGCCACACGGCACGTATGTAAAATAAATAGGATAGTTTTAAAATGCATGTCATGTTCACTTGCCCTGTAACCATCGTCAAAGAATACACGAAATTAAGTCTCTTTATCCTGGAGTTTTGCATCTACGCCCCTGAACACTTGTTGACTACGGAACCCTAAAAAATGGTTATTGTGGGTTATCCCTAAGAGAGGCATATACCATCGCGGACTTTTGTGTAGACCTTTTTAAGGTGTACAATACTGTAGTACATTATTTTGATCTATCTCGTAGGGTTCAGCCAGCGTTTGCAATGTAAGCGCAAAAAATTACTATATACGACATCACATTAGAAACCCCTAAAATTATCAGTGTTTCTCTACTATAGTATGCATGTATTATACATACACCTTTCTCTTGAATCACTCTATCTATTAAAAAAACCGCATCAAAATCCGTTGCGTAGTTAGATCTAAGCATACATAGGGACAGACAGCGGGAAGCGACTTTTTTTTATAATATGTAGTGATACTCTATAGCTTTAATAATGTATAATTATCATCATCATCCTCCTCCTAGCGTTATTCCCGGTAATGCCCCTAAACGAGCCTGGGGTCCGCTTTGACACCTTATCCCAAGATTTGGCCACTAGTTTTACGAAAGCGACTGCCTGCATCTGACCTTCCAACCCAGAGGGAAAACTATAATACCTTACTGGGATTAGACCGGTTTCCTCACGATGTTTTCCTTCACCGAAAAGCTAACGGTAAATATACCGTACATAAATTCCGAAAAACTCATTGGTACGAGCCGGGATTCGAACCCACGACCGCCGCTTGACAGAACCACTAGGCTATCGTAGCTCTGTAATAATGTATAATTATAAATACTAATATTATATCAATACATACCGGACGTTGACGCTTTACCATAAGAGATTATGCCTTTTAAAATGCTCCTCTCCTGGAGAATATAGCTGTGATAAAAAAATATGATTATTCTCATGCGTATGTCTCGTATCGTATGCAATCCGCCATTGGACGTTCGGACGCGTTAATAGACTGTTAGATAGTGGATATATAGCTTTAGAGCAGTACAACAAATCCCTACAAACGTCTCATGTGACGCACTCACGCAGACACGCGACACTGATTCGTTCACTTCGCTCGCTCGTTCAACTAAAGTACAAGTCGAAGTAGTCGGTGGTATCGCAAACATAGAACATTGGATATGGAGCGAGAGATACGGCACTATCCATACTAATATTATAAATGCGAAAGTGTGTGTGTTTGTTTGTTTGTTTGTCCGTCTTTCACGGCAAAACGGAGCGACGAATTTACAAGATTTTTTAAGTGGAGATAGTTGAAGGGATGGAGAGTGACATAGCCTACTTTTTGTCTCTTTCTAACTCCGCACTTCCCTAAAATGGGGGGTGAAAGTTTGTATGGAGCTACGATATTAACGAGTTCCACGCGGACGGAGTCGCGGGCACAAGCTATAGTCTAATATATTTACTGTGCCTCAGGTTGCGCTGCCCCCCTATTCTGTAACTGGTTTTAAGCTCACCTCAACGCTCACCCACAAATATATCTTGACATCTCAATGCGTTCTAACTAAGCGTAGGTACTAGGTCTAGTTTCGTGACGGGTGACCGGCGGGGTGAGCCGCATTAGCGCGTAGCGAATAACAGCCCTGGTAAGATACTCGAGAATAGTGAATTGTCCGCGGCGTACGAGTAGGATCGCCCTTCGGACCTCTGGAACATTAATCCGAATCGAAGATCTCCTTGTAAACTATACACGAAGAGTAATTAAGTATATTTTTGGAAACACAGTAATAACATGTACACAAATTAATGTCACAGCGGGTGCGGGTGGTGCTAAATTGCTAATCACTCTAGCCGCGGTTAGCAGCGGATTGCCTGGCCTGGCCTAGTAACGGGATTCGTTACATAAGAAATTTATAATTATGTAGGTATAATACTTGTAAATATTGTATAAGTAGGTATATAGTGGTGAACAGTGATCTCCTTGACGTTATGGTGTCCATAAATTACCATGTACTAATAACACCAACATCACAGTATTGGAAGATAATTTTGTAAGTGGGTCGCATTTTCTAATTGATACCTAACTATTAACTTTCCATGACGATGACATGTCCGTGATAGAGTGTGAAGAAAGACAAACTACTTACTATGATAACCTCAAGAACAGTTATACTAACCTTTCAACTGAAGTATTGGCACTGCAATATTACTCAGCATTTTGTTGCCGAGCCAGTATTGTTTTTCATAGTGCACGTGACACACTCGACGGTAATTATGCACATATGTGTCATCTAGGACCAAAATGTTTCCGCCAATGGCAAATATCCATGTCCTAAATCTATTCGGGTCCTTCCTTAGGTTTGGAAACTTGTGAAGGGTTACATTGTCTTCACCTATAAAATAATGTAGGTATATACTCTATGTACCTTTATTATATATAGGTACTACAGGAAATCAAAGTAAACTAATATTTCAATAGGGAGAGAGAGAGAGAGAGGTAGCTTTGTATGTCTAATTGCTGAAAACATTAACCTACCTATCCATCATCATCCTCCTTGTATCCATCCCGGTAATAAGTAATAGTACTTACTACGAACCTAAACTAAGGTATTCACCAGTGTATTCGATATGGACTACAGGATGAAAGTAGACCATTTTTTGTTGCCCGACTACGACAGAGCCGAAAGGATGTGATATGATTTTAGCAATCTGTTTGTATTAACGTGCTTTCCACCGTAGCGTATGCTAACTGAACCGACTTTGATGAATGAGGTATCAATCGATTCGAAATTATGCTCCGGGTGACAGTCTGACAGTATGTTACCTTTTGTATGAATATATAAAGTTTTTTTCAGTTAGTTTTCCGTAGTTGGAATACAGTTTGTTGAACTTTTTATATCCCACTGGTTTACCAGTGCCTTGCAATGGGCACGCCGCCGCCGCAGCCGCGCTGGCAGCGCGTCATCCATCAGGGGCGGCTTTACCTATACCTGTGCTGCAGGGGGTGCGTTGCACCCGGGCTCACGGTCCTAGGGGGCGCGGAGCAACACTCACTCGCCTTGACTCGGGCACTAGCGCGCGCTAGGGGGGGTGCTAGAGGGCGCTACGGTAATGATTGCACCGGGGCGCGACATGGGCTAGAGAGTCCTCTCATCATCATTATCATCATATCAGCCGAAAGACGTTCACTGCTGGACATAGGCCTCCCCCAAAGAGTGCCAAACCTACCCACGCCGCGCCTTCCGGTACGCCGGAGACGCACCTCTGCATCCATACTATTCATAAACGCTAATTATAAATGCGAAATGTCGATCTGTCTGATACGTACCTTAGTCCCGGGGAAGGACATAGGATAGTTTTTCACACGAAACTCATGCCTTATGGTGGTGAAATGGGGGCTGGAAGTTTGTAAGTAGCTACGATATAATATAAACGACTTCCACGCAGACGAAGTCGTAAACAAAAGCTAATATGGATACTATAATAAAAGTAAGAGGAACAAAAGTTTGTGAGATTGTATGTTTGTAATCAGAAGGTACCTAATCTCCGGAATCGCTGATAATAATAATAATAATAATAATAAGGCGTAGGGATGTGACGGCCCCATCGCCCACCAGACTTCTGGTGCAATCAGTCAACGCAAGGCAGCTTGTGGCGGGCTGTTAGGGAGTAGCGACCCTACGTACCTGAGTGCTCGTGGGGGTGTCCTGTGGTCAGGTTGAGCCGACCGGGTGGATGGTTGGACAGGCCCCCTGCCTCTTGCTGGCCGTCCAGAGTGGAGTCGCAAGAGCTGTTGCTCGAGGGTTGATGTGGACACCTAAGTGGCGAGTTGGCTATACCTATGTTTAAAGTCCAGTGCCACCTCTCTACCCCCCAGCTCTCTGACCGGTGTTGCCCTTAGGCCATTTTTTTATGTCGCTATTAATAGGGGCCCATCTAGTAGTTGGCGAGTCACCACCGTCTGCCAGAGATAAAAAGTGCGACAGTTGTATTAGGCAGGCGTCCGATGTTTCATCCAATAGCCCAGCCACTAGTCCATCATTTTAACCCAATAACCCGTTTCATTTAGATTCCATCAACCGTCAATAGGCCCTATACACCCCAGCGGGTGCTGTCTCTGTGTGCGTCACATGACACGGGCAGGGACAGCATCCGCTCGGTGTACTCCTTGCATTTCATTAAATTGTCAAAAGGGCCTCTACGTGTTGGCTCAGTTGGTACTTTGTAGGTACCTAGCTCCACGCACGCCTCCCAAAGGTCCCGTGAGCGGGAAAGACATACATAATAATAATAATAATAAAGATATCCGATCCGATTTCAAAAAACCTTTCTCCTGTGGAACTTTCTTGATAGACATCTATATCCATCGATACTATCCATACTAATCCGGTCATCCATCCATACTAATATTATAAATGCGAATGTGTCTGTCTGTCCTTCTGTACGTCTGTTACCTATCCAGGTAACATATTAAGGTAACCGCTGAAACGATTTAGATGAAATTTGGTACAGAGATAGCTTGAGTTTTGGAGAAGGACATAGGATAGTTTCTATCCCAGAAATCATCCCCTAAGGAGATAAATGGGGAATGAATTTTTGTTTTGCGGAGAGAGGAGAGTTTGAGGAGAGAGGCTAGTTCTTACTGCTTAAATCAAAATCAAAATATTTATTCCGTTAAAAGGCAATATTACTAGTCAAAATTACTTAACTAGACATACTTTATCGCATTCCAACGCATATGCAGAATGGAGCCTTTAGTTACAGCAAAATAGGGTAATGTGATAACAATAACTAAAAAGTTACTAACGTTGTTTCCCACAACTCGTAACACAACATTTTCGTTCTGCAGCCATGATTATTACATCTCTTCATTCGGTTTTAAAATAATACACTCGATAGCTATTTAAATAAAAACCGAAAACATACAAAACGTCAGTTTGCTGTCACGTTGAAAGTGTTGAAACAGAGCAGAAATTCCTAAAATTGACGTTCGTTTGAAAATTGATAATACTGCCATCTCTATAGTTGTGTAATAACTATTTTCAAGAGTGTTTTTCATATGAAGATAGAAATGTTCTGAGTGAAACGCCCGTGACTACAATATACATACCAATACATACTGGGTCTATCATGGGACGGCCGCGACCGATTTTTCTCGCACTATACCTCTTGTTTTATAATAAGTGTTCTAATAAGAGAGACGGATAGTGCGAGAAAAATTGGGAGAGCTCGCGCGCCGTCGCGTGATAGCCGTGCAGACATTATCAAACCTAGTCCCAGCACCATGTCGTTTTTCTGAAATCTAAAATATTAAATAAATCGCTGTAGTAGAGATATAAGGTGGTCTTGGCTCAGACCATGGAGGACTTAAAGTACCTACAATGCTCGATGACCTCAGTGAAGCTTCCGAGCGAATGAACATGGATAAGACGAAGATCATGCCAAATGCCCATGTCGTACCAACTCCCATTACAATCGGACACTTTACGCTCGAAGTTGTATACGATTATGTATACCTAGGACAAACTATCCAGTAAGGTACGTCCAACTTCGAGAAAGAGGTCAATCGTCGAATCCGACTCGGCTGGGCAGCATTCGGGAAGCTACGGCACATCTTTTCGTCCAATATTCCGCAGTGTCTCAAGATGAGAGCCTTTGCTGACCAGTTTGTGTTGCCAGTGATGACATATATGGCACTGAAATGTGGTCGCTTACTATGGGCCTCATAAGAAGGCTCAAAGTCACCCAAAGGGCAATGGCAAGGGCAAAGGGCAATCAGAAATGAGGCTATCCGCAGCAGAACCAAGGTAACCGATATAGCCCTCCGAATCGCTAAACTTAAGTGGCAGTGGGCGGGGCACATAGCACTTAGAACCGAAGGCCGTTGGGGCGGAAAGGTTCTTGAGTGGCGACCACGTACCGGAAGGTGCGGCGTGGGTAGGCCCCCCACAAAGTGGACTGATTACCTGGTAAAAGTTGCGGGAGTCCGCTGGATGCGGGTGGCGCGCGACCGGTCACTTTGACACTCTTTGGGGGCGGCCTATGTCCAGCAATGGACGTCTTTCGGCTGATATGATGATGATGATGATGAGCTGTAGTAGCCCCTCAATACTCTAAACATTTAACTGTCTGTTCGTATTGAGGCGGATATGAAAATCAAATTGATAATTAGCAGTTCTTCGAAACCATCTTCTTCCTGATATTGTTCTTCGCGACCGGCCTGTCTCTTCGGTTTCTGATATGCAAGACACGTATTGGCAATCGGATAATGTACCCAGAACCCGACCAGTGCTGATTTCTCAGTGCCGCCACCAAACCCGAAGAAATCTATAGAAAAGTGATTGAGATTAAGTAACCCGAAAGCCTTCAGGTTCAGAGGCTCGCACCATGCCTTTACGGTACCTAATCGCAATCACTCTTGTACAGATAACTCCGACTTTAGTTTGGCAAGTGAGAAATCAGCACCTTGTCACGCCTGTGTTCCTGCAAATCTTCAGTGTAACCACGTGTGGCAAAGGCTTTAGGTGCGCTCCGATGCATTTTCTGGGGTTATTATTCGATTGCCAACCACTGTCTTGCAAGTCAGTCAGAAACCGAAGGCACAAGATGGTGGCGAATAACAATATCAGAAAGAATATGGTTTCAAATGAGTGTACTACTCGCCAATAAACAGTTATATGTTTGGCGAAACAAATGTAAAAACCATTGTACCTACTTTTTGTTTGGGAAAAAAAAAAAAAAAAAAAAACTGTTATTATCAAATTGATTTTAATTTCCGCCTCAATACGCTACTCAGGTAATGTTTAAAGTATTGAGGGGATTGCATATATTGATATATTTTTTTAAATATCAGATAAACGACATAGTTCGTTCTCCATTCTCTCTGGTTTTGGGATTTTGTTTGAGAAAGACAATTTTTTTTGTGATCGCTTTTTTTCTATACAGGAATGGCTTGATTATCTACTCTACGGATTGAAAGGAAAAATCGATTGGATAGCGCGTGAAACGTCACGTATCCTTATGACCTGAAGCACACTGGCGCGGCGTGCGGTGGCGGTCAATATGAAATTTACAATAGCTGTTAAAATAACCTTGAAGATGTGCAACAGCCAAGGCTAGCCGAAGCATCAAGATTAACAGGCTTGTCTATAGATACAATATTGAACGAAGATTTTCTGTTTGGCCTAAAGGTTGAATGGTAGAGAATACTTTGTCATTAAGTACGCCTTTTGTATTTGTAACTGGTTACCGTGTAATAAACTTTAAATAAATGAGATATGCCTCTTAAAATTACTTAAGTCCAAATGAGTGAGAGAATAAAACAGAGACATTTTCCACATAGGTCACGTGAAATCCAATTGAAAAGATGCTGGAACCTAATTCCTGACCCCGTATCATGGTCGGCCTTATCACGCGATAAGTGACAAGATAAGAGCGTCGTCTCGTTCTATCGAACGGTGTCAGCCAGTGACGGACGCTCTATCCTGTCACTTATCGTGTGATAAGACCATGATACGGAGCCTGGCTTGAATATCCGCATATGATACTGATCTGACCTGACATGTCCTTTATATTATAAATCGATATTTCAAGAGAATTAGACTTCTAACGATATGAAATATAACTTTTTCGGAGGTTTCGATAAGCATTGGTCCCTTTCTAGCAAGTAATTAAGTGCGAGCGGGACAAATCCTCTATGTCTAGCTAGGCTGATGTATGGGTTGGGCTTCCCAATGTATCTCTACCAAAGATTAATATCTCTACTTCACATTCCGCCTTCTAGCCATAGAGAAGGATATTCACTCTTCCATCATTTAAAAATAAAGCTGTCACAAAAACTTGACATTTTTAAACAAAATCCCAAAACTATGTGGTCTTTCTCAGATTTAATTCAATTTATAGAGTCTAATCAACACATCAACGTTTTCTTTCTGATAATGCTCTTCGCAATAGTTCTTTCTCTTCGATATTTGGTACACACGACTCGAATCAGTCGCGGTCACTGAAGACGTTTTGGAAGGTAGGACGTGTTATCGCTGTACGTATCTGATCATGACTTTTTAGGGAGTTTTAGCCTAGGAAAGGTCGTGGGCGGGAGTCCACTGGATGCGGGCGCAGGATCTGTCATTGTGGCACTCTTTCGTCCCCCAAGAGAAGAGCCTCCCGACCCATGTCCAGCAGTGGACGTCTTTCAGCTGATATAATGATGATGATGATGACGAGTACAGTGGTTTCCTCATTTGCCTCACAGTACAACCGTTTCCCGCCCACTGCTAGTAGTCAGAAACTAATCTAAATTGTGCATCGCGACCCTCTGCCAGTACTTGGGCTACTGCTGTCTAACTCTAGAGAAGTGCCTATTTTATGGCTGCAATGTTTTTCTATGTCACACGTTCACTGTCCGCATACAAAATGATCTGACAATGTCACACGTCGCAAGTATGCTTCTAGTTAAAGCAACGACGCGTAGTTTCAGGATCCAAGAGGCAACCGGATGGCTCGCGGTATTTGAACTCCCAAAGCGTTGGGATGGCGCGGATATCGAAAAAAGAGAACAAAAAGTGAATTAATTTCCGCCCTCGTCCAAGTTGGCTCAGTTCGGGTTGCACGGGGCGGTTCCACAACTCTTCGGGAGCTCAAATACCGCGATTCATCCGGTGTCCTATTGGACACTGCAATAGCGCGTCATTGCTCTGAATATTCCAGTGTTTTTTTTTTTATTTTTTATTGGCCAAAATATTAAAAACACAGTAGTGGTACAACATTTTACACCATCGGAAACCTCAGGGGCTTTATATGCTGATGAGTAGTTCGCTTAGCTATTATATATTAAATTTACGTCACACCTGGCCATAGCCTCCTAAGGCCCATTGGCCCATTCATAGGACTTATTCTGTCGAAGGAGTTTAAATTATATTCAACTGAAATAGAGTTGAATTTGTTTTGTTTCGGGCACTTTTTAAAACAAACGAAAGTCAACTCCATTTCCGACACAAAACGATTCTAATTTCAATGTCATTTTGTATTATATGCTGGGCCTTAGGAGGATAATGTGAGTTTTACCGCACGCGGTGCGTACGGTAAAACAGCCACAAATCCCTGCGATTTCGGGCTTTCTTTCTTTTACAGCACTTGGTAAGTAATGTACACAATACAATACACTCGTGTTCGGTTCAGCTAACGTGAGATATCTTTTAATGGACGGTATCGACTTGTAGCTGTTTAAATATCTATGCTGAAGTTCTTTAGATAGTTGTTTGAATGAGGAAGTAGATATCTAACGTTTCTTTTACCGTGCACATTAACAAACTTAGGTTGCTTGAATATGGCTAGCTGCGGTATATTTTGTCTAAGATTATTTTGTCTTACATTTTTTTCTAGTTGGTCTATATAAGCATATTCTTCCTTTAAGGTACACAATTTTACTTAATAGTTGCAAAATAATGGCTGTATACTATTGTATACAGCCATTATTTTAAACAGCTGTTCATAATTTGAGGAGATTTTTTCTCTTATGTTTTTAGGTACAATATGTTTAAGCAATCTAATTTGCAATTTATAAATATCGTCACGGTACGTTTTGTAAGTTCTTCCATAACTGCTTAGTCCGTATGTTGATCACTGAGTCTGCCATAGAGTTGTACAAAAGCTTTAGGGTGCAGTAGGGTAATTTATATTTTAAAATGTGAATTTTACAAAGTAGCGCTCTTAGTTCGAAGCTGTGAATCCATTGTGGAAGCACGGACTCTTGAAAAGCTGGGGGGCTAGCACAACTGACGCCGCGCCGCGACGCGAGTCGAGAAAGATCTACCCTCCTCTTTCTAATTTGCACGGTGCGAGTGAGACAGGGGGCGCTCAGTCGCGCGCGAACCGACTTGTCAGCAAGTTCTGCTAGACGTGCAGGTGCATGCATGACACACCATCGGGGGATTGGGGCGGGGAGCATGTTAAAGATAGGCCTCGCCCAAACATCCCGGGTGACTATTTTTTTGTATTATTTCATTTCTTTTTAAGGAGAACATTTCGGAATAGTATGGGCGAGACGCAAGATGCGGTTATACTTGGATTCGTGATTTACTTCTTGTTGGTTACTATACGTAAGTAGCTTTTTGGATCTTTAATCTTTATTGTAATTACGAAAAAATATGGTACACCTAATAAGCTACGTTAGGCATTCGGCTGACAAACGGCGGCGCTCGTGGGTTCGAATCCCGGCATGTACCAATGAGTTTTTCTGAACTTATATAAATAAATATGTCAGGACAATCTTACACAAATCGACCTAGTCCCAAACTAAGCAAAGCTTCTGCTATCTTTGATGTATTTGCCGTTAGCTTTACGGTGAAGGAAGAACATCGTGCCAAGAAATTCAAAGGAAGCCATGCTCAGCATTGGGCGTACGCGTAATATGAAATAATATCTGACTAATCTGACAGAACAGTCCACTGAGAAATATCTGACAAAACTTATTTTGTGGAGCGTGTTATCTATATCTAACGTAAAGAATCCTCAATAGAATGTATACCATTTTTAATACTTATACGGAAATAAAAAAATGACTAACGTCAATAAAATAATTTAGGGTCAATACATAGTCAAGTAAACCCGTGTCATTCCGGGTGCAAAGGTGCCCACCAAACTCGCCGCATTACCGCATTGAATGGCGATCGACAACCTTGGGAACAGGGCTGTTATTCTGTACGCGTTTATTCTCCTCACCTCATCACGCTGTAGTTCCACCTTTCACTGACAGGAACCCGCCTAGCGGGCGCCTACGCCGTAGTCGCTTTCCGCTACAGACGAGGGAAACCACGGGATCGGCTACGAGCGTAGCGCGTAGCGATTCTTGGCAGTGAATGTGTTAATGTCATAAGCATAACACTTTGTCGACATATCTAACCCCACTTATTACTTATGCATAATTATGGTATGAATTACTTTGCTTATGTACAATTAAATATACCTACGTCACATTTGAGATTCCGTGTCTTGTTAGACAAAGTCTATAATTGTCATTAATTTGATTACTTGTGTCACTTTTGTCGTATCAATTGTTGATACTGTGTTCATGCATTGTAAGGGTTAACGTTAATTAGTTTACTTATAAACAAACATGAGATTTATCTTGAATTCTTCGTCATCGCGTATGTCATCGTTAATATAAACAAGTCACCAACACGCATGTGACGCTTATATTTGCATGCCTCCATAGGCTGCAGTGACCGCTTATCGGGTCGTGCGTTTTATCAACCAACACTACGCTATTTAATTACTTATAAATTCTTAATAACAGCGCCATCTACCGAATAAACGAATATCTTCTTCCCCAGTACTCATAATCAACGAGGCATTCTGCAAAGCGACCTGCTTGAAGTATGCTCGCCGTGCAGCCAACGTAAACCTTCCGGACGTGGAAACCAACGAAAGAAGACCTTCAAAAGTCATCACCAGGTCTCCAGCTCGACATGACAGAGAAGACATTATACCGCCACCTTACTACCAGAACCGCTGCAGCATGTACGTTGTCTAAGCAGTACAGAGAACTTTACACAGATGGCGCTGCACTCACTAGTGCAGCTACTCGCCAATAGACGGCGTAATGCCAACGAATGAAATCTTTGTTTATAAAAAATGCTTCATTTATTAATTCTCACATTACCAACTAAATAAATATAAAATATCAGACATTTACCGCTTAAATACTACAATAACTATTATCATGTCGTAGTTTACATAATTAAATAGTGTGTATCAAGAAAACGCATTTTTTTCATACTTTAGGTAGGTACAATAAAACAGTGGTACTTACCATTGTAAATTGCTATTCGTGGGCAGTCAGACCAAGGGCCGATTTTAGACTTTCGAGTGTTCGAAAATTAAATAAAAGTAAGTAGGTAAATACGATTGAAGTGTCAAAATTGCAAGCGCTATAATTTTAAAATAAAAAAAATTACCTTGAATACGTGTGGTCAATACCACTCGTTTTTAAATTATCTATCGCTATTTTAAAATTGTAACTACTAGCTGATGCCCGAGGCTTCGCCCGCGTTGTTATAGGAAAATGCAACATATTGAATTTTCCCGTGGGAATTAGATGTTTTCCCGCTGGAAAATTAGCCTGTCACTCTCCAGCTTCTAGACTAGAAAATTCACATCAATACGACGCTTCGTTGCGACGTGAAAGAAGGACAAACATACAAACACACACACTTTCGCATTTATAATATTAGTAAGGATAAGGATTACATCTTTTTTGACAGTTTTCGAGTGAAATAATCGAGTGCTCGAAAATCTAAAATCGGTCCCCAAGTCGAGTGATTTTATGATAATTTTCAACTTTGGTTTCTTCTTAGTTTATAAATAAAGCCATAAACAAATCTAGGTGAGATGTCTTAACCACAAGCATGAATAACATTCACAACGTTAGGTTATTTATCCACGAATAGTCGGTTAACAATCAAAACTCAATGCTTATACATAACACATTCACTGTCCTCATACAAAATGATCTGACAATGTCACACGTCCAAATGTCCTTCCAGTTCGAGGCTGTGAATCATTGTGGAACCACGGACACCAGATCAGGACGTGCATGACCCATCATTGGGGGCACTCGGACAACGTATAAAGTAACAAATTGGTATTTACTTAAACAAACTAGTAGGTACCTACTCATGTCTCAGTAAACAGTCAGTACTGAGATACGAGGTTTTTAAGAGTAGTGAACGATTTGCCGGTAAGTGTTAGTTGTACAAAGTAACCTCAATGTACTACGCGTATTTTGTTCTGATGTTTATACCTACCTACTTGAGATCATTTAAGTTGGACGAATTTCATCAAAGTAGTCCGTTCAAAAGCGACTTTACTGTACAGGGTAGAAGATTCAAATTCCAATGAAAGATTTATAAAAAGTCGGCCACATTCAATAATCTCAATAATCTCAAAAGTATTTTTGATACTAACCTAAACAAGAAAGTAGCAAGTGCTTAGCAGAGAAAAATGTGCTTATACCACGTCGAGTTACAACATGATTAAAAAACCGGACAAGTGCGAGTTTAACTCGCGTGGTGAGGGTTCCGTATATAGTCTAAATTTCATAAGTGTTTTTTTAATCGGACGTAAAAATTGCTATGCTCAATCATCAGGCGCTCCATACAAAATACACAATAATATTGAGAATTTTCCCGTTACTTTGAATACTCAAACTTCTTATAGGTTTTCCTGTAATCTTTAGGCAAGGAACTATTTTCCATATTTTTTTCAGAATTTTAAGCCTAGTAGTTTCGGAGATAAGGGGGGGGGGGAATGGTCAATTTTCGTCGTTTTTTCTCAATTACTTCAAATCTGTTCAGAATTTATTAATTTACTTTACGCGTCCATCTTTGGGTCACCAATTTACATATGTTTACCAAATTTCAACTAAATCGGTCCAGTAGTTTCGGAGCAAATCGGCTGTGACAGACGGACAGACACACGAGTGATCCTATAAGGGTTCCGTTTTTTTCCTTTTGAGGTACGGAACCATAATAACGAAATCCTAAGAAGAAAACTTAAGTAAAGAATGAGGGAGTCCATCTAGTCGCATAATTACTATTGTCATAACTTTGATTGTCATACAACTTTACGCATAAAGTTGTTGCTCATGAAAGTCTTTTCTCATTAATGATTCTGCGCATAATACTTTCATTGACATAATAATGTAGTATACAGTCATGTTTTTTTAAACCATATAATGTTGAATACAAGTTTAAGTTATTAATCATAAGAATTTTTATTCATAAGAATTGCTATTGCTTATGGCAATAGATTTTTATTATTTCCCACAAGGGTTCAAGATAGGGGAAAGACCTTACAATTCATATTACATCAGTCTTGCTCTATCTAATTGCCTGCCACGCAGGCATCATCAGCGCTGTTTCAGTTAAATAACCAAAACGAAATGCGCTTTTCCGTAGAAGCACTGGGGGCCTAGACAAGGTTACAATCGACAAGCGCTAACGCCAATAGAAAACTAATAAAATGTATGGGAATGACAGATGTTAACGAAAAGTGTTTCGTCGGCATCTGTCATTCCCCTACAATTTATTATGTTATATTGGCGTTAGCGCTTGTCGATTGTAACCTTGTCTACGGCCCCTGGTATTAAACATCTCTGGATTATAAAGGACACCCAACGCTCTTTGACGGCACATTTTTTCTTAAACAGTATTAGAAATTCTACTCTGCCTTAACCTAAATCAGTCTTCGAGGAATATTTTGTTCATGGGCACTTTATCAAAGATGGTGTTGGTGACATTCTTGAACACGGTGCTTAAGCTTTTCTCGTATGATTCCTTCAACTCGTTGAACACCAGGTCTGAGTTCTCGTTAAGGAACCTGGAAGGAAATAAATCATAGTTTGCATTATACATAAAGAAGCACTGAACCCAGTGAGACGGTTTAGAACTCCGTAACATCAGACTGGGTGACCGACAGACTCTATAATAATATATTATAGGGGAACCGTCGCGGAATGAAAAGGTTCGTTACTTTTGTACCTTAACAGCTTTGAAATAGGTCGAAAAGTGGCGAACCTTTTCATTCCTCGACTATACCATTATTTACTTGTTTTATTCTTTTGTGGGTCTGAGACACTTCAAGAGAATCAACAGGGATACCTTGTCATGCCTAACCGTTACCTCAACGGGGCGCTTTAACTGGTTAAGAAATCAAGTGAACGTGACAGCGACGTCACAGGCCGACCTTTAATAAATTGAGCAAAGTTTAATTGTGCCCAAGCAAAGTGCCAAACTTTGGTATTGTACTAAATTGTAGTGAAAATAAAAAGGACAAATCTTCCCATATAATCACGACATCCAAGACAGCCTTCGAGAAACTAAACATTTGTATCGGGCAGACGGAGAGCATATCATCAGAAAACAGTTGAAACAGTACTCAAAAGTGGGTAAACTATTATATTATTAGACTTTCATGTCGGTGACTGCATCCAAAGGATATATCGCGAACATCCTCTCGGCACTAAGACCTGGCTAAATGCAGTGCACTCACTGATTAGAGCGAGATGGTTTATTTCCCCTCTCTCAGTGTGTGTTGTAATACTCTGAATTTAGCAAGGTCTAAAGGCCACTTAAGCGTTTTAATATAATAATAATTCTGCACCACAACATAAGAAAAACATGTTACAAGAGTACATTCAATAAATAAAGGTAACAACAGGCGGTCTTATCGCTTAAGAGCGAGCTCTTCCAGACAACCTTTGGGTAGCAGGAAATTTTCAAGAAGAGTTGTAACAGGTAGTGCAGGAATAAATCAAGAAAAGCTTACTAACACATACATCACATTATATGACAACTACACGCTCAAATACACACTTCCATAAATAAGTATAATATAGCCTTGTTGCCTGATTTAAATAAATAAATACATAGATACAAACATACAAACTATAATACAATTATAAAAATATATTACAGGACAACACGGCAAGGCACTTAAGCGTTTTCCCGGTTGCACCCTAAAAGGATCCTGGGGTCAACGAAATATTGCACCTAATCCCAAGATTTGTTGTAGACACTAATAACAAGACAATCATAAGAAGGCTCAAAGTCACCCAAAGGGCAATGGAGAGGACCATGTTGGGAGTTTCTCTGCGTGATCGCATCGGAAATGAGGCTGTCCGCAGGAGAACCAAGGTAACCGATGTGGCCCTCCGGATCGCTAAACTTAAGTGGCAGTGGGCGGGGCACATAGCACGTAGAACCGATGGCCGTTGGGGCGGAAATGTTCTCGAGTGGCGACCACGTACCGGAAGGCGCGGCGTGGGTAGGCCCCCGACAAGGAGGACCGATGACCTGGTAAAGGTTGCGGGAGTCCGCTGGATGCGGGTGGCGCAGGACCGGTCGCTTTGGCACTCTTTGGGGGAGGCCTATGTGCAGCAGTGGACGTCTGTCGGCTGATATAATGATGATGATGACTAATAACAAAGGTTACGTATTGTGAAAGAAGATGTACTCACAAGTTCATCTGGTCGCCCAGCCTCTTGTCTCCATTGAACAGGTTGGTAAAGTGCAGATGCACCCTCTTGGGCAGGAAGCGCACTTTGTAGTCCCGTATGTGCATATATATCTGCCCCTCGCGCTCCACGGGCTCGCCGATCAGGTCGTGTTTTACCACCAGGTTAACTGGAAGATAACAATTGAGTTGGGGTATCGTTGGATAGCTTGTTCAAAAATATTATGGGTTTTTTAGAACCATTTTTCAACTCGGTGATTTGTTTGCGAGATTAATTTTGAGGGTTACTTATTTCCAAAATTAACGCAAGAATGGAGTAAGTAAGCGAAAAAAACCGGCCATGTGCGTGTCGGGCTACGCGCAGTGTAGGGTTCCGTAGTTGCCTGTCTGTATTTGTTACATCGAGGGGGGGTGACGACATGACTCGAACAAAAATTAGGGCTTTAAAGCCCAATATCTCGCAAACAAATCACCGAGTTGAAAAATGGTTCTAAAAACCCATAATATTTTTGAACAAGCTATCCAACGATACCCCACGCTATGGGTTTAACGAGAAAAAAAATACATCCCCACTTTGGGTGTAGGGCAGGTACCCTAAAAAAAACTTGTTTCAAGATTTTATTCAACTGTTTTGTCGCCGTGATTTATATATCCATGTTGAATAACAGTTTTCTAGTAGTAAGGGTTACTGAGCCAAGCCCAAGACGGACAGACGGACGGACATGGCGAAACTATAAGTGTTCCTTGTTGGCTACGGAACCCTAAAAACCGTGTGTATTTATGTGAACCCTCACTCGCACTAAGGCAGTGTCACAGAATAATTAAAATTACTACGTACAGAAGGTTCTCTATTAACAAGTCCCCTGTTTAGGTATGCCGAACGCCGAACAAGCCTAAACGTGGCCGTCCCTTTCTATGGCATGCAACGCCCTGCATGCAGTAGCATCGCTAACATATCGGCCTTGTGGCGGCGCGATGAAATCACGGAGTTACCCGGCCAGAGTAGGGAAAGGGATTGCATTCCCTATAATCCACATGAGGAGGTTGAGCCCAGCGGATGACTCTATGCAGAGACTGAAGTGTATGAGATCTTTTTTGCAACTGTTGAAAATATTTTGCCTATATCGGCTAAAGTCTAACCCCCTTCATAAAACTTAAAATGCATCTGCTAAATAAAATGTGCTTTGTCCCTTTCCGGCGAACACAAATGTCAAAGTGACAGATAAAGACAAACTAATTTTGACGCCATTTTAGTTACAGCAGGCTTTTAGAACGTTTATGAATACGGCCGTTAGAGCATACATAACGCTAAAGGAGAAAATAAAACGCAAAGAAAAGCTTAACTACACACTCAAATACACACTTTCATAAATATTAAGTATAGTATCAATACATAGATACATACATACAAACTATAATACAATTATATAAATACTAGCTTCTGGCCGCGACTCCGTCCGCGTGGAACTCGTTTTTATCGCAGCTCCATACAAATTTTAACTCCCCATTTCACCCCCTTAGGGGATGATTACGGGGATAAAAACTATCCTATGTTACTCTCCATCCCTTCAACTATTTCCACTTAAAAAATCACGTCAATTCGTCGCTCCGTTTTGCCGTGAAAGACGGACAAAGAAACAAAGACACACATACACTTTCGCATAGATAATATTAGTATGGATATTACAGGACAAAAAGGCAACTTAAGGCAGCGACAAGTAATATTGTTTCAGCAGATTTTTAAAAATTTGAAGAGATTTTGCACATCTTATATGCAACGGCGAAGCATTCCACAAAGCAATGCAGCAGATGATTTTGAGCCTTTTATTTGTTATGATCTACTTCTGCCAAAGAAAAGCCTCTCTTTTCCAATCTTTCTACTATTGAGTATATGTAGCCCATCTTTTAACCCCCAAAACCCACAGGCGTCATTGTAATATTTAACAGGGGTTTTAAACATTTTTAGTTGGAATTATGTTGCATTTGTTTTTTGAAATAAAAAGCTACGATGCTACGGTAGCCTTCTGGTTCAGGTGCGATTCAAGCGGCGGTCGTGGGTTCAAATCACGGTTCGTACCAATAAAGCTTTTCGGAACTTAAATATGCACGGAATATTTACCGTTGGCTTTTCGGTGAAGGAAAACATCGTGAGGAAACCGGTCTCATCCCAATAAGATCTAGTTTTCCCTCTGGGTTGGAAGGTCAGATGGCAATCGCTTTCGTAAAAACTAGTGCCTATGACAGATCTTGGGATTAGGTATCAAAGCGGACCCCGGGTTCCTTAGGGCACAACCGGGAATAACGCCAGGAGGATTTCGAAACAAAAGAATTTCAACTCTATTTCTGGCTCTAAGTAATTCCTATTTCAATGCATTAAGCGTTGACCCTGAAAACTTACCCATAGTAACATTGGCGACTCCTTTCCCCTGGATAGGCAGTACAAGGACCCTGCCTTTCATCACGTAGTCCGCTATGAACTCCATCTTCGGAGTCAGGGAGTTGGTCACCAGCCTGTAATTCTTCAGGTCAGCTCTGTCAACGAGACCATGTTTTAAGGCATTACTATTTTAAGATGCACGGTTAGAATATGGTTACAAGATCGTTACGAAACGAACAGTCAATGTCATGCAGTACTTAGATCTGTCACAAAATTATCAGGTGACTTGAATATAACTTAAGTAAGGCTTAACCATACATGCTCAAATTGAACTGCCCTTTAAATTACATTTGGAAAACGCACCATCCCTTGGCAAACTGGTCAATTTTGTTTATTTTATTACACGTGTGGATAATCCTTAGGGATAATCCCACTTCCTAACAAAGTAATTCACGCCATGGCACTAGTAAAGAAAGCTTTTGATCACATGTTAATTGCCCTTAATTGCTTTCCGTTTGGGCGGCGAAGGCGATTTTGTAAAGGTAAAAAAGAAGCAGTGTTACGCCCTTTGTCCACCTACGCATTCGCATGCGGTAGCGAAGCGAAACGAAAGAGATGGCCAGATTGGATTCTTGCCCTCGCCGCGGCCATCTCTTTCGTTTCGCTTCGCTACCGCATGCGAATGCGCAGGTGGACTAAGGGCGTTATAGTGATAACACCGCTTGTTCGGTTGCCGTAGGTTTAAATAAACCGGCTTCCAAGTGCGTGAGTCAGAAGATCAGAGTTGAAAATAGTAGTGCAGTACGTACTTGTAAGTGGTAAGTATGGTCTCCGCTAGACCATGCAGCTGTATTTTCCTGTAGTTCTGTGCCAGTACCACGGGTCCTGCGCCGGATTGTATGTTGATGGCGGCCACAAGAAGCGGTTCTAATGATGGCACGGACAGGGCGGGGATGCCTGGAATGTCAAACAAGATGGCGGTTATGTGCATGTCGTTCGGAGGCGCTTTATTGTTTTCGGGATTATTCGGGACGGGTACTCAGGAATCCCACCTGTCTCAAAAACTACTAGGAAGAAAATCATTAGGAAGGCGTCGTCATTTTGAATGTAATATGGTTTATGTTTCATTTAAGATCTTGAATTAAGATGATACAAATGAAGAAAAAAAAATGATCAGGATGATTGCGCTTATTTGAGAAAATTTAGCTAGGTACTTTATTTACCTTCCTAATGAATTTCTTGGTTCAAGTTTTTTTTATCACTGTCAGAGGGAATGGGGAGTAGTCCCAACGCAGGCCCATTGAATTTCTTATGCAGGATTCTTTACCAAGTTTCCCTTCACCGATATAATGATAAATATATGCAGTAAATGACAAATTTATGCTTTTCCATAAACAATTTCGAGCCAAAAGTTCGAACCCGTGATCTCTGTCAGACAGCCGCACCCTTAAATCACTAAGCTACCATAGCTTCTATGAGACGAGGCCAGTGGCCAGCAGTGGGATGTATATGGGCTGATTATGAAACAAATGATTACCCTTCCTCATCTTCTTAAGAGCATCAGGCACAGCGGCTTTCAGGCACTCATTCAGTTGTGGGTCCTTCTGATGGCATCGCACGAAATCCCCGGCTGAAACCAAAATGTTATATAAATTAGTCAAAGTTATTAGGGTAGTGCTAAAGAGTGACAAACCTATAGGCGAAATAAACGTTTTAGTAAAGAGAGTGATATCCACATGGCGAGAAATGCTTTTGCAAAAAGCCCTTCTCAGGGCTCTTGGACTAAAGATGTCAGACCATCAGTCCGCATCCTGCAAGTTAATATTGAAGGCATAAGTTCAGCCAAAAGTGACTATTTGCAAAGGCTTTTGCACGAGATGAATATCGACGTGGTCAGCATTCAGGAAACCCACACGAAAGATGACCCCGATCTCGAAAGAAGAGGCCGATTATCGGGGTATACCTTAGTTAAAGCTGTTCACCACCCTCAGTATGGGATAGCCACCTACACTAAGTCGAGTTTAAGCGGCGTCCAGCTGGTAGACACCAGTGACCAAGACCTTATCTTCACAATCACAATTCGAGTCAATGATCTTACGGTGACTAACGTGTACAAACCACCAAACGTGAAATGGCCATCAAGCGTGCTACCAGGTTTCTACCACCCTTCCATATACACCGGAGACTTCAATAGTCACCACACGAACTGGCGTTATCAAAGTGCTGACGAAAATGCTGAAGCACTTGCACTCTGGGCGGACCTATGTGACCTTCACCTGCTGTATGACGCCAAAGACAGGGGAACTTTTCACTCTGCAAGATGGAAGAGAGACTACGGTAGCCTAGTGGTTCAGGCATGCGGCTGTCAAGCGGCGGTCGTGGGTTCGAATTCCGGCTCGTACCAATGAGTTTTTCGGAACTTATGTACGGAATATTTACCGTTAGCTTTTCGGTGAAGGAAAACATCGTGAGGAAACCGATCTAATCCCAATAAGGTCTAGTTTTCCCTCTGGGTTGGAAGGTCAGATGGCAGTCGCTTTCGTAAAACTAGCGCCTATGCCAAATCTTGGGATTAGGTGTCAAAGCGGACCCCGAGCTCCATTAGGGGCATAACCGGGAACAACGCTAGGAGAATGATGAAGATGGAAGAGAGACTACAACCCTGACTTGACCTTTGTTTCGAAAGACCATCTTGACCAGCCGCTACCTACCACCCGCGTAGTTCTAGGAAACTTCCCAAATAGTCAGCACAGAGCCATTGTCACAGAAATAGGCCTCAAGATTCCATTGACGAACTCCATACCTGTGCCTCGGTGGAATTTTAACCGTGCGAATTGGGACGGCTTCAAGATGAACCTGGACACAGAACTTATAGCTGCTAACTTGGAACCCGTTTGCTCAAATTACTGTAAATTTCTGGATCTAGTCATTAAAATAGCCAAAGTCAATATCCCGAGGGGCTATAGAGAAGAGTATGTGCCAGGCTGGAACTCGGTTAGCGAAAGAATATACAAAGAATACAAGGAAACGGAGGATCACAGTGCTGGTGCGGCATTACTTCAGTCGTTGGACCAACACAGGCAGGAGAAGTGGAAATCCACAGTTAGCAACATGAACTTCAAAAGATCTAGCAGGAAGGCCTGGAGACTCCTACACCGTCTGTCAGGGAAACAACACCTACAAAGGCCTGCTGTGAATATTAAGCCAGACACTATTGCTAATCGGTTAGTTGACGTGACGAGAGTAAAGCGAGAAAAACATTTCACGAGGCAAGTCAAGAAAACCTCGAAAGATGTTCGAAGGCGTGTCCCAACAGGCCAACACATCTCAAGACCCTTCAGTGTGGGCGAATTTGTGGATGCCATAAAACTCCTAAAGTACGGCAAAGCAGCAGGACCAGACAACATGTTCAACGAATTCATTCGAGCAATGGGTCCTGCAAGCGTGAACTGGCTTACCGCCTTCTTCGACCATATTGTGCAAAATAACCGCCTTCCAAAGGAGTTCAAGCTCTCCAATGTCATCGCAGTTTGAAGCCCGGGAAAACTGACGACCAACCTGAAAATTTCCGGCCTATCTCCCTTCTCAGCTGTACCTATAAGCTTTTAGAGCGCCTTGTTCTATCTAGAATCACGCCTTACATAGAGGCCGTCATCCCGCCAGAGCAAGCTGGTTTCAGAAGAGGAAGAAGCTGCACAGACCAGGTCTTGGCTTTAACTACCCATATTGAAGCTGGGTTTCAAAGACAATTGAAATCCACTGCAGTCTTTATAGACCTGACTGCAGCCTATGATACTGTCTGGAAACAAGGGCTGATATACAAGGTTCTCAAGACAATCCCAAGCAGAGAAATTGCAGACCTCATTTCCACTATGCTTAGCGATAGAGAATTTGAGGTCCACCTAGGAGACGCTAAAAGCCGTAAACGAAAACTGAACAACGGCCTACCACAGGGTTCAGTACTTGCCCCAAGTCTCTTCAATCTTTATATTCACGACTTGCCGCCTACTGAGTCTACCAAATTTGTGTACGCCGATGATATAGCACTTGTTTACCAAAGTAGAGATTTCAAGTCCGGTGAGGAAGTGTTGTCATCCGATTTGGAGCAGCTCAATAAGTACTTCAACGCGTGGCGTCTGATACCAAGCGCAAGCAAGACGGAAGTGGCCTGCTTCCACCTTAACAACCGGCTCGCCAGGTACCAGCCAAGCGTCTCCTTCGGAGAAGAGTTGCTGAAGTACAACCCATTTCCGAAATACCTTGGGGTGACCCTGGACAGAACTTTGACATACAGGGAACACCTCCAGAAAGTGGCTCTAAAGGTTGCCTCGCGAAAC
Organism: Epinotia ramella; assembly: GCA_947578815.1. Classification (NCBI taxonomy): domain Eukaryota; kingdom Metazoa; phylum Arthropoda; class Insecta; order Lepidoptera; family Tortricidae; genus Epinotia; species Epinotia ramella. Next base: position 23,785,697 of record OX388216.1, read on the forward strand.
AACATCCTCCACAAACTTTGCGGTACTACGTGGGGTGCATCCGCTGATTGCCTGCGCACGACGGCTATATCGCTAGTCTTCTCTGTCGCCGAATACTGCGCGCCAGCGTGGCTGGGTAGCGCACACGTAGGAAAAGTAGAGACCAAATTGAATGAGGCTATGCGATGTGTATCAGGCACAATTAAATCCACCCCGCTTCATTGGCTCCCGGTTCTCAGCCATATTGCTCCACCACACCTCCACCGACAGCAAGCGCTGAAGAGAGAATCAGACATGATACATTCGCAACAGTCTCTACCTATTCACCAGTCTTTCTGCTACCCTCCCGCACAGCGGCTTAAGTCTCGACATCCTGCTTGCGTTGCAGCACAAAAGTTGAAAAGTTTTGACCTCAGACAGAGTTGGAAGGACGAGTGGAATGCCCAAGCAACTGGGACTGTCCTGCAAGCCATCGATCCCACGGCTAAGCCTGACGGCTTCAACCTGCCACGCAAACTCTGGTGCCGCTTGAACCGATTGAGAACTGGCCACGGACGGTGTAACTATTTCCGGCACAGGTGGGGCTGGCGGGACTCCGCGCTCTGCGACTGTGGCCAGGAGGATCAAAACATAGATCATATCATACAACGCTGCCCCCTGCACTCATACTCGGGGCGTCCAGAAGATCTGTATAAGTTAACACCTGACGCTATCACGTGGCTCGGGACACTGAATGTGGACTTATAATTTTTATTGCATGAAACGTTTATGTATACACGCCATACGATTAAATAAATAAAATAAAGTTATTTATTCTTCAATTTCGGCATATTACATAAACCTATGAATGTCGATAAACTATCACCGGTTCCGAGAAGAATAACTCAGCGAATAGGTAACGTAAATTTTTATATTCACGGCCGTTCCATTCTGATGGTTTTCTATCCGTTCGGATATCAAACGGGCCGCCCCACTATCTTCAAAGCTTCAAATGCTACAGTTTTGACGTCCATGGACCGATTTTGGCGGTATTCGGCTTGAAGCGCTCCTGAATGCCCAATATCATGAATAAGCCGCTAATCCTTGGGATTAATGTGAGACGGATGTTTCACCTTCAAATTAGATTTTACTGTATAGCACATTCTTTGACAAGCTAACTTGGCACTTGGAACCGAGCGTACCAAACACGTTGAAATAATTTAAACAGAACATGGGAAAAATCGACCTGGCCGGGCTCAATCCAGCCACAGAAATTCGAAGGTGGCCTATCTCCATCTCAATCGCACTTATATTACCTGAGTGACAGGGATGCGTGTATACGAACTGTGAGTTTCGATTTTCGTGGTGCAAGCATGTGCCGACGAATTGTGCCTGTCAATTTTGAATGCGAAACGCATATCCAATGTAGCCTAAGGCCGAGTTAAATACATCTCATTCAGATTTTCGTTTTAGTGTTGCGAATGGGATCTCAGCACGTGCCTGGCCCTTAAATTGGCACATTTAGTGATCAAACTTGGATGCCCATTCTCTTTACGAGCTCTCTAACCTCCATTAAACGTGGGTCAGGATAGGCTTGACCGTCAGCGAAGGATTGTGTTGACCTAAATAGACACCAATGCGCTCAATAAGTATCCGTAATTTAGGCTTCCAAATGTTCCAATCATCATAAACTTAAGAGCTGGAAGCTGTCGAAGGAGTAATCTCCATGTATCTCTTTCTTAAGCCTTTTTTTGACAACTTCCCCAGCGCCGTCCCTCTCTTCCACCTTTCTTGTTATTGCCCTTCCACAATGGTTTAATGTACGTGTTAGTCGTGTCGTAAAACATCTTTCCTCTTCTAATTTCAAAAGTTATCAGCAGGCACCTGCTGTCTTTCACTATGTTAAGTAGTTTAAGTATCTATTCTTTCGATTTTTTCTCAGACCAGCCACTCTACCCCATCTGCCATTAGGCTTCTATATAAAAAAACATAAAATAGATTGTTAAAATTTTAAAGTTTTGCGGTTTCTATTGAAAATCAGCATCATAGTGTCCGTGACAACACGCCGGACGAGTGTCCAATTTTGCAATAGAAATGAGTAGTAAGTGGTTTTTCCTTTTGTCTATTTGTATATTCTTGAAATAGGCACGATGTGCATACAAATCGCAGAACACTGTATTTATCTGAATATTATGGGTTCAGGACGATTGACCCACAGTTTCGAAACTCCACAATTATATATATATATTATATATATATATTTTTTATTTAATAGCACGATAGTGGCAAACAAGATAATATCGCGGTGTTTTGCCCTTAGGGTGATAATCGTTTGACCGTCTTGTGTTATTTACAGTGATCGGAATAGGTAGTGCCATTTCACGGGAACTCGGTGCGTAAACTTAGTATGGACATAGCTTTTAACCCCGGGATTTCATATGAAAAATTTTAAGTTTATGTTTAGTTCAGAAATGTTATGTGTGATTTTTTTTTGGTTACTATAGAATATGGCATCGACAAAATATGAAGTAGATACACTAACTTTGACATCCATGCAAACAAAGAAAATAAGCACGTCTTATCAGTTATCTTTTTGCATTTGCATGTTGTTTTTCTAAGTGCATTCTTAAATTATCTTTACCTGGTTCGACCTTGGGATAACTTTCTATTGTTTACCTCTATGAAGAGCTCGGGGCAGGGTGGGACAGTAGCAACAGATGCCAATATTTGTCATGCTATCTCTTTTTAGTTGAAAGATAATGTTTTAAACAAGGCAAGTATTTTAAGATTACTTATGTTCTTCTGTTCGTTAAGTTCGCACGTATTACTCATGGTTGGTTCAATTCGACTTTGGCTTGTTTACCGGACTTTGTGATCGATCATCTTATTGTGACGACGTTGGCTATCCCTAATTGGACTCTGATTTACTTCTGATTGGACTAAGTGGAACTTCTTATCTAGCTAAACATGCCTCGGCGAGCTAAGGAAGAAACTATTCTGAGTTGGATTGCATCCTATCCCGACTTAGAGTTTGATTCAACAAGACATTTAATACATTGTACTAAATGTGACGTTAATATTGGATGCAGAAAGAGTACAATGAAGCGACACATCGAAGGACCTGTACACAAAGGATTACATCACCAACCAAATGAAAGTTTTTACTTTGATCTGATCGAGTTCCTCATACTTTGCAATATCCCATGGGTTCAAATCGAAAATCCAGCATTCACAACCTTCTTCCAGAAGTATTTTTGCTGCACTTGTACAAATCAGCCTCTACGTACTCTACCCAGTGAATCGACAATAAGAAAAGTATACGTGGACAAGTTTTATCAAGCCAGAATAGCAGCTATACGCAGTGAAGTGGCAAATAAAAAAAATGGATTTCGTTAGATGAAATGACAGACTTTCTAGGCAGATACGTGGTCCATTTCTTGGTGAAACCTTTGGATGCAACCGTTTCTCATAAAACTTATTTAATGGCGTGTAAAGTGCTCACGGTAGTGAATGGGGAGACTATTGCTAAGTTTGTAACAGACTGCTTAGAAAAAATGTGGGGAGAAGGCTATGAAAATCAACTCGATAATGTGCTTCTCTTATGTACTGACAGCGTTGCGTATATGTTGAAGGCGGGGCGAATTTTAAAAAGTGTGTTACCGAATATGAAACACGTTACATGCTTAGCTCATGCTCTGCATCGTGTGGCAGAGCAAATAAGATGTCAATATCCGGACGTAGACACCCTGATAGCTAACTTGAAAAAAGTATTTTTAAAGTCTCCTAGTAGAGTGCAACTGTTAAAGGAAATGTATCCAAATTTGCCTTTACCTCCTAAGCCAGTAATTACAAGGTGGGGTACTTGGCTCGCTGCAGTATCTTACTACGTGAAGTATTTCACTGAAATAAATACGGTTTTGTCAAGATTAAGAACATCAGATGCTGTTTCAATTAAAAAGGCTAAAAAAGTGCTTGAAAAACCCAACATAAAAAAAGAATTAGATTATATCCACGAAAATTTTAATAAATATAATAGAGGTGGCCTTAACTCGTTTACAGGAACGAAATATGTCAATGGTCGATGCCTTAATCGATTTTGATCAAGTTAGGATGGTAATCAATTGGTCTAATAGTTTACCCATAGAAAACAAATTTGAAGGGGTTATGGCTCGAAACCCGGATTTATATACTATAAGAGAATACGCAGGAGATATTTCAAAAGAAACCGCATCTGAACATATTTCCTTTTACAAATTTGCCCCGCTGACATCAGTAGAGGTTGAAAGATCGTTTTCCACATATAAATGGATATTAGACGTCAAGACAAATAGACTGACAGTTGAAAACATTGAAAAAATAATCGTTTGCTATTACAATTTTAAAGAAAGCAAGGAATAAACGATGTAAAATAAAATCTGTAAAGTTTGACTGGAAGAGATCACTTATAGGTGATAAGACGCTTATTCTTTACCTCTATTTTTGTGTATAATTTGTTGTATTGTATAATTTTAATTTGTATGGTAAAAAATAACGAATGTTTTAATAACGTTGATTTAATATATATGTGTACTAATGTTGATGTTTGACGATTTATTTTATGATTGTAATTTGTAACTGTTAAAAGTTATGTTGAATAAATAATTGACGTATTTATAATGACATTTTTTTATTATTTTGCATCTTCTTAATTTAGGTCAATAATATTCACTGTGAAAAAATACGAGTCCCGAAATCCCAAGGCTTATCCATGTTATGTTTAATGTTTAAGGTCATTCACCCGAAATGGCACTACCTATTCCGATCACTGGTTATTTATAGGATGAGGCTCGTTGCAAGGTAGAAAGCAAAATAGTCCTAAGTGGAACACCACAAACGCAGGTGATTGTACTTATGTGTATCTCAACTTTTTTCCATCAGTTGCCATAGAGTCAGATTTTAAAACAGCGATTTTATTGGATTTTTAAGTTAACCAAAACGGGATTCCTTGTCTTTCATCGCCTAGAATTATTGTTACAAGTCAATATTGAGACCATTTTTCTAAAAAACTGTCAAATCTTAATTTTAAAATGAGATCTTGTTGGTTGTATATTTAAATAGTCTTTTTTGTTTGATAATATTTCTTAAATTGTCTGTTCGTTTTTTGTTTGATTTTATTTTCATTTTGTTTATTGCTGCATCCTCATGGAAGACCAAGCGCTGGCTGCCAAGCCAGCATCATGTTGAGTTTTAAAATGTCCTTAATATCGAATCGACGAATAAATCTATTTATATTGAACCTGTTCACAAAATTTCACGGGAATCGGTTGAGTAATGTGACCATCCGGACAAACGAAAGAATTTTGGCATCCCAAGCAAACCTTTGAATCTTTCAAGCTGAAACGGAGAATTTCGTAACCTTTTTTTTTTTTTTCTTTTTTCTCACATACTTTTTTGGAGATTCCTCCACTCTGTGCACATGGACGCCGGGCGCGTCAACCCTACGCGCCGGGGGAAATTTCATAAGCCTCGCTCGCTCGTTCAACAAGAGATAGTTGATTGAACCACAAATGTCTATAAGTACATTATGTTCTCTCAATATGCAGATGCCTTCCAAACCCACTTCCTCGCTGAACTTGACCCGCCGCCGCCGCTACATTTATCGCTTATCGCTTGCGCAATCAACTTTCGACGTTACGTGCGCCTGCGCCGGCGCCGCTGAGTTACGTCTCGCCGCTTTGTAGCGTTGCGTGGAATGAGATAATAGTTACATCTTTTGTTGCATTGCGTTTACGCCTTGGATTTCATATTGAAAGGATGCTTAAAATATGCCTAATTGTGTTATTTAACTTTTTTCGTTAATTGGAGTCTCCTTTGATTTTAGAAATACGACACTATTGACTCTACTCGTATTTTGATTGCTTGCGGTAAGGTTGAATAAAAAAAATCACGTGAGGAAATCGAGAAGATTTTATTGATAGAGGAAAGTCATATCTCTAGGTGGTAAGTTGGTGCGTCTATGCCTCTTCCTCTTCAGTAACATTTCCGCCTATACTAGGGTAATTCCGGGGTAGATGGCCTTAAGGGGGAGATGGTCCATCGAAATATTTCATGGAAACAGTGACTTGATTTCGCGAGTTTTTGTTTATTTCGCTTCGACGGGTGCAATTAACAATTAGCCGAAAAAAAGCACAAAGTAAGAAAATCGTCTTTATTTTTTATACTAGTGTCAATATTTTTTGGAGAGGTTATGTTTTACCTGGTTATGATGTTAGTTTCTCAAAATATTGCTTTTTTGTATTTTTTTTTTCAGAGTATATGAGTGTCTCATTGTTCTAAGGTCAGATTTTGGCAAGTCGTGTCATGACTTGTTTTTATTTTAGGTGTGGTCATCTCTCCCGCAAGAAAAAGAGAGATGGCCACTGGCTAGTTTTAGTCGGTATGCCATATGATATGATGCTGAATGAGTGTCTAAAAGGAAAGAAGAGTATATAAACGGAGAGGATAAAACAATCCAGGAAAGCTAACAAGAAAAAAATATCCAAAACTGCCAGCTCGGTGTGTAATTGAAAGAAACTGTTGCTGCTGTAGGGATAATTATTATACCTAAGTTATCTCACACGTGCTTAAGAATAAAAAACTTAACGAAAAACATACTAACTGAGAGAGTAAAGTTATGGCCATCTTTCCTGTAAAGGTATGGTCATCACACCCGTACACCTTGGGAAAGATAGCCAATCGTGATTTGTTTCAACAGTTCTTTTAGAGGTGATATTATACTTTTTTTGTTTAATAAAAAATAAAAAAGTACTTATTTGTAATATTGTAAGCCTTTATTTTAACAATGTTCCAAAAAAACTATGGTCAACTACCCCGGACTTACCCTAGTAAAAAACTTTAAGAAAATGTGTCAATAACGTGGTAGGTAGGTAGTAATAAATACCTTAAATTTGGATATTTTTTTCTAAAAAACAGTAATATTGTACCTAACAAAAAAGTAATAGATGCCCTTGAAAACGCCTAGCAATGCTATTCGTTGGTTTTTTCCTCGCTCACCGTCACCGCCTCGCAACCTTGCACTGCTGTAGACTAGACAACCCTTACAGGGCAACACTGTTGGACCAAATGTTGCCGCGTAATTCAACCTCGTGGATTCAGCTTGCTTGCTTGTCAGGCTAGTATAAATCCGACTAATATTATAATTGCGAAAGTTTCGATGTTTGGATGTTTAGATATTTGGATGTTTGTTACTCAATCACACTTAAACGGCTTAACCGATTTGGATGAAATTTTGCACAAATATCGTTAGTTGTTAGGGTAAAGTATAGGATAGTTTTTATTCCGGGTCCACGCAGACGAAATCGCAGGCGGAAGCTAATAGGTAAATAATAAATATTAGCGGTCAATCTAACACGAATCGACCCAGTCCCATAGTAAGCTCAAAAAGGCTTGTGTTATGGATACTAAATGACGATATTTTTAATTGATATAAATACTTAAATACATAGAAAATGTCGAAGAGAGTTTATAGCCTGGATTAAATATATAGTTGGATTATATAGGATAGTTTTTCCCAGGTTCACGCAGAAGAAGTCGCGGGTGGAAGTTAGTATTTTATATTATAATATTATAGTCTGTTGCGTGGATAACTAGTTAATAAACAGCTCAAACATCATTAACTTCCAAGGCAATGGTGTGCGGCGTGCAGCAAAACAAACAGATCAATAAATAAACTTAACGTATTTGCAATCACGTTTTGTTAATACAATCAAATACATATCTATTTATATGAAAATCGCTAAATATTATGACGCAACTGGCCTATGTTGAGTTAGGTTAGGCATATTACGTAGGTTAAATAACTTCCTACAGACTAGTTACGCCCTGCGGGCTCGCTCGTGTGGCACGATCGGTGTTATTCACTGGTTTACATAATTGACAGCGTTTCCTGGGGTCGTGGGTTAAGATGTAATACTTGTAATACCAGGTTTATTGTGCTGGTAAGGTGAGCTTGCTTATCATCGCGCGTTTACCTATAGCATTGCTGCCGTTCTGAAACAGATACGCTTACGTTGGTTAGGGCACGTGTAAAGGTACGACCACACCGCTGCTCAAAATACGCTAACGCAGCGTAAACGCAGCGAAATTGAAGAATACGTGACGCATTCGAAACGTCAACGCGTATACGCAGCGTTACGCACCGGTGTGGTCGCTCCCAAGCATGGAGCCTTCTCGATTGCCACGAAAAACTACAAAATAGCGCACACTAAATTCGGGCGACGCTAAATGTAACATAACATGGCGTCTTTTAGGATCGACCCCACAACCTTAGAAGAACATTCTCAAGATCGAGACCATTGAAGGGAGACTCAACGCAATGGAGTGGTGGAACACGACAGAGCTTGGTTCGATCTCTTACCCTACAGGCGTGAACTAAGACACCAACGTGCTGCTTTTCCTCTTTCATCTCCGGGCAGGACATTTACTAGCCGATATATTGGTCTTGCGACGAGCTCGGCATCAAAACGCGGTCCTTCCACGTAGTCAAACTATTTTGTCCAACTGGTTTGACCACGAGGAATTATGCTTCCTCGTGGTGAGGCTCTCCAGCTCTGTACCCAACGTGTCCTCAGCTTCTTTGGCCATCTGGTCAGCATGTCTAGCACACGACGGCCGCGACATACTCTCGATTTTTATCGCACTATACCTCTTCTTCTAAGTGTTCTTCTAAGTGGGATAGTGCGAGAAAAATCGAGAGAGCTCGCGCGCCGTCGCGTGCTAGCCGTGCAGGTCCGGACCGCAAAGCTTGGGAAAGCTAATCATCACCGGCCGCATGCGTTGGGCGGACACGGTAACATCTGTGGCCAGAGCCACACTCCAGGCCAGCATGCATCAAGCCCAGGAGCGAGCAGCTTGGAAAGTGATGGTTAAGAGCTCCCACAGCCGTCACGTCCCTCAGCCATGAGGATACAACAAGGAAGAAGAAGAAGAAGAATAATGGTCTTACAAGCCACAATACAATACAAATACTCTTTATTGCACACCTGACACAAACAAAGCAGCAAGAGAGACAATACAATAACATGTAGGTAGACCACCACGCCACGAAGCCACGTATGTAAGTGCCGCTCCTCTAATATGGAAGCTGTTTAAATCGTCTTTTCATAGATGTATAAGGCCAAAGCAGATGAAGGCGAGTTTCAGAAATAGAATAAGAAAGAGATAAGAAATACTCCCGAAGATGTTTTATGTTGACAGTGAGGGACCCACGGGTGGTCTGTAGCTATGAACACAACCAATCCTCAAATCAATACAGGGTCTGCAACGCGCTTGCGTTTATGCTGGAATTGCAAGCGTCTATAAGCTACGATGTCTGTTTACCAACGGGCAGACCGTATGCTTGTTTGTAACCGTCGTAGTGAAATAAAAAGCGGCCAAGTGCGTGTCGGACCACGCACAACGAAGGGTTCCGTGCCTATTAAAAAGGTCGTATCGTTACTAAAATCTTATGGCACTTACGTCCTTTTCTTTAAGGAAGGCAGTTTTTTAGAAATATCTCGAAAACCTTTGAACCGATCTTGTTCAAAACAATTTTTGCTGAAGGAATTTAATAAGCCCTATGTCCATGATTTTTTTCATATTTTTAAAATACACGGTTCAAAAATTAGAGGGGGGGACACAATTTTAGTGACTTTCGGGCCGATTATCTCCGACTCTATTCACTTAATCAAAAAAATTGCTGCGAAATCTTACATTTATTTCGAAAGGCCTATCGATTGATGTGTCACACGTAGGCTTGCAATGAATTTCTTTTTTTTGACTTTCAGTTCTATGTATGGAGTGCACCCCTAAAAAATTATTTTTTTGTAATTATATTCAAAATTATGTACTGGCTAACAAAATACACCTATCCTCAAAATTATATTCAAATACTCCTTATAGTTTTCGAGTAAAATGCCTGTGACATACGGACGGACAGACAGACAGACATACAGACAGACATGACGAATCCATAAGGATTCCGTTTTTTGCCATTTGGCTACGGAACCCTAAACAGGAAGAAGTTCGGAGCAACTGAAGATTGTGACAAAAAGTGGAAACAGCATGTGGAGAGGATGGATGAGGAACGATTAACAAAAAAAGTGTATGAAGGAAAAGTGATTGTAGGTCCATTCTGAAGCATTGATTTAAATCGTAATAGATAAGTTGTTCCGGATATAACAAACATGAAACGTTACAATCCTCCTCGCCTTGCTCTGTTGGTGGTGTACTAAAGTGCTGATATGGGGTGGGAATGAGCACGAGGCCAGTAGTTAAAAAAATCTTGATTTAATTTATGTTTATGCCTCCTAGCTTCCGCCCGCGACTTGGTCGGCGTGGACCCTGGACAAAAACTATCCTATATTTGAAGTCAGGCTATAAACTATCTTCTCTATTGTCTCTATATCTATTTATACACATTATGTATCTGATAGCTACAAGTAATATGCGTCTATGTTGTAGTAAAACTATAAAGTTACTGTTAATGTTTAAATTGGTCAACTCCCATATTACAGTGGGCTACCTACATTACACTGCTTTAGTGGTCAACAAACGCCCTTGAAATCGTCTTGACACGCCATGCTAATGGCTGCCGAAATTGGGACCACAAAAGAATTCCGATCAGGGCTGGGAACAAAAGGGGCATTAGCATGCTGGTGAAGGCTTGTGTGGCAAGGAATAATAATGTGTGGGAAAATCATGTTAAGATGAGAAGTTATAGACCATACTATAGCTTATAATAATAACTTATCATCTTAAAATTATTTTCTTTCATCCTATAATCGTCACTATAGTTTTACTAGCTAAGGTCCGCCGAAATCTCCGTCTTTGCTAATGTCGGCCAAAATTTCAGCCTAGGTTTCGGTCTCTTATATTTAGGGTTCCATACCCAAAGGGTAAAACGGGACCCTATTACTAAGTCTCCGCCGTCTGTCTGTCTGTCTGTCCGTCTGTCCGTCTTTCACCAGGAATCTCATGAACCGCGATAAGGGATGATTCCCAGAATATACATTATCATAATGTCCTTCATTCAGAGTATTGAGACCCTTTCAGCGATTAAAGACTACAAAGGTAATAGATAGAGTTATGGATTAAAATACACATTACAGCTCATCTAATTATTTAACCTTATGTAAAAAAACATCACCTGATACCCCTTGTTAAGCGTCGTGAAATTTCTGATGTATTATACTTGTTAAATATAATAAGAAGCAATGTTGACTGTCCTAATTTACTTGGTAAAATTCATTTCAATACTCCCATAAGAAGTTTCCGCCATTTTCGTCCTATTAGCATGTTCCATGTTTCCACTAAATATAGAAAGAATAGTTATTAGTGCAGAGCAGGCAGGAGTTTAAACGAAGTTGTAGTTAAATTAGATATAGACATATTTTGTGATAGAATTCAAGCAATAAAATCTAAACTGACAAGATTCTTCATGTGTGATACTTCAGGTGTAGACTCGGGTTACTAGAGTTTATATATATTCTAATTTATTAACTACCTTGTACTTGTATATTCCCATTGCCATGCTTGCTATTGGTGCGCGATTGGTTACTGTGCGTAATGTACGCTAAGTTTAAGTTTGGCTATAGATTTATTTGTGTTAGTTTGTTTCTATAAGTGAGAACCTGTAATTGGCTATATGGTTTTATTATTTTGTCTATCAATATGTTGCGCTGTTGGTTTTCCATGTATCAATAAATAAATAAATAAATAAATAAAACAAAATTCGAAACCGTACAATCATTTATTTACACCACGACGGTGGCAAACAAACATACGGCGACCTGACCGCTTGGCCGTAAACACGGATGAGATTATTCATGATTATTCTAGCATTAAGTGCAGTTGTTTATGGAACTATTATGCACTTTAACTTGGATTACGTGCAAATTGTATTCTGATATTAATAATTCTGTTATAATCACTAGTAGTAACTAAGCAATGCACCAAGGTTCTTCGTCAGCGATAAATTCAAATGTATGTAGAGGATTGTGTACTATCTTAGCATCCACGGTTTCATAATATTGACAAATAATAAGTTTCTTTAATTTTTGGTACAAGCTTTTGTTGCAGACTGTACTTTTTTGTATACCGAGACTGTATCTGAGACGATTCTATGCAAATAACCATCTAAAACTAGCCATATTTATTTTGTATTTTGCTCTCTTTGTACACTTGTACAGATACGTAGGTTAAGTATTTGGAACAACGAAACTGGGTCCTGTAACACAGGGTTTCCTAGCTCAGGACACAGGGTCGTGATTTATATTGTAATGTTGCTCTTATTGTATAAGAGCTACATTACAAACTTTTTTCATTTTCATTTCAATTTCATCATAATATTTTAGATGATATATTATATCATCTAAAATATTCTAAACACTAACAACAACAAATGAAAAAATCCAAGTGGTGGTAATTGGGGCAAAGGGGCAACCGAGGAACGCCATTTTTTCATGAAACTTGCAAGGTGTCAAAAAGCCCTCGGTGTTGTCTATGGTCAACCAATTTAAAAACAAATGAAGTATAGATTTATTTTAGGAACAAATAAAAACATAATAAATAAAAAACGAAGAAACAATAAATTCATTACAACATTTAAATTGACCTAAAGAACCTATAAACCTGTCATAGCAAAAATACCCCGTCCTGCAGTTCCGTCTGCGGCATGGAGCCCAAACGTTACCTCTCTGTATTGCTAATTAAATACGTTGCGAGAGGTAAGCGTCAGTCCTATAGTCACCTGCAACCAATTAGACAAATAGGCCGTATACTAGTTTGCCACCGTCATCGTACAAAAAAATCACTGATCATCTGCATGATCTTAGATCATCTAGCAACGTATTGTTATCTGGATCGATTACCTTACAATGTATATCTAGATGGAAGCGCGTGCGTTAAACTCCAATCTAAGCAATCGGCACGTATTAGATAGAACATGTCAAGTCAGTCATTAAATAATAACTAGGCTACGATATCGACATAAAACAGGGATGTTGAATGATATAGTCGAATCAGCAACTTTTCACATTACATTTATTTCATTTAATTTTAATCCAATAACAATATACATTGCATTTGAACATATCACAAAATAATAATGCTAGGTAAATAATTAATAAATAATTATCTTATCTTATATTATTTTATCTTATCTTATCGTATCTTATCTTATCTTATATTATCTAAATATATAAAAGAAGAAGTCCTGATCTACCATCAACGCACAGCCGAAACTACTGGGGCTAGAAACTTGAAATTTACACCAGAACTTTCTTTTATGACGTAGGCAAAGGATAAGACGGGATTTTTGGAAATTCCATCCCTAAGGGGGTTCAATGGGGGTGCAAAGTTTGTATGGGAGAAACATATTTTATTGAAGTAGAGACTTGAAACTTTCTAGGAAGATTACTTATTAAGATTCAAAAAAAGTTCTTTCAGCGTTTTAAAAAACTCCACCCGTAAAAGGGTTAAATAGGGGTGCAATGTTTGTATGGGGAAAACATTATTTTTTGAACTAGAGACTTGAAACTTTATAGAAAGATAACTTATTAGAATAAAAACAAAGAACTTCCTGCATTTTAGAAAATTACACCTTTAAGGGGGTTAAAAAGGGAGGAATAGTTTGTATGGAATAACTTTGTTTTTTAGCTAGAGACAAACAATTTTGTAGGAAGATTAGTAATTTAAATATAAACGAGTACTTCCAGCGTTTTAGAAACGTCTATCCCAAAGGGAGTTAAAAAGGGAGGCAAGGTTTGGGTGAGAAACACTCTTTTTTGACTTTGAGACTTAAAACGTTGTATAAAGATTTCTTATCAGAATAACAAAAAAGTTCCTTCAGCATTTTGGAAACGTTCCACCCCTAAGGGGTAAAGCGGGATTCAAAATTTATATGGAGACCAAGAAAATGTTATAGTAAGAGATTTGTAACTTCGGTCTTAGCCTGTATGTTAAAAGACTACAAAACTGATTTCAGAGTTTTTTCAAATTCATCCCCTGTAGGGGTTAAAGGGGGTTCAAAGTTTGTATGGAGATCAAGACATTTTTAAAGTAAGAGATTTGTAACTTCTGTTATAGACTGTTTGACATTGATTCCATAAGGGGTTAAAAACGTTCATCCCCTAAATGGGCTGAAAGGAGTTGGACGTTTGTACGGAGAACAAGACAATTTTAAAGTAAGGGATCTGTAACTTCGGTTAAAGACTAGCCCCTTTATCCATAAAACTTAAAATGCCTCTGCTAAATAAAATGTGATTTGTTCCTTTCTTACGTACACAAATGTCAAAGTGACAGATAAGGACAAATGAATTTTAACGCCATTTTAGTTAAAACAGGCTTATAGGACGTTTAGCCGTAGGAAACTAATTACAGCGTTTCTTAAAATTCATCCTCTAAGGAGGATAGAAAGGGTGGAAAGTATTTATGAGGAACAAAGTAAATTTTGAACTGAGGGAATTCTTAGGTCATACATACTATAATAGCTTCCGCCCGCAACTTCGTCTGCATAAAACCCCGGACCCGGGATAAAAACTATCTTATATTTTAATCCAGGCTATAATTTATCTTCGTGCAAGGTTTCATCCAAATCGGTTGAGCCGTTTAAGCGTAATTGAGTAACAAATATCTAAACTTCCAAACTTTCGCATTTATAATATTACGAGTAGTAGGATGGTCAGCCATTTTAGAATTAGATTTATTAATCAAATACATAATCCGACTGATAGCAGAAAAGTAGGTTAGGTTAAGTTAGAACCACTACCCTAACAGAACCGAACAGCTACCAGAAATGTAGATTAGGTTAAGTTAGAACTGCGATGCTCCTAGAACCGAAAAGAAGGTAATGTTTCATTTAACCTGCAGATTATTTTGTTAATTTAAAAAGTTTATTTTGGATAATAAAATAATTTATTCTCTAACACCGTCAAATGGGGACGGCGGATGGAGATGGAAAGTTCTACGTCTTTTAGCATTAGATAAGTTTGCTTTCAAAACTATACAGGTCGCCCGGACTAACGTGAGTAAAACTGCTGGACGGAGATAGGCAAAAACTTCCAGTAATGTAGCTTTTATACAATTTAAGCAGAAACGTCTGGGGAGATATTTATAATTGTAAAAACAGAGTTCTTAATTTTAATTTAGCAATTTTAACTAATGAACTCATCGCACTGTTGCCTTTTACGCTTAATCCCTGAACGGATTCCGGATTTAGATGAAATTTTTCGTACAGATAATTTGAGACCCTTGGAAAGATAATTATAGGATAGTTTTATCTCGGAAATCTTCCCTTAAAATGGTAGAACATTGTTTGGGTCGGCGATAATTAAGGTTCCGCCTACAATCATATTTCTGAGACGGTAATAAGTTCTACGCGGACGAAGTCGCGGGCAACAGCTAGTCTCTTATATAAATACATCACACTAGAGGTACAGTAAATATCAAACATCTCAAGAGCACATAACAACATTTGAAATAGACAATAAATAAAATGTCAGATACATAAACGTCAGAAACGCTCAGTTAGTACTTGTGTATAGTTTGTAAGGAAATAGGAACAAGTGACGTCACGATCTTCTACTATGTAGCAAACATAATACAGAATCAGAATCACCTACACCTGCCTATTACACCTATATGCCATGCATATCATACGTACATGTACACCTCAACGTTTTTGAGTAATATCTAGTAACTGGGCGTTTTCATTGACATTGTAGGTAAGTACCTACTCTTTTAAATTTTCGAAATGTGCATGACATACAGACAGGCATACTGACATGTCGAAATTATAACTATTCTAAATTGGATCAGTGTTGCATTCATTTTGTTTCGTTCGATTTTAAAACAGGCAGGCAAACAAACTGCTCTATTTCCAATCACAGTAGTTTCTTATCATTGCCAATTTTCGGCGGACGGCAGAAGATGATAAGTCTTCCATTTTTGCCATTTTGGCTACGAAACCATAAAAAAAATAGCATCTCTCTCAAAGGTTGTCCGGGAGAGATCATTTGTAAGCGATAGTACCGGATGTTGTTTACATCCATCCGGTACTAAATAGCTACGGTAGCCTAGTGGTTCAGGCATGCGGCTGTCAAGCGGCGGTCGTGGGTTCGAATCCCGGCTCGTACCAATGAGTTTTTCGGAACTTATGTACGGAATATTTACCGTTAGCTTTTCGGTGAAGGAAACCTCGTGAGGAAACCGGTCTAATCCCAATAAGGTCTAGTTTTCCCTCTGGGTTGGAAGGTCAGATGGCAGTCGCTTTCGTAAAACTAGCGCCTATGCCAAATCTTGGGATTAGGTGTCAAAGCGGACCTCGAGCTCCTTTAGGGGCATAACCGGGAACAACGCTAGGAGAATGATGAGTACCGGATGTTGTTTACGTCAACCTTAAATGTAATGTCAAAGTAGTAATGTAGATGTTTCCTGTTTGTCACAATGTGAGGTAGTTTTTTTTTCGGCAACCCATGATGTCTGTTTCACCAGCTAGACAATTCGTCACGTGACAATGACAATGCTCTGTAGATTTCTGGGTTCATAAGTCACACGTTCAAGTTCTCCACTTTCTGTTCCAGAAATGCATTCCTAGGGAATCATTATTGTCAAATGAAAGTGTATAATATAATATTTAAATTTCCTTTAATATTGACATTGGCAATACATAGTTATCAAGTACCGATGGAATTTAGAGTACAGTCGACTGCAAAGAGATCTATACGGCCAATGTTACAAAAATATGTATACACGACCTTAATGTCAAGGCAATACAGTCGTGTATACATATTTTTGTAACTTTGGCCGTATCGATCTCTTTGTAGTCGACTGTACCTACTCCCGCTGAAATCCATTATCCGGTTTAGGGAATGCTTTGCCGAAGCGAGTTTTGGGGTACGCTCAAAAGAGGACACAATTGCATTTTTAGGGTTCCATACCCAAAGGGTAAAAACGGGACCCTATTACTAAGATTTCGCTGTCCGTCCGTCTGTCTGTCGCCAGGCTGTATCTCAAGAACCGCGATAGCTAGACAGTTGAAATTTTCACAGATTATGTATATCTGTTGCCGCTATAACAACACATACTAAAAACAAAATAAAATCAATATTTAAGGGGGGCTCCCATACAACAAACGTGTTTTTTTTTGCCGTTTTGTCTGTCGCCAGGCTGTATCTCAAGAACCGCGACAGCTAGACAGTTGAAATTTTCACAGATTATTTATTTCTGTTGCCGCTATAACAACAAATACTAAAAACAAAATAAAATAAATATTTAAGGGGGGCTCCCATACAACAAACGTTTTTTTTTCAGGCTGTATCTCAAGAACCGCGATAGACAGTTGACATTTTAACAAATTATGTATTTCTGTTGCCGCTATAACAACAAATACTAAAAACAAAATAAAATAAATATTTAAGGGGGGCTCCCATACAACAAACGTTATTTACTGTTTTTATAGACAATGGTACGGAACCCTTCGTGCGCGAGTCCGACTCGCACTTGGCCGGTTTTTTATTATTATGAATCCAAAAATGAAGTAGGTTAATAAGATTATCTGCTGCTTCAGCGGCCAATAATTACCGCTTTACAGCTCTTTATAACAAAAAACTCACGTAGTTCATATCCGACGACCACCCCGACAGCAACCAACACGACAACCCTCCACATGGCACTCGCACTGTTCACTGTCTAGACCGGTCTCCACTCGTTCTGTGTCTTGATCAAACTACTTGTAAGCGGGGGTCAAACTATGCTGGTCCAAGCGCCGGTAAACTTTAGATTATATGAGTTGGCCGAATTGCACCAAAGTGCACTCAAAAAGCAACTCTATCGTCCGAGGTAAAAGATTCCAATTCCAATGCCGATTTTATAAAAAGTCCGCCACAGAAAAAAATCTCTACAATACGCACTCGTGACTTCGACTCCAGCGCAAGACTGCGCGCCGCGCGCAACTGATGCGATATTTAAGCGCAGTGTTACGACACTGGTAAGAGGATTTGTTAGAGGGTTAGCCCTTGAAAATATGCGTTTACCATGGATTATCATATGAATAATGTTGGTGAAGAAAGAAGAGAAGTTGCTCAAGTGATGTAAAATTGTATCTTTCCGCGGCGCGCGGGTAATTCAACTATCGATGTTGAATATAGGAATTCAATTCCATTCAATCCAGATTCCTAAACGAAAGGAATATTCTAAATATGAGTAATCGGAGGCACCTACATCTGGCTTATACAGTCAGGAAAATAATAGACCTAGAAAAACCCCAATACTTATTTAATAAATTGAAATGGGTTGAGGATACGCGCGGCAGGGTGCTTAGAAGATCTACCAAGCTAGTCATTCCTCCACACAAAACCATTTTTTTTAGAGGCGGGTTTAAGTTTGCTGCTGCTAAAATTTGGAACGACCTACCACCACCTTTGCGAGAACGGATTCCATTGTTTAAGTTCAAGCAGCTAGTTAAAGGTCACTTGTTAGGAATCCAAGGCAAACTTTAACCCGCTTTTCACACCCCACACATTTCACACGTCATACAGTCACATCAGACGCACAGACACACACACACCTACAAAATCTACCCTTAAAATCCACATACACGCCTATAAACACACATACACACATCACATGGCACTTTGTTGTTAACTTTGTTTATTATCTATTTGTTTTTTTTTTGGTATTAGTTTAATTATTTTAATTCAACAACACAATATGTTTTATAGATATTTTTTTTATTTTTATTGAATGCATACTTTGTTTGTAACTTTTTTTGTCTACGTGTGCGCTGCGACCGGCCTTTCTTCCTACAGGGACCATTCTGAAAACCAGCGCTGGGCATCCAAACCCAGCAAATGCTGAGATTGGGACCCTTTGTACCGGCTAAACATTAATATTAAAGTTTAAGTTTAATTTTAAATATATCTAAAGTGTACTTTTTAGTTTTTCATGCAGTAGTTCTTAAGTTTATATGCGGTGTACCTAAATTACTTTGTATTATGTTTAGTTTGTGGCAATAAATATCTTTATTATTATTATTATTATAAGGTTTACTCTTGTTTGGCATAACGTTTTTTCCTCAAGTTTTATTTCCCATTTATTACATGTATGGGCTTACAGGAAAATACCAAGGCGCCTACAATGTTAGGACTTAAAGTTACACGAGTGTCTAAAAAACCTACACTCTAATCTTGTCCCATTCTTTTTTAGATGTTGTATATCTTTCAGGATTGTCATAAAACAAACTTAACATTGTTTTTTTAAAATTCGGTAAAATTCAAGGTCTCAGCGTTTGTAAAAAAAAACTTACTTAATAAATACTTAAGTATGCGAAAAATAGTACTTCTATGACGGGTTTCTCCCATAGGGGAAGGGACCATACGGGTAACTAGTCATTTCTATTTTAATTTAACTTTTAAGTAAATAAAATTATTTCAAACAGAGAAAACAAATATGTATTAATTATCAAACAAACACAACATCAGACTCCTCGATTTTATCATATCTGTAGCTTTGGTCATCGTTAAACTGCCTGTATCCTTTCTGATACCTTAATGCCAAAGAATCACTCGGCAGAGGTCGATTGAACATCGAATTCCCATTTTGATCCAGTTTCACGACACCAAAATACACTACCTCATCATCTACTTTCTCTTTTCTCTTCTGTTTAATAATTAAAGGCTCCTTAATAGGCAACAGTAACACCATATCTTGAGTTTCTGAACCCAATTTAACTTTAGCCTGTATGGTCCCGTTGACTTTGTCTTCTTCCCTTGCCAATTCTAAAGGCAAATGACAGTGAACGCATCTTATATTGTCATTGTGATCATCATCTATCGCTACAGGAAAGAGTCTGTCATTTAAATATAACCTGTACGTACATTTATGGTTCTTGAGTGAGATGACGCTGCTTTTACTTTCTATTCTCTTCTTTGCTGAATGACATTCGAAGTAATTCTTCTCTCTGAATTCTTTGAGACGTTTCAAACTTGAATCATCATCTGATTGATCAAGAATACAAACATTAGAACCTAGAGTACTTTTACTATTACTTTTACTAGACAATGCTTGTTTGCTTTCTGACGAGGCTTGCTTCTCGTTCACTTCAGTTATAGTGTCCAAAATTTGACCGCCTCTAATAATATTATCAAAATCATGCGTCGAATCATACAAATCAGCAAATTTTTTGTTCAAATAATGTTCATGTACCACTTCATCTTCATTGACAACTTCTTTTTTATTCTTTTTTAATGTTTGATTACTTTTCGTACTGATTTTTATATTCTTACTCGATTTTTTCGTATAATCAATTGTTGATTTGGAATCTGCGAATTGTTCGTTCTTATAATATTGTTTTACAACTTTTGTTTCCACTTTTACGTGCTGTGCGTTTGGCTTTAATTCATTTTTATTATTTTTAGAAGACATACCACTATTCTTGCTAGTAGAACTCCCCACTGTATTAGAGAATACACTTACAGCGGTTTCTATGTCATCTGTATCACCACAATTTTTGCAGAAATCCTTGATTTCACTGTATTTTGGCACGGCAGGTAACGAATTCGATGTTTTATTTGGTTTTGCTCTTTGGTTAGAGCCAATGATACCGGCAGACTTTGTTTTCGCTTCATGGGAGCAGTTCGAATGCCCCTTTTTAGAAATAAGAACCTTTTTCGGCATATTTACCAGAGTTCTCTTCACGGTAGGAGGTGTGTTGCGTCTATAATTATCACCTGAACTTTTCATCAACGTTTTATTCGTTTTTAAAGGCATTATGATCAAAAATATCTGTGAACAAACTGTCATTGACTAAACGTAAACACAACGTTGCCATGGTTACGGATACCCAAAGATAAGTTACTCTTTCTCTTTTTAAAGCTTACCCAGTAGCACTGACGATATTAGAACAAAATTTTAGTTACTCTTTAGATATAAGTCTATCTACCTGTCAACAATTTAATCTATGTTAATAACATAGGATCTCATTATTTAAATCATAATAATAACGAAATAACTTTTAACATAAAATATATACGCTGCTATTGCCATCTAGCAGAGAGTAGCGAAACTAACTCGAAGTTGGCTGATGGTTCGCTGTAAGAAGTTTCCCCGTTTTGCTAAAAGAGGCGCTGATTTCGCACATATCTCTTATTAGCAGAGCAGACAGCGAGGTAAAATAAATTATACAAAAGTACTTTGAGAATAAGACGCTTACGTTAAAAATCGCGTTCCTGAATAGTAATACTGCTTCCACAATATGGGAATAATAATAATTGTGAGATGTCTGAAGATTTATTATATTTAGTAGGGGTTGGTTAAACTTAAGCATACTATTATGTAAAACATATTAAAAGCACCGTTTCTTCTTTTATTGTTATTAAATTACAATGAAATAATGTAAAACTAAACATTCTTTAACACTGCCATCTAGTAAGCAGTAGCGAACTAACGCAAACTAAGTTTATTATTAGAAGTTTCCTCATTTTCCTAATAGAGGCGTTTCAGTCGCACATGTCTCTAGAAACGTGCTCCTCAGCTAATATTATTCATGATAATACCTCTTTCAGTTGAACACTTGTTTAATTGCGTGCCAGTGTGTTATAAGACTTATAAGTATAAGTATTTGGTGCAACGGAGATCTAGTTACCTAAAATTAGGAAAACTGTGAGTTAAACTTTTTTTTTCATGTCGTCAAGCTGGGACGCATAAATATAAATAAAGAGAATAATAATACTAAGATTTTCCGAGTGTTTTCATTTTTCAATTTATAAGCAAATAACCAGCCTTTACAATGGTGTATAACTTGCCAGTATTAATCAAATGACCATGGAGTATCTAACTTTTTTGGCATGACCCTCGTAAAAGGGTAGTTAGTACAGTCAGCATCTAAAGTAGCTACGCAAACGATGACGTCAAAAGTCTTTATTAAAAGGGAATAAGAACTTTTAAGACGTCAAAATTGCGATTGCGTTTTAACTTTTGATGCTGACTGTACATACATGTGTGAAGTATTCATAGCTACGAGTATACAGCATTAATATTTGCTGTAACAACACGCGCATAAATGTCTGACACGACTTTACGACTATTTCTAGGGCCGTTGGGAAGTGTTAGATATTTTTGCTGCCTTTGTTATGGCAGGATACTAATGCGCGCGGGGGACGCAGCTGCATCTAGATTTGCATTTCTCTCTTCGCCGTTCGCTGTTAACTCGCGCACAAAGACTTAGGTACGCCCTTTTAGTTGCCCAAGCACGCCCAAGTTGACTTAATTTGTATCGTTATTAATTGTTATTTGTATCGTTTTGCATTAAAATCATTCGAAGTTAACAGACTATTTGTTATTATCCATCACCCGGACACACGCCAAACACAACGCCAAAGTCTACAACGAACTTCAACTTACCTAATATTCTCATACATAAAAATATTGTCCCATACATGATGCATTTCTTCCAGTGCGACACTTGCACGTCTATCATGAGACGCCCGCGACATGGTCTCGATGTTTCTCGCACTATACCTCTTGTTCTAGGTGTTCTAATAAGAGAGACGGATATTGCGAGAAAAATCGAGACAACTCGCGCGCCGTCCCGTGATAGCCGTGCTGTTATTTACCTACGCATATAAAATATACAAACATGTGACGATCTAGAATAGAGTTTTAAAACAACCGTTTTTACAAAATATTTAGCTGTGCGATTATCATTTATAATGAAGCATTTAAAAACGTTAAAGTTCCACCCTTTGAACACATTTACAATGATCCGCGACAATCACCGCTGTGACCCACGGCGAAATATCGTTACACCCTTCACTAATAATCTTCTAAAGCATGTAAATAATTTAATCTTTTGTTTAAATACATAGTATGGGACACGACACTATTTTAAGAATCCATCTAGTCCCAAGGTAAACTCAATAGGTAAAGGTACTAGACGACGATACACGTATAGAGATAAATACAAATTTAAAGACATGGTGGTAGAACACACCCAAGACTGAGGCCCAGGAACAAATACTACTTACACAAATATTGGCCCTTACCGAGATTTGAACCCAAAGATGGCAGTGTGTTGTTTGAGGTAAGTACCGTTTGTTACTAATATCGAATTTTAGTGTTTTGTGAATTGACACAGTACTACCTAGCAATAGTTTGTTTTAAATAAAACAACGAAAAGTACTTCACTTCAACACTATCTACTGTTTAATCGTTGTGTTCTTAGGGATGTAAAACACCTACTGTGAAATATAATCCTGTTAGTTTTTTCTTGTTTATCGGTATTGCACTGTGTTTTTAAAATAATGTTTTTTGTATAGGTTTTTTGATGTTTATGTTCAGTTCTGATTCTATACAAAGGTACATAGTTTGGTTCTCATGACATAATGAAGCAGCTAGCATATTGTTTTATAATGAAATGGATTTTCCTGTCTACGGTAACTCATTTGAGCGAGATTGAACATATTGATGCGTTCCGACGATATTCAATTTTATTCTAACCTTAAGAACTAACTTTTTAAAAGCTATCTAGGATACCAGCAGTATTGCAATTCAGCGAGGAAATGCCGCCAGCATCCTCGGTATATACCTGAAGGGCCTTTTTTAGATTTAACGTAGCATTAAAAAATCAAATCAACCTCAAAATCAAAATTTTCATTTGTAAGGATACAGTTACATGGTCTTAGGTGATAGTCTAAAATTCCTCGTATTAAGAATGCAAGCAAGCATACAAATATTAGATTTATATAAGCTAAAATAACATGTCAATTAGGTATTAATTCAATATTGTAGTAATTTCGTATGTCAATCATTTTTATACTTACTTTAAATAGTCCTTGACGCTATAAAAACATATTAATTTAATTTAGTTAATGTTAGTTCTCATCTTGTATACCTATACTTTAGGAAATAAATATTATTGTAAAGATAGGTAAGTTTTGTTCTTAGTTACAATTCATAGATAAATATTTTTGCACAGTAGATAACGACGTTAATGAGTGCTATTCGCCAACAAACTGTTATGCAGTTTGGCGTACAGTTTACTGTTAATTATGCTGTGTACCTAATCATTGTTTGGGTTCAATAAAAATAAAATAAAAACACGATCACGTAACGGGCGTTAAGTCAGTTAAACTGTAATTTTTCTATATCAAATGACATTTAGATCTACCTAACGGGCGTACAATGCGTTACGTGATCGACCAGCAGGTCGTTCCGAACGTACATTAGGTTGTCCTCAACTGTTATTTTTAGGGTTCCGTTAGTCAACAAGGAAATAAAAAAATATTAGGGGACAATCTTACACAAATCGACCTAGTCCCATAGTAAGCTCATTAAGGCTTGTGTTATGGGTAGACGACGACGACGATATGTTTAATAGATAGAAATACTTAAATACATATAAAACTTCCATGACACAGAAACAAATATTCATGCTCATCACACAAATATTTGCCCTTACCGGGATTCGAACCCAGGACCTTCAGCTTCGTAGGCAGCGTCACTACCCACTAGGGTAACCGGTCGTCTTCCAGGAACCCTTATAGTTTCGCCATGTCCGTCTGTCTGTCTGTCCGTCTTCGGCGTAGCTCAGTAACTATTACTACTAGAAAACTGTGATTCGGCATGGGTATATAAATCAATCACGCCAATAAAACGGTACAATAAAATCTTGAAACATTTTTTTTTTTAGTGTACCTCCCCTACACCTAAAGCAGGGATGTATTTTTTTTTTCTCGTTAAACCCATGTTGTGAGATATTGTTGGATAGCTCGTTCAAAAATATTATGGGTTTCCTAAAACTATTTTTCAAGTCAGTGATTCGTTTGCGAGATACTGGGCTATAGCCCTAATTTTTGTTCGAGTAATGTGTCCTCCCCCCCTGCAGGCTACACGGCTACTACTGGGAATGTGAAAAAATTCGTGGTAGTGGTATATATAATGAATTTAAAAGCGAAACTATCACGCACAAGTAGGCATACGTAATTACCGAGTAATAGTCGACCAACTTAATGTGTACTAGGAAAGGTAAATTTTCGTACAAATTCGGCCGACGCAACTGCACTGCACGTCGATGTAACTAAGACAGACAGGCAACTACGGAACCCTACACTGCGCGTGGCCCGACACGCTCTTGGCCGGTTTTTCCATACTAAAAGTGACGTTTAGATCTACCTGACGCGCCTAAAATGCTTTACGTGTTCGAACTGCTGGCCAGAGGGCGACTCTAGCTAGCCTGGGCTACATGGGCTAGAGACTCTAGCCCATGTAGCGCCCGTGTGCAAACAATACTCTAGCGCCCCCTATAGTAAGCGCGCGGTCAAAATGAAATGGTTACAAAGTACGGCTCGGCGCCCCCTAGGACCGCTGCGCCCGTGTGCAACGCACACCCTGCACCATAGGTAAAGACGCCTCTGCTGCTGGCGACCCTTTAACCGAAACTCATAAGAATATGTAGTGTTGGCAAATAGGGCTCATACATTTGTCTCTACAGGTATAGTCGCGCATCGTTGCAGGTCGATCATTGATGAAACAGATCACGGAACACGCGCACGCGCTAAGGCCAAGGTGTAGGGTGACCACGTGCGGTACGTTGGACAGTCTCTGATATAATATGGTCTTTGGTATAAGGGCTTCGAGAGTAGGTAAAGACATGATCACTGCGCCCTTACCGCCCTTTTTACGCTAGCTCTCTTGAAAGCTACTACGTATAGAAAAAAAACGCCGCACTGATTAGTAAATAGACCTGCACGTTATTTAGCGGATTAGCCAGGAATATATTGTTCTAGAAACTCTTATTTATTATTTATTTATTTATTTATTTATTGAAAAACAGGTTACATAACATTACAGTTCACACCAATGCGTCATGAACCGAACAATATTTATTTTGACGGCGAAACGGCGTGGCCCCGTTGTTCCGACATCTCGGGTTTTGGATTTGGTAGGTTGCCCCGGAACCGACGAAACACGACACCTTTCGGCCAGAAATCAGCACACGCGATGGTCTCCTGGAGCGGCCGCGGCACGCGCACTACAAACGAGCTGAAGTGCACGTAGTGGCGCGAATGCAACTGGAACACCCTCAGCGAGTAGCCGGTTTCCTGGCGAACATACTGCGTCACTTCTTCAGCGGTGGCAGTGTGATGCAGGCGCGACACGTACAGCGCCTTGCTCTTCATGGAACTCCTCAAAGTAACGCCAAAATTCCTCGTTAAGTTACAAAAAAATTACAAACACAGCGTTTGTCACAGACAGGCATATTATTTTATACCTAAATTGAGACAACAGTCAGTAGGTACCAAAATAAATAGGTACATTTATGGTGTTCTGTTCCACAACCGGCAAAGTGAAAGCCATAGATTACCACAATTTAGACAAAGAAGATAGCCGTGGACTACTGAGGCGATCGGCGGCCAGGACCTACATGAGACTACCTACTACACACTACTTCCTCATCTTGTCCTATCATCATCATCATCGTTGGCCACAGCATCTATGGCAGATGATTTTCGCAGCGCTTAGGAGCCTATGGATTGCCGCATCTACGTTGGTGCTCCTATAGCAGCGCGGCATTTCTTGCCACGTCGATTGCAGACGAAAGATGAATCTGTAGAAGGTAATAAAGCACGCCAAAGTCTTGTCTGCTACTACCTACCAATTAAACAAATGGCATTCCCTAGAAATGTGGCCGTGGCCGTTTCCATTCCTACTTGTTTGATATAGCCCAAGTCTAGCGTCAGTGAGCAATGCACCGACGTGAAGTTCCCTAAGTTGCGAAACCTTATATGTGAGAACTTTTCGATAACATCTGAGAATGTTCTTGAGAACGAGAGCTTATCTGAATACTTAATATACTTGTAATTTATATCATCGACACTCTTGGTAGCTTATTTGTAGTCATTGTTATATCTTCAGTTTTATTCTCCACACTGCACTTTACTGCATATATGACTTAGGTTGCATACTTACTCGTATTTGTCTATAGGATGTAAGTATGTAAATACACAAGCCTGTTCACGTCGGCGTTTGTTATATAGGCTTTTGTTTTCCTGACCCACACACACACACACACACACAGGACACAGGTTTCCACAGGTTTTTATGCATCCTTAATGTCTCAAAAGTTCTAAACTTGTAATATATAATTTGTCACACCTAGGATATTGCGTTCCTTTTCTTTCTTTTTGTTCGCCCGATATTATTCCTAATGTTGGCCAACCTATAACGCGTTGTTACATTCTCGTCGTATCTGTGCGCACCTGCCTTTGTCCGGTGTGTTTAGTCTGTGGTTCGGTGTTGCCAGGTTGTTAATTCCGATTACCCTGACCGCTGAAGGAGCGGGCATAAATAGCTTTCGTTACTAATAAACTCGACAATGCGACAGCCAAGGAGGTTTGTGTTATTTTCGTTTCAGCTGTCCAAGCCCTCGTGTGAGGAACGATACATTTTTGTCACACTTAGACTCGGCGATCATTGGCGTTCGCTCGGACGCCCGGGGAGTTGCGATTGGAAGGCTGGCAACCCGAGATTTAAGAAAAAGAAAGAAGTAAAAGAGAACGCGTGGCAAGACGCCTCGCTTATTAAAGTTAAATTGTAATTCTTCCTCTCTAACCAGCCCGATTGACATACCGGCATACTAATTGGACCGCGTGGGCCGCATCGGGCCCCCCCGAGTTGTTGGGAGCCGATTGCTCCAGCGAGCTGTTTTCTCGATAACCGTAAGTGTTCTCAAGTGTCGTGAATAGCCTTGTGAGATCGTGTCCTTGTTGGAAATATTATAGCGTGATTTCGTTACAAACTTGCAGTTTGGCGCGACGGAAAGGCGTCACAGACGGACCCGAGGGCTAGTTACGCCCCGGAGTCGACATTCGTCAATATTTGACCACCAGGCGGGACGATTTTCCTCCAAAAGGTGAGTTTCATATAACCTTAGGCGTTGCTACGCACGTTGGTGCTTCGATAATCGTCCGTATCCGTCATCGTGGCGTGTTACAATCATGAAATGTGGTACCGGCGACAGTGATAACCCCCTTTATAGTAGCTTACTGATTCCCAATCACTTTACTAGACAATGAGTACCGTTTCACTGAACTATCGCGAAGCCCGGGCCTAACCTGGACTGGATTCCATGCTCGCTCCGTCCCGGACAGTCATGCTCCCCACAGCCTGTAGTGTAACCCGTATTATCATACTGGCCAATTCCAGGAGGTGTTTGGTCGGGGCCACTTCGTAGCCAGGCCGCCTAGATCAACCGAGCTAGCGCCCTGCATCCGAGGGACATTGAGGAGCACCGCCCGGAGACCAGCTAAGCTTAATTCCTACACTTGTAAACTAGCGCAATCGACCAAAACGTCATCAACAACCCTACCCTAATTTAAGTTTGGTATTAGACACCTATATTATAACCTCCGTTAACTTTCTTTAAATATATAAATATTTACCACAGGACTAGAGTTTCCTTTTTATTCTACCAAACGAAAATACCAATTACATGGCGCCCGACGGGTTGATGACGTTTTGACTAGGTTTCCTCTTATTTGAAATGAAGGACATAGTCTGGTTGCTTGCGCTATAACTTCCATTGTTTGACACTATTTCATTATAATTATATTCATCTTAGCATTCAAGTCTTAGCCCTAACTATCAAAGTAAAAACTGATTTGCATGACACAAAGTGCACCTTGTGAATTTATGAGCAACTATCGAATATTAATGATTGTAACGTCTGTTTTGCCATAACAAGGCTAGGGTTCTAGTGAATAACACACCTGAATAAGTATTTCCAGGCAGTGGCATATTATTGCATAACATATGTCTCACACTACTTTGTGTTAAAGCCCTTTTAGTGTGTCATAGCATTGAGCTGGTTGGAGAGGAATTACTGAGTTTTTATTTATTTTAGTGGTACTTACATACTTCTGCTTTTTAATGTACTTTGCACTGGTTGCATGCCTGTTTTTATTGTTTACATTGTTTTAAGAGTAACCAATATTACTGTGTCACAAAGTAAGGCAGTGACACGAACTTGCTGACGCATTCCTGTGATTGGTCGATCACGCTAGTGTATCTAAAGACACGTATAAGTTTCATCACGCGTTCACTACACCCGGGACGGTTCGGAGATTAAATTGCTAATTGCATTCAAATTAAACCTTTATGATTTTATTGCTTTATCAACAATTTAAACCACAAACATAAATCCAACTTCGCAAGCACTATAACTGGGGCGATTCGGAAATTTATCCACATGCTGCATTCAAATTGCACAATTAAATTCGACTAATTTTCTACAAAGGAAAAACACGTCGTTTTGACATTGCTATTTAATATTTAATATAGCAAGGGTGGTTCAGAGGTAAATTGTCTTGTCGCATTCAAATTGCAACTCCGGTTTCGCGCTCGGGCTGATTGGTGGTCATCAGCTTGACGTTAGATTGTACCATTGCATTGAAAAATTAGTAGCACGCGAAGATGTCTTCAAGTACAGCGTTAGAGGAGCGCCCAATAGCCTTCAATCTACTAAAGAAGGATGAGCTCGAGTACGAAGTCAGGGTGCGCCAGGGGGTGCCACTACCTACAGTAATGGAACTTCGGAGCCAACTGCGGAAGCTGAACCAGGAAACCCCCACGGATGAGGTCGCGGACTACGAGGGAGATGTCGCCGACGAGCTGGATGCAATCTCGTCGAAGATGGACGACCTGCGCAGGCTGCTACAAGAGTCGACACAACCTCGCACCTCGCTAAAGGTACTCAATCGCGTACAAGCGGCTGCACACCACCTATACCATCGCCTGACTCGACTCTCACCTTCAGAGTCAGAAATGACCAGGCATTACGAGCTAAGCGAACAGCTAGACAAGTTGCTGGTGCGATTGGATAATATATTGCTCACTTTTAAAAGTGCACTGACAAAGAGCATCGCTCAGGATGTCATTCCTGCCGCTATTCCTACGTGTGCAGCGCCACATAACAATAATGCAGTACAGAAATTAAATATTAAATATGACGGCAAGACCTGCGTTAAGGCCTACCTACACAAACTGGAGCAAGTGCGTGTCTCCCGGGAGATTTCCGACTCGACTCTGTTCCGCTCGGCGTGCGAGCTCTTCACCGACGAGGCATCCTCATGGTTCGATGGCATTTGTGATCAGGTGCAGTGCTGGACGGACCTCAAGAGTGTGATGCTCCACGATTACTTGCCGGTGGACTACAACGAGCGCCTACTTTGCGAAATAAGGGCGAGGACGCAAGGATTTGACGAATCTATAGTCAATTATGTTAGTGTAATGCTCAATTACTACTCACGCCTAGAGACTCCCCTACCTGAAGCGGAAAAGTTAAGCATTTTATTGCAAAATATTAGACCGTTTTATTCAAAACAATTAGCTTTATTTGCTATAAACTCAATCACTGACCTTAAAGACCGTTGTCGCCAGCTGGAGGCAGCAACTCAACGTGCAAAACGCTTCGCTGAGCCTAATAGAGACTTGTCCAAGTCTCTTGCTCAAGACTTAGTGTATAAACCTAATTCTACAAAACCGGTATCGGCGGTACAAACCCCTATTGACTTTTGTGTACGGTGCCGAGTAGAGGGACATTCGTTGAAGGCATGTAAGGCGGCACCCAAACTAGTCTGTTATCGCTGTGGCGAGAATAACGTAACAGCACGAACGTGTCCCAAATGCAGTCCTGTACCAAGTACTTCAAAAAACGAGTGATACCGAATCAGAGTATGGCTGATCCGGTTTCAATAAAAACCAATAAAGTATATAACAGTAGAATATTCATACCAACACCTAAAATTAATAAACAAAGATTTTCAATACACAAAACCCATACATTTTTACCCGATACTGACAACAACAACAACCGTCACTTTACTCCGATTACAATACCTCACAGCCTCACATCCCCTACTAACGTCCCCGCTGATACCCTGCATCCTGTCCCCATTCCAACTAACAAAGATAACACCCTCTCTTCCCCGCTTACTAACGCTTTACTCCATACAACTAATTCCACGTACATCCCCGCCCCCGCTGATACCCCGCATCCTGTCCCCATTCCAACTAACAAAGATAACACCCTCTCTTCCCCGCTTACTAACGCTTTACTCCATACAACTAATTCCACGTACTTCCCCGCCCCCGCTGATACCCTGCATCCTGTCCCCATTCCAACTAACACAGATAAAACCCTCTCTTCCCCGCTTATTAACGCTTTACGCCATACTGCTCACAAGTACAACGCTCCTCCCCTGCCTGTTTGCTCATCCCCGCCCTCCCTTCCCCTTATAAACACAATCACTACTGTGTATAATAACCGAACATACTCAAATGAAGAAACCTTAAATAAACCAGTTTACCCGGATAATCGGTTCACCGAAAATTACCAAATAGCAAATCCTTATTCAGAATCAACTACATTACCATCCACAACTACTATTTACCCAATTAACGCAGTTTACCCAAATAACCGGTTCACCGAAAATTACCAAAGTGCAAATTCGTGTTCAGAATCAAGTATAGTACCTCTCGCTACCACTATTTACCCAATTAACGCAGTTTACCCAAATAACCGGTACACCGAAAATTGCCAAATTGCGAATGTTTATTCAGAAACATCAACGATACTTCCCGCTACCATTATTTACCCAATTAACGAGGTTAACCCAAATAACCGGTTCACCGAAAATTACCAAAATGGATATTCTTGTTCAGAATCAAGCATAGTACCTCCCGCTACCACTATTTACCCAATTAACGCAGTTTACCCAAATAACCGGTTCACCGAAAATTACCAAAGTGCAAATTCGTGTTCAGAATCAAGTATAGTACCTCCAGCTACCACTATTTACCCAATTAACGAAGTTAACCCAAATAACCGGTTCACCGAAAATTACCAAAATGGATATTCTTGTTCAGAATCAAGTATAGTACCTCCCGCTACCACTATTTACCCAATTAACGAAGTTAACCCAAATAACCGGTTCACCGAAAATTACCAAATAGCAAATCCTTATTCAGAATCAACTACATTACCACCCACAACTACTATTTACCCGATTAACGCAGTTTACCCAAATAACCGGTTCACCGAAAATTACCAAAGTGGAAATTTTTGTTCAGAATCAAGTTCAGTACCTCCCGCTACCACTATTTACCCAATTAACGAAGTTAACCCAAATAACCGGTTCACCGAAAATTACCAAAATGGATATTCTTGTTTAGAATCAAGTATAGTACCTCCCGCTACCACTATTTACCCAATTAACGAAGTTAACCCAAATAACCGGTTCACCGAAAATTACCAAATAGCAAATCCTTATTCAGAATCAACTACATTACCACCCACAACTACTATTTACCCGATTAACGCAGTTTACCCAAATAACCGGTTCACCGAAAATTACCAAAGTGGAAATTTTTGTTCAGAATCAAGTTCAGTACCTCCCGCTACCACTATTTACCCAATTAACGAAGTTAACCCAAATAACCGGTTCACCGAAAATTACCAAAATGGATATTCTTGTTTAGAATCAAGTATAGTACCTCCCGCTACCACTATTTACCCAATTAACGAAGTTAACCCAAAAAACCGGTTCACCGAAAATTACCAAATAGCAAATCCTTATTCGGAATCAACTACATTACCATCCACAACTACTATTTACCCAATTAACGCAGTTTACCCAAATAACCGGTTCACCGAAAATTACCAAAGTGGAAATTTTTGTTCAGAATCAAGTACAGTACCTCCCGCTACCACTACTCACCCAATTAACGCCGTTTACCCAAATAACCGGTTCACCGAAAATTACCAAAATGGATATTCTTGTTCAGAATCAAGTATAGTACCTCCCGCTACCACTATTTACACAATTAACGAAGTTAACCCAAATAACCGGTTCACCGAAAATTACCAAATAGCAAATCCTTATTCAGAATCAACTACATTACCATCCACAACTACTATTTACCCAATTAACGCAGTTTACCCAAATAACCGGTTCACCGAAAATTACCAAAGTGGAAATTTTTGTTCAGAATCAAGTACAGTACCTCCCGCTACCATTATTTACCCAATTAACGAAGTCAACCCAAATAACCGGTTCACCGAAAATGACCAAATAGCAAATCCTTATTCAGAATCAACTACATTACCATCCACAACTACTACTTACCCAATTAACGCAGTTTACCCAAATAACCGGTTCACCGAAAATTACCCAAGCGCAAATTCCGGTTCAATATCAACTGCTTCCCCATCAGTAACAACCGGTTACCCGACTGACCCGTTTAACGCAATCCACGAGAGTTGTGCGCCATGCCTGGATCCGGTAACCACCGACGATGCTGCTGCCTTACTTGCCTTTAGCGACCCAGTGACTAACAATAAAGCGCCCGTCCCAACAGAATGCCCTCATGAGTTACAAGTCCCACAGGCATTACTTAGTACTATGAGCAGGCATAACTCATCATGCCAACGTAGTGCAGCAGACCCATTACCACCAAATTTTGATTGGGAAGAGTGGCGGTCCTGGCTGGCGACGATTAGTTCATTTTTCGAAAGTGGCAGAGCTGCTACAAAATTAAACAGTTATATAGATGGCTCAGACTTGCGTCCTTACCTTACCGTACAAATTTACAGTCTTTCTTATACGGGCCTTTTGGATTCCGGATCGGAATTATCTATTATTGGTGGCGATACTTGGAAACATTTTGAAGAGCAGGTTACCCTTCAGGAATCACACGACTTGAGCCGTATAGTAACGGCAAACGGCTCCTCATCCCCCATCATGGGCCATATATTCTTACCAGTCACAGTCGACGGAAAGACTGCAATAGTAAAATTCTACGTAATCCCGGAGATACCAACTAAGCTATTATTTGGTATAAATTTTTGGAAAGCATTTAATATTGGCCGGGATGTGCTGTCTTTGTTGCCAAATGATTGCTCTTTGTCTGATGAAGAACACATAAATACCGTTACGTCGGAAGTTAGGTTTATACAAGGCTTTGAGTCTCTGTCGTCGGAGGAACAACGCCAAGCGGAGAGTATATTAAAGGAATTCGAATCCATATCCTCTGAGCGCAAGGGCTTGGGGCGGACCCATCTCCTTACTCATACTATTGATACTGGTGACGCGAGACCAATCAAGCAGCGCCATTACATGCTATCACCGTCAAGGCTCGCCGAGCTGAACAGGCAGTTGGATGAAATGCTCGAGCAGAATGTGGTGGAACCGAGTGGCAGCCCATGGAACAACCCCGCAACCATGGCACAGAAATCGGACGGAACCCTCCGATTCTGCCTAGACAGCAGGAAGCTGAACGAGATTTCAAAGCACGATGCTTATCCGCTGCCACTGATTAACCAGATTCTGGGTCAACTCGGGAACGCCAAGTTTTTGTCGTCCTTGGATTTGAAATCAGCCTTCTGGCAGATTGGACTAGACTCACAGGCGTCTAGGGAGAAGACTGCTTTTACGGTGCCGGGCCGCGGTTTGTTCCATTTTAAGGTAATGTGTTTCGGTCTAACGTCGGCTCCAGCGACGCAACAACGTCTGATGGACATCCTGTTCGGCCCAGAGTACAACGGCCGTATTTTTATCTACCTAGACGATATTATTATTGTTTCGGAGTCGTTTACTGAGCATTTGGCCCTACTGCGTACGGTGTTCGAGCGACTACGTTACGCTAACCTGACTATTAACTTACCTAAATGTAAATTCTTCCGCAGACAACTCAAGTACTTGGGTTTCGTTGTGGATGAATATGGTTTGCGGACAGATCCCGACAAAGTGAAGGCAATTATTGACTTCCCTGTTCCCACATGTCGAAAGGACGTGAAACGTTTTCTTGGCACCGCATCTTACTACCGCCGTTTTATTAAGAACTTCAGCAACATAGCAGGGCCTCTCAACCAGCTAACGTCGACTCGGAAAGGCGCACCATCCTTTCGTTGGTCTCCGGAAGCGGATGGGGCTTTCAGCGAGCTCAAGGTCGCCCTAACAACTGCGCCGGTCCTCGCCTGTCCCGACTTCTCCAAACCGTTCGCTGTACATTGTGATGCCTCAGATTTTGGTATTGGTGGGACCCTAACCCAAGTGTTTGAGGGTGATGAGCACCCTTTGGCGTATTACAGTCGATCTCTCTCGCCACAGGAAAGGAACTACTCAGCCACGGAGCGGGAAGCCCTAGCTGTGGTTAACGTTGTCGAACATTTCAGACCGTATCTAGAAGGAGATCGCCAATTTAAGATAATAACGGACCATTCCAGCCTTAAATGGTTCCTCAACCTTAAGAACCCTACAGGGCGCCTCGAGAGATGGGGTTGCCGACTGTCACCTTACAACTTTGTGGTGGAGCACCGTCGAGGCTCGGAGAATATCGTACCGGACGCCTTGTCGAGAGCCGTCCCAGTATACTTGATCGATACAAGCGTCATTAATGATACCTGGTACTTACAACTGTTTAAGAGGTGTGAGTCTAGACCGGGATCCGTTCCCAATTTTCAACTAATGAACGGGCGCTTGTACCGCTACACTAAATCAAACAACGCGCTGTCATCGGACTTCGAATGGAAAGAAGTTATCCCTCAAGACTTCCGCTTAGAGGTCATGATGAATAACCATTCGGTTCCAACCGCTGCGCATTTGGGCACAGCAAAGACGTACAAAAGGCTAAAATTGCGCTACTTTTGGCCAGGTATGTATCAGGACGTCGTCCGGTACGTAGCAAACTGCTCTGCGTGTGCCGCACATAAGCATAGTCAGCTTCCCACCCCAGGCTTTATGGGAAGCGCGAAGGTTTGTTGTCGCCCTTTCCAATGCCTGAGCTTGGATCTTGTTGGACCTTTACCCCCCTCGCGGAAGTTGAACACTTACTTGCTGGTGGTAGTGTGCTGTTTCACCAAGTATTGTATGCTGTTTCCCATGCGACGCGCCACTGGAGCAGTCATTTCCCAAAGGCTAGAGGACCACGTATTCATGATCCACGGAATACCTCAAACCATTATTGCAGATAACGCTTCGTATTTCACTGGCGGCGACGTTCAAAGGTTGTTCGCGAATTATAACATACCACAGCTGCATTACACGCCTGTGTATTGCCCACAGGTCAACACAGTGGATCGCTACAACAGGACCCTCGTAACAGCCATTTCCACGTTCATTGAGTCAGACCACCGCATGTGGGATTCCAACATTTCGCGTATTCAGTTTGCAGTGAATACTTCGGTGAACGATTCTACTTCTTACACCCCGTTCCTACTAGTACACGGACGGGAGGCGGTTCCCGATGGTACAATCTATGGTGAACCAGAGGAGGTCGACGAAATTGTTTTTTCATCTAGACGTGATTACCTGAATAAAATCAATACCTTAAGAGATGTCTATCCCACCGTGAGAGAGCTGTTACAGAAATCTCACGATCGCAACATCAAGTACTACAACGATAAGCGCCGTGACATCGAATTCGAAGTTGGAGACGAAGTTTGGAAACGTACCTTTAAACAAAGTAAGGCCAGCAAGTATTTTGCGGCCAAATTGGCTCCCAAGTATGAGAAGTGCCGCGTCATACGAAAAGTGTCCCGTTTAGTGTACGAATTGGAAGATGAAAACGGTAAACGGCTGGGGAAGTGGCATATCAAGGACTGCAAACCGGTGTCTTCGAACGCTGTCTGACGACGTCAGCTGACCCTCACCGCTTGAGCTGCGCCTGCGTGATGGGTCTCCTTTTTTTTTTTCCTTTTTTTTCCTTTTTTTTTTCCTCTTCTCTCCCCTTTCCCTTAACTGGGACTCGGCAATGTACCAAGTCGCCGTGAAGTAAGTGTGGTCTTATTTCCACAAGACTGATTGACATGTGCTGTCGATTACATATAGTTAGTTGTGGCCATTGCTACCGTTTTGTTGTGTGTCTCTCTCTCTGTAGTGCCGCAGGCCTAGACGCAATCGTTTCCAGCGTCGGCCACGCGGATTCTGTTGATGCCAAGGTGCTGCAGACCTTGTGATTCCGGGCCGGGAATACTTGGATTTCGTCTAGTTTTAATTCTTGTTTGATTTAGGGTTAGTCCTGACCGAGTGCTGATTTGCAGCTCGAGGGCGAGCCGGAATTTTACTCTTTCAGTTATCTTTCCTCGTAAAATTCTCCTGGTTAAGGGGGTGTAATATATAATTTGTCACACCTAGGATATTGCGTTCCTTTTCTTTCTTTTTGTTGGCCCGATATTATTCCTAATGTTGGCCAACCTATAACGCGTTGTTACATTCTCGTCGTATCTGTGCGCACCTGCCTTTGTCCGGTGTGTTTAGTCTGTGGTTCGGTGTTGCCAGGTTGTTAATTCCGATTACCCTGACCGCTGAAGGAGCGGGCATAAATAGCTTTCGTTACTAATAAACTCGACAATGCGACAGCCAAGGAGGTTTGTGTTATTTTCGTTTCAGCTGTCCAAGCCCTCGTGTGAGGAACGATACATTTTTGTCACACTTAGACTCGGCGATCATTGGCGTTCGCTCGGACGCCCGGGGAGTTGCGATTGGAAGGCTGGCAACCCGAGATTTAAGAAAAAGAAAGAAGTAAAAGAGAACGCGTGGCAAGACGCCTCGCTTATTAAAGTTAAATTGTAATTCTTCCTCTCTAACCAGCCCGATTGACATACCGGCATACTAATTGGACCGCGTGGGCCGCATCGGGCCCCCCCGAGTTGTTGGGAGCCGATTGCTCCAGCGAGCTGTTTTCTCGATAACCGTAAGTGTTCTCAAGTGTCGTGAATAGCCTTGTGAGATCGTGTCCTTGTTGGAAATATTATAGCGTGATTTCGTTACAAACTTGCAGTTTGGCGCGACGGAAAGGCGTCACAGACGGACCCGAGGGCTAGTTACGCCCCGGAGTCGACATTCGTCAATATTTGACCACCAGGCGGGACGATTTTCCTCCAAAAGGTGAGTTTCATATAACCTTAGGCGTTGCTACGCACGTTGGTGCTTCGATAATCGTCCGTATCCGTCGTGTTACAATCATGAAATGTGGTACCGGCGACAGTGATAACCCCCTTTATAGTAGCTTACTGATTCCCAATCACTTTACTAGACAATGAGTACCGTTTCACTGAACTATCGCGAAGCCCGGGCCTAACCTGGACTGGATTCCATGCTCGCTCCGTCCCGGACAGTCATGCTCCCCACAGCCTGTAGTGTAACCCGTATTATCATACTGGCCAATTCCAGGAGGTGTTTGGTCGGGGCCACTTCGTAGCCAGGCCGCCTAGATCAACCGAGCTAGCGCCCTGCATCCGAGGGACATTGAGGAGCACCGCCCGGAGACCAGCTAAGCTTAATTCCTACACTTGTAAACTAGCGCAATCGACCAAAACGTCATCAACAACCCTACCCTAATTTAAGTTTGGTATTAGACACCTATATTATAACCTCCGTTAACTTTCTTTAAATATATAAATATTTACCACAGGACTAGAGTTTCCTTTTTATTCTACCAAACGAAAATACCAATTACAAACTAAACGGTTCTTTCTTTAAATAAATGGTCCTGCTTTTTGGCAGCAAATGCATTAAAATTATAGAAACAGGCGTTTCATTACCTATATTTGAATATGACTGAGACTCACGGGAGTTTTACATACTATATTCCAAGTAGCCGTATATACAAGGGAGAATATGTCACAGTACGAACGGCGAGGCGATAGATCTGCATGGGCCACTCGAAACGCACACAAATTAATAACGTTTCCCCATAAGCTCACTAAGACAGCAAAGACAATCCATGTCGCGGGTCCTATCTTTTACAACAATTTACCAGAAAGCATTACGGAAGCAGTCTTCCGTCCTTTAAAGCTAAATTAAACAAATTGCTTAGTGAGTATTAAGGAATTTTTAGAATATAAAAAATGTAATAATAATATATACCAACAGTAATGGAATGTCACAGTCTTATTACTATCTACAAATAAATGTACAATTGTGAACAATGACCTATAATACCTTATTACCAATAAATTATGTCTATCTCTATAAAATGCATTGTTTGCACTTGTCCCATAAAAATTGCCACCGTGGCCACCCCGCCACGGACGTCCGAAACAGCCCTGACTCCACGAGTCCTCACCACCACAAACCCACTAGTCATCGGATGTGCGTGCGAGTCGGTCGACTGTACCGCCTGTGGAAACTCCGGCGCAAGAGGTTTAAGTTGTTGAGGAGACTGTTCAGAATATGAGGTGGTGCGTCGTCGGTGTTCTGGTATGTAGAACCCTTTTGACAGAGCATCTATACTTGAAACCATACTTAGATTCCAAGAAAATAACCTTAAAATTGCCATTAAAATGAAAAAAAAAACCTACAAAAAAACTTACTCTCTTCCAAATGATGGACGTAGCTAAAAACTAGCTACTTTTGAAATCTAATTATGGTTTCATGTTTAAAAATGCACACATTTTTATTAACCTTTTTTGCATATTTTTCGCAAACGAGACTTGAACGGACGCTTTTTTTTATTTTTGCAAAGTTTAGGGTTAAAGTTAATAGTTAGTTTGACTTATGGTTTTTACTAAAGGTGAGGTCTCCCGAAATTTCAGATGTGTTACAACATCCATGGTCACAGGACAACTCAAATAATAACAATGTGTGAGAATGGTGAAAGTTTAAATCAATAGGTATATTAGTTTTACTACTATTAGGTATTTGTAATATTTTGAGCCGGTTTGGAAGTTTTGTGGTTAATTTAATTTAAACATGATCAGGATCAGTGAGAGTCTGTTTATCACTGATTTTTTTTAGAACGAGCGAGCGAAGCGAAGGTCTCCGTTTGAGCTTAGATATGCCCGGCGACCGGCGTCTATCCAGGTGGTCCCATTAGGTATTTTTCAACCGATTCTCGTGAAACTTTGTCAGCAGGTTCAATAAAATATACTCATTTTTTTGGTCACATTTACATTTTAAGCTGACCCCCACTCTAGGCCTGTCCCTTTGGGGATTTATTTATGTATTTATTTAATGCAGAAACCATGGTTACAAAGGTGCCAGGTGGTATTTGATAGGGTTGAACTAAAAAAAAAAACATTAGCGGCTAGTG
Source organism: Epinotia ramella (assembly GCA_947578815.1). NCBI lineage: Eukaryota > Metazoa > Arthropoda > Insecta > Lepidoptera > Tortricidae > Epinotia > Epinotia ramella. The sequence continues at coordinate 23,825,759 of OX388216.1, forward strand.
GTGACAAAGTTTTAGACGACAGAAAGAAGAAATAAATATTTACTTATGGAATAAATACAAAAGTTAACCCAGTCTCACGCTTAGTTTTAAATAAGGCCGTAGGTATGCCTATTAGACCTTATCTTACCAGTGAGATATTAGCATTTCTGTGAATTCTCAAAGCCCCTTTAAAGGGTTGGCCACTTTATTTATTACGGGCAGACTTAACTTTTTTACGTGCACTCTATCTCTCTCACATCTTAGTGTTAATCCCGGTTGTATCCTCAGTAACCTCAATTAGTCCTTTAGTCCTTACGTAGTCCCTATACTCTAAAAAAAAGATTAAACTTTCGTAAGAACCCTAATACATAACCTAAAAAAAATGTTGGTCTACCTCTTTTTCGGCATGATTGAGTAACAAACATCCAAACTTTCGCATTTATAATATTAGTAAGATTTATGTCAAACTACAGCGTTATATTAGTAAGGATCACTGAGCAAAGTCAAAATAATCTTTATTTAAGTAGGCCTAGCACCAAGCACTTTGAAATCGTCAGTTAGAAACATAATCTTATGCAAAACTTTTAGAACAATTTATTAATTCAATTATTATTACCTAAGCCGCGTAGGTACAGACAGACGGACAGCCAGACATCAAACTAGGTACTTAAAGACTCCTTGTTGACTGCGGAACCCTAACTAAATGCTAAAATTCGGTAAAACGTGTTAATCCGTCATATAATGTAAATAACGTCATAAATCGTCGGATCGACCGACAGCGCAAAAAATCGTCACGACAGACGATTATCCAGGTCAATAGATTCCGTGTTATTGAAGATGATTTACCGGTAGAAACAGCTTAAGCGCCTCACTTGTACGGCGAGGTCGTTATGTATGGGACAGGTTACATTTTTCTGGCACCACTCCAATTAAAAAAGACAGACAGTTTGACAGTAAGAACGGTTACACACGGTGATTATTTGCAGCGCGTGTTAACGAGATACAGTATAAATTCCTTTCAATACATTTATTGACTCAGATCCATTATTTGTGTAGACTATGTTAGTAAGTACCTAGGTACTTATTAAGCAAAAATATATAAAAATAATTAATTAATTAATTATACGGGATTTGGGTCGGCGGCTTAGGGATAGGGGCTGTGATCCTCGTTCCGGGTCGTTTCTGGCTCAACAGATTTCTTTGGCCATTCAGCGTGGCAACGCCGCCAGTTTCATGGGAACTTTCTGGCCACCAACGATCCGAGGCGGGCCTTTTTGTTAGTTTAGGTTATAACGTAGTATTGACGAAGCCTGTTGCGGATTCTATCATTGTTAGTTAAGTACCTAGGGGGATGTTTGTTTTTACGCAATTGACGAAGCCTGCGTTGCGGATATTTTTATGTACATAATCATTCTTGTTCGAAATTAAGAATCCAAATAAAATAAGACTTAAAAGAAAGAACTTTACACATTTGTCTTTATTGAGTACGCATGCAACCGACTAGAATTAAGCAAGTAGGGTAGTCCAATCTGTCCCTTATCACGCTTAAGATGGTGATGGGGCCACCCCAGCTTCTGGCCCCCTATCACGCGATAAGTGACAAGATAGAACGTCCGTTACTGGCTGACACCGTTCGATAGAACGAGACGATGCTCTTATCTTGTTACTTATCGCGTGCTTAGACCGACGATGATACGGGGCCTGCAAACATCTCAGATGCGCTACAGAAGCGCGGTAGCCCCACCAACTCCCGGAACGCGTTGTTGTACTGGCTACGGCGGGACGTAGGCAGAGGCACGTTTTGTATAATCACGCCCTAAGCTGCATGAGTACAGGGATGAACAGTATGTCAGTTAAACATCAATACGTTGACAGTGGAAGTGTTGCGCGTTCGTGAAACGCTAAAGAGAAAGATTCAAAAAGTTGCCTAGACACTCTAAGGGTGGGTTGCACCGGAGCGTCTGTAATCAGAAGCGGTGTTCGTTAAAATCTGAATGTATGGGAAGTTTGACAAGTTTCTATGGATTGACAGCAGCTGGCGCCATATTTAACGTTGATCTTTCTGTAATCGTAAGTGGGTGCAACCCGCTCTACGTCTAGCCAGCATACATGTACTAATGTATGTTGGTTTGTAATTTGTTTTATTTTTTACTCAACACGGGTAGTACTAGAAAGCTCAGATCACATATTAATCGCCGTTGCATTCGGCTCGTACGTCAAATACCAGGGATCTGAGACATACTTTGTATTACCGCCGTAGGTGATTCATTAGATATCATCATCATCATATAAGCCAAAAGATGTCCACTGCTGGACATAGGCCTCCCCAAAAGAATGCCGAAGTGATTGGTCCTAGTCCTAAAAACTTGAGATCTTGTATCAAAATGAAGTGTTTTAAAAGGTGATTACAAAAATATATACAAATCGTATATTAAAGCAGTCAGGTTATTAAAATCTTCTTATTAACTTATTAACTTGGACCAGCTGATCTATTCGCTAACTGTATACAAAAACAAGTTTATACCGAAATCTGGATTTGAACTTAAGATGTCGAACTGGTTAACAGTTCCATTTTTACAGTTTTTTGTTATGATAAACGTGCTTTTTTACTTTTACGATGTTGTTCGGTTAGGTCAATCACTTCTTTCTTGTTCTTAAAACAACTGTTTGAAAAGGTGTAAATCCATCTATCGACAACTAGATTTTGCTAAAATCCATACCAACTTCCACCCCAAACGAGGGATATTTTGTATATCTCAATAAATTGAGAAACACAACCCGTTGAATTAATTTCCGTAACGAATGTACGACAACATATATTTACTTAAATAAGTTCCATTAAGTCTGCTATATCAGGCTCACGTCTTTAATTGACTTGACTGTTGGAAAGTACCCAATTTAACAGGTTTATTTATAAATAACTGTAGCAAGGAGATTAATAAATATACACCATGGTTACTGGATATTCCAGATTTCACGTCGGTATATTACTGACTAGCATCCATCCGCACTTTCGTCTGAATGAACCCGGCATAAAAGCTATCCTATATTTTAATCCAGGCTATAAATTATCTTCATACAAAATTTCATCGAAATCGGTCTAGCCATTTAAGCATGATTGAGTAACAAACATCTAAACATCTAAACTTCCGCATTTATGATATTAGTTAGTAGGATTATACGATAACATTCTCAAAGCAAAATAAACGCACGCTATTGATTTAGATTTAGATTGTTTTATTTCGAGATAAAAATTACAATAGATTCGCATACAATGTCAAAATTACCTATGAGAATCCTTATCACAATCGTCAGTAATAAGAAATAAAAATTAAATAATATTCAAAATGTCAATAGAGAGTGGAAATAGTATCTCCGATTACTGATTGTCATTTAACAACTAGTGGATAATTAATTTTAAACAAAAATAAACAAGTAACGTATTACGATTTCAAAGTAGAAATACAATATACATGTTACACAAGAAAGAGTATCAGATTAGGTATCGATAAATCAAATAATTACTTAAAACATTATTTCCATGAACTCGTGAACAGAGTACAGGGTTATCCAACAAAAGATTTCTCAGTATCTCTATTGTGGGATGTATCTGCACCTTTGAGATGCCCACAGCCATAATTAACACCACTATTGGCTCTGTGGGTGTGGTGTTGTTTTTCTGGTGGTAAGTAAGGTCATCAGAGCTCACAAAGTAGCTGTGTTCAGAGAGTGATCTGCATTTGTTTCTAGCTGGCAACACAACGAATCCTCATATCAATCAAGGGTCGGTGTGCTTGTGATTCTTCTGGAATCGCAAGCGTCCATTGGCTACGTTGTCTGCTAACGCAGGCAGGCCGTTTACTTATGTAACAGCGTAGTGAGCGGAAACCGTAGCCTCTACACACTTGCAACTTTAGAAAAGTCGTTTACTTTAAAAATTACTTCAATTCAGAACTTCGCCGTATTTGTAGAGTTCCCTCGACTTCTCCACGATACAATAATCAAATGCTGATCTGATAACCATTGGGGCCACTTGCGAAAAACTCTATTTCAAAGCAAAAATAGTACATTGTTGTAAAGGCTAGAAAGTAGGCAATAGATGGACGAGTGGGTTCGAGGTCCGAGCCGCCAGGTGAGGACCTCGAAGGAGACGAGTCCATCTATTGCACTTTTGGCCGAGACATTACATAGTGCTTTTCACGCCTACTGCGAGGAAATTGCAAATAATTATAATTATAACTCAAAATGAAGTACCTAATTAAAGATCATAATATGAAACACAATAGCTCGGGCCCGCTCGCGCGTGGGGGGCAGCGCGCTGCAGCTGTGATTGGAGAATCGCTGTTCAAACTGTCCAACAATAACAACCACTACTACAATGAAACATTGTAGTAGTGGTGGTTCGGGTGCTACAGCTATTGCCTACTTGCTCGGAAATGTGACAAATGATGGTCAGAATTCAGGCTTCATAGCTGGGGTTAGTTGGACATCGCACGAACAGGCCAACTATGAGTTCAAACTGTCCAGCAATGTAATTGTTGGCCAGTTAGAACAGCGATTCGCTCCATCACAGTTCCCCCCGGCCCGCGCGGTGCCCCCCCGCAGTCCCCGCACGCGAGCGGCCGCGCTACAGTGTTTAATATTATGATCTTTAATTAGGTACTTAATTTTGACTTACTTATAATTATAATTATTTGCAATTTCCTCGCAGTAGGCGTGAAAAGCACTATGTAATGTCTCGGCCAAAAGCTTACTTTCTAGCCTTTACAACAATGTACTATTCCAAATCGGTCCAGGTGTCTTCTAGTAATCGGGGAACACACATAAAAAAATAAGATTTTTAACTGAGAACCTCCTTTTTTGAAGTCGGTTAAAAATAAAACGAAATTCACGATGAGTCGGTAAAATAAATTGATCGTCAAAACAGTAACTTAATATCATTACTTCCATTTTACACAACTCGATAAACAATGCGTACAATACTTATGACGTGAGCGGCTCAAGTATCAAGACGTGCCCAGAATGCAGATGCGAGGCATTGGCGTCAAGGATCAAGTAGGGAAAACCGTAGTGTTTTGGCATGGAGGGCCAGGTGACCTTATGCTAGATTGGGATCGGTTAAACAAACATGGTTAAACAAAGTGAATTTTGACAGAGGGTCTGAGCCGCTACCGAAGAACGAAATCGAACTTTATTCGTGTACCTCTCTGTTGCTCGAATTAGCAAATGCGACAGGGAGGGAAATACATGAACTAAGTTCGTTTCCGTTTGGTATGGTCATTGTGGGATATCCTCTGACTCGGACAATCCACATAGAACATTATGACCGATTGATTTTCGAATACAATTTTTACTTCTGAATTCCATTTATTTATTTACTTCGACGGTTCGGATGTGTTGCAACGAGGACCGATGGTATATAGATGAACGGGTTTTTCGACCCGTGGAAATAACCACAATCTTTGGACTAGTGATTAGGGTTGTCACTCGGCCGACACAGAACACACAATGTCCGGGGACATCCTTCGGGAATATAGATTCCGCGAATGTGAAATCGAACCCGTCAGTTCAAATTGCATTTTTTTGAGGTTCCGACATCAAAAGGAAAAACAGCCTCTCACCCTAACGGCATATACAGGGTGTAATCGTTCAATGTAGCCAGGCGATTATTCCGTAAATATAAAAATATGCAATTAATATCGATATCCTACTTAGTAGGACGTTCGTTGAGAGGCTGTAATTTCACTAATTTCCTTACTGTAAAAGATAGGTACTAATATTTATGATTCACTATTTACACAATTAAATTAATTTAAAAAATTACACAATTAAAAAAAACAGGGATCGGAAACCGGTATTTTTTGTATGGGAACGAAAACGTTATTTTTTCGTTCTTTGCTAATTATTTCATTTCTAATTGGGTAATCCAATAATAGGCAGGTTCACCTCAAAACACGACTGAGTCCTACATATGAAGTATAAAATAGTGCGAGATATGTGGTTATTTCGAGGTTTTTGCAAAAAACCGGTTCCGATCCCTGGTTTAAATTAAACTTAATATTTTGGATATATCTAGTTTTATTTTTAAAAAGGTATTGATGTGATTTTACTTATTAGCTAACGTACTTACGATATCAGTTTAAAGTTTTCTGATATCTGTTATATTAACGGAATAATCGCCTGGCTACACTTAACGATTACACCCTGTAAACCTTCTCCGTTCCGTCGTGGGTAAAAAGAAACCTGCATAAAATCACTTCCTTTCACGCCGAGGTATGTACATAATTATAGTGCTTTTCTCAAACATCTCACATTTTCTCGAGTAAGAATTAATTTTAACGTGTCATGATATTTTTATTGTATTGATACTGCATGTAGGTAGGTACTAGGTAATAGTATTACATCTCATCTGGTATTTGTATTCATTTCTCTCTCGCGTATACCAATTATATTATTGTAGTGTATGTATTAAATTGTATGACGTTTCCGTGAGTCACCGACGGCGCTGGCTGAAAATCAGCGCTGCAGGCGTCTGACACCTCAGCATAATGCTGAGCCAGTGTCCGGTTCACTGCCGCAGAGACACATGCACTTTGTTTTGTGTTTTATGTGTTTTTCTCGTTTATTTTATTAGGAAATTGTGTCCTGTGTGTTTGTAAATAAATGTTTATTGTTTATTTCCTTCTTTACATGGAATAAAATGAATAAAAAAACTCTAAGTTTGCCTTTCGTGACTCTCTGTCAAAGGGAACTGCTCTACAGGTTTTTAATTCGTTCATCGGTTTTAGGGACTTACTTTTCTAAAACAGAAATGACGTAGAAATCAGTTAGCGGGTAAAACTTTGATAGCGATCCTCCCATTCAGTAAAAGCGGAGTATTGTCGACACTTGCGATCTCAGGGGCTGTGGTAGGTAGAGCCAATTTATAACGCGCTCACGTACGGGAAACGTGTTTTTGAGGAGTTTGCCCGAATTTCACTGCCACAGTGAAGGCCAAGTCCAGTGCCTTGACTTTCATCACTGATGAGAACTAACAACGGTAGGACAAATGATCGTTATGGATAATACAGACCCCAGGCCATATAGGCCCCTAATCCATATCCATACTAATATTATAAATGCGAAAGTGTATGTGTTTGTTTGTTTGTATGTTTGTCCGTCTTTCACGGCAAAACGGAGCGACGAATTGACGTGATTTTTTAAGTGGAGATAGTTGAAGGGATGGAGAGTAACATAGGATAGTTTTTATCCCCGTAATCATCCCCTAAGGGGGTGAAATGGGGGGGTAAAAGTTTGTATGGAGCTGCGATATAAACGAGTTCCATGCGGACGGAGTCGCGGGCAGAAGCTAGTTTAATTATAAGGGGAAATCATGAGAGTTATTTATGCAAAAACTTATATATGACAGCCATTAGAGCCTTATCACACTTGCGATTTGCGAGCGTGTTTTCTATACAATTATCAGTCGCGGCGAACACACTGCGTGATCGCCTTCATACAAAATACGCTTGGAAATCGCAAGTGTGATAAGGCTCTTAAACTCTTTGACGTGACTGAAGTTTTATTTTGTATATTAGTATTTGAGTAAGGTTATCTGGAAGAGATCGCTTTAAAGCAATAAGACCGCCTGTTGCTAACATTATTTATTAAGCAATTGTTTTTGTAAGTTGTTTATCTCTTGTCGCGGTGCAATAAATAGTATTTTAAATGTTTATTATTATTCTCTTTATAAACATGTTTACTTAGGCTAGGTTTTTCAATAATTATAAAAAAGTAAAATATAAAACGTGCATTACAAATCATAAAACCATTATAAAAACCTAACCTAGGGTGCCGCCGGCAGCGAGGCGGGGCCCTAAGCTGCCGGTGGTCAGGGCGGCAGAGAGAGGAACCTTCTATCACTTATTATTATTATTATTATTAAATTAACCTTTCAACGTCAAGGATACCTAATGCACGACGGTAAACGGTTTGACAATGCATTGAATCTGCACATGTATTGATTGAGCCAAATACAATAACTACTTATACAATACAAAATATACTCTTTATTGGACACACCTTATACAGGTAAATCAGTTAAACAAAAGAAAACACTAATAATAATGCTTATTTATATCGTATTTTATGTTCCTAATCTTAATTAAAATAATCAACATTATTTATTTCTTACTAGATAATAGAATGTCGGTGCCAAGTTTTTTTTCCACGACTAAACATTGAGTAAAATACAAATGTGCTGAAGTAAGAAAAACGAACTAGACTGTTCTAATATCCGACAATTTCAATCTTAATTCATTACAATAAAGGTAAACAATAGGGATTAAGTTATTAAACATTAAATTGTTGTCAAACGATGGGACATTTACCTTGTGTAATTAAATGCGTGGGTGGGTAGGCCCCCGACAAGGTAGACTGATGACCTGGTAAAGGTTGCGGGAGTCCGCTGGATGCGGTCCGGTCGCTTTGGCACTCTTTGGGGGAGGCCTATGTCCAGCAGTGGACGTCTTTCCACCGCATTTAATTCATCATCAAATGATGATAATGATGATGAATTAAATGCGGAAAATAGGCTTCTTCAAAAAAATCGTACCCAATTAGCGTAAGTCAAACAAAAATTTGCTCTGAGTCAGTTTTGTGACAACAATTATGTTCTGTTTGTAGAAACGTCGACTTTTCCTTTTCAATTTATTTGATAGGTATGCAATAGGTATGTATAAACACGTCAATTAAATGTGAAACAAGTTCGTTTTGCCCATAATTTGTATGCTTAATTTTCTTCACAAAGCGGACACTGAGTTAATTTAAGTTAAACAACTCACGCTATTTGAGCACACTGTTTTTTTTAATGCCCATTTATCACAAGTCAGTTGATCGAAATAGGGTGTAAAAATATTGATAACTTTCATTTAAAACATTATTTTAAGACCTGTAAACGACTCAGCTGTCAACTCGCTTGCTCCGCTCCGCTGTCAATCCACGAAAAAACCCAGAACACGTCAATGTAAAGGAGTTAAGCTTCTGTCAAACACCAGTAATCTCCTGTGTCATTTATAAAAATGGAGTGTTATTTCAGACCGACCTCACCTGACGTTACCCTCATCAGTACGCCGTCAGCCAGCTGGGTTACTTAACAATGTCGTTTGCAGAATTATGCAAAGCCGACTTAGGCTTGGTTGTAAAAAGACCTATTAGGGTATCGGGTCGCATAATTAAGGAAAACGTCCCAGTGGCCGTCTCTAGCTTAATACATGACACTTTTTATCTCAAAACAATAGTTGAACAATGTGTCAAGTATTAGGCATCAAAGTGTCTAACTTTGGGTCATTTTTTTTATCTAATCGTGTAATTTAAGGGGCGCGAGGACGTGCGACTCTCCATACAAACGTAGTTTGGTTTTTTTTTTAAACGCACGCTGGAATGACATGAAACTTTGTATACACAATGGAATCTGCCATATCTAGGTCGATAACTAATTTCTGTAGCAAGAAATTATAATAGAAACAAAATAGAGAGAGCAGAACGTTTTACGTATTTTAGGGTTTAGTATCGAAAGGGTAAAAACGGGACCCTATTACTAAGACTCCGCTGTTCGTCCGTCTGTCTATCTGGCCGTCACCAGGCGGTATCTCATGAACCGTGATAGTTAGACAATTAAAATTTTCACAGATGATATATTTCTGTTGCCGCTATAAAAACGAATACTAAAACACAGAACAAAATAAATATGTAATGGGGCTCCCATACAACAAAAATTTTTCCGTTTTTATAGATAACCCGTACGGAACCCTTCGTGCGCGAGTTCGATTCGCACTTGGCCGGTTTTTTCTCTTGCAAACCTCAAAACATGAATCAAATACAAGACTAAATATAATTTATAGCAACAGAAGCTCGTTTCCGACCTAGATATGGCAGATACCATTTTGTATAAAAAGATACATGTATTTTTTTTTTTTTATACGACGGTGGCAAACAAGCGTACGGCCCGCCTGATGGTAAGCGGACACCGCAGCCTACACACGCATGCAACTCCAAAATAATGAAATACCCTTATCACGAAACAAATTATTTAATTAAATATTTTTGTTTTCGTGTTATTTTTAATTTTGTTTCGTGATAAGGGTATTAATTATTTTGGAGTTGCATGCAACGATCCTGTCGGGGGCTACAGACGAAGATGGTTTATTTTTCCATTACATTTTTTTCTCTGTATCATATCGTTTATAAAATGATCGGGGTAACTTCCTCGTTAAAAATAACACGAAAACATAAATATTTAATTAAATAATTGTTTTCGTGGTAAGGGTATTTAATGTACACCAGCGCCATCTCTCTCGCTAGTCCGAAACTACCTAATGTGGTTAGATTAGAATGGAGCGGGCGCATAGCTCGCCCATTAGAGTGGTGCCAAGACTGTGAAACAAGTCTATAACACGATACAGAGAGGGTGCTAGTCTTAGCGGGAATGTAATTGAAAAGTATACAACTTCCGTCACTGTCCTCGTAGCTCAGTTGGTAGAGCAGTCTAGCGTTAATAGAAAGGTCGCAGGTTCGAATCCTGTCGGGGGCTACAGACGAAGATGGTCCATTACATTATTTCTCTGTATCATATCGTTTCCAAAATATTTGTTGCGATTGCCAAATTTATTCCAGTATGCCGTTTCAAAAAGAGAACCAAACTACGTTTGTATGGAGAGTGGACTTGAGTCGCGTGCTGATTGCACATAACAACGAGAGATATGCGAGCGAGCGAAGTGAACGAAGTTCTATGCTTCAGCTTGTCTTGTTGGTGGTGTCCGTTGTCTGTCACGTTGTCACGTTGTCACGCTGTCCCGCTGTCCCCCTCTATAGGTCGCATTTCTCAACCGACTCTCGTGAAATTTGGTGAGTAGGTTCGTTGATTTTTTTTTTGTCGAATTATGTTCTCAGTATTATAAAAATAATAATAATTAAAGACTGGCTTGCTTGTCTCCGGTGGATATTGTAACCTTATGCCGGCTGCATACATTAGGCCAACGTTGGCGCAAGAGCAGGAGGCAGCTATGTAAACGAAAGAGATCGAGTTATAGCCCTCTTCCTCTATCGCATAGCTGCCTTCTGCTCGCGCGCCAACGTTGGCCCAGTGTGTACAGCAGGCTTTAGACCGGCCACACGTTGAGCCACTCAACAATCTCGTTAATCTCATTTTCATATAATCGTCCTTTGCCCCATTTCAACCCCTTATGGGATGATTTAGGTGTATTTAATATTCTGGGTCCTTCAACAACTACGAGTATTATAATATAAGTATTCCCATTGCACATGATTATCGCTGCTTGCGTATTGTTGTTGTGGCTTTTCAGCGACTTGTGAATAGGTTGAATACATTATTTATGTATTGTATATTTTCGATATAACGTGTTACAAAAATAACGCAAAACCGTTTAAGGGCATAACAGGTATCGTGTTCTGATAAGAAAAAACTACGAGGAAAAAAAATAACGCAATTTTTTTTTTACCTTTGTATGGAGCGTTGGCCGACTCTGGGACGATCTGCGTCATACAAATGTATAAAAAAAATGCGTCACAAAAAAAAATAGTTTTTTCTTATTTACATTTATTTATTCGACCGAGAGAGCGAATCAAACTAAGTTCAATGCTTCAGCATGGGCCGTAAATCTTTGTCTGTCCGATGTCCAGTGTCCGTCCGCTGTTTCTTCTCTACAGATAGCAACTCTCAACCGTTCTCGGTTCGTTCTATATGTTATTGTACACTGTGGAAGTCGGTCTATCTCGTTATACCTACCTTCCACTCAATAGCTCAAGGTCAGCTGCAAGAGTTCATCTTTGTACTTACTTTAATCTTATATGTCATGTTTATACATATTTTAACCTGTTATTTGTGTACAATATACGCAATCGGTCGGCGTCACTAATGCGGAGACTGAGTGGCAGTGATAATAGCACCCTGGCCCCGTATCATGGTCGGCCTTATCACGCGATAAGTGACAGTCTCGTTCTATCGAACGGTGTCAGCCAGTGACGGACACTCTATCTTGTCACTTATCGCGTGATAAGGCCGACCACGATAACGTTCGTTGATAAACTGGATGCGCCATTACCAAGGCAATGGAACAAACTCCATGTAGGACTAACCGGTGTCAAGGGATGGTGAATATAATCTTTGTGTATTTTCTGTATTTTTAATTTATACGTGTTTTTAGTTTTAATTACCCTAACCCTAGTCTGTAAGTATGGATGTATCTAACAAATTTTGAATCGTATGGTCTGAGAATAAAGAGTAATTATTGTTTGTGTTATTATTGGATATTAATAAAACGACTCGACATTGTTGAAGCCATCTTTTATTCTTCTAACCCACAGACAATATAGACTACCATCACCCGTAACATTCCTCTCCTTTTTAAAGAGATTCAATTAGTCTTAATTAGTCATACAATTATTATTATTATTTGTATGTTTTTGCCGTAACTCAGGACCATGGGGTCCCGGACTTTTGGAAGGCATGCGTGGGGCCGAAGCCAACAGCGCAGTGCCCTTTAAAACAAATATAATATAAAGCGAGGGATACAGATTCAAAGATAAAAGATTCAAAGATTTATTTGTCATGATACACATGGCGGATACCATCTCCGAGCGCACAACATGATACACCCGGTGATGGTCCCCGCCAGGTGCAAAGACTATTACTGTGCTTATTATTATTAATAATATATAGTGTATACCGCAGTGGCGGTGCGTGAAAATTTTCGATAGGCAACCCGGAACAAAATAAGTTATGCAAGAGTTTAGAGTCCAACTATAGGCTCGCCTAAAAAAAAATGTGTAGGCAAGCCGGTGGTAATCGGCTTGTATGGGCGCTCCGCCACTGATACCTACATACATACATTATTAGACAGACATACAGCAACACTTTCGCATTTATGATGTAACTATTGATACGAGTAAGTATTCCGATCATAGTAGAAAATTGAAAAATCTTCTTCTTCTTGAAAGATTCGTCGCCATCAGCGGACCCACGGTAGCTCAATTGGCAGAGCGATGGACGGATTCCAAACGTTGTGGGTTCAAATCCCGCTCGTGGCGAATAATTTTTCAATTTTCCACTATGATCGAAATTTCGAATTTCGTTAGCGGACGTTTCTGCTTAATAAACATTTACGAGTAAGTATCTCTCACAAAAACAGGTATTCATTACTAAGCAGGTATTAATTATGCATAGTTTTTTTTGGGGAGCAACGCCCACAGGTCACACAAAAGTCACGTTTTTTGTTTTACCCTTTGTGAAGTAAACGCGCACCGCACACCATGAATAAAATTTATATTTTCTAGTGATTTTTTTTAAACACAATTTTTGACCCCCGACGCCAATACGGTACTTTATGTCAGCGATCGGAAACCGGTATTTTTTGTATGGGAACGAAAACGTTATTTTTTTGGTCTTAGTTAATTATTTCATTACTAATTGGGCAATCTAATAATACGCAGTCATCACCTCAAAACACAATTGAGTCCTACATAGGAAGTATAAAATAGTTGGAGATATGTGGTTAATTCGAGGTTTTTGCAAAAACCGGTTACGCGGATCCCTGCTTTATGTATCCGTCTGTGATGTGTGGCGTGACGAGAATGGATCGAACACATTTTTTTTTATAAGGAATAATAAGTATTTATTGAGGAAGCCTGAAAGTAGCACCCATAACTGAAAAGCTGAGAGCAAATCGCCTACAGAGGTATCCATGGACATGTTAAGCGGAGGGATGATAGTCATGTTAATACTAGAAGGGCATTAAGTATGAATGTGGAGGGTTGTAAGAGAAGAGGTAGACCAAGGAAAAGGTCTACGTATTTAAAAAAAAAGAAATTGTAGGTGTCCAAAGTTTGGTCTGTCGTGATGATGGTTCTTAGCTATTGTTTGGGTCAGTCATCATTTTCAATTTAACTATTATATCCATATTAAAATATAAATCATTGATTCATGTCAATAAAGTACAAAACAAATAATACCAATAAACTTAAGACTAGCTTGAGCCTAGTCAAAAAGTCCCCCTTGAGTCTTCCCTGGCGCAAAGGTACCCATCACACCTAGTCGCGTTACCAAGTTGAATGGCGACGGACGACCTTTGCACCAGCTAGGAAAAATCCGATAAAGTGCGAAAGTACGAAAGGAAAAGTCTGTCAGATTTGTAAGTTTGTATGTAGGTTGCAATCTCCAGAACTGCTTATCCAATTTCAAAAAATCTTTCACCGGTCTATAGAATCAGGATGTACCTACATACATATACCATAGTTAATTCCGCAGCTCCGCCTGCACGGCTATCACGGGACGGCGCGCGAGCTCGATCGATTTTTCTCGCACTATCCGTCTCTCTCTTATTAGAGCACTTAGAACAAGAGGTATAGTGCGAGAAAAATCGAAAGTATGTCGCGGCTGTCTCATGATAGACGTGTCGAGTTCTATTATACGCGGGCGGAGCCGCACGAGCTGCCAGTTATTAACATTGCCAAAACCATTTTGGAAATTACCACCCAAAACGTTGGTCAACGAACATGGGCCGTAACAACTTGGAGTGTTCATTCCCATTTGTGACCACTGGGGACAGTCTTTCCCAGTTGTCTGCAGTGAGAATAGATGGGAATATTTATTCCAAGGGTAACAAAAAGGCGGGAACAAATGGGAATAGCCCCATAAATTATAAAACGTACCTGCCGGCACTCCCGGAGTGCAACCCGGTCTTTTTTTCCACACGAGGTTTTCCTTCACCAAAAGCTACTGTTAAATATCAAATGAGATTCCGCACAATTATTTTTTATCCCAGCCGGCCTCCTGCTAAAAAGTCACGTGTCTTACTGCATGGCTACAGTAACTATCCGCAGCAGCAGTAACGTTTCCACCATGTTCTTGAGTAACATAGTTTTTGTTTGTTCCAGCTGCTGCAGCTGTCCTGGCAGTGCTGCAGTCGAGCAGTTCCAGAAGAGAACGTGAGCGTGTACACGCCCAGCAGTGGGAGTGGGCAGGGAGACGTGTACCACCAGATCGCGAACAACATCGCTGAGCGGATCACCTCTCCCATTTACAGGTAATTCATCATCAGTCAGTCAGAGATTGACATTTTTCCTTCACCGGAAAGCTATCGTGTATACTAATATTGTAAAGTGGAAATCTTTGTGACGTTGTACGTTTGTCTATGGACGCCTGCACCTCCAGAAGAATTACATGCGCGCTGTTGACCCTTCATTGATTTGAGGATTCGTTGTTTTCATAGCTAGATATGAATACAGTCCCTCGGTGCATACTCGAAAGCTCTGGTAACCTTACTCCCCACCAGGAACACAACACCACATCCTGCATCAAAAACTACTCCTGTCGACAACACAATAGTTCATGCATGCATTCACATATTAATCATGAACAGATTGTATAAGTCGTGATCAAAAGTTGCAAAAGCGCTTTACCTACCTGTATGGATGCAGCGCAAAAATGAGGTTTTTAAATACCTTAAAACTTGTTATGTCCACAAGAACGACTGAACACTAATTTATACTACAAAAAACCGCGCAAACCAACAGAGCAAGTAGTACTTACAAGCAGAGCGGTACACATCATCCTAAACATATTATAATATCGTGATGAACCCCGTCCAACATTCCTACACGAATGTTTGCTGAAGCGTAAATTAGTCTAACCCTAATTCGTCAGACTTATTCTCACGCTGCCGACGAGGTTTCTATAACCTATTCATATGAATGCTTTTCAGCTATTGATGTTGTTGGAAACATGTTGATTGAGTTGAGAATTCTAAAATGATTGTTATTAAATCTCTTTGATAGGCAGCTAGTGAGTGTTATATAAGCAACATATATATGTAACTCTCTCCCATATTTAGACAGATGAAGTAAATAAATAGAATTATATATTAAATATGAGCTGCCTAACAAAAAAAAAAAAGCTGCCTGCGTGGATCCCTCCGAGTTTTGCCATAAATGCAACCTCGCCCGTTTGCCGTGCTCATGCCTGTTTAACCTCGGGATAAAATAAAGTCTATGTCCAATGTTGAATTTCTGAAATCGGATGAGCAGTTCTTGAGGTTACCACTTTCATACAAACGTGCAAAATTTTAACCTCAAAAGCCACACACTTACAAATTATACTTTTTTATAACATTATTAACAGATTGCAATACCGCCTTTAATGTATAATTGAGCGGCTGTGAAAGATTGTTCAGTTATGCGACAAGGCAAAAAAAAAAGTACTGTTAAAGCTCCTCAATTATTTTCATGATCTTTAAATTAACTTTTCCCATCCCCATACTTTACTTGGTGTAAATTAATAATACACTAACTAACGTACTTATTTTGTAGGAGCATTGTTTTTATTTTATTTTTCATGCCAGCTAAAAAATACACCTTGCGCTATAAGATTCGTCAAGCTAAAAAGCAGCAGAAGCTGTTGAATCAGTTGGTTGTAATCATGGAACTGTGTTCCATTATTGTTACTTGTTGATAATTATAGTTACTTATATTTCCAGGTTCCTAGGCATTGGTACAAACAAGACTGAACCAACGACCAAGAAACCATGGCACAACATTGAGTCTTTCGACGAACCTGAAGACGTCGCCAAGACAGACCTCAAGCCCGTCGGGAACAGCCTTGAAGACCGCGATGTTGAAGAACTCTCCGTTGAAGCACTGAAGAAGAATGATAAGAAACCAGAGAAAATCACGCTCTATTCCAACTACTTACCGTCTAAAATAGAACTTAAGAATGATACGGTAAACGAAATCGAAGATCCTTTTGAATTTGATGACGATGATGATGAAGATTTTAGTAAGCCGAGAGAAGGCGGATTTGTGTATTATCTAGAGCTGTTAGGAAGCTTCTTCCAGCTAGCTGTGGGTGCTGTTTTAGCGATATTCAAGTCTTCTGGATCAAGTTCAAATTAGTAACTAGTTTTCTAGGTAAGGTTCTAGTCGCGAGTAAGTCAGTGTTTCTATAAAGCTGAGGTTTTAAACCAGTGTACCCTATCAACATTATTTATTAAGTTTCGTTTTTTACAACACAAGTCAACAGAGGTATATAAAAAACTGTAGAGAACCATTTGATTTGTTCTTTGCTTATTTTCATTTTACTGTTAGCATTTTTATCTTAGATGTTTGCATTAAAATTACAATTATTTGTTTTCATTTGCTTATTTACGATGTTTGCGTTTTTGAAATTAGTGTTTATTTCTTTAGTATTAGTCTTAGCTTCGGTCGTTATGTTGAGCCATACAATATTTTCATGTGTTGATTTGTTTGGTGTTAATTTTGTCGATTTATTTATATCAACCTCATGAGACATATACCAGTTTATAACACATCATACCATTGTGCCATCATTTATTACACTATTTAATTGTATGTTCAAATGTGTATCTTCAATTGAAGCAAGTAAATAATCATAATTAATTCAGACTTTTCATTCTAACATTCGACTTTTAATATAAACATTTTTAAATAAGAAATCCTATACCGACTAAAATGTTGAAAAGGTAAAAGTTTAGAAGTACCTAAGAGCTTAAAACTACCTACTTGAATAAGACAAATTGACAAAGCACAGGTATATTTTTTATAATTGATGCATTTCCTGCTGCTTTAGTATCAATCAAATTAACATACAGGAACATTGCATAAGAAAGCGCGAATACCCAACTTTTCAGCAATTTAATGTCAAAAATTGTTTAGTTAGCTGCTTCATTACGAATGCTTTCAACATTCAATCACCAAATTGGCGCTAATTGAATTGCAAAGTGGACAAGAATTCCGTGCTCCCAGTAATTTAGCTACTTAATTAATTAAATGCAGAACTCAATTATTCCGGGAATTAACATAGAATAAAATACCATTATGTTTAAAACTAATGTTTTACTGGTGTATAATTCTTACAAATGAAAACCACTACGGTATTTAGTAAATTCTTCTGGTTGGAATATACTACCTATTATATGAACTAAATGTAATATATTATGACATAAATTCTGTGTTTCTTTAACGAGTGCTACAAATAGCTTACTAAATATATATTATTTTTCATACTAAATACAGAATTATTGAAGATTACTTTAATAATAAGACTACAACAAAATGATAAGCACATTAAATATATATCTCTACATAATTCTAATATATTACCCTGATCTAGCCATATAGACTTATCTATTCGTATGTTTTAATTTTCAACCAATTTCCAACACTGATAATAAGGTAATCGATTTGATCTTAGTATAAATACAGCGGGGGACTACTGCCCGTCCCCTCTCCTCCACACTCAGGAGGCCTGTGCCCAGCAGTGGGACCCGTATAGGCTGATTTATTATTATTATTATTATATAAATACTTAAAACAAACGTACCAATGTTCGACACCTTAATTCCAGTAATTGACACTTAGTTCACCTATCGCTAAGAACTAAGACTGAAGGTGTCAAGTGATGGGTAGCTGTCGAGCACTGGTGCATGTACCTTATCATCCCCAGAGAACTGGACCGGATTGATGGAATTTGGTTGTCATACAATTTCAATTAAGTAGCTAGAAAAAACCTATTTGATTTCAGCACCTATCAAAACAAATTATTTTTATGTCGTGTTCCGTACAAAAAAAATGTCGAACGGGACACTTATGCGATCACTACGTATCTGTCAGTCTGTCACAGTTAGTTTTTTTTAAGAAAATAGTTGTGAAATTCTACTAGCATGATTATGATATATGATCACACCGTCTTAGGAAATTACAGTCTAAATTGACTTCACTACTCCACTAACTCCATTTATAAAACAAGAAATGCAGACGACACCTCATTCTACTGTCACATTTCTTATGCATTTACGTATCAACCCCTGTTTAACCTTACCCCACTTTCAACCCCATTCTAAAGCCTGTTATACACCAACGGCTGTAAGTACCGTATCTCGCTCGACAACTTAGACTCGTCCTTGGCCAATTCGTCGACCATCTCCCTCGCGCGATTGTTGGCGTACTCGTGCTGGCAGTCCTTGCGATCCACCATCTTGGATAGAGCGAGACGGAGCTGTGCGCGGGCGCCGCCGCTGGCCGACTCGGAGAGGACTTGGAGGACGTCGGGAGAGAAACCCTGGAATGGAACGTTATAATATTATACAATAATTTTATATGCACGATGTTTTATTATAGGTTTAAAAAGTACAACAGAATAACGAATACTTAATATATAGTTCCAAATAAAACCTAGGATAAGTAATTAAAAATAAATAACATAATGGACATTACTGAATCCTGTACCAACGTTTAATTTGTGCCAAAACCAAACAGGCGTCATAAAACTTGATTTTATTTTCTCCAATCTGTCTTTATTATAGCTGCATATGAACAGGGAAATGCGAGATCAAGTATAAAAGTAATTAAGTACAATGATAACTTCCGGCGCCGCCAATGCAAACAATGTCCCATGAACGATTTTTAATCTTCAAGCCAATCAGACGTCATAACTGTCTTTGGCGAAGGCCCCTGAGGCTGCCACTTCACTAATAACTAACTAACTACAGTCTATATTCACAACTTTTTCCAACCCACCTCACCATTCAACCAATATGTATCATAATTCCGAGAGTCATAACAACTATGCGTGTTCTGAGGTCAGACTTTCGTTGGGTTTGCCTTGATGCTCTTTGCCTTGATGTGAATTGTCGGTAAACGTAGGCAATATCAGCCTTATGACAGTTATGACAGAAACGTCACCGCCGCTGCCAATCTCAAAATAAGTATATACATATGTATTGTAACTAAGTAGGTTGGTAAATATCATTTGACATATCAACATTGTTTGTAAACAAAAAGATAACCTCAAAATTATTTTCAAATATCTACGTAATCCCTTTAAATTACAAAAAAGACTTGGTGTAGTGGAAGTGTAGTTTATTGTCCTCAAAATACACTATATCATAGTCACGGTGTGTATGTGACACAAAGAGTTTTGTATTGGTACAAACATTCAAGTTTCGAGTTCTAGTGCGAGTGCGACCAGACAGAAAACATTAAGTAAGTACACAACATCCATAAACTAAATCAATAAACCCAATCACATGCCACGAAATGGATATAAGTACTTAAACGAGTAAAAAGGGCCATAAAGTTGGAACATAAAATTCGACACACAACATAAAACGAGATATTGTTAAAATCATCCCATGAAAGCCATATCTGTAATCTTTCACGACATTGTATATTAATAGTGTTATAACTCGTAAGGCTGGTTAGCCATAGACTAAAACTTATAATCCAGTTTTATTATAATACTAGCTTCCGCCCGCGACTTCGTCTGCGTGGACCCGGGATAAAAACTACCCTATATTTTATCAAGGCAACTATCTTTGTGCAAAATTTCATACAATTGAGTAACAAACATCCAAACATCTAAACATCCAAACTTTCGCATTTATAATATTAGTAGGATTATACTACAGAAGACAATTTTTTAATCTTATCCAGCGGCTTCGCTTGAGTTCGGTGTAATATGCGGATGGTGCCGTGTCCAATTAAATTAATATAGTTGGAGAAAGAAATTGACACCGTAGCGTCGTAAAAGAAAGATGTATATGAAAGTAACCGCCATGTGGCCTTCCAAACCCAAAAGAGAAACTAGACCACATTGGGATTATGAGCGTCAAGATTCGATATTGAAGTTCTCAAGCCCCCCGAGGACCCCTAACTCGGCTTGACGACTGCGAACATAGACAAAAACCGGGATTATCAGCTTAACGTGCCGTCTTCATGAAGAGGCCTAGTTCACTACGCACTTGACTGAAACCTATTCCCAACAGGGGTCTATTGTTGGGGTGTCCAACATTTGTACAGACCCATAGATTTGATTATGGTAAGCCATTTTGAATGACAGACTTTAATTAAACAATTCAGACAAAAAAATGCCAAATGGCAACACAGTGTTCCATCGTCAGACACACAACACAGAAGTCACAGTCTGTGTCGACAGCCTATCCATTCAGATCTTGAACTGAAGTCGAAGAAGAAGAAAACTGAACAGACCATACAACATGTGATGATACAACTGGGAGAGCGCTAAGATAAAGAAGATTGGACACATACAAATACGGGGACATTGGGAGAATTGGAACATCTGAAGATGGTACGATGTGTCACATTTCTTGACGCGGAATGAAACTGCTTTATGGCGTTGTTGTTAAACTTTTATCACGTCACGTTACGGAAACTCGCGTGTCCACAACACACACAACACAGTGCAGGTGTATAAAGCACAAAGTTACATTATATAATTTGCCGAAAATACTACCACAACCCTCAAAATGTTATCTGTCTGTGCTCTTTTGCCGCGCAAGAATAAATAAAACGGTGCTATATAAATAAATATTCATATTGTTAAAACGATCGATTATTTCAGAATGAACTTCGTTTATAATTTTAATAATTTAGATGCACGGTTATCCGATCTTATTTCGACATTCATATATATTTGCATGTCCTTGTGACCAAACATGTAGCTCTGTATATTATTGAACCACCTATTTGTAGTATGTTTAAGCGAATAAAGGACTGATTGATTACTGATTACTGAAAGAACCGCGGAAATATCAGTTGTAGTTGCAATGTTTCGAAGCAATCACAAATTTTAAGTCTCTCGCAAAAAGCGTAAACCTTTTCTCTCTCTCTGGCTCTAACATACTCGTACTTGCAATTTAGAGACGGCTTGATACCCTCCATAAAAGTGGACGTGCTAGTTGGTCTGGTACTTTAAACAATGGACCCGCGCTCTTATAAAGTATCCTTCGCGGTGCCACTAAACCTTTTTATCGATCTCTTTGACGAACAAGATGGTCCATTTTATAGCCGTTGCGTTCACGAGCGATGTGTCCAGTTACGGCCATTTCCTCTTTCTTCTTTTGTTTTGGTGCGTTTATGTTCATTCGCTTTGTAGTACTGAATTATATTATCTATACTAATATTATGCTGTTGTCCACTAAAATCCCCTAGCCTGATCCCCCAGGTGAAAAAAACGGTTTGGTTGTTAGGTGAACTGCGACCCTACAGCGCGCGAGCCGAGCGAGCGAAGCGACCATGACGCGGCAGCGTCCGGCGAAGCGCCATTACCGAACATCATTTTTTCCTAGTTGAATATAAAATAATTGCCGCTAGGTTACCCTGGGTGATCGGGGTCAGGTGATTAACGCGGATAACGTGAATATTATAAACGGGAAAAGTCTGTGAGATTGTAGCTTTGTAAGTTTGTGTGTTTACATAAGTATGTAGGAGGTAATTTCCGGAACCACTGATCCGATTTGAAAAATTATTTCACCTGTGTATTAAGCTATATTTTTTCCAAGGCAAATGCCTTTATTCTGTGCAATACGAGATCGAAGTGATGCAGCTATTTGGCTATTTTGCAGGATTTCTGAATGGGCCTGGGCTATGCTATATCCCACGGAACAAACAAAATCAGAGAATAATAGTTTAGGCTTTGTAAAAAATACCGATAAAAAAATAACACGTAGCGCTTGACATGCTTACCCCATACGTGAAAGTAAAAATGTCGTAGTAACTTCAACTCAATGTCTTTGCTCATGCTCGTTGTACTAAAATGCTTCGATGAAAATATCTGTATCTTCTTAACCAAATAATCTGGGAGAACATAGATTTGGTTGAGCGTTTTTCCCAACAATTTACTTGATTTTATCATTTTTCAATATTCATAAAATTTATTTCATGGCACTTTATCTTCCTGTAATGAGTTCGCTGTCTGGAGCTCCATTCCGAAATTTATATCACAAGTTAGGATTAAATTAGTATCTCCTCACAAATCCATAGCCAGCTAAGTGAGAGCGTAACGCAAAAAAGAATACTATTCGAAATTAATTTCAATGCGTCTTAAACGCGCATCAAAATTGAGTCCCAGAGGAGTTACTAAGGGACTCGGTAAGTAGCTTGTTTGACTGCTAATCAGCAAATACGTATTCAGATACGTATCCGCTGAATATTGTACAACGCTCTGCAATCCCCAGCGGGTTCGGACACCCGTGAAATTAGCTTTATTTTATGTTTGTGGCTGTAGAAAGCAGGGAAACGAAGCTTTGGTAATAAATGGTGGTTAGCTGTAATGTTATCGACGGTTTTTCTCTTGGGATTAAATAAAGTACCTTTCCTTTTCTGAATTTAAATTAAACAACATGCAGAGAACATAATATATTGGAAAAATAAAAAATCATCGTCTGAAGCCCAGGACAAGACTCGAACATGTGTTCTTGTAGAACAACGCATTATGATGTTTTTTTTCTTTGTATTCAGTTTGACTTATTTTAAGTAGGTTAAGAACTATCATTGTAATAAGCTTTTTTGGCAAATATGACTGACTGTTGAGTTTGTTCGGCGTTTCTTCTTAACAGTGGTCTTCTTTTTCAGAAACGCTGGTAGAATTTTGATTTGTAAAAGTGCCATTACGGCCTACTTGCAGAATAAAATTCATTTTCAAACCGCATGCTCGACAATGCCGAATTATAGGTCATGTAAACCCTACCGAAAGCAAGACATTAAATCCCTTGGTATTAGCCGGGTTATAATGTTGTACTGAATTTCATTATAACCCGCTGGTTAATAATATGATTTCACTTTTCATAATTCTTATTACTATATGCATAAAGTTTAATTTTGCTAAACACAATTTGTCCTAGGCCATGGCCTACTTGATTTGACAAAATAAATGAAGTTTGCCTCCGTGTGAACCCCGGTCCGGAGGAGCGCGGTGTTCGAAATTCGAATTTCGAATCTAGAACCACGGCTTGTGCTTTCGAATTTGGAACGTCGCGCGCCTTCATTTGTTCACGCGTGACGAACAAATCGAGTTCTTGTAGGTGCCTATAGAAGATTTAATTTCAAAAATAATATTGAAAATGTCGAGTGATGAAAGTGTTTTGACTCCTGAGTTTATCAAATTAGATGCCCATAGGCATTGTCAACAATCTGCTGCCAGAGAAGTCAAAGGAAAAATACCTAAAAGCCTACAACGATTTTGACAAATGGAAAGCTGTAAAAGGCGTAAAGTCTGTGTCTGAATCAGTGCTTCTGGTCTATTTTCAATATTTGTCAGCTACAAAGAAGCCAAGTAGCCTGTGGTGTATATATTCGATGCTGAGGGCAACAATAAGTGTCAAACATGACATACAAATTAATACATATGCCAAGTTATTGGCCTTTTTAAAAAGGAAATCAGATGGACATCGAGCAAAGAAATCAAACATTATTTATCTAACTGAGCCTGTTTTTTTGTCTCGCATAAGGTGTGAAAAGTAGAGTATACACCTCGGGGATAAGACTGTTTTAGTCTTGGGCGGTTGAACCCCTCACTGCACTCAGGACTCAGTCTTAATTCCCTCGCTTCGCTCAGGAATTAACTTATAACTCCCTCGCTACGCTCAGGAGTTAAATTATGAGTCCTTCGTTACGTTCGGGATTCAATTCGCTCCCGTGACATAAAACAGTGCTTTATCCCCTTAGTGTATAATCTACTATTATTTCATTTGTTTATAACTTGCGCCCTCTGTATTGCCGGTACGTTTAACTTTAATAAAACAATTTTGTTTCGTTAAGAGGTGAATTGAAACTATTCACAAAGGTTCTTGAGTTTCCTACAGCATATATCACATAGAAAGCGATGCATGCAGTATAAATTACTTATATAACTTCATTTATAAAGGCTGATACTAGTATTGTACGGGTATACT
The DNA here is from genome assembly GCA_947578815.1 of Epinotia ramella. Classification (NCBI taxonomy): domain Eukaryota; kingdom Metazoa; phylum Arthropoda; class Insecta; order Lepidoptera; family Tortricidae; genus Epinotia; species Epinotia ramella. The sequence continues at coordinate 23,850,499 of OX388216.1, forward strand.
GGACTTACTCAAGAAGGGAAATCATAGGCTTAAAAAAATGTTCAATGCGCATGTGTTGTACAGAGTCCATTTGCTTGCCACTATCTCTATAAAATAATCACTGCACGGTTTTTGTGTGGTAAAAGAATGGAAGCCAGTAAACATAGACAAAAAAATAATACTCACATAATAGTCCGAAAGCCTCTGCCTCTTCGCTTCCCTGCTCAGAAGATCATACAGCAGCTGCAACCTCAGATTTGAGGAACTCAGCTTCGAACCTCCCTTATTTGCCGTCCCTGCCCTCACATCTTCGATCAGCCTCTCATCATCCGGGTCATTAGCTAATCTGATCATATCTCTCACACTCGGCGACAAGTACTGTAGGTTATCTTCCCAATCTTCTAACAGAACACTGTCAGATCGAGATATCTTATCGACATCAGTTTCAAAATGAGGAGGCAGAAGGTGAGACTCCAGACTCGGTTCGATTAGAGGTTTGACTTCTTCTTCCTGTATGGAGAGTAGGGTCTCGCCGGTTTGTGTTTTCTGTGGCTGGATGACGGTGTAGGGGGCATTGTGGTTGGGGGGCAGGAGGTAGGTGCGGTCGTCGGGTTTTGGAGGAGCGATGGGCGCGTAGAGGCCGGGTCTGTGGTATGGCGTTGTTTGTTGCCTGTAATGAATGTTTGAGAACTGTTAATTTCATCCTAGTTTTATACATTTTTTTTTTGTGATGTGATTTGGAGATCGAATTATTTTCTACACCTACAAAATGTAAAAGCTTGCTGGAACTACAATGAATTTGTGTAAGATTTGCCTTCAACCCTTTTCAGGCCATGGCAATTTGTCGTGGTTTTTCAACTGTCTGATTCAAAAAGGGTAATTTGCTTAACAAAAGGCCCATTTTTTTTTCTTTTTCTTAAGTATTCTAAGGCCTTAACTTAAAGGCCTTAGAATACCTTATCTTAACTCGGTTAATATGATACGGCGTAATTATGTTATTCCGGCGGATAAAATCTAAGTCAAAACTTTCCTCCTAGCCGCTTTAGCTCTCTTAGTAAATACTGCAGTGCAGCAGAAATAACTCACAAATTCGAGCATTTTAACCCGCGCAAAGTTGGGAAGCGGAGAACAGGTACTCGTAGTATTACAAGTATAAGTATGTTTAATTATTAATCATACTCCATTCATATAGGTTTGGAAATGAACGCTTTTCCATCGACTTTTATTATGCGTCATCTAACTGCAAGCTTTTGGGTCATACATTCCTGACTGCTGTGTAACGAGCAAGTTGTATTTCCTGTGGTCGATAGTTTACGAGCGTGTTTTGATCGCGTAGAATTATAGAAGAGAAGACGCCGTTTATGTGTTCAGAATCCAACCAAAAATTAGGCTAGGTTAACTTTGACAATCTCCAGGAATGACGTGAACCTAAATCTCTGTATAACCCAATCGTATCTTCTCACACTTTAGTTCAACGCGTGTGTATAAGCAAGACCGCGTAACATAGTGGAAAAGGATCAAGGTTAGACGCAACAAAGAAGTCGTCTATCGAGTAGCGCCATAGTGGCGCCTACTCACAACCAGCTATGACGAGCAGCTAAAGAGCTAAGGCTGCTGCATAAGAACCATACACAAAACAACGCAACAAAGAAAAAACAGATCTCCTATGTCCCTTTCACGAAACACCCAGTTACAGTTTATACAAGTGTACACTAGGCAACGCTCGTCAAATAGCCAGTCTTTGGTCAAGTGCCTCAGTAAAAATGTAACTTGATGCTACGTGAAACAGGCGACTATGGACGAGAGAGTGTGGCTTCCTTTCTGTCCCCAACCGGACCTGGTATGATTCCCTAGAACTTCACATATTTTTGAAGGCCTTCGCAGCTGCTATATTGAGGTTTCCTAGCAATGATTTCTTTTAACAAAAAGCTAGTCAAAGTTGAAATAAGACATCATAGACGTTCCAACATCGTCGTTGTTCAAAGCCAATATCACAATTTTATATTGTTTACGTGTAACCAACCATCTAACCGAATACAGTATAGATCTAAGAATGAATATTACAGTATGCGCAAATTAAACTTGGAGACTTCTTGTCTCCAAAAAACTGTAACCGACCTTAAATCCGTATAATGATACCTCTTTTCATTGAAATATTGAAACCAAGTTGAAGTTTATGGAAATAGTTGTGAAGATGAAAGTTCTACTGTAGCCATTAAAATGTAGTTACGAGTACAAAGGGAGGCGATGAAAACTTGGCCAACTTTGTATTTAATTGAATTTTAGTAACTGGGTTAAAATCTAGGTTATGTTCGGGAGATATTGGAATGGGAAGATATTGTTTAGTTGGCGAAGAAATGTACAGAAGACTTACACTTTTACACTTTTGGACCTTACTCCGTTGTTATATAGCGAAAATTATATACATAGCTTTGACTTTGGCTGTACCATTACATTTACTTTCCTTGAGCTGGTATCCACATTTACAAGTAATAAGATAAACAGTGCCTATAGTCGGTAAATATTGATACAATATAGGGGTCTAAATAGACGACTAATAATTGAATGGAATTAACGTTTGTGGTGCGCACCCGCTTTGATTATATCGCAAATGACATAAACGAATTGGTTCTCAATCCAATACCTTCAGTCAAATAGACTCCCATGCATGAAATATAATGATGCCAAGGTAAGGAGTAATCAAGGTATCTACCGATATTTTAGGGCTGCATACTAATTGACTTTTACTAGGTATATCGTCTATGAAATTGGGTCAATCGACTATTTATTATTGTTATTCTTTCCTTTGAATCTTTTTGATAACATGGACCTCTAACTTGCTTAGACGATCGACTAATAAACAAGAAACCCCTTATTACATGTACTTACATATTTGGTGGCTTTGACCCATAAAAATACAGTTTTAAAAAGTGACCCGGTAAATTTACCACGGGAACTAGCATCGGTTAATAAGTGGATTGGCCCAAATTAAATAATATTCTGTAAAAACTATAGCCGATCCCGTGGTTTTCCCGTATGTTGCGGAAACTGACTACGGCCTAGGCGGGTTTCTGGCAGTGACAGTGTTAATAGTAATTCATGATAAAGAGATGAAGATGTCATGAAAATAATCAGAGGAGTCAAGAAAGAGAAGAAAGAAGACCATCACCTAGCTGTACCCCCCACCGGCCTGGTGATCTGATACGTGTTCACATACACCGCGTCTGGTCTACCCGTCGGTCTACTCGTCGGTCTACTGGTCGGTCTACTCGGTCTGCTAGTCGGTCTGCTGGTGGTCTTCGGCGGTTCGTCGCGTGACTCGAACGCCATCTGGTCGGTGAGGTGGGCGATGATCTGCATGGCTACTGGAAGGTAGGAGTCGGAGAGCTGGACTTTCTGCTTTGCTGTGTCCACCTAGAATAAATAAGTGGAAATAATGAGAAATATTATAACAGTATAGGTAAGCCAATAAGGTGGTCTACTACTATTTGGCTCTTTTTTACCCCGCTGCGCAACGCAAAGGAGGGTAATGTGTTTACTAGTAAATTTATGTATGTATGTTTGTCTCTTTGTGGCACTCTAGAGATCAAACGCATCGGTCAATTTATTGTATTTTAGTGTGCAAAAGTGGTACGAGTAGACGGCTTTCTTGGCTTGCTCCACAACACATCAGTTGCCAATAAGATCTTGTTTGTAAGTTGTTTTTTTTTGGAGGAAACTGTACAGAGACCGACCACGAATTTTCCCTTTTAACTATCTTCTTAAAATTTTTACTGAATACCACTGGCTCTAATGCGAGCAAAGCTTTTTATGAATTTAAAAATCTTAAAATAGAAAACATAAATGAAAAATTTATACTTTCCGAGTATTTTTGTGATGTTTATCTATGGCTAATGAAAAAAACAATCAATAGCCACGGTTTATAGCAGGAATAAGAACTACTTAACCAGATTTATGTGATTTCTCATTCCTGTGCTGTTTTTAAGTTATGTTTTTGTTGTGACGTACGTATAGCAAATCAATGAATTAAATCTAACTATGTTAAAGCCTTCTTTTAAATAACCACGAATATCGAGTAATCTTCAATAAGAAGTCTATTTTCCTCGACGTGACCTTAATTGCAGCTGTCGTTAGCCCTTAGTTGCCAGTAATTAAGACAAATAGCCTTTTAGGAATGTTTTAGACGTGCCCTGACAACGTTCTTTAGTTTGGAGTTCGTATTTTTATATCTACTATAGGCAACGAGGTCCTGTCTGGTGCTCGTAGTGGTTTTCTATACAATATTCTATGTATAGTCCGACCGCTTCACTCAGTCCTCACCTGCGCGGGGCGCGGGTGCAGGGGTATGACGATAACTGGGAGCGGGCGTCGTACGGGAGGAAAATCCCTGCGACTATATAAGAAAGTCTATTTGAAAGTTAAATTACATCTGTGTATGTTTATCAGTATGATCCCAAGAACTAGCAAGCCTTTCTAACACCTTTCAAGTCTAATGTGTGCAAATCCCCGTGACAAATCTATAACCTAAATTAATATCTTACCTGAGTGGGATTAAGCCCTCTATAAACCTAAACTAAATCCCGACTCAGCCTCTGATTATGAGCTCCTTATCCGTTCGACTTAAAACAAACAATTTGATTATTACGTACATTTGTAATACGTGTTTATTAAAACATACATACTTAATATTATAAATGAGAAAGTAATGAATACTGTTTGTCTATCTGCCTGTTACCTTTCCACGCTTAAACCGTTGAACCGATTTACGTAAAATTCAGTTTGAGGCCCTAGGAAGGACGTAGGATAGTTCTTATCCCGGAAACGGTGAAAAGGGAGTGGAAGTTTCTGTGAGAATACAATAATTGATAATGCACCTATAGGGAGTCTAAAAGCGTTTTGACTATAAGATTTTGCTATAATATATGCGAAGTATTAATCCGTTAAGACAACTAACGAGTATACGCGGACAAAGTCGCGAGCCAGCTAGTTCAAATAAAAATACTAACATGTATACTTCTCCTGAGACCCCGACCCAGACTTCTCAGACAGAGACCCTCCTGAAAACTTTTCGGCATTCAGTAAATGTTTAAAGTCAATTTTGAAATTTGTACAAAATTTTGTACGCTTGGTTAATAACAAAGTTTTAACCGACTTCAATTCAGTACTTCGCCATATTGGAAGAGCTCCCTCTATCTCCAGGATACCTTCATCAGATCCTGACCATGACCATGGGACCACCTGGGAATACTCTTTCATACAAAAAAATAAATACCACGTCGTCATACATTAAAAAAAAAACCGACCAGAACCGAGAGCCACCTCCTTTTTGAAGTCGGTAAAAAAGTACAAAACGAACCTCAAACAATGTCAGCTTCCGGATTTAACATAACGCCGAAACGCTTGAAAGAGAAATTACCAATCGTCAAGCCATTGTGAAGTGTCGATGGTAATGAATATGTATTCGGTGACAACTTTCATCGCGACGTAGATTAAGATAATACAGAGGGGCGGTTGTGACAAACTTTGTAGGTCAAATAATATGCGGGTACTATAGGCGTTTCTCAGGTAATGTTTGAAATAATTAGTGAAATGTGTGCTAACGTTATTAGTGTCAAACATTTTACTACACGTAAATTATACATACCCTTAATTTGACAGTGTTCGCCCGAGTGAATCTTTGTTTTCTTAAAGAGAGAGGATTACGGTTGGAGAGGTTTTTTTAGGAATGTTAGTGGAGGAAAATAGTTAAGGCCTTTGCCCAGCAGGGAGATACCTGGTGAATATAAAAAAATAAGTATCCGTCAAAAAAAAACATTTCTGGCACCTGGGTTCTTTTAAGTGGGTGCGTTTGTTTGCTGCAAACTCATATCAAATACTTTAGGGCAAACAAAAACCTACATACTTTGACAAAGACAACAAGACAACCCTTTTTTTGTCTGTATTTTTACCAATGTCTTGTGTACAATAATAATAAAAAAATCTACTTCTGCAAAACTTTTTCTTCTTCTGTAAAATATGTTATTTTACCGATAAAGTTCTGAATCTGAATCTGAATCAATAAAGTATTTATACATATACATACATACATACATAAAACATATGCTACATCTCTCTCTGACACACTTACTGAGTTTTATTTACTGACCATCTCCTTCAATAGCCGTATTTTGAATACAGGGGCGAGTCTGGGTAGTGTGTGTGAGCCAAGTGCATTATCTGTCTTAAGCTACGGCAATCTAGAACTTCTGAATGGCACGCCGAACAATCGTGTAGCCAGCATACTTGATGAAAGGGTAGCTTTTGTCCCTGAAGGAATTAATTAACAGCTTTCAAAGCTTGTCAAAGATTCTTTTCAATTAAGAATATCGTAATGTATGAGGCAGGAACAGAGGGAAGGGTGTGATTTTCAGGTTTCCTTTTTAAGATGATTATCCACCAGAAGTGAGATTGTTTTTATATATTTGACACCTCGCATGCTTGAATGATCATCATCATCACTTTCAGCGAACGAAGCGTAACGAGGTGCTTTCATAGTCATACAAAAATAACTTACCACATTGAATGTGATGATTTGGACGCATACCGCCACAAGTGTGAGTTGACGAATCATGGCTGCTATCTGAAAAGTTAATGCAGTAATAAAACACTTAATAACTTTAACAGAAGTCTTTTGGACCTTAGGGAGGATTCAAAGACGCTAAACGAGTGGTTTGAGAGACGGAGTGGCTCTTATGCAGCTAAATTGAGAACTAGTTTTAAAATGCCTAGTGGTTTGCCAATTGCCATAAACCGTAAAGCCGTAAAGCTCATTATAACTTTTGTACCCAAAACAGTCCTGAGACCGAGACATCACAATCTCCTGGCTGTCCCATTGTAGCACACAAAAACTCTCCTGCGTTTCGGGCACTAAAACTGTTGAACTCGTTTCTGTCACAAGCACCTGAATGCGATGTATTGGCTAGTCGATGGGCGAATGTATCTCATATTTGTCCGAGGTACTGCGAGACGATGTTTAGATATTCTGTTTTTTCTTTTTCTGTGTTTACATGTTAAGAATTATAAATTGTACAGTGCTTTGGTTTCTTACTGTCAAACTGTATACATTGTGTATGATTAAATAATAAAAATATTAATAATAATAAACCACCTAATTAATTTGGGCCGGTAATGGTTACTTTGCCACAAACCACAAACTCATGTTAACTCTATTGCGGCAAACAAAAATGGTGGAATTATGACATACACCACAGATGCTAAAATAGAGCCTGTGAATAGAATAGGGAATATGCATGTGATTTAGAAATGGACAAAAAAAATCACGTGTAATCTATATTGCTTAATAAATATACACACATGATTATTTTTTCAAATTATCATGTTTCTATTGATAAAATAAATTGTTTAAAAGTACTATTTTTCAAATTCCCTCGCAAATTTCCAAAACGCAACGCTATTGGCGGAGCGAAACGTGACGTCACCGTGCAGGTCGTTAGTATGATTATTGAAAGTTTTTCGCATTGTTTGGCCGCTGTTTATGATAAATAATCAGTGTTTTTTGGTAATTATTAAGTGAAAAAAGACTCGCCACAATGACTGAAGGCGGTTTTGTCAAGGCACAGTCGGATAATCTGCCTAAAATTGATGTGGTCATGATGACTAAATTTAATACATACTTCGCAAATATTTGTGACTTTACGTCCGCTGAACTAAGAGGAGTAAAAGCTGCAAGGTAAATAAGTTACAGATATTCAATAAATTTTCATATTCCTTGTTTTTGTACTCGTGAGATTGGTCAATTAAATAATTATAACTTATTTTGGCGATTCAAATAGCTAGACTTTTAAACTACTTCAAATAGGTGTCTTTGTTAAATAAGTGGAATAAAAAACTAGTAGATATTTAACCATACTATATACTATTTTACTATACTATAACTTTATATATTATATATACTAACTTCTGCCCGCGACTCCGTCCGCGTGGAACTCATTTATATCGTAGCTCCATACAAACTTTCACCCCCACTTCATCCCTTTGGGGGATATGGGGGGAGCTACGATATAAACGAGTTCCACGCGGACGGAGTCGCGGGCAGAAGCTAGTTATATTATATATTTTATATATACTTACTTAATAATAAATTATAAATGCGAAAGTGTGTCTGTCTGTCTGTTTGTTACCTCTTCACGCTTAAACTGCTGAACCGATTTGGATGAAATTTGGTATAGAGATAGTATAAACGAGTTCCACGCGGACGGAGTCGCGGGCAGAAGCTAGTATTATATAATCAAAGATATGTAGGTACCTATTAGGAATGTTAAATGTTGAGAACATCTTTATGAACTTTAACAAACTAGGTTGTTTTCGTCAAGGCTTATAAATAAAACAAATTTGTGTAGGTCACTCAGTAATTAGAATTTAATCCTTAATTCTTTTAACTTTCTTCAATCAACAGTGCAAACAAAGAAACTTAGCTAAAACGTTTCATGATCAAAATCAACACTCGTAGTCAGCTGTTGATCAACAAAAATCATAATATTTGTAACATTAATAACTAAAAAAATTGGAAATCAGAATAGTTTTATGAATAAGTATATAATACAATTTTGAGGTTAGGTTATTGTTTACCTATATTGTTCGCGAGTCGTAATAAAAAAGATTTTAGGTACATACATATTTAATACTCACGTCGAAATGATCTTCACAACAATATAAACTACTCAAGCACGATACATTATCTCTCCTCATCGCCTTACACCACTTTATCCTTATATTTGCACCTCTGGGCATATGAAAATATTTGCAGTTTTAATGTGATTTTCACACATAGGGACAATACAATATTTATAATAAGCTTTTGTGTGCTCTTCCATTACAATAAGTTGATCTTATAAGCTTTAATCACTCACCTTTATTAAAAGTGTGAATCAAACACTTTGTTGTTAGTTTGTTTAAGAACCGCCGTGCACTAAGCTGCACGGTGACGTCACAAATGAGCGCGCCAAAATGGTGGCGTTTTGATCGTCCGAAAATGATAGTAATTTTAATTATTTTTTTTTAGCTTATTCAATAATATTGTGAAAGTGTTATATTTTTTTCCGGTTATATAATTACTTATAGAATAGATAAAAAAAATAAAAAAATGTCATGAATATTCCCTATTACATTAGGGTCTATTTCTCTCTTGCTTGCTCTGACACGGTCTTATAAACGATTCTACCCGAATCCGAAAACTTTTCTAAGAGCTCTTGGACTAGGTATATGCTTCTCACCGTCCCTCATACTTTTTAGGGTTCCGTTCAACAAGGAAACCTTATAGTTTCGCAGTGTCCGTCTGTCCGTCTGTCCTCCTGCGGCTTAGCTCATTGCCTTTACTACTAGAAAACCGTATACCTATAAATCAATCACGCCGACAAAATGGTAGAATACAATATCTTTTTTTATGCTAACTCCCCTACAGGTACAGTGGGAATGTTTTTTTTTCTCGTTTAACCCATGGGATATAATATTAATAATTGTCTACGCTTTATTGCATCAGGACAAGAGAGAAACACCTTACAAAAATTTTGATTAATGAATAATGGCAGCAACAGGCTGTCAGTCATCCATCACTTTCAAAGCATTTCGTCCAGACAACCTTTGTAGCCTGTATGTAACAGGAAACCTTTAAACTAGAATTTTAAAGAGGTAGTGTGGGAATTAATCAAGAAGAACATACTAACACGTCAATCTTTTAAATTATTACTAAACAGGACACTTTAAAATATATACCTTATAAATGAATAAATATGCAGACATAAACACAACCATACGTACATACATACGTACAATAGACATACATACAATACATAAAAGGCAACTTAAGGTTTAGATTCATTTATTTCTCAATTAGTGTTACATTATTTTCAATTACAAAAACTTATAATAAAAACATGAGCACATACTGAGATCGTCAATAACTAAACTAGATTACAATAAGGTTCATTAAATAGAGTCAATACAATTATAATTTCGCTATCCATAATCATTTTTCAAATATTCTTTAATATGGTACAATGTCTTACTGAGTAAAAGAGTTTTGACTTTATTACGAAAAGTATAAATGTTATGTTCAGATTTGATTTCTGCTGGCAGCTTATTGTACAGTTTTTCTGCCATTATCTTAGGACATTTTTTTGTCATGGCTAACCTACATTTACTTTGCTTTAGGTTATCTGGATATCGTGTAGGGCGTTTATTCACATCACCGTTTCGTACAAACTCGCTCGGATTGTTTCTCACATATAAGGCTATCTCTAGAATGTATGTCGACACAGATGTTAGGACCTCTAGGTTTTTAAAATGTTCTCTGCAACTATCTCTGTAACGTGCATTAGCCAGAACTCGTATTGCACGTTTTTGCATTTTGAGCACACGTTCGAAATCTGTGGAGTTTCCCCACAACAGTATTCCATAAGAGAGGATTGAATGTATATATCGTCCCCTGATTGCGAAAACCGCTTAAGTGCATGACATGTAGTTTTGAGAAAAACGCATTTAAAGATTTGCATGTTAATATTTCTATGAAGGGCCAATAATAAGTAAAGCATTTTCGTGTCTTTATATGAACAGTTTATCGCTTATTAAGACTATTTGACTTTATTAACTTTTTGTTTAGGATAAGAGGATAAAATTTAGGGTTAACCGTAAAAAGTGCTGCAGTTAAGCGGTTGTTCCTGAAGACACCTTTTTTTTGTATCTCTTAAAATAATAGCCTTAGATCGGAATTTTCGAGTTATAATAATTTCTGATGTAAATTAATAAATGTTTGAACTGAATAAAGTCTTCAAACGATTTCAGATTCTGTATTATTTGAGTTTATTTAAAAGTCAACATGCAGTTTGTAGGTTTTTTCTGGAAGAATTTTAAAATTAAGGAATTAAAAGCACTTATAATTAGAAAATACATGTGCAATGTTTTGGCACGTGAGGTTTCATTACATTTTTTTCATCTCCTGTGGTTTAATTACTTTATTATTTGTAATGGTCATTTCCATCGTAACTCTTACCTGTTTCTTGACAAAGTTCAATATAATGGAAAAGATAAAAATAAATAACAAAGGTGTTCGAAAGGTATTTCTGCTTAACTGACATTTATCTTATCGGAGATATTTTAGAGTTAGCAATGAACTAGTAATAAGATTAAAGTAGGAATCCAATGAAATAAACAACATATGAATGTAAAATATTAGTTCATTCTGACTAATTGAGACAATTGACTGAAAACTATACGACGACTAGAAGACGCAGAAGGGCGACGCCGGAAGAGAAAAAGGAGAACTATGCAGTGTACCGCGAAGCGACCATGGCATTGCAGAATGCAATCGCCGACGCCAAATCTCGGTCGTAGGATGAGTTGCTGTGTGACCTGAACTCGTGGTCTGAGAGAGATAACCGAAGCTGAATTGAAGTGGGCCGTGAAGCGCGATGGAGGCGCCTATTCAGCAGCTGTCTCCGATATGGCTGCTTTTCCATGATATGGAAAGAGGCAAAACTGGTTCTCTTGCGAAAAGAAGGGAGGCCTGCAGACTCACCTTCTGCGTACCGGCCAATATGCTTATTGGACCAGGTAGGCAAGCTCTTTGAGCGTATTATCTCCCTCCGTGTAAACAGGCATCTAAATAACGAAAGTCCAAACCTGTCGGATACTCAGTTGGCTTCCGCCGGGGTCGATCGACTGTGGATGCAATCCGTCGCGTCCGAGCGTTGTCAGAGCAGGCAATTTCGCGAGGGAGGGTGGGGCTGGAGATCAGCCTTGACATTGTCAACGTTTTCAACTCTCTTCCTTGGAAAGCAATTCGGCAAGCTTTAGTCTACCATCAGTTGCCATCTTACCTGAGGACCGTGATCAAAGCTTACTTATCTGAGGACCGTGATCGAAGCTTATTTATCCGACAGGAGCATTCGTTACCCCGGTCGTTATGGCGCCGACATGCAGGGAAGTCAAATGCGGGGTACCTCAGGGGTCGGTGTTGGGACCACTTCAGTGGAATATTACATACGACGCAGTTCTACGAGCAGCACTCCCCATCGGCGTCAGCGTCGTTTGCTATGCAGACGATACTCTAGTCTTTGCCGAAAGGGACAATTACGTGAGGACCACTAGACTGGCGTAGCTAGGCGTGGCAGTCGTGGTAAATGAGATCCGCAGTCTCGGTTTTATAATCGCGCCACACAAGACAGAGGCGCTTTGGCTACATGGACTGCGTCGCGGCAGGGAGCCTCCCGCCACATCCGTGCAGGTTGGAGAGGTAGAGCTCCAGGTAGGTCAGTTTATAAAATACTTGGGCCGCACGTTAGATGGCCGATGGAGCTTTGACGAGCACTTCAACCGGCTCGTCCCCCGGATTAAAAAAACATCGGGTGCACTGCACAGACTGCTGCCAAATCTTGGAGGGCCAGAAGAAGGAGTACGCCGCCTTTACGCAGGGGTGATGCGGTCCATCGGGGCGCCCGTGTGGTCAGAGAGGTTGACGCGCAACTGACGTAGTATAGCGAAGATACTGGCAATTCAGCGCCGGATATCCATTAGGGTCGCCCGCAGATACCGTACGATATCGTACGAGGTGTGGCTGCTCTCCTAGCACGGTTCCCACCACTTAACATCTTGGCTGAAATGGATTCCCAAGTCTACAATGCCCTGCGCGCAGAGAATGGAGATGCTGCGAAGGAAGAAGTTACGGCGGTTCGAGAGGGTGCCCATAAGCAGGCCATAATTCACTGGCGTGAACGACTGGAAGAAACCCGAAGTACATGGCAGCGGATAGTTACCGCAATCCTACCACATTTTGACTAGTGGCTGGAGCGGAAGGGGCGTGTTACCTTCGGGCTAACACACGTACTCAACAGACATGGCTGCTTCGATGAGTACCTACACATAATAGGAAAAGAGCAGACGGCACGATGTCACCATTGCCAGTCCATCGAGGAATGCCCAGCGTGGCAGTCTGAGCGGCAGGTCCTAATGCAAGAAGTGGGACAAAATCTCTCCTCACCCGCTCTCATGGCGGCAATGTTAAGAAGGAGCTCCACTTGGGATGCAGCTGTCACCTTTTGTGAGAGTGTAATGGTCCATAAGGAGACAATAGAGTGCGAGCGGGAGCGTCCAGATCCTGCTTGGACGAGGAGGAGGCGGCTACAATAACACGTCGCCGCCACTGCGCCCTGTAGCCCGGGCAGTAGAATATGGCTATTGTATTCAATGCCTGTCGTACAAGGCGACTAAATGGGACTCTCGAGGCAGCACACGGTCGCAGTTGCGGCCTGCGATCGTCTAAATATAGGGTACGACCCACAGAGGCGTGACGCTAGGCCGGCACTGTTGCGTTCCGTAGGAGATCCCAGAGCTGTCCGAAATGCGTCGAGGAGGACCATCGGGGGGTTTTAAGTCGGTGCGAGTCCGACATAACCTCCGCGCTATCCCCGTGGTGCGGAGGTATCCATTACGGATTTTCCCCCAATAAAAACAAAAAAAAGAGGTAATAACAATCCAATAAAAAAGTATGCGCTCGCGCAGTAGCGTAATTATCGCTCCGAAATAAAAACACGACTAAGTGCGCCAAGTGCGGGCACGGTGTGACCCACCCGCGCTCCCCGGGATAGCGGCGAAAGTGCACTTAGGCGGTTTTGGTTAAATGAATTGAATGTGGTCGAGGGCGAAACGTAACGAGCAAAGCCGCTTATAATTACTTTTAGCATGTTTTTGCTGTAGATCAATTTTAACTATTGATTGATTTGGTGTTCTGACAAAACATATTAAAGGTGGTTAGACTATTTTGACAGATGACTAAACACACATTTTGGTTTTATCGCTTGCTGCAAAAATCTAGTTTATCTCGTTAGCATCTTTAGACTGGTAATTAAATTGCAAGTTTCGTTCAAACTACCAACATTCCAAAAACGCTTAAATAATGATAGAATGTTTTGACCTTGAAAAAAAATGTGCTAGCCCCCATAACACACACTTAATAGGTTTTGCCTGTAAATTATTTAGAAAAAACAGTGTTATCTGACGTTATCCTAAACACCAAATCAGGAATGGAGCCACGTATCAAATAACGGGCTTTTGTAGCGGGTAGATCATGGAAAGCATAATATAGCAGTATTAATATCTCACTTTTGACCAAAACGGAGCTTAAGCGGTTTTCGCAATCAGGGGACGATATGCATAATATGCTTCTTTAAGGTGGTCGCTCGAAACGATTGGCTTTAATTGTTTGAGGATATATACTCCTTTTGCTATCTTTCCACATACCGAATTTATGTGTGTTTTCCATGAGAATGTTGGATCCAAATGAAATCCCAGTAATTTTACATGCTGTACACTTTGAATCATTGCGCCGTCTGGAAGGATTACATCTAATTTATCAGTCACTTTGTTTTGCGTATTAAATTTAACAATGTTAGTTTTTTCTGAATTTAATTTAAGTCCATTCATTTTAAACCACTTTTCTAATGCAAGTAGAGTTCTGGTTATCTTATCAACTAATTTATTTTCAGATTCGTCGTTGATGATTATTGTCGTGTCATCTGCATATAAAATTATTTCACCATCTATGTCTAGTTCTGTAATGTCATTTAAAAATATAGAGAATAATATGTTTCCTAATGAAGACCCTTGTGGAACTCCTATATTTATTAATTGTGGCTTAGACCTATAATGCTTTCCGTTTACTTTAATTTCCACCGTTTGTTCTCTGTTTGATAGAAAAGATTGTAATAATTCAGCACTCTGACCTTTTATTCCGTATTGATGGAGTTTTGCCAAAAGCAGAGTGTGGTCCACAGAATCAAAGGCTTTTGATAAATCTAGGAAGATTCCAACTACTTTTTGTTGTTTTCTAGGGACATTATTACATTTTCCATAAATCTTTGGGTAGCCGCGGTTGTAGAGCGCCCGGGTCTGTAAGCATACTGTGCATCTGACAAGGCATTACTGTTCTCAATGTACCTAAGAATATCACTTGACATTATGGATTCAATAAGTTTTGATACTGTAGGAACTATTGTTATTGGTCTAAAGTTTCCTACATCTGTTTTATCACCTTTTCCTTTATATATTGGACACAGACGAGTTTTCTTTAGAGCATGTGGGGTATACATTTGAAATTAGAATATTATTTATTAGATATGTCAAGTGGTCTGATAGAAAAGTCATCATGTCAAAGAGGAATTTTCCTGAAATGTCATATAATATCTTTAGTCTCCGATTTTGATATCTTGTTTTTTGCTAGTTTTAGTAAGTACACGGGGTTTATTTGAGAGAATGTAAACAAAGTTTGAGTGTCCGAGTTATTGACAGTCACTTGCGCTACAGCTTGGTCCACATCCGGCATATTGTTAGTGGCAAGATCGTTCCCTATTTTTACTAAGAATCTATTTATGTGATCTAGTATTTCGGTATAGTGGATAGGCGTTAAGGGAGAGACAGGTAATATTGTTTCAACAGATTTTTGAAAATAGGAAGTAATTTTGCACACCTGAAATGCAACGGTAAAACATTTCACAACCGAACAGCCCGAAAGGTAAATGAGCTGTTATAAAATTTGGTAGATGAAGTTGGTGGTGCGAGAAGATGGTTTTGCGAAGATCTGATGGAAGTGAGACGATTAAAATGCACTTTGAGATATGGAGGAGTAAAGGTAACAAACAGTATACTTACTGTTGAGTAACGCAAGAATGTGAGAATCACGACGGAGACGAATTGGAAGCCACTTGAGCTGAGAACGAAAGGAGGAAACGTGGTCATACTTGCGCAAACCAAATATGAACATAAGAGACAAATTTTGAAGGCGCTCAAGTTTGTTAACCGGGTCCTCAGTTAGAACACAACAAACATCAGCATAATCTAGAATGGGAAGAAGGAGAGGTGGAGCTACCGCAATTTTAGTGGCATGTGGCAAAAAGTTACGAAGTCGACGAAGAGCATCGATCGAAGCAAACATCCTCCTGCTGACCTCGCTCACCTGAGGTACACAAGACAATGTATGATCAACTATGATACCAAGGTCGGATGGGTATCGTTGGATAGCTTGTTCAAAAATAAAATGGGTTTCTTAAAACTATTTTTCAACTCTGTGAATCGTTTGCATGATATTGAGCGTTAAAGCCCTCTTTTTTGTTCGAGTCAAATGTGTATTTTATTTTCTGTTCCCATTATCACATAGTGTTCATATGACATTGATATTCCTCTTTTTTATTATTATTTAATTCATATTCTTAATGACATACTGAATTGCTGATAGAATACTAAAATATTGTACCAACATATAGGGTACAATATTATGGATGTGATGAATGAATGAATGATGGTGATGCTGATGATCCATGTAATCATTATAACATTTGTAATTATCTCTATTCATTCAATATTTATTTATTATTCTTGTATTTTTTTTGGGACGTATGATGACGTTGAACGTGGTTGAACTGTCGAAAAGTCGTATTAAACTGGAATATACGAAGTTTTTCAAATATTTTTAATTAGAAAGATCATAATGGCAACAAAAACAACATATTCTGGCAAATGTGACGTCACATACAAGTCTGACCGCTTATGTTTTGACCAATCCGACCGTCGAACCTGAGGTCACTGACCTTAGGTATGGACCGACCACCTTTAATTAACGAATGATTGAGAACATTTAGCATCTTATTGATATAATGGAAGTGAAATAGTTGATCTTATTATGAGAACAATATACGTGGGTGGGCAAATAAAAACAATTTAAGATATTCTTGCTATATTATTATGTATAACTACGTACCATGGGTCCTCGCTTATTACAGAAAATCAGAAATAAAATAATATATGTAAGGACCGTATCGAAAATTATGGAAACAAGTTTGTAAGGGTAAAAAAAAGAGGTTGCAATATTTAGAATTTTCTTTCATATGTCAATGTGACAGGTATATATTCAATTATTGGAACTTAATATAAAAAATAACACAATTCTTCTAATTTCCAAGATGAAGGGTTTATCAGATAAAAAACGACTTTCAATTGTGACCAAATACTGCAAGGGATCGGGTATGTCTATGAGAAAGATAGCTGCAGAGGAAGCAGTTAGCCTGAAAGCGGTTTATAATACCATCAAACGATTCGGCACGAATCATACTTTAAAAGATTTGCCTGGTCGTGGCAGAAAACGCGGCCCTTTGCGTCCTAATTTGGACAAGAAGATATGCGAACAGTTTTCCCGGAAAAAAGACATATCCATTCGGGATTGTGCGAAAAAATGCCATACTACTATAGGCATGGTCCAGCGTGCCAAGGAGCGGAACTTGTTGGTAACATATAAAAAG
Source organism: Epinotia ramella (assembly GCA_947578815.1). Classification (NCBI taxonomy): domain Eukaryota; kingdom Metazoa; phylum Arthropoda; class Insecta; order Lepidoptera; family Tortricidae; genus Epinotia; species Epinotia ramella. The sequence continues at coordinate 23,867,820 of OX388216.1, forward strand.
CAAAAACAACCGAAACGCAGCAAAACCCAAGAGTCTTCCGTCAAAACTAGGGCTCGGAAGTTATACGACCAAAATTTAAGTAAAAATGACCAATGCATCATCATGGACGATGAAACTTATGTCAAACTTGACTACAAAACATTGCCTGGGCCGCAGTTTTATACAGTAGAGAGAGGAGCAAAGGTCCCTAAAGAAGACAAAGCTATTTTTTGCGAAAAGTTTGGCCAAAAAGTGATGGTTTGGCAAGCTATTTGTCAATGCGGCATGAAAACGTCTCCGTTCTTCGTAAAGGGCAATTTAAATTCCGATATTTACAGGAAGGAATGCCTTCAAAAGCGAGTGCTGCCACTCATTCGCAAGCACAGTGGCCGTGCATTGTTCTGGCCTGATTTAGCTGCGTGTCACTATGCTCGCCATGTACTGGACTGGTATAGAGAGAATAACGTTGAATTTGTTGCGAAAATGCATAATCCCCCGAATTGCCCTGAAATTAGACCAATCGAGAGATTTTGGGCTCTGATGAAGGCAAGGTTAAGAAAACATGCCAAACCAACTGATAACATCGAGCAATTCAAAAAAGACTGGATTCGTACCCAAAAATCCTTCAGTACAGTTGCTGTCCAGAAGTTAATGAAGAACATTACAAGTAAAGTCAGAAAACTAGCAAAGGGAGGCAATAAATAAAAAAATTGACACTATTATTACATCGTTTGAAGATTTAAGACTCGCATTATTTTAGTTTTTTTTTTTGTAATAAAAGTTTTTACGCACATTACACCATAATACTTGTTTCCATAATTTTCGATACGGTCCTTATACCTAGCCTATGTCCATCCTGACGGTGCATTATATACCAGTGAATAAAATAATAACTGTAACCGTATGATGAGTAGGTAGTTCCGGACATTACTATGCTTATTATTGCTATCATTTTCATTCACCTAAACTCTGTACAAATGTAGCTGTTTTTTGACGTCATCATCATCAACATCATCATCAACATCATCATCATATCAGCCGAAGACGTCCACTGCTGGACATAGGCCTTCCCCAAAGAGTGCCACAACGACCGGTTCCACCTTGTCGGGGGCCTACCCACGCCGCGCCTTCCGGTACGTGGTCGCCACTCGAGAACCTGAATGACCTGGTAAAGGTTGCGGGAGTCCGCTGGATGCGGGTGGCGCAGGACCGGTCGCTTTGGCACTCTATGGGGGAGGCCTATGTCCAGCAGTGGACGTCTTTCGGCTGATATGATGATGATGATGATGATTTGTACATTACGAGTATAATAAATTATTAATAAATCATCATCAATTGTGTGTTAAATTACTTTTTTATAAATTCTTGGTATTATTTATAAAAATAAACAGTTCAAATTCAGTTCTGGTTCGGATTCGGTTTGGTTCGGATGGAAAGTGCAAACAAATTAAAAACAAAACAAACCATAAACAAGAGGGTAGGTATCCATATTTCTGATTTCCCACCAAATTACTTAGAATTCAAAATTGTTCAAAAATTAAAAGACGAAAATATGATAAACTATGAATCCTATATTATAAAGATTTTATTCGTATTTGTGAAGACAATAAGTGTACGTTCCTTTTAAAATGGTCGAAGAAATGAATAGCTGCAATTTTGACGAAATTGCGTGAGTAGAAAAAGAACGTATAGAAAACTTGCTGCCGAAAAGTCTAAACGATGCTATTTATTTCAAATATCGCAACCCACGACACTCGCCTTTTAAGACCCGTCTTATACAACAGTTACATAAAATACTATTAAGTAGTTAATAGTATAAAGAAGATGTACTATATATTTAAAGTAGTTTTTCTACTCCTGTACCGTTATCTGTCATTTATATAGGCTCTAGCTCAAATACAATGACACCGATAATAAGTCGTCGTAAAACTCTATGCTCTATGGCCCATAAACGCACTGTTTAGTGTACTTTTATGGTTCATACATTTTTCATAAAAGCACTGTTTACCACGATGTCAAATCATCCAACATTTTTTCAATAGGCCGCCATATTGCAGTGGTACCAACTTCATAAGCAAATTTTTCGAAATAAAAAGTTTTATTATCAAACATTTGTAGAACATAAATTATTTACTAAAATAAAAATAAATGATCATGTATTATGTGTAGGTATACATATTTTACCAATTATTGGTATTATTTATAAATATAAACCGATCCGATTCGGTTCGGATCCGGATTCAGTTTGGTTCGGATGGTAAGTTCAAGGAAATTAAAAACAAAACAGACCATAAACAAGAGGTGTCAATGTGTCACATTTCTAATTTCCCACCAAAGTTCCAATTCAAAATGAAAAGACGAAATATGATAACTATTCGTTATTTATAACTTATTAAGATTTTATTCGTGTTTGTGAAGTGAAGAAAACTGTGTACGTTCCTTTTAAAATGGACCAAGAAGAAAATAACTGCACCGCTGAAGAAATTGCGTGAGTACTCGTAGTTTAGAACTAACGGAAAAACTACTGCCTGAAAAGTCAAATGCTATTTATTTACAATTAGTCGTAGAAAAAGTATTGTATGCAACGGTGTATAACTTGGTCTTAAAACGCTCGTGGCGTCTTTAATTGCGATGCGCGCCAAGGCTCGCATCGCAACTCACGCCACTCGCGTTTTATTTTAAGGCCCTACTTATACAACAGTTTCATAAAATACTAATATACTCAGCGGGTAGATGTAGGCTGAAAAGACAGAACAATTAATTTGTTTTAAGGCCACCATAAATCCAAACTACATTCATGCACTTTCCCTCCCACCAAACTGAATCTAGGTCTCAAACTAAGCCCTTTCTATCGAACCGATTCAGACCAGTTTATTTGCATTCTAGACTGACCCATATCCGAGGCTAGATATAGTTGCTAACAAACCGTTAAAGGCCTAATGTTTCGATGAAAGTGCATTTCGTGCATTTTATATTTACCATTTATTTTTGGACCTATTTCAACGTTTCTGCTACTGTAGCTGGGCCATTTTACGGAAAGGGGTTTTTAGGGTTCCGTAGTCGACTAGGAACCCTTATAGTTTCGCTTTGTCTGTCCGTCCGTCCGCGGATAATATCCGTAACCGTTAGCACTAGAATGCTGAAATTTGGCACTAATATGTATATCAATCACGCCGACAAAGTAGTAAAATAAAAAGTGTTTTTTTTTAAATTAACGTACCTCCCCTATACGTAAAGTGGGGAGTGTTTTTTTTTTTAATTTCAACCCTTACGTGTGATATATTGTTGGATAGGTATTTAAAAATGAATAGGGGTTTGCTAAAATCATTTTTTGATAATGTTAATATTTTCGGAGATAATCGCTGAAAATGTGTCCCCCCCCCCTCTAACTTTTGAACCATAAGTTTTAAAAATATGAAAAAAATCTCAAAAGTAGAACTTTATAAAAACTTTCTAGGAAAATTATTTTGATCTTGATAGATTGAATAGTTTTTGAAAAAAATACAAAATAATTTCTGGACGGAAAACTACGGAACCCTACACTGAGCGTGGCCCGACACGCTCTTGGCCGGTTTTTTTTTATTATGATATAATCGGGTTTTTTCTACTCAGTATCGAGAGCACTTTCGAATGTTATACGAGAAAAAAAGTGTCCCAAGATGTTTTATTTCATTCCGTTACCGTTTCCATACAAAGCCCGTATACGGTGGTAACAGAACGGAAAACCGAAAATTATAGATATGTAACATTTTGGACAGTTTTTTTCTCCTATTAGGTTCAAAAGTGCTGTCGATTCTGAGTAGAAAAAACCCGTTTAATATCAAAATTTTAAAAAAAGTCAAGTTTACAACTTTCCGTAAAATGGCCCAGCTAAGCGCCACGCGACATTCAATCTAACCCCAGCTAACATCACTTCAAAACCAATGGTACCAAAGGGCTTCATTCTCGTAACCCCTCACCCAAAATTATTATAAATATTACTAGAATGTGTCGTTTGTATAACGAAACTGTTTCCGAGAATCCATCGTTGGACATTTTGAAATGCAGCTTAGCCACTTAGAAATAAAATAACAAAATGTTGCATGTAAATAAATTATAAAACCGTTCACCGTTCACGTCTCCCAGAATTTATTTTGCTGTGTTTGTTTGTCTCTCCATGTTTAATGTCTCGACTTAGTTTTAGTTTAAGTTTTTTGTTTTATTTTTAGCAACTTATTGCATCTTCCGTTTATAAAATGCAACCTATTTCAATATTTGTTAGCTAATTAGCACCTCATTATGTTCTTGATGTTTGAAATCTTTCTGTGCACACTTAAGTAAGGGTTATAGGCCAGATCTATTTATTTTGCCTTATTTATATGTCTTATAATGTCTCTAACTTGTTTTAGTGAGCCTCATAATAAATAAATTAATTAATTCTGGTTTGCCTCCAGGACCTCTGACGGGCTTTGTCTGTCCCTATCTAAAAAATATTTCGGTGGAAACAAAGGCATTTTTATTTTGTAAGTGATTTCTAATCCAAAAAGATCCAATCCTACCTACACTGTACAGAACAAACTAACACGGTGAGAAAAGTGGGGGTACGACCTGCATATTGATTTGAAGATTCGTTCTGTTGAAAGCTAGCGACACATGCAATTCCTCGCTGGCATTACATGTCAAAACAAATTATATATAAAAACATATGAGACACAAATCACTAAAAATAAATGACAATTAAAATTTATATAAATTAAAAAAAAAATATGTTATATTAAATTAATATAAGTCGAATGGAATATGGAAACGTCACAAAACAATATAAAATTACAATACAATTAAATTATTAAACTATAGTAATACTAAGTCGGCAATTATGGGATTATGGTGACTTGTGATTTAATAGGATACTGTTTGTATATTGTGTAAAAATGTTTATTTGTATATATAGGTATATATATATTTATATATATATATATATATAGTTATAGTATGTGTATACTATTTATTTTTATTTGTACTTATATGGGTAAGGCCGTTCTTTCTTGTTCCTGATTAAGCAGTTTAAATCGTCTACATTTTAATCTCTTCCAGTGTGTTACGCCAATTAGCCATATAAATGGATTACTAATATTCGTAACACACTGGAATTGATTAAAATGTAGACGATTTAAACTGCTTAATCAGGAACAAGAAATAACGGCCTTACCCATATGTAGTATATATATGTATTAAGATTAATTTACTGTAGCGTCTAGGTAAATACGTCTGTACACGTGTTAGTTTGTCTATCTTGTTGTTCCTGATCTCAACTCAATTGCTCAAAGGTTAACTGGAAGAGATCCCTTACAGGGATAAGTTCGCCTTTGTACCGAATTAACTTTTTTTTTGTCTGTATTTTTACCTGTGTCTTGTGTACAATAAAGTATTTACATACATACATATTATGGTATGATACTAGGAGTTACTGTCGATTCCGAATATCTACATGATACGGCCATGAACCTGGATTCCGAAGTCCAAAAGAAATCGAGGTGACCATCACTGTCCAGGATTTCATTCAATAACGTCAGTGCTTGGTGTAAAGCAGAGGAAGCGTGCGAGCGCGGCGCGAGTCCTAGCCGGGGGGATGGCGAAGAGATCGCGGCGTCGCGCGAGCAGCGGCTTTGCGGAGAGACGAGGAACCCTGAGTCCTATTTGGCAGAATAGTTGGGGATTGGTTACTAAGCCTTGCGTTAGTTGAAAAAATATTTTATTAAATATATTTTCCAGCGGGTCTCAAGTGACGTGTAGTGTCCATACCGAGCACGAAGAGAGTCGGGTAAAGGTAAGGATAGACACACATCCTTGAGAGCTCCGACGACTTTACTCACCACCAGAAACACAACACTAAATACCTACAGAATAAGTGGGTCGTGGTGTTATCATGGCTACGGTCTTCTGTAAGGTGGAGGTACTTCCCTAGTTGGGCTGCCCCAAATATGAGCTAGATAACATTCCGTTGTGCCCTACATTTCTACAACTACTAAAGTATTCATAATTCAATTTACAACAAAACAATGACCCTTCTGCTCGTGAAAAACGCGAACCCTTTTTTGATCTCTTATCCCTGTTTGTAGCGTATAGTTTTGTTCCATATCAGAATTATTCATATCACTCCAGTTCCTAATTGTCAGTGACAAAAAACAACGTTTAGAGCCTAAATGCAAGTGACCCTTTGTACTATAAATAAAGTGAGAGAGAGGGGAACGGAACTTCATTTCAGTAAACTTTTGAGCAACCCAACTGGGGTAGTACAGTCAGCATCAAAAGTAACAGCAATAGACGTCCTTTAAAAGCTCTTATTCCCTTTTAATAAAGACTTTTGACGTCTTCGTTTGCCCAGTTAGTTTTGATGCTGACTGTACCTGTGATTTACAGATACAGAAGACCGCAGCCATAATAACACCACTACTATGCTATGTAGGTTTGTCTGTACAGAAAATAATGAGTTCGACAAAACGTTCACTAGAACACACTAAGAATTATGTCCGCTATTTTCGAATAGTTTTTTTAGTCTTTTCGTACAGTAGTAATCTTGATATACGCAAATTGGCTACGGACGGACTGACGAATTCGAGCCTTTTTTGCAACAAAAGACAACACTCCACTTTGAAGTCAAACCTTTCAGATTTTTTTTACAAAATAATTAAAGTTAGTAACGAAACAAATTGTGTTTTTTAACAAAGAGTAGATACTTATTTAAAATAACAGCAAAGACTCTGGAATCGAAATTCAGAAACACAAAGCATTCTCAGCCTTCGAGTTATTAATTTATCAAAATACAGGGAAGATTTTATAAGAATACTTTTGGAAATAAATACGGAGGCGTACGTATCCTGCGATTATTTAAACATATAAACATAAAACACTGAACATAATTATGACTAAGACCCAAGTTACAAATAATTCCGAAATTTAATCGGTACAACTTTTCATTTTCGAATGTCATCATATTAATGTATTTCACGTGATTTTACAAAGCGAGAATAAGGATTGAATTCTTAATTGAACTTTAAAGTCTCTTCTACGAATCGAACCAAATTATAATTGTATAAACAAATCGATTTGAATCAAAAACAAACCCCACTCGTGTGTGCAAACAACCAAAATCATAACATAAATTTGCCGTCTAAAATGATGCCTGGTCCCACTTAAACATAGCTCTACTCTCGACACGTATGTTAATACAAATTAAAAAGGTAAACTCACCGTGTAGTGTGCGCGTGCGTCGTTGCGCGGGCGCCGCGGGACTGCAGCCTCCGAGGATACTGACCCCGCCGTTGGGAGGACGGTGTCGCGGAGCGGTTAATACCTCCTCGTATATGTAAAGCCTTACTCGCTCTCTCGATTTCGGATTTAAAAATAAGAGCCTTTTCTTTAAAAAAAATCAAAGCAGCATATTCGTCGCTTGGCAACTAAAGTTGCCAGCCAATATTAATTTAGGGGAGAGCGAAGTTGGTAACTCTAGTTGCCAGAAGCTAAGGGATATACCACCTGATAAATTCACTGGCATAATATGCCAGTAAATTAGTAATTAATTAGTTATTTAGTAGGTTGTGGTTTTGGGAGGCTTTGCGATGTGGCTGTAACGTCGTTACAATGAGAGGTTTAGGCTTGTAAAGTACCTATTGCAGATCCAAGTCCACGACCCAACAAAGGTTCCCAGATTAATGTCTTTCCTGAAAATTTCGGAAGGTAGATGAATAGCCAGCCAAGTGTTTCACCACCCAAGTGATACCATTTCGGTGGCAAACAAGCATGTATATCTGATCGTAAGAGGTTATCGTAGCCTATAGACGCTTGCAATCCAGGAGACTCGCATGCCATACCTACCCTAAACGGTTGACTCCCGGAGCGATAATCGCTCAAAATATTTATTTCATCGAAAATCTTGTTGATACTTGTGAACTTGAACATCAATATTTCTAAAACCATTGACTTACATACAGTTAAGGAAACAAAACACATAAAAACGTACGTGTTTTATCATATAACGTACCCGTCAATAAACGGAATTAGTGAAGCGAGTGACAAGACAGAAGTCATGTCACCACGAGAAAATAAAATCGAAAACATTTATGGTACAGCTCTATATAGTTCCCCAATCAGGACAATCGCGTTCATCGACCAGGTAGGTTCTAAATGTAAAATTTAACCCATACTTGTTCGTAACTAATTCAATCGGCAACATATTTGAAGATAATAACACTGTGATCATATGCATTCCAAGAACATTATCATTTCCTTGCCCTTATGCAACATGTCTTTTCCTTCCATACATCTCTGTCAGCCGTCACCTCATCCCTTATTTTCTCACAGACCATCCACTTTTTCCTTGGCCTACCTCATCTTTTAAATCCGTCGACATTCATACCTAATACTCTTTTTGTCACATGACTTTCATCCCTCCGCATTACGTGCGAGGGGCGATTGGCTCTTACAAAGAGAACATAGAGAACTTAAATTAAAAACCTGGACTGGTAGTTCATCCGTGATTCACTGTGATGTCTCTGTCATTCTGAATTTTAAAGACAGGGACCCTTAATTTGGCAGTGTCCATATCCATCCGGCTATACAAACTCTTTGGCCGTCTTTTTATATTTTTTGCCTGACCAGAATCGTTAGGGCTGACCTGCGTCACCGATGCTTGAACTATGGACTTTCGCTATTATTTGTCAGCTTAAAAAAGGGTTTTATGTATCAGTCTATTAAATATCGCAGATGGAATAAGTACTGACTTTTGTGGTCTTGGTCTTACTCCGTTGAATAGAATTCGGTTTCGTATTTGGGGTGAACACTTATTATTTTAAGACGATAGTGTAGGGCCTGACTGCACGCCCCGCTCTGAGCGAGTTGAGCACTCGGGCCTTACACTAGGCTTAGTGCGCATAATTGATCAACTGAATATAATCTTTGCGTTACAATAAGATATCTTAATCTGTGTAAGTATGTCTATGACCGATCTATAAAAGAAGGAGGTTAGTAAATTGTCCTTGAAGTAATTTTATTTAATCAGTCGATTTTTATATCGTGTCAGTAGCAATAAGCACTCATGAATGAAGGAAAACTGTGTGAAGAAATCGATCTCCAGCGTAAACAGAAGTTAGCAAACATATTTTCGAGCATCTATATTCAAAGCAGGTACTCGTTGAGAGAAATTGCCTTCAAAATGTCTATTGTCGCCGTATTTGCCTTTGTTAATGTGGTCGTGAAAATGAGGTTGGAGATGTGTACCTAGTGGCTTGCTTGGTGGTGTACCTCGCTTGCCAGGAAAGGCTGTCAGCATAGACCATGTTGCTGGTTACTGGCAAGTTTGAGACTGAAAACCAGCAAATTTGTCGTCATTGAACCTACGAGTATGAGTAAGTTCGCAATAGATGTACGCGAACGCACTAAAGTTTCATTCATCATCGTCATTATTATCAGCCTGTAATCGCCCACTGGTGAGCATAAGACTCGTAATTACTTACCTAAAACAACCGTTCCTTTTTTCCTGAATAAAACTGCATTAGAAATAACTTTTTAATTCTAAGTTAAGGTAGTTTAAATTCATGAAACTAAAACCTCATTAAAAATGTGTTCCATAAACCAACCTAAAAGCCTTGTCTCCGATTATTAAATTAAGATTAGAGAGAAGAATAAACTGTCAACTATCACACGCATAACAAGTACAAAGACTTTCACACCACTTAACTACTTAACTTCAAAAATGTAGGGTTATCATACATTCAATATATATTTGTGTTAACATTATCATTAAATTTAATTAGGTAACTAAACAGTGCTGTAATTGCATAAGACCTCATTCATTAAAATCTGTTTTTGGCTGGTTGGGATTAAAAATACCGTATATAGTGGAAAAATCTGCATATAGTGCCTGTAAAGCTACTTTACGCATGTACTAATGGTTTGCTAAAATGGACTCGTCGGGCGCTGACATTTCGCAGTAACAGTTAACGCCTACAAATAATTAATGCGAATCAGTAAATAAAACAAAGCTTTTTCCGTTTACTTTATTAAACTAGAAATATTTCAGGCTCAAAAAATCTTATGAAACAGCCTAGAACCTTTATCACGTAACATGTTAAAAAAATTCTTAGGTGCTGCTAGAAAGCTAGGCAGATAGTACTCATTGCCGGTTTCTTCATGTACTTCAGTGCTGTGCACATAATTTAGCACATCGTCCTTGAGTTTATCGACACGGTCTTTAACATTAAAAAACGGTATTTTATGAATGTTGATATTTTGAATAACAGGTTTGTTTTCTTTATCATCGTCAAATTCAGCATTGACGTGAAAAATGCTTATTGAATTTTTCCTTAGATTGTTACCTCTTTTGTTTTCACCCGAGCTACCTTCATTGCTGTTATGAATTATTCCTGTAGCATTATTCAAAGGTAGTTTGATAGTGAAATTAGTAACGATAGGTTTAAAAGTAACATTATTTGGTATATCATCAACGTTTTCTTCAACCTCATAACTTAATGCATCAGGTTCTTTACTATCAGGTCTATCTGTTAAAACATAAGTAATATCATCGTAGTTTTCAGATAAAGGCGTTATAGTCCTTTCGTTTTCGAAGTCTTTAATTAGTATCTTCGACTGTTTTCTTTTTATATGTTTGTCTGTCGCTGTACTGGCATCTGGTATGGATGTAGATTTATATGTATTTGTAGTTTTGTCTATCGGTTTGCTTGCTTGTTCGTCTGGCACAGCATCATCATATTCGTAGTCATCGTAATCATCTGAATTATAATGTTTGTAGTAGTCTTGTTCTGCGATGTATGTTGAAGACACTTTTGCAAGAAATATCTGAAAGAATGAAGATTTTTTTTTATAATTTCTGTAATATATTATTAATTTATTATGATTCCATTCGAGATTATCAATTGTGGCCTGGAATTTAAATGGTAAACTTATTTTAAATGTAATGTGATTTGCTATATTTGTATTACCCACAGAAAACAATGAAGGTAGATTAAATGCGGTATAAAATATAGCCTATGTCCATTACCCATCCCAAAAGTTAAAATATTTTTTGTACGTAGTTGAAAAATAATATATGAAATCGGATGAGTTTAGTTCCAGTGATTACCCAAACATACAAACTTACAAAACTAAGATCCTACAAGCTTTACCTCCGTATTACAAAGAACATAGGTGAACCCGCGGCATATGCTCTAAGCTCACAAACTTAACGTTAAAAACTTTGAAATATTTTTAAGTACCAATAGAAGTAAATATAACATAACAATACGGTTTGGATATTAATCCTATAAGCGTGAGATAAATAACCTACCCTACGCAAAAGGTAGTAATTACTCGGTCACAATATTTGTGCACCTCCCCGGAATGGGACACCCCGCCCGCTTCCTTTTTTACTCCCCGCGCTCACTAATTACGCTTCACACCGTACCTAGAGCGTCACGTCACGCCAAGTCACGTGGCGAGGTACAGACATATTGCAACCGGGTAGTTATTTCATAAAAAGTACAAAACACTAGAAAAAACAGTTACATTCGTTTCATCAGTTCAATCAGTATTGTTGAGATAAACAAAGGCTTGTTACTTTGAACCTTAAAATCATTTGAAATAAAGTCGAGAATTAATAAACCGTTGCTTTCCTGGACTGTTTAATAACTTACTAAATAAACAAAACATGGCCTTTCTGGGCTACTCAAGTATTTCATGGTTCGATTGAGTTCCCAAAAATATGTATGAATGTGAGCACTGTATTGTACACACTAGCTGCCCACGCGGCTCCGCCTGTTCACGCCATTATATACAGGGTGTCCCAAAAATATGTATGAATGTGAGCACTGTATTGTACACACTAGCTGCCCACGCGGCTCCGCCTGTTCACGCCATTATATACAGGGTGTCCCAAAAATATGTATGAATGTGAGCACTGTATTGTACACACTAGCTGCCCACGCGGCTCCGCCTGTTCACGCCATTATATACAGGGTGTCCCAAAAATATGTATGAATGTGAGCACTGTATTGTACACACTAGCTGCCCACGCGGCTCCGCCTGTTCACGCCATTATATACAGGGTGTCCCAAAAATATGTATGAATGTGAGCACTGTATTGTACACACTAGCTGCCCACGCGGCTCCGCCTGTTCACGCCATTATATACAGGGTGTCCCAAAAATATGTATGAATGTGAGCACTGTATTGTACACACTAGCTGCCCACGCGGCTCCGCCTGTTCACGCCATTATATACAGGGTGTCCCAAAAATATGTATGAATGTGAGCACTGTATTGTACACACTAGCTGCCCACGCGGCTCCGCCTGTTCACGCCATTATATACAGGGTGTCCCAAAAATATGTATGAATTTGAGCACTGTATTGTACACACAGGCTGCCCACACGGCTCCGCCTGTCCACGCCATTATATACAGGGTGTCCCAAAAGTCAACGTCAAGCCGCAAACAAGTGATAGACCATTTTTTTTAACACTTATTTATAAACTTTTTTGGCTTGACGTTGTCTTTTGGGAAACGTTGTATAACGCAGGTAGATCCGCGGGATTAAAAATAGCCTATGCCTATCCTAACGGTCGATTTTAATAATAATAATAATAAATATAATAATACATTAATTTCAGGCAACTTAGGCCTATAGTTACAAATACCAGTTAGTTATATATATATTGATTTTATATGGTACTGGTGATTTTTTTTTTAATTTTCAAGTATTATAAGTATTACTGGAGATTATATGTATAAACTTACAAATTCGCAATCTTTACCTCTTTATGATATTAGCATAGATTAACATATATCCATGCCATATAAACTTAAAGTATAATTAAAAAACAACTTAACACTTTAAACTCTCGCGCTTTATACACATATTTCTGATATTATTTTACACGGTTCTAACGCGATTTTCATTTACCTTTACCGTCAAAGATAAAGGTAAGTTAATATTACGTGAGACCCGTGTAAAATAATATTATAGATAAAGGACAACTTATCGCTCTGAAAGATCTATTCGAACTAAACTTTGCTCCGCAGTTCACTGGAAGTTAGAAAGAACAAGATAGACAAACTTGAACTTGTACAACAACGAGTAAAAAATTCAAACATGCGTAACACTTTACATACTTTCAATTCTATTCACGAAGTTGTAAATGTGTTAAAAACTTAATAAAATAAATGTGCAGTCAAGGGTATTAATAGATACATAATTAAGGACATCAGTATACGCTTTTATGACGTTTACAATAGAGTAGATATTTATGTCCTTATTTACGACGAGTATACGACGAGTATATTCATTTAATACCTATCCCTGACTGTATAAAAATTTTCCCACACACACTGATTTATTTGATTCCGTACTAATAACTAAATTTGTATGCATTAAACCGGGATTTTTTTTTAAAACAAATCCATTTAATCCCTACACCTCCACCATATTGAAACAAAAACTCACCATCAGCAAAAACACTTTAAAAAACATATTTTAAAGGCAACCGCCGCGTGCTGTGACCACAAACCGATGGATTTAACTAAATCCAATTACCAACAGTCGTGATAAAAACCCGCACTTTTTATCGAAACCACAATAAATTAGGCCGTTTCTCTTCGCACCGAAAACGATACTATTTTGCTTAAGCTTCGTGAGTACTTTATAGTACTTAATGAGTCAGAAGAAGTGAGTAATGCGTGAGTTTTGCACCAGGATGTCCTTTTAAATTCCTCTTTGTCTGCGCTGTATATTATGTCCTTAATAAGTTCATGGCCAAGTATCAAGTATTTTTTTACCACAACGGTACCATACGGTCTGCCTCAATCATGTAATATAAAAAAGAGGTAGATAGATTATAAGCGCTCCAAAAGTCGTACACTAAAACTGAGTCAATTGCACCAACTTGCGTCAGTTTCGCGTCGTCAATGGAAACGTCTCAACGTGTCTCAGCTGTCAGATTTGGTGGCCATTTTTAAACACGGAATTTCGTATAGACACCGTGTCCAAGTCTTTTTAACCCCCGACGCAAAGAGAGTGGTGTTATAAGTTTAACGTGCCTGTGTATCTGTGGTGTCGTAGCTCCCAAACGGATGAACTGATTTTCGTTTAGTTTTTTTGAATCATAGATAATTTTATCCCGAGTGTTTTTAGCCATGTTTCATGAAAATTTGTTTAGGCATTTTTGAGATTTTGGACTTTGAAATGAAAATGTGGGGGATTTTTCAACTTTTCTAAATTGTAGTTATTTATATTACATCATTGGTATGCCTGAAAAACGTAGCCTATGGACGTTTGCGACTGCAGCCCCGCTATTCTGTAACTTGTTTTAACCTCACCTTACCTGTCACCCACAACGCGTAATCAGAGCTCTTGTTTGGTTAGGCGTGACGGGTGACCTTAGTTACTACGAATCGCGGCGTCAAGATATATTTGTTTTTGACAGGTGCAGTTTAATAGGAGTTTATGCAACTGATCCATAATGTGAGGCCTTAAAATATGAGTGTGGTTTTATGAAACGAGCGTCACCGAGTTTCATAATAGGATCACACGAGTGTTTTAAGGCCTAAGTATGTACAGTTGCATACACTACTTTATCTACACACATATCGTAAGTACTCTAAGATGGGTTCACAATTCGTAACAGCAAAAAACAATAAAAAAATGAAAACAGCAATGGTGGCAATTCGATCATTTCGATCCTCCGTCAAGACGAATGGTATTTTTAAATCATAGACAAACTAATGTCGTGCGTGAATATTAAAAAAACATACAGAATTGAAGTTTGGTATCGATAACTGTTTTAATATGGATACTAGAATAGAGATCCACTTGAGTTTTGACAGCTGTTCCAAATTTAAACTCATAACGTAACAAAAATCTATACTGTTATAACATTACAGTAGCTGGTCATTTCCTACGGTTTCTGAACGCATTTTAGAGCACTAATGATATGTGCGTAGATAAAACATGTTACAGAATAGCGAGGCAGTGGAGGCACAAGCATTACCGACCCTTTATTGATTTGAGGATTCGATGTGACGATGCCGTATGCTTGTTTGCTATCTTGGTATAAAAAAATGTCATGTAGTTCAATCATATTTTTTTTGTTTCCAATTTTTCAGCAATCGACTCCACTCTCCATAGTCATCATCTGACCCCGTATCATGGTCGGCCTTATCACGCGATAAGTGACAAGATAGGAGCGTCGTCTCGTTCTATCGAACGGTGTCAGCCAGTGACGGACGCTCTATCTTGTGACTTATCGTGTGGTGAGGCCGACCATGATACGTCGGGGTCTGATGTGCTCTCTATCAATACAGGTTTCGATGGTTGATATTCCAGTGAACATCATCACCAAAAGTTAGTTTCGATGGTCCAGGTTCAATATTTGCCTTCCCTGGAGTCGGTTGACAGTCTCCGAACAGTACTAGGTTATTAATATGCATTTGCAAGTTGAATCCTATATATATTAGACTAATAACTTTATCAATGTCTTAAAAATGTGCTAAAGCTTTTTTAATGAATGAATGGTCTGGACCGTAACTGATTGAAGTGATTCCGTGACAGCGTCGGCCGTGGGTGCAATCATGCAATGACGATTGACAAAAAACGGTCATTCAGCAGAAAGGTCATAACTTGAAGATGATTCGATAATACTAGTGCCTTTTTTAGTAATGTGTGCGTTACAAAACGTCTTCCTGAAAAGTAATGGAGGAGATCCTATTTTTACCCGATTGCCTGGTTTTCTGGGAAGGAGGGTTATGTTTTTCTAGCGTATCTATGTGGATATGCGGCTAAGAATAAGAATAATGGCTCTGTGAGCTGTAGAATAGGGCGGCAAAATAAATAATGTATTAGATCGCATGGCACTCGAAAACCTTTCCGCCCCAATGGCTATCGGTTCTACGTGTAATGTGCCACGCCTACTGCCACTTAAGTTTAGCGATTCGGAGGGCGATATCGATTACCTTGGTACCGTATGGTCTCATTCGGATTCATATTGATCGCAAATATAGCCCATGCGATCTAATACATTATTTATTTTGCCGCCCTACTTAAGTATAAACTATTACTATTTAAGTCCTGTCTATCCAAATCGCTTGGCCGCCAGCTGTATAGATAGATACCTAATAGATAGCGGAAACTCCCTTCAATGATACAAACCATTTATATCCGTTTACTATCCAATTTCACCTCGCCATACATGTTTAGCAACGGTCAAGGCTGCCCATATTCACTATCTATCTAACTTACCTTACTACCCTAGTGTAAATCGATCCACAACTTCGTATGAGACAACCAAAGGTAAAGTAACGTTTTGAATGTGTTACTTTGATACAACTCGGCCAACTCAAACAAAGACAAGTACTTATAGTTTTAGGTCAGATTATAATGGTTTTCTGGAGTTGTTGGTTATCGTTGTGAATAATATTGGTATCGGTTATCTATCAATATACACGCCACTTTCATCGGGAATTTACTAGGTTATTAGATCTGCCGCAACATGTGGGGTGTATAGAAACATATTATTACTCATGTCTGTCGGAAGTTTATTGAGGTTGTATAATGAGTAAGTAATGTGCAATAATAGGGGTGTAGACTAAAAAAATATTACTACTCCAAAAGAAGGCAAAAAAATATGCCTAGTCACGAAAATCCCATTCAGATATCTCAATGAATTACGAAGCTACAACCGTTTTAATATTGCTTGTTAGAGAGAGAAAACGCAAACAGTGTGTGACGTCACGATACGCGAGGCTGCCGCGTCACGCGTCGCGCGCGCGGCAGGGCCGGCAGGCCGCGTCGACGGCGGCGCCGAACACGATGGGGCACGGCACGTTGCCATCCATTAGTGACGTCACAAACTACAAGCGTCATCGTTTCATATGAAGTTGCGTTTGGTGAAAAAGGGACAGAACATACCCCTTCTTAAAACTTTGGACACTTATAACTTCGTGATTACTTAACCTTTTGCGTTGATTTTTTCACTTTTTCGAGCAATATGACATCATCACTTCACTACATAGTATAAAACAAAGTCGCTTCCCGCTGTCTGTCCCTATGTACATATGCTTAGATCTTTAAAACTACGCAACTGATTTTGATGCGTTTTTTTTTTAATAGATAGAGTGATTCAAGCGGGAATATGTATAATATAGTACCCGTGCGAAGCCGGAGCGGGTCGCTAGTTATTGGTTATTTTATTTAGTGTCTACACCCCTATTAAAAGTATTGATCTGTTGATACTAAGTATATGATATGGAAAGCTATGAGATTGATTAAAGCCTACTATACTCATCTAGCGCAGTAAAATCCATCTCTCCCCATGATGGGTCTCAGCTCAGATGGGGACAGGTTGCTCGCGGACTCGCGGAAGTGTGCGCCAGTGTTCCCGTAGCTCCGCCATAAGGCACTTGTCCCACCGCCGGCGAGTAGCGAGTACTCTCATAGTAATTCTTACTCGCTTTTACTCGCGCGAGTAAGAATTACTATGAGAGTACTCGCTACTCGCCGGCGGTGGGACAAGTGCCTAATCAGCGCGTAGACCACCGTGAGGTTTCAGACGGTAGTCAGAAAAAAATATAACGAGTACGCTTGAAAAATGTCTCAATTTCCTCAAACCGTCGGTCATCTTATTTTCTTCTTCGTCGTTTTCACTCTTGACTTGGTCGTGGTCATCATTTCAGGGTGGTAGCAAGCATCACAACACGCTGCCATTCCCATCTGACCGTCGCTCCTTAAAATTAAAATAAAATACTGTTTATTCCTGTTAAGTTACATTAATTTTTATTATTCTTCATTAGGTTACATTATTTTGAACTTAACTTAGGCAAGATCGTTTAAGATTAGGAAATGAAATGCTTGCGTGTAGTGATGAATCTACTGCAGCTTTAATCTGACCCCGTATCATGGTCGGCCTTATCACACGATAAGTGACAGGATAGCGCGTCCGTCACTGCCTGACACCGTTCGATAGAACGAGACGACGCTCCTATCTTGTCACTTGTCGCGTGATAACCGACCATGATACGGGGTCTGGTCTGTCCATTTCATCGGTGACCTGACTCGTTATGCCCTTAACCTTTCCCTGGACCACAAGTCGTTCGATAGCTACGTAATTTACGTCCGTTAATATCAGATTGTATGGGAACTTTGGCAGTTTTCAATAGGATGAGAGCTACCGACTCTATTAACGTTTACCAGCCTGTAAACTGTGGTCTATACAACCCGCCCTTTAATCTTTGTTTCCACTGATTCAATAAAATCAATTCAGTAATTGTATTAAATCTTTAGACAAAAGTGCTCACCGGACGACCTAATTCCAGAAATAAACCTCATCTATTCTCGTAATAAAAGAGCTTATAAATATTCTCTACTCTATGGTTCTTACGCCATTTTAGACTCACCCTAGACAACTTCGAGTGCCTTCCTTTCATTACCTGATATAAATAGTGTTAGAGTAAATACAGCCTTGCTAGCACGGTATAGGGTGCGAATTTGTTAAACTTGTTAATCGGAGATATTGCTTTTTATGTTTGAAGCGAAACGATTTAGAATTTCAGGTAGCTATAATAATTAAAATTGACACTTCCCTTCCGTCGCTTTGCTCGCTGTTAGGGAAAAGGGAAAACACTACCTTCCAATTTTATAAGGTTCTTGAATATTTCAAGGGTCGGCAACGCCCATGTTACTCCTTTGGAGTTGCATGCGTCTATAGGCTGCGGTGTCCGCTTACCATCAGGCGGGCCGTACGCTTGTTTGCCACCGTCGTTGTTTTGTTTTTTTTTATATGACTATAATATTCTAACCAGGGACTCAATTCCGCAGATCGCTCCTAACACAACGAAATTTAATTAGAATCGCCATCGAGCGTATAATATACGTCCCACTGCTGGGCACAGGCCTCTTCTTAATATGGATAAGAGGGAATGGGCAATAACCCCTCGCAGGCCCTGTGCAGGTTGGGGACTTAATTTGAAACGTATTGGTTGATTATTAATTCCAGGCCATGTTGTTATAACATGGAAATGATTTGTATTTTCTGAGCGAACGAAAAAACCATAGAAGTCTGAGTAGCGCCGCAAAATGGCGCCACAGAATGGGTGCCATCGCCATTATGCGGGGTGCCAAAACGATGCCAGGCAGCCGTTTAGTTCGAACAGGCGCATATTATACCGCGGGTGTGAAATTTTCGTTCTCTGTATTCAGAGAACGAAAATTTCTACCCAAACACGTGACTCAAAAAAAAAAAAAAAATATTCTTCATTCTTATAAAGCCTTTTCAAAGTTGTTGATATTGATTATGTCGTATAAAATAGAACGTTGAAATACAATTTTCTGTTTCATTATTTATTCATTGAATGCAATCAGACTCCTTCCGTTTGCATTTTTAACCGACTTCAAAAAAAGGAGGAGGTTCTCAATTCGGTTGTATTTTTTTTTTTTTGTTTATTTTTCAATGTTTGTTACCTCAGAATTCTGTTATTGATGAGCCGATTCGTATTTTTTTTTAAATTCAGTTGGATGATGGGATCCATGAGGAATTGAGGGAACTCCTCAGTTATATTAGGCACGCATGTAGTGATTTTGGTATATTCTATTATATCTCGTGTATTTACATCCGGAAATCATAAATTTGGTGGAGTGGAATTGTTGATGAAGACCACAGATGACTTATGAAATTCCTCAATTATGTACTTAAAAGTACAAAAGTACGTCACTGATTCTGACAAGATTCCGTTGAAATAGTGAAGTACCAAAGGTGATCCTTGTGGAATCGACGGAAGTCTTCAAATATTATCGAGCCACATACATCGATTAGGTTTTTTCTCTAATAATCAACGCATTCGCTCTCGGAAATCAGTTCATGTGTAAATTGGAAAATAAATGTGGAAATGTTCTCGTGGCTTGGCGGAGTACTAAATTGAAGTCGGTTAAAACTTTGTTTTTAAAGTAAATTATCCTCTAAACTTTTTTGATTTAGATGAGAAACAAAACAAAAAAATCAGGTTTCACTATTAAATTTCAAATTTTTGGGTACCTACAGCAGAGTTTCAATACCTAAGACAAGTATTTTTGTGGCAAGTAGGTAAGTACGAGTAGGTATATCTGCGGTAACTAAGCAAGTATTTTTACGGTAAGTAAATAAGCAAGTATTTTGGCAGCATCGCCAATTAGGTAAGTAGTTTGGCATTAAATATGCAAGTATTTTTGCGATAAATAAGCAAGTATTTTTGCGAATACGCAAGTATATTTGCGTTAAATAAGCAACTATTTTTGCGCAATTATATATGAGCAATTATTTTTGCGGTCAATAAGCAAGTATTTTTGCGGCAACTACGTAAGTGTTTGTACGGCGATCGTATGTGATTGTATGCCCAAAAATTCATACCCAAGTTTACAAAACTTGGGTATGATTTTTTGGGCATCGGTCCTTATATTTTCCTCATTACTGTATGACACGCCTATGTAATTAACTAATTATCTAGGGTCCTTTAGGGCACAACCAGGAATAACGCTAGGAGGATGATAAAGATGATTAATTTCGACTTCGCATTATTTCCATACCTCGTACGGAGGCGTGATTGTTAAGAACCAAAGCATCTTAGCTTAAAATACATACCTAATCCATACAAAGTACCTATCTGTCATTCAGTTACCATCAGGTGGGCCGAAAGCTTGTTCGCCACGTACACGTGGTAAAAAAAAATGCGGATACCGTTGAACTGATTTATAAATAGTCCTAGTAAGGATATAACATAATTTTCCCCCGGAAATTATAACCTTAGAGGGTGAAATGCGAAGGGGGATCGGAAAAGTGCGAAGGAAGAAGAAGAATTTTATGAAAAGTAAGTAGAGAATACTTTTCATAAAATTCTATAACTTTTTTTACCAACTAAGGTAAGGTAAACGTCCTAGTTTTCGACGTTGCGCTAGTGTATGACATGTCCAAGCAATTCGTGATTCGAATAGGGTATTTGACAACAATGAACAATTTTTTTTTTCATTAGCAACAGATACCGAATATACTTACTCTTAATCATTCATTTATGTTTGCTATTTTAAGATTTTTAAATTCATAAACACTATAAATACGCAAGTACCTAATCGCTATAAATCCTGATGAGATGAAGCTGTGTGAATGTGAACCTGGAAATGAATTTATTCACTTCAATAAATGTTCAATCGAGTGAACGGACTGATATGAGGCTTACGATAAAGCTAAAATGTAGCTACTTACTCACCCAGGTCGTGGTCTATGCCGAAACGCATTATAGACTAAAGTACAATCGTACCTATAGGGTGAGTTCGGGTATGTCCGCCAGGGGGGGAAAGTGCGCCTTATTCATCATTCAGTCATTTAAATACAATATAAATTCGCTGAAATCTATGCAATAAACTTGTTTTAGTTTGTTGCATGAATGTAAGATGTCGTTATTTGTGAAATATCTGTAGATCTCGATATGTTTGATAAAATTCGCACTTACCCCGGGGGCGCACTTGCCCTCTCACTTTACTACAATAGTTGGTGTGTTCGGGTTTACGTACATTTCATTTCGCGTTATCGGAAGCGAGAACTCAGATTGGACTCGTGATAAATAAATAAAAATGATTTATTTGTAAACAGTATGAAAGTTCTCTGTAATACAGGTTAACATCTCTTTTTAACACATTCAGGGCCAATGACGACACATATGCGTCAGACCGCCGTAGTCGCTTTCCGCTACATACGAGGAAAACCACGGGATCGACTACGAGCGTAGCGCGTAGCAATTCTTGGCCCTGAATGGGTTAAGTATACAGGATACTTGTGTGAAAAAGGTGGGAACAAGTTGCAAGTTCACCAGCATTCAATCAGATAATAATGAGTGCTTCGTAGTGGCAGATAGTAACGTTAGCTATTGTTAGCATTAAAGTTATGGAATTCCCTTTTCTGTACATATAATCAATTTTTAATTAGGGTTAGATCGAACATGCCGCGCGATTTGTATTGAATATGCCTGTCGCAAGTTCCTGAATTTGTGGTTTTATTTGAAATAAATAGTATTTACCTGTAAAAAGTGATCCCATTGGTGTGGAAATTAATCAAATCACTACGATGTTTGCAAGTGATTTTTGCACAACTCGGCATTTTGGAAAAAAACGGAACTTTCTCGGTGGACAACGGACGGTTTACTATCGGCTGAGTATGCCCAATGCGCTAACATGTGCGACACAGCCGTCGGCGGCTTGTCCGCTCTATAGTATTATATGCTCTGAGGGTTGTTACCACTCACAATAGCCGAAAACCTCATGATATGACTGATATTTATTATTTGTGTTATTGTCTCCATACAACCTAATAACAATTTCCACAATATCATTCCCATATTCAATCCGCGCCCGTTTTCGTAAAATAATCTACTTCAAATATTTTCTTCTCTGAATATTCAGGCTAGACATCTGAACACTGCTTTCGCATCCAACCCCCATCGTCCCCAATTTTCCCCGATAACACCCATCGCTAAAGTATGTCACTTACACAATTGAACATAAACTTACGCAACGTTTTTTAACTTACCGATTCGATTACCGCACTTTCGAGTAAGTTTTTCAAATCACAAGGCCACAGGTATATATTGTCTATTATCACTTGCTACGTTGCCATGGTAACCTATCGGCGCGCGCACCCAGTCTCTCCTTAGCCGAAAGCCAGAACAGACGTCTGCCGTTCCAAATATAAACAAAAACATATCGTTTTTCACGACAATTTTCAAAAATCGAATGTGATCGCTGTGGCCAATGACGTGCGGGTATATGGACGCGGTGTTGTTGTGAGTGCTTGTGTGTGTGACGTGGTATGTGCTGCGGATGGCAGAGGATGTCAGCTGTGGTAGAGCGGTATGTTTTTAAGTCACTGGTTTTTTAACTTCCTGTGTTATTACTTATTAGGCATACTGAAAACGTAAGTAGGTACTGTAAATATCGTTCAGTTTATAAATGTCTTTGGTTGACCGTACTTCAATCATCGGGATTATAGCAACATGAATTTTTTTTTGTTTAAAATAGAATAAATATAAAGGAGCAACTGGGTAAGGACCAAATTCTAGGCAAGCTTAACTCTCTCAATTAAATTTTCTATGAAAGTTTTCGACACTAATATGCAATTGTATGGTAATTTTTTGTGTGACAATGGAACTTTGTTTACTTCTTCAGTTTGTATGGCTAAGGCTTACTACCGACTAACCAGGCTAAATACTGGCCAAGAATGTATCCTCACCCAACTATGTAATTCCTAATTATGAAGCAAAATTCGAGATATAACGCTCTTTTATGTCTCTATTCTGCATATCTGCACCTTTTTGCTGTATCGGTTGTTATGATTATTATATAATCTAAGTTATTGAATAATGATTAATATACCTTTAGCAATATCATATTATGGAATCTCTTAGTGTTTGGGTAACAAAATTCATAAACATTGCCAACTTGGTTGAACGTACTTGGTAATGTCTGTGCAATGTATGTTTACCTTAGTAAGATTGTTTATTTGTTTACGCGGGCAGCGTGTCTCATACAATTGGTTGGTACACTCGAAGTCGACGATATGTACCTATATTTTATTGTAAAAGCCCGAAACCTAACATTTACCAACATGGGTCGGTAAAAGGCCGAAATGCTTTGTAACCATCGTTCATTCCCGACTTTTACCAAATGTTGCGAGGGGCGGGGAATACCCTTGAGTATGAGACGAAACGTCTTTATCTTCTACTTTTACCACATCGTTATGGTAAACCGAAGATAAGATCACTTGGTAAACAATGGTAAAAGTCTGAAATGAACGATTATTCAGAGCAATAACGCTTAGTTGTGTCCAAGAGGCAACCGGATGGCTCGCGGTATTTGAGCTCCCGAAGTGTTGTGGAACCGCCCTGTGCAACCCGAACTGAGGCAACTTGGACTGGGGCGGAAATAGCCCATATACAAACGTCGGACTATAGGGGGCAGTTTGAGGGCAAGGTAAGGTTTACAAAAAAATCTTAACTTACGAGTATTATAATGTATTATTTGTAACATAGTTAATTAAATTAGTTACCCGTTATCATTTATTCAAAATATTAATAATATATTCTCATAATATACGATAATATATTAGTTGGTATGATATTTGGAATTTCACATTATAAATACTAGGTACCAAATACTAAGTACAAATACTCGAAAGTGAATTGATTGATTTGCGAACCTTACCTATCATTCTGACATGCCACGAAAATGCCCGCTGGAGTCCGACGTTTGCCCATATACCTTTAATATAGTCCGAGAGGCAGCCATCCGGTTGCCTCTCGGAGACTGAAACTACGCTTAACTAACTTAACTCGATGGTTTCAAAGCATTTCGAACTTTTAACAACAAACGTTTAGTTATGCACTATTGCAAGTAGGAGCGGGGCAATATACCATTCTAATATTTTTTTTATAAGTTATTGCGTCTTGGAATTGAGTTCCATATGATTGTGACTGTTCTTTACGGCCTGTCGGATGAAAAGCAGACTGGATGGGCAATAGACTTCAGGCCCCGTATCATGGTCGGCCTTATCACACGATAAGTGACACAATAGAGCGCCCCGTCCCTGGCTGACACCGTTCGACAGAATGAGACGGACGCTCTATCGTGTCAATTATCGTGTGACAAGGCCGACCATGAGACGGGGTCAGAGGACCCATAAGCACGTTGCTGACCCATTTTATACTACGGCAGTGTCAAACAAGCATTGACCCGCCGAAACCTACGCCTATGGACGTTTGCTACATGTAGGGTGCTTTTTATTTTTCTCGCACTACCCGTCTCTCTCTTATCAGAAAACTTAGAGAAAGAGGTAAAGTGCGAGAAAAATCGAGAGAGCTCGCGCGCTTTCTTGTGATACCCGTGCAGAAGAATCACAGCGCTGCCGACCATTGAAGGCCCTCGGCGACTTTTTGCAGTGATGGTGTCGCATGTTTTGTAAACGCGCAACAGCATCGCAAACAACGCGCTCTAGTCGCATTTGCAACGCGCTACAGAAGCGATGCCAACGCGCTACTAACGCGCTACAGCATCGCGACTGCATCGATGCAAACGCGCGACTATGTCAGACAACGTCGGGGTAATTTACTGAATCGCGTTTGCATCGCGACTAAAGCGCGACAGTATCGCGTTTCCATCGCTACTGCATCGTGGTTACGTGGGCGAGGGCACACAGCTAGCGACCGTATTGCGACTGTATCGATGCGAACGCGCGACAGTATCCGTGGGCGAGGGCCCTTTTCATTTGAGGATTCCTTGTATACTGCTATAGACATGTATAGGGCACTCTCAACACAGCACATCTTCGGGAGTTCTGGCGATTTTGCTCACCACCAGGAACACAACAGCACGTTGTGGTGTCATTGTGGCTGCGGTCATCTGTAAGGTTCCCCGGTTGGGCTGCTCCAGATATTAGAGTTTCGTCGTGCCTCAGTCGTGTCTCTTACCTCTTACCTCAGTACCTCTTAATCGGGAAATCTGGCAACTTTATTTACTCACCAGCAGAACACACCACATACTAGAGCAAGCAGTGGTCTTCTGTAAGGTAAAGTTGCTAGGCTGCACCAAATATGTTATATTTCTGGAGTCCGGTCAGTTCATGTTTGCAAGGAGAACAAGCAAAACTTAATTCCACTGTTCTGCGGAATTGATAACAGAGATTTCACTCTGTATTCAGTTGATGTTATTATTTTATTACATATATTGACACTCAGAGACCTTATACATCTCTGTGCATACCTATGAGATTTAATTATAATTATTTTGATTTTGACACTTGGAGGCCTTATACATCTCTAAGCAATTAAAAGTGCCCTCGTGGCCTATTTGCTTACTAAATACCTATTTTGATTTTATTTTGATTTTGATGACCAGTTTTGTTACGTAATATTTCAAAATACATACCAGCGCGTCTGCGCCTGCGTATTACAGGGAGCCCAGGTGGAATCGGGGAATAAAGTATAGCCTATGTCCATCCTTAAGCTCCATTCTATATACTGGTAAAATAATTTTTAAATGGGTTAAGTAGTTCTGGAGTTTACCCCCTACATATAAACTTACAAAGTCACAACCTTACAGACCTTTCCTTTTCATATTTAAAGGAAAAAATATACAATTGACATGACCTACTTTAGTTCATTGAATTGACTTTTTCAATAGGGGTCCATTAGCCTAAGCGTACTGAATTTTCATTTGTTATATATTTATCGCGTAGAGTAAGCTAAATTGAACAGATGCTGGATATAAATGAGTTTGCGCCTGCAAGTCTTTATATAGCAATGTTTATAATACAGCATTTGTTTCTACTTCTAGAAGATGCCAGATATGACGATGAGAGATGAGAGAGAGGTTTAAAACTCACGATTTGTCTGTCTAACTGACCATGCGTGCACCTTATATGCATTGTAATAAGGTTCTATATAAATACAGGATGGTCTGGAACTGTGTTGCCGTTTGTACGTTACCGTACATAGAGATATGCACATATACATTATATGTAGGTAGATTAAGACTCATGTATGTGGGTAGATATACAACGTGTTCCCGCCAATTTCCGTGAATTGAAAGGGGGCATAGCTTAGGTCAAATAAAGGTAATTTCTCCAAGACACCAGTATCTTAACTCTTCCTGTTATCAAGATATTCAACATTTTAATTTAATCAGTTATGCAACTTTAACCAGTGTAAACGGTTTTTTGACGTGCATGTCATGTGATGTCATTTGAACATTATCACATTTGACACTGACTTTTCATTAACTCTTGTACAATAACCGTTAATGCTAAATTTAATTATTTTGTATGAAAATCGAAAAAAAAAATTTTTTTTTTTTTTGAAAAACTAATTATGCTACTTTGTTTCGGTGAATGGACTCTGCAATATGCCGAAGTTCAAGGAAATTCAGAAAAACACCCTGTATATGACACGGGGAGTTGGGCGTTAACCTCGCCACGCAACGCATTCTTTGTAAACAATCTAGAGATAGAAAAGTGGAAAATACAGTTTTATTTAAATTTTATGAAAGGCGTTTTCCTACCATCACCTGCGCCCTTTAATAATCATATATGGAATACGGTATAGGTAGTCGATTTTTAGATGTGGGTTGGTATTCGACAATCAGCATCATATAGTTAGTAGTAAGTACACAAAGAGATGTAAAGTTACCCTTTTTCTGCAAATAAATTTTGTTTGTAGCCAAAGTAGCTAAATATATCGAAACACAACCTTACTCCTATAGTAATAAAGGCTATTTGGCTCCTTTGGCATCCCTTGTTTCAAGTCTCTGTCTGACTCATTTTGAAACAAGAGTGGGAAGTCCCGGGGACATGTCATATTATATTAAATCTATTGGTAGTTACTCAGACATCAATAGGTACTAAAACGAAGCTTTAGAATAGAAAGAAAGAAGAAAAAAAAATCCCTCTTAAAATATTGGACACATTTATCTTTGTGGTTATTTATTTTCTTTAGTCCATTTCAAGAAAAATCAAAATGTTTGATTATTGTATTTATGAACATACTTATTTAAATCTCTGATTATAAACTTTTACGGAGCCGGGTTAAAATAGTAATTCCATTCATTAAAGTGATAGATAAATAATTAATAACAAATAAAAGATGCAACTGAAAATAAGAAAGTAGCTCGCGAAACTTTTAAATTGACTGAATTAATTAATGTCCTTCATTTCAATATTCTATTAATTGGTTACTGGCCGCCGCGCGGCTCCGCTCTCTTTTTTAGGGTTCCGTACCCAAAGGGTAAAAACGGGACCCTATTACTAAGACTTCGCTGTCCGTCTGTCTGTTTGTCACCAGGCTGTATCTGAACCGCGATAGCTAGTGTTTGGTACCGGTCTTTTACCGCGGGTATCACTCGGTTGATAATCGGGGAAGAAAAAGACACGTCACTATTTGACGTTTGACGTCTGTCATTTTTGTAGTATAACCTAGAATTTGACTTTGTTGGTTTTTGAACAACCCATTCTTTGATTTGTATTTGATTTTTGAGAAAGAATTCGGGACATTGATTTATGTTAATTGGAATCAGTTCATATTGAGGCCAGGCGCTCATATCGAGGAGTTTTGTTTTTGCCTGCCAGTGTTTGGAGCCTGAAGTGATAAATTAGTGACGGTAGTTTGGTGCGCCTACGTGGTGGGCCATCATCCAGGAGCCAGGAAGTGTTCACCAGGACACGCGACGGCCTCGACACACACACTATTACTCATACATTCAGATACACATATCGAAGGCGCCCTGTCGAGCGGCGGATGAAGCTTCCATCAAGGTAAAAGCACGTTTTGTTTTGTACCGGACCGATACCTGGCGCATCTTCGGTATGCTACGCTTCTTGGGAGCTATAGCTTAGCGGGGTTATACCGGTCGTTCTAGTCCAGGCCTCTATTCGGGTCAGGAACTCGTCGGGCCCAGCCCTGGCATCAACCGAGTAGAGTCTTGCAAGCCCGGGCTAGTAGCGAACAGCTAGACAGTTGAAATTTTCACAGATGATGTATTTCTGTAGCCACTATAACAACAAATACTAAAAACAAAATAAAATAAATATTTAAGGGGGGCTCCCATACAACAAACGTATTTTTTTGCCGTTTTACCTGTCGCTAGGCTGTATCTCAAGAACCGCGATAGCTAGACAGTTTAAAATTTTCACAGGTTATGTATTCCTGTTGCCGCTATAACAACAAATACTAAAAACATAATAAAATAAATATTTAAGGGGGCCTCCCATACAACAATTTTTTTTTTTACTGTTTTTATAGATAATGGTACGGAACCCTTCGTGCGCGAGTCCGAATCGCACTTGGCCGGTTTTTTTAAATACCTCGTGGGTGACAAACAAGCTAACTGGGGTTGTTAGCTGTCACCGTAGTCTATCCTGGACGCTTGAAAGACCAGCACGGCTATCATGAGACAGCCCACGAGCTCTCTATCGATTTTTGTCGCACTATCCGTCTCTCTCTTATTAGAACACTTAGAACAAGAGGTATAGTGCGAGAAAAATCGAGAGGATGTCGCTGCCGTCTCATGATAGACGTGCAGGGTTGTCATATGCGCGTTGCCGACCCTTATTTGCTACCGACGTGAAACTCTTATTGTAAAGATCGCTGGCAAAGTTGTGGCATTCAATATAGCCTCTCTCCATCCAGATACCATTGAAACGGGGTGTACATTTTTATGCACAGTGGGTCTTATGAGGATACACGCTCTTGCGAGTATCCTGGCGATGTTCCAACAACGCGTTATTCCGTTTTGGATTCGTATAAAAATGTCTCTGAAAGTTATTCATGAAGATAAGCTAATAAAAATACAACTATAACATTGACGCGACGTGTGAGTGAATAAAATTACTTACTCTAGTGTATAAAATAAATAGTAAAACTAGGCAACAATATAAAATAGTCAAATGGAATATTCTGCCGAAATAGAGTATCCAGTTGAAGGTTATGCAGTGTAGGGAAAAAAGCGATTTTACGACTTCACACATTTTATATTACGGGATGAGGAGAACTTTTATATTGCTGCATACTTAACATGTAAACTGCTTTTTGTCAGTAAGGGCAAACTAGACATAAAATAGGTGCCTATTTATCGGTGAGCAGTAAATACAGCAGTAAATACGGTAACATAAGTGGCAGTGGGCGGGGCACAATGCACGTAGAACCGATGGCCTTTGGGGCGGAAAGGTTCTCGAGTGGTGACCACATACCGGAAGGCGCAGCGTGGTAGGCCCCGCCACAGAGTGGACTGATGACCTGTTATAGATCGCGAGAGTCCGCTGGATGCGGGTGGCGCAGGACCGGTCATTGTGGCACTTTTTGGGCGAGGCCCATTGGACGTCTTCCGGTTGATATGATGATGATGATAATGATGAGTAAATATGGTCTTTTTTAAACCACGACAAATGCCGTACATCCGAGTCCAAAGGAGTCAAGTGCCTTGCCAACCCCTCATTCTCAACACGACAGCGCATCTTAACGAGCTCTCACCACCATGAACACAACACCACATAGCTACAGAGCAAGTAGCGGTCTTTTGTAAGGTGGTGGTACTGCTCTTGAAGTGCTGCAAAATATGAGCAAGGTGACATTATGCTGTGGCCTCATCATGAATTTAAGAGTTATCCTTTTGTCGGTGGAGTATTTTCCATTTCTCTCTGTCGTACGCCCTTTGATTTGCTGATACGACACGACACCAGCATTTTCCACTTGGTCTATATAACTGCGTCGTGGTCTTCCCCTGCCTCTCCTTCCTTCTATCTCTCCTTCCATTATGGTTTTAAAGAAGTTGTCGTGGCCTGTCGTTCCCCCTTCTAGTGCTGATGGTATTCGAGATCGATCTATTCTCTTTTACCCTTCTCAAAACGTCCTCATTAGTTACTCTCTCAGTCCAGCTTATACCTTCCATCCGTCTCCAACACCACATTTCAAACGCTTCCAGTCTTTTTCGGTCCCTTTGTGTCATTGTCCACGTTTCGCTGCCATAAAGGGCAATACTCCAAATGTACACTTTTATTAGCAACTCTTTGCTCCTACATGACAAACTGGATCTTAAGAGTTGTCTCTTTTGGTTAAAAGCTTTTTTCGCCATGGCTACTCGAGCGACAATGTCTGGTGTGCATCTAGAGTCTCATCTTATCAGACCACCTAGATATTTAAAACTATCGACACGTTGTATGGGTATATGGTTTACAACTATTTGTGGTTGGTGTGAATTGTGGCCTACCGCTCAAGAAAACATAATTACTACTATAGTAAAAGTGGAGATCTGATGTCACCGAACTGTTCATTTTTAACCCCCTTATTCATAAAACCTGAAATGCCTCTGCTACACAAAAATGTGCTTTGCAGAAGGGGTTCTGATGAAAATAAATGTCAAAACTTATGAATTTTAACGCCATTTTAGTTTAAACAAGCAGGCTTGTAGAACGTTTATGAATACGGCCGTTTTAACCCTTAAATGCATAGTGTTGCCAAATTACTACAAAGCATTAGACAGCTCACAGATAAAAAAAAAGGCTTACGTTCTTGAACGCACCCTTATACAAAACATTTTTTTGTAGATACCAAAATTAAAAAATCATGCATTTAAGGGGGCTTTATAATGTAAGGTGGTTTTACTAATGGTTTTTTTGGTTCACAGGCACTTCCCACTGCTAATTTTATGTTTTGTAGTAGGTATATTTAGTGAGCGGGTTTGTTAATTACATAGTTATTTTGTAGAAGTTGTAAAAAATTGTTTTGAAAAAAGACAGGCTCGAGAGTTTTACAGCCCACAGAGGAACTAGTTTTTATTCATATAGTGACCTCGATATACCCCCAGTGCAAATTCAATTTCCGTGTTCGTTTTTCACTTTATACGGAACGTTGGCAAATTAAATCTAGCCCCGA
This sequence comes from Epinotia ramella, assembly GCA_947578815.1. Taxonomy (NCBI): domain Eukaryota; kingdom Metazoa; phylum Arthropoda; class Insecta; order Lepidoptera; family Tortricidae; genus Epinotia; species Epinotia ramella. The sequence goes on from OX388216.1 coordinate 23,899,251, forward strand.
CTAGATTGGATACAATCTGCCGGCTAACCGAATTACTGGACTGTTATGCAGCTCTTGCTCAGCTGGCCCGACAGGCAGTCAGCTAAATAAGGTTTTTAGGGTTCCGTATCTCAAAAGGAAAATACGGAATCGGAACCCTTATAGGATCACTTCGTTGTCCGTCTCTCCGTCTGTTTGTCAATACCTTTTATCTCGAAAACGCGTCGAGGTACCGAGTTGAAATTAAAACCATATATATAATTAGGTCTACAGTCTCTTGAAGCTATGAATCAAACTTCTAAGTTAAGGTAAAAAAAGATATAGGGTACTTTCCGTTGTACTACTAGATTTATGAAATTTGGCAAGTAATATCGTCTTATACTACAAGTAGGTACCTACAGGAAAAAATCTGAAAACTATACATACATTTGTAATTTAGTACGGAACCTTCGTTGGGCAAGTCCGACTCGCACTTTTCCGGTTTTTTTTAATTCCATGACGGTTGCAGACAAGTGCCTAATAAGCAGACAACGTGTTTCTATCGTCGTTTGTTTGTTGGAGTAAGCCATAGAAAAGCTCATCTGATTTCAAAATAATATTATATTTTTTATCAGTTTATAGACTGGACCTGTAGGATGGGCAAAGGATTTTTTATATTCTGTAGCTCTGCCTGGGTTTCTTGTAATACGTCAAGGCCCGGGCAGTTATGTTCTAGTTGATACGCAATTCGGTTTTTCATCGTAGAATCCAATAAACTGAACAACAACCAAAAACCGAGTTGATTTCGACGCTTCCTAAAGTACCATAAATGTTAAGTATTCTTCAAACTTATCCGAAATAGTCCTCACAAAGGGTCTTCATTTTCTCGAGTCGCAAGCAAACAAACAAATAAACAAGAAATCTTCCTTTTTGTTTCCCCGGAGGGGTATCTCTGTCGGGAAATAAATGTCTTGAAACGAAGCTTGATTGATGAGATTTGTTGCCTTCTTGAATCAACATAATATTATGCTTCTATAAATATTTATGATTCTAATAGAATGTGGAAAACACTCAATTTTTTCTTGCTACTGACTTAGTGTACGCTGGCTTTGCGACCCGAATTGGATCTTGGTTTGTGACACTAAGACACATCACTCTGCTCTGACCTGGGTAGCTTTTCGCCGACCATAATCAGCTGTTTTTTTCCGTATTTTGTGGCTTTTTGCTACTTATAGGCACTTTGTCAATGTCAAGTGGAGAATCGGCTGTTTGCTTCTTAGGTGGATGTTACACTGCGCCGCATATCCGGACGTAGATGCGTTTCTCGTTGTATGCCAAGTACCTCAGTTTGTATATAAATTCCGTATGGTACGGCACGCTATACCGCACCTCCGTCCCGCGTAATTTGTATGCAGTTCCGCACCTCCGTCCGGAGACGCGGAACAGTGTGACGACCGCCTTACAGTTTCAAACACTTCGTGACAGTTTTAGATAAATATGTCAATATTGTTATGTCTAAGGAGCGTCTTGAATTAAACGTTGTTTTATTTCTTTCTTTCGGTTTGGGTCAGAAACGTGGAAAAAACCGTCCTGAATTAATAATGATAATTTATTCGTCTAGAATTAAGCTCAAAGTTGAAGAGACATTTAAATGTAGAGCTCGTTTCCGTCAAGTTACACAAGTTGGGTACAGTAATTCCTAGATACTTTGGAATTTGGCTTGAAAAAGTCTGGGGGTGAGATCAAGGTGAAGATTTTTTTTTAAATGACTTACAAAAAGGCGGAGGTTCCGAATTCGTCGGAATCTTTTATTTGTATGTACGTATGTTCCCCGATTACTCAAACATACCTGGACCGATTTGAAAAATATTTTTTTGTTTGAAAGGGCAGCCTTTCCAGGTAGTCCCATGGTTAAAAGGGCAGGATCTGATGACGGGATCCTGACAAAAATTAAGGATTTCTAAAAACTTTACAGGCACACTTGAAGCGATTTGGGCACTGATTAGAAATCTGTTAAAACTTTGTTTTTAAAGTAAATTATTTCTGTAGTAAATGCCTACCTACGTTTTATGTAGAAAAATACGACTGTGTAGACTGTTCTCAGTTACTAAACGAAATAGTTACAAGTAATGAGGTCAATATGATCTACGCTCGTCTGTGTTTATTACCAGACAAGAGTGCTTTTTTAAGTAATTATGAGCTTTTCGCCTGCATAGCTAATTTTGCTGCTGACTGCATCATGTGTGGGTGCAATTCTGAAGACCTGTAGCACGGCTATTAAAGGACGGCCCGCGAGCAGTGTCGCGGTGACAAACGCTATCTATCTCTTCCTCAGCGTTTAATTAGAAAGCGACGGATATAGTCTATCTCGCCGCGACTCCTGTGATAACCGTGCAGGTCGATCAAGTTTTTTTTTTTTTTTTTCTAGCATCTTTCCAAGTTGGGAGAGGTCAATCAAGTAACGCATGGTAACTACGTCAGGTAGATCTAACCTACCGTGCGTTCTAAAAGTATTAACGTGATCACCCCTCTGGACTTTTAGATTGATAACTTACCGGGCGCTAAAATGCAATATCCGGCACCAGTGAGTTGACCTGCAGATCGATCACGTAACACATGGTACGTACGTTAGATTGATCTGCGTGTCAATTTTTATATGAAAAAATGAAAGATAATGAAGATGGAAGGTGACTGTAGCAACTTCTAAACTAAACAATATAAACACCCTACAGCCTAGAATCTAAATGATCGCGTACGGCACGGTTTCAAAAAACAAACGTTTATTCGTGACACAACACACTAAAACAAGACAAATACAAAAGAAAATCTCTCATGAAAATTCAGATAGATCCTCCCTCGACCGCTCCGATTGTGGAATGAGCTCCCTGCCGAGGTTTACCCGAAGGACCACAGTATGGGGTTCTTCAAGAAAGGAGTGTAGTATAAATTCTTAAAGGGTCGGCATGTGACACCTCTAGAGTAAACTACTCTACTCTAACTCTAGAGTAAGTAGAGTTGCAAGCGTCCATCTACGGTAACCGCTTTCCACCAGACCCCCTAGCACACTAAGTTTTATGTCGGACATAAAGCATTCGTCCCTCTCGCACTCGCATATTAGCCAGAAAGGGACGAATGCTTTATGTCCGACATAAAACTTAGTGTGCTAGGAGGTCAGATGGGCAGTAAGATTGTTCGCCACCGACATGATATTAAAAAATATATAAGTTTGTCGTATTTGCGCTCATTGTATGCAAAAAAGTACAGTCGACAGTAAAAGCTTCCAAATGCACCTTATGATAACGTTCTGCACAGTATACTAAATACACTGTTTTACTTTAGACCTTTCGCATTTATGGTAATACTGTTATTGAGATTAATAGGATTCTTCAGAAGAAAGGTTTTTTATCCGGTTTTCAGTTGAATGAGAAAAATACAAGAATATGTTGATATTGTAGGGAAGAGATGTAGAGACACGATAGAGTTTTAACATGTTTATTCATGTACGTTCAGAGAGAGTTTCGTGGGCCAGAGCAGGGATGCCGCGGATGCGAATTTTTTGACATCCGCACGTGCGGATTTTGTGTCAAACAGTCAAAAACGTAAATAAACAACGTCCATTTTATAATATCACGCGATCATCAAGCACATTGAGACTAAATTACAATCGTAGCGACAAATAAAAAACGCTTTGCTAAGGATCACAGAAACGAAAAGATGTTTTTTTTTTTGTAAGGGCGAAAATATCTAAAACGCGTACGGTAAGCGCCGCGTGGGCTCCTTTCTTGTTGTGAATTGCACTACATCCGCATTCGCAAAAACTCCACATAAATTTTGGCGGATGCTGATGTTAAAATTTGTGCGGAACCTCCGCGGTTGCGGATGCGGATGCGAATGTCTGCAACATCCCTTGGCCAGAGGCCAAAGCCTGGGGGGCGACTGCTTGACGTCTTCAAGTCTTCTTGTATTTATAGACTACCAGACAGCTAGATTTGAAATGAGAATACTCCTGTACAGTTCGACCTTCAGAAGGAAGTTTTTTTTGTCCAGTTTCCAGTTGAATTAGAAAACAAGAATACGTTGATATCACATGAAGCGACAGAGATAAACACGAGTCCTAAAGCTCATGGGTAAGTGTAGTTTGTGTTCAAGTGATAAGAGCTATGATAACAACAGTAAGTTAATTTCCATGTCATATTCTAGTGAAGGTCGTTGGTATTCACATCACTCACGAATCGCCTCTGATGAACCAATGTAAATCCAATCTTTGCATACCAATGCCTATCTTTTTCGACGTTTTCACTCTTGACAGAGTGGTCGTGGACATTTCAGTGCTAGCGTGTAGTGATGCATATACTGCAGCTCTAAATCTGGTCTATCCAGCATGGTGTCCAGCAGTAGTAACCTATGCATAGTTGCTACGAATGTAGGAGTCAAGCTATCATTCACCGCTACGCTATGCAAGTAGCACATTACCGTATTCTTCAGCTTGCTGCAGCACAATTCTCTGACAAGAATCGCCGATCCCGTAGTTTTCCCTGTATGTAGCGGAAAGCGCCGACGTAGGTAGGCGCCCGCTAGACGGGTTCCTAGCAGTGAAAATGTTAAAGTCTATACTCGGCGCTCTGACGCATTGTGTGTAGGCAATACTAAGTAAGCAAACACCGCAACCTATTGAACCAATTCGTCACCAAAGGAGTCATAAACGCATTGGCGATCCTTATCGAATTGAGGGTTCGTTACGTGGACGGCTAGAATCCAATGTATGTCTATCTCTCTCAATACATTGCATCCTCCATATCGGGAGCTTTGGCGACATTACATACCACCAGGAACGTTGTTGTGCATACAAAGCAAATACAATACATCATCATCATTTCAGCCGAAAGAGGTCCACTGCGAAACAATACAAATTCAATTGAATGCACGCCTCAAATCATGAATCAAATACAGGACACAAACACTTATAAGTAGAGGTTAACAACAGGCGGTCGCGATAGCGAAGGATCGATGTCTTCTAAACAACCTTGGGGAGCGGAGAAATCGCAACAACTAATTACAAGTAAGTTGGTAGATGGCAAAATTAGAACTAAATTAGTGTTACCCAAGAGAGCATTTACTACAAAATGATACTCGTAATACCAAAATTCATATCAACACAAGGAAAACCAGCGCTGGCTGTAAAGCTAGCAACATGCTGAGCTAGGTCCATTTCGTGACAAAGGAAAATGTGTTTTTTTATTTTATTTCTTTTATCTGTTTTGTTTTTGTCACAATTAAATGTTTTGTTGTTTATGTTAATTGAAAAACTTAATTAAATTTAATTCAATTCAATAATTTATTTCAGGTATAGAACCCATATAGTATTACAAATTATGTGCTAATGAATCTAAGTGTTAGTAGGTAACAATTAGTATTTTATGCAATCGTTATATAATGTTTGCTTTTTCAGTCGAGTACCACGTTTAGACCACGAAGCTTGCTGAGTGACCTAATTAAGGTACGAGACTTGAAAAGCTAATTATATAACTATTGTATACAATACTTTTTCTACGAGTCAACTGAACTAATTAAACAAACTTGGTATTGAAAATCTAAGCCCTGCTGAAACGAAGTGCAAGGTTATTTTTTGTGCGTTGATATCTATTACCTTTTGACTTTCTCATGACGGCGTCCTATTGGTCAAATACATTATAGTTCAGAAAAAGCGCCACGTGATTGGTCAATTTCATTTTAGCTGTCTCAAGAGTTATGAAATGTTGAGTTGGGAGCTCTATAGTAAAAAGTACGTGATTTAAGTTTGGTGTACGAAGTCTTAATTCAAACATTAAGGTTGACGAGTATAAAATAATAATTTTATCTATTCTAGCATCAACTTTGGCCCTCAGTGCTTATAGTGCATGCCACTTATTGTCACTTAGCCAATTATTCCTTTACGGAATACAAAGATTTGCAAAGTAGAAGTTTCTTTAGTCAGCGTTCAAATATGACGTATGAGGTCTCGTTTTTAAATGTGGCGGGCAGGCGCTCGACGGGCCTATTTATTACATATTTATCAACAAAGTGCCATTGCTCTGCCGCTGTGGTCTACCTCTTTTAACTTGTGGTGTAGTGAGATAAGATATCGTAAATCGGTTACTTATAGTAAGATACGTTTAGGTACTTATATGTATGATACTTGTAATTTTAATACAAAATATCACGTTAATATTGCATAGTTAGGCAACGCCTACTGAACTGTGCAAATAGGAACTAAAATCGTTTTATTGAATTCTGACGTAGTTGTACCGAGCTCGGATGCAAAGCAAATACATTTAGTGAGTGTTTTGTAGTGAATTCTCATTTATTATATTCTAGTCGACAACATTTTGTGTGCTTTTAGTAAATAGGGATTATTGAAAACCTTCAGGAGGGCCAATGAACTAAAAAACGTTTCATTTTGATATATTTAACTTTGTGTGCATAGTTTCACTAGTTATAGTGTTAGGCTTTAGCATATTTATGTTGGACTAATATAAACGATATGATACAGAGAAAGAATATAATGGAAAAATAAACCATCTTCGTCTGTAGCCCCCGACAGGATTCGAACCTGCGACCTTTCTATTAACGCTAGACTGCTCTACCAACTGAGCTACGAGGACAGTGACGCAAGTTGTATATTTTTCCAGTATATTCCCGCTAAGACTAGCGCCCTCTCTGTATCGAGTTATAGACTTGTTTCACAGTCTTGGCACCATATCGCTTGTATCATATCGTTTATAAAATGATCGGGGTAACTTCCTCGTTAAAAATAACACGGGAAAAAAAATATTTAGTTAAATAATTTGTTTCATGAAAAGGGTATAATGGACTAATATAGTTAAAAATTGTTGAGCTATTTGGGGCTCACTTCAAACCTTAACTATTAAAAAACCAAACGTTGATGACACCTAAACGGCTCAACAATGAAAGTCCTTGACTGTAGTAGATTACGATATATTTAATCAATATTAATATTTAAATATAAGTATAGAAAACATCCAAGACTCAGAAACAAATATTCTTGCTCATCACACAAATACCAGGATTTGAACCCATGATCTTCAGCTTCGTACTACCATAAGTCTAACCGGCTGTCTAACCTTATATTGTTTTTTATGTAGGTAGTACCTATAGTACATGAGGCTTTAGGAGCTGAAGGTAACAATAGTCTTGGTTAGGTTAGGTGACAGCTAGAGTTATGTTTTTTTACAGACACGCAGATTTTAATGGTACAATAAACATAGCACCGACACGACTCAACACAAACACAGATGTATTCAGTTTGAGACACATAGAAGGGCAGTTTCAGGTGATATAAATGTGGACACGTTGGTAAAAGCACCAAATTTTTTTCAGGTACTTGTTTGGTCCATAGCTTTAAGTTTTTGATAGGAACCAACTCCTCCGTCAGCCATCTTTAATTGTATGGCGGCAATTTTGAATTACACGTATATCATTAATATCTCGAGTTCTAAATAACGTAGAATCACAAACTTAGTGTTGAAATATTTGGGGTCAAGAAATTCAACTAGATATTTTTTAAAGTCGAGTTCCCAAAGGATATCAAACGGAACCCTGTTCTGTTCCTAAGCTTCCGCTGTCCATCCGGCTGTCTGCGTATCAGCAAAAGCTAGACTGTTCAAATTTTCACAGAAGTGGTTTTTCTAATGCTGCTTTAACATACATTCATAAAAATAAAAATAAATTAAAAATTACACAGTGCTCTCATACATGAAACGTAATTTTATGGCATTTTTTTGCCCGCCCATAACAATCGGTATATCTCCAGAACCGTAATATGTAGACACTTGAAATTTTCACAGATTATGTATTACTATAATAAAGCCTCTATAATAACAGGTAATAGAAATATTATAACGTTACTAATTGGTTTTTTAACATAACTTAAACCAACTCTAAGAACGAAGATGTTTTACATGTATATGCAGTGTTATATGTATAAGTATACGGTTCTGCATATACTTAGCAGAAACAATATGTATATTTAGACACCAAGTTTGTGATTCTAAGTGACTTAGAACTCGAGATATTAATAATTAAGTATGATTCAAAATGGCCGCATGAAAAATAAATATATCCGACGGAGGAGTTGGTTCCTATCAAAAACTTAAAGCTATGGACCTAACAAGTGCCTGAAAAAAAGTCTATAAGATGCTCTATCAAAAGAGCCAGCGCAAGAACCAAATATCGTTTCAGGTTTTCGTCCGAGTAATATCTTACGAAAGACGACCCGCCCTAGAGGCCGCTAAAGATATTACAGGATTGCAGTGCTTTTGAGGAATGCATTTAATCCGCTTATTCTTTATCGTCTAGAGCAGAAAGCTGCAGTGGAATGGAAAGTAGGGAGAAATGAAAATGCATCCTACTAAAGTATTTCTAGGGGACAATTTGATACGTTGCTCATGATTGCGATTTGATTTAAAAGTGTTTTGCATATTGGATTACGAAAGTTAAATTATGTGTCATAAATGAAAACCATGTTAGAATTAAATTATTCCATTGGACAATTATAATAGCATCAGTTCTTTATGCTAACCATTTGGTGCCTATATTAGGTAGGTAATTTGCAAAATAGGTAGATAACATCATGATGATGACTTATTGATTTACCTTTATTTTTTTTATTGCAACAAAAATCTTGGAATAATAGCTTATTCTTGTCTTGTTATATTGAGACCCGTTGAGTTTTAATTAAGAACTGTGACTATTACAACCAAGATCTGTTATTAAAATTTTAATCAACTTCATTTGAAATCCGTTTCACAATTATCTTTCATAATAAGTAGGTATTTTAATAAGAGCATAAAAATAATCAGGGTGAACTAACAAGGTTAATATCTAGTTAGCAAGTAAATCCTCCCTTCGCCAGCAATCGACAGGGAATCCCCGGGAACTCAGTGATTATTCCCGTGGGATGGGGTAGAAATGAAAAGGATGTGGTCATTGCTATTACGAGCCTTTTATAAGTCTTTGTTGTCGTTTTCTGTGAATTTCATTATTATTGCACGAGTGAGCGGAGCCGTTCTCCGTTTCAGCTTGAGCTAAGGTTCTTTCGTATATCCAGCTGTTCTCCTCTACAGGACGTTTCTCATAAAAGTGTCGTGAAATTTTGTGAGCACCATAGACATTTTTGACAATTCAGTTTCTCAAAATTAAAAAAATAAATTAAGAAAAGAGAGAGGCTACAGCTCACAGACCTACTATTCTTATTATATTACAACGACGGCAAACAAGAATACAATACGACCTACCGGTAATAAGTTCACGCGTTAGCCTATGGAAGCACCCTGCTGACTCTTTATTTGAGAATTTGTGTCGACAGTTAGTGACAAGTGCAGGTCCCCAACACAGCACATCATCGGGCACTCAGCTCACCAGGAACACAACACCACATACCTTATAGCAAGTAGGCGGTGTTGTTATGGCTGCGATCTTCTGTAAGTAGATGCTACTTCACTTGGTAGCGGGATGATATTCCTCTGCACCCTACTTCTCTATAAACCCTTAAGATCTACCACCACATGCTCTTCCTCACAAGGAACTTATGAGGAGGCAGATTTGTCAAATCACAGAGTAAACTGGAGGCAGAAGACAAGAGAAGGCGATCCATAATCAGACAGGACATCTGTATTTCCTGACAATTACGATCTAGATGCCTTCAAAACAAGAGTGAGAAGGCTATTATTGAAACCAGTGAGCCAGTGAGGCTGTGTCGTCGTTTACCATCCGGTGAGACTAGGGTCAATCACTGATCAGTCACTTATAAAAAAATATGGGAATAATTGCTAAAGCGATAGGTAGAGAGGGATAGAGATGCACGCCGTATTAGTTTAATAAACGCATAGAGGCCACAAACGTTTATTTAACTAACCCAGTAAATAACATTTGATACTTACCTGGTTACATATAATGTTTTATATTTCCCGTTACTAACCTAAATCTGTAAACAAACCAGTCGAACCTAAATATGACGGATAATATCTAATTTCATCAGACAGGTTCGTAAATCTGTGGAGAATTCTGCAAGTCTATTCTTATTAACGTATCTGAATTGGAATCTGATTTATATTTTATTGTAGGAGAATGAAAGCAAAAGGGTCAATATTTTTCTTGGCTTCCTGTAAGTCAGGAGACAATGCCACAGAGTCAAGCCAAAAAAAAATTAATACCATGCTTAGAAGATGACCCGAGAGATAGAAACCTTATTCATAACTTGGTGGACTTAAACCTATACCCATCACAGGTTTAAAAAGTGACCCCGGAGACGCAACACTGGCAACTAGAGGCATAAATAATAATAATAAGTGAAATCAAAACATTTTTAAGACCGAACTGTTATTTTGCAAATATTGGCAATACCTATTATATGACACCCACACGATTATGAGGAATCCAGCGCCACCTCATAATATGTCAAAATCCATCAAGCCGTTTGGAGTGTAGCCCGTGAAATAGAATTAACTTGTATACGTATATATACATACGCTCGAAAACATATGTAGTTCCTTCAGAAGCAGTCGGGTAAAAAGTTGGTATCTTCATAAAAGTAATCATCGTCAGATTTATGAGGAACCTACGTTCCGCATTTCGACTTGATACACATCTGTTTCACATGCTAATTAAGAAAAAACGAGCACTTGAAACTGAAGCTCAAAACTTTCAACCCCGAGATTTTAGTAAGGACAAACACAGGACATCAGTTTTCATTGTAAGCTTATTTGTTACTAGCTTTTACCCGTGACTTCGTCTGCATGGAACTCGTTTATGTCGTAGCTCGATACAATTTTTCACCCCCCATTCTACCCACTTCGGAGATGATTATCAGAATAAAAACTATGCTATGTCCTTTGTCGGGACTCAAACTATCGCTATAAATTTTTTTTATTTAAATCAGTTCAGCGGGCAACAGACATACGGACACACTTTCGCATTTATAATATTAGTATGGATTGTAAATCGAACCAGACAGGCGCTCACAAAACAGAAAACCACACTCGTATTTTAAGGCCTCTGATTATGCATCAGTTGCATAAACTACTATTTGATGTGTAAAAAGTACCCTCGCGGTGTATTTGCAAAATAAATATTTGATTTGATTTTGACATTGAATTATAACTTCCCAGATTAAAAGGCCTGCTCAAAACACAATATCACTATGAGTATGGATTGCTAAACGAAGTATCGGATGTACCCCGTGAGCCTTGGTGAACCGAAAATATTAGAATGTAAATGGCTCGTCACAGTGTATCCTGTTCCGTCCCGCGGGAGGCCGAGGGTATTTAATATACGAATGTCATAAACATCGCGGAATCCGGTCAAGGTCTCGGCTCGTGTAACTTGTCAAATTCAGCACCAATATAGTACCTTTTTTTTACGGAGTGGAAATGCACATACGCATCTTATCGCTGCCTACGAAGCTGAAGGTCCTGGGTTCGAATCCCGGTAAGGGCAAATATTTGTGTGATGAGCATGAATATTTGTTTCTGAGTCATGGATGTTTCCTATGTATTTAAGTATTTCTATGTATTAAATATGTCGTCGTCTAGTACCCATAACACAAGCCTTATTGAGCTTACTATGGGACTAGGTCGATTTGTGTAAGATTGTCCCCTAATATTTATTTATTTTATTTATTTATTTATTATCTTCCCAGCCGGGGAAGCTATAATGGGGGGTATGTGGGACTCTGTGGGAGCCATCTCTTTTTAAAGAGAAGGGGGAGGGTCTACCCATTAAAACCAATCCGGCGTTTCCGTCTTTGCCGTTAATGAGAGCGCCATGGAATCGCGAACATGTCACCACGAGACGCCCCCCGGTAGCACCAATAGTACCTGGTATAACCCTTTAACGGGCAACGTTAAAATTTATTCATAATTCAAGTCTGTTTGATATTGTATAGACCTAAAAATTCTGACCCATAAAAAAATACAAAAAGATGACCTTAAGGATGGTAATTTTGCCTATGAAATTTAGATTGTGCCCTATAAAGGGATAACCCACATATGTAAATAAAATAAAATAAATATTTTGTTACCTGGCATAACAATAATGGGTAGCTGCGCGCTAATATAGCCTTTATTTCTCTCAAAAATCCATTATGGAACAGTATTAGTTTCGGAGAACTTTACATATAAACTTACAAAGCTAGAAACATACATTTTACTGACATATACCTCTTTTATTATTAGTATAGATTCTAAGGTTGGGATTTCCTAGCAGTAACAGAGGGATTTTATGGCAAACAATGCAATCAATACAATAGTAAGTATCAACAAGGTTCTCGTGGTCAGACATCTAGCGTACCTGCTGATACATGGTTATTCGGTAGGGTATTTGAACGATTTTAGATATCTATCATCTTCAGAATATACCGTTGTCCACACAAGTATATAATAGCCGAGTGTGTCAGGTTAGTATATCACTGGCTAATAGAGGTAGTACTGGAAAAACCTCAGGTCGGAAGTATGTCAGAAAACGTATGTATCAGATCGAAGCAAACGAAGTATGTAAGTGAGACGAGGTGAATCGAGTTATGAATAGCATAACAGGAGACGACAGACAGAACTGGGGCAGGCTCTGTTGTGAACAAACAAGTGTACACATGTGTACTGAAGTGGAAGACACCGCTTTGATCGTAGTCAATAACGGCGATTATTAAGAGGATAGGATAGATAGATCCCGGCTCGTACCAATGAGTTTTTCGGAACTTATGTACGGAATATTTACCGTTAGCTTTTCGGTGAAGGAAAACATCGTGAGGAAACCGATCTAATCCCCATAAGGTCTAGTTTTCCCTCTGGGTTGGAAGGTCAGATGGCAGTCGCTTTCGTAAAACTAGCGCCTATGCCAAATCTTGGGATTAGGTGTCAAAGCGGACCCCGAGCTCCTTTAGGGGCATAACCGGGAACAACGCTAGGAGAATGATGATGATTAAGAGGATAGGATAGCTTTCGATATAAAAAGGGCAAATTCAAGGTCTCTCGATTGTATCGGTCGCCAAAATGTTAACTTACGTACTTCGGTTGAAACCATTTTTCTTTACAGAAAAATCAAGAACTTTTGAATTTTGGCAGACAGTCGAACACTGGGCATATTATTTGATTAAGACAGACCTACCCTAACATTTATAACCGATAAGCTCCTTATTATCTGATAATTTTTAGACATCGTATCAAACATGGATATAATTAAGTATGATTAATTTAAACTTTTCTCATTTAACTCCGCATCATCATGAATACAATTCCAACCAACGAAACCACAAAGATACCAAATACTAGAGGTAAATTGCTTTAGTTCAGCTAAAGTTTAGTTTTAGTGAACTTTAAATCCAATAATGGTTGCTTGTATAATTGAAAATTGCTCAATAAATTATTTCTATGCAGTGCATAACTCGTGGCTCTGTGAACTGTAGAAATCGGAGCCTGTCTTTTTACAAGGTTTTATTTAACTTGCCCTGTTAGTTATAGTATGGGACAATCTTGCGAGTTAAATTTGTCCCACTTCCCGGTGAACGATTGAGCGGAAATTTTGGGTATAAGTATAGTTTGGATAACAATTCAATATTATGGTACCATCGAGCTGATCTGATGATGGAAACAGAAGGTGGCCATGGGAATTTGGGCGATGTTGAGTTTGGGCTCGTTAGAATCGTCTCAATGAGTAGTTGGTGATGGTATACAGAAAAGTAGTCAGTAATAAAAGCTTGTACCAAAAATGAAATTTTGACAGAAACTTATTTGAATTTAAAAAAAGGGAATAGGTAGTAAAAAAATCTAAGGAACCTGCTCACAAAATTTGACGGTAATCGGTTAAGAAATTATGTGACCTGTAGAGGAGAACAGCGGGAAAGCGGGACATCCGAACATACAAACTATTTTCGACCCAAGCTGAAGCATAGAACTTCGTTCGCTTAGCTCGCTCGTTCGATTAATGTTTAAAGACTTTAAAGGTACAGATTAAGAGTCGTCGTCTCGAAAATATAAAACACGAAGCATGACAAAAGCATGTCGATATTTTATTTTATTTTAATAGCTACTGGACAGATGAGTGGCTCCCGAGATTACCCTTAGACAAAGCTGTACACACTGACTTTTCACCTCTTTTTATGCTGTGACGTCCCCAATCAGCACTCATCTATGGCAGGTCTGTGCCCAACAGTGGGCAGGTCTGTGCCCAACAGTGGGACATATAAAGCTGATTATGATGACGAATATTGGTGTATGTGTGTCCAAAGTCAAAACCGAACTTGACTATAGCTGGTCGATCACGTAACGTATTCAACGCGCGTCAGAGTCTCTAGTCTAGTATAAGTTTCACCGAAACAAAACGCTACGAACGTTCGCGTTTAGCTGTCAAATCCCATACAAATTGAGGGTAAAACGCAAACGCGATCGTAAAGTTTTGTTTCGGTAAAACTTATCCTAGAGCCTCAGGTAGATCTAAATGTCACATTTTGTATGGTAAAATTACAGTTGAGTTATCATAACGCGCCTTCGAAACGTTACCTGAGGCTCTAGTATAAGTTTTACCGAAACAAAACTTTACGATCGCGTTTGCATTTTACCCTCAATTTAAACGCAAACGCGGTCGTTATGTTTTGTTTCGGTAAAACTTATACTAGAGCCTCTGCACGTCGATCACGTAATGCATTGTGTTTCAAATCTTCCCTTTGCCGGTAAAGAGATGGGATTCGACTCCGGTTGCACTGGTTCAAAAATATTCAAAATTCTCCCTGTTTCGCCATACAAAAATCCACCTGAGTGCCTACAGGTCGTGTGATAATGAAAATATATAAATATATGCTAAACTCACCCCAATTAGTTCACTTGTCTTCACAAAAATTAACCGGCCGGTCGCTTGACATTTTCAGTAGTCAAGTAGGTATCGTTCCCGCGTTCGAACCGTTCTGGCGGTTGTTTGCTCGCCGCCGACGCAAGCCGGAGATGTCCGAAGATCTCCGAATGTAAACTTTCCCACCCCAGTGCGAGACAGATATACAAAATAGTGTGTGTGTGAATGGAATGGTGAGTGGCATGTTTGGTTTGCATGTCGGTAAAATAAATACGCTCAGATCCCTATAAAGATTTGGCAATAAAATGAAACATTCCCCCGCCCGAGAAAGGCCAGAAGCCTTTATCAGCCAAACCGAAATAAAAATTGTGCTGCACAAAAACAAAAAACCGTAACCGAATGAAACTAAAACTAAATCTAGACTTAATTACTAAGCAGTTCGATATCTAATCCAGGGGAAGCCTGCAAATCTTTACAACAGGGCGCGTCATCGTGCCTGTTGATGTTTTGAGCTTTACAACTCGCACTACACCATCTCTGCCGGGCAGCAATTCCGCAATCCTGCCTAATCTCCACTTGAGGGGGGGTAAATTCTCTTCTTTAATTAAGACGAGATCACCTGTCCGAGGTGGATCCGTCGGTGAAGTCCACTTATGCCGCATTTGAAGAGAATGGAGGTACTGGTCGCTCCATTTTCTCCAAAAACGTTGGGAAATAGCCTGAATGAGGTTAAACCTACTTAACCGTGTGTCAGGTATATCCTCAAAATTGTATTCAGGTACTGAGAGTAACGGTCTCCCAATGAGAAAATGTGCCGGCGTAAGGACCTCAAAGTTTTGAGGATCCTGAGTCAAAGGACATAACGGCCGACAATTTAAAACCGCTTCAATTCTAGTAAATACCGTAACTAGCTCGTCGAAAGTCAAGACCTGCTCTCCTATGACCCGCCGCAGTAATGTCTTCGCTGCTTTAACCGTGGCCTCAAATAAGCCGCCGAAATGAGGCGCCGCCGGAGGGTTAAAACACCATGTAATATTTTGCTGGGCAGCCTTATTAATGAGCCCCTGTTGAATTTCCTGCGAAGTTAAGTATTTCTGAACTTCGTTCAAGTGTCTATTTGATCCTACGTAATTTGTACCGCAGTCCGATCTGATAACACTCGGAAGCCCACGCCGAGATGTAAATCGAGTCAGAGCCGCAAGAAAACCGTCTGTAGAAAGATCCGTGACACATTCCAAATGAACGCACTTACTAGACGAACATATGAAGACGCAAAGGTATGCCTTTAAAGTTTTGGCGTTCCGCAAACGCGAATGTTTGATTAAAAACGGACCGGCAAAATCCGTTTGTACAGTGTGAAAAACACCTATAGCATTGACCCGGTCACCGGGTAGGGCAGCCATCACAGGTTCAGTTGGTTTAGCCTTAGTCCTAAAACATTTTATACATTTAAAAATCCGCGTACGTACTACTTGTGTTGCTGAAATAATCCAATATTGCCGTTGCAAGATACCCAGGAGAGTAGTAGCTCCAACGTGACAATATATGATGTGAAAGTGATCCACAATTAAAGCGGTAAGTGGATGGCGCTTTGGTAGAACCACAGGATGTTTTCCGCTGAATGGCAAATTTGAATTTTGCAATCGGCCTCCGACCCGCAATAGCCCATCCGCACTAATAAAAGGCATAAGCCGTCGCAGTCTTGTAGAACATCGTTTGTCCCGCTTTAGATTATCTATATCCTCGGCAAGTTCCGCTTCTTGCGCAAGCTTGATAAGGCGATCCAAGGCAAATTTTCTTTCAGGAACCGTCAGCACTCCCGTGAGTCTATTTGACGAACCTTTAGCATTGGTCGTAAACCGAAAGCAGTATGCTACAACCGCAAGCAGCATGCTTAATGAACTAAACCGTGTAAATATCGATTCCGCCGTATCGGTGGTCGTGGTGTGAACCTTAACCGGTATTTTCCGCAAACCTGGTAAGTCCATTTCCTTATCCATTATGTTTATAGGCCAGGTGTCCGCACTACCCTTCAGCCAGTATGGTCCCCACCATAACCTATGTTCAAGTAAGTCCGACGCGCGACAACCTCGACTCGCGACGTCAGCAGGATTCATCTCCGAAGGTACGTGTCGCCAAGCTATTTCCAATCCGCAACTAACAATTTGTGACACCCTGTTACCTTCAAAGGTTTGCAATAAATGGGGGGATATCCGCAACCATGATAGGACGATGGTGCTGTCCGACCAGCAAATAATCTCGTCG
Source organism: Epinotia ramella (assembly GCA_947578815.1). Taxonomy (NCBI): domain Eukaryota; kingdom Metazoa; phylum Arthropoda; class Insecta; order Lepidoptera; family Tortricidae; genus Epinotia; species Epinotia ramella. The sequence goes on from OX388216.1 coordinate 23,916,309, forward strand.
ATATCCACTTCATTTTTAATAGCCTCTACTACGTATTTCACTAACCGCACAAGCAGCGCCGAGGCGCTTAACTCAAGTTTGGGAATTGTTAACTTCGATTTAACCGGCGCAACGCGTGATTTGGCCATCATTAGATGTACTTGGGCCCGCCCATCGTGATCTACTGTTCGTAGATACACCGCGGCGCCATAACCAAGCTCAGACGCATCCGCAAAGCCATGAAGGGAACAGGTTCTCCCGTTGTTCAAAGCAAAGCGTTTTAACCGTAAGCGACTGATTAAAGGTAACTCCGCTAATATACCCTGCCATTCTGCAATGATATCAGCCGGCGGCAGCTCGTCCCAGGACAAGTTTAACAGCCACAACCGCTGCATGAGGACTTTTCCTTGATAAATCACCGGTGTGACCCATCCCAATGGGTCAAATGTCCGGGCTATAGTCGACAAAATGGATCGCTTCGTAGTCGTCTCTTTGTCATCCAAATTGGTACGATACGAAAAACTATCTGAGGTTGGGTCCCACTGGATGCCCAAGATTTTAAAAAACCCAGATCCGTCGGCATTGTCGAAAATTCGAGGTTTTTCCAAATGTTCCGCTGGTACATCCTTCAGAAGCTGCTCATCGTTAGCTGTCCACTTGCTCAACTCGAAGCCGCCAGAGCGGAGCAAGTACGTCAGCTCTTGTTTGAGCTCTTTAGCACCTTCTAGGGTATCCGCACCTCCAAAAATATCATCCATATACACCGAACAGCGAAGAAGGTGGGCAGCCGCAGGATAGCGCACCTCTTCATCATCAGCCAACTGCCTCAGCGTCCGAATTGCGAGGTAGGGGCTGGACTTCATCCCGTAAGTTACCGTATTAAGTTGGTAAAGAAGTAGCGGCAACTCAGGGGACTCTCTCCACAAGATGAGCTGGAACCGCCGGTCTTCTTCCGCAATCAAAATTTGACGGAACATCATTCGGATATCTGTGGTAAATACAAACTCGTGCATTCTAAATCTGCAAATGATCTCCGCAATGTCTCGCTGTAACTTGGGTCCTGCATGCAAGCAATCATTTAAGGCGACTCCGCTGCTAGTTGGACAACTAGCGTCAAAGACAACCCTAATCTTTTCCGAATCCGTTTTGAAGATGCCGTGGTGCGGAATTATGTAACCAGCACCAGAGCCATAGTCATCAATTGACGACCCGTCACAGCGAGACATGTGACCAGTTTCCGAGTACTCCCGCATAAAATTGACGTATTTAGCCCGAAACTCGTCATTAATCTGAAGCCGCTTTTCCATCGCCAGGAACCGCTTCGTGGCCAATGGTCCTGAATTCCCGAGGGATGGAAGCTTGTCCGATAAAAACGGTAGACGAGCAATAAATCTCCCGGTCTCATCCCGCTGATGAGTATTTGCGAAAAGCGATTCACATTCCAGGTCTTGAGGGACTATCACCTTGTCCGGAATGTCTTCCACCTCCCAGAATCTCTCCAAGATTTGGTCGGTAGCCGCATTACAAAAAAACGTCTGCGAAATATTTGCAGCCTGAGAGCACGGTTGAGCTGGCACAAAGGTTACCGGGCCCGTCAATACGTGTCCGAACACAGTGTTCATCGCGCGAGGTAATTGATCGTTTATTTTTATATAATCTCCGCCAAGTAAAATATCACCGAGTAGGTCCGCACCGATTAAAATATCAATCTCACGACTGATATAAAACTGGTCATCCGCAAGACACAGTCCCCGAAAATTGTCCGCTATGTGAGCGGGCAGAGAAAAGCTTGGTAAGTTATGAGTAATTTTATTCAATACCGTAGCCGCTGTTATGAGAGTAGGTCGATCCGCATACTTAGGTATCATACATAAATTGACACCGCCCCTGCAACCGCTCACAGGAGTGCCGCTAAGTCCCGTGACTGTAGCCATGTTCGAGTTAAACCGTTTCAACCCTAACCTACTCGCACAAGTTTCTGATATGAAAGTACCCTGGCTACCCCCATCGAGCAACGCGCGCGCTTCCTGGTAAGTACCGCTAATGTCCAACACTCGTACCGCCGCTGTCGCGAGTAACACCGTACGGTGATCTTTGTTAACGTGTGAAGCCATCAAGCCCGTAGTTCCAGGTAACGCACTCAATGGAGGACTGCTGGCCGAGGCCGCACTTGTGGAAGGAGCGCTCGCCGGAGCCGAGTCAGGGGCTGGCCTAGCCATGGGAGCATTGCTTGCCGCAGGCCGATGTTGACGGTCCGACGCCGTCGCCGGCAGGTCAAAATGCAACAAGTAATGGTGCTTGGACGAATTACATTTGTAACAATTACCGTTGTAGTTACAGCGATCAATATTATGGCCGTTCAGACACCTAAAACACAAATTATGTGCGATCACATGACGCTTCCGTGCCGCAGGCGTCATCGCTAAAAATTTATCACATTTGGCGATAAAGTGCCCACCCTTAGCGCATAACCTACATGAAAATCCCGCATTATTAAAAACCGCATGAGCCTTCACCGCATGGCTCGGTCCGCCACCACGTTTCTCGGACGCAGTGGACAAAGGTTCCGCACTGGACTCCAAGATCCGTATCTCGGTTTCCAAAAACTTAATTAGATCCGCAAATGTCGGCAAGTCCTTATCGGCCACCTTGTCCTCAAAATGTTTTCTCATGTTACTGTCCAATTTTTGAAAGTTAATATAAAATAGCAAATATGACCATGAGTCAACAGGAAAATTCATTTTTTCTAAGGCCTTAGTACTTTCCGACAAAGTATTTAAAAATAATTTTAAGCCGCTTAAATTTTTGCTCCCTACATTAGCAACACTCAATAGGTTACGTAGCAACCTGTCCGCTAACAATCTTTTATTATTATAACGCGAGTTCAGTAAATCGTTCGCAATAGAATAATTATCCCCGGTTATTGATAAGTGTTGTATTAGTGACTTAGGTTCCCCCACTAATGAACCCGTCAAATAGTACATTTTTTCCGTGTTGGATAACGTCGAATCACTACCTACGAGCGACTGAAACAACTCCATAAACGACAGGTATTCTTCGATCTTTCCCGAGAAAGTAGGTATTTGCAAGCGCGGTAGTACTGCTCGACTCCCGGCTTGTTTATTTGCATCGACATTTTCCAACTTCGGAGAACTGTTGAATAAATCAAAATGCTTCCTCTTAATAACGTAATATTTCTTATTGTATGAATCGTATGACTGTTTATGCTCGTCCAATTCCCTGTCCTCCGCCTTAAGTTGTATCTCGTAATGTAAAGTAACCAATTCTTCATAATATTTTTCTAAGTCCATGTACCGTACTACAAACTCTTTTTGCTGTTCCGAAGTAAGGTCAGTTAATTGGGCGAGATCATACAAAAAATCAATATTCTTTTTTGCCGTGTCATACTTCATTTGAATCATCAATTCCCGTTTGGTAAGAGCCATATTTGTCAATAAATTGATGAACAATATCAAATAAACAAAACAAAACCCCAATAGGCACGACAAATAATGAAAATATAAAATATCAATTCTTATTTTATAATTTAATGAAAACAACGTATTATTTTTCCGCTAAATAATACAAGGCACCGCATAAAAACAAGAATACAAAAAAATAAAAATACAAAAAGATCAGCCCGCACTGGAATCGATCCGCTTATCTTGTCATCCGTAAATGCGCCTTATACCACTGTGCTACGCCGACTGCTACAAGGACTAGCGAATTTAAGTAACACTTTCCGCCTGTGTTAAATATCGAATGACTCAAAAATGAAATGAGAATTCCGACCGATTTTTTATACAGCACAATAACAAAACACACCCAAGAATGCACTAATTAAATTACCAAAACTTATAAATTCAACCGGTATAGAAAACACTTTGATTTTATTATGCAAACCTTTGTTGTGTACCTACCGTGCACGTAATGTGATTTGTAAAAAGTGAATTGTAATTACATATGGGAGGGAGTCAATATATATAAAATATGTTGTAGCGAACACTAAAAACACATATCGATGCTTATCTAAAACAACTCTGTATCTCAAAAACTGTGTTTTTTCAGGGCAGAGGTTTAAAAAAAACACAAAAAAGATATTGTTATATTTTTTTATTAAGATAACCAATTTAAAATCTTCTTTTAGTCACAGTTTCCTCTGTCATCCAGTTATTTAAACCCAAGAAAATAAAAAGAAAACAACAAAAAACTACGCAAAAATAATTCAAAAATGTACTACAGTTTAGAGTTGTGACACGATATTTATATACTTTGGATAAGTTTTTATGTGTACTAACGTCTCAATAGAAAATAATTCAAAAAAATATTTTTTTCTTGTGAACAATAGTGTATTATTTGTCTTTAAGACAAACGTATATGTAAAATATTAAAAGAATACTGACTTATTTTGCTTTGTTTCTCAAATATTATTTTTTAATATGGACAATAATGGCCTTAAACGACATACATCACAATTATACTTAAACTATATAGACAATAACGGTATAGTTTAGTTTACAACACTTGGTATGGATGTAAATTAGTAACTCTTTTTTAAAGATTCAAAGATAATATATTATTATGGACTTTATGGTTCCATAAAAATGTTTTGCACGCCTGCACGCAGGCTGAATGCACTGGACGATTATGTTGTATTTTTAAGAACTATGTAACTGCATTCCGAGCAAAATAAAAATCTTTGAATCTTTGAAATCTTTGAACCTCGTGGGGGGCCTAGCTACGATGCGCCATCCGGCGGCCATCGGTTCTACGTGCAATGTGCCCAGCCCATTGCCACTTAAGTTTAGCGATTTGGAGGGCTATATCGGTTACCTTGGTTTTGCTGCGGTAGCCTCATTTCTGATGCGATTGCGCAGAGAAACTCCCAGCATAGCCCTCTCCATTGCTCTTTGGGTGACTTTGAGCCTTCTTATGAGGTAACCGTCTACGTTTCCGTGTCATACGTCATCACACAGTGACGTAGTGGCAACACACACTGGTCAAAGACTCTCGTCTTGAGACATTGCGAAGTATTGGACGAAAAGATATAGGTAGTAGGTAGTAGCCGTAGGTTCCCGAATGCTGCCCAGCCGAGTCGGACTCTTACTCAAAGTTGGACCTATCTAACTTGAAAGTCTGAAGAAGTCTTGAAAGTGTCCGATTGACATGATTTTTGTCTTATCCATGTTTATCCTTAGACCAACTCGCTCGGAGGCTTTACTGAGGTCATCGAGCATAGTACTCAAGTCCTCCATGGTCTCAGCCTAGACTACTATATCATCAGCAAACCAAAGGTGATTGATGTACTCGCCGTTGATGTTGATGCCTAGCCTTCTCCAGTCTAGAGTCTTGAAAACGTCCTCCATTGCAGCGGTGTACAGTTTTGGGGAAATAACATTCACTTGCCTAACACGCCGCTGTAGCGGAATACTTTTCAAGCTCCGATCCTGGAGTGGGACTGACATAGTGACGTTCTCGTACAAACACTTCAGTACTTCGATATAGCGGCAGTCTTCTTTTCACCGCTGGAGAGACTGTAGTACAGCCCAGGTTTCGATCGTATCGAAAGCTTTCTCCACGAACGCTAAGCAGAGAGGCAAGTTTTACTTTCCACTCTTCTGGCGGAGCGTATGAATGTGGTCTACGGTACTAAAACCTCTTCGAAAACCGGCTTTTTCGGAAGGCTGGAAGTCACTAAGCTTGCATGCGAGGCGATTTGTAATGACTCTTGAAAACAGCTTGTAAACATGGCTCAGAAGTGAGATGGGTCGGTAATTCTTCAGCAGGGTTTTGTTCCCCTTTTTGAACAACAGCACCCCTAACCTCTGTTCCACGCCTTTGGCGTTCTCCCTTCCAGTAGGACGGTGTCGAACAACTTCTGAGGGGTCGTAAGGATCGGTTTTCTACCCGCCGTCATGAGTTTGGCTGTAATTCCGTCTTCACCTTGTGCCTTGCTGTTCTTAAGCTGTTTCAGAACCATTCTAATCTCGGACAGGCTGAAGTCCGGGATGTCGTCGGTAAAGTGTCGGGTTGGTCTAGCTATGGTCTTTTGCCAGACCAACTTCGGGTCTGCGAGTTGACGTGTATACGATATGTATGACGTGTAGAAACGCACTCACTCAAAAGCTCAGGTTTGGAAAAAACGACTCTCCAGTCCTCAGTTTTTTACCTTGCGAGCTGGCTCTGCCCAATAGACTCGATCGAGATCTCGTGCGAACACATTAGAGCCCTTATTTCTCTCGATGGCCTCTTCAATACGGTTCGTAGTGAATTGGCGCAGATCGCGGGTAAGAGACTTGGAGATTCTGTTTATTTAGCTGCCGGTATAAAGTCGCATCGTTTGAAGACGAAGAAGAAGCAGAATCATTACACTCCTTTCCTTCATGAGCTTCTGAGTGGAGCTAGAGAGCCTTTTAGTTCTGTTGGCCCGCTAGGCCTCGAAGAACATAGACCCAGTGGCACGAACAGGTTCCACAAAACCTAGGCAATGGAAACGGTTTTGGAGTTCCAGCTGAAAGCTCTCGGGGTCACCCAAAGGGCAATGGAGAGGGCTATGCTGGGAGTTTCTCTGCGCGATCGCATCAAAAATGAGGCTACCCGCAGCAAAACCAAAGCAGATTTCGGATATTTTTTCCAGTTCGCGTGTTCATTTCTATAACCAAAGTATAATATAGTCAACTGAAAGAGTTACTGATTCTTTGACAAAAATAGTGTCCATAATAAAAATATAATAATTATTGTTATTATACCACTTTTTATACAAAAAAGAGACGCACACGAGTAATTGAAGTCCCCATGTACATGGAGCATGTAGTAGGTATGTATCTTATACTTATCTTATTTGATATTACAAAATAAATAAATATTCGAGGTTAATAATATCTTACACAAATCGAACTAGGCCCATAGTTAAGTTCAATAAGGCTTGTGTTGTATATTATTATTTTAATTGATATGAATACATAGATACTTTTTTTGCAATCATATAACATCTAAATAAGTTTATCATTGTGCTGCTTATCTATTTATAGTGGCTTTTCTCGTTTTGAATCAAGAAACTAAATGCATATTTATGATGAACATAGTCCAAATTCGTATAGTATACCAATAATGAAGTAAGTCTTATGTAGTATAGGGGCTTATTTTGCTTACATGAACATGCCAACTTTCATTATTTTCGTGAATACTCGTTTATTTGTTGTTAAGTCAAAACATCGGTACTTACTGTTTAACGGAAAGTGTCCCATCCATGAATAATCCTATATTGCACAAAAATTCGCTAGTGTTCCACTGAGCTATTTCGCGTAATGCCGCTGTTGTACAAACAAATTGATGTGTTTTAACGAATTATTTGGGGATGTGCCGGTAGTCAACAAAAAAACGTGGTGACGGCGTCGATCGCTATGGCTCATCTGGCCTACGGACGGTCTTCCAGATAAAATGACGTCGACACCCCACCAATGGCATAACGGCACAATGCTGCCACGGTGGCAATTTTTTGAATTAGAACACGGGAGTCTTAGTCACGATAAACTTTACCGTGTTCTGCGTCTAGTCTTATACTTAGTAGCAAAACGGATTATTTCGCGATACCGACTTGTTTTAGATAAGCGTCGATATCTTACCGCTAAACTATGTGTAGTGTAATTGGTTTTACGTGAAATTCTAAAATTTCGTTATTAAGTTACGTTTGCGATTCGACCGCTCGAATTGCCTACGTCACAATAATATACCGCAGAGTTTTATGTTCGGTGACTTTACGATAGCAAAACAGGGAGAAACCATGAATCCCGATCGATGGACCAAAAATGTTTCAAATCTTCCCTTTGCCGGTAAAGAGATGGGATTCGACTCCGGTTGCACTGGTTCAAAAATATTCAAAATTCTCCCTGTTTCGCCATACAAAAATCCACCTGAGTGCCTACAGGTCGTGTGATAATGAAAATATATAAATATATGCTAAACTCACCCCAATTAGTTCACTTGTCTTCACAAAAATTAACCGGCCGGTCGCTTGACATTTTCAGTAGTCAAGTAGGTATCGTTCCCGCGTTCGAACCGTTCTGGCGGTTGTTTGCTCGCCGCCGACGCAAGCCGGAGATGTCCGAAGATCTCCGAATGTAAACTTTCCCACCCCAGTGCGAGACAGATATACAAAATAGTGTGTGTGTGAATGGAATGGTGAGTGGCATGTTTGGTTTGCATGTCGGTAAAATAAATACGCTCAGATCCCTATAAAGATTTGGCAATAAAATGAAACACATTGTACGTATATCCAAATGTGAGTTTTTGTGTGAAAAAACGACAGATAAAAATTGTGTTTAAGCGCGTTCAAAATGTTACGTGATTACCCCTCAGATTATAACCCTCTGACCGGATAATTGTAACCTAATTCTAGTAAAAAATCTAATTTATTTGTGTTCATAATCAATGTAGCACAATTCCAAAGTTTTAATCAACCTAATTAGACAAGACTGAGCTCTAGGCTTTAGGGCATGAATTAAGTTCTACTAAGTAGGATAAAAGAACTGGCTCCAACTTATGGATAATAATATTTTACTTTACAACAAAGTTTTAACCGACTTCAAATAAGTACTTTGCCTTCTTTGAAGAGTTCCCTCGATTTTTCCTGGATAATGACCTGGTGAACATGGAACCACCCTGTGAAGGATACCATTTCAAACAAAAACCCTAACCCTTTGAATTTGCCAAATTGGTCCACGCGTCTTCGAGTAATCGAGGATCATAAATAAGAAATTAAAAAAATTGATAAATTGGAACCGTCTCCTATTTTAAAGTCGATTAAAAAGGCTCAAGTCGGAAATACATATTCTTATTTTCAACTTTTACGATGTTCTCATATGATTTTTACCAAACAAGACTTCGCGTACAATTAAAATCAACGGTACGAACCTGTCTCCTCTCGACCAAAGACGTTGTGACACATCCGAAACGTCGAATAACCTCAAAACGAACAAACGTATACTTAATACGGGGTTACGTCCTTTTTGTAATAAATATACTCTTAGGCTCGCCACATGTTGAATCATTTTAAATTTTAAATTAATCTTAATTAGACAACATCACCTTACACGTATTTAAATATGACCCTATTTAATTTCATGCTGCACAAAATTCTATTTGGGCTAAGAGCATTTTGATCAAGAAAAAAATTGGTCACGAAAAATATAGACACAATTACATTTTCACCAAATTCACTTCTTATGGTATTACTTTTGGTCCAATTTCAAAATGGTCACTTCATGTTGACAATTAACCATTTGTGCGGAATGACAGTAACCGATTTAAACGGAATTATTGCGTAAGTATATTATTTCTAAATAAAATAGGTCTCACCGTTTACTGTTTAATAGAATGTATAATTATGTAATATGTTTTATTTGAACTCAGTATATAGAGTAGGTTTACTCTGAATCCTCAAACATATCAAGGGTCGGCAACGCTCATGTTACTCCTTTGGAGTTGCATGCGTCTATAGGCTGCGGTGTCCGCTTATCATCAGGCGGGTACGCTTCTTTGCCACCGTCGTGGTATAAAAAAAACATTTTTTTTCAAGTTCTGAAATAAACAATTGAACAAATTGAACTTCTTCGGCTACGAGTTGCCGTGCGAGTTTCTACGCCGGCTACGTCCCTCATATTTCTCTACGCCGTAGACGCGTAGCAACTTTTTACGATCCACAACATTACGTTAAGAGTTCTAAACTTCGATCGAAGTGGAAAAGGTGTTTCACTTCGATCGAAATTTTGAATTTCGTTTGCAGATGTTTCTGTGCAGTCAACATTTTCTGTGAAGAGTTTTTTCCAAAAAGAACTTAAAAATATATCAATTTTTTAACAACAATATATCAGCACGATTAGCTCTAATGAACGAGAGGGGTTGTGGAGAAGTCCCCACGGTGGTATACTGCGGGCGGGGACTTCACATTAGATTTTTTCTCAAGATCTACTTCACTGCTAATCTATCCATCAATATTCCAAATATAAGTACCCGAAAGATTGTTTCTATCTCTCGTTTTTACATTCATAGAATAAAAACGAACGAAAAATAATGCTTTCAATTATTGTGCATGGTTTGGAAATAATGGGCGGCGGTAATCGCTTACCATCAGGTGATCCGTCTGCTCGTTTGCCTCCTATATCATAAAAAAAATATATACATGTTCAAAAAACCTTAACACAAAGCCACTATCATAACTGCCAACATCAATACTAGGGATTAAGTGGCAGGCAACCGGGATAACGCATAGATGGGGAGGAGTTACCTTTCTTCCCCACCGAAAATTAGCGCTTCAGCTGACTGTGTCTTGCCTTGGCTTTATACTGGGTGGGGGGATCCTGTTTAACGTCCTCGTGTTAAGCCATTTCTTTTGCGTGTCTTCGTCGTCAGTCACTTTTTTCACGTCTTCCGAGTCACTTTTTTTCATTTTTTCTGTGTTTTTGTACACGGTATAAGTACCTACCTTCCTCTCAATTGCTCAAAGGTTAGCTGGAAGAGATCCTTTATAGGGATAAGTTCGCCTTTGTACTTTGATCTATTGTGTGACATGTATATTCTTTAACCTGTTATTGTGTACAATAAAGTGCTTACATACATAAATACATACTTTTTAAAACGACCACATGTGGGGGTTTTCTAGTCAAGTAGGACTCCTTTTTGTATGGACCATTTTTTACGCACGTTAGAAGTCTGTATTGTAACAATTTTTCTAAGAAAATCTGTAATTTTGTCTCCTGGCTAACGGGACAGAAAAACAACAAGAAAATAGTAGATTGGCTCAAATAGCGACGTTAAATAAAGGTTTTTCTTCCTTTTTTCCTTAATAATCTTTTACACGTTTAGCAAAGTAATGTCCAAATTACATTATTCCAAGAATTTAATAAAGTTTTGGTAGATTTAATAATACACACTTTAAAGCCTGGCTCGCTCTAGTCGCCGCACAAGGCCGTTTGGCGTGCACCCAAAACTGGTTGAGAGTGCTTAAGCACATTCTACGTGACGCAGCCCAAAGTCAGTAGAATTCTCGCTGAATAATATTTTTCAAATAGTTTCAAGTTCATGACGAAATAGCTTTTGTACTCCTCGTTTCTCCTCCCTTCCCGCAGTCTCTCACTTTGGCATAGGATGACTTGAGGGGAAAATACATCTTATGTGTTCCAGGTTATAAGCAATTCTATTCAGCTGTTTCGGTGATTCAGTTCTTTACTTGCCACATTTACGTCTATATTTTGTTTATTTATGTTATTAACTTGGAAAATTTTAGTTGCGTATTCAATACGGAATTAAGTAGGGTTGGGGATAAATAGCGTGCTCGCGTGTCGGAGACCAAGACCCTTGTGGATCACTGAACTAAATTTGTAAGTTAGTTTAATATTCTTTATTGCGACCAAAACAATCCACTAAAAGGGTTAAATGATTATTTAACCCTTTGAACACCAAAAAACTATAAATCGGTCGTGTGCCGTCGTGCCCACCATGCCAACAAACTTTAAAGTGGTTATGGCGGACACTGTCAAAACAATTTTCTTACTGTCAGATAAGTTTCATATTCGCTCTTTAGCTGTCAAGATGCTGGCGTGTACGTCACATTTTGACACGAAAGTAAAAGCGGTCAAAGGGTTAAGGAGCCACCACGTGGCGGGGCGGAATCTGCGGTAATTTGTACTCTACTGAGAGCTTACTTATGTCGCAAAGCTCCTTACTTGTGGGTTAATTATTATACTGCGCGGAAGCGAGACGGGCAGTACCGCAAGGATACCGCCCCGCTTCCACGTATCCCGCGCTAACAGTAAGCAGTTATTGCAAGCGCTGTGAAGAATCTGTACACGCTCGGTGATAGCTTAGTAAAACCGCATCGCCAAATGGGAAAGTGCCCTAAGATTGAATAGTGTGGCCTAACCTGGACTAGTAGTACAATAGGAAATCATTTAACAATCAATAACAACAAATCGTTAACACAAACAATGTATCGCTCCGAATCACACTGTTTCAATATTCAGAGTAGGTAAACAAGCACCCACGCAGCGCTGACAAGCGTTTGACAAATATTATATAATGAAGTTCGCAGTCAGACTGATTTGCTCAATAAACTGAGGTAAGGCTGCCGTTACTTTACGCGCGGAAGAGAAATTGATTAAAAGTTCTTATTTATAACTTGCACGATTATACACTAAGATAAGGTAGCGTAGAAGCCCACGGTTATTTAGTGACATGTTTTAGTTAGTTAATAAATAAACAAATATTAGAGGACAACCTTACAGATCGAGGTAGTCCCATAGATAGCTCAATAAGGCTCACAAGTGTTATATGTATACTTAAATAAGTATAAAACATCCAAGACTCAGAAACAAATATTCAATGCTCATCGTACAACTTTGCCTTTTCCGATTTAGAACCCATGCCCTTTAGCTTCGTAGTTAGAGTCGCTACATTAGAATAAAACTATGCTGTCCCGTACTCCTCACTGGATCCACAGAAAACCAGCGCCGTTGGCACTGCTGTGTCAAATGCATTGCTGAGACCATTTCGGTAGCACATCCCTGATTATTAGTTCTTAAGGTGTACTATCTGAATGTATCAGTGTGTAGTGATTTGTTGTCCGAATAAACGTGTATTCTATTTCTATTCCAAAACTGGTCGAATTTACGTTCATACATTTACGTGTCCTTACCTTTGCTAATTGCCTTTTATCGTCGCTTAACTTTTAGGCAGTCATGGTCTTACTTGCTCATCTGTTGCCATGGAACTACCCGCCCGTCTATGAACGTGTCCTTACCGTGCCAGATGTTCGTGTATTGGCCATTTAGCGTCGCTACGTTCCGCGCTGCAGCTGGGTCCATGCCAGAGCATTTCCCGCCGTAGCGGGGTTAAGCTTGGTGTCATCACTACACAATGTATAGGGAAATCAGTTTACCCAGCGCCGATCACGACACACATGCGTTGAAGGGCTATGGGTGGTTTCCGCTGCATATGGAGATTAACATATTCACTGCTAGGAACCCGCCTAGGGGGTATATACGTCGTAGGCGCTTATCGCTACTTAGCAAGAAAACGACGGCATCAGCTACGAGCGTGCGCGTAGATACTTAACAATGTATGTGTTAAGGGAGGGGGTGGGAATGTAGTGTATTGTTTTCGTATCGTATTCCTAGTTTAGCTACGTTATTCATGAAAAATAACGTGCCTTTGATAACACTTTCACTGCCGGGAATATACTACGCCGTAGTCGCTTTCCTCTACATAAGGGAAAAACCACGGGAACGGTTAAGAGCGTAGCGCGTTGCTATTGTTGGCAGTGAATGTGTTATTCATTTATTACAAACACGAATGTCGAATTACAGATAATGCCTAACGAATTTTAACGGCATTTTGTGTGTAAGCTACCAACCGGGTCATAGGTAGTGTACAGTGCGATGATCATCATTTATAACATCACATATCACATATATCATAGATATTATGGTCAGCTGCGGATAGTAAATTAGCAGCCCCTAATCAGCAATGACAGGGTTATCAGCTGGTCAATCATGTATCAACGTATGTCAAAATTTATATGGAATAATAACAGTTAAACTGTCCCAACGCGCGTTCGAAACGTTACGTGGTTACCCCTCAGGACGTCAATATTTTTGCATTGTCATAGATACCAATATTGATTCACTCAAAAGTTTAAAAACTTGAAGTCATCTACATAATGCTGCCTCGGGAACTCTGACAACCTGACTCGTGGCGTGTAATAAAGATGTATTATTGTTGTTCTCTTTATTTATAATTTATTATAATAAAAGTAAAACATACAATCATTATAAAAACATAACGGGTGCCGCCGGCAGCGATTATTATTATGTTTAATAATACTCCCAAGTAAAGTTCGATATCGACTAGGGAAGTACCCCCTTACAAAAGATTGCCGCCATAATAACTCTACTACTTGCGATGTGGTGTTGTGTTCCTGGTTGTAAAAAGATTGGCAGAGCTTCCAAGGGTACGCTCTGCTGAGAGCATTCATCTCTAGCTCAGAGCAACGAACCCTCAAATCAATAAGGGGTCGGTAACGCGCTTAAGATTTTTCTGCGCCCCATAGGCTACGGTATCTGCGTGCCACGTATGCCGGAAGCTTGTCAGCCACGGTCGCTGAATAAAGAAGAAATGCAGATTTGCACGTGCCTATTTTTGGGCGTAGCTTGTTTACTATCGTACGAAAAACGCTGACTCGATAAAATGATTGTTCTTTAATCGTATCAAGGCCTGACAGATGAGCCCACCGGTTGTCGCGAAGCCACTTCTGGTCGCGTCGATAGGCCGAAGGGCAGTAGGTCCGGCAAGGTCGAGGCCGCCCGAAGGTTGGGTGGCCTAAGGCACAAGGGCAGCGGAATGAAACTGTTTTTAGGATTCCGGACCAATAAGGTGAAAATATTGTATATAAATTATGGTGCGACTCTGTCCGTCTGTCTGTCACAAAGTTAAATATCTCAGGAATTACTAATGCTCTCCATTTGATATTTGGAATAGTTTTAAAGAAAGTTAATCCACGTGTATGGAACATGAAAATTTTTAATATATATTTTTAATATCTCTCTAAAATTGCGGATTAGAGGGGGGGAAATTCAAAGTATAGTAAGTAGGTCAAGTGGGTGGTAAGTAGATCATATGAAAGGGCTTGAGTTTGAGGGCTTTTAAAACAGTTTTTCGTTTTTTTTCTACACTGGTAAAATACCATTTTCCCTCCCCTTATCTCCGAAGTTTACAAAGCAAAAAGTTTGATATAAGATTTAGATTAACGTAAATATCACCAGAAAGTTATAATTAATTAATTCATTAATTTTTTTATTCTACAAAAAAATATTTTTAAACTAAGATTGTAATTTAACAGTTTTGTGTTATATTCATTCTTTAAATTTGTATGAAAGTATTCTGAAAAAAAAAGAATTATCGAAATTGGTTCAAAATAATGCAGGGTCGTGACGGGTATTAGTGTATGACAGTTTGTACGGAACCCTCGGCGCGCGAGTCACTTGTTTTTTTTATTATAGTAGTCAGAAAAAAAAATACACACCGCCCAAAAAAATAATTGTCTATGCATTGTGAATAAGTTTCCAATGTTGCGATATTTCTTCTTTATCAATAAGTTGATGACTAACCGAAAATGTATTTTCGGCAATAAAAGCTTACACCAAGCTCGTCACTTGATAGAAACGTACGTTTCAACTCTATGGTCTAAATAATTTCTGGTACCGCTCCCGCTGCCTCTCGTAACTCGCGCGTGTCGTGCACGTTTTACAAGCTAGATTTAGATAAGAACCTTAACTCAGCGGAAGCTCGCGACCTAACTAAAGCTCGATAAGGTGTAAACTTGAAACTAACAGAGACCAGTTCCGTGCTTTGGAAAAGATTATACAGGGTGGAAAAAATATGGACCCTGAAGACTACTTTATGTTAACTGGACTATCTTAAGGATTTAAAGTGGATTCCCGTCGGAGCACATAGATTTTTTCTAACCGGCTTAGTATGAGGTACCATCTCGCCACTCAGTTCTTCTGCTGTAAAAAAATGTGAAATCGAATGTAAACCAAGTGGGTTAATTTTGTACCTACCTATGTATGGGAGGAGCTATCCAGCCACTTTGACATAAATTGATACCTTGTTAGTTAGCTAACATCATTTTATAGCATCTATATCAATATTATTATTTTTTCTCTTATAAATAGAATGACTTGGCATTGCACACAGCAACATAATCTACATAAAACAAAATGTATCTAATATTTATTAGCGCTCTGTGCTTATATTTGTTTGAAAGTACCTACTAATATTTACTTATATTTATTAAGGTCTTCCAACTGTTATGACATCCAAAATATTTTTAATGTTCAGCCAAAGAATACATCAAGTGAAGTGTAACTTATTAAAGGTAAACACAGCATGCAAAAAAAAAAGATAGATAACTGTCCTAGAAATCAAAAGTTGAGTAAAAGAAACAAATTAGCTAGCACCTTTACAAATTTGCAAATAGTTAATTCCGGTACAGTCAGCATCAAAAGTAACTGCGCAATTGACGTCTTCAAAAGCTCTTTCTAATAAAGACCTTTGACGTCTTCGTTTGTACAGTTACTTTTGATGCTGACTGTACTTACCATATGGCAGTGACAGTCTATAACAACATACCGTTAGAGCTTAAAAATATAGAGAAAGAATCATTATTCTACAAGAAAATAAAGAATTTCCTGGTTGAAAATTCGTTTTACAACATGAAAGAATATCTTAACTCAAACTCACCTCAAAATTATCTTTATTCAAGTAGGCGTAGTAACAAGCACTTTCAAATCTAAGTTTTAAGGTTTAATATTGTTAGTGTGTGTTAGTTATTAAGTCCTAAAGTACCTGAGTACTTTATAATATTGCTGTGCCCTAACGGGGTTTACGCTGGAACATGTAACTACTTATAAAATGTTGTAAAACCCATAAATGCAAAGTATATTTTCATTGACATGTAAACTTTCCCTTTAGTTTAGAATATAAATTAATTTACATTTATTTTTTTAAGTATCGGAATGAATATTACATAAAACTTCTACCTCATTCCATATAACATTAGAATCTTAACGGGCGAATTCGTATGCGTTTTCTACGTTTATTGTTTAATCTAGAATATAAATGCAATAAATGAATATGAACATGAATATACTCAAGAGTAGAACTACATGAAAATTTATGAATCGTAAAAACTAAAAATAAACATGAACATATAGGTTATAGCTATAGCAACGACTTACGGAACCTGGGCAATGAGTTAACTTTGACAGTGGCTGTGTTTATTGAGCAGTCAGCATACCTGTGCAAACGGGAGAATACGGATGACGAATAAGATTTTTTTATGATGTCTTTCGAACCAGTTTTTGAAGAGGAACAAATGTTTGTATGGGCGCAACTACAATTAAAGAACATAAATACCCAAAAATTTGAGACAAAGATTGACCTCGCTGGCGGCAGCGGAAAACACTTCATACTGATAGACACACAAGTATGACGTCACATTTATACATTTGTACTAATCGTTGTATGGAAAATCAGGTAAATTGTTGTTTCGGTCGCGAAATACTGCATTTAAGTACATAGTTGTCATTTCAAAATTTTGTTTCTATAAAAGCGTAACGATTCAATATAGCTACGGTAGCCTAGTGGTTCAGGCATGCGGCTGTCAAGCGGCGGTCGTGGGTTCGAATCCCGGCTCGTACCAATGAGTTTTTCGGAACTTATGTACGGAATATTTACCGTTAGCTTTTCGGTGAAGGAAAACATCGTGAGGAAACCGGTCTAATCCCAATAAGGTCTAGTTTTCCCTCTGGGTTGGAAGGTCAGATGGCAGTCGCTTTCGTAAAACTAGCGCCTATGCCAAATCTTGGGATTAGGTGTCAAAGCGGACCCCGAGCTCCTTTAGGGGCATAACCGGGAACAACGCTAGGAGAATGATGAAAAGCGTAACGATTCTATTGGTAGCTTTAAATTTACTCTTGGACAATAAAAAAATGCATATTTCTTCTAAACTTTCAAGGTTCACATCTTTTTATGATTTTAATTACATTTTATAATTTATAGTTTATAACGATAATTTGATGGTTTACTATCCATTTAGCATCACTACGTTATCAATTTGAACATGAGGCATCATGCCTATTGGAGCCATGAACAGTTTTCCTAAAAACGGGGGACAATGGATCGATTGTATATCGAGATTTCTAAATGGAACTCTAAATCTTATATAATTTTTTATACACAGAAGTTGTGGACAGTGAATGAGATTATTTAAAGTTTGAATAGAAACAAGAGAGAAAACAAAACTTAAACACTTTCGAATACACTTATTGCACGGAGAAAAGTGTATCGAAAGTGTTGAAGTCTCTCTTTGTAGGAAGTCGATTTACTGGTGTGGTGTGTAATATTAAAGCGGCTGTAGCTTCGTTATTCTTTGAGATATCTGAATGAGATTTTCCTCACTGGCCTTCTTTTTTAGGGTTCCGTAGTCGACTAGGAACCCTTATAGTTTCGCTTTGTCTGTCCGTCCGTCCGCGGATAATCTCATTAACCGTTAGCACTAGAAAGCTGAAATTTGGTACTAATATGTATATCAATCACGCCGACAAAGTGGTAAAATAAAAAGTGTTTTTTTATTTATTATTAGGGTACCTCCCGTAAACGTAACGTGGGGAGTGTTTTTTTTTTCATTTCAACCCTAACGTGTGATATATATGTATTGTTGGATAGGTATTTAAAATTGATAAGGGGTTTGCTAAAATCATTTTTTGATAATGGCTATTTTCGGAGATAATCGCTCCAGAATTAAAAAAATATGTGTCCCCTCCCCCCTCTAACTTTTGAACCATAAGTTTTAAAAATATGAAAAAAATCTCAAAAGTAGAACTTTATAAAAACTTTCAAGGAAAATTATTTTGAACTTGATAGGTTGAATAGTTACGTGATCAGTGATCACCCGTCTGGAATAGAACATCACAATACCTAATAGAGCAATTAGTAAGAGATGACACTATTTCATTGAATGCTCTTTAAGCAATTTGGTGTTTTTTATTTATTAATTGCCCGAAACAAAAAGGACAAAAGGCCTCAATGCCTTAAGGTGTTCTCTACCAGTCAACCAGAGATTTTGCTTTAATTTTAACTTATATATTGCAAAAGCTTTGTCTCGTTATAGTAAACTTTATATAGTAATATGTAGTTAAGAAAAATACTGCTTTTGTGGCGTTTCCTCGCGTTTTGCTTTTATAGGAGAACTGTTGTCGCAGTGCTGGCTATGGAACAGTAGAAAAAAATATTTTATCGTTGAACTAACTGCTCGCGCGGCTTTACCCGCGTATTACATATAACCCAGGCGGAACAGCTGGTTAAAATATAGCCTGTGTTCAAAGTTCATTACACACTGGTGAAAGATGTCCATTTTTACACTAGTGGGCGATTTTTTTTTTAATCAGATGTGTTTCCGGAGACATAGAGCTTGTTAAAAAAGTGTCCCAAAAATTAATTGATCGGGGTCTCAGGCGGTCTCGGGGCAGCCTCATACTTCGCCCAAAGGCTGGCCTGGTCATCCAACTGGGAAACGCGGCGAGCGACTTGGGAAAGATGCGCCGGGCATCATTGGGGTGCGTCGGGGGCGGGCAATTTAGTTTTGTTGTGTTTTGTTTGTCTGATGTATAATTATTTGTATTCATTATGTCATTTCCTAAAAATTCAACTAGTATTTTGTTCCGGAGAGAACTAAGTATCTAAATACCAACTGACTTTTCCTCTTTATAATAGTAGTAAGTACCTAACTATAGATAATCCTGGTAACCGGTTAATTTATTTAAACTTTAATGCGCAATACAAGAGAAAGTGTAAAGGACGTACCTAATGCCATAAGGCATTCTCTACCAGTCAACCATAGGGTAATTGGGAACCAGTTTGTGGGTAGGCAGTTAGGCACACATTTTTAGGCACATTTTTGCACTTATTCGAATTTAAACTTTCGTGAGACATGTTGAAATAATGCTACTGATTACACGGTTCAACTAACGCATTAAATATCACTACGGGCGACATGTTTCGAACGTTTCGGGAGTTCTTCTTCAGGATGAGTGTTTTCGCGGCGGTGTCGCTTGAATCACTGGTCGCTTGATGGTGGATGACATTGAATACGTGAGATGAACCTGACGATGTGGTGTAATTACAAGCATTATTTTTGCACTTTTCGTAAAATTTGTTGTATTATGAAGATGAGAAGTAATCCTTTCCGTTGCTATTTGACAGACAGCATAAATAACCAGTTTATTTGCTCCTCGAACCCAATATTTTTTTAGCACAAGAAGGTATTTTGTTTAAATTTTTGTTTTGTTTTGTTTTAATTTTATGACTTCAATGACGTCAATGAGGGCTTTAAAATAAGTTTCTGTCAAAAATTTTGGTAGAAGCTTTTATTGCCGACTTTACTTTTCTGTATACCGTTATCAACTACTCATTGAGATGATTCTAACGAGCCCAAACTCGATGAGGTTATGTGGTATTATTACGGAGTTCCTATGGCTACCTTCCAGCTCCAAAATCAGATCAGCTCCACGTCATCATAATATTGCATTGACACGCGATTTACACATGCATGCAAAATTTCAGCTCAATTTAACTTGCAAGATTTGATTACAGACAGACAGACAGACAACGGGACAGTTGAAAGTAAATAAAAACTTGTAAAAAAGGGAACACTTTCACAGATGTTTGAATTTGATTTGACAGTCTAGTCTAGATCGAGGTTGAGTTACTATAACATTAAAATGTATATTGTTCACCACACCATTACAGAAACTGATCGACCCAGCAAAGAACCACAATCTGCCGGCAGCACAGGAATGATTGAGATTATTTAACTTGGCCGATTTTTTATAAAACTGTCATTGAAATTGGAATCTTCTACCTTGGTCGGTAGAGTTTTTTTTTAAAATGGTTGCTAGACGATGATAAACACACTTATATACATAAATAAATACTTAAATACATATAAAACATCCATGACCTAGGAACACATATTCGTGCTCATTACTTACACAAATAAATGACCTTACCGGGATTCGAACCCGGGACCTCTAGATTCGATTTTTAAATTAACTCTTTCGTTACAATTCGGCCAACTCAAATAATTTCAAATATACAACGTTTTTTTCCTAATGGTAAACGAGTAAAGCCCCTTATTACCTTTTTCATAAACACTTTCTTTAAAAAATGTGTTGGAAATGTCAATATTCCAAACAGAAACATTATCTGGTTGCACAGTAAAATATTACTTAACTAGCTTCCGCCCGCGACTTGGTCTGCTGCGTAGACTCGGGATAAAAACTATTCTATATTTTAATTCAGGCTATAAACTTTCGTCGTGCAAAGTTTCATACAAATCGGTTATGCGGTTTAAGCGTGATTGAGTAACAAACTATTGAGTACCTAAACATCCAAACATATAATTGAAAAAAATATCCAAACTTTCGCATTTATAATATTAGTAGGATTTACAAATTGCCGTACTGCGCTTCAGCACTGCAATTGCCCCGTTTCCGCGCGGGTCGGTAATTTGGCCCGCATTTTTCTGCCAACTTTGCCGTCTAGTGCCAGCGACGGTAATGAGAGTTTGTTTAGTAGTACCTAGGTGTAGTTAGTTAGTGCTAATTTACCAGGGGCAAAATCCATACTAATATTTAACCTATATAGCTTTGATACAGGGTGTTATTTAATTGGTGATACAAAATAGCAAAATGTGAATCTATCCATGATTCTGAACAACTTTTAGTATGGAACCATTTTCATTTCATTTATTTATTCAGCCTTAAATTAAATATACAATTTTACCCATAGGGCGTACCTAAAATACTCATACACAACAAAATATAAATAGTAATAATTTAAAGTAGTCACAGTCAAAAAAATAAATAAATCAGCTGTCATCATAATAAGCCTAAATAATAAATGTTAAAATACCTGTAAATACTAATAAATTTTAAAGATCATCAAAATTATAAATTAAAATTATCAATAAGCGAAATTCTCATTACAACTTTGTGATATGCCAAAAAAATCCAACTACATATTTCATTAACTTTGCTCAGTTTAGACTGATGAAAATGTATGAACAGGTGTTTTTTTGCATAACACAAAGTTGGTCTCAAAGTAAAAGTTGTTCAGAATCATGGATAGATTCACATTTTTCTATTTTGTATCACCAATTAAATAACACCCTGTATATAATGTAAATAATCGCTAGAACGTTACAAGTGTATCAGCACCTTTATGCTACACGAAAATATCATTCTATGTTTGATCTTATTTCAACCGCATTTAAAATGGACCACGAGTCTCAATTGGTGTCACTTTTACCACGAAAAAGTTATGGATATAACCTTTTTTTCCATAACGGTGTCAAACCGGTACGAATAGAAGATACGTCTATAGAGGAAGTAATGGAATTTAACTTATTAGGAATAAATATAGACTCAAATCTAAATTGGAAATTCCATATCGGAAAAATTAACACAAAGCTGTCCCGATTTAAATACGTTCTTTATATGCGAATTCCTGGCTTAAAGACGGTACAATACTGTGGGGTGACAGCACAGACGTACACCAACTTTTTTCCCACAGAAAAAATGTAAACGTATCTTTACCAACACGCGAATACCTAATAGCTGCCGTCCTCACTTTATAAGGCATAAAATTATAACGTTGGCATGTTTGTATATTATGGAAGCGGCGATGTTTGTCAGAAATAACGCAAACTTATTTCCCTTACAAAAAATCACCCCAAATAGACGGAAAAAAATTCAGTACCATTTACCAATTTCAAAATTAGCTATGTACAGAAACGGCCCCTATTGTAGATACGTTAAAATATTTAGCAAACAAGCTACCCCAACAACTTTTACATGAAATAAACAAGAAAGTATTTGAAAATAATTGAAATAAACTGCTTCAAGAGAAATGTTACTATACCACTGAAGAATATTTAAATGATGATGCTTTGCCAAATTGGTATCAATAGGACATCCATCCCAACCATTTAAATTATATTCTTTCATTCTATTATTGAGCTATTCTTACGATGAATTGTACAATTATAAAATAAAAAGCTAATGCCGCATTAATCCCATTTAATTAAGATTTATATTATGGATTATAATTAATTTTGCAAGGTATTCTCGAATTATGTTACATCAAGTTTAGTATTATTTGTAAATAGTCACCATTAGTATTAAGATTATTGCCCTAAAGGGGGCACTATGTACCGACTTAATAATGTTTTAATACCATCCTATGTAAAAATGTATTCAATACATAAAAAATAAAAGAATATCACACAATTGATATTATTATATTCCTAAATGACACCGGTCTAGCCTAAATGATGACGTCCAAACAATATTTGACATAATATGCAATAGAAATTTGACATAACATGTAATATTAATCAATAATAATGATAAATTAGAATGTTAATTAGATAATGATAGAATAATAATACCCTAACCAAGGTGACATATATATAATAGTAGATTACTGCAGAGGCCGTGAAGTAAGGGATTGCTGGACGAGATTGGGGTAGACGACCGAGTCGTAGACGAGGCCGAATACAACGAGTCCAGCAATCCCTGTTTCGGCCGAGGATTGTATAGTACTTTTCTCAAACATGCTCGGAAATGTACGCGTTAATATCACAAAATGAAGACGTGAAGTTTCTTGTTTATGGCTCCCTACATTACTTCTTGGCCTTACGCCAAGAAGTAATGTATGAAAACCCTAAGTAAAACCATTATTGTCCGCTACTCTAACTTTTTAAATTTGCTTACTAATATTAAACTGACAAAGGAAAATTTACATACTGCCAACCACCACTAGACACTGTAACCATACTTGCTTCATGAAAAAAAAAAAAAAAAAAATCTATGGTACTATACTTTATGTGCGGTTAAACATGGTGCTCGAACGGCTTGTTCAAATGGCATGTTTAAAAAATAAAAAAGGCGCAAATTACCTATTATTTAATTGATTACCTAGTATTTATTATAATTTTAATATTTCCTCACATCGTTTGAGAAAAGTACTATACAATCCTCGGCCGGAACAGAGATTGCTGGACTCGTTGTATTCGGCCTCGTCTACGACTCGGCCGTCTACCCCAATCTCGTCCAGCAATCCCTTACTTCACGGCCTCTGCAGTAATCTACTATTTCTCAAACGATGTGAGGAAATATTAAAATTAAAATAAATACTAGGTAATCAATTAATTAATAGGTAATTTGCGCCTTTTTTATTTTTTAAACATGCAATTTGAACAAGCCGTTCGAGCACCATGTTTAACCGCACATAAAGTATAGTGCCATAGATTATTTTTATTTTTTTATGAAGCAAGTATGCTTACAGTGTCTAGTGGTGGCTGGCAGTATGTAAATTTTCCTTTCTCAGTTTAATATTAGTAAGCAAATTTAAAAAGTTAGAGTAGCGGACAATAATGGTTTTACTTAGGGTTTTCATACATTACTTCTTGGCGTAAGGCCAAGAAGTAATGTAGGGAGCCATAAAGTAGAAAAAGTAAGGCGTAACTACGGGCTGTTAATTTTTGCGTGTCGGGTTCTGCGTGGGCAGATGGACTGTCCGGATCTGGTCGGACAACTCTTGAGACTGTTCGTCCCGGACATCCCTCGGGTAACCCTGCGGCCGCGGCGCCGCGACCTGCTGGCGGTGCCGGCAGCGCGCACCGTGTCGCGCAAAAACTCGCCGCTGTTGCGCGAGCTTATGGCGCTCAATGCGCTTCTGGCATCAGCACCGGAATGCGATCTGTTTGCATGGAGTTGGGCGGCTGTGTGCTGTGAATGTTTAAGATTTTGCGAAGTGATGGATGTTAGGCAATCGAGTGTTTGTACGTGATTCATGTTGTTTCAAATTATGTTTTAGTTAATTTAGTTTCATAGCGTATTGGTTCAACTGTAATGCTATGTAAATATTATTTGAATAAATAAATAAATAAATAAATAAATAAATAAATAAACAAGAAACTTCACGTCTTCATTTCGTGATATTAACGCGTACATTTCCGTCCTATGTCACTCTCCAGCTTCTAAACTATCTCCATACAAAAAGTCAGATCAATACGACGCTCCGTTGCGACGTGAAAGAAGGACAAACATACAAACACACACACTTTCGCATTTATAATATTAGTAGTAAGGATAAGGATGTGAGACTTTACCCCTATTTCATTTAGAAACGAGCCTTAAATTAATCCCAAAGTTTTAATTAGAACCGAAGTCGTCCGTTAGACATAATATAGAGATAAAGTAACTTTTGACTTATCGCGTAATTGAAAAGTACAGAACACCAGTCAACGGAGCGAGCGCATTGTACAAAAATTAGACTGTTTGAGAAAGTTTTATGTACAGTCTGCAGGATTTCGATCTGTCATAATGAGGTACACATAAATATCGACGCGACTACACCGTGGAACAGAATAACGAGACACTTTATAAATAGCGATGCTGAGGCTATTTCGGACGAGAAAACCATAGAATGCGCGCTCCTTACCAATTTTTACCCAAACACGTGCCTAAACCCCGGTATGCGCATGTTTGAACTAAACGGCTGCCTGGCATTGTTTCGACACCCCGCCCCCACCACATAATGGCAATATCACCCATTCTATGGGGCCGTTTTGCGGCGCTACTTAGACTTCTATGGTTTTTTCGTTCGCTGATAAGGAGTAAATAATTCGTATTTGTTTGGTAAACTACGCTGTGACGCATCTGAACAGGACTGCAACAATAACCTGTTTCCTAAGCCGCTGTTAACCCATTCAGGGCCAAGAATCGCTACGCGCTACGCTCGTAGCCGATCCCGTGATTTTCCTCGTATGTAGCGGAAAGCGCCTACGGCGGTCTGACGCATATGTGTCGTCATCGGCCCTGAATGTGTTAATATTACAAGCGATTTCTACGATCACGCAAAAACGGCTCTAACGGTTAGGGTGAGGACCAAATTCTTGACCAGTAGTTAGCGTGGTTAGTTGGTAGTAGTTAAAAAGTTCCGTTGTGACACGAAAATTAGCCATACAATTCTATGATTAATTTTCGTGTCACAACGGAACTTTTTAACTACTACCAACTAACCACGCTAACTACTGGTCAAGAATTTGGTCCTCACCCTAATAGGTATTAACTTATAGTGTACTAGCTTTTGCCCGCGACTCCGTCCGCGTGGAACTCGTTTATATCGTAGCTCCATACAAAGTTTCACCCCCCACTTCATCCCCTTGGGGGATGATTTCTGGGATAAAAACTATCCTATGTCCTTCCCCAGGACTCAAAATATCTCTAAACCAAATTTCATCCAAATCGGTTCAGCGGTTTAAGCGTGAATAGGTAATAGACAGACAGACAGACAGACAAACAGACACACTTTCGCATTTATAATATTAAGTATGGATATGGATATGGATAGTGTAGTGCACGCTGTGTGCACCAAAAATGGGGTGTGACCCGATCAAGGGCATAACAGACCCCGTATCATGGTCGGCCTTATCACGCGATAACTGACAAGATAGGAGCGCCGTCTCGTTCTATCGAACGGTGTCAGCCAGTGACGGACGCTCTATCCTGTCACTTATCGTGTGATAAGGCCGACCATGATACGGAGTCTGGTTTCGTGTTCTGATAAGAAAAACCAATTTTGTTTTGACGCGATTTGAATTGAATAAGTAAATAATATCTGGCCCAGTATTCTCTGCCTTTACTCCCTTAGCATACAATTTCAGCAGAATAACAAACGTGTTGCCGACCCTTTATTCATTTGAACAATTATTGTTGTGTTGAAAAGGTCGCTGTCAACCATGTGCATTCTCAGGAGCTCTGGCGCCATTTATTAATTATATCATACTCACAGAGTTTTTTTTTTTTTTTTTTCTCTTTATTGTTTTAGGAACATTTAATCACTTAAGATTACGTCAGTTCCATTGTACCTTAACCTAGATACCTAAAACTGTGTATATCACTCACAGAGTTAACATTATACGTTTTAAAATGAGGTTCGGTTTTAGGAACACAACACCACATACAGAGCAAGTAGCGGTATTATTATGGCTGCGGTCTTCAGTGACGTGGAGGTGACTGTAGGGGTGTGGGTACTGAATTAAAAAGTGTTCGGTATAGCTTCGGTACATACAATATTTAGTACTAGCTTCTGCCAGCGACTTCGTCTGCGTGGACCCGGGATAAAAAACTATCCTATATTTTAATCCAGGCTATCTTCGTGCAAAATTGCATCCAAGTCGGTTAAGCCGTTTAGGCGTGATTGAGTAATAAACATCTAAACATCCAAACATCTAAACATCCAAAATTCCGCATTTATAATATTAGTAGGATATTCCAAGTTTCCTGCTGTGATGACCGCGATTTCAATAATAATCTCAATCACTTGTTCCTGTCTGACAGAGACGGCAACAATTCGATATTCAAATACTGATAATCTGCCAGTTTAGGCTAGCGCTAGACTGTTATAGTATACCACCGTTACAGAACTTCTCCAGTTGGTCAGCTCCTAATATGAGTAAAATGACACTTCCTCCCTAATCTTCTAGAGCTATCAGATTACCTTCCTTCAACGAACTTCAAAGCAATTTCGCTAACTAGTGGGTAAATAACTCGAAGAAAGCTATTGCTATGGAAAGGGTGCCCTTTGAGCTGCGCAGAGTATTATTGTTTCATTCTTGTATTAGATCTCGCTGCCTCATACAAAAGATATGCTAGGAAATATAGCAAACTAATAATAGTGTTAAGGTGTTAAGTACTTGGTTTATAAAGTTTAATAATAACCAATAAAGATTTATAATGCGAGTCGAGTGATCGCGCACATAATCTCGCATAGAGATTTCCAAAATACTTATGTACTTTATTTGAAATAACGCGTTTTAATTGAATACTTTATTTTTCATAAATTAAATTTTCGATGACATATTTTTTTGTTTTAATCCAAAAACTGCGGATACTACCGCATTTAGCGATTAGCTACCTGAGATTAGATTATCATACTAGTCGGTATACTCATCATCATTTATCACTTTTATCAGCCTGTAATCGCCCACTGCTGAGCATAAGCCTCTCTTCGAGTACGCCTTCCTGGTATCGGTATATTGCTAGTATTAATATTTCCGCAATAGTATTATTTTACGTACTACCCGCTTCAGCAGGAAGCACCCATTTACCTACTGTCCTCACTTGGCTGATAGTCGACACTGACAGATGACAGCTGACTACCGCAGCGACTCCGCACTTGCACAAAGTGGTCTAAGCTAACCGGCTGTTTTCCCTCCCCTAGAATTTTGCATCTCTTTCTCTTGCGCGGAAGACTTTTTACAGAGCTACACACGCGATTCGGAATCGATACAGCAAGACCATCACAGGGCGGCCCGCCAATTTGCGCGGTGAGATAGATAGACTATCTGTATTTTTCTTATTAGAACGCTTAGAAATAGACGAGTAGTCTATGTCGCTGCGACGCCCTGTGATATCCGTGTGGGTGATTTTGACAGGTGACGTGGCTAGTGTCGCGCGGCAGTCACGCGTTCGCAAAACGCGCGTTGTTATCGCTGCAAAAAAATCCGTGTGTACCGTGCTCGTAGAGCAGTTGCTAACGGCGACTTAAACCGCGATTAAAACGCGATACAGTATCAATACAGGCTTTATATATATAGCTAGTATCGCGCGACAGTCGCTCGTTCTTTATCGCTGGGAGGAGTCGCCGAGTGTAACCGGTCTTACCTTGGATATATTACCAAAATGATTATGGTTTGCAAAGGACAACTTACCATCGCGTGCATCGCCAACACCGTTAACTGACCATGTGCACTACATGTGCATTGTAATAAGTGTCACGAATGGTCAGTTAACCGTGTTGGCCTTTGGACATACTTACATTTTTAAATACGAACAGTGCAAGTAAAATAAAAGCTTATAAAAGGCTATCGCTCCCAAGCGCATAAATATCAAACAAATTCCTATTCAATACGTGTATTCAAGTACACATCCCCTTTGTATGGCGGCCGCCAGCCTACTTAGTTCCGCTAGAGTAATCACACAGCCAAAAGGCGCTCTAAAAATAGATGCTTACTTTAGCGGGCCCAAGATCTATCTATAGAACTGGACTGTTAGAACTCATTCAGGTTTTACACTATTTATCTATTCTGTGGTTTTACTTACAATTCTGGTCTTGGATACAATACAATACATATACTTTATTGCATACCTCAAAAAAATAACACACAAAATTAAAGTAGAGATATACAACAGGCGGTCGTATCGCTAAAAAGCGGTTTCCAGACAACCTTTGGGTAGCGGAAATATTGCAAAATATTCTTCAATTTGGATGTTTGTGATTAAATGGTTTTCCTTTAAGCAACGCGTGTTTTAAGCCGTAGATGAAGGGTTTTTTGAGTATGGTTTTCTTATAATTGACATCTATACTTACAATAACGCAGTGGAATATTTAAAGTCCGCATTTGCTGCTTATTGAAATACGAGCAAGTATAAGAAGCTTCGTACTACGTTCACGATTACTCGCATATCTTGTCTCTATTTCTTCGCGTTCTCTGTTTCACTGTTAGAAATAGGCTATGGAGATAAAAAGAGTACACTAGCTAATTATTCCAAACTAAGTGTCACCCCACTAGTGTTGTACAAACGACAACACTGTTAAGTGACCATCCTGTTTATATA
The DNA here is from genome assembly GCA_947578815.1 of Epinotia ramella. Taxonomy (NCBI): domain Eukaryota; kingdom Metazoa; phylum Arthropoda; class Insecta; order Lepidoptera; family Tortricidae; genus Epinotia; species Epinotia ramella. Next base: position 23,945,591 of record OX388216.1, read on the forward strand.
TAGAACCTTACTAGGCGCCACTGTACGCATGTTTCTAATTGTATGTCTGTCTGTTCCTCAGGTGGGCATGTTGCCAGCTGCCAAGATGCGCCGCGCGCGGGCTCCGAGACTTGGCGATATACCCAGGTACTGTACCCAGCTTATACAATAATTACAAAATTTCTGTAATGACTTTTCTGGTAGTTAGGATCGATGTTGACACGCGTTTATTATATACCCCGCACACTCGCGATCGTATACGCGTATCAAGATCGGTAAGTATGGACGAGTTTTGATACTGTATCACGATACGAAGTTTTTTTAATTATTAACATACACACAACCATCCTTACAGGCTATCCTAATTCGACAGTATGGAATTTGACACAAAACAGAAAATAAAAAACATAGGTACATTACAAATTACAGTAACACAATACATATAACGTGGCCTTTGTAAATTCGTGCAAAGGACAAAAAAACAAATCTACTTCGATCGCTACTCGATTAAGGATCCGAATTGCGCGCGTAAAGGGGGCCTGGCGAAGGAGTTGCGTTCGAGCGCGCGGCTCGGCCAGCAGGCTCGGCCGCCGCCGCCGCCACACATGCCGATCCGGTACGCTCAAACGCACCTCCGCCAGGACTCCAGGATTGCTCAACTTGCCTCGTATCAGTTTAAATATATATGAAGCCAGCCCCAGTTCCCTTCTAACTTCAATTTTATTGAATCCTACCATTCCTAAGACGAACCATGTAGGATACATTAACGGGTAAAAAGGGTATAATTTTAAATATATAAACCTAATAAATTTATTCTGAATACGTTCCAACATTTGATTTGATACGCGATACGCCGTGATCGCTCTTGAGGCGGCTTTCCCCCGATCATCAAACCCGATACGGATACGCGTCCACACTTAATGATACGACGTTATGATACGATACGCTGCTACGCTACGGTTAGTATGGACTCATTTTTTCACGCGACGATGCTAGTGATACGGTGTGCCCAAAGTGAGGTACATACTTAGGATACGCGAGCTCGATACGATACGCGTGATCGTGATCAGCAAAATGATACAAATGTGGACCCAGCTCAAGGGAAACCACGGGATCGGCTACGAGTGTAGCGCGTAGCGATTCTTGGCAGTGAATGTGCTAGTCACAGGCACAGGTTATCCCACGCGGCTACGAGCGTTGCGCTACGAAACCATACGCACTGAACGATATATCAAACTTTTCTCGCCACTGCTCGAACATGTGGCAAAAGATGGTCAGGATTCAGGCTTCAAAGCTGGGGTTAGTTGGAAATCGCACGAACAGGCCGACTATGAGTTCAAACTGTCCAACAATAACAACACCGCGCGCTGACTCCACCGGCTCAGGAGGTTCTCAATCCGTTATTTTATGTATGTTCGCCGATTACTCCAAGACGCCTGGACCGAATAGGACAAATACTTTTCTTCACACTTGCTCGAAAAGGGCTTCATAATGCGCAGACATATAGAGCTGTAATAGCCCGTGTTACGCCCACGGGCGTAATGGTTTTTTTCTTAAATTGTATCTGTCACTCATGCGGCAGTTACAAAGCAAAGAGGTTTTATATCAAATACGATGTCTGAAAACGTATTTATAAATAAAAAACTTAAAAAAACTGCTTAAACATGTTTAACTGAATTATTTACAGATTTCATATGTAGTTATTCAGTGTCTATCTAAAATGTTTTTAAGTGTTTCCAAATCGAGGCTGTATACCGAAGGGTCTTTGCCATACGCGCCTCACGTCAAATTCAACAAAATGGACGACTGACATGTTGCAGTTTTTATTACGATTTGTATTCATTTCATCTAAAATGTATTTGTTTCCTCGCAAATGTGATGAAAAAAATTGTGTATAACACGGGCATAAGAATATTGCAAACTCGAGTCATCAAAAGCCCTCCGCCTTCGGCGTCGGGTTTCTGATAGACTCTTGTTCGCAATATTCCACTTACTCCCCTCGTTAAACAATGTACTATTACGTCACGGCACGCCCAGCGTGCGGTAAAACTCACATTATGGCAAGGTAAAGACGTAAAATTGTGTACTCATCACGGGCAGTAAGAAAGAAAGCCCTCTATCGCATGTTTACAACCCTCGCCTGCGGCTCGGGTCACAAATACCTGCGATTTCGGGCTTTCTTTCTTTTACAGCCCTTGGTAAGTAATGTACTATTTTCTCAAACATGCAATGAAATATTGACGTTGTGTTCTTCATAATGGGCTTCCAAGTATCACGTTTCGGGCGCAGCGAGACGAGAGACCCGTAATGGCATTTCACATAAAATTGGAGGCCTAGGCTTGCAAGATGGTCTTTTTTGATTTCCATTACGACCGGTTAGCCTAGTGGGTAGTGACGCTGCCTACGAAGCTAGAGGTCCTGGGTTCGAATCCCGGTAAGGGTAAATATTTGTGTGATGAGCATGAATATTTGTTTCGGAGTCATGGAAGTTTTTCTATGTATTTAAGTATTTATATCTATTATATATATGGGTACTAGACGACCCATAACACAAGCCTTACTGAGCTTACTATGGGACTAGGTCGATTTGTGTAAGATTGTCCCCTAATATTTATTTATTATTACACAAATTGTGGCACAGGATCACGGCGTTCAGCTATGAAAATTAATGTTGGAATTCTGGGAGTTTTTTTAATTTTTTTCATTGCATGTTTGAGAAAAGCACTATACATACCTCGGCGTGAAAGGGCTTGCCAGCCTCAGAACTATCCGACCTCGCTACGCTCGGCCGTCTATATGTACTCGGCCGGCAACCCCTTACTTCCCGGCCTCTTTAGTAATGTACTATTTCTCAAACATGCAATGAAATATTAACGTTGTTCTTCATAATGGGCTTCGAAGTGTCACGTTTCGGGCGCAGCGAGACGAGAGACCCGTAATGGCATTTCATACAAAAGTGGAGGCCCCAAGATAGTCTTTTTTAATTACTAATCCACAATTTGTGGCACAGGATCTCGGCGTTCAGCCATGAAAATTAAAGTTTGATTTCTTGGAGTTTTTTATTTTATTTATTTCATTGCATTTTTGAGAAAAGCACTATAACCTTGGCGTGAGAAGGGGTTGCCAGCCTCATAACTATCCGACCTCGACTCGGTAGTAATGTACTATTTTTGTTCGAAAGGGTTTCCTACCCAGGTGGTCCAATGGTCATCAGCTCAGGATCTGGTAATGGGATCCTGGGCTAATGTGGTGTTCATGAATGTGGCTTGGCCGAGTATTGAATTGAAGTCGGTCTAAACTTTGTTTTTATAGTCAACTAGCTGATGCCCGCGGCTTCGCCCCCGTGGTTAGAAGAAAATGTTACATTGAATTTTCCCGTGGGAATTAGATGTTTTCGCGCTGGAAAAAGTAGCCTATGTCACTCTCCAGCCTCTAAACTATCTCCATACAAAAAATCACATTAATACGACGCTCCGTTGCGACGTGAAAGAAGGACAAACAAACACACACACACACACACACACACTTTTGTATTTATAATATTAGTAAGGATAAGGATTAAAGATTTTTTTTTTTATTTTATTTATTTATAGAGCTTAGGATGAAACTTCGGGATGGATAGCCGCCAACCACAAGTATTTCTACGTCACACGTGACCACAAAGGGGCCATTACCGCCTGCTACGCGGGCAGAAAATCTCTCTTCCTATTAGCCAGAGGCAGACTTAAAATGTACTCATGTAGGGTGGTAATAAAAAAATCCTCATATCGCACATTTAACGCGCCGCAGGCAAGGGCGTCAAATACCTGCGATCTGAGACCTTCTTTGTGTTACCGCTCTAGATGAGTACCGACCTACTATTATAGTTTATTTTTAAGGGCTTCAGGTAAACGTTCCAGTTTCAGTCCACGAGGTGGCACTAGTGTCATCGTCATCGGCACTTTATTTCAAAGCAAAGATTAACTTCGACCTAAGAGGATTTTTCTTCATTCGAATTTAAGCCAAGCCACTTTGACATAAAGTGCAGGATACACTAGTGCCACGTCAAGGACTGGGACGCTTACCTTTTACTTACTGTTATGTGCATCACAGACCAGGCTTTACTGTACCATGTATACATTAACGATATACATCGAGTTTGTTTGTTAACGTAGACAATTGCACAGGCAAAGCACACAGAACAACGCAGAGCGTAATATAGGTATATATCTACAGTATCTACACACTGCAGTCCAAATTGCACTGCAGAGCATTTGTCTTACTGGAACTGTTCACAAACCGTTCTATACGGCAAATACTAGGCTGAGCGAAAATAGATTTGGATAATGATTATTTTTTGATACATTAATAATTAAATTGAAAACCAAGCAAAGTTTATAGTATGCATGGGTACTAGACGAGGATATACAAGTACATACCATACACAGTACATAAGTACATTTCCTGCTACCCAAAGGTTGTCTGGAAGAGATCGCTCTAAAGCGATAAGACCGCCTGTTGTTACCTTTATTTATCGTCTATACTTTTGTAACATGCTTTTCTTATGTTGTGGTGCAATAAAGAATATATTATTATCTCTTTATTTATATTTCATCTTAAGCTAGGTTTTTACAATAATTATATAAAAAGTAAAATATAAAACTATACATATAAAACATAAAATCATTATAAAAACCTAACCTAGGGTACCGCCGGCAGCGAGGCGGGGCCTAAGCTGCCGGTGGTCAGGGCGACAGAGACAGGAACCTCCTGACTATCCGCGCAGTATCCAGGAGTACCGCCTTCTGTATCTGACCCTTGATCCAGCCATCTAGCCAGAGTCTCTTGAGGTGGTGGTCGAGACTCTTCGCTATTAAACCGTTCGCCGAAACGACTATCGGGACGATGATCGTCGAATCAACATACCACATGGCGGTTACCTCGTGAGCCAGGTCTAGGTACTTGCTGGCTTTGTCCTTCTCGGCCTTCAAGAGGTTCTCGTCATGGGGGATGGTGATGTCGACGAGCACTGCCTGGCGTTTCGATCGATCTGTCAGCACGATATCAGGCCTATTGGCAAGAATAGTCCTGTCCGTGATGACAGATCGATCCCAATAGAGCGTGGCACGACCATTTTCGAGAACTGGCGCAGGTGTGTACTTATAGTAAGGCACTTCGGAGACCACAAGACCGTATAGGAGAGCAAGTTGCTGGTGAATAATTCTGGCTACAAGGTTATGTCTGTGCAAGTACTCGCCGTTAGCAAGATGACCACAACCGGAGATAATATGCCTGAGTGACTCCCCGGGACGGCGGCATGCCCGACAAATGTCGACCGTACCGTCCTTCAAGATATACCTCCGGTAATTGTTCGTCATGATAACTTCGTCCGCAATTGCACAGACAAAACCTTCGGTTTCCCCGAAGAGATCCCCGAAACGTAGCCAGTTCACCGACGCGAGCAGATCTACATCGGGCCCTGTGAGGGCCTTGTAGAACCGCCCGTGTAGCTCCTTGCTCCTCCATACCGCCCTGCGGTCCTCGGCGCTCATTACTTTAAGTCTGCGCCAGTTCTCGTTTGCCAAGGAGAGCGGGGTGAAGTTTCCGTCTACTGCTACTACGTCGCGATGCATCCCACACTCATTGTTTAGGAAATAATCCCTAAGACTGCACACCTCGCGGTTGTGGAGGTCTTTGGCATTTAAAAAGCCGCGCCCTCCACACTTCCGCGAGATGTACAGTCTCATAACAGATGAGCGTGGGTGTAACATGCGATGCGCAGTAAGCAGTACTCGGACTCTTCGGTCCAGGGCATCCAGCTCAGTCTGCGTCCACCTTAGTACGCCAAAGGAGTAAGTAAGCAAGGGCATCACCCAAGCGTTGAAGGCGCGCACCTTGTTGCCGCCCGACAAAAGACTATTAAGTACTTTGGTCAGGCGACAAAAGAAGCGCTCCTTCACCGCCCGCTTTACGCCCTCACCCTCAATATCCAATGACTGTGACATACCAAGATACTTATAGGTTTCTGCTTCGGAGATAGATTTGAGGGACATTGTCTCGGAAAGTTGCAAATTGGTTGAATTTACCACTTTCCCCCGCTGTACATGCATGACCGCACACTTATCGACACCAAATTCCATTTTGATGGCGCTACTGAAGACTTCTGTTGTTTTCAGTAGTTCCAACAAGTCATTTCCATTCGGTGCAAATAGTTTAAGGTCATCCATGTAGAGCAGATGAGAAATGACCTCACCCCCTCTCCGAAGCCGGCAACCTAGTCCTGAATCCTTCAGCAGGGTGCTAAGCGGATTCAGCGCTAGGCAGAACCACAAAGGACTCAGACTGTCGCCCTGGAAGATCCCACGTTTAATCCTTATAGAGTCCTGCGGACCAGAAGGGCAATCTCCTCCCCCCGGTTGACGAAGGACTGTGGTCCACTGCCCCATGCAAGCGCCTAAGAAGGATCTCAGAACTGCATCAACTTTATACAACTCTAAGATCCTCCCCAGCCATGAATGAGGCACCGAATCGTAGGCCTTCTTGTAGTCAATCCAGGCGGCCGAGATGGCCCCTTTGTTCCGCCGGACTCGTTGGCAAATGGTCATGTCTATAAGGAGGAGCTCTTTAGTACCACGAGACCCAACCCTACATCCATTTTGAGCCGGGGCCAAAACGTTGTTTGCAACGATGAGTGTGTTAATTTTTACTCTCAAAATGGATGTAAGGAGCTTGTACAGCGTAGGCAAGCACGTGATGGGTCTGTAGTTTTTCGCTTCCGTGGTACTACCGGACTTATAGAGCAGGGAGGTGATACCAGTTGTCAAGAAAGATGGCAGGGAACCGAGCTCAAGGGCTTGCTGGAACTGCGTTGCCAAACGCAGGTGTGAGCATCGAAAAGAAAGAAGAGAAAGATAAAGATATTTCAATATTTTTTTTTATATTTTATTCTACTGTTTTGTCGGCGTAATTGATTTACCCATGCCGAATTACAGTTTTCTAGTAGTAATGGTTACTGAGCTAAGCCAAAGACGGACGGACGGACGGCCAGACGGACATAGCGAAACTATAAGGGGTCCTTGTTCAATACGGAACCCTAAAAAGAAAACTTATTTCTCTGAATTAAAATATTTAATAATTTACCGGAATTTATTGAGTCGCTTGAAGGTACCCAGCTACCCAGTCTAACAGGAAACTTGAAGAATGGCTAAGCTACTAGATGCTTCTACAATTTAAATGAATATTTTAGTACAGATACTTAAGTTTAGGCTATTTTTAAGTTAAATTAACTACCCGCCGATATAAGAAACGAACCTTGTGACGAAACATTTAGACGTAGACTGAGAAATCAAACAAAAGATTTCTCAACGGGTACAACGGAGGTTCACGAGTTCATGGAAATAATGTTTTAAGTAATTATTTGATTTATTGATACCTAATATGATACTATTTCTTGTGTAACATTTATATTGTATTTCTACTTTGAAATCGTAATTACGTAAATTGACATTGTTTATTTTTGTTTAAAATTAATTATCCACTAGTTGTTAAATGACAATCCGTAATCGGAGATACTATATTTCCACTTTCTGTATTGACATTATGAATATTATTAAATTTTTATTTCTTATTAGGTATTGACGATCGTGATAAGGATTCTTATAATTTTGACATTGTATGCGAATCTACAGGGTGTGGCCTGTAATAGGAGCAAAAAATTAAACGGTGGCTTATTAAGTTAATCAGTAATTATTTCCAAGTGGTTAAATTGAAAAAAAACTTGAAAAAAAAATAGAAAAAAAAAAAAAAAGTAAAAGCGTACGTGTGTTCTTTTGCTTAACTGGAATGATATCCATTTTGTTTTACTTCAAAAACACCAAAAAATCTTGTAAAATTAAAAAAAAAAACAAAAAGAATTAGAAAACCAAAGTTAGTATAATCGCAGTTACGAAAGTGCCCAGTGTTCTACCAAGATAGTTAATGACTGGCATGCTACGATATCGAGATGTCGAGATCCATTACTTAGGTATCACAACTTCAGATAAGATTATTTCCGAATTCAAGAATCTTGAAACACTGGTACCTTTACAGAATCACTGCGGATAATACATAGAGTCAGCCCTTAAATTTATTGCTCCCATTACAGGCCACACCCCGTATATTGTAATTTTAATCTCGAAATAAATAAATCTAAATCTAATTAAATCGTTGTTATACGTCCGAAATGTATAAACTTTTGGAACTATAATTCTAACATGTAAGCTTTTGTACACAGTCTTGAGAATAAATAAATGATTATGATTATTTACTAAGGCTGGGCTCACACCGTCTAAATTCATGCAATGAATCATAATCTGAATCACTCAAGAGCAAAAGAGGTACTCGTTTATATACCCTTTGGTAGGAAATCTGGGCAAAATGTACCGTTTTATTTGCTAGTGAGTGTTTCAGATTATTATTCAGTGCGGCTGTGTGAGCCCGGCCTTATATCAAAAAATCTTGACATTTTCCCTCAAGACAAAAAAATATATTTATACAGTGACATAGATAAAAGCAGAGGTCAATTACGCTGGTCCATCTACAGCGCAGCCGTGATTGCCTTCGTCAATTGCAGCCTAACTAAACTAATCAAGGTCAATGTGCAACATACATTTCTGATATTAATTTAAATTCAATGTTTTGACACGGTACGCACGTGGAACTAGTCGAAGGGTGGGCTGGATGGCTCGAAAAGAGGACATTCGCACTTTTTTCAGAAAATCATTTTTTGAAAAATGCTATCCAATTTTAGTTCAGTAAAAGTTAACACATTTTAGATTTTTTCGTTTGTCTTTTATGGGAGGTCCCGACCTCTAATAGTTTCTGAGAAACAAGATACCTATTTTTGGGTCCCATACAAAAAAACAGACTTTATTTTTTTCTGCTGTCAATATGCCTTATTTCGCAAAAATGTATACCACGTTTATTGTTCCTCATATAATTCTCTATTGGATAGCATTTTTCAAAAAATGATTTTCTGAAAAAAGTGCGAATGTCGTCTTTTCGAGCCATCCAGCCCACCGTGGGAGGGGGCGAGAACACTGAAATTGAATACTGTTTTGGTCGTGAAAGCAATATCGTTTAATTTAGACCTATTTTCGTATAAATTTATTGCACAATTTCATTTAAGTAATTAAAACATAAGTATCCCGTTGGAACTTCAATAATAATATGGATGTGTAATTGTCCGAAATAAATTACAGTTTATTTTTCATTTTTAATATTTACTTTTGTTATGTTATAATATTTTTTATTCGAATCGTGAAGCGACACTATTATAAATTTTAACACGAGAAAACTACCAAAATGGAATGCGAAATGTATCTCGCAAAATACCTAGGATGTTGCTTTGTGTCTACGGACATTACTGGCCCTAATACTATTGGTGTTTGTGTTTGTTTGCCACTGCACGGCTCTTATCTAATTTAACTGAGTGCATGTAGTCCGGTGGCGATTCCCACCCTGTTACAGTGTTGCGCAGTTTTATGTCAAATGCTAGATTACGTGGCAAGTCTGCAAATTAGAATATATTATAAGCACGACAATTTTTTAAATGATAAAAATGTCAGTCTCAATATTTTTGCAATAGCTCCCTCCATCTTAATTCAAAGCAATAAATGTGAACAGTGTGCTAATTTATTAGAAAGTGGCAAACATTGGGATATTTACCTTCTCTTCTTCTCTTCTGCTTATTTAAAAGCTAAGCTCTTGTCCGTGTAGCTCAAAGTAGGCCCTCCATTTACTCCGATCCCAGGCAACCTCTTTTACATCTCGATTCGTATCGAGAACATCAACTCTTTTTTTGAGCTGCTCTATGTAGTTTATTCTAGGTCTTCTTTCTCTTTTTGGGATATTTACCTTACCTCTCCATATTTATGAAAATCAAGAGAAAATGTCTGTGATTGTAGCTTTGTACGAAGAGAACGAGAACGGCTAACCGGCTTTCAAAAGTCGCCTGTGTATAAAATGGACTTCCTGGATGAACGTGGGCATAGGATGAACATATTATCTCGCGGGTTTAGATAAGATAAGATAAGATTTATTTGCAGCCAAGTACTTAAAACTAAGATACATGGACCCTGTAAGGGCGTAGCAACAATCATTTACCTGGTTCATTGCAATACGCAGGCGAAGCCGCGAAGGAAGCTAGTCTTGTATAACTTTAAATGAAAATAACAAAAACCATCGAAGAAATAACTCATAATAACAAACACATCTCTTTTTCCAAAGATATTCTAGACGATAATATTAAACCTTTCTCTTCTCAGAACGTCGTGCCTTCAACGGCTCTCAGAGACATAGTTCTCAGTTTACTGAAATACAAGTATTTTCTAGCCGCAAGGAAGCTTTGCTGTTTCTTAAAATATTAGGAACAAATCCCCAAAAGGTACCACGGCATACAATTTTTATGAAAGAAATAAATGAGTGTGCAGGTTAAGGGCAGCACTTTATAATACAAAAAAAAGAATATATTGCTCGCGGAATAATATACAATTATTTACACTTCAGTATCAGAAATTCAGTAACAAATAAGCTATGGGTCCCCAGTAGTCTATGCCTGTCGCGTGGAAACCAAAAAATTAGGTGCCGTTTATTTTAGTTTGTTTGTTGCAACTTTGCATGGATGAAAGTGCGGGAAACACATTGATGTCAAACTGGAATGTGAAATGTGCGTCTCAAATTTACCTCCTGGGTAAAGATTTTAGATAAAAAAAAAATTTTTTTTTTATTAAATGGGACTTAATCGCGGAGGGTTGAATTAATTTGAGTCAGCTCGCTACTAAGGAGGTTACAGCACAACTGAAACGGCGAGTGACCTCCAAGAGTTAAATATTCATACATCTAGACACGCGGTAGCAAGTCAAGCCAAGTTCATGCTTATAGAACTGGCGAGCAGCACCGTGTGTAATATTTATTACACGAACCATTTGGAGCCACATTTGACCTCCTCATAACTCAAAAACTATTTCAGATAAACATGTCAAATTTGTCTCATATATTAAGACTTGCAAGATACATAGTATGTGCGTCAAATTTATATTAAAGTCCGAATATCGACATTTTTATCTCTGACTTACCTATATGTAGATCAAAACTCTAACCCAGTTTCAGATGACCTAGAAAGTTCAAATTTGGCATCCAGATAGGTAGTTGGGTGAAAGGAATGAAACAGAAATTAGTATTTTTTTATGAACTTTTAAGCTTACGTCGTAGGCTCTACCCATCATGGTAAAGGCCTAATGTTCTTTGTAATTGATCTTTGACCTTCTTGTTTTCGTAGGATATTAATCTAGACATTAAATAAAAATGTATTTACTATAGGGACAACAAACAACTATTCAACTCTTGCTTCATATTAGTGATAGCATAAGTATACGAATTATTTTAAGGTTGGTAGTTTGGTAACTACACTAAAGACGGTGAAAGAAAGAGAAAGAAACAAAAACATTTATTTATGTCAAACACAGATAACAGAGAGAATTCGTAAATAAAAATAGGACGAACACTGTGGTGACATTAATGTCTGTACCAAAAGACAACCAAACTCGCATTACATTTCAAACGCGCTATATAAGACTCTAAGCCCCACTTTTAATAGCAAAACTGTCAAAGTTACTAAACTTACCTCACTAACGCAAGTAACTTCTAGAATACTGATAACTTGGAAATTGCCAAGTTGGCTATTTATGAATTATTTACTTGTTTACTAGGCCAAATTAAACTCGTTAGGTATGCTGAAAGTTTGCATTGAATTAATTTATTGAATCAGGCGTTACTTTGCGGAAGTCCATGATATATTACGAGAACAATATTTCTTTGCTATTCCGCTAAAAAAAACGTGCTGGTCTATCAGTGAAGATAAGATGCAACTATTTGCGTATAAACATGCAAAAAATTACAGCAAACCACCACCAATATTGACAAAAACCTCGACACGTGTTTCGCCTCTCTACGAGGCATCATCAGTCCTTTCACGCATGAATGGTAGTATGGGGGGACAGAATATAAATATGGCGGACGGCTCCGGGCGGCTCATTTGCTCAGTGGACGTGGCGCAAGCAACATCTCCTGCCAGCATCTCCTGATGATGCCTCGTAGAGAGGCGAAACACGTGTCGAGGTTTTTGTCAATATTGGTGGTGGTTTGCTGTAATTTTTTGCATGTTTATACGCAAATAGTTGCATCTTATCTTCACTGATAGACCAGCACGTTTTTTTAGCGGAATAGCAAAGAAATATTGTTCTCGTAATATTGCATTGAATTAATAATATTTTATTACATTAGGGTATAGAATTGATAAAATATGATATAGCAGTTATTGGTTGCTAGCCCATTGCCCACAACATAATTCAACCCTGTTCTCTTATTACGACTCTAACGACACCCGGTTTTTTTTTTTTTTTTTTTTCGTCTCTCCTCGGGCCCCAGTTCCATCATAGTCGCCGTCTCAGTTATGGAAAACCTTTACATTTACTCTCACCCATAAAAATCATTTCATTACGCATGCGAGTCCTCTGGAATTGACATCCATAGGCTACGGTAACCGCTGACCATCAGATGAATGCTTGTTTGCCACCGACTTGGTATTAAAAAGTAAAATTAGGTTGAGATGGAAAAGAGATAAACCGAAATTTACGCCCTCATTTAATTAGGTACTTACTCCAAATAAAGTTTATGGAACTCCGCAAATAACTGGGAAGAATCAGATAATACGCCACAAAGGGATAACTAGCAGAGTTATTTAGCGGACTGTACTTCGACCTTTGAAGGGGTGACTAAGGACTGTCCACCAGCGATGTGCGAAGCTGAGCTTTCACAAGTTGAAAACTAGGTTGCATGTTTGATACGGGCGGATATCCATGTTTCTATAAACGTCTAACAAACTTACTTTAGTGAAAGAAGGGCGTTACAATTCGTTATTATATCTCTTACTTGAATACTCTATTTTGTAACAGAGACAAATACTTTTGACCCAATTAGTACACGGCTTTAGGCGTTTGGTTATTTTTTCACACTACAATTGGGTAGGTATATACTCGTACTTCTAGTAATATTTACTTATGTATTTTATAATTATGTTGATAAACAAAAATATAAGGTATAGTTCAAATCGCTTTTTTTAAGTTGATTCTTAATCATCAAACCCCCAGGGGCGCTGTATGTTCTAAAACTACTTGTCCGAGCCCATAATCGTCAATAACAGGAGCATTATTATGTTTTATTTTCTTTATATATTTATTTAAACTTTATTGCACAAATAAAAATATATATATGATATAAAATATGTACATAAGGCGGACATAATGCCACGGCATTCTCTACCAGTCAACCGTAGGGCAAAACAGAAACTTTCTAAGGGATTAACTGTTAAGGTGCTAAGGTGTGAACTTGTTGTGGTTTTAGTTTAGAATGATCCAAATGCATCCGTTAAACAAATACGGAACCCTAAAATACCTACTAATATCATATATGCGAAAGTAACTCTGTCCGTCTGTAACATACAGATGTTGCCTATTCACGTTTAAAGCGCTGGACTTATTTAGATGTATGCATTCAGTCCCGAAAGTGTAAAAAAAGGATACTTTGATTTCGGAAATCATCCCCTACTGGTGTGCAATGAAATGAGGTAGGAGTTTCTACGGGCGAGAGAGATATCTATGTAGTACTATACCTGCGTGAATTTAATAGCAAATATCCTTTGAGGTGATAAACGAGTTCTTCGCGAAAAGCTGCGTGCAAAATCGAATTCATGTACAGTCGACTACAAAGAGATATATCCATACGATGTTACAAAAATATGTATACATAGACTTTACTACCATAGTAATAAGATATACATACATAACTTTGTAACATTAAAAAACATACTTATCTTTGTAGTCGACTGTATATATATATAGTGTCTGTCTGTCTGTCTTTCTATGTCGGTCTATCACACGATTAAACCGCTGACCCGATTAAGATGGGTATAGAGATAGTTTGAGTCCCGGGAAAGGACATTATGATAATATTTATCCCGGAAATCATCCCCTAAATAGGTGAAATGGGGAGTGAAGATTTGTATGGAGCTACGATATAATCGAGTTCCACGTGGATGGAGTCGCGGGCAGAAGCTAGTAATGTACTTACTCGTAAATTTAAACATCTCTATAGCTCAGCCTATCTACTGGATGTTCTCCCGAACACTCGAGCTTTGAAGAAGTTTATCTTAATGAAAGCCAGAGCTTTTGTGAACAAGATTGAGCTTTCAGTAAATTCGCATTGTACCTACTCAAAAGAGGGCTGCATGAATTAGTCATCACCGAATTCACCCATTCGTCTTTGAGCTTTTATGTCGTCGGTTGATTTTCATCCAATTTTAGTTAACTCTTCTGAAAATTTTAAATAAAAAAAATAAAGCATTTATTCACGAAAAAAACAGTACTCTTTTACCACTTGTATCAAATTCTGGCCAACTATAGAGCAGTTTGTATAAGAAAAGTTGCATCGCTAAAAATAACCGGTCAAGTGCGAGTCGGGCTCGCACGACCGGTTCGTGCTTCCGTCCCACACTCGTATGATTTGAAGCTAAATACTTAAGGCCGTATTCATAAACGTTCTACAAGCCTGTTTTAACTAAAATGCCGTTATAATTCGTGTGTCCTTATCTGTCACTTTGACATTTGTGTTCGTAAGAAAGGGACAAAGCACATTTTATTTAGCAGAGGAATTTTAAGTTTTATGAATAAGGGTTATACTTTATTCTGCGTGCAATGATTTGTAGGGCTTTATCGGTTACCTTAGTTCTGCGGCGGATAGCTGCAGCGTAGATAGACACTCATTGCACGTTACGGAAGTCCAACTCCAATTTTTCCGTATAAAAATTGACATTTAGATCTCCCTAACGTACGTACAATGCGATACGTGATCTGCCTGCGGGTAAAGGTCGCAGGAGGCCGATGGATGCGGGTTGCGCAGGACCGGTCACTTTGGCACCCTATGAGGGAGGCCTATGACCAACAGTCGACTTCTTTCGGCTGATATGATGATGATAATGATGATGATGATGATAGTTATACAATATTTTGTTGGGGCTCGTCTAGTGTAACTTGAGCTCCCATCACGAAGTGTTTACCGGCCGTCTTCACGCTGGATTAATTTCAATGAAACAGATTTTTTGCGATATGTTTAAAGATTTAAAGTTATCGGAATTATTTATTTACATACGAAGCAAGGTTCTTGAGTGAGCCTTTAGAGCAGTTTCCGTTGACCTAGAATCATTAATGTTGGATAGCAAAGGAATCATTCCAAAATCTGTGAATTTGTATCGGATTGTTGAATATCAAAAAAACTACTGTTTCCAGGGATTACCCATTACATACAAACTTACAAAGCTACAATCTCACAGACTTTTACTCTTTATAACAGTATGGATGACAGATATTCCCAATCACAAACTTATCCCGGTTGAATAATACCAGCTAAGGTAAAAACGTTAAAAACGACACAAACATCAAAATTAATGCGTGAGTATGGCCTCTGATATTTTGAAAGAGTATTGCCCTGACCCTTTCACATTGCATTACACCAAAAAAATAAAATCATAACCCGACAGTAAAATAAATCGCGTGCTCGTAAAACGAAACGCACGCAACAAAAGTGCACACAAATAGATTGCTTTGAAGTCAGTTGAAAGTCACAGTAGACAACGCACTATTACATAGGATTTATGATCTAGTATCCTATCGATAACCAATTCGTATTATTATTTGAGCAAATACGAGTATAGTTTAGTTGCAGGCCACAAATTATGTACGCTGACGCCATTATTTGTATATATATACTCTCCTGACCGGTTTCGGCCACGGTGGCTTCAACTCCGTCGTCGTGCTACGTGCTCTGGTATGGTTAACGTAGCCGATCTTATTTTATGAAGACCCGAGCACAAAACGGGCACGTGAGCACACCCATTCACAAAAGTATAGCTGATCGCCGCAGATTCATTTCAATGAAACAGATTTTTTGCGATGTGTTTACAGATTTAAAGTTATCGGAATTATTTATTTACTTTTATACGAAGCAAGGTTCTTGAGTGAGCCTTTAGAGCAGTTTCCGTTGACCCAGAATCATTAATGTTGGATAGCAAAGGAATCATTCTAAAATCTGTGAATTTGTATCGGATTGTAACGACACAAAAATCAAACGTCCCGTTTAACGTCCACTTCTGTACAACGACGCGATCAATTATTTGTATTGTTACATCGAAAACGCGCATTGCATTAATAAAGGCTTGACTTCTTGCAAGTACCTTTTTTTTAACCGTATCGTTCATCAGGATAACCAGGGCAGCGATCAAGGAGAAAATTCCTCTGGAATCGTACCGCGCGATTATATAGGAGGAGGAGGAATGTAGCCGTGACATGATGATGTCAATCAGTTCTTCAGAGCACAACCCATTGCACAAACGGTGTGCTCTGTAGACTAGTAGATGTCGTTGCAACCTCTGCAGTGCTGGCTGGACAGCACTATTCGGAGTTCAAATCAAGCCGTCTGGAATTCAATAAATAGAAGAAAAGTTGAAGACGTCAAGCAGTGACCAATGAGGCATTGGCCTCCGGGCCAAGCTACAAGTACTTCTCGCAAAGTTATCAAATATGATTGCGTCTTCCTTACCTGGGGGGCTAGCACAACTGACGCCGCGCCGCGACGCGAGTCGAGAAAGATCTACCCTCCTCTATCTAATTTGCACGGTGCGAGTGCGACAGGAGACGCTCAGTCGCGCGCGAAGTGACTTGTCAGCAAGTTGTGCTAGACGTACGTTGAGCACCTTCCCTACAAGGCTTACCATGATGTTGTAATCAAATACAAGTACAAAAGAGAAGCATATATATAGCTGTACTTACAATAAATGGACAAAATGCTACGGTATTTTACCTTGTGGTAACTTTGCGCCAAGAATTGTTTAAGACGATATTATGAAATTTCTCGCAAAGAATGTTCCATATTTTCCACCCTGGGCTTAAGTTACCTATTCAAATTCATTTTCGACGGGAAAATCTTTTGGTCCAATGGAGGAATTTACTCAAAAAAAAATGTGAGGAGAATTCCCGCATTTTAATTTTTCCGGAAAATCTAAAAGTCACAGAAATCAGGACTGAAATTTCTTAAATGGTAGAAGTTGTGGGTGGTGAAAACCATCTTCCAAGATGCAAACCGATTTGAAAATTATACTTTTCGACTTACCTACAGCTTTCGAGCACGTCACTATATATTGCTACTAGAAAATTGTATATATTCCGCCGATTCAAAATAAATAATATCAATATCATACAGCAACCTGTGCCAAGAATATTATAGGAAGGGGGCCATTTGTAGGTTCGTACGACTTCTAAAACTGATTCCACAAACAACGAATGAGGTACCTAACAACTTAAGACGAGGCACCCGAAAATAATTCCCACGCTTGCTCCGCCCATCGCACCCCGCCACCCGCTAGCGAAACTCGTAAGCCGTGCTAGTGCGCTGCTTTTATTTATCACACCTAGGCATGCAACGCTGCAGTGAGAACATCGAATGAATAGAATAGAGAAAATAATTTTTTTTATTAAATTTGCTAACTGCTATATTATTACTACTAGCTTCTGCCCGCGACTTCGTCCGCGTGGAACTCTTTTATATAACTCTATTTCGCCCCCTTAGACGATGATTCCCGGAATAAACACTATGTATACCAAAATTCATTTTAATCCGTTTTTCCGTCCAAACTTTACACGAAGATAGTGTATAGCCTGGATTAAAATATAAGATAGCTTTATCCCGTCTCTACGCAAACGAAGTCGCGGGCGGAAGCTATTATTAAATAAGGGATAAAACTGGCCGAGATGGAGTCGGACTTTCGCAGCGGTAAAACGCGCCGCGTGCCGTTGAACGTGTTAAAAGTCTTAAAACTAACGCAATTTCAGATCTTTGTTACAACGGATATTAACAATAATATATTCATGATTATGAGTCGCAAATTAAATGAAAAATAAACATTATTAATGCTTGATGTTTATAATGATAGCACCATCTAGCGAGCATGATTTTGATATAATTTCACTTTGATAGAGGTCGTTGATGTTAGTTGTAGATTGGCGCCATCTACCGAGCTTAAGTTTAGTCCAATTTCAGCTCGATAGATGCCGCTTATATTATGTTTTTGATTTTATTTAGACTAATAAAAATAACATACCAAACCGTATTAAATGAGTTTTATTTGATTCTAAAATTATGAAAGGAAAACTAATGTAAAACTGTAAATGTTTCTAAGTATAATGCCATACAATATTTCCGTAACTTCGCAAACAGAACATTGTATCAGTTCATATTTTAATTAAGTTTGGCCCATGTTGGGATCATGTTGGAGAAACTCGGCATAAATTTAAAACGCTAAGACTGCATCAATGCATTCAAATCCACCACCGTCGATATTGTTTTGACTGAGTTTTTCTCGGCTGTAATACTACTACTAAAAACCACTAACTGATCGTTTACCAAAAAAAAACGAAATAAACTGATAGAAAGAAAACAAAAAAACCTCATAGCTGGTGTTCCAACTCACAGCCATCAACAAACCAACCATTGGGTAACCATTGGTCGTCATCGAAGAGTAAGCCTGCCTTTTGCGAGAAAATACGGAAAAAACTAATTTTCTCGAAAATAAGACGAAGCTAGATCTGTCTCTCGGCCCCTTAAACCCCTATACTGCAAATTTTATCAGAACATGATTACAAATATATATAAACAATTTTACATCCCGTGTTTTTTCACGTTTAATGTATATTTTGCTGAAAGTTTGAATAGGGTTCTTTTTAATGTCTAGTCAAGTATATGCTTGCTAATTTTCAAGTCATAGATTCAAGGGGTTCCCATATAAACTTCAAACCCATTGTTTAACCCTTTTGCACCCTTATCTTTATAATTTTTATAGCCTATTGCGTGGCCGAAGATCCTTTGAACGTTTTAGTGAAAGTTGCATATTAATCCATTCGATAGTTTTCCCATGATACCCAGACCAAAACAGACAAATATCCTTTTCGTTGGGCTGTCGCATTAATAAACAGATAGATGGCGCCGCTGTTGCGTAAAGTAAAGACGACTTTATCCAAATATTCTCAAATTTGGCCTGTAAGTCACCGTAACTCAATCAAACTTTTTTATACGTTTAATATGGTTTGTTGGAGTTCAGACGCCGACAAAAATCTGGAGAATGACCTTCTAAATGCGTGGAAATTGGTGAAGTTCTGCATAGGGATTGCAATCCGGATTATTCGAAGTTCGAAAATCGTTACTTGTTATGTTAACAAAATTTTGGTCAATAAACTGTTCCAACTGTGTGCGAGACACGCGAGCAACAATAAGGTACTGCTTTATAAATAAGAAATACAAACCACATTTGGTCGATATCTTTTAAAGTGCTAATTCAAATTCATAATTCAAATTATTTATTTCGGACATATATACAAAGTAACCAAGTATTTAAAATTATTGTTTGTCATGGGTCTAGGGCGAATAATTAAAAGTAATTACTCATCATCATCATATCAGCTGAAAGAAGTCTACTGCTGGACTTAGGCCTCCCCCAAAGAGTGCCACGTCGACCGGTCGTGCGCCACCCGCGCAAAAGTAATTTATAAAATACAGTAATTTTAAATACGTGTACAAAGCGCGAGAGTTAAAAGTGTTATATCTGTAACTATTATATTATGAACGAAGTCAGTTTATAATCTTACTCGCTATATTATAAACTGTGAAAAAATTGTGAACTTCAAGTTCACCATTAAACGCATTTATTTTTCGTTACTTTATAATCTATGAATGTCAAATTGTGAATTGGAGATAAAATTCACATGCCACAGAACGCACCCTGCGCGCTAATTGGTTGAACTAATTATTCCACTTACGTCAGCTCCCATCAGTCAGGGCCCTGTTTAATAAACATTACAATCCTACAAATTTGTATAAAAGTAACATATTTGTAAAGATTTTCTTAGTAAAACTATTAAACACTATCACTATCTTACAAGATTGTTTGTTATCCATGCACATCATACGGCATAAAGTTTTATACCAAAAAGGTGCATTATGAAATCGGCCTTACATACTTTTCTTGTTACTTCTACGATACCGTAACATAGAAGTGTCTATGTTACTCTATGTTACTAAGTGGCAAAATCTACGGCCTTACCCCGCGGCTGACGAGACCGAAGGCTGATTGTTAATATTGTTATGCTCCGATAACGACATCTTCAATTCAAAAATATTCTGTAAGTAGTTTTATTTTAAAAGGTATAGTAAAAAAAACTTTAAAAAACCTTACGAAATGGCTACTAACCCACTTGTACGGAGAGAATAGTCGTCCAAGTCTAAAACTGTCAATGGCGACTCCACTACTTTTTGTTCTGATGTGCTCGGTCCGCTTACATTTACAAAATTATTTTGTTCAGTCAACAACACAGAGATAATCTAAACGTATTAGTTTCTAAGTTTGGCATACAAAAAGTCCGAGTATTTTACTTGAAGATATATTTTTTTAATTACTTTAGCGAGATGTCAACGCAAGCGCAATTTTGGCACACATCCGTCGTCGGCAAGGAATCACAGGCGACTGGAGGCGGAGCCTCGATGAGATAGCATCAATTACTTCCACGCGCAAAAAAAAGAGACGAAAGCCAGTGGCGCCGCTAATGAACATAATGGCATATGCGCATAAGTTCCGAAAGTGTAAAATAAATAATAATAAAAAAACTACGACAGTAAATAAAATGATATTTCCCAGTTTGCTAGATAGATAGCATTACTGTCATTACTGAAAACTTCGAAATATGAATGCTTATAGTTCCGGAATAATTAGCAAAATAAAATAAAAATGGACACTTTTTTGGAATGAAAATCTATCGAGAAAAGTTTTACTAATCGTGTTTTCCTATCCCACTTTGTTAGAATATATGATGAATAATAACATACTAAAATTTCATTCACGTGGATTACTTACTTTGCTTACAATATCGAAAGGAAAACTGACAAAAAATCGAATGCCTCGTCTTAAAAATACGATCAAATTGAGAACCTTTTCAAATGAAGTGCTCCGATAAATATTATTTAAGCTGTAAAAATATCGGAAATTTCTACTGGCGTGTTAAGGGTGAGTATTTTTGTAAGTCACCAAATATAGCTTAATATCATATTTAATTTGACCTTTGCGTGTTGCCGTCTAATAAAACTGAATGTTATTCGACTGTTCATGTTGCCCTCAGGCACAGACAGAGATTACACAAAAAGTCTACTTAACTAAATAATCTATACTATATAAAAATATACATAACTAATCATTAAGTAAAATAAAAGTACGATTTTCAATACATCATCATCCTGCTAGCTTTATTCCCGGTTGTGCCCTAAAGGAGCCGACAAATTGGCATAGACACTAGTTTTACAAAAGCCACTGCCACCTGCCAATCCAGAAGGAAATACGTTTATGTCCGCATAAAAAAAAATACATATAAAAATGTAGAGTAAGCAAATAAACTACTTGAGACAAAAATCTCTCTCCATCTTCATAATAGTGAACTTTCTGTCCTAGAAGGTCTATGTCGCCTCATGGCGAGACAATGATATCATCCCACCGCTTCATCGTTCCCATAAAGGAGCAAGTCTCAGAGACCTGCGCGTCGGATACGTCGTTCCCGAAGTAAGAGAGGAACGGCCATCTTTACTAATTAGTCTTGATTTTGTCTGACAGCGCCGCAGAGTCGATAAACACGCAGAATGGTTATCTACGAAAGTTACAAGAGTTTCTCTTAGAAAATTAGGTCTCCGGGGTTTTTGTATAGTGTTTACACTTTTAAACTAAGTATAAACGATATTTCCTATAAGTACCTCACCTATTAATTCTGTTTATTTACTTCGACGTTACGCACGCGCGTTAGGACAGTCTAACTGTAATTTTTCTGTATAAAAATTTACATGTAGGTAATAATAATAATAATAGATATATAAATAAATACATTTATTCACTCCACCACAAAGCATCATTCTTAAAATAGGGGCGTAGACACTAAATAATGTCATATTTTCTCGAAAAAGGATAAAAAATGTAGTCAAATGGAGAAAATATCAACGCAAAAGGTTAAGTAATCACAAAGTTATAATAATAAATAATAATAGTAAAAATAAATATTAGGGGACAATCTTACACAAATCGACCTAGTCCCAAACTAAGCAAAGCTTGTACTATGAGTACTAGACGACGATAAACATAATTATATAGATAAATAAATACTTACATACATAGAAAACATCCATGACTCAGGAACAAATATTCGTGCTCATCACACAAATAAATGCCCTTACCGGGATTCGAACCCAGGACCTCTTGCTTCGTAGGCAGGATCACTACCAACTAGGCTAAAGCGGTCGTCAAAAGTTAATATAGTTATACGTGTCCAAAGTTTTAAGAAGGGGTATGTTCTGTCGCTTTTTGGCAAAACGCAACTTCATATGAAACGATGACGCTGGAAGAATGTGACGTCACAGAAGACGGCAACGTGCCGCGCGCATCGTGGTCGGCGACGCCGTCGACGCGGCCTGCCGGCAGCATCCTGTAATGTGACGTCACACACCGTTTGCGTTTTCTCTCTCTAACAAGCAATATTAAAACGGTTGTAGCTTCGTAATTCTTTGAGATATCTGAATGGGATTTTCGTCACTAGCATATTTTTTCCACCTATACA
Organism: Epinotia ramella; assembly: GCA_947578815.1. Classification (NCBI taxonomy): domain Eukaryota; kingdom Metazoa; phylum Arthropoda; class Insecta; order Lepidoptera; family Tortricidae; genus Epinotia; species Epinotia ramella. The sequence goes on from OX388216.1 coordinate 23,968,336, forward strand.
TTTTATATAGCTATAGGCTTATACTTTTGCTGATATAGCTGTCGCCGTGGTTACTTCCGCGTGCGATTTGCTCTTTGTAAACACCCTTCCCTGGTGGATTTTTAATAGCATTAAATAAATAAGTTCCTTAATTTCCACTGCCTACTTCTGCAAGACTAAAACTATAAGTTAACTTCATGTCATAAATAAATACCCAATAATAATAGCTTACACAAAAGTAAAGGAGCCTCGTCTGCCAACAAACCACTGTGTGGTTTGGCAGAAGAATATAAATGTATTTAGTTGTAAGCAAGTCCGTGAATAAAGGTTTTTTTTTTTTTTTTTTTTTTTTTTTTTCTTTTTTTTTTTATCTGCATAATATAGATTTTTGTCAAAATCAGTTAAGAAGTTGACGCGTAAAAAGATAACACGCAGGTCTTTCGCATTTCCGCAAATAAAGATTTGCGTGTAATTTTTGTAAGTAGGTACTACAAAAATGTTGCAATAGCTACTGTGTGTACATTTCTGTGGAAGCTTTATTTCCTGTGGACAGTTAATAATCACAGTGTAAGCGCTCAGTTTAAGAGCCCCAGAACAAACAATCATGCGTCGATTAGGTTTTTTATACATAATGCAATGTTCCTGGTTTTTTCTTTATGATCGTGAATAATGTCAAAAACACGACTGCCGACTGTAATCTCACATATTCTATATTACCCGAGATAAAAGCGTAAGTAAGGATTCTAACGATACCCCATATACCTAAATGAATTAAGGCTTCTGGTGTAATAAAAAAACTCAAATACTATAAATGGTCATGTGAAGAGGAGGCCACTAAACTATGTTGGTAACTTGGCTCTACAACTTTCCGTGTCTGGTGGAAGATCCAGGGGCAGACCCAGAACAAGATGGAAGGATGTAGTACTAAGAGACATTAGTGCAAGTTATCCGAACCCGATGTCGAGGACAGAGCAAAGTGGAGAAGTAAGACGAGGAAAAGTGAAAACTGACCCCACCACCATGTGGGATATATAGCTAGGAAGAGAGAGAGAGATATTACTTATATGAACTCTGAAACATTACACTCCTTTTTTGGGGCAGTCGTGTCCAAACACCATAGCACACCAGTGCCAAATTTGAAAGGGTGGCCACAACAGCTAGGTTTACCATACATTGAGTGTTAATTGGAATACCCAAGTCAGTTCGTGCCAAAATTGGACCACTTCTTCATTTAGGGGATCATTAGTGACTTGGCTGACCACTCACTGATTCCGCACCACACTATGCTGCCTACAAAATGCCAGCCGACGCATAAGTGGGAGGAGCCTTGCCTCGTTGCGCCCAGAATGGCGTTCTGAGCATATACGAGCATCAAGCATTTTGAATGTAATGAATTTTGAAGCTGATCGTCTCGTCGACCTTGATGAGAGACGTGAGCCTCGAAAATCGCGCCCACAGCCCAGCTACAATGATACGTACCAAAGCTCGGGTCAGCTTTACTGCGCTTCCTGCGACCGAGTGTTTAAGTGTAAGTTCAGCTTCGCCCGCCATATCAGCATGTGGATCACGTAACGCATTGTAAATAAGTTTGGTAGATCTAAATGTCAATTTTTATATGCAAAAATGACAGTTGAGGTGTCCTAACGCGCGTTGGAAACGTGATTACTCCGCAGGACTCACGCCCGCAACTAGGGTCGCCATCGCCGGCCACGGCGTGGATAGCTATATTATATATATCAGGAATGTTTAACGGTGCCATTAAATGAAGCAGTGAACTTTCGCGAGAACCAAGACGAATCACAACACCCATAACACACGATCACACATGTGTTTTTATAAGAATGTGTCATGTTTAAACATCTTGTTATACAAAAGAAAATGTTTTTTCAATATAAACTGACCATCTGTTATAATATTTTTCATCATACCGTTATTAATGGACGGAGTGTGTATCGAATTGAGTAATATGATTCTAATTCCATTGTAGTTATTTTTAAACCGATAAGTACTGCCTACTGGTTTTTATATTAACTACAATAAGGGCCTGTTTCACAATCTCCAGTTAAAACATATCCGTCAGATAAATGTTGGCTGTCTAGTTAATTTAGTGACCTAAGTTAAAGAACTACGTTAGTGTTCAAAATTGTTTAAAATGCCTTTTAAATATTTAAGATTTTTACACCATAAATTAGTCATTGAAATCCTCTCTTTTGAATTGTTAATATCACAATCAAATATGAACTTCCGCTTGCCGCCATTTCTGTTCACTATAAAATAATCATCATGGCGCTGACTTGGGCAGTTCATCTTTGGTCGTTCGGCAGTGGAAAAGTGAAGATACTTGGCAAATACTCTGTGTAAGTTTAAAGTGAGGTTTGTGACAATATACGAGTAAGTACTTATTTTACTTTGTTTTACTAAATATTCTAACCCTTGCTAAACCAATGTGAGGGAGCCCCGCCAACAATTATAATGGCTATGTATCATTAACTGTCTAATCATGTAATCATAATTGGCGAGGCACCACTCTCATGAGTTTAAACCATACCACCCTGATTACAAAATTGATGGCTGACCCATTTCAATTGAACCTTGTAAGCATTACTTGCCAAACGGACGAACATGTTGTTCAGGCTTATTTAGTAAGAAGGATCGATTGAAAAGGCCTTCAACATTAGTTTGCTCTACTTAAAAAAAACCACTTGTTGGTAACGCACTGTATACTAAACACAAACAAAACACAACAACAACAGCCAAGTGCAGTGATTGAATCGTGAAAGCAGAAGGTTTTACATCCTGCAAGTGGGCATCCTGCATGCGCTGACGTCACGATCGAGTACATCTGGCAAATGTGGGAGCTTTACGATGCACTACATTAATTAGTGCCAATGACTTTGTGAGTTCATTCTCAAGTTCAGGGTATCTTCCTTGACCCCGTCAATGCTTTGCAGTTTGCACGCTGTACTAGGGACGTGAAATTAACTCTTTTTAGAGTCTATTTCACTTCCATGTATGTAAACGTGCAGCTAATGTGTGCACTATACGCAGCGGGCCTATGGGGCCCTTCGGGTCCAATACAACAACGCGTTCCGGGTGCTGGTGGGGCTGCCCCGCTTCTGTAGCGCATCAGGGATGCTTTTATACGACTATGCGCAAGCGATGCACATCCCTGGTGCGCCGGATGCGGGCCAGCCCCAACCCCACCCTGCGTTCTTTAGCGGACAAGCTTGACTGTCCGTATTTGAGGCACTGTTGCGAGATGCATGTCTCTAACAGTCCGTATATATTGTATAATAATAATAATAAATTAAAACTAACATAAGTGTTGTAATGAGGTGTGTGTACATTGTGGATGGCACACACTGACCGTACGTGGGGTTCTATATTTGACTTGCAATCGTCTGCGCACGACGGGCAGTATTTAAAAGTTTATGTCATGTCTGCTAACGTCAGACATGGCCATTCCGGTTGATAGCTTTGTACAAGACGATTTGTCCTAAATCATATTTAATGTTTATACTCCTTGTAAAGTGTGTTTCTCCCTATTAAATTGTTACTGCCATAGCCACTCTGCTTTTATTATAAGGGAACAAATATAATGACCACCAGAAAATACTTTGATACCCTCAAGCTTTCTTACCAAAAAAATGTACTGAACACCAAAAAAAGAATTCTACCATTACAATGGTACTACCAGTTTTAGTAACGACTGCACAATTAAATTGTATTCAAAGATCAAATTTAGTAAATGATTACCAAATTTAGTAACTGAGCACCTAATCTTAGCGAACAAATTAATACAATATTTCTACCTAAATAACCCACTATGATTGCTATAAAATGTATTTAAAGACCAAATTTAGTAAATGATTACCAAATTTAGTAGGTAACTGAGCACCTAATCTTAGCGAAGAAATTATTACAATATGTCTACCTAAATAAGTCACTATGATTGCCATAAAATGTATGCATATTACCAAATAAAGTAGTACTTGCCGCTCAACTCCGTCGCCCCGCCCGCGCCGCGAATTTAGGGAATATGAAGAGGTATCAGGTTAGTAAACATTTTCTAGTAACTTAAATGATTCCTTATTTATAGCGAAAGGTAAAAATAGCTACCAAAACCCGAATCAGCGTACCCCACTTCCACGTGGTCTTGTCTGTCTTACCCCTAGAGTGTATATAAAAGCCCGCGGAGACAGAAGCTTGCGAAGGAGGTCCTGAGCTGAGCGGGTGCACGAGGCCGAGCGGAGCGTAGGTCGAGTGCGCACGTGAAACGAAGGGCCGACGAGGCAAGTTTCTGGCGGGAGCCCGGGCGGAGGGCGGGAGACTGAGTTAGTTTTGGGTTAGCAATGATTAGTTGGGAGACATTTTCTTTAATAGGATAGTAAGATGTTAAAATTTGGTTATCAATTAACATAAAAATGGTGATTAAATCTTGGCCCTCATTAACTATTTTTGGGTTAGCAATGATTAGTTGGGACACATTTTCTTTAATAGGATAGTAAGATGTTACAATTTGGTTTTCATTTAACATAAAAATGGCGGTTAAATTTTGGCTCTCATTAACTATTTTTGGGTTAACAATTATTAGTTTGGAGACAGTTTCTTTAATAGGATGGTAAGATGTTATAATTTGGGTAATTATTTCACATTAAAATGGTGGTAACATTTTGGTGATCATTTACTATTTATGTGTTAGCAATGATTAATTAGGAGACATTTTCTTTAAATAGGATAGTAAGATGTTATTATTTAGGTTATCATTTCACATTAAAATGGTGAAAAAAATTAGGTGCTCGTTACTATTTTTGGTCGTCAAAAGTATTTTTTTTGTGTTCATATTTTACTATATCTGGTGGTCCGTTAAACATATGCCTTATTATCAGAGCTCGGATAGGGTGAGCTGTTTTGAGATTTTGCATTACATGGACATACCTGTCAATGGTATTTGTCCAAAGTGTAATTTAATTAGGTACCTTACTTTGTTGAATTATATCTATACTTAAGTCGATATCAAACGTAAGAAGAAATACGTTGAAAATAGTAAATATAGAAAAACTGATAGTTCTTTTACACAGAAACTTTATAATAAATTAAAAATCGTAGAGAGTACTCTTTTTGCAATGCATTATCATTATAGTTTAATCATAATCAATTAAAGTTTCGTTTTGTTTTAATATTTATTTTCAGGGTGTATCCATATTAATATTAACGCATGACATTAATGACATAAGAATAGCTCACCCTGTCCGAGCTCTGCTTATTATAATAACAGGTTATGGGCCCAGCACGCTTCCACGTTATAAGTAAAAAAAGAAACACTAACATATTTCATCTATGAGTCACACAACGTTACTTGAAATAAATGATATATTTTCTTCTATTCTATTTGCATGAGCGGGCGAAACATTATACAAATTGTTATTGTGTCATTATTGTAGGATTTTTAATTACTACAACGGTGGCAAACAAGCATATGGCCGGATGGTAAGCAACCCCCGTAGTCTATGGACGCTTACGATTCTAGAAGAATGACAAGCGCGTCCAGCATCCTGCGGACTCCCGTGACCTTTGCCAGGTCATCAGTCAACCCTCTGCCGGATCTTCCAGTAGTCGCGTCACGAGTGGTGTTGGTAAGCTAGGCTGTAAATAGTTATGCTTTGCGTTAAGGTTGACTGGAAGACTATGTGTTCCCCTTTTGGACTAAGTGGGTCATTGTCAGATTTAGGTGCGCGTCTTTTCGGTGGACATTGCCAAAGTTAAGGGCTTTAAAGCCTAATTTTTGGTTGAACTCTGAATCCGCATACACGGCGTCGGCTCTTCTATAATTCTATGCGATAAAAACATATTATAAGCCTTTAACTATTGCCCACCGAAAAGACGATTTTTGTTTTACTGACTGACAATGACCCAAGTATAAGTTTTTCTGTTGTGCAATAAAGATTAAACAAATTAAATACATTGGTCAAGAATTTGCACCAATTATAAATTTTAATATAAGAAATGTATGCAATGTACCACAAATAAATCATGGGCACTTAATGTCAAAATGATATTGCCTCTGAGCATGCTGAATCTTCCGATTCGTGGTCGCCATTCGAGAACCTTTCCGCTCGAACGGCCATCGGTGGCGCACATTGTGGCACTCTTTGGGGGAGGCCTAGGTATGTCTTTCGGCTGATATGATATATCTTTGAGATCATTACTTAAAGAGTACGTCTTAATGTCTGTCAATTTAGACTAGTTTGACAAGGCTGACTTCCCACGAGACGGCCTGGCCTATACAATACATAGGTCTCCGTGTGGTGTCGGGTTAATAGCACCGCCCCTTTCCCGTGGGTGACGTATGAGTCAACTATGAGAAAAGGGTTGGAATGTGATGCGGGGGATCGGTTAGCAACTCAACATAGTAACATCACATTTCCTCCATCTTCAAACCTACAATGTGAGAAGTGGCCTTGAAAATATAATTAAAGTCCTCTGCCTACCCCTTCAAAAAAAAGAAAAAGCGGCGTGAATGTATGTATGTATTATACCACCGGAGGATTGTGAACTCCGTCAATTTCTAATCCTACTGGTGAAAAACAGGCATGTGTTTGTGTTTATGTAAAGACAAACAAAGCACAGATGCAGTCAAGTGCAGTTGAATGCTGCAAGTGCGCTGACGTCACGAACGAGAAACATCTGGTGAACGTGAGAGTTTTACGATGCACTCTGATAATTACTGCCAATGACTTTATCGGTTCTGAAGTCTAGGATATCTTCCAGTAGTCGCGTCACGAGTGGTAAGCCAGGCTCTGGGATAAATAGTTCTGCTTTGTGTTAAGGTTGACTTGAAGACTATGTGTTCCACCTTTAGGACTTAGTATACGTTTTTATGTTGTGCAATAAAGATAAAACAAATGAAATACATCGGCCAAGAATTTGTTACAATTTTTTTTTTATATCAGACTTTACTTAATGCAATGTACAGATAAATTATGGGCACCTAATGTCAAAATTACATGAGTTACATTTGAATGATGAAAAATGCTCTTAGTTCGAATTTAAACCATATTGACTGGACATAAAATGCCCATGTGCACACAAGTACAACGTCGAGGACTTGGACGTTCGGTATTTATTTTATTTCATTTATTTATTAGGTAGGTACACTTTACAGAGATCATGCATTATGAGATACAATGGTTTTTTTATGAATAACTTACAGACTAGCATGGCATCCAAGGCAAGTTTATTTAACATCATAAACATAATGATCTAGCTTTACGAGTTAACGACACACATTCCTTTATTTACTTTATTTCTCTACGAATAGGTACAATATATCATCAATATAAATTGTGCACCACAGCATTTCAGCGATTATACAAAAACCCAGTGAGCCATATGACGTCTATCACTTCAACACGTACACAATACTTTCCGCACAAGGCCCTCATTGACACAATCCCAACATTACTGCACGGGGAGAAAATAACATATTTGCGCCTTCGCAAAGCTCTTGTGACGTAACGTGCGTCATTATCTGGAGCTTACTGTGTCGGTAAAAGATGGGATGGGATAAGTAAGAGAAAAGGAAGTGTTAGGTAAAGACTTCTAAATATGCTTTACAACCAACCATTTCATTACAATATCTTTAATTCTATACTAATAGTCATCATCATAATATAATTAGGTCAACCAACTTTGTATTCTGTCCCAGTGAGCCAGGAGACAACGGTGACAGTTTTTTTGAAAAAAAAACCATACTATGATAACTGTGCCTTCGTCATCTTCGAAATTTTACAGTAGTTCGTTCACTTTTAAGGCTATTCGACTGTGGAACTCTCTCCCTCTTGATATAAGACAAGCTAAATCTATCGGTAACTTCAAATCTCTTCTTAAAGAACATTATTTTGTCTCTCCCCTAACCCCGATTGTCTTACTATTATTATTATTGGCTGACTGTTTATGTATTATATTTATATATTTTTATTTGTGTTATTTGTATATATGTATGATTGTGTATGTATGTTTATATATAGAGCTATTTATGTACGTGTATTGATATAATTATTTTGATTTTTGGCTTATTATAATCTCTGCACCACCTACTACATAATCTAGTTTTATCTCTTTCTCCGATACCCAAAGGTTGTCTGGAAGAGATCGCTCTTCAGCGATAAGACCGCCTGTTGTCTACCTCTACCTACATGTTATTGTATTGTTTCTCTTTTTAACTGCTTTGTTTGTGTGAGGTGTGCAATAAAGAGTATTTGTATTGTATTGTATTGTATGAGATAACCCACCATGGAATGGGTTTACTAATATATTATCAAAAACACGTGTTTAGTGGATTGAAGCCCCCCAGTGTGTAAGGTATATGTAAATATGGGCGTAGTTGCCTGAGCCAAATAAATCCTATTAATCCTACTATAATATTATAAATGCGAAAGTTTGGATTTTTGGATGTTCAGATGTTTGGATGTTTAGATGTTTGTAACTCAATCACAGTTAAATTGCTGAACCGATTTAGATGAAATTTAGCTCGAAGATAGTTTATAGCCTGGTTTAAAAAATAGGATATTTTTTATCCCGGGTCCACGCAGACGAAGTCGCGGGTGGAAGCTAGTAAATAAATAAATATGAACGAGATGACGTTCCACTGTGTCGTGGCGCTCTTCGCTAGTGTTTTAGTGTGTGTTGTATGCAAAGACTACAATATACATACTGAGGTCTGAGAGTTGTATGTAACACTACACGCAGAACTAACTTACAGGGCAACATATAGCACTCTATGATAACGCTTCCCAGAAACGAGACGGTAGCTTCAATGGAATTTATTAAGCTGTTTTTAGGTTTTTAAAAATAAATTCCAATTTCCTAGCACTGTTTGAAAGGAACAAGCAATCTGCCCGTCAAATGTGTTTGGCTTTGTGCACTATTTTTCCGACCGCGTTCCTACTTCGGATTTTCCGATTAGAGGCGAAAGTATAGAAAATGAAAATATTATGACGCACCTACGTAGGTGGGCTACTATATAAGGATTTAGGTTCTTGACTTTCCTGTGGACATTGTCAAAGTTAAGGGCTACGAACCCTAACTTTGGGTTCAACTCTTAATCCGCCTAACAACGTTTCCTCTTATTTATTAGTATGCGATAAAGACATGATTTATAAGCACAATAAGCTTTTACCTATAGACATGAAAGACAATTATTTTAAACACTGTGTTTAAGGGCAAATCCACCACAGATGTGCTAAGCTGTGTTTTCATATAATTATATATTTCACGAGGTGTTTGATCGCTTGTGGATGTTCGCCCTTGTTATCCTGCCTTCTACGTACTTGTACATACTCACCCGATAATTCTCATTTTCTCACATCGGGTTACTGAAAAATGAAAATTTTCGACGGGCAACCCGTATAACAAAAAAGTTATGAGAGTTTACAGTATACAAAGTGTTAATAAAATAACGCAAAACCTGAAAACTGTTTCTTCAGAATCGAGAGTAGAATGCGAAAAAACTAAAAAAAAATGTTTTTGACTAGATTTATTTTTTACATTTGTATGGAGCATTGGCCGACTGGGGCGACCTGCTCCATACAAATGTAAAAAATAAATCGCGTCAAAAAATTTATTTTTTATTTTTTTCGCATTCTACTCTCGATTCTGAACAAACAGTTTTCAGGTTTTGCGTTATTTTATTAACACGTTGTATAATATAGGTATAGGTTTGCCTAAAAATAAATTTTAGGCAAGCCAGTGGGAATCGGCTTACCTGTAATACCATACCCTTTTATAAGATTAGAAAAATCATGCGTTAATCTTCATGCGATTTCAATTAAAACCTATTTAAAACGCAAAAAAGTTGTAACTTTATTTGAAAAGCCCTTAATAATCGAAATAACAAAAACAAGGACAGTATATTTCCCTTTAAAATCCTTAATAAACGATGAAACGTAGACGAAAGTGTCCGTTATAATTCTAATTTTATCTGGAATAAGGTATACATATAATATCAAATAATACGTTCACCTACCTATAATTCTGCGTGAAGCCCACAGCTTTTGTTAGGTACTTAGTTGAACATATAGCTAGTCTAGTTATATGAAGTCCGATGAAGATAACATCCCCCGCATTCCTTGCAAGCAAAGCTGCAGAATAATATCTTGGAAACGAGAAAAATGTTGTCGTTGGAATTCATATAAAGAGGTAAGTTTGAGTCTACCACAGGATAGGTTGCGTGTCAAATATCTACACTAATAATGCATTTATTTTGTGGCACGTAGAACTGGTTGTTGGGGCGGAAAGGTTCCCGAGTGGCGTCCACGTCGCGACAGGCGCAGCGTGGGTAGACGCGTCACAAGGTGGACCGATGACCTGGTAAAGGTCGCGGGAGTTCGCTGGATGCGGGTGGCGCAGGACCGGTCATTTGTGGCACTCTTTGGGGGAGGCCTATGTCCAGCAACGGACGTCTTTTGGCTGATATGATGATGATGAATTCTTTTGAAGTGAGTAGTTTTTTTTTAATACGTTGTGTTAGTCGACTGCACTTTAGAATTCCGAAGTTAGATAAACATGTTGGGTAATTTGAAGTCAGTTCACAAAATAAATAATATAAATATAAAAATATAGTTGAACGAGCGAGCAAAGCGAACGAAGTTCTCCGTTTCAGCTCGGATAAAAAATATTTTGTGTGTCCCGCGCCTGTCCGGCTGATCGCCTCTACGGGTCGCATTTCTTAGCCGATTCTCGTTAAATTTTGTGAGCAAGTTCAATAATTATATAGACTTTTTAGTCAAATAGTTTTTGGTTTTTTTTAGGGTTCCGTAGTCAACAAGGAACCCTTATAGTTTCGCCATGTCCGTTCGTTTGTCTGTCTGTCTGTCTGTCCGTCTTCGGCTTAGCTCAGTAACCATTACAACTAGAAAACTGTAATTCAGCATGGGTATATAAATCAATGACGCCGACAAAGCAGTGCAATAAAATCTTAAAAAATATTTTTTTTAGGGTACCTCCCCTACACCTAAAGAGGGGATGATGATGGGAGAGGATTTTTTCTCGTTAAACCCATGATGTGGGGTATCGTTGGATAGCTCGTTCAAAAACCATTTTTGTAATCAGTTATTAGTTTGCGAGATATTGGGCTTTAAAGCCCTAATTTTTGTCCGAGTCATGTCCCCCCCCCCCCCCCTGCCGGCTAAATGGCTACTATTGGGGATTTGAAAAAAAATCGTGATAGTAGTACATACGAGTATAATGAATTTAAAAGGAAAACTGTCACGGACAAGTAGGCATAAGTAGTTACCGAGTAATAGTCGACCAATTTAATTTAATGTGTACTTGGAAAGGCCAATTGTACAAATTCGGCCGACGCAACCTTACCGCACGTCGATGTAACTAAGACAGACAGGCAACTACGGAACCCTTCCCTGCGCGTGGCCCGACACTGTGAAACCGTTCTAACTTGCGTTCTAAACGACAGGTACCTACTTAATTACCCCCCTTGAAGAAGTCACCTGTCGAAAGGAAGAACGTTAAAATAATTATTTTAACTTGAATAAAGTCTTTTTATTATATTCTAGTTAATTGAACCTCTACGAAGAAACCCTAGAATCTCAGTAAGCCTCAGTTCCCTTGTAGCAATTCGGTGCCGCATACATTATGTAGCAACGCCTCACCACACACAGACCTCAGTTTTATGCATTTGGGTTCCGTCATGAAGCTTTGAAAATGGCTACATAATATTTTGAAATTTATAAATTAAGTATTACTTAAACATAGCGATATAAGAAAATACTTTAGGTAGGTATGTCTATTTAAGTTATTTTTCTATAAAACATATCAGAAAACCTTTCTAGCTTTAGTTTTTTTAATCATCTACCTATTATAATTATCCACTGGTCGTTCTTGAATAAAACGAAAAATCGGGTCTCCTAATAACGAATTATCGCTGTAAAACTAAATAACATGCCAAATAGTTAATATCGTCCAAGTTAGTAGCATAATGCACCGATAACAATTACTTCTACCGTGCGCTGCGTGCGTGCATCATTATTTATTATTTATTTATTTATTTATTATTAAGGATCGCCAACAGCGGCAACAACAATTACAAGCAATTAATACAAAAAAAGACATAGGTTTACATTTAATTGCGCCACCAATTACAGGCGAACACAGCATGCATTAAACAAAGCATCGACTATAAAAATAAAAATAAAAGAGACATTACAAGTAAGGGACACAATAGCAGTTAATAATAATATAATTAGAACTAATTTAAGAATAAGAGGGTCTAAAACCATGTTATTATAAAATGTATGTGGTACTGACGAGTAAAGCGTATGAAAGTTGGTATGGAACCGTCGGTGCGCGAGTCAGATTCTCATTCGACCCTTAAGTATGTTCAGTTAATCGCTAAATTTTATAGTGTGTCCAGGAGTGTTATTACTTTGGAGTCGACAGGCTAAATTGTTCGCTTATATCAGAGGAGCAGTGAGCTTTGATCGACGTGGATAAACAAGGATAAAGAGTTCCAAAAATGTAAGTGTAAATACAAACAGATACTGCTTACTGAAATCATAACCCTTCCTTTTACGATATCCACAAAGTTCAGAACCTTGTTACTAAATATAGGAGGGGTAACAATTATTTCCTGAATGCTCCTTAGGTACACGGAACCAAAGCATATTTTCATCCAGTCCTCGTGAGACTACGCTGAGATGTATGTACGGATTTTACGATGTTCATGCCATTATTGTTTCTTCTTTAATAACCTACTTTCTGTGTCTGATGAGAACATTATATAAAACCTGAAATTTCGGCCAAAATTATTACATTCCAAGGATTCTCGACCTTTTTAGACAGCCACGTTATTTTCAGGAAAACAGGACTTACTCGTAGGATTGATAACGAATCCTGGTTTTAAAAACGGATCTACAGATCTAAAAACTATATTCTATACACAGGTGAAATAAATTTTGAAGTCCGATAAAGGGTTCCTGAGATTATAGCCAAACATACAAAATACAAAGCTACAATCTCACAGAACTTTCTTCTGTCAAAGTTCAAAAGTTCAAAAAAAAAAAAAAAATCTTTAACACCAGCCCTGCCAACTTGTTGAATATTTCCATCGTCACGTCATCTATTTCCGAGTTGACCGCCATTTTGAAGGGTGCCCTGCCCGTAGCCTTCACCTCTTATCAGCTTGTGTTTATATTGTATATTTAACGGCACTAGAGTGGCATGTGAAATGGGAATGAAATGTGATTTGCTGTCGCTTTTGTTAGGCCTGATGAGTTTTTAAACGAGGTGGTTTAGTATGTTGATATACATTTTTTAAGACATTTTGACAGGGACGTGAATAAACTTCAAGGTGTTCCTTAATTTAAATATTTACTAGCCATATAACCCGACGGGAGTGTGGTCGGGTGGTTATTACCTTACCCGACGTTACTTCTATGAGACTATTTTCTTATTATGAGGTTCAAATGTGTTGTTGCCTTGAGTAGATGGAGATAAAGAGATGAGGATCAGGATGGAAGGGTTGTCCTAAAGTAGCTGCAACCGTTCTCATGGTTCATGCTTTTAAAAATCGCTTCGGTACGTAATACCCACGACATAGCCCGGAGTACACTTTTCGCGACGAAACTATCCTATGTTCTTCCCCGGGACTCAAACTATCTGTATACCAAATTTCATCTAAACTGGTTCAAGCGTTAGGCGTGAAGAGGTAACAGACAGACAGACAGAAAGTTACCCACTTTTGAATTTATAATATTACTAGCTTCTGCCCGCGACTCCGTCCGCGTGGAACTCGTTTATATCGCAGCACCATACAAACTTTCACCCCCCCAATTTCACCCCCTTAAGGGATGATTTCCGGAATAAAAACTATGCTAAGTCCTTCCCCGGGACTCAAACTATCTCTATACCAAAATTCATCTAAATCGGTTCAGCGGTTTAAGGTTGAAGAGGTAACAGACAGACAGACACACTTTCGCATTTATAATATTAGTATAGTATGGATATGGATAGTATGGATTAAGTAATGATAATAATAATATTAAGTACCTATATGGATGTTTAAAATATTCAGGTGTTTTATGAATGTTTGAATACAGTGTATTTATTACAGAAAACTCAGTAACTAAAATGTTATCTGTTGAATATAAAAGTTTTGGGGTCAGTAAATGTGCCCTGCCACACTCTTTGTAACATTTTGTTACCACTCTCCCGCCAGGTTAAGCCGGGTTTATACTAATCTAACGCGTTGCGACAGAATGGTATTGGTATCGTACATTTAGTACACAGAGGTTGTCTGGAAGGGTAATTTAGAACTATTACAGCCCTCGATGTTCAAAGTATGATTACCAAACTTTCAATTTAGACTATTGTAATAGTTCTAAAACGTTCAGTTCCGGAGATATCATCAAGAGACGCATTTGCCCCGGTTGACCTTACGGCACACTTCAAACTAGGCTGAGCCTGTATCTTAGACGTCTGCGAGAGCGATTATTAATTTATCCAGATTTAGTTATGCGAAGGCAGGTTTGCGTCTTCCTGTTCACATAGCCAAATTACATAACTTATAGGTTATATACCTATAGCCTAGTATTTGGTAGGAACGCACAGGGGCTGCTCTTTACTTAAGCTACGTGAGAACGTCACGTCGCTCGCAATCGTGCCCTATCTCCTCTACTCCTCTACTCGTTATACTATAAACTTGCCCCGAAGTTTCTTTCATAAGCATCACGGCCGCCCATACAAGACAAATGGATTAGCCGCGCGCCAAATCTAGTCCACTGAATGTCAAAACTGTTGAGTTTAAAGGTGAAACACTTGAGGTATCACTTATATTGAGCATTCAAGTGAATGTTACATTACACGTTAAAGCTCACAACAAAAATCACGACCGTTTTAACGGGCTTTCTAGCTAGCATTCTTGCGAAACGGCAGTAAATTCACTTCTAGCTTTTTGACGAGCCGAGCACTTTTGTTGTTTTTTCCTCAGCCGTCTCTCTTCGCCCACACCTCCCACAGCATTTACTCTCCGCGTTACAATGATCGTAAAAATGTTCGTAGCGATTTTTGGCTCTATGCTTGGCTCTGTTCATTGTTCAGTTCGACATTAAAAACGGCGTAGGCTCCATATTCTGTTACATGTCAATCTCAAGTCCATTAGCACCTTTAACACATTCACTGTCAACAAAGTCGAAGTCGAATGTGTTAAAGGCTTTAACAGATTCACTGTCAACAAAGTCGAAGTCGAATGTGTTAAAGGCTTTAACAAATTCACTATCAACAAAGTCGAAGTCGAATGTGTTAAAGACTTTAACACATTCACTATCAACAAAGTCGAAGTTGAATGTGTTAAAGGCTTTAACACATTCACTACTAACAAAGTCGAAGTCGAATGTGTTAAAGGCTTTAACACATTCACTGTCAACAAAGTCGAAGTCGAATGTGTTAAAGACTTTAACACATTCACTGTCATCAATCGCTACGCGCTACAATCATAAATTCAAAAAATTCAAAATATTTATTCAGCAAATAGGCCATGATGGCAATTTTACAAGTCTAAATGTCTATCTATATACTCAAAATAGTATGAGTACATTATTCATAATAGAATTAACTACATCAGGGTTTACATGTCAAATACAATACGAGAAAAAAAATACAATCCTATTTCTTAGAGATGTATAAGGTCTCCAAGTGTCAAAATTAAAAGATTTATATTTAAATCTCATAGGTACCCACAGAGATGCATAAGGTATCTATGTGTCAAAAACTAAGTAATCAAATAATACAATCAAGTGAAGACAGAGTCAAATCTCTCATATCAATTCCGCAGAACAGTGGAATGACGTTAGGCCGCTTGTAGACGTCCGTTGTTTTCACCGGACAATGTACCGTTTTTTCGCCGGACTTGCAGTGTTGAATGGCTTATGTCGCCGGACAAGTGTCCGGTGCATGTATACACATTCATTATAAGCCATACAACACCGCAAGTCCGGAAAAAAAAACGGTCCGTTGTCCGGTGAAAACAGCGGACGTCTACAAGCGGCCTTATGCTTGTCGTCCTTGCAAACATGAACTGACCGGACTCCACAAACAGCACCCGTTCACGAGTATGACGCGTATCTCAGCCATCGCCTCCCTCTACCATATGTTAGGGAAGGTGGCGACCCGATCAACGACGCCGCCGTAAGCAAACACCTTTAGGCGAGCATGACATATTCAAGTTGCAGGACATACACACAGACTAAATTAACAATCTTAAGATCACCTTCTAAAATGAGAAACCTCAATATGTGCTCAGATGTTACATGAAAGGACTATTACTATATCTTATACAAATTAACTGGCCAACTTAAACTTGTATTCATAAACACACTACATATAGTAGTGGAGTTGGGCGGCTGTGTGCTGTGAATGTTTAAGATTTTGCGAAGTGATGGATGTTAGGCAATCGAGTGTTTGTACGTGATTCATGTTGTTTCAAATTATGTGTTAGTTAATTTAGTTTCATAGCGTATTGGTTCAACTGTAATGCTATGTAAATATTATTTGAATAAATAAATAAATAAATAAATAAATATAAATTAGTAACAGTATAAGGGCACTTTTACAAATCAAAATTTATATGTTGAACTCTAATCGTAATGAAATAGTCGTGGGATTCCCCGTATGTAGCGGAAAGTGCTCTCGACGTAGACGCCCGCTAGGCGGGTTCCTAGCAGTGAATTTGTTAAGATCGTTACCGCTGAATATCCAAACGTTTGGAAAGGCATCGCGTCGCGCCGTCGTTCCATACAATTTTACGATCCTGAAAGTCAAAATTCAACGTTGGAATAATATTATGTCCATCCATTAGGATTTGATGCATCTTATCGCAGAGACAAACAGAGCGACGCGACGCTCAAGTTGTATGCCCAGCTTGACTTTGTAAGTTTGTGTGTGGGGTACCTAATCTCCGAAGTAGATCTAAATGTCAGTTTTTTATGGGAATATGACAGTTGAGTTGTTCTAACGTACGTTTGAAAAGTTACGTGATCCTCCCCGATAAAAAAACACCTACCCATTTAAAGAATGGACTTGTTTTAATTTCGTCCTGGTTACCATGGTAACTTCTAAAATGCGAACGGATCATGGCTAAACCAAGTTTCCCTATAAACTTGGATAACACCTCTTTGGAAGGCTTATTGCGTAATTTGAATTCTTAACGAGCTCGTTGACTGGAGTAAATCCCTGATCGCGTGTTAAGTGCGCCGGTTTGTTCGCGCTGTGGTTTATTGCCGGGGAAGTTAACCTTGAGGTTAATTTCTTAATTTTACTGTAGTCAAAACGAAATTGATAAATGTATTATTAATCATTCATAAACACGAACCATTCAAATCTGGTAGGTTTTAGATAAATATTGAATGCAAGAGAGTGAACAACGGAATGTAATATTTTTTTAATCTAGTTTAAGGTAGAATTAGTAGTACCCAGGTAGTACCTGCAACCTAGATGTAACCTAGTTATGAGCTTCTTTGCTGTGCCCTTACAGGGTCCATTTTATTACTTGTAATATTATGTGTGCAATAAATGCTTTGAGTTTGAGTTTTAAAAGACTGTCAGTGATTGACCCTATATAGTCTCACCTAGCGATATGTATATTATATCTCAGCAGTTCGCATTTAAGAAAGACGAAGCAAGCCGCTTCGTGCGAATAAATGGTAAGTTGACAACATAAGAATTCATTGGCTCCACACACCTCGGTACGGTACAGTCGTTCGGTGATGGAACGGGTAAAGGTGGAATTAAGTTGTGCAGTTCCTGCGCAAACTCTCCAAATTGTATCCGATAAAACACCGATAGGCAACCTACTCCCTGTCGGTGTTCCAGACTCTGTAGTTTTGACTTAATGGCGGGGTCGTTATGAAAGAGTCTGTGAGCTCGGCGCACAACTAAATCCAATAATCTCACTTATTTTCAAAGCAGTCCAACTGGGGAAGTGCCTTACAAAAGTTTCCAACCATATTCTAACTGTATGTGGCGTGTTCCACCACGGTTATCATAAGATGGCGCGCGAGCTGTCTCGCGGCGAGATAGACTATTAGTCTCTTTCAAATTAGAACACTTAGAGAAAGACGGATAGTCTATCTCGTCGCAACACACCACGTGCCGTCTTGTCGTAACCGTGCTGTAGGTACAAAAAATAAAAAAACCGGCCAAGAGCGTGTCGGGCCACGCTCAGTGTGTTTTATTTTACCACTTTGTCGGCGTGATTGATATACATATTAATACCAAATTTCAGCTTTCTAGTGATAACGGTTACTGAGATTATCCGCGGACGGACGGACAGACAAAGCGAAACTATAAGGGTTCCTAGTCGACTACGGAACCCTAAAAACAATAGATACACTATCAGTGACCCTCACGCTAGGTCTATCCTCGTGAGGACCTAAAGAAAACAGTAAGGGTAACAAGAAGATGCGTGTACGGATAACATAAAGGGTTAAACTTTACCTCTAAACAAAAAGTATAATAAAAACAAAAGACCGCTACTGGCATTAATCTATTATTGTGTGTGTGTTATATTGAAATGAATTGGTGCGAATATTGAGGAAACCGTGGGGCAAAAGGAGTTCTTGCCGTGCCTTGAGGTGGTTAGGTACATAAAGGTCGCGCTGTGTAGAGTCAGCAATTTGTTTGCTAAACACACCCAATCATCAAATCAATAAAGCTTCGCCAACGATTATTTGACTCATTTAGGGGCCTAAGATGGTTGCTACTTTATCGTTAATCGCT
This sequence comes from Epinotia ramella, assembly GCA_947578815.1. Lineage (NCBI taxonomy): Eukaryota > Metazoa > Arthropoda > Insecta > Lepidoptera > Tortricidae > Epinotia > Epinotia ramella. The sequence continues at coordinate 23,987,104 of OX388216.1, forward strand.
GTGGATAAAGCTACCCGTCATCTTGGCTGTTATTCGGAACGCGCAAATGCGCCTAACCTCACCCGTCTCGCGTAACGAAACTGGACTTCTGTTCTGACTACGCTTAGTAACGGTAAGGTAAGGTTAAAACAAGTTACAAAATAGCGGGGTTTCTGAGTAGTATGCGAGTGAGAGACTGCGCTGTCTTATCCACAACAACCTTAGGCCCGGCCCGCTCGGGTATGAGTAAGGTGTACAAAAAAGTGGAAGGAAACCCTGTTCGTGATGGAGTCGAGTAAAATATGCACTTCACGCGCCCACACATCGTTACCGGTAAGCTTCCAGCGTGGGCGTTTCAGTGAAGCAGCAATGTAAACGTAACAAGTCTGTATTGACGTCCACGTGATCACTACTAACAATGTTTTCGCGACATGTACTTGTCACGAAAATTAGAGAGAAATCCAAAGTGACAGGTGAACGTCCTAATAGTCTTCGACGTTGTACTAGTGTATGACATGAGCACTTTATGTCAAAGCAATATGGGTTATATTTATTCATTTATCTAATCATTATTGCACACATAAAAGGTACAATTGGCGGACTTTATGCCTTAAGGCATTCTCTACCAGTCAACCATTGGGCTAAACAGGAATTTTAGTGGTGCAGGATCCTAAATACTGAGACTCGAATGGAAACACAAATTAATTAAGTACATTAATATACATACATACATATATAATGCATAATGCATAATATAATATAAACGGAGCCCGTAATTTTCATGCCGATGAAATCAATTTGACGTCACGCTGCATAAAGGATGATCCCAAATAGTTTTATTGTAATTATTAATCATTAGTCGTCAATCATTTTAATCATGTACAAATTACTTCAAAAGTGATCTATTCACTCGTGGAACAATTAATAGGTACTATCGAACCAACAGAATCATGACCCAGAAGAACGTACGAAGTACGATCATATGACGTTAATATGTCACTTAATTGCAACAAGCTTCCATGGTGGATGGTGGATCAGGATTCAATTTTGTCAATAGTACCTACTTGATACGTGAAACGTAAATTAAACTATTTGTTTTGTTTTTATACATACATTTTATTAAACGGTATTGTTACCACATTTCAATAATTACGTAGAAAACTGGATTCCTTCAAGTAGGTACCTATTAATTATTCCACGTGTGAATGGATTAATTTTGAAGTAATTTGTTCATGATTTAAATGATTGACGACTAATGATTAATTATTACAATAAAACTATTTGATCCTATATGCAGCGTGACGTCAAATTGATGTCATCGGCATGAAAATAACGGGCTCTGAATATAAACTTACTTATACATACTTAAATACGTACAATTATACAGGGAGGAACATTTCCTTGGACTAAGCTGAAAGGACAGTGTTATATAAGTGACTTACAAACGATCTATTATAAATGTTAAGCTGGATTTAAAAGAAAACATAAAAATCGAAATATTTTATCTTAGTGACAACCCTAATACTATACATAGTTATTATTTTCATTTGAAATTGACACATGTCACAAGTCACAAGAAAAGTTCACATCCGATGTTCACGTCATTGAATCTGCTGGATAGGGTTGAAACATACAGTTTTTTTCACCAAAGTTTAACAAATTGTATCTCGGTAACCGTTAGAAATATTAATATGGTTACTAGGTGAGAAGTAAAGCACTAAACCTGATCTATATCCCATTTGCTTAAAAGTCCATCGATCTGTTCCACCCAGTATATGTACCCGAACAAAGTCAAATCATCAATCTTTAATAGTTAAAAAGAGATGCTTACGCAACTTAACCAATATTAAGAGGATTTTTCTTAGTGCATTTACTTTACATTGTGTTACCTTATTAATACCTTTGGTTTTCCGCCCTAGGCCCCAACTTACCAAACAGGATGGACTTTTGAGATTAAACCTTAAAATGGTAGGCATTCATCAAAAATAAAACTCTACTTTTCATTGTTTGCTTGTGGCCAGTTAGTAAGTAATTGAGTGGACATACCAGAGTAGAAATTTGATTGTTATCATTTCGTACAAACTTTTTTTTGTTACACCAATACAGTGCCAGACAAGCAAGCGGCCTGCCTGCTGGTAATAAGCCGACCTAGCCTATGAACGCTAGCGCCTTCCCTTTATTTTGAGGATTCGTTGTGCTGACAGCTACGATGAGATGACCGTCCCTGCCACCAGCAGGTCAATCACGTACCGCATTCTACGTACGATAGGTAGATCTAAATGTCATTTTTAGGGTTCCGTAGACAACAAGGAACCCTTATAGTTTCGCCATGTCCGTCCGTCTGTCCGTCTGTCTGTCTGTATGTCCGTCCGTTAGCTCAGTAACCATTACTACTAGAAATCTGTAATTCGGCATGGGCATATAAATCAATCACGCCGACAAAACAGTAAGTACAATAAAATTTTGAAAAAAAATAGTAACCTAAAGCGATGATGTAATTTTTTTTTCTCGTTAAACCCATAGTGGGAGGTATCGCTGCATAGCTCGTTCAAAAGTATTATGGGTTTCTTAAAACCATTTTTCAAATCAGTGATTCGTTTGCGAGATATTGGGCTTTAAGGCCCTAATTTTTGTTCGAGTCATGTGTTCCCCCTCCCTGCCGGTTAAATGGCTACTACTGGGGATGTGAAAAAATCTTGGTAGTAGTACATATAATAAATTTAAGGGGAAAACTATCACGGACAAGAAGGCATAAGTATTTACCGAGTAATAGTCGACGAACTTAATGTGTACTCGGAAAAGCCAATTGTACAAATTCGGCCGACGCAACCGCACCGCACGTCGATGTAACTAAGACAAGCAACTACGGAATCCTAGAATGCGCGTGACCCGACACGCACTTGGCCGGTTCTTTTTATAAGAAAAAATGACAGTTGTATCTACGTAACGCGCGTTAAAAACGTTACGTGATTACTCCTCAGGAACAATTCACATTCGAGATCATAAACACAGTAATTAATTAAATATTTTTTTTTTGAAAATAATTTAAATAGATAAATAATAGATAGATGTATATATTTGCGGACATTCGTACACAAGTCGATCTAGTCCCAAACAAAGCAAAGGGTGGAAATGTATCGTTACAGTTGTTATTTACTGTAATGATGCAAGGCAATGACTCGAGTAGCTAAGTATTTACTAAATAACTACTACTTAGAAAAGTTGAAAAACCCCCGTTACACATTTTTATTTCAAAGTCCAATATCTCAAAAACGACTGAACAGATTTTCATGAAACATGGCTAATAACACTCGGGATAAAATTATCTATGACACAAAAAAAACCGCATTCAAATCGGTCCATCGGTTTTGGAGCTACGATACCACAGACAGATACACAGACACACAGATACACAGACACGTTAAACTTATAACACCCCTCTCTTTGCGTCGGGGGTTAACAATATACCTACATAACAAGGAGATTCGTCGGAACTGGATAAAATTAGTTGAAAGAGCTCCTGATTCTATCACAGTTACGTAAAGTAAAGGACACTGTAGGAAGTTGTGCGAATTCTGTGTATAAATCACCCTATATACGTCCCACTGCTGGGCAGAGGCCTCGGTCCTAGACTTCACGCCGTATTTGCCCAGTCCGGGTTGGGGACTAATAAATGATGACGTAAAACCTCGCGAAGTCGGTAAATTGTATCCAACTCTGAGCAAAAATAAAAATCGGCTCTATTATGGATACGAAGCACGGAACAAAAATAGTCCTCCCGTATTGAAATTGACGGAGCGTATAACAGCGGTGCCTGGTTGAATGGGCGCTCCGCACGGCTTCAATAAGAGGACGGGTGAATGCAGCGGTGCCAACATTCTAATACGATATTTGACGTGTGAGGTGTGAGTAATGCTATTTATATTAGACTAGCTTCTGCCCACGACTCCGTCCGCGTGGAACTCATTTATATCGTAGCTCCATACAAACCTTCGCCCCCCACTTCAACCCCTTGGGGGATGATTTCCGGGATAAAAACTATCCTATGTGCTTCCCTTGAACTCAAACTATCTCTATACCAATTTTCAGCGGTTTAGGCTTGAAGAGGTAACAGACAGACAGACAGACAGACAGACAGACACACTTTCGCATTTATAATATAATTATGGAAGTATGGACTAGCAGCCCGCGCGGGTTCGCTCACGTATTGAAAAGAACGCAGGGAAACCCACGGTGTTAAATATAGCCTTTATTCATATTGGGCTAAGTTCTATAAGTGAGAACCTGTAATTAGCTCTGTAATTCTATGGTATTGTATAGATATATTTCAGGCTGCTGACTCTCCATGCATGTATAAATGAATAAAATAAAAAAAATCCATATAGAAAGTTCACTCCACGCACGTGAAAGACACACACAAGTGACATATGGCACTGAAACGTGGTCGCTTACTATGGGCCCCATAAGAAGGCTCAAAGTCACCCAAAGGGCTATGGAGAGGGCTATGTTGGGAGTTTATCTGCGTGATCGCATCAGAAATGAGGCTATCCGCAGAAGAACCAAGGTAACCGATATAGCCTTCCGAATCGCTAAACTTAAGTGGCAGTGGGCGGGGCACATAGCACGTAGAACCGATGGCCGTTGGGGCGGAAAGGTTCTCGAGTGGCGACCACTTAACGTAAGGCGCGGCGTGGGTGGCCCCCCGCAAGGTGGACTGATGACCTGGTAAAGGTTGCTGGAGTCCGCTGGATGCGGGTGGCGCAGGACCGGTCACTTTGGCACTCTTTGGGGGAGGCCTATGTCCAGCAGTGGACGTCTTTCGGCTGATATGATGATGATGATGATGAGGTGAAATAATTTTTGAAATCGCATAAGCGGTTCCGGATATTACCTAAAACAAACAAACTTACTGCTGCTACTAGCTCTGTAGTAGTGTTGTGTTCCTGGAGGTGAGCAAGGTCGCCAGAGCTCCCGAGGATGCGTTGTGTTGAGAGCGAGGGAATGTGTTCCTTCAGCTCTCAACACAGCGAATCCTCAAACATATCAAGGGTCGGCAACGCCCATGTTACTCCTTTGGAGTTGCATGCGTCTATAGGCTGCGGTGTCCGCTTACCATCAGGCGGGCCTTACGCTTGTTTGCCACCATCTTTGTATTTAAAAAAAAAAACTTACAAAACTACAACCTCACAGACTTTTCCTCATTATAATATTAGTGCAGACTAGCTGCCTGCGCGGCTTTGCCTGCGCATTACTGAGAACCTAGAAAAAACCGTTCTATCAACGTGACACACAGACATAAACGCCAAGATGGTGCAATCATTTTTCTAGAACGTTTGTCTCGGTCTTGCGCTGACTTTTTTGTACTAGGCTCAAAGAGAAGACAAAGCCATTGTCTTTCATTGTTAAGTGCAACCGCTAATAAAATGTTAACGTTGTATAAGTAGGCTTCAACTACTAATAAAAAGTTCATAACGTTCGTTTTAATTTAAACGTTGCTTCGTTAACAATAGACTCAAAATTCGAGTAAAATAATTATTAAATAAGGCCTTTTCATTTCGAAGCGTTTGTAGCATGTGACTAATCAATGGTATGGTTGTACAGATCGGTATTAAGATAAGATCCGCACTACACTAGTCTCTTTATGAGGAACAGGGTAATAAAAATGTAGCTACGGTAGCCTAGTGGTTCAGGCATGCGGCTGTTAAGCGGCGGTCGTGGGTTCGAATCCTCTTACCAATGAGTTTTTCGGAACTTATACACGGAATACTTATGGTTAGCTTTTCAGTGAAGGAAAACATATCGTGAGGAAACCGGTCTAATCCCAATAAGGTCTAATTTTCCCTCTGGGTTGGAAGGTCAGATGGCAGTCGCTTTCGTAAAACTAGTGCCTGTGCCAAATCTTGGGATTAGGTGTCGGACCCTGGGCTCCTTTAGGGCACAACCGGGAATGACGCTAGGCGGATGATGATGAGAATAATAAAAAAGTAATAAAAAGACTATTATAAGAAGCTTGTTTACTTGGAAATGATATAAGAGGTTAGCTCGTCGCGACCTTGCTGTCTAAAGTAAATAATCGAAGTGATAAAATTATGCACGCGTCGTGTAAGACGTCGATAAACATTACTTTAAAATGTATAAGTATATGATAAATACTTAAGAACAAGTTATTCTTAAGTGAGTTTTAGTTCATTTGACTTGAAGAGTTCTTAATTCTTACTAGCATTTTGCATCTAATTTTGCGTTGCTTTTGAGTTGATGAGTTCTATAATATTTACTACCATTTCGGATGCAAGTTTCTGAATTTCGTTGAAACGGCGTTGATTATCTTGATTTGGTGACTAACTTCAATTATTTAATTTAGTGGTATTTAGCATAAGACGTTCGATTCCACGTACAAACGACTAACGTAGTTTGGTTTCAAATGAGCTGTTATAAAATTTGGTAGATGAAGGTGGTGGGGCGAGAAGATGGTTTTGGGAAGATCTGATGGAAGTCAGACGATTAAACGCTCTTTGAGATATGGAGGAGTAGAGGCAACAAAAAATATACTGTAGAGTAACGCAAGAATGTGAGAATCACGGCGGAGACGAATTGGAAGCCACTTGAGCTGAGAACGAAAGGAGGAGACGTGGTCGTACTTGCGCAAACCAAATATGAACCTGAGAGACAGATTTTGAAGGCGCTCAAGTTTGCTAAGCTGGTCCTCAGTAAGGTCCAGATATCAAACATCAGCATAATCTAGAATGGGAAGAAGGAGAGATTGAGCTAGCGCAATTTTAGTGGTGAGTGGCAAAAAGTTACGAAGTCGACGAAGAGAACCGATCGAAGCAAACATCCTCCTGCTGACCTCGCTCACCTGAGGTACCCAAGATAATGTGCGATCCATTATGATACCTAGGTTCCTTACCTGGTGCGAATATGAAATTTGAACACCATTGAACATTACGGCTGGTATGTATGTTAACAAAATCAACCCTAGGAATGAGCTTCGGACTGCCTACGATTATGACCTGGGTTTTAGCAGGGTTTTACCTTAAGGTGAGGCCTCTTGAGGAGATTATCACAAAGGTTTAAAATGGGGCTTCGAATTTCCTACTTTATTAAGCGAAAACTACATAAAATGTGACAGTTTTTTCTTTAAATGATATTTGAAGATATTTGCTACAATTAAATGAGGCCCAAAACACGATTTGATTCATTTGCCTCGATAGATTAGGAAGGCAAAGTTAGCTCTGATTTTGCTTTTTTGGTAGCCCGAGTAGACTAAAAACCTGAACCATTTTTTTGCTATTCAATTTACAGTATTTATTTTTGTATCCTTTTGTTCCTTATCATATGTGTGACAAGCAAGTGGGCTCCTTTTATTTTTAATATACATAAATCAGTAAAATTAAGCACATAAATACAAAATCACGCACAAATCGGACACGTATAAGTCACTCAAAAAATCAGTCAAAAAATCGCGACAGACGTCCTTCCAGTACGAGGCCTTATGGCCATCTGCCTACTAAAATTGAAAGGTTTTAGTAGGCAGATGGCCATAAGGCCTCGTACTGGAAGGACGTCTGTCGCGATTTTTTCGTTTTGACAATTGTATAATTCGTTAATTTAATACCAGCAATCTAAAAATAATACGTTTTTAGGGAAAATTCATAGGGTGTTATGTGGATAGTTAAACGTTCAAAATAGATTTTCTCTCATTTGTGCTACTATAAAACCCAATATTACATTCAAAACCCTACCATTACAACCCGATTTTTCATATTTTTCCTCTTAGAGCCCGTTAATAAGTATGTGGAATATTTTTTTATCACACAGGGCACATTGTCTTATACGGTGTTCGTGGGTGTACGTGTGTGTATTTGTCATAACATCTGACATATAGGTAGGTTTGACATTTGTCATTTATGTTGTCTTAGACACTATTGATGTTGAATAAATAAAATAATACTCGTATAACTATAAGGAACACACACAGGAACGTAGAAGGTCGTTCGCAAAGTTATGAAAAGCTTCCGTAGACACGACCATCAGCGATGATGAACACGACTCGGAATTTTTTTTTATTTTTTATAAAGGATATAAATTAGTGGCTCTGTGAGATGACGTAAGATTGTCTTTTTAGGGTTCCGTACCCAAAGGGTAAAAACGGGACCCTATTACTAAGACTTCGCTGTCCGTCTGTCTGTCTGTCACCAGGCTGTATCTGAAGAACTGCGATAGTACAGTTGAAATTTTCAGAGATTATGTTTTTCTGTTGCCGCTATAACAACAAATACTAAAAACAAAATAAAATAAATATTTAAGGGGGGCTCCCATACAACAAACGTTTTTTTTTTGTTTTCAGGCTGTATGTCAAGAACCGCGTTAGCTAGACATTTGAAATTTTCACAAATTATGTATTTCTGTTGCCGCTATAACAACAAATACTAAAAACAAAATAAATTAAATATTTAAGGGGCCTCCCATTCCCATACAACAAACTTTTTTTTTTACTGATTTATAGATAATGGCACGGAACCCTTCGTGCGCGAGTCCGACTCGTACTTGGCCGGTTTTTTTCATTTTTCTTATACAAATTTAGAAAAACTGAACTGACAAAATTTTCTGCATAATTATTGAGCTAGCTCACACAATCTTTAAAGCTGAAACAGAGAAGTTCGTTATCTTCGCTCGCTCAACTATGATTTCGAGCTCCAGCTCTCAACTATTTCATTCTCATGGCTTTACTCAGCAGGTGGCAACTTTATTGACGAGTGGCTAAATAGGGGCCAGAAATAGATGAAACCCGTTTGTCGGAATTTAGCGAAACAAACTTAAACGCGCCTCCAATATGCGTACGCATTAACAAAATACTATTACTAAAGATAAATTTTAAATAAACCAGTTCTATTCTTCTACGTCGCATCCTCATGACGACTGAGGGTCGTAGTCACGTCCTCGCTTTGCGCACTGTTTTCCGGACCGATCGGTTTTCGGCCATCCGGATAGACGTCTGCAAGTTTCCTTTGCAGATGTCCTTCACTGGTCTTCCACGGCTCCTTTCTCCTTCCACGTGTCCCACAACGATGAGCTTTTGCACATGCTGAGCTGGGCCATTTCGTGGCAAAGAAAAATGTGCTTTTTATTTTATTTCTTTTATTATCTGTGTTGTGTTTGTCACGATTTGATTAGATTTTTTGAAGTTTTCCAGGATATCCGGTTTTCGCCTGGCAACGTGTCCGAAGTACTGGAGCAGTTGTTGCATGCATATAGTGGATAGGCGAAACTTAATTTTAAATTATTTAAATCACTTATAGTACGACATGTTATTCGGAATAAAATCTTTACGAAGTATCTAAGTATAACATTTTTTTTGCTATAGATTAACTTTGAAGAAGAAATACTGGTTGACGCACACTCCATCCAAAAGCTGAATTTAGTTAATGTTCTTAGATTAACGATTGATTTACTCTAAGTTCTGATATGTATCTGGACAAAGAGTAGTGAATAGTAGAGGCGACTCTAGTTGAACCAGGGAGCGAAGCGAACGAAATTCTCTACTTCACCTTGGGTCTTCTTTCGTATGTCTGTTTGTCGAGGTGTTTTACAGGTCGCATTTCTCAACTAAGTCTCGTGAAATATTGTGAGCACGTTTAATAATTTTGTATATCTTTTTGTAAATTCAGATGTTAGAAATTAAAAAAATATCTATACCTACAGCCACGAGTTATTTAAAGACAAAACAAACACAAATCTGTTCAAATTGAATGTTATTAAAGTAATATAGGTACTTAAAGCAAATATAAGGGATTTCATGCCCTTGTGACTAAAAGGATATGATAAAAAATATCGATTCCGATAAACGTGTGACTCAAGTGACCGCCTAAAAACGGCGCAAAACTCCCAGAAATAGATGGAACCAGTTTATCGGAATGTAAGGTCTGTGGCGCACGAGCACTCGAGCAGTCAGTGGTCGCTGGCGTTGTAGGGCAATAGTGCGCGCGCACTGCGGAGCAACTGGTTTTTGGACATAGATTAGCGAGTAGCGCGTGGGTAGAGCGACTCTACTTATTTGGCGCTGTTTCTGAATTTAATTATAAAAGGTTAAAGACGTTATTTCTTACTATTTTTTTTGATAATATATTGTAAGTCTAGACTGTACTGAGATAGTCTGGTTGAAATACTGTTTTAGCTAATATATTTACTGTGACCATAGTGCTACGTGCAAAAAATAAGGTAATAGCGGTCACTATCGCGATTTTCCTTCCGACGTCGTACCTAATTTGTTATCGATAACTGTCCTTTGGAAGGTATTGTAATTCGATGTCATATTTCGTTATGCGAGTTCTCCACAAATGAAAAAAAAAATATGGTGAGCTAGGTCACACCGAAATGTCATCCCGCTCGAATTTGGAGCAGCCCAACTGGGGAAGTACCTCCGTCTTGCAGAAGACCACAGCCATAATAACACTACTACTTGCTGTGTAGCAGTGTTGTATTCCGGAGGTGAGCAAGGTCGCCAGAGCTCCCGAGCCTGCCTTCAGCTGTCTACACGGCGAATCCTCAAATATATCAAGGGTCGGTAACGCCCATGTTACTCCTTTGGAGTTGCATACGTCTATAGGCTTCGGTGTCCGCTTACCATCAGGCGGGCCGTACGCTTGTTTGCCTCCGTCGTTGTATAAAAAAAAATGACATCATTATCGGGATGAAAGTCGGTACAGTTATCACTCATTCCCAATATACTTGTCTCCTAGTATAGCGGTAGTCGAGCTCCTTCAGGATATAACCAGGATAACACCAAGATGGATACGAGGTCTATTAAAAAAAAACATAATATTATGAAATCCAGATTTAAAAAGGGGTGTTTACATTTTAACATATTTTTTCGTAAAATCTAATCTAATCTAATCAAAATTCAGTCAATGGAAGCCATATAATCCATCACTCTTCGTTTACGGTTAGTGTAAAACCAAGCTTGAACCAAAAACAAAACAAAAACGATCTCTGGTCAGTAATACACACTCCGTCGTGTCGACTCTGCCCGCCCGCTCTCGACGCCCGGCACGGCCGGCACATTGCCGCATGCTGCGCTAACCCGAGCGCACGTCTTTTATTTTTCTTTTTCTTTTTACGTAGTGGCCAGTACCGTCCAAACTAATTTTGTTTTTTTTCCTTTTACAAACACAAAGACTGGTGCAAACGGTGTTGTTTTTTGTAGTTTAGTGTTGTGTTGTGTTTAAGATGAACGGGGTTTTGGATGGAGACATTGACAGGTTAGTTTGTGTTTGTTTTTATTTAGTAGTCAATAGTAAACTTATGTGACACGTGGTAAACAATTTAGTTTTTATTAAACTACACATTATAATTACTATTCATAGTTTCAATTATATGTTTACGAGTTCGTAAACAACATTTCGAGATGTTGAATTGTTGATCCGGAAATTTATGCGCGATGTAGCGACAAAACCTTAGACTAAATCTAATTAACTTTAGATTGCTTTGTGTAAATTTATCCATGAATAAAAAGTTTTTTATTTTGGATTCCTGTAAACTTATGAACTTGATTAATTTATAATTTATTGCCAAATGTTTTTAAAGTTTGCAGTGAAATGGAGAGTTAATTTTTCAATTGTATTTGTTAAAAAAGTCTGCCAGAAAAAAGTTTTTTCCTGGCAGACTTTATGTCATTGACACTTATGTGAAATAGAATCTTGTAAGATTGAATTTCACGTGGCTTGTACGTTTTTTCACTGATACAAAAACAAAGGCACGTGTAAGAAAAAACCAAGGCTATTAAAATATCTTATCTCAATGCTATTATTGTTCAGTAAGTAAATAAAAATAATGTACGTATTATATACGTTAGTTTTTATACAAATTCCATACATAAGTTATTAATATAAATAGCTACCTTTGACTTACTAAGACTTATAATTAAATCGACTTGGTGTCATTTCTTTATTACTTTAATCATTAATATTACATTAATCATTGTTCTACTTAATTAATACGTATGGCGTAACGTATAATTATAACTAGTTCATCCAGTCCAAACATTCAAAAACTCACGTCTGTATTTTCAAAAGGGGTAAATAGATCACATGAAACTTACTTAGTGTCATTGCCATTATTAGCAATTAAGATAGAGAACTAGATTAAACATTAATATTGCAAGATAGCTTGCTAGCCCAGCGCCCACAACTTTTCAACCATCATTATCTATTCAACTATTAGTTCGGATTGCTAAGTATGATAGTAGATACAGAATATTACTCTTTAAGTACAGTAAGAATATAGAAAGCGCAAACTCTCTAGGCCACCACGTTGAGCTATTGCACGGGCACTTTATGGCAAATCAATATTGAAATTCGAACTAAGAGAATTTTTCCTCATTAGAATTTAAGCCACGTCACTTTAACATGTTTTTTAAATATTGATATGTATGTTAGTCTGTAAGGTATTCGTAAATATCGGCCTCGTTGCCTGACGCAAATAAATAAATAAAGTTCCCATGTCATATAACCTTTATGATATGAGTGAATTTTAGTTAAATCAATGATATTATTATTACTATACACAAAGTGCAGCGTCTAGTAGAGAGTTTACCTTTCTTATAATATAAATAAAAAGTTATTACGCAACTACAAACAAACGTACAACTGATATCAACAGGTGCAGGTGGCGTCAAAGACTTTTGCATCTAGTTTTATAAGACCACGTGAAATAAAAATATAAAAAAATTCCGATACCAAACACAGCTAATAACAATTCGGCGCATCCGTTTAGGAGCTACGGTGCTACAGATAGGCACACAAATACACAGATAAAAATGTAAAACTTATAACTTATATCCTAGCTAGGGAGTAAATAAGTAAGCATATTCTCGAAGCCTACTTGTGATTATTTGAGTTGGCCTTGCATCGAAGTAGTCCATTCAAAAAACAACTCTATCCTCCAAGATAGAAGATTCCTATGACAGTTTTATAAAAAGCCGGCCACATCATAATCTCAACTACACAATACATTTGAATGTTTTGTAAATACATGCATGTTCATTACAGTCCTATATGACTGTATCTTTCTAAAATGTAAAGAATTCATCCTAAATCTGATAATATACAAGGTGTAACAAAAATAGCGATGATCTGTTTAAAGGCATAGCAGTCAGGGATTGTAACCGGTTTTTTGCAAAAACCTCGAAATAACCGCATATCTCGAACTATTTTATACTTCATATGTAGGACTCAGTTGTGTTTTGAGGTAACCACTGCGTATTATTAGATTGCCCAATTAAGAAATGAAATAATTAACAAAGAACGAAAAAAGAACGGTTGCGTTTCTATACAAAAAAAACCGGTTAAAATCCCTGATAACAGGTATCGAATTCTAAAAAGAAAAAATAAAAGAAAAAAATAAATACGCATAAAAAAAAATCTCTTAGTTTTTTTCTTATCAGAACACGATACCTGTTATTCCCTTAAACGGATAATCACTATTTTTTGTTACACTTGTATGTAGTATGTTGCAACACAAAGTCTCAAAACGTTTCCTCTAATAAAAAAATGTAATATTTTATCCTTTTCAATAGTAGGTAATGATTATTAAATGCATATTTTTCCTTCTTTTTACATAGCAATACTTAGTATTTCCTATAGCATCCACGCTACCCCAGTGACCTATAAACGAAGTACATCTTTATATATTTTTTAAAACCTTCTAAGTATAAAGTAACTGAATTTCGAGAGCAACACTCGACTTATACGAATATTTTTCCTCACGTCACATTTAAAAATAGACTTGAAAATAAAGATTTATTTAAATTACATTGAGTTACATCAAATATTCATTAGTTGTTTATATGTTCGGAGCTATGGTAATTTGCCGAAGGATACGATCGCTCTCAGCACCTGATATTTAAATTACTGTCTGTGTATAAAATTACAGTCATCGATAAACACATTCTGTTAAATACATACATATTTAGTTGACAAAAGGTACGTCTTTATTTAGCAAAAACTTTCTCACGCGGCTATAACCTTTCTAAAATTATATATATTAGAAACTAGTGGCTGCCTTTAAAAACATTATTTTTTTAATTTCGCAAACCTCAATCGACAAAAAAAAATATTGAGCCTGCTCACAAAAATTCACGAGAATGGTTAAGAGATGCGACTTGTAGTTCCTGTAAAGGGTACAGCCGGACAGACGCCAGACTTAAGACAAAATGTTTGCCCAAGCTGAAGCGGAGAATTCGTTCGCTTCGCTCGCTCGTTCAATTACCATTCTGTAAATTAATGAATTCATTGTTCAATTAGGTAAAAAGTTTCGTAACCTATCCTCCATACAACACAAAATCAAAAAAAGTCTTGTGCTATCTATATGTGAAAACATTGCATGTTCATACCATCTGATTATAGCTATAAGAAATGAAACGTCAATTAGTTATGTGGATACTGTAATTTCTGTAAGTGAAAGGAGACAACTTCAACAAAATCCTCCATCTGGTTTACTAATGTTTCGCCGAAAATTATTTAGCAAACTCCCCAAACTGCGTTTCCCATATTTTTATTTGGTTAAATTTTGTTTCGCACTGATATCATTTCCTAACTAATGATTTGATTAATTATTGTTCGACAAATTATTACCTGGGATTTTTTTAAGATGTCAATTATGTTTTCGTCAAATGTATTGATTGGCATACCTTGATTTAGCAACATATTGAATGGCATTACGAAAACTAACCTAGTTTGTTAGAATTCAAGGTTCAAATTGCAGTATGATTTTATTGCATTAAGCGGGTAAGGTGAATTCAGCTAAATTAAGAGCGTACTTTTGTTTACATACTTTGCGGCTCAAAATAGTATTAATGTATAAATAATAATATAATAATAATAATATTTGCGGACAATCTTACACAAATCGACCAATTATTTTAACCTAACCTAACCACCAGCGTGTTGACGTCACCCGCGAAGGGCCTGTTTACACATTGATTCGAGTCCATACAAAAACTACTCGCACCTGCAGCAAATGTATGAACTCGCACTAATCACTAATCAATGTGTTAACAGCCTATAAGGGACACAAGATAACCATAACCTAACCTAACAAAAATACAATTGTTATGATTGGTATTGTTTACTGCGGGGGGCTTCGCCCCCCGTGCCGAGCTTCGCACCCCCCCGCCCCCCTTTTTTGGGCTTTTTAAGAACTCGTGCAGCACTCTAGTTGGTATTATGAGATTTTATGACGGTAAAATGATATTAGGTAAAATGAGATTTAGATCTTACGTAGCATCGGAAGTATGAAAAGAATCAAAAAATGAATTAAATCATTTGCTTCATAATCATTTGCTACACAATTATATACCACGTAAAATTTGTCGTAGTAAAATTTTGCAATATTAAATGAATCGATATAAAAAAATACGAAGTAAAATTATGCCAAGGATTGGTTTGCCAAATAAAACTTCGGCGAAAAGTTGGTTGCCAAATGAAATTTGACGAAACATAATTCGGGAAAAAGGCAGTACACCCCTCCATCTTCCTCTTCAATGAAATTTATGCCAATCTGAATGGGAACGGAGTTACTTTTGTTTGGTATCTTTCTATTTCAAAACAAGCTTTATTCTATTTCAAAACAAATTATACCGGCAATTTTTCCTATATGTTGGTCTAGAGGACTCATTTTATCAGCGGATTGTATTTAAAATAAATCTCCAACTTGTTGAAAGCCGTGATATCACAAAATTTTCCACATGCGTACACTTGATAAAACAATTGCTGGTGACATTTCCTATTCGATGTTCGAAACTAGAACAAACTAAATCAAACTTCTGTATCAACAATCGAATTATGAATATCAAACACACACTTCTATTATGACAATATACCCACCTATAATAACGATAAGATCATTTAAAGGGTTCTCTATTGTATGGGCAAAAATCATTTCCCAGTGTCACTTCCCAAAAAAAAATTCCCAAATATTCATTTGGCAAAAAATCACTAGTCAAATGATTGTTTCGCATTTTATCACTTGGCATTATCTCCTATGGCAAAATATTACTTCGCAAATTATTGTTTGGCAAAAGTTTTATATAGTCAAGTTTCATTTAGTCAAACATATTATTTGGCATAACATTCGTTTTCCAAATTATTGCATGGCATACGATTTATATCATAATTCTGTAGTGCATACCAAATATATTGGCAATTATTATAACCTAACCTAACCGCCAGCGTGTCGACGTCACCCCGCTTCGCGGGGTGCCTATTTCCGCTCTAAAGGACTTAAGTGAACCCTAACCTAACCTACTTATAATTTTATTTCTCAAATTATTGTGTCTATTTTTGCCGTTGATGAAAGATGGCCGTAAGTTAAAAAAAACACGGTTTGTTAAACTTTTCTTATATCAAAATGTGTATTGATAAAATATAAATTAAGTATGTTATGTTTTCCATTTGTTTGGCTTTTCATTTTAGTTTGTAGTAAAAATAAAATATTTGCCAAAGTTATGCTATGTGAAGTGTGCGAAATGAAAATTTGAGCAAATGTTTTGTTTGGAAAACAATATTAGCCCAGACAAAGTGTTTGTAAACTTTTGTCTTAATAACATTTGACAAAGCAAAATGATGCCAGATGATATTTTGACCAAATTAACAATTTGCGAAACAAAAATGTGCTATTTGTTCGTTTGGGAAATGAAACTACTGCCATAAGTTTTGTGGGAAGTGAAATTTGGCGAAAAATATTTTGCCGAAACGGCAGGGCCCCCATTAAAAGTTTGGCTTCCACCTACACAATAACTAGGAATGGAACAAACAGAATAATCTCAACAAAACGATCTACGACGTGCATTTATTTAGCTTTTTAAAGTAACAGTTTCTACACATTAAAGATAAAATTTTGGTAATATTGTTTTGTAAGAAAAGTAGATACTTACTCTAAAGCAGAAGGGTTAAATGGTTGTAAAAAGTCCATTAAAATACTTTAAAACGGTGTATCACTATAACACTCTTCGAATAAAAAATTGCCAAGCCAAAGAGTGTTATTGTAAGTTCATTGGTTATTTACATTCTTACCTAATAATTTAAATTTAAATTATAAGGAAATACATAAATACAAATATAAACAACACATACACTAATTAATACACATACAACAACGTAACCAAAAATTATGCCTAGCTCTGTTAACTATATAGATCTATGCTGTTGTATGTTATAAATATATTTGGTTGTATGTTAGTTTAGAAACATTGCGATGCCCTCACAGGGTTCATGTTTGAGACTTACTGTAACACATGTCAACTATGTACCATACTGTAACAACATGATTGCAATAAATACTTGAAATACTTGAAATCCCCGGAGAGACAAATGACTATTTACCATCTGTTAAAATAGTCTATGACAAGAAGATAACTGACATTCCATCTACAAGGATTGTCACTAGTTCTGTTTTTTTTTTGGGTATTTTGTTACACTTTTAAGAGCAATATTGGATTAATTGTTAATACATACGTCTAGAGTTGTGACTGTTTCTCTACTTTCGTTATCAGCTTTTTTTCGGAATCGTGAAAATACATAAGTGAACAACGATATTTTTTTTGTATGTATATATCTACATATTCAGGTAGGTACTTTTTACGTTACTCAATTCTGTAACGTAAAAGGTTCTCAGTAAACAGGAAATCCGTCTATAGATTTCATTAATTTATTAATTTCTTCCCTAAATTAATTTCCCCACAAAACAATTTATCTTTATGATCATATGCGAAATACTCCGGACAGTCAGCGAGACGTTGCATCTCCAAAGGTAGTAAACGCCAACACTTCCATATTAAGTTAAGCCCTTTTGAGTAGGCAGGGCGGCATGCAAATCCAGTATAATGTAAATTGAGCACCGTTGTACCTACATTGTGGATGTATAGTTTGGAATATGTAACACTAGATTTTGAGAATTTCCGGTAGGATTTGTGAATTTGGTTGGCATTTGAGCGGGAATAACCGTTAGTGGTATTTTATAATAGGAAGCATTTCCGCATCACCACGACCCATAGCCGTCAAATGCCATGCCATGCAATTACTAATATGAGCTACATGGTACTAATTATAAATTAATAAACGAATGATTACATAGTTCTTGAACGAGCGAGTGAAGCGAACGAAGTTCTGCATTTAATTAACACGTTCACGGACACAAGACCATCTCGAATTACTTGTGATACGACACAGAAATTCTCCATACAAAATGGCATTACATCTGGGGACGGATTGTCGTATTACTCCGTTTTGAATGCATGTGATGCGGCAGTAACGGTCAGAGACGTGACCGCCTGTAGACGAACATCCATAATATCAAGCGAATACTAAGACTTGTGTTACGGCACTAACGGCCACAGACGAAATCGGCTATAGAAATTGTCCGTCCACAGACGTAGTGTCACAACACGTGCTTTGTCAATGTGTGCGTGACAGAGGTAACTTGTGTGCAAAATCAGGCGTGTTTGCTGTGGCATTGGCGGTTTGTGTAGCAGCCAAAAACGGCACAGAGTCATATGCTTCCTATAAATACTATGAAAAATTCTCGGCTGTGGACGGAGCTCCACTTTTGGTGACATTTAAGTACCCGTACAGCCGTAGTGCCATATTACGAGGGTCTTCATTCACGTCTCTCGACGTACTGTCCGTGAACGTGTTAATGGACCGAAATTCATAAAAAAATTAAAGTCTTTTTCAACTCGCAGAGCCGCTAGTTTGTAAAGTAAACAATCTAAATATTATTTTATGTTTCGTTTCCCAAAAAAACATTTTTCGGGCTACTTTGCTTAGTTACAAAACATTTTAATATCATGCATTGACTCTTGCCGGTGCTACCTCGTCAGATCCTCTTCCAGGTTCTGCATCTTCAGCCCACTGGCTATACTAATTTCGCTGTTCTCCAACGCAAGGGAAGTGACTATTTGATGGCGGCATTATCTTTCCGAAAGACGTCCACAGCTGTACATAGGCCAAAGAGTGCCAAAGTAATCGATCCTGCGCCACAAGCATCCAGCGAAGCATGCACCAAGCAGCACCATGTGAAGCGCTCATAGCCTAGTGGCGCCTGCGAGTCGGAAACGATAACGCAGGTTAAGCAAAGATGGCAGCAGTCAGTCTTTGGATGGGTGACCGCCTGATGTTTGAGTGGTTAATATAAATGAGCGCTTCCGTGCTTTGGAAGGCACCCTAAGCAGTTGATCCCGGCTGCTGTCTATGACAGTAGTCGTTAAGCTGAGCTAGAGGCCTTCGGGCGGCTTAAGAACTTCTAACAGTCGAGTTGCCCACTCACTTGACAAAGGGGGGACAACTGTCACTCGCGTCCGCAGGAGCTACCTACCACAACCCCTGCACGTGTCCCCTGGGTGGTGCTAAAGAGTGACAAACTTTAAAGGCCAAAATAATGTATGCCATACGATTAAATAAATAAAATAGCATCCAGTGGACTTCCGCGACCTTTAGTAGGGCATCAGGCTGTTATGATGATGATGATTATCTTGCCACGTCACTTGGTTGTCATAGGATCTTTATGGTATTTTAGAGGTATGCCTGTCCCACAAATCTCTCACCATGTCCTGATAACCCTGGCTGGTGATGACTGCTTATCTACAATTTTCGTAGCTGACCACCATATCTGCGAGCGGTGTCACTATCCACCACCTATGAACCTGTTGGTAACAGGTCAGCAAGACGGCGCGCGAGCTATCTCGCTGCAAGATATACTATCCATCTCTTTCTAAGTTTTTTTAATTAGAATGAGACGAGTCTATCTCGCAGTGAGACAGCTCGCGCGCCGGTTTGGGATAACAATACAATACGATACAAATATTCTTTATTGCTCACCAGAAATAGTAGATAAAAGAAAAATAGAGGTAAATTAAACATAAATAATGGTAGACAACACTCACATACCCGTGCAGCCCCAACCAAAACCGAGCATTGGATTTAGTTTTATATTTCTCAGAAGCACGAACTCGCAGGGCAAATACAAAATCTATGTTATTCGAGCCGGATATTAATGCAAATATTATGTGAGGTGAACTGCGAACAATATTTAAACTGAGAACATTTATGAGCAATACGGAATTGCTTATAATATTTATTTTACATGTAAGAAGAATATAATTTTAATATTCTCTACGGTTTACGAACGTTTCATGAGCTATAAAATATTAAGTATGCAAACACATTACATACACACAATAACTATAAAAATGTGTTTATGACTACGGAGTACCGGGTCCCCTTTGTGTTTCGCATGGCTTGTGAACGAATGTGATGCATAGAACTAATATCAAAGTGATATTTGGTGCAATTATGGAGTCTTCATTTAAAATACATAGTCCATAGTTCCCCTACCTAATTGCCTCACAGGGTAATCGTATAACTTTTTTAATGTAGTTTTTGTAAAAATAAACACGATCATCTAAATATTCCGATATCAAAAATGGCCTACAACTGTCAACAGTTCTCTTCGCTAGGTCAACAACTGTAATTTTTAACAGACTTCCAAAAAGAAGGAGGTTCACAATTCATCGGAATCTTTAATTTTTTATGTATCCGAGACGACCTGTGTAGCCTAGTTGGTAGTGACCCTGCCTACGAAGCCGGAGGTCCCGGGTTCGAATCCCGGTAAGGGCATTTATTTGTATGATGAGCATGAATATTTGTTCCTGAGTCATGGATGTATTCTATGTAATTTTAAGTATTTATTAATCTATATAAGTATGTATGTCGTCGTCTAGTACCCATAGTACCAACTTTGCTTAGTTTGGGACTACCTACATTTAAATATAATTTATTTATCTATCTACATGTTCCCCGATTAGTCAAAGACGGACAGATTTGGGTTTTTTTTGTTTGGTGTCTTTTCCAGGTTATCAGATCCTGAAGAAATCGAGGGAGCTCTTCAAATTTTATAGGCAAACTTTTTATGAACCGCGTTTGCTCTCGGAAATTATCAACGCGTTTACTCTCGGAAAACAGTTCATGTGGTAAAGTAGAAATGAAATTAACGTGGAAATGTTCATGTATGTTGCTTTGCGAAGTACTGAGTAGATGTCGGTTAAAAACATTGAAGCTAAAAAGCGAGCCTGCAGGAGGTATATTTTCTTTAAGTAATTAGAAGCTAAAAAGCGAGCCTGCAGGAGGTATATTTTCTTTAAGTTATTAGAAGCTAAAAAGTGAGCCTGCAGGAGGTATATTTTCTTCACCGCTCCGTTCTGTTTCGCATTTCAATGTTAATTCTTCTTGCGCTGCTTCTTCGTAAGAAGGGATATATTACATACATACATACATAGATTCACGCTTTCATTCCCAAAAGAGGTAGACAGAGCACATGAAACTTATGTTCCCGTGCCATTTTTAGTATAAATTTGGGTATAAAAATGTGATATCGCAGTGATGCACACCTGCATGCAGGTTGAATATGCATGAACAAATTCAGTTTTAAGACCTTACCCTGTTACCATATTCTGGCAAATAAAGAAATTTTGAATTTTTTGAATTTTTGAATTTTGATAGGTTGCCACCCTAGTAGCATTTTAAGTTGGCATTTCGTAGGGCCATTGATCACCGAATGGTTGGTCAACCGTTGCGAGTGAAACACCTGTTTTCGGTAAAGCCAACGGTGTCTCCCAACATTGGGCCTACTATGATGACTATGTTGGGCCAACCACCGTTTCCGGCTGTAGGGCCAATTTACATTTACAACGTAGGGCCTACAGCAATATTACTACGACAACTACGTTGGGCCAACCACCGTTTCCGGTTGTAGGGCCAATTTACATTTGCAAAGTAGGGCCTACAGCAACATTACTACGAGAACTATGTTGGGCCAACCACAGTTTCCGACTGTTGGACCTAAAGCAACATTGCGTAAGAAGGGCCTACAAAATAAAAGCACTCTGTACCAACTGTAGAATAGCCGTTGGCAGTTAGTAGGGTTAGGTACAGTTGTTTATCTCACGAAGGCGGGTTGGTCTTACTTATGCACGATCTTCACTGACCGGGTGACGCCGGGGCGCACATTGTGAGTGCCAAAGGAAATTGAAACTTCTCTGCTGTAGTTAAATTCCATATTTGCACGGAACTTACGCAGCTTGCCACCTGCGCGCGCGAGTAGTGGAATTTAACTGAAGCAGAGAAGCTTCAATTTCCTTTGGCACTTACAATATGCGCCCCGGCGTCGCTCGTGGTCAGTAGGGATCGTACATTTGTTGTGGGGTGGTACCTATTTAGTGCACATGTCCATGGTTTTTAGGTGCGTAATCTCGAGAGATTCTATATTGGCCGAGCACACAATAATGTGCATGTGCATAATACTCACAAACCGCCTTCGTGAGAATAAACATCTGTAACATACAAAGTAAACGTCTTTAAATAACCGAATTTACAAACGTAACTGCACTTTAACTGTTAACGGAGATTTAAATGCCTTCTGAGACTTTTCACATTTACTTGCGTTACCATCATTTTGTACAGCTAGACCGTAAAATAAGACTTCACATAATACGTTTATAATTTTATTGTAAGGAAAAAAAGACAACCTCGATTTATAATCGATATGTTTCTATTATAATTAATTGTATTTGAATGCTGGCCCTGTAGCACGATGCTTTTTGACCGGCCTTAAAGCATTCATCACTTTCTAGTAAGTATGTAAGTGAGAAAGGGACACATTCTTTATGGCGGGCCATAAAAGGCATCATACTAGCCCAAATTTGTCAACGTCATGACTGGACTAACATATTTTGACCTCCGATTCCGAGCAGTTGCACTCCGTCATTTCAGTGGGTTCAGGTGTCAAAAATCCAATGGTCCGCTCATCGCGCAAGGTCCAAATAAGTTAATTAGACGCTGGATTATTCAGCAACTTTAATGTGGCGTCCTCACTGGCCAGTTTCGTCAGCCAATTGACAAGGACGCAGCCATCTGTTAGAAGAGAGATGAACACACATTTAAATGACACAGACAAAGAGGACTGTGATGAAATAGCTAAAACTAACCTTTTCATAAAAACGACAAATAGCTAAAACTATTTATTATTACCTATGTACTTATAGAGAAATGGCAGCTCGAAACTTTTGCCAGCATCAGTTTTAAACAGATATTAAATCAAAATGAACACACGACGTTACAAAACTAAATTGACCATGTGATTTAAAAAATAAATTAACTAATATTAACTCACCTGTCTCGTACAATATGCGTTTAATGGGATACACATGTCAATTCTCGTCCGGTAATATTTTAGTTGTGAGGCATAGGTACTGCACTGACGATTTTATGAGGAGGCCAAAGGCACTCCTTCTTGCGAGGCGTGATCCACTCTTCTGTTACATAAGTATTACACTAAGACCACGCCGTCACCAATCATTAAATTCCACCACTTTGATCATACTGAACGTGATTTTGAAAGGATTGCTTAATAAACACGATATATTGTTATTTGATTAGTGGATATAACATGTAAGTATTAACTTGCACACTATTTTTTATATATATTTGCTAAGTAAATATGCAACCCTTTCAAAAACAAGTAATACTTTATACCATGCACGCACGCACTCAAAAGAAAATATAACCACTAAGTATATACTTATACGTTTACACGCACTATTCACGATGGAGATCGATAACAAAATGGCCGATCGAATTCGCGCGCCGCGCGTGCTCATGTCCACCGCCCCCCGCACCGCACTTTGTTTCCGAATTCCCCTCTCCTCCCGCTGCCATTGGATTCATATGTGGCCCACTGTTGGCCCTATGCTGTTTTCAATATGCAATAGTACTAATGCTATGTGCTCTCTGGTGATGAATAGCGTAAAAAGTACTTGTTTAGCCTATGTCCAGGCCCGTGACAGATGAGCAATGCCTCTACTCGACACGAAATAGCGCTAAATTCCAATTTTTTGGTAGGAAAGCCAACTAAGTCGGCGGTAGGGCCTATGTTGGCTGCTCGTATGGGATTTTCTGTTGGCAATCCGACTAAAACCGCGGTAGGTTGTATGTTACATGATCGTATGGATTTTTTGTTCGGAACGCCGTACAAAACCTCAGTAGGGCCTATGTTGTATGGTCGTATGGTTTTTTTGTTGGGAACGCTGCGCAAAACTGCAGTAGGGCCTATGTTGGCTGCTCGTATGGGATTTTCAGTTGGAAAGCCAACTCAGTCGGCGGTAGGGCCTACGTTGTATAGTCGTATGGATTTTTTGTTGGGAACGCTGCGCAAAACTGCAGTAGGGCCTATGTTGGCTGCTCGTATGGGATTTTCGGTTGGAAATCCGACCAAAACCGCGGTAGGGCCTATGTTGCATGATCGTATGGATTTTTTGTTCATAACGCCGTACAAAACCGCAGTAGGGCCTATGTTGGCTGCTCGTAGGGATTTTTTGGTAGGGAAGCCAACTAAGTCGGCGGTAGGGCCTATGTTGTATGGTCGTATGGTTTTTTTGTTGGGAACGCTGCGCAAAACTGCAGTAGGGCCTATGTTGGCTGCTCGTATGGGATTTTCTGTTGGAAATCCGACCAAAACCACAGTAGGGCCTATGTTGGCTGTTCGTATGGATTTTTTGTAGGAAATCTAACCAAAAACGGTAGTAGGGCCTACGTCGTTTGTTCGTATGGATTATTTGTTGGTAACCCAACTGATAACTGTGGTAGGGCCTATGTTAGATGTTTGTATGGTTTTGCAGTTGGAAAATGAACCATAAATAGCATTAGGGCCATTGTTGGCAATTCGTTAGATTGCTACTAACGATTTCCCAACTTTTTCCCAACCGTTAGCTACGGTTGGCCAACGCAAAATGCTACTAGGGCAGCCCATCGTCCACATCACACTGCAACCCTGTTCCCTTAGTACGACCTTACGACACCCACGGGAGGAAAGGGATATATAACCGCTCAGTTGAATTCGGATTAAAAAAAAGCCTAAATTGCTTCTAATTTTTCTTTATCAAAGCGCAAAGCAGCCATACTTTGCTTGGCGACCACAGTTGCCACGATCAGTTTAGGGGTCGTGGTTATTGTCAGAATAACGTACATTCACTGCCCACGGTTTCGTATCGCTACGCTCGGAGGCGTTACGTTAACATGCGAAAACCATTTGTAGAGGAATGCGCCTACATGCCTATCGGACCTATCGTGTTTCTTGTACCTACAGAAAGTGTTAAACAGCAGTGCTAGCGCAGGACGGCCCGCGAGATGTGTCTTCGCCACATAGACTATCCGTCTAAGCATTCTAATTAGAAAGAGACATATAGCCTATCTCGCCGCGATACAGCTCGCTGGCCAACCTCTGATAGCCGTGCTGCCCCGCCACTCTGTAACTTGTTTTTCTCAAACATGCAATGAAATATTGACGTTGTGTTCTTCATAATGGGCTTCGAAGTGTCACGTTTCGGGTGGAGCGAGACGAGAGACCCGTAATGGCATTTCATACAAAATTGGAGGCCTAGGCCGGCAAGATGGTCTTTTTTAATTTCCATTCCACAATTTGTGGCACAGGATCACGGCGTTCAGGCATGAAAATTAAAGTTTGATTTCTTGGAGTTTTTTTAATTAATTTCATTGCATGTTTGAGAAAAGCACTATACATACCTCGGCGTGAAAAGGGGTTGCCAGCCTCATAACTATCCGACCTCGCCACGCTCGGCCGTCTATTATGTACTCGGCCGGCAACACCTAACTTCCCGGCCTCTGTAGTAATGTACTATTAAGCTCACCTCAAATTCAAATTCAAATCAATTTAAGCTAGTAGCTTAAGTTATTATTGTTTTATTTGTTATTGTGTTTTATGTAAATTCAAATTAATTTATTGCCAAAAAAAATACACAAAATATAACTTTCAACACTCATCCACAAATATATCTCAAGATATATGACGCCTCGATTCGCAGTGCTCCTGAGTTACTGAACAATTTTTACCTGTTAGAAAACACCGTTGAATTCTAGCGTGTGGAAATCGGTTGGTTACGGTCTTCATGCTTCAGCGGCGCATGCGCACACGGTTTGTTCGTCGAACATAGATAAAAGGCATAGAACACCAGTGATGCTCGCAGTACTTAAGCAATTACAGATGGAAATACGTATACAGATTTAGGTTCGCGTCCCGTCTGTGAACAATGCCAAAGTTCAGCAGGTCGATCACGTAACGCAAAAGTTATAGATAAATTAACCCTTTACCCGCCCTCGCCTGATGTAGGAATCAGACTGTGGATAAAGGACATCTTAATTTATTTAGCGACTGAGTTGAAAATTGCTTGTAACTTATCTGACGTTCGGCGGTTAAAAGATTAAAACATTATTTTTGAGACTCATTACGCAACTTAATAACTTAACATTAGATAGATAAGTGAAAAAAACTGAGACTGCGCTAGCATCAAGACAAAGCAATTGAATTGACTACATAATTTGTATATAAGTTTGTCAATAATGTCAATTTTTATATGGAAAAATTACAGTTACATTGTCCTAACTCGCGTTCGAAACTTTTCGTGATTACCCCTCTGGGCTACAAAGTTGAATTTTTGGTTCTCGTCGTATATGACCACCTACCATCCTCTCAATTGTTCAAAGGTTAGCTGGAAGAGATGCCTCGTAGGGATAAGTTCGCCTTTGTTCTTGGATTTATTGTATGACTTGTATATTCATTATCCTGTTATTGTGTACAATAAAGTGCTTACATACATATCATTTTAAGCAATCAAATCATTCGTTATGTGCACAGAAGCCCTTAAGTGACCACAGGACAGACGACCTTTGTTTTACTATTATGACCTTAATATTAAAATACTGTAAAAAAAATAATTTTGGTACAATCTTTTATTGCCAATTTAACTTTTCTGTATACCGTCATCAACTACTCATTGAGACGATTCCAACGAGCCCAAACTCAACGGGGTTACGTCGGTTAGGTACAGAATTCCCATGACCACCTTCTGTCTCCATCATCAGATCAGCTCGATGGTACCATAATATTGAATTGTCTCGAGGACAATGACAACCTATACTTATATCCTAAATTTCAGCTCAATCGGTTAAGGTTAACTGCTTCAACTTAAAGCTTGTAAGAAAACATTATTTTCTCAAACATGCTCGGAAATGTACGCGTTAATATCACGAAATGAAGACGTGAAGTTTCTTGTTTATGGCTCCCTACATTACTTCTTGGCCTAACGCCAAGAAGTAATGTATGAAAGAAAGAAAGAAAGAAAGAAGACATTTATTCACTACGCAAAAGACACACAGAGACAAAGGGAGTACAAATACAATACAATTTACACATAATGTGTGTGTCTTCGCGGCAGTGAATCGGAGTGTATGAAAACCCTAAGTATAACCATTATTGTCCGCTACTCTAACTTTTTAAATTTGCTTACTAATATTAAACTGACAAAGGAAAATTTACATACTGCCAACCACCACTACACTGTAAGCATACTTGCTTCATAAAAAAAATAAAAATAATCTATGGTACTATACTTTATGTGCGGTTAAACATGGTGCTCGAACGGCTTGTTCAAATGGCATGTTTAAAAGGCGCAAATTACCAATTATTTAATTGATTACCTAGTATTTATTTTAATTTTAATATTTCCTCACATCGTTTGAGAAAAGTACTATACAATCCTCGGCCGGAACAGGGATTGCTGGACTCGTTGTATTCGGCCTCGTCTAACGACTCGGCCGTCTACCCCAATCTCGTCCAGCAATCCCTTACTTCACGGCCTCTGCAGTAATCTACTATTTGCATTTTGAAGAAGAAGGAAAAATGACGTCACTAGGCGGTAAGTCATATTTACCGCCCACGGACGCAGCGGCAAATTTCACTTCACACCCAGGAGAAGACGTAAAATTGTGTACGCACCACGGGCGGTAATTCGTAAAGCCCCAGATCGCATATTAATTTATGACAAACACCTGCGGTCTGCGGCATTTACGAAGGTACGTAATGTACTAATTGTGAATGTCATAGCGGATTTGTGCTAAAGGCATTTTAAATTGAACGACTAATACTTTCGAACAACGATCTTTAGTACATAGTTTTGGCATTTACACGTGAGCTTATCATAAGTGATTTAATTATGCAATATAATCAAAATAGTGATAAAAAAATATACGACCGCGAAAAACTTTCAAAACAAAACAAGTAAACAATATAAAACCGTTTCCTATGAATGAATGAATGAATGAATGAATGAATGGTTTATTCATAATGAATATATGGTACATAAGGTCTTAAATATCTATACATGTTTCTTCCCATAATATATTCAGCCAGGTCAGGCATATGAAAACTTAGGTCAGTGATTAGATCACTCAGTCTATAGACCGGGATAAAATTACATTTAAATTAAGTACATCACATAATTATTGCATACTAGATCTAATAGTAAATATTAAACATTATTTCATCGCATGCTTCATTATTAGCTACACTAAATTAGATTGATTTATATAAATAACATTGATAATATTCTAATTAAATTAAATAATAATAACAGTCCAATATTATTCTATGTCACATGCTTCGTCAAATTTATAATTTAAAAATTCCTTAATACTATAGAAACACTTTTCAGTTAACATTTTGTGCAATTCTGTTTTAAATTCATGAACAGGGAGTATTCTAAGTGCGGCAGGTAGTTTATTAAATATATTTACGCACATATTATGAGCACTTTTTTTCCTGAGTACCAGCTTGTGACTTGTTGGTAATGCTAGCCTGTGCCGTCTATGTGACCTAGTGGTTTCCTTTTCTTCGATAAAGGTAAATAATTCCGAATGGAGTTTTACAAATATCGCTATTTCGTATATGTATAGACAAGGCAAGGATAGCAGATTATGTATTATGAATAAAGGCTTACAGGATTCTCGTCTATGTACTCCACAAAGAGTTCTAATGCATTTTTTTGGGCAACAAAGGCACGATCAGCGTCAACAGAGTTGCCCCACATAATTATACAATATCTTAGATGTAACTATGGTAGGTTAATAAAGCAGTATTAAAAGACACTGTCTGTTTGAGCCGCCAAAGTACGAAAAGGAATTTATTCAGTTTCTTGCAGATCGTGTCTATATGTTCCTTCCAGTTACAATGGGTGTCCAATGTTAAGCCGAGAAATACAGTACTATTTACTTCTTCAATGTTATCTATGTTGTGCATTACTTTAAGGTGGTGAATCTTAGACTTATATGACTTGAACAGCATAAATTTTGTTTTGTTGAGATTTATTAGGATACACTATAGTAAACACGTTGATTGTTAACATTGATATGTATAGTTATTAACAGGCCATTATCGACCAAAAGATCGTTATTTTCGTTGCGGTCGAAAGTAGTTTCGACGAAGTATGAATGCAAGGTCGACCGTTTCGCCATGTTCGGTACAATTAAAACATATTTTAGGAAATTTTCCAAATGTATCTGAGACAAGCTTCCATATAAATTGGGCAAAAACATTGTTTACCATGAGTCAGTGTCCTGCGGACACATCCTAAGTTTTAAGGCGTTGTCTACACTTCTACACTATCTACACTGATTGATGATAAGAGGAAAGATTTGATTGTTTGTTTGTTTGTATCGAATAGGCTCCGACAGTACTGGACCGATTTGAAAAAATATTTTACCATTAGAAGCCGACATTATCCCTGATGACCGCGGGAAAATGCTTTATTCCTACGGGAAAACGGGTAATCCGTGCGAAGCCGGGCCGGGCAGCTAGTAATGCATAATTTTGGACATTCTTGTATGTAAAAAGATTTTGCGACTTATGCCGAGTTATGCCTTGTATTAACGTAGACAAGAACAGCTACTGACATCCGGACATCCGAACATACGAAAGATTTACATTAACATACGTTCAGATAATGTTATTCTAACAATGGAATTTAGTCCGATAATCTTTTGTACGGAAAGCAACACAGAACGTTCTTCCTTAAGTAAATGTTGCAGTAGAAAATAATGACTACAGGTCACGGTCTGTGATCAAAACAAACAATATGTGACGTCATACGGGGCATTGGTAAGTTATTTTATTATACCTAGTAGAGATTAATAGTTAATGTGGCCGACTCTTTATAAAACTGAATGGATATGAATCCTTCTACAGTCGAGTTCAGACAACCTTTCAAAAATATCTACACATGTGTCAGTTACAATAAAGACTCTCCACAGATATCTTTAATTATGATACCTATTCAAGTCTAATATGTTTGATCGCGCGTTCGGCCGAGTAGAATTCACGCGAACTTGCGATAGTCGCGTTGTATAAAGTAGTCCATTCAAAAAGCAACTCCACCGTCCAAAGGTACAGTCGAGTTCTCCAATATCTACACAGACAACCTTTCAAAGATATCTATACAGAGACTTTATTGTATAACTGACATAAGACACATGAGTAGATAATCGCGTAGACGCGTTGTATTAGGACGATCCCTGATGCATATTTATTATTATTATTTTACCCGGGTCGTCGTTTCGAACGTCAGAAATAGAGGTAAATAAATATCGCGATAGACACGTGTAAAATAATAATACAACTATGTGTGTAAAGCGCGAGAGTTTAGTAAGTGTAATACTTTGATGATCTTACAATAATACATCGAAATCAAATGCATCAACGTAATTCGAGAAATATATAAAAGAAGCAAGGCGTTTGTAAAACTAGAAAGAAAGAGTAAAGAGTTTGAGGTCAAACGTGGCGTCAGGCAAGGTGACCCAATATCGCCCAATTTATTTACGGCTCTCCTAGAGGATATCTTCAGAAAACTTCAATGGTCAAACCGAGGTATCAAACTTAACGGAGAGTGTTTTCATCACCTCCGTTTTGCGGATGATATTGTTATACTGACAGAAAACCACGATGATCTCAAATACATGCTTGATTCACTAGACCTCGAAAGCAGAAAATGCGGTTTAGAAATGAACCCGGAAAAGACCTGTGTGATGACCAATTGTAAACCTGACCCTATCTACATTAACTCGGTTACAATACAATATGTAACCGAATATATATATCTGGGCCAAAACATTAGCCTTCAAGACCGATTCCCTTTAACTGAAGTAGAGCGACGAATAAAAAAAGCATGGAGCGCTTATTGGTCATACAAACATATATTCAAGTCGAAGATGGCTATTAACCTTAAAAAGAAAGTAATGGACTCTGTTGTGACTCCCACGCTAGTCTACGGATGTCAAACCTGGCCCATCACTAAGTTAATTATAAAAAAGCTGCAAGTATTCCAAAGAAAGGCTGAAAGGAGCATGTTAGGGCTAAGACTGAGCGATAGAATTAAAAACACAGAAATTCGCAATATAACTAATATATCTGACGCGGCAGAGATGGAGATGGGCAGGACACACGGCCAGAACCACAGACGGAAGATGGAGTGAAAAGCTACTACACTGGTACCCAAGGGACAGCCACCGGGCGAGAGGCCGCCCGAGCCGCCGCTGGCGAGACGACATAGTGGCCGTGGCTGGTATCACTTGGACCCGCATGGCGGCAAACAGAGACCTATGGCAAAAGATGGAGGAGGCCTATGTCCAGAAATGGATAAACCAATAGATTAAGATCAAAATTGTCACTATAAATAGATTAGGTACACTAGACAGCATAAGTGCATGGTCAAGTCGCAAACTGTTTCCCTTGACGCGCTTGCTAACGCCATCTATGTGCACGACGTGTAATATCATTATAGATGTAAATGTAAACCTCAGAGGATCGGCATAGTTTCACTAGATGGCGCTGTTAACACAGATGGAAACAAAAACTAATTCCTCATCTTGGATATAATTATATTTTTCTTGGGTTATTATTTTTCCTATATTATACTGTCAAGTAATCTTGCCAACGCATTATCGATCGATAATGGCGGTATTATTATGACGCAATTTGGAATGTGCTTTCTATTTATGTGCTACCTTTGTGCATTTATTTTTCTTGCGATGTTTCCGATTCACTACTAGTGAATATCCAAACAATTCCAAAAACACTTCTTTCCCAACATTTTTTTCGTTGGGTGCGGGATTTGAACCCGCGACTCTAAAGCTAGGTCGACAGTTACTTGCCTCGTTAGCCACTCGACCATCGGTTCAATTGACCAGGCAGTCGAAATTCATCATAAGTTTATTTTGCTGCTCAGATATTAATCCATTACGACTATGATTAGTATAATAATCGATGAGGGTAGACGAATGATTCAAAACTACCATACTTATTCGTTTTTATCACAAAGATGTTACATGTTCGTTCGTAGACCTACTTCAGCTGTGTTATTCATATTTTTTTTGGATATCATGAATATTAAAACTAGTTTTCTATGTAATATTGATCTAGTTAAAAGGTCGCAAATATTTGCGATTAATAAAGAAGCTACAGAAACTGATCTAAACGTAAGTCGTTATTTTTACATGTTTGTGATATAATTATCTACTATAAGTAACTACTCCTTAACTATCATACATTTTTCTGATGATTTATTTACGTATAATATTGTTGCAGCTAAAAAAAGGTTGAGCAAAAGGAAACGTCTCTGCTACACCGACAAAGAACGGCCACCAGCCATGGTAATGGACTACAAAGAAAATGATTTTGAATCGACAAGGCATTTCGTTGATTTATTGCACACAAGTGTGGACTGTTCGAGGTGTCTCCATAAAGAGGAGGGTTTATACTATTATGGGCATGCTGTTAAACCCTTGCTTACAGAGAAGCACATAAAACAGCAATTTGATACAATTTGGACACTGGACTAAATGTCATGTTTAGTGACGAGAAGTGAGAAGTGTTTAAATCTATTCAAAAGGACAATATAAGTTCACGTTCAGTGATCACGTAGTGCCTAACATGGAATCTGGTGGTATACCTAACTGTGAACATGTAAGGTTTGAAGAAAGACAGACCGGGTTATATATAAACAAGTGACAAAAGTAACATATGAGTAGGATATTGTTTTCATCATGCTTTTTTAACCCTATAGATACTATTAGTAATAGATGTGTTAAGTTAAGGAAAATTATTATTAAACAACATAATCATGTTAATTAACGAGATCGAGTGACATAGATAACCGTGGAATCCTACCATTATAATCTATGAAATATATGGTCGTCTAGTATCAATAATAAAAGCCTTAGTGAACTGTAAGATTGTCCCGTATTTTATTATTATTTTAAATGTCATTAACACAAATGGCGGGTTTATTTACTTACTTAAAAGCTTACTTATAGATTTGGCTAACACCAGAATGCGTTCGCCTGATATATATGTTATCATAACCCGGTCTGAAATTATTAATAAAATTGTCAATAGGTTTTATTTTTATTGGGGTAAAGCTTCAATCTTTTTCCGATTTTCGGAAATGAAACTTAAGCTACATATAACCTCGATAACATGTTAGAAAGTGGCTAATTCACTAATACTATTAACAAAAACTTCTGTTAACAGTGTTGCTGCTAACGGAAGGCCAGAAAACAAGGTTGTAATTTGGCCTATGATATGGCTGTCTGAAGTGAAGAGTGAAAAAGTGAAGTGAATTAAATCCAGTCAACAGGGCCATTTAAGTTTATAGTGTTATAATAATACGCGCCGTCATAATGGTCGCGTAGTTCCTAATATAGAAAAAGTGCAGATGCTGTCGGTCAAAGAGTACGGATTACGTTAAGATTTATATATTCTATAAACCGGGTTATCCTAAATAAATTAAAAATATATATATTGTTTCAGTAGGTAATAGGTATTAATATGCCGTTTGCTTTCTTTTTTATATTCCTTTACTATTTAAAATGTGATATTTCATAAGATCAAACAAGTGTAAGTAACGGTGAAAGACCAAATAAAATTATTATGATTATTTTCAAATCAATAACACAATAATTCATGGTTTGAACGCTCACATATAGGTATAGATATACTATGGCAATTAACACCTTAATGCGTTCTGCTGATTTGAATGTTAGATAACCCGGTTGTAAGTTAATATTGTCAATATTATATTTATTGGGGTGAAGCTTCAATCTTTTTCCAATTATGGAAATGAAACTTAAGCTATTACCTCAATAAAAATGTTACAAAGTTGCTAGGTAACTATTATTATGTAGTATTATAAAATTGCTTTAACAGAACTGTAGTGAACAAAATAAACATATTGAAACATAAAATGCTGTTTTAATTATTTAAGTTATGAATATATAATTTTCTTTATGACTAATATTTGTATATAAAGCACTTTCATCTATAGGAATAGAACAAATATAAAAAGATACAAAAACATAAACCTCCCATTACCTGGGATTCGAACCTCGACAGTTCTAGGCCGCTGAGCCTAGAGAACATGTCTTAATCCATTGAGCTATCTCAACATTATAGGTAATGGTGGAAATATAGCATTCAAATACCAGTGGTATCGCACTTAAATACAGCTATTATAAATTAGCATTTACCAGCCTTGTTAATAGTTATACTAATATGAGAATATTTCTGGTGATAACAAACAGGTGTCAATTTATAGGTATTTAATGTGCCTAGTAATGTGCTTATTTTCTGCGGTATGTCTAAATAGTAGCGCCAACAACGCCATCTAGTTTAATTATTGCGCACCACGTGCAACTATGTGAGCAGCAGACGTCAAACGATGCAAGCGAAACTGAGCCGTAAGGTGTCCATGCATTATTGCAGCCGATAGTACCTAAAATATGCGCATGTACTGTATAATTTATTATTCGATTTTTAAAACATTTATTAAATGCTCATAATAATATTGTAATATAGTAAATTATAAAACTAGGTGTAATTAAATTTGTAAGCTAGCTATTGGAAATAAAGGCTATTATTATTATTATTATTATGTATGTTTTTTCCATATCTCAGGACCATGGGGTCCCGGACTTTTGGAAGGCATGCGTGGGGCCGAAGCCAACAGCGCAGAGGCCCTTTAAAACAAATATAATATAAAGCGAGGGATACACTATTATTATTATTATTAATACTTTGA
Source organism: Epinotia ramella (assembly GCA_947578815.1). NCBI lineage: Eukaryota > Metazoa > Arthropoda > Insecta > Lepidoptera > Tortricidae > Epinotia > Epinotia ramella. The sequence goes on from OX388216.1 coordinate 24,022,109, forward strand.
TGCAATTCGGTTAACTCACATAATCACAAGTAGGTATACCTACTAGTCTGAATATCCTATATGCAAGTCATTTTATCAATGTGAACTCGTCTAGAATAACTTGCCCTTGAAATTCGAAGTAATTAGGTGCATTTGGAGGTTATACTTATCCTTGTATCATATGCGACGCAGTTTGTTAGTGTTGTGAATAGATCTGGGGTTATCTGCTGATGCAGCTGCTTCATAAGTAAACACGTTACTAATATACTTACATATTATGTTCATATCATACGGGTTTCTGTATGTCTGTTTTACCAAATGTGGCTGCCTGTAGCCGAGCGGTTAGTTACACGAGTTTCAATCTGTAGGTCATTCGTAGGTTTTAAATCTCAGCTACTGGATTTTTTTTAAACTTATGTAGGTACTTAGGTACCGTAAAACGGGGTGAGTAGGGACGAAACTGACATTCAAACCTCGATATCATTTTATTTTTACATATGCAAACTGAGTGTTGTATAAGTATAATAAGATTAATAAGTGTTCCGGACGTTTGTATTTTAGTTTTTTTATGATTTTGGGTAGTTTCATTTCATAACTTTAACGATAAACACGAAATCCCATCTCACCCCGTAGTCCCTCGTAGTTGGGGTGAGATGGGTTTTCATACAAAAGGTGATTTTAGAAGATTGTTGAATCGATTTTTTTTTATTATGAATATTACTATACCTAGCTCCATTTTAAATTGGAATACATTATTTAGGTAGCAGTAGCCTTAAAATTCCATCTCACCCCCCTTTCACCCCTTCTCTCCCCATTCATAACCCAACTCTCCTCGAGATCCCTACTCACCCCATTTTACGATACTACGTAAATATCAAATACGGGTGAAGGACAACGTCGAGAACACCGTCCTGTCTAGTCCCACTAAAGTCTAGTTTTTCCTCTGGGTTGGAAGTTAAGATGGCAGTCCCTTGCGTAAAACTTGTGCCTACGCTAAAACTTCAGATTAGGGCAATACTGGGTAAAACGATAAGAGGATGAAGTAGGCAGAGCACGTTAGAATAATATTTTTGCTCTTCTAGCTATTTTATTGTAGTTTTAAGAGTTAAATTAAGACAGAGAAATGTGATATTGCCGTGATACGCTGTTAGGCTATCACTTACAACACACTTTAATCGTTTTGGTCCTGAGTGGTATTGAAATGAAATTAGTTTTTAGCAAATTATATTTGAAGTATTATTTTTGTTTCTGTACAGTCCAGTTCTCCAATATCTGCACAGACAACCTTTCAAAAATACCTGTACAAAGACTGTATTGTTACTGACATTAAAACACGTGTATTACCACTAGTGTTATGGACGAGTGGGACTGCCTGTCCCGGGCATATAACATAATACTTACTAGGTTAGTCTCACCCTTATTGTAATTTTTATGCATTAGGAACAAATAAACAAATATCTTTCATTTTCATTACTATGATCGAAAATAAACATTGTCGCCACTTTTACTACCTATCCTTGCGCGGGTCAGACAAATAACTGAGGTTATCGGAGGTAAATATACAATATTGTATTGTAAGCTAAAATGACTACATAACGTAATATTATGGTGAAAATGTCCAGATTTTTTTATATTATGTATTGTCTATATATGTGTCTTGTAGTTACACGAAATAAATGCTTTTGATTTTGATATTTTTTTTGATAACGTCTACATTACGTGCATTGCATAAAGTGTTATGTAATGGTTCACTTTCCGACCTTTACAGCATTCACAGATGAGATGGTACATTGATTTACTAAAATAAGTAGAAATATCTACTAGAACCAGTTTCTAATAGGCACTTTTTAGAGTTCCGTAGTCAACAAGGAACCCTTATAGTTTCGCCATGTCCGTCCATCCGTCCTCGGCTTAGCTCAGCAACCAATTTTTCAAATCAGTGATTAGTTTGCGAGATATTGGGCTTTAAAGCCCTAATTTTTGTTCGAGGCATGCGTCTCCCCCCCTGCCGGCTAAATGGCTACTACTGGGGGTGTGAAAAAAATCGTGGTAGTAGTAGGTACAATAATGAATTTAAAATGAAAACTATCAGGGACATAAGTAGTTACTGAGTAATAGTCGACCAACTTAATGCGTACTTGGAAAGGCCAATTTTCGTACGAATTCGGCCGACGCAACCGCACCGCACGTCGATGTAACTATGACAGACAAGCAACAACGGAACCCTACACTGCGCGTGGCCCGACACGCACTTGGCCGGTTTTTTTTATATACCTATTTACAGATATTAGATCAACAAGACTGGCATAATAATACCGAAATGAGGTAGGTACTATCGACAACTCAGGTAACTGACCATCCGTGCACTTTATGTTCATTGTAATATGGTTCTATATAAATTCAGGATGGTCAGTTAACTGTGTTGGCGTTTGTACGGCCAGGTTTTGAATCTCTCAAATCGTACCGAGCCGAAGGCGACGGCAATAAACATATTACGATCTGATGACTAGGGGCCCATTTAACAGCTACAAGTATAAACTCGTTATTTAATTAGTCACCATTCGTAACAATCATCACAATAATCTCATAAGATGCCAAATGCGTTTTTTACTTTTCTTGACCGGTCTCTCAACATAACAGAGTATGACCGTTCTCGTTCCCCCCATTGCGATGCGTTCTTCTCTTTTTTAAAACGCATCAGTGCTGCCAACGTGCCAACCTGATGCGCGTTTGTTCGAGCTCAACAGATAACATGATAATATAGAGAAAATAAGTGCTGCCAACAATACAAAACATTTCTAATAAATAATTAGTGTAACACAAGTTACAATTTCCCAAGTTTAAATTGACAACACTGGTCAATAAACCAGTTGCTTAATAGCAAAATAATATTGTTCTAGAAACTTATTATGGAAATCCGCAAAGGAACTCCTGATTTAATAATTCTCTTCCTTTCTTTGTTTTACATTTAATGCCAGTATCTGAAGTACAATTCTACGAAAAAACACGTGTAATCCATACTTATCCATATTACTTATAAAATGTATAAATTCGGAAGTAACTCTGTATGTCTGTCTGTTACCTTTTCACGCATAAACCACGAACTGATTTCAATTAAATTCTGTATGGAGACAGTTTGAATAGCAGGGAAGGACGTAGGATAGTTTTTATCCCGGATATCATCTCCTAAAGAGGGTGAAATGGGACGCTGAAGTTTGTGTGGAGGTACGATAGAAACGAGTTCCACGCGGACGATATCACGGGAACATCATCATCATCATCATATCACCCGAAAGACGTCCACAGCTGGACATAGGCCTCCCCCAAAGAGTTCCACAATGACCGCTCCTGCGCCACCCGCATCCAGCGGACTCCCGCGACCTTTACCAGGCCATCAGTCCACCTTGTGGAGGGCCTACCCACGCTGCGTCTTCCGGTACGTGGACGAACACCTTTCCGCCCCAACAGCCATCGGTTCTACGTGCAATGTGCCCCGCCCAATGGCACTTAAGTTTAGCGATTCGGAGGGCTATATCGGTTACCTTGGATCTGCTGCGGATAGCCTCATATCTGATGCGATCGCGCAGAGAAATTCCCATGTATATCTACACGTGTATCGAGTTAATACCTATCAAACTATATTCACAACTAACTTCAGCCTAACTTGCCTAGCTTGACCTCGGGACAACTTTGCCGCAGTCTGAAAGGGTAAAGTAATTCGTTTCCTAAACGACACGCGCAAAAATCACCAGTCCAATAACAAAAACAATTAAATAGTTTCTTGTTACTTCTTGGAACAGGCCATCAATTATGTGTCGAAATACTTTCTGATCGCGTCTCAAATCACGTACGTGCTAGAGCAGCTTCCAGAATCCAATTTGAAAATTTCGACGATTTCTTACATATAGTGACATGAAGTAAATGTCGATGGCTTGTGGAATTAGGTTCTATTCTAACGTAATGAATTCTTCGTAATTCGTTAATTTCTCCTTTTGGTTGCCATTTTCGCGTAAATTATAGGGTAAAAGATTAGTTTAGGTAGACAATATGGCACACAATAACTTTTTAGGGGAGCTGGGGTAGTACCCTTCATTTTCACGCAAAATAGGCACACTGGATGTCGACTTGCGACTGGGGCGGAAATAGAAAAAAAAATTAAACAAAAAATGTATCGAGGCAGCCATTTGAAACAGCGGTTGCTTAAAAGTGTGAACGCTGTTTGTATAATGAAATACTGTTTTGCGACAGTTTTTTTTCACCCCCCTCTCGAATTTCCACTCCAGTCCAAGTTGGCTCAGTTCGGGTTGCACAGGGCGGTTCCACAACACTTCGGGAGCTCAAATACCGCGAGCCATCCGGTTGCCTCTCGGACACCGAAATTATATTGCTTTAACTATAATCTCTCTACCAGTGCGGCCGCGGCATAAGACTAACTCGACTGTCATTTCCCATACAGAAAACTATCTACCACGTACGAAACGTTTCGTAATCGACCGGCAGCTGAGTAGTTTCGGAGACTACTCTCAACACCTACATACTCACTTACAACTTCACAGACATTACTTATTTAAAATATCAGTTTGGATATATCAAGGAATTTAAATGAGCAATTTTATTATCCTTATGTTAAATTCCTTGATATATCCAAACTGATATTATAATGGTATAGTATCTGTGAGTATGGCAGCGCACATATCAAATAATGATTTATTTACTAAATAATAAAAGACACATATATTCTAATATAAAACAAAACAAAAGAACGGACGGCAGATGGACTGTGGTAATAAGGACGGACGCAATAACGTTCATTTCTAAACAAATCAGTAAAGATTGACGCAATGACGTTCATTTCTAAACAAAAAGTCACGCTCAAAGTATTCGTGCGCAGACGCACATAAGTGCAGAGTGTGTCGTTGTCGTTAGAGCAGATCTGTTAGATCTAATTTGATCTCATCTTATCACGACTGGCCTCATTCGAAACGCGTAAAACCATACATCTCTTTTGCTTAAGGCGCCGTAGGTTCAGCGAAGTTAAGCGAACAGAGTTTTTGAAACAATATAATGCGTCTGTTTATAATAAAATGGTTAAAAAAAACACGAATAGTAATCATGAGGCTATTCTGCAGCGAGATCAGTGATTCGAAATATGATTAAGCTATTATCGATCGATGGAAAAAAATCACGAACATAGGTCTAAAATACACTTACAATATTCGTAACAAATTATGCACAAAAGCTAAAAATATTAAAATTACTTCTAAAAATCGGCAATATTATGTTTGAGAGAACTCAGTGATTACTTTTTTATTTATTTGAACGGCCAAAAAATTAAAATAAAAAAAACATGTTATCGGCGCTTCCCAGCACGCACTTCCATTTCGCTCGCGCTTATGCTGCGCCACCCGCGCCCAGCGGACTCCCACGACCTTAACCAGGCGGATATAACCCTTAAAATTTGGTCTCGTTCATTCGTTAATCATCATCCTCCTCGCGTAGTTCCCGGTTGTGCCCCTAAAGGAGCTCGGGGTCTGCTTTGACACCGGTCGTTAATGTCACTTCAATATGCTGGGCTCTTTCCCTAAAATCGGTACCTATAACAATTGGTTTTTGACAAGATTATTCCAATTTGTTTATGGTTATAAATCCATCAACAATTCTAACAAGAAAATTAAAAAAATCATAATAGTAAACATAATGTATACTTACACTTCTTTTAGAATTTTTTGTTATCTACTTATTTTTGGAGGTCTATTCTCCAAAGTCTAATATTCCGACCCCAACATACTACCGTCAAGTTTAAAAATATGGCTGCATGCATCTTACTCGGTTTCGGTACATAATTAGGAGACGATATTTTTTATTTAATACAAATCTTTACAAATAGTTATTGTGTTGTACATTAAGCCACTATTAAAAACCTGGCCGGTTTAGGCAATAGTTGGGCAGATCGCGCGGTTCATCCCGCGTTCCTTAAGTTACTTATAATATTTAATAACTAATTACTATTATTGACTACAATTTTATTCCTTACCTACACTTATTCACCTAAACTTAAGTAATACTTTTTAAGTAGCTTCTTACATTTTTCATGACTAAGTAATAACGGTGTTGTGGTAAGATCCTGTAATAAGTTCTTGGGCAGGTTATTTAAGATTAAATCGATACATATTTGTGCACTGTACCATACGCCATATTAAGCGTGCTGTTGACACTCCTTGAAACAAAAACACGCTCAATTTTTTATTCATCATGTTTTCAACTCCAAGCACTAGAGAGCTTTGAAATAGCAAGCGATATCGCGTTATATATCTCCACATGTATCGAATAGACGCCTCGTTTACTCACGATGTCTGCCCAAACAAAGCTAATGGTCTCGCGCACGATTTGTGTTCGTACAATAACAACAACCGTTATAAAGATGACTTTAACTGAGTGTACAGTCACCAGCAATAACATCTGCCACAACATAGCACGCATAAATATCTGACACGACTCTATGTCTAATACCATAAGGACGTGTCAGATATTTTTACCGGCTTTGTTATGGCAGATATTGATGCCGGTCACTGTACTATTGGCTGTGTAGCCTCGAATTGATCACTAGTCATTAGAGAGATTAACTTTAGTATAACGCACATAAACAACAAAGGTATGTTATAAAAAACGACCGGGTTGCACTCCGGGAGTGACGGCAGAAGTGAAAAGTCAATGACATTGTAACAGGTTTCGATCAGGTCACGTGTCCGTCTTACGAATTTTCAATCTGTCGAATCTTACGGTCACGTGACGTTGCGAGTATCTCTCGAATCTCACGGTCACGTGACATGTGGGTGGCCTTTAAACTGCTTTGATTGCCTCTGTCCGTGTCGATAGAGTCTGGTATACACATTGGACCCACTAGATTCAATTACACGGCAACACTAAACGTTATAAGCATGTGGCCGCGTAATTGAATTTAGTGGGTCGAAATTGCGTTTGCTAATAGGGTCATCGTCATCATTTTGTTAATTAGTCATTTAAATATAATTCTGTGCCTGTATGGGAACATCAACGGCATGCAAAAATACCCAAGGGTATTTCGTACGTACGTTACATCGATTTAAATGTCTTTTTTTATAGGAAAATGTCTGCATGTTCTTTAGCGGAATAGCAAAATGATATTGTTCTAGAAAGGTATCATGGAATTCCACAAAGTATCTGATCAATCAATTATTTGAAGTTAAAATAAAATCCAATACAAGAAGAATATAAGAGTGAAGAGAGTGTGTTAAGACCAGAGATCGGAAAAAATTGCGACATTGTTTGCAATTATGTGGACATGACTCCAAAATCAATCAAAATGTTATTCAGTTAATTAATGTTTTACTTGACATATAATTTGATTCCTAGTCAATAAATACAAAAGTTTGTTAAAGTATAAGTTTATTAAAAAAAAAAACAGTATTTTTTTCATTTTTTTTTCTAGTGTAAGTAATCGTGTCAGTTTAAAATCGTTATTTATTTATTGTATATAAATATTTACGGAAACGATACCCATTTTAAATACGAACCTTTTGCTAATAATTATTTATGTAATTCATCGTCGTCGTAACGTCATTTTATTTTTAAGTTATTATAGTATATACGTGCTTCTAAGCACTTTATAAATAAACTATTATCTCCAATAATTCAAAGTATCTTTCAATGAATAATTAATTAACATTTTGATTAATTTTGGAGTCATGTCCACATAATTGCAAACAATGTCGCAAATTTTTCCGATCTCTGGTTAAGACTGTCACAGTCCAGTGTTGCAAAGCTTAAAGCCAAGCATAAAGCCAAGCATCGCTACGAATATTTTCAAGATTATTCTAACGAACGCCCTAGGGAGGTGTGGGCGGAGAGGGACTGCGGCGGAATAATTAGTTTCGCTAGAACAATAGAGATCCTTCATAGTGATAAGTTCGCCTTTGTATAGTCCGACCGCTTCACACAGTACTCGCCTGCTCTTGCACGCGGGGAGTATAACACTTTCACTACCAGGAACCCGCCTAGCGTGCGCCTACGCCGTAGTCGCTTACGAAAAACCACGGGATCGGCTACGAGCATAGCGCGTAGCGATCTTGGCAGTGAATGTCATAACGGGGGAGCGCGCGGCGTACGCTTCGCCTCCCGCACGATGCCCGCTCCCCCGTTATACCCCCCGCGTGCAAGCTGGCGAGGACTCAGTTAAGCGGTCGCACTATACCTACATTCATCTTATATATCGTGTTTATGTTTTAACCTGTGTTGTGTATAGTAATAAGTGCTATACATATAATAGCTAGAATGCTAGCTAACCGCTCCTGTTTATTATATGCATACCTATAATGTAATATTCGCTAGAATGCTAATTTCAAGTGTATGCACACAAACCCGGAGAGGTTAGGTTTTGCCTTAAGGGGCTCCACGCGCTATTTGGCTAGTTTTGACGAGTTTTGAGTTGATAATCCTCCGTAAAAACTATAGATACATTTATGGCACAAACACTTATCGGTTCTTCAATCCTTTATCTGCATATGCACGAGAGTTTTTTTGAAAATAATTAATATATATTTTTTTATGATTCTTCAAACATGGTCCAAAAAAGCTCTATTTTCGATATAAATATGTTGTATATGCACTTGTATATATGAAATATACATATACCTAACTGTTCCGTATTTACGTCTCTAACAACCCACGAGAGATGTTTATTTGGAACTAATTTTCACAAAAGTTACGTCCAAAAAACTGGTTTATTGGCCTGATATTTATAAAGTTTGGTGCCATATATCCCGAAAACTGTGGATTTTGAAGTAAATATAAAATACTATTTCGGTAAACCTCGTCGTTGTTAATACAATAAGCCATAAAAAACAAGAAAAAACCGACAGTTACAGGTAGAAGGTCATTGGGATCTAGGAGCCCCTTAATGGGCATTATAACGATACCATATATTTTATTGCTTTTGTTTGAATCAATATAAAAAATAAAAAAACGACTATATGACAAATGAATGATTATGTAACAAGTCAAATAAAAGCGTAAATCGTCTTCCACCAAAAAGAGCATAAAAGCTGAGGCATTCACAAATCACAAGTGAACTTGAGAAGTTTTTTCATTTTGTGCTCAGACGAGTGTCTGCAAAGTATCATGTTGTTGGAAAGTTTGCGATTCGAGTGGGTTAGTGGATGTAATGCAGATGAACGCTCAATTTCACAACGAATAACGAAATACATTTTTACCCTCCTGCCCCTGGGTATAAGTTTGTATGTATGTGGACGAGAAAATTATAGTTCACGGGCTACAGTTAGGGTTGCCAGGTGAGTCGCGACAAAATACCGGACAACCCCAACCGGAGAGGGGGGGGGGGGGGCGGGTGTATGCTAGGCTAAGTAAGACTAAGTCGCAAAAAAAACACATTGTTCTGTCCGGTATGACCATTTCTTTTCTACCGGACAGGCCTCGAAAATACCGGACTGTACGCTTAAATACCGGACATCTGACAACCAACGACTGTAGCCAGCAGTCCAAATGGCTTGATGGGTGACGACGTATGAGGTGTCGTTGGATTCCCCATAATCGTTTGAGTGAAGGCTAATATAAAAGCAGTTGGGTTTTTTTTTTATCTTTAAACTCTTGTTAGGGCCTTTTGTATCGTTGTCGATTATTTTGCGTCAAAATTAGATGAAATGGTTGGAAGAGCTCGCGATTCTGTTTTCTTCGATTTCTTTTCTTTGATTCGTGATTTCCGCACGATTTACCTTGGTGTCCTACAATGTTGTTTCCATTGAGTGACAAAACGTATGGGATTTTTAGTTGACAATTTTAGGGACATATTACGATTCCTATTGTTTTTATTTTGCACGATCAAAGAAGCTTTTCGTACGCACCAAAATGTATCCAATTCAGACGAAACAAAAATCGACAACAGAAAAATCGGCCCTTTAACCGTGTTCATCTGCTTCTCGCCTCTCGCGGACCGTCTTGCAAGAGCCGTGCAGTGCGTCGTGCTTACACACTTGAATATGTTTACGCAAGAGAGCACGCGTGAACCCAGACGAAAGATATAAAATTTGTAGAGCGTGGCTGGTAGACTTAGGCCGTGTGCAGTAGGTAGCTTGGCGCTATCCGATATCTTTTTAACGCTGAAAGCTAAATGAGCTAGGGACTCTTGGCAATCACGATACATAAGATCTTTTAATTATTATGTAATCTACGGACCAACTTTAATCTGTGTAAAAAAATTCAAAAGTTTACTACGTCAGAGAGCACCTAAAAGTTTTGATGATCATCAGTGAGTGAGTGACAAAATCAGTGTATAGGTGTGAATAGATTCTAAAGTATAAAAGCTAATAGACATTACGAAACTTTATGGGATTTAAAAGGTTTCTAAGTAGGTTCCTTCTTCTTCTTATTAAAGAGCGAGGCCCTTATCGGTGGAGTAATTTCCAAGTTATTCTACATTACGCCTTTCTTTTTATTTCTCTATTAAGACGAAGCGTTTACTTTTTCCTTTAGTTGATTCATGTAAAATATCCTCGGACTTCCGTTTTACCTTTTCCCTTCCATTTTAGCCTCTATTTTTATTTTTTTTAAGGTAACCTTAAAAAAAGACCGGGTTGCACTCCGGGAGTGCCGGCAGAAATGAAAACTCAATGACATTGTAACAGTTTTTTTATCAGGTCACGTGTCCGTCTTACGAATTTTCAATCTGTTGAATCTTACGGTCACGTGACATCTAACGGTCACGTGACATCTAACAGTCACGTGACCAGTTGCGAGTATCTCTCGAATCTCACGGTCACGTGACCTGTGGCGAGTTTAACATTTTTTCCCAATCACAAAAAGTGCACAGCGCCGCTAAAGAAGTTTTCACTTCAAAAAAAAATTACTATCTCTATCTCTCTATCAAAGTAATATCCAGAGTGATCCTGTGAGGGTTTGAAAATACGACGAAACGTTTCGAGAAAAGGGAGGTCGTGCCCTGTGGCTTGTCTTGGCAGGGACACTACCGTGCCCCCAGTCTATGGGTAGATTAAATCAACACATATTTTTGCACTTGACTGTAGCGTCTGTATAAATATTTTTACAAATATTGCGCGAAGAACCAATATTTCATTATTGCAAGTAACTGTGACAGAGTCAATTTATTATTATTGCAAAAGTATATCAGTCTAGTCCTTTGGCTCACTTTGTAAATAAAGCCAATTTATCGTCTCCATTTATAAAATGCTAATATATTTTTGTTAAACCTCAAAAGCTAATATTTATGTAAGCCCTGTCCACATTGATTGTCCTCAGGGAGTGAAATAACAATATGGATTAAACATTGTTTAGATTTCAATACATAGTCTTATTAATAACGTTAGCTATGCAAGTTTCGACGACCGGTTAGTCTAGTGGGTAGTGACGCTGCCTACGAAGCTGAAGGTCCTGGGTTCGAATCCCGGTAAGGGCAAATATTTGTGTGATGAGCATGAATATTTGTTTCTGAGTCATGGATGTTTTCTATGTATTTAAGTATTTCTATCTATTAAATATTATATCGTCGTCTAGTACCCATAACACAAGCCTTATTGAGGTTACTATGGGACTAGGTCGATTTGTGTAAGATTGTCCCCTAATATTTATTTATTTATTTATTTATATTTATTATTTATTTAAGTGTTGTTGATAATGTAGTTCTGTTAGCATGTTTTGTAACAAAAATCTTTGATTCATGTTGTTAAATTCCTCGTCGTAATACCTAGTTTGCTAATTCATCGCAATCGTTGTAATTTTAGTTAAATAAATTAAATAATCGACCAGGAACACGAAAATCGTATCACATTTTACAACCTTTACCTCATCATCATCATCATTATATCAGCTGAAAGACGCCCACTGCTGGACATAGTCCCCTAAGAGTGCCACAATGACCGTGGACTCCCGCGACCCATACCGGGTCATCAGTCCACCTTATGGGAGGTCCTACCTACGTGGTCGTCGCCACTCGGGAATCTTTCCGCGCCAACGGCCATTGGTTCTACGTGCAATATACCCTGCCCTAGTGTTATTAGCATGTGATGACGTGGCTGTCCCATTTTGCCTTTTCCCAGAAATTTCAAAATTAAAAGCACATTTCATACTACGTTTTTTTAGGCCGGCCCTTAACGATCAATTAAATTTCACAAAATTGTGCAATGTTTTTGACCGTTTAGGATTATTATTGAAGATTGCGCAATGATTGAACAAAAGTTTGAGCAAGTTTAATTTTTACTGCACCATCGTTTTTATTGTACCGTCTGGGAACAGTATTGCACAATATTTTTTAGTCTATGTTTAGCCGCCAAGAGGTGGCATCAAAGTTATTGCGCAAGCTTAGCGTGATAATATTGATCGTTTGATCGCAAATATTGTGCAAAGTTATTGTAGGTCTGGGACCGGCCTTAATCTCCGTCCAAAGCCGCTTTTGATGACTTTAATGCCTCCAAAAAACAGAAACCCTTTTATATTCATGTTAAAACTTATTTTTTGGCAATCCACTAAGCCTAATTAAAATTGAAGCAGATGACCTCGCTTGGAATAAATCCGTTAGCCGACCTTGAGGGGCTTCTGTCCCCCGATAGCCTAAAATATTGCACACATACACACAGGGATTTGGTTAAACTCAACGCATGTTAAAATAGCTGTTATAGGCATCATATACAATGTATGACCACCGGAACTCTTACGTTCGTTGACATACACGCGTTCTTTTTTATAATAAGACGATGGCAATCAAGCATACAGCCAGTATTGCCATCACAGTGGTACTAAAATAATAACAGGTAAATGTGTAGATACAAGCGGTAGAAAGACAGAGCTATCGATTGATGGCTTCCCTTAGAGCCTTATCACACTTGCGAATTGCGAGCGTGTTTTCTATACAATTATCAGTCGCGGCGAACAAGCTGCGTGATCGCCTTCATACAAAATACGCTTGGAAATCGCAAGTGTGATAAGGCTCTTATTCGTTATCCCGTCTGCATATATCTGCTGCATGCTGTCTATATCGACCGACTTATCGACCAAATGAAATAGCAACTTTAGTTAGATCTATCTACTTTCAAAGGTTACCGCGTCTTTCTAATGTTGACATGCTGAGTGTCAGTTCTTCATAAATTGTGTGACGTGGAAGACAACCCTAATAATGACGAAAACGAAGAATCAGGGCAGGGAGGGTTTTCATTAAAATAAATCTTAGAATTTGGTAAGTTTAGGTTTTTCTTAATAATCCAAGCAATGTCTCCAATCTTTACTCCACTTTTTGTGGACCGTCACATAGTCCAAATCTGGAAAATTGGGATTTATTTTTAATATAAGAAGGAAACAAAAAAAACAATTTTTCTAAGAAAAGAGGCAAACGTTACAATGTATGTGAAAGTGACCACAGCGCGTATGCTTGAGTTAATGAGTAGTTTAGGTGAATATCCCTTATAGGTAATATTAGTGCCTCTATAGATGAGTTGTCCGTAATTACACCACGTATGCGTATTGTACACTCAGCAGCCAAAATAGCTACGCAGACCTAGCTTGAAATCATCTACATGAAATCAAAGTTATTTATTCTTCAATTTAGGGCACACATGATTGTCGATTAAATACCACCGGTTCGGGATGAAAACCCAGGAGAAAGATCGGCGTAAAAAGTTCAGCTAGGTATCATTTATTCATACGACATACGGGCTGCTTTGATTCGAGTCGACCACGCCCCGTTGACAGAGACACGCTTATGCTTTCCGCGCACGAGAAAAAGAAAAATCCAACACTCTTCGGGAATGGCTTTTTTGGACTTTCGATAAATATCTACCTAACTTAGTGAAGTTTTATATATATTATATTTAATTAAGTGGGATTTTAGATGAGATAAAACACTATAGTACTAACTTGATTGTGTCGTAAAATAATGTATTGTTTGAGTAGGCTGAGTAAAAAAAAGAAAATAAAGACACAACTTTGGATTTTTTTACCATCGAGGAAATTTTAGGCAATCATGTATCGATTAAATCAGATAAACAATATAGTGAAGAATCATATATCTTAAAATCAGACCAGAAAATATCGTCATTATTATATCTCCCTGCTTTTAATTTTGCCACAAGTTATATAACCGAATATTTGACTAATAGTAATTAAACTTTTAATTAGACGCGTCATAGCAGCGCAGGGAACTAAGTTGCGCTGTCTAAATGCTTCAACTTTAGGTAGCCTGGCTTAGCGACACTTGGAATTATGCATTTCAATATTATGTTGATACAAAGATCAAATAATCTACACTGTATTCTACACTAATATTATAATGAGGTATTTTTTGTGGGTGATGGTGCAGTTTTTTAAGTTTATACCTATATGCAGGCGATACTACTCTCTGAAGGTAGACTGATGACCTGGTAAAGGTCGCGGGAGTCCGCTGGATGCGGGTGTAGCAGGACCGGTCATTGTGGCACTCTCTGGGGGAGGCCTATGTCCAGCATTGGACGTCTTTCGGCTGATATGATGATGATGAATGTCTGGTACTACTTATCCCATATCAAAAATTAAGAATACACTTTTCTAGTACTGCGGCGCTACCACGAACTTCGAAAGTCGAAGTTCGTAATACATGCATCCCTGTCACTCGAGTAAGGGAGTGCGATAGAGATGGAAATGCCCGAACTTCGACTTTCGAAGTTCGTGGTAGCGCCGCTGTAGCGACTGAAGCGCGCGTGAAATTGGAATCCGAAGCAACGCACAGAAATGGGATGAAAAGAAAAGCGTCAAACAAAAATGTGCATCCCAGCCTTTTACCACAAACAAAATGGCGGTTCAATTAAAGCAGAACCAACAAACATTTCATACAATCCCGACCTTTAACATCGGTCGGAAGTTTGCAGGTATGCCATTGTCTTTTTGTTTTGTGTGTCTGCGTGTTTGTAGGACCTCCCTAACAATGTGCCGATTCTGTGTTTGTTAAACTCGTGTGGGCTTAGTGGACACGCGGCATTATTTAAGGTTTAAATATAAACATTGTTTACTAAGAATTAGGGTTCTCATGTGGATTGTATAATTCATTGTAATTCAGGTTTAATTGAATCTAATATGAACTTTTTCACGTTTCATGTATTTGTGCAGTATAAGTAAATGAGTATGAGTATGTGTTTATTTTGCGTATGTTAAGTGCTTTTGCGACTTATGACTTCGGTGTTCGTAACATACTTTTATGTTCTTAAAACTGTACCTAACAATTTTGTTGTCCACAATTAACATGTCTAGCGTTTGTTCCGCCAACAAAAGTCAAAGCCATTTACTATTAAAATGATAATTCAACGTTAACATCTTAAAAGTGAAAAGTAAGTAACTTTTTATAAAAAGAATATTAAAAGGATAGTACATCTAGCAGATCGCCTTGTCAATACAAATTCGAGGTCCGGCAGTCGACAATTTCATCCCAGCTGTTATTCTTTACGCGCTCAGGCGTCCCAGTGTCCCCCCGCCCGTCTCGCCTAACGAAACTAGCTGCTGCGCTTAGTTACTACAAATTGCGGCGTCAAGTTATATTTGTGGGTGAGCGTTGAGGTGAGCTTAAAACGAGTTACGGAATAGCGAGGCTGGAGTTGCAAGCGTCCACACGCTACGGTTCTGCTTACCATCATGATTTCATGGTAGCCATTTGTACCGACGTGGTATTAAAAAAATCGTAAGAAGCTATTTTTTTTAAACCAAACAATGTCTATTGTAATCAAAATATGAACTGAATAATATTATCGTTAAGTTCACGTCATGCACATTGATTAAACATTGTGAATGACAATAATATATTAAGAATCCGTTTATGAAGGAACGTATCTTCATTTACGTTTTGTTTGATTTTAAACCTTCACTCATGGGAATATAGTATTTTATTCTGTGGCACATTGGATCGCTTTAGACAATGATTTAAAACATGATATTTCAAATTAAAACTTTGAAGCATCTGTATTAAGTCTGAAATGGAAAAACGGTAATTTTCAACTTATGCTCTTTTGGTACCAAAGTAGGTCTAGTAATTTGCTCATAATGGCACATTAATTATTCGATGTTCGAGTAATTCGAGTTGCATATTGTGCTCAAGTAAATTACTTTCATAACATTTTGTACAATTTGCGATATGGAAAAAGCCGCGAGAAGTTATAGCCTTTTAACTCCGGTGTCTACGAAATATATGTAAAAGTAATACAGTTCATAGTTATTTCTTCAGGAACAATACACATTGCATTTGAAATAAAAATGACAAAATAATACAAATAATCATTCCAAAATAAATAAAAACAAATACAGTAACAGAAAGTTAAAACAAAGAATAAAAACCGGCCAAGAGCGTGTCGGGCCACGCTCAGTGTAGGGTTCCGTAGTTTTTGTAATTTTTTCAAAAACTATTCAACCTATCAAGTTCAAAATAATTTTCCTAGAAAGTTTTTATAAAGTTCTACTTTTGAGATTTTTTTCATATTTTTAAAAGTAATGGTTCAAAAGTTAGAGGGGGGGGACACATTTTTTTTACTTCTGGAGCTATTATCTCCGAAAATATTAACATTATCAAAATTATTGATTATAGCAAACCCCTATTCATTTTTAAATACCTATCCAACAATATATCACACGTTAGGGTTGAAGTGAAAAAATAAAACACTCCACGTTACGCCCTATGCGGCAGGTACCCTAATAAAAAAAAAACTCTTTTTATTTTACCAATTTGTCGGCGTGATTGATATACATATTAGTACCAAATTTCAGCTTTCTAGTGCTAACGGTTACTGAGATTATCCGCGGACGGACGGACAGACAAAGCGAAACTATAAGGGTTCCTTCCTAGTCGACTACGGAACCCTCAAAAAGAAAATGAATAGAAAAACAATAATAAGGAGTTTATTTATATCATGTCAACTATGTCTTTGTATCAATCAAATATTTTACTGAATTAAATGTCAATTTAATGCATAATTATATCAGTCTATATATTTTTTACAATACCTAATAATTCTTAAAAAAGTAACAATGTAGGATAAATAAAATAATCATGAATATGGCTCCTCTGTCCTTTTTATTCTGACATTCAACCCAGTTTTTGGAGAGAAACAAATGTTTGTATGGGAGCAAATACAATTAAAGAACACATAAACCCAAAAGTCTTAGCCAAAATGCTTCATACTAATTGACGTAAAAAATATGACGTCACAGTTTGCTATTTGTACTAATCGTTGTATGGAAAATCAAGTAAATTGCTCTTTGTATTTGCGAAATACCTACTGCGTTTAGTCATACAACTTTCTATAAAATGGGACCAACCTGGAAGCATATGTATACAAATAATATAAAATGTACGAATCGGCGGAACGAATAAGTTCTGAGGTAACAAACATGATAAAAAAAATACAAACGAATTGAGAACCTCCTCCTTTTTTTGAAGTCTATTAAAAGCGTAAGGATTCTATTGGGCTGTGTTTGTCACGGATAAATGTTTTGATTTGATTTGATTTAGCGACACTTCGTTAACAATTTTAATCAATACTTATTAATCGAACCGTTCCATTTGTGCCATAAGTAAGCACAGTTCCCAACTCCCGTCCTCATTCGTTTCAGCATGCAACAAACGCGTCGCGGCTCCTCAAAGCCACAGGTCGTGTCAAAAAATCAAAATCAAAATCAATTATTTTTTCTGCAAATAGGCCACAAGGGCACTTTTACATGGCAAACGGTAATTTACAATAAAACAATAATAATCTTACACAATAATAATTTAAAATGAAATGAAAGGACAAACTAAACGTCACTAAGTTAATGTAAACAAAACCAAATTGCAAAATATGACCATTATATTCGATATAAATAAGATCTGTATCAGCATTAACAAGAAGTTAATGATATTAATTCAGTATTCCAGAGATGTATAAGGTCTCTGAGCGTCCAAATACCTACAATTAATAATTATTCTAATATTCTAAGAGATGTATACGGTCTCTAAGGGTCAAAACAAAAAAAGGAACATAAATGTAATATTGTCAGAGATGTACAGGGTCAATAACAATAAAACGTGTCAAGATCAGAATGATGTCTCTCTTCAATACGATAATAATAATAATAATAATCGACATCACCATCCCCCATGACGAGAACCTCTTGAAGGCCGAGAAGGACAAAGCCAGCAAGTACCTAGACCTGGCTCACGAGGTACCGCCATGTGGGATGTTGATTCGACGATCATCGTCCCGATAGTCGTTTCGGCTAACGGTTTAATAGCGAAGAGTCTCGACCATCACCTCAAGAGACTCTCGCTGGGCGGCTGGATCAAGGGTCAGATACAGAAGGCGGTACTCCTGGATACTGCGCGTATAGTCAGGAGGTTCCTGTCTCTGTCGCCCTGACCGCCGGTAGCTTAGGCCGCGCCTCGCTGCCGGCTGCACCCTAGGTTAGGTTTTTATAATGATTTTATGTTTTGTATGTATAGTTTTATATTTTACTTTTTAGATATAATTATTGTAAAAACCTAGTCTAAGACGAAATTAAAATAAAGAGTATAATAATAACACTAGTATTTAAGTAGTTAACTAGGTACTCTGGCCTTGCAAGCATGAACAGTCCGGACTCCACAAACAGCACCCGATCACGAGTATGACGCATATCTCAGCCATCGCCTCCCTCAACCATATGTTAGGGAAGGTGGCGACCCGATCAACGACGCCACCGTAAGCAAAGCCCTTTAAGCGAGCATGACATATTCAAGCCACCGGACATTGATAATAGCAAAAATTAAGCGACTTGTTCGGCGAGAAACAGCATTACGTGCTCTCTTCTTACATAAAACGGAACAGTTATTTCAGGTAGGTACTTATAATGATTACATGTACTTAGGTATATTCCTAATAGAATTAAACTACTACTGGCTTAAAGGCATTTTTGTCGTTTAAAAAATCGTTGACAGTATAATACGCCTTGCTTAGCAAATTACTTCTTGAGTAGGCTTGAAGTATTCACCAGGAAGAGATCTTGACTCCCATTCAGATGCCCAGGATTCATGTACTCCTTTACTAAACCTATACCCGATACAGTGCCATGGCATAACATTGGACACTTTGTACATGGTAAGTGGAACACCAGCCCTGTGTATTGGAATTGTCGAGTGAATCGGTTGTTGTTTGACTTCCAATATGGCGGACAGTAAACACGAGACGTGACTGTGTGACGTCATGTGGCTGGTTTTAGGCAACCACAAATATTGGCAAATTGTTGTAGTTACGATCTGGGGCGAGATTCAACTTATTTTGGTAACAGCACGGGACATTGCTACTGTATGTCCAATGTGAGGATATCACCAACTTTTTACAAACTTTTATTACGTGACAAACGTCGGGACTAAATTTTAGTCCCGAACGTTTGTCATCAAATCTTGCAAGTTAAATTTGACCCGCTTCGCGGTGACCGATTGACCTGAAATTTTGGGTATAAGCATAGTTTGGATGACAATTCAATATTATGGTACCTACCGTCGAGCTGATCTGATGATGGAGACAGAAGGTGGCCATGGGAATTCAGTACTTATAACCGACGTAACCCCGTTGAGTTTGGACTCGTTAGAATCGTCTCAGTGAGTTGATGATGGTATTTAGAAAAGTACAGTCGGCAATAAAAGCTTGTACCAAAAATGACATTTTTGACAGAAATTTGTTATGACTACCTACACAATTAATACAATTTTGGCACCGGATAAGCAAACCATACAGTCATTAGTCGTTCAAAACCAAAAGTCTAAGTTGTGAATGTACTCTTCAACTAAGTAAACGCGCGGTTCCACCCGTCAAAGATAATCCATGCAGATATAAAAATACGAGTATATATATCCTATGTCTATCCCAAAAATCCATTTTATACCTATACCTACTAGTGAAAGATTTTTTATAAATGACGTTTCATAAAAAGACGCTAATTTTACTAGCAGTCAAATATCACATTCAAATTTTTCACCAATTTAAGGTATACGTCACTTCTTCATTGTTTTTTGCAGAATCGAAATACGGTACGGACATCTAGGTACTTTAAAATAAATGTAATCGCCTATAATTTCAGTCCAATATCGATAATGGTCACGGCACGAAACACCAGGCGTGTAGATAACGTTTTACGATCTACAGCCATTGAGATTACTAGCTTAGAGGCATTTCATCTCAGTTTTCGGGCCATTTGCCAAATGTAATTTTCATTTAAATTGGGGTATTACCAGTAGATGTTCGGCGAAGGAACACACATCTTGAGGAAATCTGTATACTGAATTTCTTCGATGTATGCAGAGATGCCTATACTCGTACATGAACACTCCTAAGCAGCAACATATGATTGTGTTTAGGTGACTTTCGATGCGCCTACGCGTCGCTGGACACTAGTGGACACCCCCATCTATTCAGCAATGCAGCCTATGTCAGTGGAATTACTCATGCTTTTGCTTCACGACGATTCGCGTACATGAGTTCAATAAGTTAAAAAGTCCAGTGATACCAGGCATCAGAGTTGCAACGTTTTTACATTTTAACTCTTTCAGCGCCAATGTGCCTAAAACAGCAACTGTAAATAAAGTGACCAATCATGTTTCAGTTGCTCCAAGTACCTATAAGGTGTATTGTATTGTCGTGTAGGTACCTACCGTGTAGAAAGTGTAAAGCATTCTTCTTTTTTATGGAGTGATTGGCAGAATTGTTTTATTTCTTATTCTCTCGTCTTTTTTGTTTAAGCATCATATTATATTTAATTTACGTATCTGTATATGTAAATTCAATATTGTTGTTTTAGAACTGTTAAAATATTCGTACAAAACCCATTTTTTTACCTTCCTTCAACAAATATATTACTTATTATAAACCCTGGCTTCTATGTACATTCACCATCAGTGCCAAAGTGCTCACAAATATCTGAACAGGTCTTTCTTTCATTCAAAACGACACCTTAACAGAGGGTTTCAAAGTTCATTGTCAATAGTGCTTATACCTTTGATCGTTTTTCTTTCTTCATATTCACAGAGCGTGAAGCGTTTCAGACAGCTTGCAGGCGTGCTGTGGTCTCGCTTGTGAAAAAAAATGCACGTTTGAAATTGTAAGCCTCTGTTATTTGGTCATGGCACGTCATGGAGGATGGACGTGAATCGGGGAATATTGTGTTGGCCGTTGTGAGCACGTTGGCCGCTCCGATATATCTGATGGTGACTGTACCGCTGGGTTTCTTTCATAAACTCTTGTACTTACCTACATCCATGTCAATGACACTCGAATGTGTCTTTTAATATTTAACAGTGGCTTTTCAATGAAGGACAACATCGTGAGGAAACCGGTCTACCCAATCCCAATAAGGTCTAGTTTTCCCTCTGGGTCGGAAAGTCAGATGGTACAGTCACTTTCGTAAAATTAGTGCCTGTGCCAAAGCTACGGTAGCCTAGTGGTTCAGGCATGCGGCTGTCAAGCGGCCGTCGTCGGTTCGAATCCCGGCTCGTACCAATTAGTTTTTCGGAACTTATGTACGGAATATTTACCGTTAGCTTTTCGGTGAAGGAAAACATCGTGAGGAAACCGATCTAATCCCAATAAGGTCTAGTTTTCCCTCTGGGTTGGAAGGTCAGATGGCAGTCGCTTTCGTAAAACCAGCGCCTATGCCAAATCTTGGGATTAGGTGTCAAAGCGGACCCCGAGCTCCTTTAGGGGCATAACCGGGAACAACGCTAGGAGAATGATGAATGAGTGCCTGTGCCAAATCTTGGGACTAGGTGCCAAAGCGGACCCGGGACTCCTTTAGGGCACAACCGGGAATAACGCTAGGAGGATGAAATAGCACTGCGTGAGATAGATATGTGAGTGCCCACATCATTAGTGTAGGTTTGCCATCTCCGCACTATTGTAATAAAAACCTCCAAGTCCATACCACAGATATTACCTATGTTATGAGTTAATGACTAATGACCGGCATTCTCGGGCATAAATTATATGTTATGATGATTGTCTTGTCAAGAATTCTTTATTCTATTACGCAATACCACGAGTTAACAAATGTTCCGATTCGTTTTTAGGGTTCCGTAGCCAAATGGCAAAAAACGGAACCCTTATAGATTCGTCATGTCTGTCTGTCTGTCTGTCTGTCCGTCCGTATGTCACAGGCATTTTACTCGAAAACTATAAGGTGTATTTGAATAAAATTTTGAGGATAGGTGTATTTTGTTAACCGTTACATAGTTTTGTAATTCAATTCCTAAAAGGTTTTTGAGATATTCCTAAAAAACTGCCTTACTCAAAGAAAAGGACGTAAGTGCCATAAGATTTCAGTAATGATACGACCTTTTTAATAGACACGGAACCCTCGTTGTGCATAGTCCGACACGCACTTGGCCGCTTTTTTTATTTCCTTCAAGTCTTTGGCTTGGATCGCGGTTTGTAATCATAACCTATTTAAAATGAGATAATAGAAATAAGAGCAAAGTAAAGAAAAAATGTTATAGTACCTAGATTCTGACAAATAAATGGAGCTAAATAGTCGTTTTTTCTTTGTGTTAGTTTGACATGATTTACTCTTAAGAGTAAAGTTCCCATTGTTTACACTTTGTAAATAAATCTTATAACACCAAGTACTTACTAATAATATAAGGTCAACACAAATAAATATATAATTATTGAACCTACTCACAAAATTTCACGAAATTTGAGAAATGCGACCTGTTTCATCCGGACATACGAAATAATTTAGGCCCCACGCAGTGAGCTCTTCGCTTCGCTCGCTCGTTCAATAAAGAGACAAAGTTGTGAGATTGTAGCTTTGTGAGGTTGTGAGTTTGTAAGTAGGGGGTAATTAATATCCTTGACCGTGTATCCGATTTCAAAGGTACTTTTACCTGTGTATGTAAGGGTGTTCTGGTCGAAAATACGAGTAAGTAGGTACATTGGGTGTGCCTGCGATCGCAGCCGTAGCCGTATCTAGTATAAAATATGATAGAATAAAACAGTTATTACTAAACCTGCGAGCTACATCTGTTGTCCCTGTCGTCACTTTCCATCAACTGAGACTTAGGGCCATTAATACACGTCCAAACAGACATAGTAGATTGTATCTCAAGGGAGCGAAATTATATATTTACGGCGAGGGCAGTATATTCGAACCTGAGTGAAGCGAAAGTTTCTACAATAGAATTTTGAGCGTAGCCCGGGATTGCAAAGTAGAATCTTGAGCGTAACGAGGGATTCAAGAATTTACGCCAAGGTGGAAATAATTTTGCTACCAATTTTTATAAGAAAAATAGAAATCCTTCATCTATTTTCTGAATAACAAAAACAGGGAAGAAGGGTAGGTACTTACGACTTTAATGCCTCATTTTAGGGAAATAATGACTATTTTCTGAATAAGAAAACAGGGAAAAAAGGTACAACTTTGATGCCTTAATTTAGGGCAATAATGACTCTTTTCTAAATAGCAAACCAAGGGAAGAAAGGTACAACTTTGATGCCTTATTTTAGGGAAGTAATGACTCTTTATTGAATAGCAAAAAAGCGGCCAAGTGCGTGTCGGACCACGCACAACGAGGGTTCCGTGCCTATTAAAAAGGTCGTATCGTTATTGAAATCTTTTGCACTTACGTCCTTTTCTTTAAGGAGGGCAGTTTTTTAGAAATATCTCAAAAACCTTTGAACCGATCTTGTTCAAAACAATTTTCGCTGAAAGAATTAAATAAGCCCTATGAGCATGATTTTTTTTTCATATTTTTAAAATACGCGGTTCAAAAAATAGAGGGAGGGGGACACAATTTTAGTGACTTTCGAGGCGATTGTCTACGACTCTATTCACTTAATCAAAAAAATTGCTGAGAAACTATGTAGCGGTTAACAAAATACACCTATCCACAAAATTTTATTCAAATACACCTTATAGTTTTCGAGTAAAATGCCTGTGACATACGGACGGACAGACAGACAGACATGACGAATCTATAAGGGTTCCGTTTTTTGCCATTTGGCTACGGAACCCTAAAAATAGGGAAGACAGGTACAACTTTGATGCCTTATTTTAGGGTAATAATGACTCTTTTCTGAATAGCAAGAACAGGGTAGAAAAATACAACTTACTACAACAATTACAATTAGGTGCCTTATTTTAGGGCAATAATGACTATTTTCTAAATAGCAAAAACAGGGAAGAAAGGTACAACTTTGCTGCCTTATTTTAGAGCAATAATGACTCTTTTCTGAATAGCAGGTGTGAAAATTAACTTTCACATTATGAGAAACTAGCTTCTGCCCGCGACTCCGCCCGCGTGGAACTCGTTTATATCGTAGCTCCATACAAACTTTCACCCCCCATTTTAGGGAAGTGGGGGGTTAGACAGAGACAAAAAGCAGTCTATGTCACTCTCCATCCCTTCAACTATCTCCACACAAAATCACGTCAATTCGTCGCTCCGTTTTCACTTTCACACATTCCCATTTATAATATTAGTATGGATGTTTAGCCCCCGACGAAAAGAAGTATGTGTGTCTGTGGCATCGAAGCTCCATAACGAATCCACCGATTTAAATGCGTTGTTTGTGCGAAACCTAACGTGATCGAGATGGTTCTTAGCTATGTTTCTCCAAAATCGGTTCAGCCGGTTTTGAGGTATTGAACATTGAAATGAAAATGTCAGGGGGTTTTCAACGTCTTTAAGTACTTGCGTATGTATAATATGATGATATAACGGTGTATTGTTTTGGGCTCTGCCCTTGCTTACGTCGCATGTCCTAATTTATCTACACACACAACGCAAAACAATTTACACGGGCAAACCCAGTAGCAAGCACTAGCTCATTTCCTTATACACACACCAAGGGTCAACCACGATCCTACGTTCAGTACTGTGTCCACACTACACACCAAATTACTTGAGCTGGTGTACACAGCTGTACATTATCTCGTACGATGTACTTTGCAGAAAGGGTACCGTTTTGCTGTCGCAGTCATTTGTTATTCCTAACGTGTTGGAGTATGTACAATGGATATACACATATACAAAGGTTTAGGGGATCTGACGTATATTTTGTATTCCAAACTGGTATCGAGGTATCACACGCTACACGGTCGCCGAGCTTTTCACAAGCTTTTATTTAACTAGCAATTTCTGTAACTATGTTTGTTCGGGTGGAATCTTGCAACTCAATTGAATTTGATACCTTCAACCGATTGAGCTGAAAGTTTTGGGTTTAAGTATAGTTTGGATGGCAATTCAATATACCATCGAGCTGATCTGATGATGAGACAGAAGGTGTCCATGAGGATTCAGGACTGAACAGACGTAACCCCGATGAGTTTGGGCTCGTTAGAATCGTCTCATCGAGTAGATGACGGTATGGAGAAAAGTACAGTTGGCAATAAAAGCTTGTACCAAAAATGTTTTTTTGTCAGTAACTTATTTTATACTATGACGGTGAAACTAACCTGCCTGGTGGTAAGTGAACGGCGTAGCCAGAGGACGATTGCGACTAATGACGAATCAGAAGCGACTTGAACCTTTATTAATTTGAGGCATCGTTGTGTCATGGCCTCCCAACTAGAACAACGTATAATTGATACTAAAAAAAACTCATAGATGGCGACACAGGTACCGAGCGAAACATTTGAACCAGTAATCGTGAAGATAGAATGATTTTTACACCTTAATAAATTCAACGTACCTTATTATATCACAAACAAACTTCCGCACATACAAAAAAGGTATATTTTATAACTTTAGTAAATGCAATAAAATTGATACTAAATCCATGTAACTCGTACTATACGAGTCAGCTTTCAAGCTTGCTACGTGTTATTGGGTACTGTCACTAGATGGCGCCATCACGGGCCGCGAAAGTTCTATGGAACCACAGGCTCTAAGCATTTGGTTATGTATATGTTTGTGTGATGTGTAATATTGTCTCTAAAATACTACTTTTACATCGAAAAAATCAAAAATACTCTATTTGTTGCCCGGAAAGTCAACGCCATCTGGTGATATCTCAATGTATTACTAAAGTAGCTACGGGACTAAAATTGTATACAGAATTGCCTACATTAGGACGGTACGCTTTTGCTCTATGAGATTGGGTATCTGTACTTGTATTCTTTAATCTGTGGTTGTGTTGACAGCTAGGGAATAGGTCCACGGTCTCCCCCCCCTGTCGTAGAAGTAGACCAAAGGGGTCATCGGGGTCGCAGTGTTCTGGCGGGGGCCGGGGCACTCAGGGTAGGGGACAGCATTTGCTTACCCTAAGGACGAGCCAAATGTGGCGAGGCGCGAGGGGGTCTCCAGTGCGTTCAGCATGAGATCCTGGACTCCTCTGCATGAGAGCGCAGATACAGAGCACCGTGGAGTTTTTAGTGGCTAAAAATACCACATATCCCAGTCATCCCCTGGTGATTGGGTACCTGGCTCGCAGGTTTTCGCCACGATACAAAAAAAAGGGTTAAATGCAGGTCTCTCGCTCTCAACGCAGTGCACCCTCCACACATCACTGACATAATAGTAAGGCTAAAGCGTGCGCACACTTCGCAGATACGGGTAAGATTGTATCTGAGTATAACTGGGGAGGGGAGTTAAACAATCTCACTCTAAGAACGAATCTCTCGAATCGAGAAAAGATCTGTGAAGTGTGCAGCACGCTTAAGGTGTCTAAATGAATTCAATGTCAAATTGGAATACGAAATATAAGTGTCAGATTGACTTTGTTGCGCGATCTGTAAAGAAATACTAATAGAATTTGTTAATCGTTCTCATTCCAATATACATACAACATCTTAAACCTACCTCTTATCTAAATAGATGATTTCTGCACTGGTAGCATGACCGCGTTTACGTCTGACGTAAAACATTTCACACTAAAGTACCTGCTTGGTGAAGGACGTATAATATTAATACGGATTACATCATCATCCTCCTAGCGTTTTTCCCGGTTGTGCCCTAAAGAAGACCGGGGTCCGCTTTGACAACTAATCACAAGATTTGGGAAAGGCACTAGTTTTACGAAAGCGACTGCCATCTGACCTTCCAACCCAGAGGGAAAACTAGACCTTATTGAGATTAGGCCGGTTCCTCACGATGTTTACCTTCACCGAAAATCTAACGATAAATATTTCGTACCTACATAAGTTCCGAAAAACTCATTGGTACGAGCCGGGACTCGAACCCACGACCGCCGCTTGACAGCCGCATGCCTGAACCACTGAGCTAGCGTACGTATGCTCAATTTGAAATTATGTTCAACACGAGTGTGTGTGTGTGTGTTGTGTTACACTGTTATTTCGGTCGTAAATTACAAACATTTCGATCAGATGGCCTAGAACCGGAGTCGCAGATTACCATCAGCTTTCAGTACGGTTTACTATAAACATGGATTGGAAAATACTTGTTTATTTATATTAACACCTACAAATGGATAATTTGTGTGTAATTTCCACAGTCGGGGTGGTAAAATATTCACTCTACCAACGCACTCGAATTTGATGTAATCAAGATTACATTGAATTTGAATGTCAATACATCCACGTTTTAGTGCTAACAATAGATTCAATGGCGAGATATTTTTGAATGCTTTAG
Organism: Epinotia ramella; assembly: GCA_947578815.1. Lineage (NCBI taxonomy): Eukaryota > Metazoa > Arthropoda > Insecta > Lepidoptera > Tortricidae > Epinotia > Epinotia ramella. Next base: position 24,049,695 of record OX388216.1, read on the forward strand.
TAGTTAATGTACCTACATATTTTTAAATGTGTAAATAGTGTGTGAAGGTACTATATTAACCACAAAAGCGCTTACTCAGTTTATGAAATGAAATGAAATGAAATATTTATTAACAAAAACATATGTTATAAGTAGACAGATACAAGTCGTTGGGTCCTGAGCTAGAATTCCCTGACAGGACTCAAGAGTAAAATAATAGTACATTCTAGTTAAAAAAAATCCTCCCTAGAAGGTACTATCGCCTCCTCAGCAATTCCTTAAACGCGTCATACAATATAAGTAACTTAATATAATTTTATTATGTTAACTAGATCCCGCCCGCGACTTCTTCTGCATTGACCCGGGATAAATCTTCGTGCAAAATTTTATCAAAATCGGTTGAGCCGTTTACGTGTGATTGAGTAACAAACATCCAAACTTTCGCATTTATAGTAATAACTAGGATCTTTTATCTTGCACTGTGCAACGAAGTTATTTTGTGCAACGTTGTAACGTATACTTTAGCATTCCAGATTCCGATATGTACCCTAGCAGGGATGCCACGGATGCGTTTTTTTTTTGACATCCGCGGATGCGGATATTTGGGGGCACATATCCGCGGACGCGGATGCGTATTTTGTGGTCAAACACTCATAAAAGTAAATAAACCACATCCATTTTATGATATCACGCAATCATCAAACACGTTGAGACTAAATTACAATTGTAGCGAACAAATCAAAAACGCGTCTGCTCTTGGTCACAGAAACGACAAGATTGTTTTTTTTTACTAATGGCGAAAATATCTAAAACTCGCGCGGCCGTGCCGCGTGGGCTCCTTTCTTGTCGTGAATTACACTACATCCGCATCCGTAAATACTCCGCATCGATTTTGGCGAATGCGGATGCGGATTCTGATGTTGAAATTTGTGCGGCACTTCCGCGGTTGCGGATGCGGATGCGAATGTCTGCAACATCCCTGGTACCGGCCAAAATCGCTCGTAGCATCTGTACCCCTAATCTTTTCTGTACCATTCCAGTTTTAATATTTGTTCTCCCGAAGCAAGTAACTCGCAGCATCTGTGTCATTCTCACTAAAAGTGTGTTTGGTTGGATCACATTTTACCTACTCTAGTAGAATAAGTCTCGAGTGCTGGACGATGTACCTATATTATGACATAGGAAATATATCGAATGTTATGAATCTTCAAACCTTCAAGAAAAGAGCGTACTCCCATCTTAAAGGCCGGCAACGCACTCACAACACCTCTGGTGTTGCAAGTGTCCATGGGCGGCGGTAATCGCTTACCATCAGGTGATCCGTCTGTTCGTTTGCCTCCTATATCATAAAAAAAAAAAAAAAAAAAAAGGCACTCTATGGCAAAGCAATATAGGTTAAATTCGAACTTAGAGGATTTTTCTTCATTCGAAATATGATATTATCATAAACATTTAATTAAGTAGAGAAATTTTATGCCTTACGATAAATAAATAAAATTTATTCGAAATTAAGCCATGTCACTTTGACATTGCGGCATTGCTTTGTCATTTGCGGGTGGCGCAGGACCGGTCACTTTGGCACTCTTTGGGGGAGGCCTATGTCCAGCAGTCGACGTCTTTCGGCTGATATAATGATGATGATGATGACTTTGACATAGAGTGCCAATGCCATAGACCAGGGATGTTGCAGATATTCGCATCCACATCCGCAACCGCGGATGTTCCGCACGAAATTTGTGCGGAACATCAGCATCCGCACCCGCATCCGCCAAAATCTATGCGGAGTTTTGCGGATTCGGATGAAGTGTAATTCACGACAAGAAAAAAGGTGATTACTGCGTGAGTTTTAGATATTTTCGCCTTTAGTAAAAAAAACTTCTTGAAGTTTCTCCGACCAAGAGCAGACGCGTTTTTCATTTGTTCGCAACGATTGTAATTTAATATCAACGTGTTTGATGATCGCGTGATAATAATATAATAAAATGGACATTGTTTATTTACGTTTTCGAGTGTTTAACCACAAAATCCGCATCCGCGGACGTGGGCCGCCAAATATCCGCATCCGCGGATGTCAAAAAAATCGCATCCGCGGCATCCCTGCCATAGACTTGTACAGCGTCGAGCGCTCAGTCGTTTACCTTATGTGTTGTACAGTAGAATTATTTGGGGTTTACCACTGACAGGTAGTTTGCCTTCATTTCATTTTCAACTTTAACCTCATACAAATTAAGTAGTTATTTCTAAATCGATAGACGTGGGTAACAGTATTCTGAAAATTGCTTTATTTGTATGACATTAAAGTTGAAAATTAAATGAAGGCTAACTATCTGTCAGTGGTTAACTAACAGTAATCGTACTGTACTCTTGACGCCGTATATAAATTCCGTAGATTGTAATTATATTTTATATGTGTCTTGTAATCGTGTAACTATATAATATTCATATTCATATTCATATTCATATTTATTCATAATAATTCATATTATATGTCGACAATTATAATCATAAAATTACATACTTATGACTAGTAGTATAAAAAATTATATCTTTTGTACAACAAATTGTACATAGTTGTACACACTACAAAAATCAAGTCAAGTATAACATTCGCTAAATCTATAAAAAGTGTGCTCGATAAGCCATGATTTGAGTCGCGATCTAAAGCCGGCCAGTGACTGTGCATCTGTGATATGCGCCGGTAGTTGGTTGTACACGAGCGGTCCCATGACATGGGTGAGTTTGCCAGACTTCGCCAGCCTATGCTTCACACCAACAAGTTTGTTAGCGTTTCGGAGATTACGACCGTGTATATCTGCTCCTCTCGCGTATTCGTGCAAATGACATCGCACGTATGTAGCTACCTGAAATATTACTATGGAAGGTAGCGTGAGTATCCCGAGGGACTTGAAGTAAGGTCTTGCAGAGACACTTTGGCCTACCTGTGCAATCGCTCGTACGGCTCTCTTTTGCATGCGAAAAACACGCTCCCATTCGGCAGCGCGGCCCCACAGCTCTGTGCCGTATTGTAGAAGCGAGTGCACAGTGGCGAAATAGCACGAGCGCACCACGTCTCTGGGCATTATCCTCGCTAATCGACGCAGGGCGAAGCAGGCACTCCCTAGCTTCTTACACAGTTTTGTGATGTGTAATTCCCACTTAACCCCCCCGTCCAACTCGAAACCCAGAAATGTAGTGTTTTGCACTTGCTCTAATTTGGTGTCATCCACAAGAATTCCAAGGCTTCTCGGAACCTTACCACCCAGATGAAAGTGGATAAACTGGGTCTTTTTTAAATTAAGTACCAAACCATTGCTCCGGAAATATTGTGACACCTGATTAGCTACCTCATTTAGGCGTTGCTCGAGCTTGTCGATGTCTGGTGCGCACACAACCGCCGCGACGTCGTCGGCGTACATATATACCTCTCCCGCTGGTATCGCTTCAGGAAGGTCGTTGAGAAGCAGTGAGAAAAGTATATTCGACACCGACGACCCCTGTGCCACGCCCATTGCGGTTGACGTTGGAACTGACCTCACATCTCCCCTGTCGCCCACGACTACCTGTGATCTCTCATGCATCATATCCGATAAGAGTGCATGCGGTCTACCGTTGATGCCATAGTGACGCAGTTTAATGGAGAGCACGGCATGGTCGGCGACATCGAAGGCCTTCGACAGGTCGCAGCATAACACCGCGACCTGCTGGCCTCGCTCGCGCGCGTCCATCACCCGGCGCACCACCTCGCGCGCCATGGCGCTCGTCGAGCGTCCCGCCCGGTAAGCATATTGCCGCGTGGACAGGGCGTCGGTTGCAGTCAGGAATTCCGTTATTCGCGTACTTAATCCATTTTCCATCACCTTTGCCACCGCTGGTATGATGGAGACGGGTCTGTAGCAATCGATGTCTTCTCTTTTTCCCTTGCCCTTATATAATGGTGAAATCTTGCTGATTTTCAGAGCAGAGGGGTATGCTCCTTCAGAGATGCATCGATTGTACAAATCCGCCAGCACCGGTGACAGAGGAGCTGCGGCGAGATATAGAAGTTCCATTGAGACACCGTACAGATCCTTCGATGGTTTGTGTGGGATATTTTTCGTAATGATGTGATACACCTCACTCGCGGAGAATTGACGGAAACGTAAGCTACGATCAGCCGGAGCACGCGCTGCGCTCAGCGCAGCACGCACTAGCACTAAGTTGGCACTCGGCGCACCGCACGCCGCGGCAGCGCGGGCGAAACGACAGTTCATGGCATTGGCTGCATCGTGCTTTGATTTGAACTTTGTCCCGTCCGCATCGACGACGATATCTGTGAAGTCAGCCAATGAGCTAGAAATTTTAGCTCGTTCCTTATTTACGATTTGCCACATCGACTTGCTTGCATTTTTACTATTTTCCATAATATTTTGATAATGGTCGTACTTGCTCATTCTAATCAGCTCACTATATTTTTTATGTGCTATTTCTATTATGCGCTTTACATGTTCATTATTCGGAAATTTAATGCCTATTTTAATAATGTCAAATACTAATAATTTAGAATTGATAATGTCGTCTGATAGCCAGGAATTATTATTGCGGTTACTAATATATTTTATAGGGAAACAAATGTCAAACTTATTACTAATTACGGTTACTATGGACATGGCCATCGTGGCTGCCGTATAGCCGCGATGGTTCCATATTTTCTCCCAGTCTATGCTGCTCATGGCGTCAACAAAGCTAGCTCGGTTAGCGTGAGTGGATGCGCGCGCCAGCCGCGTGGGCGCGGGCGGCGCGCGACGCGGGAACACCGCTTCGCAGCGCACCGCGAGATGGTCGCCCACGTTTGTGGTCACAGGCGATGCACGCGTCACACCGGCTTGGCAATTAGTATAAACGTGATCTAGACACGACGCCGAGTGGCTGGTTATCCTCGTAGGGAGAGAGAGAGATAATATTAAGTAATTAACTAAGTAGATACATAAGATATATTTTATTTCGTAATAAGATTACTTATAGGTTAAAAACACACAATACATATTAAATAAAAACAATAAAGTAAGACTAAACCCTAAGAGAATAATAAGAAAACTAAATTAAAACTAAAACTAGAAAATAAGATAACAGCATAGAAAAACAAGAAAAAAAAAATAATATAAAATGTGTTTTTTATGTCCGGCTCCCATCTGGTCCAAAAGTTATCTTATTTTATATTCATCTGTAAGGTTTTCCGGAAGAGGTGGCTCTTTACCGGCTAAAAGCCACTACAAATCCATACCTACATTGTGGACTAGCGCCTTTGTCATTTATTGTCTTTGGGTGAAAAATGGGAGCATTGGTCCCATTCACCACCGATACGAGGGGGCTTGAGATAACTGTTGCCAATCCACAAATCATCGACCTTTGCTATACCCCCACTATAAGTCTGAACTAAGGTCACGCTTCGTTGTTATGAGTTGAGGGGTCAATTTGAACTTGCGACGATAAGACATTTTGTGAACATTGCCCGGACGAAACGGTCGGATGACTAACATCGAAGCACAACAATTTAAGGCATTTTGGGTTGTTTTCAATTTGTCGATGTCGATAGTCGTAAATAAAAACCGTAATCTTTGTAATGTCACTAGTAGCTGACAAAAATCGGCCTTATCAGGCGTTAAAAGCCATTCGGATATTTTAGAGCAGGGGTTCCTAAACTTGCAAGCTAAGGGAACACAAAATACCTTTTATTTTATAGAGCACCATATCAAATTATTACAAATCAAAGACACTGTATATAACTGTATAGAATGAAAACTTTTATTAGAAACATTTCAAAACTTTATGTTTTAATGTGAAAAATGAAACAGTTTCACTGTTTTATCAATGATAACTTTATAGTTAGGTAATGTCCGACACTCTGTCACAGTCTAGACTAAATTCTCGCTACTAACAAACTATTTTGCGGTATTTCAAAATAATATGTACTTAACTATGGTATTCTTTAAGAGTCGAACAAAAATATTTTCTCGAAAACCTGGTGACTTTTCAACGGAACCCCTAGGTTACGCGGAACCTACTTTAGGAAACCCTGTGTTAGAGCACCCGTGAAAGGTTTTTTGCAGGCTTTTAGCTTCAACTGCATGGAATGGTACTTTCATGTGAAATGCCTCATTGTGCCTAGTGGGCTGTAATTCCGGACCGCTCTTGCACCTCACCTCACCCGTCATGCCTCATGAAGCCTAGACCTCGCGTTACGCTTGGTTACCACGAATCGCGGCGAGAATATACAGGGTGCAATCTTTTACGTGATACAAAATAGCAAAATATGTATCTATCCATGATTCTGAGCAACTTTTATTATGGGACCAACTTTGTGTTAAGTATGCCAAAAAAAACACACCTGTTCATACATTCTTGTCAGTCTAAAATGAGCAGAGTTAATGAAATAGTTGGATTTTTTTGGCATAACACAAAGTTGGTCCCATAATAAAAGTTGCTCAGAATCATGGATAGATTCACATTTTGCTATTTTGTATCACGTAAAAGATTGCACCCTGTATACTTATTAGTGAGTGACGGGTGAGATGAGTTAAATCAAGTACAGAATAGAGTGGCTGTCTTCGACGCTGACGGACGACGTCTAAGCTTTCTCATATACGCCTCTAGGATTTTACAAAAACGGCAAAAATGCCGATATATAATCTATCGCAACAAAGAAATCAACAACTCAACAATCAACTACCTACTGTAACAGTAAGAAGGGAACACACATATTGGTCAGGACAGATATTGGTCAGGCCTGTTTTTCGGAGGGGTTTATTTTATTTATCGTATGGCAATTTAGTGTATTTAGAACCGTGAGATCTTCGAAAAGACAGTACGGTTGCCAGGTTGTTGCACTTTTAGCACCGCCCAGGGGTCACCTGTAGGGTAGCGGTGGGTAACTCCTACGGACGTGGTGCAACTTCAACCCCCACTTCGGAGGGGTAAGCAGAAGTCATGGATTTCCACTTGCTAAGATCGTGACAAACCACATGCTCGTCGGTTAAGGGAGTCCTACCTGGCCTTTCTTTAGAATTTGTTCGGAACAAAAACATCGCCGAGATCTTTTCCTTTTTTAAATGTGCCATCCACTTTATCCTTATACCTAAATACAATCTTCTTAGTTAATCTTCTTTCATCCTCCTTTATGCCCAAAACATCTTAGTGTGCCCTACAATAATAATTATGCAGAACAAAGTATACACCGCAGAATATGTATATATGTAAGCCGCGTACACACCCATTTTCCAGCGATAGTAAATGGTGATGGAAACGATATCCCTACCGAACAGTAGATGTAGGACGAATAGATGCCGCAATAAAATGCGTCGGTCCCAACTTCAGAAGCACGTGTTTTAAATAATACATCGAAAACACAAGCACTAACTTGCAACTAAGGTAAGGAATTTGTTTTACTTTTTGTCGGTCTTACAATAGGACAACGTTATGAAACAGATTTTTTTTATTTATGAATACTTACATCATAGAAAAATGTGGTTGCATATTTTGGTATCATTGTATATATTATATACAATGATCTCCTACCTATTAAGATTGATTGTCCTATTTACTATCATTATATCAGCCGAATGACGTCCACTGCTGGACATAGGCCTCCCCCAAAGAGTGCGACAGTGACCAGTCCCGCACCACCCGCATGTAGCGGACACCCGTGACCTCTGCCAGTCATCATCAGTCCTACTGCTTACGACATCGTATAGATAATAAAAACGGTAGTCAACTTTTAAATCCGGCCCTATAATAATAGTCAAATATTCCTCCTACTTTATAATCGCTTATAAGCCTCCATGGCATGCCAATCAGTAAAATTACAATGTACACTTGTGTCATCTACAATAAAATCCTACATCTTTGTAGAGATACCGCTGACATTAACGTTACAGATAAACACTCTACGCCTCTATTTGCGACATTGGGGGTCAAACGGGTGTCGCTTCTGACCTGCCCCAGTTCTTTGATTGCTTTCAGAGCTCTACGACTTTATTCTAAACATATATCCATGTGGACAAATTGACTCTATCGGCCGATACAAAAACCACATGTATTTATTTTTATTTTTAAGTCTCATAATATATTTTTGATTTCATATTTATTTTGTGCTTTAACACTTTATTGTAGTAATTTGATGGTTTACTATCATCATAGCAGCACCACGTTATACATTTTAACACAAGAACAGTACTCGATTCTTTTCAGGCATATTGTTTTCTGCAAAGAGGTATACCTAATCCCGTAACGTTTTGAACGCGCGTTAGGTAGATCCAACTGTCATTTTTCCATATAAAAATTGATATTTAGTCTACCTAACGTACGTACAATGCGTTACGTGATCGACCTACCTAACGTAACGCATTGTACGCACGTTAGGTAGATCCAAACGTCAATTTTTATATATAAATATTTTATAGATAAATTGTCCTAGCGCGCGTCTTGATTACCCTTCTGGAGGAAGATCGGAACATGTGTTGTTGTGTGTTAATTGAAACGATTTGTATTTTTTTATTGCGCGTCGGTGGTTAACAAGTGTATAGCTTGCCTGATGGCTTTAACCATTGCCTATGGACGTGCTCCAGGGCTCTTTTTAAACAAATACTGCAAAACAAGTTCAATTAACAAAACTCACGAACATACCCGGACAACTTGACACTTCAACTTGTTTCAAATAAAGATCAGAAAATTAACGTTGTTAGGCCGTACAAAATCGTTGTTCCTAACTTCCTAACTGCCTATAAACTTCATTCAAGTTGCTGTTTTGACTATCCAGGCAACAAGAAATATAGGTACAGTTACATTATTATCAAACGGTTATCTTTATATCTTAATTGGGACGTGCACATTCAGTTATAAGTAAACACATCAATAGTCGAGTACCTACACTTTTTATGTCATGGGGTCAATGCCCGCTGACTCGGGTTCAAAGATATTCTCGTTATTTGCTGGTCTGTTACATTACTTGGCAGATATAAACGTCTGAAACGGGCGTATAAATAATAGGTAACTGCTTAGGTACTTATAGCCACACAAAGACGAACATGGCTCGAACAAAAATTTGGGCTTTAAAGCCCAATATCTCGCAAACGAATCACTTAGTTGAAAAATGGTTTCAAGAAACCCATAACATTTTTGAAAAAGCATTCCAACGATTGTATCCGCACTATTGGTATAACGAGAAAAAAAAAATACATCCCCACGTCAGGTGTAGGGGGAGCTACCCTACAAAACATTTTTTCTTTCAAGATTTTATTCTCCTGTTTTGTCGGCATCGCGTCTATTTCTGTTATACACCCGCCGAATGCCGAATTACAGTTTTCTAGTAGTAAGGGTTACAGAGCTAAGCCGCAGACGGACAGGCGGACATGCCGAAACTATAAGCCTTGTTGACTACGGAACCCTAAAAATGTGGGTTTATTTAGAACAATTTGCTGCACAGCAAACTCGATACCGGATCAGCACATTGCCGCCCAATGTTTAGCTTTACTTTAGCCAGTCATATCAACCAGCTGATACCTCGCCACTTATCACGTTCTAGAACTGAACAAGAATAGCGGTCAGATTAGGATGGACTAAGGTAAAAGGTTCTATGGAGATATGAATGTTAGGGTTGATAGTTCGTTTTGGAAGTGGGATAGTAATTTTGTGAGGTATCGGCTAACGATATTATGATTAGGTTTTTGCTGATGTCGGAATGTACGGAATACGTTAAGTAGGTTACAATAAGGATTAAGTAAACCTATTATGTACTGTGAATTTCTCGAAACTGACCGCTAGGTTTGAGACGCTGGTAGATTCACTCTCTGGGTCATAAACCCATAGGATAGCTTAGGTAAGTAACTAAAATTTGCAAAAATTAATTCCCGCGACTTTACCGTTTAATGTGTCTAAACTCTAAACACGTTATATTTCAGGTTCAGAGCTAGTGGTTCAGCTGTCAGCTGTTGGCTGTCGTGGGTTTGAATCCCGTACCAATGAGTTTTTCGGAACTTACGTACGGATTATTTACCGTTAGCTTTTCGGTGAAGTAAAACATCGTGAGGAAACTGGTCTAATCCCAGTAAAGTCTAGTTTTCACTCTGGGTTAGAAGGTCAGATGGCAAAAAATAAAATAATCCATACTAATATTATACATAAATTTGAAAGTGTATGTGTGTGTTTGTTTGTTTGTTTGTCCGTCTTTCGCGGCAAAACGGAGCGACGAATTGACGTGATTTTTTAAGTGGAGATAGTTGAAGGGATGGAGAGTAACATAGGATAGTTCTTATCTCCGTAACCATCCCCTAAAGGGGTGAAATGGGGGGTAAAAGTTTGTATGGAGCTGCGATATAAACGAGTTCCGCGCGGACGGAGTCGCGGGCTGAAGCTAGTATAATAAATGAATAAATATGGCAGCCTGTACCTATATGGCCTAGACCTAAAAAACACAGTATTTAGGTTAGTCCCAAATCCACTTTTAATACCCTTTAAATCCTTGTAAAATGACACTGACACAACGATTTGTGTCCAAAATGTCCCAGCACGTGCCGTCTAAAGCCAGCGTGCAGACACCAAAGATCCCTTGTTAGTAGAAAAGTATTGTCTCTCGCGCCTTTTTGTGCCTGTAGTCACGAGTAATCGACCAGGAGTCCTGACTGGAATACTGATCAGGTTCGATTTCTGCGATCTACTTTTGTTTAAGTTTGGTAACAGCTTACTGGAACAGATAGGTCGGTATGAAAAAACTCTGATAAAACGCGCGGTTAAAAAGAGCTTAATTATGTTCAGGAATGTGTGTTTTTAATATATATTTTAGAAATTTACTTAACGGGAGTTAATAAAAATATACTTAATCTTGATTGATTCCCTTTTAGTAAAAATAATTATAACGTACTTGAGATTGCACTTTGCATTAGTTTATACACATTTTTTATTGGGGTTTGCTTTGTAATTGGCTAAAGCTAGTCTTATTTTTTACAATTTGTGTTTCACGAACTTACTTAAAACCATACTTTAAAATTCAGTTTAACATTGACGTTGTTACAAAATAATTAACGACGTAGTTTTTTTTTTTACAGGTAATTTTCAAGGTTGTGTCCTGTGGCCGAAAAGGTCTTCCTGCACTAACTATCAAGTAAAGTAAAAAATATGTAAAACACTTGCCGCCAAGGTTTGGATATTTAATTAGTTGTTTATTTCACATGGCTAATAATTTATACTCTTTTCTTTAGACTAAACCGTAGATTGTTATGTTTGTCCCCTAGCTGCCGACATGCATATTGAAAGGTATTGTCATCTTTAATGGAATTGATATCATTCTATATAGAAGCAAATTTATTAGAAAGCGCAATAACAGCATGTGAAAATACGCACATAGGTGCATCTGATCATCGCAAGTATACGTGCACGTTCTTTAGCGGAATAAGAATAGAATATCGTTCTAGTAACTTACCATGTGCCATTTCTGCAAAGTAACGCCTGATAAAAGAATTTACATTCGATTTAAAAACAAAACCATCTCTACCTTGTTTCCTATTGCACTTGATTCAAATTTAGATCAGTTACAAAGATCGGCTTGAGTATGAGCTTTATGTAAGGAGCCTTCATAAAAAAGGTAAATGGGCACTTTTTTTTCAATCCGTAATCAAGTGAGCGGTTGAACAAAACGGTATCATTTTAAGTTTCAGCGGTAAATAATACAAGTGCCCCAGCTGTGCCGTAGTCTGTGCCTACTTGTTTGTCAGCCGAGGCGCCGAGGTGTGACACAGCCGTCAGCTAGGATTAGCTCGGGAGCTAAGTCGGGACTACGCCAGGAATAATTTACACTCGCTCCATTGGGTAATTATGGATGCTGAGTAATGGGGGTTAAATAGAAAACATTGTTAAACACGGGTTGAATCAAGTAATGAGGGTTTGCTAGATGTTTGTCGTGTATGCTGAAAAAGAAAGGATACCTAATATTTTGTAAAAAGTAGGCAAGTTAGCACGTAATATACAAGTACTTGTTGAAGAAAGCATGAAGAGTTTTTGTTTTTCAGTTTTATGGCAAGGTGTTTTCTCCAGGCCAATTTATGGTATTAGCGATTAAATTTTCTTTCGAGAAAACTGTCTGCGATTGTGTACCTACTACTAAAGCATTAAAAAAATACCCTGTGATTTCGGCAAGCGGGTACAAATATATAGAGCCCGGATTGTGCTTAGCCATGTTTTCTATTTAACCCCCTTTATTCAGAATCATTAATTACCTACTGAAGCCAGAGCAAAGAATTCCTAGTAGAGACACTGTAGAGAGAGTAGAGAGAGCTTCACTTTCAATGTCTTTTAATTGGCCTGGACCGGCTCGACCTCCACTATCATCCTAAATTTGTTTTCCTAGAAACAGCACGACGAAAATAAAAACTTTATTTATTTTTATTCCCAAAAAAAAACAATGTTTGATTCATAACAATTTCCGTAACAACATTACCTACTTCCAGTTATTTCACAATTCAACAGATTGCCTCTTTTCTTAATTATGAAACCACCTTCACAGTGACTTCCCTGCTATACTATATGTACAGGGAAAAATTACCGATTATATTTTCCTATAACATACTTAACTGGATTTCTCACCACTGGACTGGCCCTCAGTACCTACGCTCTTCTGCCATCGTATTCTACTCGTATACTATCTATAGGTACTAATATTTTCTCTAATCTAATATCTAATAAACCCCGATTTTGTCCGATTTCGGCATTTTATTTTTTATTTATTTATCTCACAAAATCTTATACGCTAGTTTAACAAATAATGTTCCGCCAAACTGAGGACAATTTGTTGGCGGATAATAATATTGATATTGTATAGAGGAAAACCCTTTTAGATATGGTGAAATTGTAACTTTGTAAGTTTTTATAAACTTACAAAGCTAGCCGGAACCCTTAAACTTATGTTTGTATGTAATGGGTAATCTCCGGAACTCCAGAACCGATTATACGATTTCAAAAATTCTGTCACCTGCGTATAGAAAAGACTCTGTATGGTTATAGGCAATATTTTATCCCGCGGGCGAAGCTGTTGTGTTGTGTGTAAAAAAACCTGTAGATATATGTCTAGTTGAATAAGCCACAGAGTTTTGCGTAAATAAACTTAACTGTACGTCGGGATGAGAACCCACGACCTCGCTTAATTACCCCCTTGGAGCCGAGCCGGCGGGTGCTAACAGTTTTATTAACCGTTGGAGAATCAAGCGTGGGGTGGCGACGACTTGTCAGGTTCCGTACATTACAAACTTGGACATAGAACATTATGGACTTACATTCTCCTGTTCAGCGCGCAATTGCGCTCATCAACTCCCTACTCACAGCAGCTTCTGGATGTGACTTTGTTGTGACGGGGACAGCAAGACTGATGACGGACTGGAAGCGAGTGCTTGAGATGAAGTAAGACAGGTATCCTCTAGACGGACCCTACATAGTTCTATTTAAATATTAAGTTATTAGATTTAGTATCGATTTTTTTGTAACGCTTTGGCATTTGCTGTAATGTTACATTTCCTATGATTCCAATAAATAAATAGAACTGAACGTAAGAGAGCGTTAGAGAGACGTATGGATAGTTTTTAGTGAGTGGTACTATGATTCTGTTAAGCTATTTAGATTAAGTCGGAATGAATCGTTGTAACGTATTGGTTGGTTGAGACTGTTATGTTGCACAACTTTATGGTTCAATAAAGAATATAAAACACATATTATAGAAAACTGAATTTACACCACATTTTATATCTATAGTGCAAAAGTGAAACTCAGGGTCGGACTAACAAATATAAACCTTACTTTGAATAATGTGTGATGCTAAAAGAGGCAAACTAGCATCAATGCATGTTGCAGTGAGTACCAGTTCGAAGACATACATTCTCTAGCTATCCACACAACAAATCCTCAAATCAGTACAGGGTCAGCAACCTCCTCTGGAATTGCAAGCGTCTATAGGCAACGATATCAGCTTGCCACCCCGGTGACCCGTGAAAAATCATAAAACAGAAATAGATTTTCATACAAAAACATCAGCACACACACAGCACAGCGCAAGCCGCGCAAGAGTCAGTGTGGTACTGCAGAACCAGTTGGTTCCGGTCTGCGGGTTGCCACACCGAGCAAGGCGCTATATGTATCGCGCCTGCATTACACCGCCACGGCTGACGACGTGGTGGAGTACGTTCGTCAGAAGACCGGCTTCTCGCTGAGGGTGTTCCAGCTGCGTTCGCGCCACTATGTGCACTTCAGCTCGTTTGTGGTGCGCGTGCCGCGGCCGCTGCAGGAGACCATCACATGTGCTGACTTCTGGCCGAAGGGTGTCGTGTTTCGACGGTTCCGGGGCAACCTGCCGAATCCTACACCGGAGATGACGATGCAACGGGGCCACGCCGTTTCGTCGCCTAAATCCGTTATTTGTTGTTTTTAGTTTCGTGACGCATTGGTTTTTACTGTAATGTCACGTAAATGTATTTGTCAATAAATAAATAAATAAATGTCTTTATGCCTACAGAACCCTAGAAATAAGTACCAATGAGTTTATAACCGAGGTAGGACGGGCAAGATAACGCAATAAGAAATCACTTGCCGCCTACACCGACCTAATCAACTGCACTATTGATTACCGATAGCCTTATTAGGACTTGGAGGGGTATTCAGATCGACATGGTGGGGTGTTTACCCTTGTTTTACCGACAAGTTTCATCGATAGTATTTTTCGCAGTTTTAATTTCATCGAAAACCGTATTTTTCTGACACATTAAACTTTTCAGGCCTGTTATAAAACAAACCTAACCTAATGGGTTCCACAGAATGAAATTTAAGCTGTTACTATAAAACTTGCCGTTTCTGAGTATTTTTATTCGATGATAGGAAAATTCGGCGAAACAATACAATCGGTATAATACGAGTACGTCGGTAAAATAAGGGACTTCGTTTTACAAGTTTTACGAGTATATTAACTTGGAATGTTCGTATGGTATAAAACTGTCATTGGACCTTGGACGGTATAGTTGCTGAATGGACTCATCATATCAGCCGAAAGTAGTCCACTGCTGGATATAGGCCTCCCCCAAAGAGTACCAAAGTGACCGGTCCTGCGCCACCCGCATCCAGCGGACACCCGCAACCTTTACCAGGTCATGAGTCCATCTTGTGGGGGGCCTACCCGCGCCGCGCCTTCCGGTACGTGGTCGCCACTCGAGAACCTTTCCGCCCCAACGGTCACCGGTTCTACGTGCTATGTGCCCCGCCCACTGCCACTTAGGTTTAGCGATTCAGAGGGCTATATCGGTTACCTTGGTTCTGCTGCGGATAGCCTTAATTTCTGATGCAATCACGCAGATAAACTCCCAACATGACCCTCTCCATTGCCTTTTGGGTGACTTTGAGCCTTCTTATGAGGCCTATAGTAAGCTACCACGTTTCAGTGCCATTATGTCATCACTGGCAACACACACTGGTCAAAGAATCTCGTCTTGAGACACTGCGGAATATTGGACGAAAATATGTGCCGTAGCTTCCCGAACGCTGCCCAGCCGAGTCGGATTCGACGATTGACAGCTCTTTCTCGAAGTTGGACCTACCTAACTGGATGCTGTATGGGCTACTTTGATGCAATTGGGCAAACTCAAATACCTAATCGGGTATTTGAGCTTTTAATTGGAAGCGAAGGTATTGACCAAATTCAATTCCAGGGAATGGGGCCGTGAATGTGTGATGTTTACGCCACGTTTCTGGCAAACTAGCGCGCGGCTTGCCTGGCGCTGAGCAGACACCTGAGAGTCCTGAGACACGCTTGCGGCTCCCGAAGTCAAAAATAAGTACGTTGCCAACCTTTTATTGATATTTAAATTATATTGTTTTTCACGGGTCTAATGCGATATTTATTTGCCTTTATTTCTGACGTTTCGACACTGCAGATGACTGTGTGTGTGTGTGTGTGTTTTACTGGCTTAAGTGGCTGGAGTGGGGACTGCTGAAGGAATATAATTTTTATCTCATTGTACCGATGGGCCTCTGTGACGCTTGAAATAAATGAATTAAATTTTTTAGGGATTCGCGTACATAATTGTTCAACTCGGGGTGATATGGATTAAACTCATTAAGGTCTCTTTATTAATTACGAGACCTCTTAATGCACAGCTCATTAATTGGGATGTTTTATTGACACCCATAAGGGTGCGTGATCCGGTAATAAAGAGTGGTACTATAAGTTGCTGAGTTTAATTAACTTTTTCAACACGCTTGCTCTCGTCTGCAGGTCGATCACGTAACGCATTGTACGTACGTTAGGTAGATCTAAATGTCAAATTTTATATGGAAAATTGACAGTTGAACTGTCCTAACGCGCGTTCGAAACGTTACGTGATACTTAACCCCTCAGGTTTCAGAACGCGCAGGCAGAGAGCTACAAGTAGGCTATATTAATAGGTTTTTCTCATAAATTGCATCTGTGTGTAAACTGCATATTTGTTGTTGTTGCTATGCGTTTTGTCTTATTAATTTGTCTACCATTTCTATCAACGACACTCGAGGTATCGTCTAACAAACATTTACATACAAAGATACATACAAACGCTGGATTATTCCAGTAGACTTGGAAAACTTTGTTCGCTTCGCTCTGTCGTTCAATTATAACTCCAGTAACAAGTGAAATTAAAAGATTAAAAAAAAAACCCAACTGCTTTTTTTTAATTTTATAGCCTGTCACTCCCACGATTAAGAGGATACCAACGACACCTCATATGTCGAAATCCGTCAAACGGTTTAGGCTGCAGGGCGTGCCAAAGAATAAGGTCACATACACCTACTCGTATGTACCACATACTCGTAGGCTATAAAATTTGAAAAAAGCAGTTGGGTTTTTTGAAAAATCTTTTAATTTCACTTGTTTCTATGATTCATCTTCAATATTATAGGGCCATTTAATACTATCAAATTCTTTATTTTTATCCCTTGGACACAGAACCTATATAATAAGATTGCATTATGATTATTGTGCACGACTGTAAAATGCCATACGAGAAAATAAATTATAGAGCAAATACAAATTATAAAAATAAAAATTCAAATATTTACTTATACTTTTGCCATCCTTTCAAGAGCTTATTAACTTATAGCTTTTTGTAAGTGATATTTTGTAGGATTTGGTCCCTAACATCCGTTAAGCGGAAAAAGAATTGCTATTATACTTTTCCATACTAGATTTATACGAAGTATACTTGAGATTAGAGTTGGCCTAATTGCATCAAAGAAGTCAATTCAAGGACTCGAACACGTTGCGACTGATTTGCAATCGTTGCAAACCTAACGCATCACCAACAGCGAATACGGCTAATCATCAGATTACAGAAACGAAATGAAGATTCATATTGACTAATAACGAAAATAGAACGTGGCACGCGCCGTGTTGGTCCCTATCCGGTCGCGAACTGTACTACATCCGCATCCGCAAAAACTGCGCATCAATGTTTGCGGATGCGGATGCGAATGTCTGGAACATCCCTGATCTTAACCATACACTATTTGCGGCTGTCAACGTCCACGTCCAACGTCTACAAAGCGTCCTCTCTGGTGCAGCGGCGGAAGTTATTGCATTTTTTACTTTCACAGGCTTCAAAAAAGGACGGCGCCAAACCCAACTCCGTACAAAACTCCCAATTTGCAGGGTTTAATTATTTTTCCACACGTTGCGGTACTTTCAAAATGAAACTGGTGGAGCAAGGATTTAGAGACTATGAAATAAAACGTGCAAAATGTTTCAGAAGTGTTTTTCTGTGCGTTCGTTCTGGCCGGTTTTTTTTTTGTAGGATATGTCCTTCTTTTTGTCTCTAATATTTTTTGTTTTAATATTCATACGATCACAGAATAAATAATAGTACACATGACACAAGATCCATTGTCTTACAAAAATTATATTGGACATAGCACGTGCTTATCTAGTTAAGGGTTGCCAGGGCGCACGACTTGGGACTCTATACAAATGTAGTTTGGTTCTTATTTTAAAACGACATGCTACAACATGACACTTTGTATGCACAATCCACTACATCTCGGTCAGAAACTAGTTTCAGTTGCCCCATAGTCACTCTGATGCCGAGAAGAAGTACCGCATGATCGAAGACGAATTATAAAATAATTTAGCTCAAAAACTCGTTCTAAAATGGGCCACAGGGTGACCCAATATCACTGCGGTTCAGTCCCATAACGGACTGTTGGAAAGTGGTTGCCACTTGCCAGACAATGGGATTAGAGAGCGGAAACCTCAGGCATCTACCATGAGCAAGCAACGCATTAGACAGTTTACAAAACACAAGAAACTACCTATGAGAGCCGTTGCATTTTGGTGTACACTATTCTGGACTGTGTGTCGTCTGGGTTCTGGATTGTGGGATATAATGTGGATTTAACAGAGTCACATCATAAGAACGAAGATAAAATCAACAGATTTTTCGAAAAACCCGACTGTTTTTTTTACAAATATTATAGTAAGCCTCCTACGATTAAGAAGAATCCAACGACACCTCATAAGTCGAAATCTGTCAAACGGTTTAGGCTGCAGGGCGTGCCAAAGAATAAGACATATAATAATACATACATACGATAAACATAACCCTCCTCTACTTCGGCAGCTGGGTGAAAAGAGGCGTGATCAAAAAGGACTAGACATGATGAGGTATTGAATACAAAGTATACAAAGATGGTACGATAGTTCCTAGTCGCATTATTGCGTATTATTTTTCAAATGAATACCAGTTTTTTTCTTACTATTTGGTCACCCTATGATGTTTTGTCATCTCCTATATGTATGTCAAAATTCATAGGGTGATAGTGCTTTAGGTACTCAGTTAGGTTATAATTTTATTACAAAAAAGATTGTTGCCTTTCCATGCAATAGTTGTTACATCCATAACTTGCTTTAAGTTATTAAAAAAAAAAAAAAAACTTTTTGACCCCATACGCCTAAATGTCAGTGCTCCGCATCAAAATTAAAAACCTAGTTTGTCTCACGGAGTGAGCAAAATCGCATTTTGCACACTGTTTTCACGCAGCAAAATATGCTTGTTCGAGCTGCTGAGGTGAAAAAGTGATTTCTGATTACGTCACCAATTTCAATCTGTATAATCTCATTGTTGTTGTTTTCTCTATCCTTTGCTACATCGTGTTTAATGTGTGCAGCTTGCATCAGCGTGGTGATAGGTCAAGGGAATACTGTGTAGTTTAGCATACACTTGGCTGTAATTTCCTAGTTGCTATCACGCGAAGCTATTATTTAACGTAAATCACCCAACCGTATCTCTACTTTAGTATTACGTCGTATCAGCAAGGCCTGCATCTCGTATAAGCTACCTATGTCTGAGCGACTAGAATAATTTGTGGTCACGTATAATTAGATAGCATTAATTTAGAATATTACTTACGGTGGTTCGACGACAATACAAATCGTTTTTTGACATTCGCGGGCTAGCGGCGTGATATTTTAAGAAACTTATGTAACACACTTTCATAAATTGGTTTATTCTCAAATTATTATACTTTATACAAGTTTATTCTGGGAAATAGGGAATTCCGCGCAAATGGAAAGCTAATTTATGAAAGATTAGCTGATGCCCGCGGCTTCGCCCGCGTGGTTATAAGAAAATGTAACATATTGAATTTTCCCGTAGGAATTAGATATTTTCCCGCTGAAAAAAGTAGCCTATGTCACTCTCTAGCTTCTAAACTATCTCCATACAAAAAAATCACATCAATACAACGCTCCGTTGCGACGTGAAAGAAGGACAAACACACACACTTTCGCATTTATAATATTAGTAAGGATAAGGATTGTTACATAAGTTTCTTAAAATATCACGTAGTTAGCCTTAAAATGACAAAAGACGTTTTCGTATGGTCATCGACCCACCTTAAGCTACATAGTACATATGGATTTTGCATAGTATATTTTCTGAATAAATAAATAAATGCTTCATGCAATGCTTTATGCTAAATATTAGAGGCTCGCCGAATATTCGGTAGTTAGATATACGGTATTCGTCATATTTTTCTATGCTCGCCATTCGGCCGAATTATTCGAATGCCGAATATTTAACCGACAAAAAAAAGGGGGGAGGTCCTCAGACCGACGCGTATTTTTTTTAATGTATGACCACGCATTATTTTTTTACAGAGTAGTCCGATTTTGATAATTCTTTTTTTATTGGAAAGAAACCTCGAAGTTGGTCCTGGTTGGTAGGAAAATAGGGGACGATTGATTGTTCGCTCACTAAACGTAATGTTAGTAATGTATGAGCACAACTTAACTATGAAAAAGCTAGTAATTAGCGCAAAACATAACATAAATTATGTACTCGTACATATTACTAAATAGTATGAAATAAAACTTTTTTTAAAAACGAGCACGCCGTCAAAAAACCCTCCCACTGAAAAGCACAAAATAATTTTTATATATCCCATGATCCCATCCCTATCCTTATCCAGTCTTTATCCTCTCTCTATTATTTGGGTATTTACTTAGTTTTTACCAACAAAACAAAAAGAATGCTACCAAACAGAAAATAATTCTACGAATGTACCAAACCAAAAATGCCTCGAAGAAATAATAATATCGCGTTCGAGAAAGAAATTGCATCCACTGGTAATCGCCTGCATTTTGGTTTGGCACAGACATACAAAACTAAGTAAATATCCATATAATAGAGAGAGGATAGGGACTGGATAAGGATAGGCATGGGGTGTATAACATTTATTTTTTGCTTTTCAGTGGGTTGGTTCCCTTTTTTATTACCGAATAATTTTACAGGTGTTTTTCTGCAAGTTGCAAGAATGTAACATGTTTAGTCATTGCCCTGTGAAATTATTATTCTTAAACGAATTCTTAGTTATATACTAACTTTATTGTATATTTCACTTTCAAAACTAACAAAATTTTTACAAAAAAAAATAGACGATGATATATTTATTAATAGTAATTATAAATTAATTGAGTTGTCACGAAATTGGCAATATAACGAATTGTTATAAAAACGCCTTCTAAATGAAGCCATTATCATCATAATCATACGAGTGGTAGGTACACTTACTCGTACATTTAATGTCCTCATATTATCCAGACCGGAAAGGCAAATTTATACCCTAAATCCATGACCCAAATCAAATTAACAAGTTATCGCCATATTCCCAAAAACCGGTCTAACGAGAGCAATCAGTAATTTTCCGACATAATAGGAGTTGTAAGGGTGTTAGAAGCCCATTCGTCGTTATAACCGAATTAAAGCGAGTCCCGAACCGACTAGCTGATACCGCAACCACCCTAATCTCAAAACGACTTTCAGCCAGCCTGAGATCCTGTAACCATTATTGCTTGAGCATCAGATTCTAAAGACTTACTCGTGATTGTAGGTCTGAGGTATATTGGCTGGTACACTTATAAAGGTGAATAAGTTTGAGAATTACAGCCCCGAAGTGCTTCAGGCGCTATACGAATAATTATATTATCCAAACATAATTTTGTAAACAAGCTGAAATATCATTGGGTAATATTCTCTAAGAATCGAGATGTGATCGCCTTCAAAGGAATGCCTAATTTGGTTGCCTTTTCTTATTTACACAATATCCAACGCGAATCGTTTTCAATGTACTTCCGGGTACCTACTTTATTTACACTATTTCAAATTTCTAATATTTATGCCGCAAGTAGGTCTACAATTTTTTGTCGAGTCCTTATATTTTGACGACCGGTTAGCCTAGTGGGTAGTGACGCTGCCTATGAAGCTGAAGGTCCTGGGTTCGAATCCCGGTAAGGGCAAATATTTGTGTGATGAGCATGAATATTTGTTTCTGAGTCATGGAAGTTTTCTATGTATTTAAGTATTTATATCTATTATATATATCGTCGTCTAGTACCCATAACACAAGCCTTACTGAGCTTACTATGGGACTAGTTCGATTTGTGTAAGATTGTCCCCTATAATTTATAATATATATATATATATATATTTATATAGAAATTACAAAATACCCTGGACTTTTTTAATTACATAATATATGTCTTTGTAAAAATAATAAATTAGTCCCAAACTAAGCAAAGCTTGTACTATGGGTAGGTACTAGACGACGATAAACATACTTATATTGATAAATAAATACTTAAATACATAGAAAACATCCATGACTCAGGAACAAATATTCGTGCTCATCACACAAATAAAATGTCCTTACCGGGATTCGAACCCAGGACCTCTTGCTTCGTAGGCAGGGTCACTACCAACTAGGCTAAAGTGGTCGTCAAAATATGATATGTGTTAATATAATTAATTAATCAATTAATTGAATTTTATGACTAACTAATCAGGTGACTACCAATTAGACCTGCGAAAAAAGACCTTACAACAATTATTATATTAAATATGTCAAATAACAAACTATGATGAATAACGATATGGACTGAAAAAATTAGAACCTTAATTTTATGGGTAGCAATAGAAACCCCCGCAGAGCCACTACTTAATAACGTCACGAAAAAAAAACGACCGGGTTGCACTCCGGGAGTGCCGGCAGAAGTAAAAACTCAATAACAGTTTTTCGATCAGGTCATGTGTCCGTCTTACGAATTTTCAATCTGTCGAATCTTACGGTCACGCGTGACATCTTACGGTCACGAGACCTGTTACGGTTACGTGACCTGTGGCCAGTTTAACAATTTTTCCCCATCACAAAAAGTGCACAGCGCCGCTAAAGAAGTTTTCACTTCAAAAATGTAATATCTGTATACATAGAACATGACACGGTGTTGCTGTTGGTCACAGTTCCATTTTGCTGATTGAACCCTTGTACAAGCCGGATATCTCAATCATAGATCATGGATCAGTAGCTAATTGTAATGCGATGCTATTTATAGCAGAGCTCTAGCTACTACACTTGTGTCGTCTTAATTTAGATCAACATCTTCCTAGCAGTTTATTTTTTTGCCAACCTGAGGCTCTAGCATAACTTTTACCGAAACAAAACTTTACGGTCGCGTTTACGTTTTACCCTCAATTTGTATGGGATTTGACAGCTAGACGCAAACGCGGTCGTAACGTTTTGTTTCGGTAAAACTTATACTAGAGCCTCTGAAACAGAGAACTTTTCACTTCGCTCGCTCGATCAATTAATCAAGATAAATTATGATGATAAAAACTTAAGACTATAATGCCGTTAAAAATTGTTACGGTCGTTATCTATTACTTTAACAGTTCTGTTTGGGAGAAAGAAAAACTCAGTTTAGTTAACAGATGGTTGTTAAGTTTATTGAATAAGGAGGTTAATTAACAACCTTGGTTACTGGCATGTAATATTGTATGTACTAAGTATGTTATATTAGTACGCAAGCATTTGCATTGTTAACATAAGCAATGAGGTTTATGAATTAATTATTATTATAACAAGTATATTATTGGTTTCTAGCGAGTTCGCTATTTAGGTAAATTAAATAAATAAATTTTATTCTGCAAGTAGGCCGTAATGGCACATTTAAAAGTCATAATTCTACCAGCGTTTCTGATAATGATAGTTCTTAACCTACTTAAAATAAGTCAAACTGAATATGAATACAAAAGAAACATAATGCGTTGTTCCACAAGGACACATGTCCGAATAAGCTATATGAATCATTAAGGTATTTTGGGCTCTGGTGTGGGCCAGTATTGCATTTGTCAGTGAGGTAGTCCTCAACCCTATAATAATCTTTTGACATCAATGTTTTTTTTAAGTAATTTTTAAGAGCTGGAAAGTGTAGAGCCAAAATTTAATTAGATAATTTATTATATAAATGGATACATCGACCCGAAAAAGACTTGTATCTATGCTTTACGAACACGAAACTTTTTGGTACTTAATCATAACTTTTGATTTAGCTACCTACTTATCTAAAATCGGAAAACAATAAGAATAAAAGTGAAATCAAAAGATTTTTCAAAAAACCCAACTGCTTTTTTCAAAAATGTATATCCTATGCGTACGTATAACACGATTATGAGGAATCTAACGACACCTCATATGTCCAAATCCATAAAGCCGTTTGGGCTGCAGCCCGTGAAATATATTTTTTTCTCTGCATATAGGTATACATACATATTACGCTCGAAAAACATTACCCCTACTTCTGAGGCAAAGCAATATCGCATTTGCATCATTTCATGTGGACAGTTTAAGAAATAAACAATTTTATTTTATTGTTATGAACCCATAAAGCCCATAACCCACTCGCATCCCTAGTAGCATTTTGCGTTGGCCAACCGTAGCTAACGGTTGGGAAAAAGTTGGGAAATCGTTAGTAGCAATCTAACGAATTGCCAACAATGGCCCTAATGCTATTTATGGTTCATTTTCCAACTGCAAAACCATACAAACATCTAACATAGGCCCTACCACAGTTATCAGTTGGGTTACCAACAAATAATCCATACGAACAAACGACGTAGGCCCTACTACCGTTTTTGGTTAGATTTCCTACAAAAAATCCATACGAACAGCCAACATAGGCCCTACTGTGGTTTTGGTCGGATTTCCAACAGAAAATCCCATACGAGCAGCCAACATAGGCCCTACTGCAGTTTTGCGCAGCGTTCCCAACAAAAAAACCATACGACCATACAACGTAGGCCCTACCGCCGACTGAGTTGGCTTTCCAACTGAAAATCCCATACGAGCAGCCAACATAGGCCCTACTGCAGTTTTGCGCAGCGTTCCCAACAAAAAAACCATACGACCATACAACATAGGCCCTACCGCCGACTGAGTTGGCTTTCCTACCAAAAAATCCCTACTAGCAGCCAACATAGGCCCTACTGAGGTTTTGTACGGCGTTCCGAACAAAAAATCCATACGATCATGTAACATACAACCTACCGCGGTTTTAGTCGGATTTCCAACAGAAAATCGCATACGAGCAGCCAACATAGGCCCTACCGCCGACTTAGTTGGCTTTCCTACCAAAAAATTGGAATTTAGCGCTATTTCGTGTCGAGTAGAGGCATTGCTCATCTGTCACGGGCCTGGACATAGGCTAAACAAGTACTTTTTACGCTATTCATCACCAGAGAGCACATAGCATTAGTACTATTGCATATTGAAAACAGCATAGGGCCAACAGTGGGCCACATATGAATCCAATGGCAGCGGGAGGAGAGGGGAATTCGGAAACAAAGTGCGGTGCGGGGGGCGGTGGACATGAGCACGCGCGGCGCGCGAATTCGATCGGCCATTTTGTTATCGATCTCCATCGTGAATAGTGCGTGTAAACGTATAAGTATATACGTAGTGGTTATATTTTCTTTTGAGTGCGTGCGTGCATGGTATAAAGTATTACTTGTTTTTGAAAGGGTTGCATATTTACTTAGCAAATATATATAAAAAATAGTGTGCAAGTTAATACTTACATGTTATATTTACTAATCAAATAATAATATATCGTGTTTATAATAAGCAATCCTTTCAAAATCACGTTCAGTATGATCAAAGTGGTGGAATTTAATGATTCTGATGGTGACGGCGTGGTCTTAGTGTAATACTTATGTAACAGAAGAGTGGATCACGCTCGCAAGAAGGAGTGCCTTTGGCCTCCTCATAAAATCGTCAGTGCAGTACCTATGCCTCACAACTAAAATATTACCGGACGAGAATTGACATGTGTATCCCATTAAACGCATATTGTACGAGACAGGTGAGTTAATATT
Organism: Epinotia ramella; assembly: GCA_947578815.1. Classification (NCBI taxonomy): domain Eukaryota; kingdom Metazoa; phylum Arthropoda; class Insecta; order Lepidoptera; family Tortricidae; genus Epinotia; species Epinotia ramella. The sequence continues at coordinate 24,075,404 of OX388216.1, forward strand.
AATTAATTTAATTTTTAAATCACAAGGTCAATTTAGTTTTGTAACGTCGTGTGTTCATTTTGATTTAATATCTGTTTAAAACTGATGCTGGCAAAAGTTTCGAGCTGCCATTTCTCTATAAGTACATAGGTAATAATAAATAGTTTTAGCTATTTGTCGTTTTTATGAAAAGGTTAGTTTTAGCTATTTCATCACAGTCCTCTTTGTCTGTGTCATTTAAATGTGTGTTCATCTCTCTTCTAACAGATGGCTGCGTCCTTGTCAATTGGCTGACGAAACTGGCCAGTGAGGACGCCACATTAAAGTTGCTGAATAATCCAGCGTCTAATTAACTTATTTGGACCTTGCGCGATGAGCGGACCATTGGATTTTTGACACCTGAACCCACTGAAATGACGGAGTGCAACTGCTCGGAATCGGAGGTCAAAATATGTTAGTCCAGTCATGACGTTGACAAATTTGGGCTAGTATGATGCCTTTTATGGCCCGCCATAAAGAATGTGTCCCTTTCTCACTTACATACTTACTAGAAAGTGATGAATGCTTTAAGGCCGGTCAAAAAGCATCGTGCTACAGGGCCAGCATTCAAATACAATTAATTATAATAGAAACATATCGATTATAAATCGAGGTTGTCTTTTTTTCCTTACAATAAAATTATAAACGTATTATGTGAAGTTTTATTTTACGGTCTAGCTGTACAAAATGATGGTAACGCAAGTAAATGTGAAAAGTCTCAGAAGGCATTTAAATCTCCGTTAACAGTTAATGTGCAGTTACGTTTGTAAATTCGGTTATTTAAAGACGTTTACTTTGTATGTTACAGATGTTTATTCTCACGAAGGTGGTTTGTGAGTATTATGCACATGCACATTGTTGTGTGCTCGGCCAACATAGAATCTCTCTCGAGATTACGCACCTAGAAACCATGGACATGTGCACTAAATAGGTACCACCCCACAACAAATGTACGATCCCTACCGACCACGAGCGACACCGGGGCGCATATTGTAAGTGCCAAAGGAAATTGAAGCTTCTCTGCTTCAGTTAAATTCCACTACTCGCGCGCGCAGGTGGCAAGCTGCGTAAATTCCGTGCAAATATGGAATTTAACTACAGCAGAGAAGTTTCAATTTCCTTTGGCACTCACAATGTGCGCCCCGGCGTCACCCGGTCAGTGAAGATCGTGCATAAGTAAGACCAACCCGCCTTCGTGAGATAAACAACTGTACCTAACCCTACTAACTGCCAACGGCTATTCTACAGTTGGTACAGAGTGCTTTTATTTTGTAGGCCCTTCTTACGCAATGTTGCTTTAGGTCCAACAGTCGGAAACTGTGGTTGGCCCAACATAGTTCTCGTAGTAATGTTGCTGTAGGCCCTACTTTGCAAATGTAAATTGGCCCTACAACCGGAAACGGTGGTTGGCCCAACGTAGTTGTCGTAGTAATATTGCTGTAGGCCCTACGTTGTAAATGTAAATTGGCCCTACAGCCGGAAACGGTGGTTGGCCCAACATAGTCATCATAGTAGGCCCAATGTTGGGAGACACCGTTGGCTTTACCGAAAACAGGTGTTTCACTCGCAACGGTTGACCAACCATTCGGTGATCAATGGCCCTACGAAATGCCAACTTAAAATGCTACTAGGGATGTCATGTCTCTACGAGCGATTTCCGCTACAAAGCGGAAAAATACGGTTTAGAATACGTAGCGTTGCTTAGCCTCGAATGAGTATTATCTTCAGGCACATTGTAAGCAACATTATTATCATATCTGCCAGACATACGTCACGTTCTGACCCCGTATCATGGTCGGCCTTATCACGCGATAAGTGACAAGATAGAGCGTCCGTTACTGGCTGACTGACACCATTCGATAGAACGAGACGACGCTCCTATCTTGTCACTTATCGCGTGCTAAGGCCGACCATGATACGGGGTTTGACAAGTATGCGAGTGCGAGAGTGACGGATGTCTCATTCACAACGATAAGTGATAAAATGACATCCATGCTACGCCCGCTGGACATAGGCGGAGGTCTGGGTGGTGCAGGACCGATCACTTTGGCTCTCTTTGAAGAGTGCCAAAGTGACCGGTCACCGGTCACAGGACTGGTCCTGCATCACCCGCATTCAGCGCACAACAACAACGGATCTACTCCAATATATTTGGTGGCACAGAAATAAGGTCAAATAGAATCGACTAGTCAATCTGTGACGGGACAAGACGAATGCGGACGTCGCGTTAACGACACGCAGCCGCGCCGTAAACTAGGCGCGTGTCGGGAACGTCCGGGGTCCCGTGACTTCCCGTTTCAATGTAAAACTGATTCAAGTTATTTTTCTTGCGTGAAAACGCTGCCGGCTGTTCGGTCACCAGTCACATGTAATGGTCCCTTTTTCAGTTTGAATTTACATAACGTTTTCGCCAAAACAGAATTGTACACACTTTTTAGATTTAGAAGATAATTGGGAATTAAATGCAATTAAACAAAGGACTTTCACGGGCACTAGTTCCTAAATTATAAGTTTAAATTGAATGTTATTAAGAATATATCTAAGCCATACTATGCCCGATATGTTAATGAAAATTCAGGGTTCTAGCTTTACCCAGCACAAAACAGGATGTTGAAAATGACCTGAATGGCTTCGAGAAAATGATAGTACGGCCATGTCTCTTTATTTTGCTCTACTTGGCGGGCGCACTGCCGTCCCACAAATACGACATACGATGGAAAGAGAACACAGATAAAATCTAATAAACTATAAACGAAACTTATGTGCTAATTATGTATAGCTAGAGATACTTTGAGTTAAATAAATTTCATCAACACATTCACTGCCAGGAACTCGCTCCCGCAAGAACAGTTATTTACGCTACAAGTGCTGAAAATAGGAAAATAATAGGAATTACCTATTCGCACGTATATCGTGCAACGTTTTACTGTACATATGGCTCTTTAAAGTTTCGACATATGCACGGAAAGTGCTCTTTCCGCACTAGTGCGGGAAAGTAGCACCATATGTACTGTAAACATTATTAAAACAAACATTCTGTAACAGAAAAGTAATCAACAATTTAATTCAAGCATTATTTGCCTCTCAACGCAATCGGTTTTTTGTAAATAAACGGTTTTTCTCTCAATGATTAAGGGCAGAAAGGCTCCGTTTTACTGCCTGGGACAAAATTAACATTCTTCTTGTCTCGGTTGTAAGTCGGCAATAAACTGCTCATTACATCTGATGCTTGACTTTGAAGGTACTTTGTTTTTTGTTACTTACGTCGACAGCCGGGGGAAAGTACCGTTAATAACTCCTCGGAAGAAAATGAAGGCATATAACATGTTATATAGGTAGCTCCATAAGAGTTTGACCCTGTTTTACTGCAAAAGTAAACGTTAAATGTTACGATGTTAGACAAGTATAATATACTTCGTCGTCCTGGCAGTGTGTGTGCGCCTACGCCGGCCGTAGCGCATAGCGGATATATTCTTGGCAGTGAATGTGTTATGTACACGACACGAGTTTTAGAAATTTTCCACATTTTTTTTTTTTTTTTTAATCTTTATTTGTAAAAAGAAGGCCTTCGTCGCTGAGCGATGATGCCGGCCTTATAGGTACATTCGTATAACTACTTACTATCTACACTTAACTAATTTAATAATTAAGTTGTACAGTTTAATCGCTAGCTTAGATGTGGGGTTAGATAACAAGATATTGCATGAGCCTACGTCTGTGAGCCTAAGATTGGACTGCTCTTCAAATGCCCTGCGTTCGGCTCCGATCCGAGCACACTCCACCAATGCCTGGTAGGTATCTTCCCTCACATGACAAATGCAACAGTCTGGAGAGTCCACCACCCTCATCAAATGCCCGAACACATTGAGTGGCATGTTCCCGGAGCGCAGTCGCATGCCTGTAACTACAAGTGGTCTATTTAGCCGAGCGTCACAAAACCAAGGTATCTTTGGCGGTTCGTTGACAATTGTTTTGTACCATATGCCTTTCACTTTCGACCTCTCATTAAAATACTCTTTCCAAATTTTAAAGCAGTTTTCCTTAACTTCTCTGAGTAGGTCTGTAAAGAAAGGCATATGGTTTACACGTATCCCTTCGTCAACCCCCATTTCCACATTAATAAACTCTCTCACACACATTAATAACTCGGATTTTTAATGAGTATACGTATCTGGCTATCTAAACCCCAAATTTCTTACTAAACGATTTTTTTTTCAGGTAAGCGCTGCATTATTAATCTTGAGAAAAACGGAGCAAAGGTTTGTTATAAACTCTGAGATGAATTACCCTTTTTTAAAATCCATCAAAAATCTACGAACTTACGAGCCATTACGACAGAGACAGTTTTTACACAAATCGACTTACACCCAAACTAAGCAAAGCTTGTACTATGGGTACTAGACGACGATAAACATACTTAAATTGTTAAATAAATACTTAAATACATAGAAAACATCCATGACTCAGGAACAAATATTCGTTCTCATCACACAAAAAAATGCCCTTACTGGTATTCGAACTCGGGACCTCTTGCTTCGTAGGCAGGCTCACTACCAACTAGGCTAAAGTGGTCGTCAGTTTGATCCGGGAGTCCGGGAGAGACCTGCCATTAGGTACTTCAATTTTTATTATGCAAATGGTAGCAAATTAATATTCCACATGCACGGGTAATCGACAAGGATTCATTGACATTTTCGTATTATTATTATTTATATTATAAAATAAACTGTATGTACTTTGACAATCCTGATGAGGTAATCCGAAATAACTTTTTTTGCGATCATTGTATTTATAATTTTGAATAATTTAATTTTGAGACGATAGATAGATAGATAAATCATTTATTTGTTTTGCTAAAATACACACAGATTACAATAAGAGAAAAAAAAAATACAGAAAACACAAAACTTAAAAGAACATTAAAATAACATAAAACAATTAGTTTTTATGCACAGAAATAAACTGTGTGCACTGCAGCAAGACAAAAAGGCTCCAACTCAGTGTGTAGCTTTGCTCGCAATTGAACAAAAGCACTGGTATTCTGTTGGAACCCAGAAAAATATATGAGTAGAAAATATATATGGAAGGACAAACAAATAGTAATTTTACTTATATAACGCAAAGACAACAAAAAGTGGTACGATAAAAAAGAAGAAAATAAAATAAAAAATGTATACCGACCGGTGTAAAGAAGGAAAACAGGAAGAAAGGAGAGTCTACGTGGTACGATCGTGTTCTAAATTCTTATAATTTTGATCACGAGTACTTAAGGCAACTTTGTACTGTAATTTATGTCATTGAATAACTGTATCTAATCTAATCCTTGAGAAAGTTGACCTAATAAGTAAGGAAGTTTTAAGATAGATATTACATATACATCTTTATATATTTAAACTGTTTATTTGCTAACGTTATATGTAACCAAAGGTTGACATGGGTTCCTCTCTAGTAAGTGGTCTTTTTCTTTGGCGGTAATAATAACAAAAATAAACAATTGATCAAACAATACGAAATGTTGTCAATCAAATTATTTTTCATCCCGCAAGTCAGCATAGCGTCTTAATTTAATGCATTTATTTCTTATCCCTATCGCAATTTATTATGTATTGCCCGCTTGTTCTAACATGTGAATTCAGCGCGCATGAAACAAAACAGGTAGGCAATATTATTGAGATCGGAAGCGTCAGACAAAAATAGACCTCTATGGTATCAATAGGATTCGAAAGGGATACGAAAATGTAAACAAAGCAATTTATCATTATTGATCCAATTAGTGATGGCACGCGGCCGGGGATGTAGAAATCCCGACATCGGAGGGGCTGACTGCCATTTATCTAATTGTCTTTTTTTGGCGTTTTCAATTCTTGAGCTTGAGAAAACCTTGGCAACCTCGCTAACGCACATGCTTTTCCTTGACACATTTCGTGTTTGAAATTGTAAAATATTATGTAAAGTCGTTATTTTATTTCCGGCAACGATACAAAACCGTTTGTTAATGAAATCGTATAGAAATAGCGAACAATACAATACAAATATTCTTTATTGCTCACCAGACATAGTAGATAATAGAAAAATAAAGGTAAATTAAACATAAACAATGGTAGACAACAGGCGGTCTTATCGATAAAAAGCAGTCTCTTCCAGACAACTGGGTGGAGGAGACGATGCAAAAAAAGATATGATTTGAGTAGGTGAAAACAGAAAAACAGAATATAAACAACTTAACTACTTACAAGAAAGACTATACACTTACATACATACATATTATTACGGTACTAACAACTTTATGGGCCCCGGCCTGAAATAAATAAATATTATACAAACCTACATACAATAACTAAATCAACCAACGATTCTTACTTTGTTCATCATTAAATCATTATTCATTATTTATTTCGAGATTTGTACTCAACCAAGACGATTCTTTGATCCTGTACATTTATAAACTAGTCACTGGGAGGTAGACCACGCGAGTCTTTTTACGATTTTTTTTGTTAATTTCCTGAAACTGAATTTATAAAGTTCTATCCTACCCAAAAAAAAACTTTAGAATCGGTTGAGAAATGCGACCTGTAGAGGAGGACAGCGGGACATCCGGACCCCGGACATACAAACGATTTTCGGCCCAAGCTGAAGCATAGAACTTCGTTCGCTTCGCTCCCTCGTTCGATTAAGGACATGAATACATAGCAACAATGAAACAACAAACAAATACTTTAACAATGTTTAATGTCAGATCCTGTACATATAACCAACATTAAAGATTTTAAGTTTTTACCTCAAACTGGAAAATAGAACGCAATTCCCAGACTGACCCTACGGTCGAATTTTGTTCTCCAAAACGAAAAGACAACACGTATAACAAAGTGTGTGTTCTTAGCAAGACAGCTCCGTACTTAAAAGTTGTAGTTGCCTAACTATTGGGTGTGAGGACCGAGTTGAAGACGAGTTACTCGATAATTAGTTGCTGACGTAGTTTAGTAACTTGTTCAACTGTCAATTATTTGCAGCTGTCGTCACATGAGTAAGGCAATTACCAAACTTTTCGTTGAAAGTAACAACGCTAAATTCACTGTTTAAACGCCTTTGCTTATGAGAAGACCTTAAAATGGACCTTTAATATAATATAACATAGGTGCACCAAAATGTGCTTAAAGTAAAAAATTAATTGTTTAAATATAAATCGCAACGTTACTGACTTGCTCCCGCAATGCTACACACTGCCTGGAGTGGCTGGTCATAGCTAAAGCGGCGAGTATTGGCAAGAGGTACAACACCGATGGGGACCCACTGAGTACATCGTAACCGCACGACCACTCTGACAAGAGTGTACGACTGAGAAGAAGAATGTAAAGAAAACAAATGGTAAATTTTTTGAGCAGTTCAATCTATTCTTCGTGAAGCCTAAAATCTGAGGGTGTATTTTCGTTGCTAGTTTATAACTTGATGCTGTGGACAAGACATTCGCCAGATTCTCATTAGTATGCGAGTGCCACAGCAATAAATTATATAATGGAATGAAATGGTGGAAAATTAAGTAAAGGTCATCATCATCCTCCTAGCGTGATTCCTGGTTGTGCCCTAATAAGAGAGAAGGATAGTTAAGAGAAAAAGATCGAGACAGCTCGGGCGCCGTCGCGTGATAGTCGTGCTGTGCGTGCTTTTCAATAAGGGTCATACAGAATACAAAAAAACAAAACCTGTGCTACGCGCTAATGCGGCTCACCCCGCCGATCACCCGTCACGAAACTAAATTATATTAATTATATATTTGTGGGTGAGCGTTGAGGTGAGCTTAAAACAAGTTACAGAATGGGGGGCAGTCGTCAGTCGTTAAGGACTTACGTCACAGATTATGTAATAGCTTAAGTACATCCATAAAATATTTTTATCGCATGTAATCATATAAGGGGAGACGCTTTATGCGGATTAAGAGTCTTCGACAATTTCCACAGGAGACAACGCGAACCTAAATCTCTATTTTATAAGACTAAGTAAATTGACTCTGCCATGCTTATATATCTACGAAATTGCTTGTTATGTTAAATTTAATCAAAAAAAGTTCCCTAGTTTTAACAGTTCGCGTCAACGGGGTAAGATCTGCAATACCTTTTCATGTAAAACAGCCATGCTCTCAAAAAGTGTTCTTGGGATGGCATCAAGAATCTTCAATAAGTTGCCAAGAAACATTTTATATGCTGAAGATCTGATGCTGTTCAAAAAGAAATTGTTTGCTCTTCTAGTGGAAAAGGCATATTACTCAATTGACGAATATAGAAAAGATGATTGTTAAATTCGCACTAATTGTGTTATTAATAAATATTTTGTTACACCTTCGGGTAAGACATAGTGATACCAAGCTGCATTTTATAACATCTGCATAACCTATGTTTAGCCAATAAATACTTTGACTTTGACTTTATATGACCCACAAAAAAATACTTTCCTAGTGATGGATTCTGGAAATCTGATGTTTATGGATGAAATGTGTGACAAGACGAATTTATATAAATCAAAATGGTAGTACAAACGCCAACACAGTTAACTGACCATCCTGTATTTATATACATATAACCGTATTACAATGCACGGATGGTCAGTTAGCTGTCTTGTCGATAGTACAAGCTTATATGACAGAACAGCGCCCACCGTCATTATTTTCTATTATTTCTTTTACGCTGGTTTTAGTAGAGATACATCAATAAATAACAAATTGGGACACTCTTACATAAATCGACCCAATCCCAAACGAAGCAAAGCTTGCACTATGGGTACTAGGCAAGAGAAAAATATATTATATACTTATATACATAGGCAAATAAATAGTTATTTACACAGAAACTAGCCACGACTCAAGAAAAAATATTCGTGGTCATTATACAAATAAATGCCCTTACCGGGATTCGAACCAAGGACCTCGGGCTTCGTAGGCAGAGTCACTACTAACTAGGCCAAAGTGGTCATCGAAGAACCATGAATAATTAACGATAATCTTTAAAAAAACAAACTCAACTCCGTCTTTTCAAACGTTTAAAATCGACCAAATCCGATCCGACAGTAAAGCCCTTATTACACTTTCCTAAATTTAGTCATCCTAATTAGAATGCTTAGGATAGGAAGGAGGCTCCTGATTACATTGTTCTAAATTTAGTCATTGATTCAGTCAGCAAGTACTAAACGAGACATGTCCGCCGCTGTCAGGTGTGCGAGGCGACTGACTGCACACTAAATGTTATTACACCTATCCTAACTAGGATGCTAAATCATTCAGCTTGTCAGAAACCAACCTTGCTCCTAATTAGGACATCGTAACTTGCTAAACGCGATTACACTTTACTAATTTAGGATTCTAAATCATTTAGAATCCTAATTTTAGGAAAGTGTAATAACCCTTTAACGTCGCTTATATATCTCAGCTGTAACCCAAACAACGGGTAGCTTCCCGAATGTTTGTGTGTCGTGCATATTCATGAGAGTTCACCGTCGCGTCGGTGCGGAGCCGGTGTCACGATCGGGGAGGAATTGAGAGCGGGTTGGAGTCTATTCCACTTCAGGTTTTGTATTAGTTAGGGTTTCCTTCTTTTGCGATGTCCTTCGGACCATTTCTACACAGGATTTTTTTGTCTTATTCTTGTGTTGTGGTGCGGAGTCTGTTTGTTACCAACTACAACTAGCGGCTCTATGAGCAGTAGAAATCGCGAGTATGATTTAAAAAAAAAACTTGAATCGACTCAAAAAAAACATATATTTATCGACCTTGCTCACAAAGTTAGACATGGCGCTCAAAACTAATTGACAATCAATTGTGACTCAGCTACGCTGGACCCTCTTAATAACCTTTAAATGGAAAAATCTTGGTCGTAAAATACTACGTTAGGTAGATATGCTTTTAACGATATAAAAATAACGGCAGTTTTCAAAACTAAAGTTTCACAACTTTGTATGATTTTGATTTGATTTTTTAATGTTCTGTGTTAATTTGCCGATTTACAATCTATAACGACATTTTATCAAATTTAACATGAGGAAAACAACCCAATTGAAATCTATTTCCACACGCACTAAGCACGTCGTGACAAAGCGCGCTCTACGAAACGAAATCCAATCAAATTTGTTTTAGAGAATAGACTCCCCAAGTTTGGCGTTGCGTTCACATTGTTACTAGGTAGAATTAGAGAGCATGTGACATGAATTCCGGAGATGAAAAAGGAATGTTTGGAATCTATTGGTAACTACGATTTAAGGCTGATTGCCATCGATTTTGAACAAGAATTGTACCGCGAGAATGAATGTTCTGAAGTGGCCAGAGGGACGATCCCGCAAATTTTCAGACGCACGTTTGGAAAAATCAACTGCCATATTCCCATACAAAAAGTGACATTCGGGTCATTGTCAGTCAGTAAAACAAAAATCGTCTTTTCAGTAGGCAATAGTTAAGGGCTTATATAATATGTTTTATCGCAATAATTATAGAAAAGGCGACGCCGTTTAGGCGGATTCAGAGTTCAACAAAAAATTAGGCTTTAAAGCCCTTAACTTTGGCAATGTCCACCGAAAAGACGCGCACCTAAATCTGTCAATGACCCATTTAGATCTGCGGTTGATCGTTTAGCGCGCGTAACAATGCGTGAGTTTGACCGCTATCTATACTTCTATGACTAATATTGCAAAAAAATCTGACTATACGGGTTTACCTGCGTTCTTTGTAATTCGCGGGCGAAGTCGCACGGATGTAGCTAGTTATTAGTATAATTTATAAAAATGCTCACAAATTTTAATTTTATCAGAAAGATTTGTTCCAGCAGGTCGATCACGTAACGGACTGTACGTACGTTAGGTAGATCTAAATGTCAATTTATATATGGAAAATTGACAGTTGGACTGTCCTAACGCGCTTTCGAAACGTAACGTGATTAATGATTACCCCTCTGATCACCAATAAAAAAACCACCGTGTAAGTATACTAGATTATTTGAGTTGGTTATTCATTCAAATTGCATCAAAATAGTCAAAGCAACTCTATACCGTTTAAGGTGGAAAATTCCAATTCAAATGACAGTTTTATAAAAAATCGGGCAAATTGAATATTCTCAACTATACCATACCATAGGTATTCATTTAATACGATTCATTTTCAACCCACGCAAAATCCTAGGCAAGTAAAGCGGAGCAAGGCTTCCTATTGACCTATACGTAATCGAAATACCAATTATGTTCGCTTTATATCGACAGGCAATTACGAAACAAACGATAAAAGCTTTATCGTATCTGAACACCTAAGTGCCTGTTAAACGACCTACTTGTATGCATAATCTATGGGCAAATTGCTCGAATAATTGATCATATGATCATAAACCTTGTTTTCGTGTTGTACAAGGTTTTCACGTGTTTTATTGTATTAAGGGCGGTAGAATTAGACGCACTCCTAAGACTGGATATTCACCGATGCGCCAAGCTGCACTGCACCGCTTGTCTCTGTCTGCGACAACTGGATGCAATAGGGGTGCAGACACTATGTTCAAAACGCCGTTAGGGGGTCGCTTGATGCCTCAAGATACGTGGGTCGTGGGTGGAATACCACTTACAAACTAGCCACTTAAATTTACTAAAAGTGCAACACTTACTGAATGTGCCGGTGGTTTCGCTTCAAGACGGGCAGTTCAGTCTAAAGTAGGGTCAAGTCAAATGTCGAGTATCATTTACACTGCCACCAGCCCGCCCGGCCACGTTGTAAGTACAATCACTCCTGGCTGGTATACAAACTTGATACAAATATCACACTCGCGCCTAGCTCGTATAAATACTAATATATCTGAACCCGACTAGGTTTCCAAACAGATTCTAACAATTATTTAACCAACTCCTCTCACGCAGCCCGTGTGCTGTCCAAAACGTGAGGTTATGTCCCGTCCCGACCGGGTGCAAAAAAAAACTGTCGAACTGACAGCTGTCACTTATTTTTTACTTTTCATTCTAAGGGCAGGTGGCCATGTGAATAATTCTTAGGGCCGTACACATGGGCCCGAACACACTACATAAAATAATCAATAACGTTGTATTGTCAAAAAAAGCGGCCTGCGTCGGCGGTCAATAGTAAATTTGACAGCTAATGACAAGTTTACTATGGTCCTGTGATGCGGGCTTAACACGCACGTTTGTCAGCTTGCGCATCGTGCAGCGAAACATTACGCCAGTGTGTACGCTGCCTCATCGCTCTTACTTAATACAATCAAACCGAACACATCTTCAAAGGTTTCCGAAGACAAGTCTTCTCAGAAACCTGTGTCGAGCGGACACATAAAAAAAAATTAAGTACTTAATAAAATGAAATTTTCCAGACCAAGAGCTCCAGAAGCTCATTACAATGTTAATCTGGAGCTTGGAAGTTCGACGCGAGCTCACGGAAATGTTGAATATTTTATCTTTGAAAACTTCCCGGATATTTATATACTTGAGGTTTGACGTCAAAGATTCTATTGATTTTAGAACTTTTAATACATAAACCCACGTATGTATGCCCAAAAGGTATAAGCAGAACCCATGAACTTTTATTTCCAGTGACAAAAATTATAGATTTAAAGATAATAAGTAATCAAGCCCACACCACACTTCAACCCTTCGCATAGTTGACCCTTACAGCACCCACAGGGAAATAATTTACTTTAAAAACAAAGTTTAAACCGACTTTAACTAACTAACTAACTTTAACTCGCCAAGCCACATGCAAGAACATTTCCACATTTCCTTTCCACTTTACCACTATTACTGCTTTCCGAGAGCAAATGCGTTGATTATTACAGTGAAAACCCAAGTCGCTGTATGTGAGCCGATTATATTTGAGGAGTTCCGTCGATTCCTCGAGGATCTTTGAATCACCTTTGACACTTCATTAGCTGCTATTTCAACGGAATCTTATCAGAACTGTGACGTACTTTTGTACTTTTAAGTACCTACATAATTGAGGAATTCCATAAGTCATCTGTGGTCTTCATCATCAATTCCACTCCACCAAATTTATGATTTCCGGGTGTAAATACACGAGATATAATAGAAAATACCAAAATCACTACATCCGTGCCTAATATAATTGAGGAGTTCCCTCAATTCCTCATGGATCCCATCATCTTTTAACTGAATAAAAAAAAAAATGGGACCCACCTGGGAGCATATATTTACATCCAAAAAAAAAATTACGAATCGGCTTATCAATGACGGAGGAGAGACATTGAAAAAAAAAAAAAAAAAATACAACTGAATTGAGAACCTCCTCCTTTTTTTGAAGTCGGCTAAAAAAGGAATGCGTTATTACAGTATAATATATAAACAGGAATGCCTCAGAATGCTGCACAGACATTATGAAGCAACAACACGTCTCCAAACCGGGATTCACATCACACTTCCAGCTTCGCACACAGAGCTTACGGCAAAGCTCGAAGCGGAGCTTAATGTATGCTCAGTCAACTAAGTTAGCTTTAAGTTTCTCGTCACGTTGGGACTGAGTGCTGTTTAACACATTTCACGTTAATTTTGTCAAAGCTAGGTACAATTCAACATTTAAATGAGTTATCATGTTAGCTTATATAACTTTTTATCCTGGTAGTTATTTAATTTGAGACCTAGCTAAACCTATCATATCATCAGTAAGACAGAGGTAGGGCACAACTGAGTGTCATTTCGTTTGTAGTTTTATTTTGTAGTTTGTAGCGTTTTATTTATAGCAGCACGGTTATCACAGTTCGGCCCGCGACCTGTGTCGCGGCGACACAGACTATCCGTCTCATTTTAACCGTTCTAATTAGAAAGATTCCGCAGTGACTTCAGCATTAGATATTCCGCAGTCTCAAGACGAGAGTTTTTGACCAGTGTGTGTTGCCAGTTATGACATTTGGCACGGAAACGTAGTCGCTTACTATGGGCCTCATAAGAAGACTCAAAGTCACCCAAAGGGCTATGGAGAGGGCTATGTTGGGAGTTTCTCTGCGTGATCGCATCAGAAATGAGGCTATCTGCAGCAGAACCAAGGTAACCGATATAGCCCTCCGAATCGCTAAACTTAAGTGGCAGTGGGCGGGGCACATAGCACGTAGAAACGATGGCCTTTGGGGCGGAAAGTTTCTCGAGTGGCGACCACGTACCGGAAGGCACGGCGTGGGTAGGCCCCCCGCAAGGTGGAATGATGACCTGGTAAAGGTTGCTGGAGTCCGCTGGGTGCGGGTGGCGCAGGACCGGTCGCTTTGGCACTCTTTGGGGGAGGCCTATGTCCAGCAGTGGACGTCTTTCGGCTGATATGATGATGATGATGAATTAGAAAGATACGTATAGTCTATCTCGCCGCGACACAGCTCGCGGGCTGTCCTGTGAAAGCCGTACAGCTTGGTGATAAGGTCGCTAGAGTTCCCGAGGAAGCACTGTGTTGAGTGTGAGATCTGCATTTCTTCACAGCTGTAAAGACAAATCCTCAAATTAATAAAAGGTCGGCAATGCGCTTGTAAAGTAAATAATCTACAACGTCAAAATAAACTGTGGATGTTAAATTCCTATTGTCAAAAATACAAGCCCAGAAATGTAATAAATAAATACGGTAATCCAAACGGGAGAGCTTTAACGGGAGATGCATTGAATAGGGGCCTAATTATTTGCCCTCACCGCAGCACCTCTAATAATATAATCAAGTACTACACCTACAGCCACTTTAGCCATTGCACATTAATTTCCTTTCGCCTGCACTTCAAACTAGTTTACAGCACTCGCAACTAAACGCCTTAACTGATCTCTGCCACTTTATAACATAAGACCTTTCTAGATAAGCATGCCACACGCGACCCTTTTCTAAAATGTCGTAACTAACCAAACTTTCTGACAAACTTAAAAGTCTTTATTCTAATTAAGCTAGATGCTCTCTGAATACAATTATTACTACGTCAGTCCAATCAGCGGGAGCGGGAATACAGAAATTGTTTTTTTATAGATTTTGTGTAAGTTCTTTGCAAACGGAATGAAGTTTCAATTGGTTAGGTGCGGAGAAAAAAAAGTGAACCAAGAGCCGGGTGGAATGAAATGTTAATAACTTAATGCTTAGTGGCAAAGTAAATGAGGACGTTACTCAGACTTTATACGGCTTCTACTTTTAGACGTTTGGCTTCCAAAATTTGTTGTAGGCATATCATCCCAGTTTTAGAATCTTGTCAACCGTTGCAACTTGGTTTTGGCAGCAAAGGCGGCTACGAAGCAGCGGTACAAGCCTACCGTACCTTTCTCAATATCTAGATGGAAAAACAACAACTAGATTCTAATAGGTAAGTGTGAAGTTTATGTCGACCAAAACAACGACATGACGTTGGAAACCATTAAAACATTTGAAAATCTTTGTCATCATCTCCCTGCCCTTATCCCACTTATGTAGGGTCGGCACAACATGTTTTCTTCTTCCATTCATCTCTATTATTCGTTATTTCAGCGCTTACTCCTTTCTTCCTCATGTCCTGTCTCACACAATCCGTCCATCGCTTTCTTGGCCTACCTATCGCTCTTCGTCCTTCGACATTCATCCCTAACATACTTTTACCAATATGACGTTCATCCCTCCTCATTACATGCCCGTACCACGCTAACCTACTGCTCCTCATTTTGTCCGTCACAGGTGCTACTTTCAAACTTCCTCTTATGTACTCATTTCTAATCCGATCTTTCCTCGTCACTCCACAGCACATCCATCTCAACATTCTCATCTCGGCTGCGTGCATTCTTCTTTCATCCGTCACTTTCGTTGCCCAGCACTCTGATCCATACATTAAGACAGGTCTTATGATCATTTTATAGATTTTTTGTCCAGGTAAGTATAAAAATTCTCACAAAAGACTCTCTACTTGGGGCGCCGATTTTTGATGAGGCCATACCAAAAAAACATAGACCATTTTAATTATATTTCGGACCGCCTTCTCCAAATTATCTCACACATGGCCGTATTCATCCTCCCCTACTATCATTTCGTCCTGATATTTACATACGCAATGCGCTGCAATCCCTTTTGGAAACTACAATTTTTTTTTTTTAAACTTGACAGTACTATTGTTATTCTATTATGTGAAACTTTTTTTTACTGTTTATGACTTGTAAATGACAATATTTACCAATGAACTATTTGGACACAGATTGAAAAAATTGAAATATCAAAATGAACAGCAGAATGTTTTCACTTGCATCCCTTCCAGTTAAGTTAGGTGATCTCGGGATCAGACAGATTTCCAACGTCGCCCTTCCCGGCGTCCTCGGTACACAGCACGCTACTTCTGCTTGGTAAAATCCTCAACCATATTTTCTAAGTAAGCAAACGTCGTAAGTAAGCAAACTTTCCTACAAACTTAATTCTTTATTCTGCTAAGCTAGATGGTCTCTCAATGCAATTATTGCTACGTCAGTCCCATCAGCAGAAGTGGGGAAACAGTAATTGGTTTGTTATAGATTTTGTGTAAGTTCTTTGCAAACGGAATGAACTTTCAATTGGGTAGGTGCGGAGAAAAAAAAGTGGAGCAAGAGCCGGGCGAAATGAAATGTTATTTCAATGTAAGGGTGGATATCCACTACGTGCGAACTGTTTTCATTTATTTGACACCAGCTAGGTAGCAGCATATTAGCCGAAAGACGTCAACTGCTGGTCATAGGCCTCCCCCAAAGAGTGCCAAAGAGACTGAAATATTTTTTTCTTATGTGGTACTTTCGGAGATTACCACTACACTTACACACACAAACTTAGCGCTCGGCTAATGAATGTAGGTTCCTTGGCTTCACTCTAGACTCTAATCTTAACTGGAAGTGCCATGTAGACAAACTATGCGATAGATTGAGTAGTGCAGTCTTTGCTTTGCGTAAGCTAAAACCATTAATATCCGACGATGCCATGAAGTAGGTTTATTTTGCTAATTTCCATTCGCTGATGTCGTACGGTTCGCTCATTTGGGGAAACTCAACGGATGCCAACAGAGTGCTAATATAGCAGAAACGTGCCGTACGTGCGATGATTGGGGCCAAATCGAGGACTTCGTGTAGAGGCTACTTCCCAATGCACGGTATTATGACGCACTACTCACTCTATGTATTCGAAATTATAATGTTCGTAAGGAACAATCTTTCTTTTTTCGATACCGTAAATGCGATTGGCAAAACACTCCGCCACACTTGGCGTTTGAGAACAGTTCCCCGTCGCATGGCAATAAAATTGCAGTTAAGAACCCGCGTGTCATTGGGCCTACCTACTACGAGCGACTGCCCGCTGATCTTAGACAGGAACCATCTGACGAAGCATTTAGACGCCGCTTCAAATACCTTTTATTGGAAAATCCATTATACTCAGTTAAAGAGTATATGAGTCTTGACTTAAATTATTATTATTACCTATTTAAATTTGTTTGAATATGATTCGACATTAAATGTAGGTATGTGTAAAGAATAAAGATACGGTTGATATATTTTAATTATTTTGCTTTTGGTTTGCTTTTTCTATTTCCTTGTTATTATGTTCTTACATTTGTTGACATTGTCTTAATATTATATCTTAATTATTCTCTGTTTTTGACATGTATATGCAAATCTGTAATGTAATTTTTTATCATGAAATAAATAATCTAATCTAATCTTCATAAGATTGGTTGGCTCCAAACATTATGCAAAAGTTTATCCGAGTTGTTACAAATTCAATCGAAAAAAGCGTGTTAATACCGTCATTCATTTACTAACGTTAAAAAAAAACCGAACTTGAGGATTCAGACATTACGAGTACTATCGCTTTATTATTAGCAAATACCATACGCCCACACATGGAATACTGTTCTCATCTATGGGCAGGGGCACCCCAATACCAGCTTCTCCCTCTGGATCGCATCCAACGACGAGCAACTCGAATTGTCGACAGCGAGCATATTTCGGATCGGCTTGACCCCTTGGCGCTGCGTAGAGATGTGGCCTCTCTCTGCATTTTCTATCGCATGTATAACGGGGAGTGCTCCGAGAAATTGTTCGGATTAATCCCTGCCGCTTCTTTTCGCCATCGTCCAACGCGACAACATTACCATCCTCACCACTTAGATGGTTGGCAGTCCTCAACAGTGCGCTTCTCCAGAAACTTCCTGCCTCGCACAGCTAAACTGTGGAATGGATTGTCGCCTGCGGTATTTCCGGACCGATACGACCTTCAAACCTTCAAGAAAAGAGCGTACTCCCATCTTAAAGGCCGGCAACGCACTCACAACACCTCTGGTGTTGCAAGTGTCCATGGGCGGCGGTAATCGCTTACCATCAGGTGATCCGTCTGCCCGTTTGCCTCCTATATCATAAAAAAAAAAATATATTTATATAATTCCGATGAAAGCAAAGATTAATTGCTACGAGTGGGATTTGAACCCACGACCTCTGTATACGGTGATTGTTCTGAACCAACTGGGCTACTGTGCCTGTGGGCTGTCATGGTACCGAATCTCTCAAACCCGAACTCTTCTAATTGCGCCTTATAGAAGGTAGTAGCGAAATCTACCGCGAAGTTATTATAAATTCTTAAATGGCACCAACGTGTCAATAAGTTACATTGAGAATCGTCACTAACAAAGCCCTACCCCAAATTAACAGTCAATTTTACTAAGCAGAAACGTGTGCTAACGAAAAACACTCATCGGAATTAAGAATTTCGTTAGCATACGTTACGCTTAGTAAAATTGACTGTTAGCATAGATATTTGGTTACGGCTTTTAAGTCCGCCTTTTGTACTATAAGTTCTTCTTTTGAGCAATAAAGATTAAATAAATAAATATATATCAAATGTGAATTAAATGTGTAACCGCAGAACAGAGGTGCAGCCTGATTATCATAGATATATCTTTCCCCGTCTCGGGCTATCATCATCATCATCATCCTCAGCTGAAAGACGTCCACTGTTGGACAAAGGCCTCCCCCAAAGAGTGCCAAAGTGACCGGTCCTGCGCCACCCGCATCCAGCGGACTCCAGTAACCTTCACCAGGTCATCAGTCCACCTTGCGTGGGGCCTCCCCACGCCGCGCCTTCCGGTACGTGGTCACCACTCGAGAACCTTTCCGCCCCAACGGCCATCGGTTCTACGTGCTATGTGCCTCGCCCACTGCGACTTAAGTTTATCGATTCGGAAGGCTATATCGGTTACCTTGGTTCTGCCGCGGATATAGCCTCATTTCTGATGCGATCGCGCAGAGAAACTCCCAACTGTCCATAGCCCTTTGGGTGACTTTGAGCCTTCTTATGAGGCCCATAGTAAGCCCCGGCTATGCTGTACGAAAATGGTTCCAATACCGGATACGCGCTGTAATCATTTCTGGTTTTCATCATATATGCATCGTCCCGAGTCCCCGCCGGGAGCTGCACTCGCCGCGCTGCGGAAATGCACTGACTACGGATTCGCTGTAATAATTTAGGAACACTGTTCTCTATCTTCTATACTATATCTATGCTGGTATACATTCGTATTATAAAGAAGGAAAGTTTGTGAGCTGTGGGATTGTAGCTTTGTAAGTTTGTATGTGAGGGGGAAAAAGCTTTCTCGTACTTTCATGCCAAATCTAATTCATTATTAAATTACAAAAAAGTTACCTACGTAATGTGTTTTTGCGCAACAATTTTCGCTTCGGCTTCAAGTTGAAAACGATTTTTCCAAAATCCAAGCCCTCCCCCAAAATCTGCGATTTTTCTTAATATTTCCTTACGCAAAATAAGTCCCAGTTCGTCAATGAAAATATTTCTAATTTCGTACATGTTCGAACGACATTGTTTGACGCCATTTTAAAGCAACTGCCCGTTCGGTCCGATTATCGGTGCGAGCGTGAGAACGCTATTGGTTACCGATTCTTCTTGATCAACTAAAATCGCCTCGTGAAACCCCGCTTTAAACTCCGGTCTCACGCGCGCGGCTGACTTCGCCGGACAATGACATTATCATTCGCACATAGGCACTTGTTACCGTCGTCAGTATTACACAAAACGCGACCTTACTACGCACAGAGAGTACTGTATGAGATAGAGCGTCATGACTAGGGTTTTTTAGGTGTCAAAAATCGGTTTTGTTAAATAAAGGACCCTCTGTACGTACAGGTCGATTCACGAGAGCTGGCAAGTAATATCTATGAAATTAATGACAGTTTCATATATTTTCCGCGCCAGCTCTCGTAAATCGACCTAAGTACTATTATTTATTCTGTGTAGAAATCGTAGAAATTGCTAACAGATTGCGAGCGCGAACCAGACTGAAAGTGTATAATGTTATTTAATTTACCTTTATAAATCAGCAGGGCGTGTGTTGGCTTGATAAATGAAGAAATAAACGAATTACAGCTGCTGTACACTCGTAACATAATATATTTAAGTACCTACTTTTTGCCGTAATAAATAGGGTGAAACTGTCTTTACTTCTATAAATTCACGTCCAAGAAGTCACGATACAAGTTAGCAGTTTTTCTGACTGCACTTGCTATTTTGAAGCATATAAGTTAGTTTTCCGGATAGCCTGGAGAGGATTATCATGACGGGAAAAATTGTGGGCCAGAGGCCTCGAGGCAGACCACCCGCTAGATGGAGCACACAAATCACTGCACTCTTGCAACGACACCCGGCCAAACATAAAGCGGGTGATAGGAGCCTTTGGAGAAGTCTGATGATGATGAAGATAGTTTTGTAAATGAGTTTCGTTGCCTTCCCTATACTTTTTAATCGAATGCGGCGGCCAAGGTGCGGGGCTGATCGCGCGTCCGGCGGCTCGTGTTTTTGTTTTGTTTTATTAGTTTTAACTATTTTTAAGGTGTAGTTAGTTGTGTAGTTTTTCCAGTACATATTGTGTTTGTTATTACATTTTTGATCCCCTTTAGTGACCTTTTACGATAGACGGGGATACCGTTGACCTATTCTTGTCCGAGCCTACTCAGCTAGCGAAAACCGCCTACCTAAAGATGAATCTGATATCATGTCAATTTCCCAAGATTTCCCACGCTAATTTCGTAATTAAAGCGTTTTTAAGCGCAATTTATTCTCTTGACAATTACGTACAAATGAAATACAATTGTCACCGTCGCTTTTGCTGCTGACTGTACCCAACAATTTAGCGCATCCGACTGTATCTCTAGTCGCCCATTACCGTTACTCACTGTAAGTGCAGTTGCACTGTTCCCGCGATATATTACTCCTCCGAGATATACGGTTCTTTTCTGTTTGCCGAATGGAAATAGCTGTACGAACCAATTAAATAAACAGTGTATTTATACAGTAAATAAATTCATTCGGTGTTTACGTGTGAAAGTGTTTAAATAGAATATTCCTCTACCCGTACTCGTAAGAACGTTTACCCTAGTCCTCGACATTGCACTAAGTGGTATCCATGTCATGTTTAAATAGAATATTCCTCTACCCGTACTCGTAAGAACGTTTACCCTAGTCCTCGACATTGCACTAAGTGGTATCCATGTCATGTTTAAATAGAATATTCCTCTACCCGTACTCGTAAGAACGTTTACCCTAGTCCTCGACATTGCACTAAGTGGTATCCATGTCATGTTTAAATAGAATATTCCTCTACCCGTACTCGTAAGAACGTTTACCCTAGTCCTCGACATTGCACTAAGTGGTATCCATGTCATGTTTAAATAGAATATTCCTCTACCCGTACTCGTAAGAACGTTTACCCTAGTCCTCGACATTGCACTAAGTGGTATCCATGTCATGTTTAAATAGAATATTCCTCTACCCGTACTCGTAAGAACGTTTACCCTAGTCCTCGACATTGCACTAAGTGGTATCCATGTCATGTTTAAATAGAATATTCCTCTACCCGTACTCGTAAGAACGTTTACCCTAGTCCTCGACATTGCACTAAGTGGTATCCATGTCATGTTTAAATAGAATATTCCTCTACCCGTACTCGTAAGAACGTTTACCCTAGTCCTCGACATTGCACTAAGTGGTATCCATGTCATGTTTAAATAGAATATTCCTCTACCCGTACTCGTAAGAACGTTTACCCTAGTCCTCGACATTGCACTAAGTGGTATCCATGTCATGTTTAAATAGAATATTCCTCTACCCGTACTCGTAAGAACGTTTACCCTAGTCCTCGACATTGCACTAAGTGGTATCCATGTCATGTTTAAATAGAATATTCCTCTACCCGTACTCGTAAGAACGTTTACCCTAGTCCTCGACATTGCACTAAGTGGTATCCATGTCATGTTTAAATAGAATATTCCTCTACCCGTACTCGTAAGAACGTTTACCCTAGTCCTCGACATTGCACTAAGTGGTATCCATGTCATGTTTAAATAGAATATTCCTCTACCCGTACTCGTAAGAACGTTTACCCTAGTCCTCGACATTGCACTAAGTGGTATCCATGTCATGTTTAAATAGAATATTCCTCTACCCGTACTCGTAAGAACGTTTACCCTAGTCCTCGACATTGCACTAAGTGGTATCCATGTCATGTTTAAATAGAATATTCCTCTACCCGTACTCGTAAGAACGTTTACCCTAGTCCTCGACATTGCACTAAGTGGTATCCATGTCATGTTTAAATAGAATATTCCTCTACCCGTACTCGTAAGAACGTTTACCCTAGTCCTCGACATTGCACTAAGTGGTATCCATGTCATGTTTAAATAGAATATTCCTCTACCCGTACTCGTAAGAACGTTTACCCTAGTCCTCGACATTGCACTAAGTGGTATCCATGTCATGTTTAAATAGAATATTCCTCTACCCGTACTCGTAAGAACGTTTACCCTAGTCCTCGACATTGCACTAAGTGGTATCCATGTCATGAATAAATTTATGCCAGTGACATGGATGGAAGAAAAATCGATATTTCGAATTTAACCCATATTGCCATATTTATTATGCTTACTGCGAATTCTTGTGTCAATGAGATTTTGGGAATTTAATACGGAAATAACACTTAGTATCCATTAGCTTTTTGCATTGCGAAGGTAAAATACCGTGACGTAACCTGCATAGCCCTTCAGCTGTGGTCATCCCTCTGTGGGCTTCATATTTTTCCTGCAGGTTGGTGGAGCCCCCCTCGGAGGGGCGCATTGGCTGTGCTTACTTTCTTAGAAATAAAACCGCCATTCGTGTATTGATCTCGTTTTAATCCATTGAAACGTATAGCCAATGAAGCGAGACAGCTAACAAGCGACAATTTCAATGGCCATTGGAGGAAAATTTTGAATTTGATCGGTAGTCTAAAACTGCCACTGGCGCGTTAACCACGGTCGAGTTTCGCGAGTGAGTTTTAATGGTTTTAGTGCGAATTTTCGTTGCCAGAAGGAGATATCTTGGAGAAATGTAAATAATCCTTCGTTTTCTGTTAAAAAAATATAGTTTTTAGTTGATTAACGATAATAAACTTGTGGCTAACACACCATACCTACTCATGGTGAAAATTTGCCTACAGGTTTTTTAGCGCTTTTCTACCAATTAAGAATTACTAACAGCTATTAATATTACCGCTATTTATCGTAAATTTATTTAAAATGTAGGAAATGGACTAACAATCGCCCGAAAGTAGATAAATTGATCGAAATTGGTAACGGTCATAACAGAGCCCTCAGAGGGATGGTAACCGTCAAGGAACTTCCCTCCGAGGGATGCTCACATGAGACCTCGTGACGTCACTTACTTAGCGCACCAGCGCGATTTCATAATATGGATACGCCAATGGATTGATTGGCTTGCAACGTTGGTAATTCGTATCTATTAACGGAAAAGTTGGATCTTGTGTTGTGCTCGCGATTTGTTTCTATTGCCTAGCTTTATGACGGTGAACTAACATTAGATAAAAACTTAGTGCTTGTGTATGTGCCCAATGTGCTTATCAATATTAATATTAATAAATATTCAGGTGTGTCTTTAGTGCTCGTTCGGACTCTTCGGACTAATCAAGTGAGTGAGTGGCGCTTTCGATTGTAACGAATACGATGGTTCATGTGCTATCATAGTTTCAATAAGTGTTAACTGAGCTGTGTGCTGTGTTATTTAGGTGCTTGTACAATCTACGAAGAACCATCGTAAGTAAGAACTAATTTCTACACAGACTAGAGTCCACTCAGAAATCACCACTATTCCTTCATGTTCATCAGGTTGTACCGCTACTACAAACTCATGGTGTGGGTAAGGGTATATCCATACTAAGCAAACCATTTTTTTTCGAAATGGTCTTGATTTTCATTGTTTTAATGTTCATGTTTTACGTGTTTTTTTGTTTAACTGGTATTAATGTTGTAATTTTAATTGAAAGGATATTTAATCAAGATGCTTCCAACCAAATTTGTTTGGTTTAAAGCCCATGGTAGCTGTGATAATTGCAGTCGTTTGGAAGAGGTTATTTTGTGTCAAAGTAAACATACTTTTTTCATCTTACTCTCACATAAAACCTGCTGCACCTACAATAAAAAAAGCTTCGGTTACACCTAGTTGATGACACAAATGTATTGTTTATGCATGAATTTGATTACATACAGTATAAAACACTTCAGATATAAACATGTAAATCGAAGCCCACACGAGCAATTTCTGAGTGTAGGCATTATATTGGTAGAATATTTCAAATGGTCTAGTGTAAAAAAAATACTCATGAGCCTCCCATTTTATGTTTTTCGAATAAGTATAACACAAATTTCTTCAAATTAAGCCCATTAAACACCCCAAATATCCAATTTATTATATTTAAAATGACCAAAATATGTCGTAAACTTCGGTGACCTGGTGACGAGGTCAGCTAGATAGCCTTAATACGACTTTAATGTAACGATGATATATCGTTGCAGTTAGATAATTTAATATAGATCGAGTTTCGTCCAAAATCCTGGCTGTGATTATGTAAAAAACTAAAGAAAATTTAATTTTACCAAATCACTTCACCCCACAAACCTTGGAGGTGGAGCGTCCCTCAGGGGGTGCCACAGACGTGGGCAAGCGGCCATGTTTTTTCGCCACAGCTGAAGGGATAGGTAAAATTAGGTACAATCATGGACTTATACCTAAACTGGACTGAGTACTGCGATAAAAAAGTGTGACCGACAGAGAAGTCATACTAGAGAATTGCATCTCGTTTTAATTAGGGTGACCAAGTACCTACGCGAATATTAGGATTTTTAAAAAAGTATAAATGTGTCCATTAATGTTTAGTGATAACCTGGTAAAGGGGCCGGGAATCCTCTGCATGCGAGTGGCGCAGGATCGTTAACTTTTAGTACACTTTGGGGGAGGCTGATATGATGATGATATTTAGTAAGAAATAATCTAAATCTAAATAATTTATTGAATCAGGCGTTACTTTGCGGAAGTCCATGATATATTACGAGAACAATATTTCTTTGCTATTCCGCTAAAAAAACGTGCTGGTCTATCAGTGAAGATAAGATGCAACTATTTGCGTATAAACATGCAAAAAATTACAGCAAACCACCACCAATATTGACAAAAACCTCGACACGTGTTTCGCCTCTCTACGAGGCATCATCAGGAGATGCTGGCAGGAGATTTTTTTGCGGAATAGCAAAGAAATATTGTTCTCGTAATCTAAATCTACTACAGTCAAAATTAATTATTCTTGTATTACAATTAAATAAGACTCACGAATAAACTCTTAAAAAAACACCATGCTCCTACATACATACATACATTCACGCCTTTATTCCCAAAAGGGGTAGGCAGAGCACATGAAACGTATGCTCCAGCGCCACGTTTAGGATAAATGTGGGTAGGTATAAAAGATCGACAAAAATGTGATATTGCAGTGATAGGTTGCTAGCCCATCGCCCACAACACACTTCAACCCTGGTCCCTTAGTCGACTTTTACGACACCTACGGGAAGAAAGGGAAATTCTAACCCGACACCACACGGGTATGCTCCTACATACTAATATATTTGCTATTTTAAATATAATTTTTTTTTTTAATACAACGACGGTGGCAAACAAGCGAACGGCCTGCTCGTAAGCGGACACCGCAGCCTATAGACGCATGCCACTCCAAAGGAGTAACATGGGCGTTGCCGACCCTTGATATGTTTGAGGATTCGCCGTGTTGGCAACTGAAGGAACAAATTCCCTCGCTCTCAACACAACGCATCCTCGGGAGCTCTGGCGACCTTGCTCACCTCCAGGAACACAACACTACTACAGAGAAAGTAGTAGTGTTATTATGGCTGTGGTCTTCTGCAAGGCGGAGGTACTTCCCCAGTTGGGCTGCTCCAAATTCGACATGTTTACTAACGTCCGCTTTGTCACCTAGCGGACTCCGTGCTCGTTTAGGGCACACCTGGGATTACCGGGAATAACGCTGGGGGAGGAGCATGATGATGACATGTTTACTAATTTCTTACGACTCCATACAATGCTGACATCATTTAGTATGCCCTACAAAAATCATACTTACTAACGGAACGTTTTTGACGTTTCATTAAAAGTTGCTAATTTGATTATGAGTAGAATGCAATGCTAAATGAAATGAAAATTGGACTATGTATCATATGTTGTTAAACAATATAGTCTTGTGTAGTTTTTGCCCAAGTTCTACTTTATTACCCAAATCTTACAAAATTGTAGTTGTTCGTCATGACTGTGATGAGCCCTGCGTAAATTCAAAAATCACGAGGCAATAGCCTTTATAATTTGCATTCGTATACATACATACTCACACCGGCCCAAATCATAGTCACCCTAATAAGTTTGGCATATGGTTTTGTCTGGTACGTGGTCGCCACTCAAGAACCTTTCCGCCCCAACGGTCATCGGTTCTACGTGCTATGTCGATCCGAAGGGCCACGTCGGTTACCTTGGTTCTGTTGCAGACAGCCTCATTTCTGATGCGATCACGCAGAAGGCGCGGCGTGGGTACAATGTTGTTGTTGGACAGTTTGAACAGAGATTCACTCAATCACATCAGATTTGAAGTTGCCGATAGATTTTGCTTGTATTATGTCAAGAGGGAGAGAGTTCCACAGTCGAATAGCCTTAAAAGTGAACGAACTACTGTCAA
This sequence comes from Epinotia ramella, assembly GCA_947578815.1. NCBI lineage: Eukaryota > Metazoa > Arthropoda > Insecta > Lepidoptera > Tortricidae > Epinotia > Epinotia ramella. Next base: position 24,102,460 of record OX388216.1, read on the forward strand.
ATTTGGAAGACGACGTAGACACAGTTAATAGCAAATTGTTGCAAGATTTAACAGAATTAAAATAACTAAAAAGTTGCAGGGTTAAAAAGAAGCACACTAAACAGAAGCGAAATAATGTGAGAGTTACGGCGATAACGGATAGGGAGCCACCTGAGTTTGGAACGTAGAAACATGGTCATATTTGCGTAACCCAAATATGAAACGAATGTCGACATTTTGGAGACGCTCAAGCTTGTTGCTCCTCAGAAAGGTCGAGATAGGATACATCAACATAATCAAGAATAGGAAGAAGTAAAGTTTGAGCGAGCGCAATTTACCTACCTACCTTTAAATACTTACTTCTTCTACTTGCAGTCTCTCAAATTATGCGCTTTAATAGATTACTTTGGCATGTTTCAGTGACCGAGGTGTCATGTTTCTGACGTCCCAGCAAGTTGTGAACGCAGTAATGGGTACACAACTTTTAAGTAACACTGAGTACAACATTTTATAAAATGTGGAGGGTAGACCCGAAAAAGTCAACTACCTGTACATAAGCCGCCCGTGTAAAGTAATCTTTTATATTTGTGTACATGCGAGATTATGAAGTGTTCATTAAATTATGATCTACTGGTTTATGTTATTTATAATTCACTGTTTTAAAAAAATATTATAAAACTTTCCAAATACACCAACTCATGTTTTAATTTCATTGAAATGTCTGTATCGTAATGTTATTTTATCTACGCAATATTATTCATCATCATCATCATCATATCAGCCGAAAGACGTCCACTGCTGGACATAGGCCTCCCCCAAAGAGTGCCAAAGTGACCGGTCCTGCGCCACCCGCATCCAGCGAACTCCAGCAACCTTTACCAGGTCATCAGTCCACCTTGCGGGGGGCCTACCCACGCTGCGCCTTCCGGTACGTGGTCGCCACTCGAGAACCTTTCCGCCCCAACGGCCATCGGTTCTACGTGCTATGTGCCCCGCCCACTGCCACTTAAGTTTAGCGATTCGGAGGGCTATATCTGTTACCTTGGTTCTACTGCGGATAGCCCCATTTCTGATGCGATCCCGCAGAGAAACTCCCAACATAGCCCTCTCCATAGCCCTTTGGGTGACTTTGAGCCTTCTTATGAGGCCCATAGTAAGCGAACACGTTTCAGTACCATATGTCATCACTGGCAACACACACTGGTCAAAGACTCTCGTCTTGAGACACTGCGGAATATTGGACGAAAAGATGTGCCGTAGCTTCCCGAACGCTGCCCAGCCGAGCGCAATATTATTAGTGCTCTAAAATGCGTTCAGAAACCGTAGGAAATGACCAGCATTATTACAACCGATTTTACTATGAGAACTTTCTTGTCTGTGGTAGTAGGTAAAATCTGTACTTTAATGTTATAACAGTATAGATTTAACATTATTAGTTTAAATTTGGTACAGCTGTCAAAACTCGTGGATCCATATTTATTCTACTGTTTTGTTGGCGTGATTGGTTTATATACCCACGCCGAATTGCAGTTTTCTAGTCGTAAGGGTTACTGAGCTAAGCCGAAGACGGACAGACAGACAGACAGACAGACAGACAGACGGACGGGCATGGCGAAACTATAAGGGTTCCTTGTTGACTACGGAACCCTAAAAACCATTCGTCTTGACGGAGGATCAATCAATCAATCAATTTATCGAATCGAACTGCCGCCATTGCTGACGGTGGAAGGCTAATATGAATAAATGAATGTGAGTATATTGTCAGACGAAACATAAGTAAACAAATAGATCTTTGCCTTTTAACGCTTTTCAGAACTAAACAACACTGTCACTCATCGCCATTGTGTTAGAGTGCGCGAGGACAGAGATGGATCACTCCCACTCACTCACACTAGAAAAAGGGCTTAAGTATCGTTTGAAAACTAAGATACTTTATACAATTTAGAAGCCCTGGTTAAGTTGAGTACTTAATGTATGGATATACCACGTTACGGCCTCGGGGTCGGGAGAAAAACTCTTCCAAGTATTTTGTTTAAGTAATATGTACTCGTAAAGTTAAATACGAAAGCTGCAGTCGGAGGCTCGAAAAAAAACCAAAAATGATTTAACTAATTTAATTAATAATTAAAATATTACAATAAAATGGATATGACGATAGCTCGAGGTATGAACATAAAGTGATTCGCTTATACATTGTTCTAATAAAGTAAACGCGGGCCACGTTCTGCTGATGCGATGCCTCGTGGAGTCGCGGCTGGTGTTGGTACGTTTTCCAGGTCAGGTCGATAGGTGCTAGGTTGGCGGTTCTCCTACCAGCGCGTTGCGTAATTCCTCCCCCCGCAGACCAGCAACTATTTTCCAACGTCTAGTGAGAATATTGCTGGAACTCCATCAGTATTGGTGATAGCAGCACCGTGCTCCTCTTCTGGATTATCTGGTTTCTGAGTTATTTTGGGCTTCGGTGACTTTCGTATGATATATTTCCAGTTCATTATTATAACAGTGATTGCGCAGGCGCCGATAACGATCAAGTACAGGGGTATGGCAGTATGATATATTACGGCAGGAGGACTCGTGTCGAGTTTAATTGGGGTCTCGAGCATGAGTTTATTCTGGGCGCTATGTAGTTCCTTCAGGTCTGTAGATTTTAGTTTAACGTGCGTGGAAATTACAGTTAGATTCATGTCATAGGGGATCATAGCTAGCTTCAGAGGATGGCCTTTTATGTCATCATTGTCGTTGGTGATGGTGAATTCTTCTGTCCGTATGTAGCAGTTGAGTGGAACTGTCGCGAGGTAGCTTCCATGCAGCAGGTTGTAGTCCTCTCTTTCACAAGTTAGCTGAGCTCGTGTAGGCTGCGGGAATGATAACACGTAGTGTTGGTTGTCCAGTTCTTCCATAGCGGGTTTCGACAGTGATGCTGTTATAAACTGGCAGGAGTCTAGTAGAGCTTGTGTGGTGATAAGTTGATGGATGCAATCTGGAGTTGTGCGCAGCTGAAGATTGATCTCCTTCTTGCAGAGATAACAGTGACTATACTTCGGGCATTCAGCCTCCATGTACACGAACGCATTCTCGTGTGTTGCTATATAAGGATAGGAAGGGATAAGGACCTGACTGTTTTTGTTGGGTACTACTGAAAGCCTAAATAGATCAAAAATGTCAATTGAAATAATAGGGAACTGAAATACTATAACTATCTGCTTTTCTATAAAGTAAAAACTAGGTTGAATAATATCATAATATTCTCTTAAATCTAGATCTAAAATTCTATTTTTCCCATAAATTGATTTTAGTTTATCTATCATTTTCCTTAACACATTAATATCTATCATAGAATGATGAGTGATAGAAGTACGAATAAAAGCTAAACAGTTTTCTATTCTAATAAGTTCCTGTCTCAGGTTCTCGACATTTTCACTAGAAATAGCCAAAAGTTGAGCGAAATTGGTGTACCTAATTAAGCTATTTTCCTGGTTAAAAGTATGGTTCAGAATGATTTCTAACGTGGAATTAATTTTCTTTTGGTTTTCCACCAATGTTTCTAAGACATGCGTATGGTGACTTACCCAATCTTTGCTGAGACTAACATGACTATTAAATTCCGATACGATTTTATCTTGATTTAATTGCAAATGTTTGATTAGTTTACTATAATAGATGGCATCGGATTGGTCAAGGTTGCCCGTGATACTTTTTATAACGGAGCCGATTCCGTCTACAAGACCTCTTTTAGCTCTTGCAGGTTCCAAAGAATTTATCTGATTTACGATCCTGTCTAAATTGTACAAAAGGTAGTCTATTTGGTTTTCAAATAGGAGGTAAGTATCGTTAACTAATTTCATTTTATAGGTACGTAGCTGCTCGGAAATCATGTTAATTTTACTCTCGATATCATCTAATTGAATATATTGTAGGTAAGTGTGGTAATGAGTCGTAAGTCGCATGGGTCCAAGTTTATAAGGTAGTATTCCAGGTCCGTCAGCTAGGCTCTCAAGTCTTATCTCCGTCGTGCGGGTCAGATGAACGGTCATCAGCAAAAGAATCCTGCAACAATTGAGTTCCTTTAGGGACACGCTTAAGCCGTGATTTGGCTACGGGATTGCGTTTTTTGGACGTATAGATATGTATAGGAAGGTCTGCTTGCACAATGTCTTGCGTATAACGTGGTGCAGTTTTCTGACGGCTTGCTGCTGGATTCTTTATAAATACTTGTTGTTGAGGGGAGTATTGTACTTCGTCTTCACGATTTTTATTTCTAGCTTTTATGAGAGCTATTCGGTCAGCAAGTGAGGAGTCATTTATAATGTCATATACCTGTTTCATCTGTTCCCTATGGTTCTGTACGTATTGCTGTAGCAGTCTTTCTGTCATATCGATGTCAAGTGGGGTTCTTGGGTCAAAATGTCCTGTCAGTAGATCAAAAGGTCGGCATTTAGTGAAGCTGTGTATAGAGTTATTGTAAGCTATAAGTGCATAGGGCATAAGGTTAACAATGGGGTCGTCTTTCTGTTTTAACTTTAAGATGCGGAGGTGTTCGAGTAATGTAGAGTGAAAACGCTCTATAGTTCCGTTGTCATTAGGAGAGTGGGGCAATATCTTATGATGATTGACCTTGTGAAGTCGCACAAATTCGGAAAATAATTGATTTGTAAATTCTGTGCCATTGTCCGTGACGAGAGTCAGAGGGACTCCGTGGTGTGTCGCGTAATGTAGCAACGCCATAAGTACACTAACGGCGGTGCCGTCACGTAAATTATAGGCTTGACCGTATTTCGTGAAAACATCCATAAAAGTTACGTATTTTTCGTTTTGTACCGTGAACAAGTCCATATGAACTATTTCAAAGGGTTTGGTTGCGGGAGGGACAATATTAAACTTGGGTTTGATAGGATTTCTGTCGTATTTAGCCTGTCCACATATAATACATTCATTTATGAACTTTGAAATGTCATTTTTTAATTTAGGCCAATAGTATTTACGAGAAAGGGCTAGGTAGCACTCGGTTATACCGCGGTGATTAGTTATGCCTTCGTGGTAATGTTGTATTATTTCCTGTTGTCGGAGGTATTCCTTAACGTTTTCCAATTCGACTTTTGACAGCATAAGATTCAAACTGGAACTTTTGAACTTATCTTGTATAATTGGGATAATCTGATACATAGCTAGGGAAGGCTGGATGATGATTCCGGTTTTAAATTTCGGAGTAACGTACTCTTTGAAAGCGTTTATTACGTCACTTTCCAAATTGGACTAAGAGATTTGGACGGCTATGCGAGTGTGTGTGTCAAATGGTTTTGTTACCGTGGGTTTCTTCTTCACACCATCTACCAGGGTTAAAACTATCTGTTTGTGGAATTTGTTAAGGGGCTCGTCAGTAATAGGGACCTCTAATATAGGGTGCTCTTGGCTTGTATGTGCTGTGGCTGTGGAAGAGTTTGCTACAGATCGGGGTCCCACCGTAGGGTTCGGCAAGATTGAACAAAGTTCGTCAATTACTACGGATTCGGTTTCCTCGTTATGGATCTCAATTCTGGACAGGGCATCGGCGTTAGTATTTAATTTACCTTTTTTATATATAACGTCATAGGTGTACTCACTAAGTTTCAAACGCCATCTAGTTAGTCGTGAATTAGGTTCTTTTAAGTTTATCAACCACTGTAGGGGTTTATGGTCAGTCAGTATTTTAAATGGTCGGCCAAAGAGGTAGGGGCGGAAGTATTTGGTCGCGAAAACGATTGCAAGGAGCTCCTTCTCAATGGTGCTATAGTTAAACTCACTATCATTGAGAGTGCGAGATGCATAGCATATGGGTCTATCGGACCCTACGGGACCCTGGGACAATATGGCGCCGATCGCCACATCAGAGGCGTCTGTAGTGACCAGGAATTCCTTAGAGAAGTCCGGGTATTGTAGAATAGGGTCATTCGTCAGCAGTGTTTTGCACTTTTCGAAGCAACTGATGTACTCCGCATTATGAATGATTTTTCTGCCCTTCTTTAAACAAGACGTTAGAGGTTTGGTTATTCTGGCAAAATCTGGGATAAACTTCCGATAATAACCAAGTAAACCCAAGAATTGTTTAATTTGCTTAGAAGTTTTAGGTATGGGGTATTTCATAATAGCGGCTATCTTATCGGGGTTCGGTTTGATGCCATCACTGCTTATGACATGTCCAAGATAAGCAGTTTCGAGCTTCAAAAACTCGGACTTGTCCATTTGTATCTTAAAATTTGACTCCCTTAGCCTTTGGAAAACCTTTTCGAGGTTGACCATATGCTCCTGGAGGGAGGTACTAAAAACTATTATATCGTCTAAGTAGACGAGACAAATCTCATTCTGAAGACCTCTCAGTACGTTGTCCATGACACGCTGAAAGCTGCTTGGTGAGTTCTTGAGCCCCATGGGCATTCGGAGAAACTCAAAATGTCCTTGTTCCACGTTGAATCCAGTCTTGGAGATGTCCTGTGGGTCCATTTCCACTTGGTAGAACCCGCTTGCTAAATCTAACGTGGTAAAGTATTGACACTTCCCCAATTTATCCAGGACATCCGCGATGTTCGGAATTGGATATTTATCGTCAATAGTCTTATCGTTTAACTTGCGGAAATCTACCACCAATCGCCATTTCTGCCTACCGGAAGCATCAGCTTTCTTGGGTACTACCCATATAGGTGAGCTCCAGGCAGAGTCTGAGGGTCGAATGATTCCCTGGTCCAACATCTTGGCGATCTGGTCTCTGACTTCCTGTCTATGTACAAAAGGATAACGGTAACTTTTTGTGTACACTGGCACCTCATCAGTTGTCCTAATGCGGTGCTTAATTTGATTCGTAAATGTTAGAGGTTCGCCTTCAATATAAAATATATCGGCATAACGAGAGCAAATAGTTACTAAGTTAGCCTTTTCCTCCTCGTTTAAATGGTCAGTCCGCAATCTTGAAATGACGTCACGCGAGCGCGCCGTAAACTTATCGGTGCGCATGCACTCGATACTATAGAGTTCAGCTTGCGCTGGGCGGTCGAGCGAAAATATTACGTCATTAGGAGACGGGTTGTGGACTTCGAGGTATCCGCGGCTATCTCTAACAGTTGTAAAGCACTCATGTATTAGACAACTAGAAATGGCTTGTTCCTCCACTAATACTTCGCCATCAGGGGAGTTAATTGGGACTCTAATTATTTTCGAATCGCCCGCTGGAATGATTTCCTCGTACAGGTTAACGTTACACGAGTTATACATTTGTATTGGGTTACTAGATGTACGGGTAATTAAGTTGTTTTCCTTAAGATCGATCTTTGCCTCCCATTTTGTAAGCAAATCTAAACCTATGAGGCCATCAAAGTAGTCATGGAAGTGGTAAACGAATAATTTCATATCACCGGTATCTCTAAATTCCGAGAAGCAAGGCAACGTTATGGAATGATTACTCCTACTTATCGCATGAACATTTGCTACCTCGAAAGGGTCATAGTTAAGTGGGTGAACGTTCTACCGCTTCAGGACTAATAAAAGACTGATTAGCCCCCGTATCAATAAGAAGCTTAAGAGGGGGTTTCTTGATCTGAATAAAGGGTAACCGCCTCTGTGATTGCAAATTTAACTCTATCTTTGCTTTCGTGATTTCGGACCCTTCCGAAAATAAGGACGGCTTCCATTCGAGCTGGTGCTAGGCTGAGGTTCGTTTTCCTCGCCCATTACGTAATTATTACCTGGGTCAACAACATTATAATCTTCCATTGCATAGCAATAATTAAAACTGTCGCCGTCATCATGGCACGCGCCGGAATAGTACTCCGGTTCCGCGTAGTAGCCATTGTAACACGACTCGTAATCGTAGGGTGCACATTCATTTATGTGCATTTCTTGGGACTTATAAAAATTATTACTCGCACTAGGTAATACCCTCGGAGTAAAATGCTGTACCCCACTCATGGGCTTAGGGCCCGAGTTAAAAGGAGGGTTGTTCCTCGGCTGGAGCCTAAATACATTACTTCGCGGATTATAGTTCGGTGGTAAAGCACGGAACATTTGCTGGGTTCGACTAGGAAACCGATTTTGGGGTTGAGCTTGCACTGGGTTGAATTTAAAAGCTTGCGGGGCTGGCGGTGGTTGACGTTGGCCTACTGGGACTTGCCAATTACCTGCCTGAGGTTGATAGTTCGGACGTGGAGGAAGAACTCCTACGTTCTGAAATTGTGTGGTCATCCTAGGCGAATGTTGAACCTTAAGAGGGTCAACGCGCTGTTGCAAATATATTACATTTAATTCCTCCTGAACATATTCAAGGGCTTTTTCTATGCTCTCAGGCCGCATACACCTAATACGCGACCCTAGAGGTTCATTTAGACCTCGAACAAAAGCCTGCGTTGCTACTTTCTTATACAGGGATCGTTTGGCTTCTATGGTACTGGCAATTGTCTCATGTAACGAAACATAAGTCATTACAGTGCTGAGCAGAGTCTGACAATGCTCGTAAAACTCCTGGGGTGTTCTATCCCCCTGCATAGCAATCGAGAGGTCATTGTAGAGGGCGGTTTCATCCCTCTGGTCAGAGAAATTATTAATAAGAGCTGTACGTATACCTAACCAGCTACCCGGAATGCCATTGGAATTAATAGTGCAAGATGCTGTTCCAGTTATTTTATTCAAAATTCCATTTATCAAGCACAGATTGGATAATTCACTACCCGCTTCATTGCTCATAAAAGTAGCTACAATTTGGTCACAAATGTTAATAAATCGAGTAAGAACATTTGGGTTCCCATCAAATTCCGGGACCATGCGTAAGGCTTTATAAATAGCTTCAGTATTATCCTGGGCCATTGTTCCTACTCCAAATAGCCTACTTACGTCGATAACTGAATCTGAATCGTCTAAATTTCTATTTAAGTCTACCAATTCCCGGCGAGCCTGTCGCGATGTAGGTTCCCGGTCACCAGAATTTCTAGGGTGAAAGATTCTAGACATAAAAACTATGGGCAAATAAGGGAATAAAGCAACACGAGAGCAATTCAAGTGCACTTACATAAGGTTCATCTCTGGTCTTCTTTCTGGAATCGATTTCTGGATTCACCTCCGGGTCTGCAGTCTTCAGGTTCTTTTTCTGGTTCCTTGATGAAGCTTTGAAAAGCTAGCTGCCGCGATCGCGAAAGCCTCAAGAATCCTACCGACTGCGCCAAATACGAAAGCTGCAGTCGGAGGCTCGAAAAAAAACCAAAAATGATTTAACTAATTTAATTAATAATTAAAATATTACAATAAAATGGATATGACGATAGCTCGAGGTATGAACATAAAGTGATTCGTTTTTCGTTTATACATTGTTCTAATAAAGTAAACGCGGGCCACGTTCTGCTGATGCGATGCCTCGTGGAGTCGCGGCTGGTGTTGGTACGTTTTCCAGGTCAGGTCGATAGGTGCTAGGTTGGCGGTTCTCCTACCAGCGCGTTGCGTAATTAGTTGTAAACATTAGAGGAGGCACAGCGAAACGAGACCCCTTTTGAAACCTGTTGAATACGTTTGTATGTATTTTAAATTGTTTTGTAAACATGAGGAAATAATGTTCTTTGGGCCGTGCAAAACCGATAATATGCCGTGAATTAACGTTTGTTCATTAAATATCTGCTTTTTGGAATGTACATACTGGATTCCATGTTTAATACGACATTGATGGCCTGGGGGCCTACCATGTAAGTCTTTTGGCCTATGCCGACAACGTGAGTCTTTCGGGCCTAGGCCGACTATGTAAATATTTAAGACCTAAGCCGACAATTTATGTACTTTGGGTTTATAACGGCAACGTAAGTTTTTTGATGTAGATTATAGCACGCCGTTTCATACATTCAACGTTGTGAAACGAAAAAGGGACTGATATTAATGTAAGTAATAAAATCACAATAAAGTTACAGTTCGCTATACACTGTCTTGCTTATACTCAGATAATGTGCCAGCCTTGGTCAAGAACGTAATTGGTTGACAACAATCTGCTGATTACAGCTAACTGCCTCTTGCCATTATCGTATTAAAGTTTAACATTGTTATTACTCTCACAGTCAAATCATACAGTATCTTACGACACCTTAAAGAAGTTGAACGACTTTTCATGTTATCATTAAGATTCAAGCTTAATCAAATCATTTAGTAATCACTACATTTGAGGGACTTATAATGTGTTGGTTTTCCCACTTGTTTTCTACCTCGCAGTGTAATGGCCAGCTACCCTAGTAGCATTTTAAGTTGGCATTTCGTAGGGCCATTGATCACCGAATGGTTGGTCAACCGTTGCGAGTGAAACACCTGTTTTCGGTAAAGCCAACGGTGTCTCCCAACATTGGGCCTACTATGATGACTATGTTGGGCCAACCACCGTTTCCGGCTGTAGGGCCAATTTACATTTACAACGTAGGGCCTACAGCAATATTACTACGACAACTACGTTGGGCCAACCACCGTTTCCGGTTGTAGGGCCAATTTACATTTGCAAAGTAGGGCCTACAGCAACATTACTACGAGAACTATGTTGGGCCAACCACAGTTTCCGACTGTTGGACCTAAAGCAACATTGCGTAAGAAGGGCCTACAAAATAAAAACACTCTGTACCAACTGTAGAATAGCCGTTGGCAGTTAGTAGGGTTAGGTACAGTTGTTTATCTCACGAAGGCGGGTTGGTCTTACTTATGCACGATCTTCACTGACCGGGTGACGCCGGGGCGCACATTGTGAGTGCCAAAGGAAATTGAAACTTCTCTGCTGTAGTTAAATTCCATATTTGCACGGAATTTACGCAGCTTGCCACCTGCGCGCGCGAGTAGTGGAATTTAACTGAAGCAGAGAAGCTTCAATTTCCTTTGGCACTTACAATATGCACCCCGGCGTCGCTCGTGGTCGGTAGGGATCGTACATTTGTTGTGGGGTGGTACCTATTTAGTGCACATGTCCATGGTTTCTAGGTGCGTAATCTCGAGAGAGATTCTATATTGGCCGAGCACACAACAATATGCATGTGCATAATACTCACAAACCGCCTTCGTGAGAATAAACATCTGTAACATACAAAGTAAACGTCTTTAAATAACCGAATTTACAAACGTAACTGCACATTAACTGTTAACGGAGATTTAAATGCCTTCTGAGACTTTTCACATTTACTTGCGTTACCATCATTTTGTACAGCTAGACCGTAAAATAAAACTTCACATAATACGTTTATAATTTTATTGTAAGGAAAAAAAGACAACCTCGATTTATAATCGATATGTTTCTATTATAATTAATTGTATTTGAATGCTGGCCCTGTAGCACGATGCTTTTTGACCGGCCTTAAAGCATTCATCACTTTCTAGTAAGTATGTAAGTGAGAAAGGGACACATTCTTTATGGCGGGCCATAAAAGGCATCATACTAGCCCAAATTTGTCAACGTCATAACTGGACTAACTTATTTTGACCTCCGATTCCGAGCAGTTGCACTCCGTCATTTCAGTTGGTTCAGGTGTCAAAAATCCAATGGTCCGCTCATCGCGCAAGGTCCAAATAAATTAATTAGACGCTGGATTATTCAGCAACTTTAATGTGGCGTCCTCACTGGCCAGTTTCGTCAGCCAATTGACAAGGACGCAGCCATCTGTTAGAAGAGAGATGAACACACATTTAAATGACACAGACAAAGAGGACTGTGATGAAATAGCTAAAACTAACCTTTTCATAAAAACGACAAATAGCTAAAACTATTTATTATTACCTATGTACTTATAGAGAAATGGCAGCTCGAAACTTTTGCCAGCATCAGTTTTAAACAGATATTAAATCAAAATGAACACACGACGTTACAAAACTAAATTGACCTTGTGATTTAAAAATTAAATTAACTAATATTAACTCACCTGTCTCGTACAATATGCGTTTAATGGGATACACATGTCAATTCTCGTCCGGTAATATTTTAGTTGTGAGGCATAGGTACTGCACTGACGATTTTATGAGGAGGCCAAAGGCACTCCTTCTTGCGAGGCGTGATCCACTCTTCTGTTACATAAGTATTACACTAAGACCACGCCGTCACCATCAGAATCATTAAATTCCACCACTGTGATCATACTGAACGTGATTTTGAAAGGATTGCTTAATAAACACGATATATATTGTTATTTGATTAGTGAATATAACATGTAAGTATTAACTTGCACACTATTTTTTATATATATTTGCTAAGTAAATATGCAACCCTTTCAAAAACAAGTAATACTTTATACCATGCACGCACGCACTCAAAAGAAAATATAACCACTAAGTATATACTTATACGTTTACACGCACTATTCACGATGGAGATCGATAACAAAATGGCCGATCGAATTCGCGCGCCGCGCGTGCTCATGTCCACCGCCCCCCGCACCGCACTTTGTTTCCGAATTCCCCTCTCCTCCCGCTGCCATTGGATTCATATGTGGCCCACTGTTGGCCCTATGCTGTTTTCAATATGCAATAGTACTAATGATATGTGCTCTCTGGTGATGAATAGCGTAAAAAGTACTTGTTTAGCCTATGTCCAGGCCCGTGACAGATGAGCAATGCCTCTACTCGACACGAAATAGCGCTAAATTCCAATTTTTTGGTAGGAAAGCCAACTAAGTCGGCGGTAGGGCCTATGTTGGCTGCTCGTATGGGATTTTCTGTTGGAAATCCGACTAAAACCGCGGTAGGTTGTATGTTACATGATCGTATGGATTTTTTGTTCGGAACGCCGTACAAAACCTCAGTAGGGCCTATGTTGGCTGCTAGTAGGGATTTTTTGCTAGGAAAGCCAACTCAGTCGGCGGTAGGGCCTATGTTGTATGGTCGTATGGTTTTTTTGTTGGGAACGCTGCGCAAAACTGCAGTAGGGCCTATGTTGGCTGCTCGTATGGGATTTTCAGTTGGAAAGCCAACTCAGTCGGCGGTAGGGCCTACGTTGTATAGTCGTATGGATTTTTTGTTGGGAACGCTGCGCAAAACTGCAGTAGGGCGTATGTTGGCTGCTCGTATGGGATTTTCGGTTGGAAATCCGACCAAAACCGCGGTAGGGCCTATGTTGCATGATCGTATGGATTTTTTGTTCATAACGCCGTACAAAACCGCAGTAGGGCCTATGTTGGCTGCTCGTAGGGATTTTTTGGTAGGGAAGCCAACTAAGTCGGCGGTAGGGCCTATGTTGTATGGTCGTATGGTTTTTTTGTTGGGAACGCTGCGCAAAACTGCAGTAGGGCCTATGTTGGCTGCTCGTATGGGATTTTCTGTTGGAAATCCGACCAAAACCACAGTAGGGCCTATGTTGGCTGTTCGTATGGATTTTTTGTAGGAAATCTAACCAAAAACGGTAGTAGGGCCTACGTCGTTTGTTCGTATGGATTATTTGTTGGTAACCCAACTGATAACTGTGGTAGGGCCTATGTTAGATGTTTGTATGGTTTTGCAGTTGGAAAATGAACCATAAATAGCATTAGGGCCATTGTTGGCAATTCGTTAGATTGCTACTAACGATTTCCCAACTTTTTCCCAACCATTAGCTACGGTTGGCCAACGCAAAATGCAACTAGGGTAGGTTGGGCACTTCTAGGCAACGTCATACAAATACAAAAACAAAATTGTTTACTGTCTGGAAGCGAGTAATGTTAAGGTGACGATGGTTCAATGGTTCTTCGCAATCATTATGCGGCGTTCAATATTGGGATGTATGTAATACATGAATGTCAATATTAAGAATAGATATTCATTAAATAATAAAAATAAAAGAATTCACAATGTCGTGATAAATGAGAAAGAGAACATAAAGTTATCAAGGAAATAAAATAATAAAAAGCATTTTTATTCCATAACCACTTCACAAGTCATAAACATTATTAGATAAAAAAAAAATACTAAAATACGAAAGTGTTAGGACTCTTTCTGGGTATAAAAGGCCTCATCCAACTTCTTTAACCTTTCCCGATCTTGTGCTTCTGTGAGCCAATCGTTTGAGACTTTCTCAATGTCATCCGCCTAACGGGTGCGTGGTCCCTTCCATCGTCGCTTTGTCCATTTGAAGTCGTGCATCTTCGCGATGTGGCCTGCCCATTGCCTTTTAAGTTTTAATGAGTGTTCGAGAGCATCTAACACCTTGGTTTTGTCCCTTGTATATTTAAAAATAAACAATCGAAATTGAGAAAAAAACTTATTTCATGTTTGTGCTTGCGCGTTCCGCTGCCAGCTGCGCTGTCGTTTACCCGCTTGAACATAAACACGCCAAAAGGAAAATTAATGCTATCATATCAGCTGAAAGACGTCCACTGCTGGACGTACTGCCTCCCCCAAAGAGTGCCAAAGTGACCGGTCTTGCGCCACCCGCATCTAGTGGACTCCCGCAACCTTTGCCAGGTCATCAGTTCACCTTGTGAATAGTTTACCCACGCTGTGTCTTCCGGTTAAGTTCATGGCTCCTTGCCAACTAAATAAATACTGTACTGCTTACATATTAAATATTTTCACTGTGTTACTTAGTTTATCATTAAGGCTAATGTATGTTGTCGTGGATTAAATTAAAGTCTTTGACGGTTCCTCGCGATTACAGTACGGTCCAGCAGAATATTCATAACTAAGGCCGCTTCCGCGTTCAGCGGGGCGGGATCGGTATGTAAATATAAATTCTCTTTATTCCGTGCCTCAATGTTGTACAACACAAAACTGAACAGCGAATATAAGATAATAGAGGTTTTATTGCTAGAGAGCGATCTCTTCTAGACAACCTTTGGGTAGTGGTATTTAGGTTAGTTCTTTGCCGAGAGCGTACTGATGTCGCCCAGCTGTCAGTATTATGTGTAGCAGTAATACGTATACAGTACCGCCCCGCTACCGAACCTATGCCAATCAGCTGGTCGTAGCGTTCCGTACGTACGTTAAGTAGATCTAAATGTATTATTTTTGCATGGGGAAATTACTGGTGAATTGTCGTATTTCAGGGAGCTCTAATTTAAACGTGGTGATGTAAAAAAAAAACTGGTACCGTTAAGGGCTAAATTGAAATTTCATACCATCGATGATATAACAAGTGACTGTTTTACCGCCGATAATATGCAATTTTCTGCTCTACCTCGCATCAGCTCGCAGGTGTATCTCTTCAGTAAAGGAGGTTTATGAATCGTACTTTTTAACAAATGTGAAATAAGCTTAACAGGGTACTCCAGCGTTAGAACCCATAATTTTGCCAATGATTTCAAATTGCTACTTAATTGTCTTGTATAATTTCAGTTCTTAACTTACCATACGAGGCACATAATACTATACAGAATCTTATTACAAAAAATATATATAAGCTAGCAACACCAAGTGTGACGTTGGAGGGCACTGCGAGACAAGATGGCGTGTTCTAGGCCTCACACAGACCGGCGCGGCCTGGCCGTTAGCTGTCATTAGCTGTCAAATTTACTATTGACCGCCACCGCAGGCCGCGCCAGTGTGTTGGCTTAAGCCTGAATCACACTAGCGCGGTCTGCGGTGGTGGTCAATAGTAATTTTGTCAATAATTGTCAAATTGACTTTTGGGTTGCATCAAACGGTCTGTAAGCTGTGTTCGTTAAAATCTGAATGAATGGATTACACTTTTCTATGGAATGACAGCTAACGTCACCATATTTAACGTTGATCGGTCTGTAATCGTAAGTAACTCGCCCAATGTCAATTCGTAAGATATTAGATAAAAGCGACGAATGCGAGGCCTCTGATCTCACGTGTGTCTTCTTCCCTAATTAAATCTCTTTCATAACTACTTCATTATGACGTGTTCAGAGAACCCCCAACCAGCCAAGACGGGGATCAACTGCCAGACAAGTCAATTAAGAAAATTTGCTTCTTAACTGCCTTGCTTCTTCTAAGAACCCAGTTTACAATTAGAAATGTTGGCATGTTGCCTACTGTAAATACTTAAAAGGCTTTATATTATTGGTGGTCATCTAGTACATTCATTACAATAAGCTTAGTGCTCGTGGCCCTAAATTATAGTACTTAGGTATATTATTATTAGAACTCAATTTCACAAAGAAATACCCACGTGAAAATACAAATTTTTGCCATTGCCTCGGCCTTGCGACTTCGTTCGATTGAATTCCCGAATCTCAACTCCAATTTCACACCTTTGATTACTTGTCCTTTTGTGGAGTGGCATTTATTGTATGATTGGTGTTACTCTAATATTATAAAGTTAACACATTCAGCGCTGTGCTCGTAGCCGATCCCGTGGTTTTCCTCGTATGTAGCGGAAAGCGCCTACGGCGTTAGGCACCCGATCGGGTTCCCGGCACTGAATGTGTTAAGTCATTTTCTTCTAAATAAATAATTAATAATAGATACATTAGAAAACCACAAAAAACTTAAATAGACTAAAGTAACCTAATATTAATGTTTGGATGTTTAGATATTTGGATGTTTGTTACCCAATCACGCTTCAACAGCTATACCGATTTGGATAAAATTTTGCACGAAAATAGTTTATAGCCTGGATTAAAATATAGGATAGTTTTTATCCCGGGTCCACGCAGACGAAGTCGCGGGCGGAAGCTAGTAATAATTATAAATGCGAAAGTTTGGATGATTTTATGTTTGTTACCCAATCAGGCTTAAACAGCTCAACCGTTTTGGATGAAATTATGCAGGATGATAGTTTCCTGGACTAAAATATAGGATAGTTTTTATCCCGGGTCCACACAGACGAAGTCGCGGGCGGAAGCTAGTATTTCATAATTAAAACTAAGACAAAACCACAAAAGACTTTAAACTGGATCCACATAATACCCACCCAGAGCATGGCACTTTCAGCATTTTAAAATTTAAATAATTGCCCCAAACAAACTAATTTAAAGACTATTGTTAGCAATAAGCTTAAGTCGAGTGTTTTGGGCAGTTGTGAAAAGGGCCCTTAATGCGTTAAAGACCTTTATTCCAGCCTATTGTTCAGGCTGTGAGCCCGCTGCTCCCTCTGTTAAGGAATTTAATGGCTGAAGGATGAAGGCCAGTGTTTACTGTTTACCCTGCTGTTGTTTGCTGTAGAGCAATAAAATATGCATATTTTGAGAGTTTTGACAGAGCTGCTTAAGCATCATGCTGTTAATAGAGTCCTCTTATACTTCGGCGCTCGAACTATACCTGCTAACAATGATGTGATATTAGAAAGAGGTAGATACGTTGTCTACTTATACAAAATTCCGTGTTTAAAAATGGCCACCAGATCTGACCGCATATACGTTTCCATTGACGACGCGAAACTGAGGCAAGTTGGTGCAATTGACTCAGTTTAAGTGTGTCACTTTTAGAGCGCTTATAACATATCTACCCTTTTTTAGATTCAGATTCAGATTCAGATTATTTATTTCTCAATAGTCATATGACATGATTTCAATATACAGAAAACAGAACTTACACATACTGAGATCGTCAAATTGTACGATAAGAATTATCATATTAATATGTACTAACTATTATTATTTATAAAGCAATATACAGGGTGGAATTAAATTCCACCCTGTATAAATTATTCATTCGATTATTTAATTATTATTATCTACAGAACTAATATTAAAAATGTCAAAGGTACAACAGGCATGGGATAACATAGTCAATTTAAAGATATTTAGCATAATTCCTAGGAATTCGTTTACAATGTACAGCGTTCTCGTAAGGAGCAGTTTCTTTATACTGTTACGGAAAGTACAGTAGTACTTATTTCCGTTTTTATGGCTATGGACAGCTTGTTATATAATTTTTTACCCATGGATCGGGGGGGATTTTTTCCCATATGTAACCTACAATTAATCTGCTTTAAGTTGTCAGCGTATCTCGTCGGACGTTTGGTCATCTCCGACACGTTTAAATTCACGAGGATTATTTCGAACATACATAACAAAAAAAAAGTGCAGCAAAGTTGAATTAAAAAGTAGATTAAAAAATACATTTTTGGAAAAATTACATTAATACTTACATAGGTAAAAAAAGAATCTTTTCACAAATTTATTTTAATTGTAAAAGTATAGCACTGTAAGTGCAGGAGTGAAGTGTTCATGCATTATCATGTTTAGTGTGTAATTTAGTGTTTAAGATTATAAGTATGTAGTTCATATAGCATACCTAACATAGTTTTAACATATGTACTTAACACATTAGTTAAAATGAGCGCGGTCTCGCCAACAAACTGTTACGCAGTTTGGCGAGTAACATAACATTGTTAATTGTTTTGTACTTTTGATAAATAAAAAAAATAAAAAATAAACAATTTCTAAGATATATGTTGCCACCGATGTTAAGATTTGCAGGTTCCTGAAGTGTTCTCTGCATCATATTTTGCATTAACCAGGACTCGAATACGTTTTTGCATTTTTAGGACACGTTCATTATCAGTTGAATTCCCCCATAGAATAATACCATACGACAGAATTGAATTACTGTATGCATAGTAGGCCTCTTTCAAATTATCTCTCGAAATCAATGGTCTTAATTGGTTGAGTAAATATACACCTTTTGCCAACTTTCCACATATTGAGACGACATGCTTTTTCCACGAAAATATATGATCTAGTTCGAATCCTAATAATCCTGCATTATGTACACTTTTAGTTACTGTTCCATTAGGGAGAGTTACTTCAATTGTATCTAGATCTCTGTGCTGCGTATTGAATTTCATTATGCAGGTTTTCTCCGAATTTAGCTATCCCAATAATCTTGAACCAGTATTGTAATTTGAGCAACGTGTCATTAATCTTTTTAATTAACTTTTCATCACAGTCATCGTTCACAACAATTGTTGTATCATCTGCATATAATATAATTTCACCATCGATGTCCAATTTTGCTATGTCATTTAAGAAAAAAGAAAACAGTGTATTTCCTAATGATAACCCCTGTGGTACACCGATTGTGGTCAATAGCGATTGAGATCTGTAGCGCTTTCCATCCACTTTTATCTCAACCAGTTGTTCTCGGTCCTATAAGAATGATTTTAGTAGTTCTTGACTTTGGTTTCTTATGCCTTATGATTGCAGTTTAGCTAACAAAATAAAATGTGAGAGTCCCGACGGAGACGAATTGAAAGCCACTTGAGCTGAGAACGAAAGGAGGAAACGTGGTCATACTTGCGCTAGCCAAATATGAATCTCTTGCAATCAACAATAAAACAGTCTCAATTCAATAAAGGAAAGCAACGCATGTGTCTGGAGTCTCAAGTGTCCAAAGGCTACGGCGCCTGCCTACCATACAGGTCGTGTACTTGTTTGCAACCATTTAAGTATAAAATAGCCTCTAGAATGAGTCTCAATTGTATGTTAATTTCAACTAACCTCGCCTGTGGAAGGGTACCTATGTATAAGCTCATACAATAATTACCCAAGTAGATCTCCATTAAGGCTCATGTGCAAATTATACGCCCTTAAATGGCAAGGTGTCGCCGCAGCATTATAATGTGTTCCTAATTGAGAGTACTCCGTCCGTGAACAATACCCTAATTATTTGCTATAATTATGTAATCTTGGGAAATGCTGAGTATACACTTGCGTTCGGTGTAAGTAGATATAATTGTGGGTAGTACTTGAAATTATAAGGCAGTTTTGCGCTAGAGTTGTAGTGTGAGGCTGAGGCAGGAGATAGTCTCCTCCGAGAGACGATACGCACACTGAACTCACTGTTTCTACGGGATTGTCACAACACACTGTCCACTTCAAGTCAGGACACCGCTGCGAAGACACTCATTTTGAAGAAGAACTCCCGTAGAGTTATAAACATGTCGCCCATAGTGACATTTAATACGTGAGTTGAACGTTGTAATTTTTTGCATTATCCTATATCCCCGGGACTTAAAATATCTCTATACCAAATTTCATGTGAATCGGTTCAGTGGTTTAAGCGTGAAGAGGTAACATACAGACAGACAGACAGACGGGTTAGGCTCAAAAAACACACTTTCCCGAAATGTGCACTTTCTGCAAAGGTTTACTTTCCGCAAAATGTACACTCCCAAAATGTACACTTTCCCAATTTGGAAACTTTCCCGAAATGTGCACTTTTTCAAACAGTGCACTTTTCCAAAACGCACGCTTTCCCAAAATGTACACTTTCCCATTTAGGGCACTTTCTCAAAAGGTACACATGTAGGAGAATATGAAGTAATAGATTTGGTTCTTCCTTTTAATATGTTTAATTAACAAACAAGATGATAATGAGTTACACAGAGAATACAGAGATAATTCGTTGCACTCATGCGAATGCGTACCGTCCGAATGACAATGACATAATCGCCGCCGTTCGCCAACGAGCGAGAGAGCGTGAGAGAGCGACAGAGAGAGGAAGAACGGCGCACACGGCGCATAGACAAGGCGAGTTATAGTTGCGTTTAGGACTAATGTTAGGCCGCGGTTACATAACTCCCCCTCTAGCACGAAGGGACGCCCTCGTCTTCGTGATAGCATAAACGAACGCGGGTTAATCTAAGTACCGGCGCGGGCGGCCGCGCCTTCGCTTCTCCCGTACGGCGGGCTGAGCATCGCCGACGAAGGGAGTCAGCTGAGAGACGTGGTACTTTCCTAGTATAGTTCCATCGCTTGTGCGTTCTAATGTGTATGTGGTCGGACCGACGGCTTCACGAACTCGGTAGGGACCGTCCCTACGAGGTATGAACTTGGGTGTCTGGCCTGCACTGGTGTCGTTCGAGCCTTGCGTCTTTAGTAGGACGAGGTTACCGGGCTCGTAGTCGGGCGCGGGGCGACGGTGCTCGTCAGCGTAAGTCTTCTGACGCGCCTGCGCGCGCTCGTGCACGTCGCGCGCGTGCAGCAGCGCGCCGGCGAGGCGGCGCAGCAGCGGCGCCACGGCGCCCGCCGCACAGTCACGCTCGACGATAGCGCGCATGTCGCACGCGGCGTCGGCCGGGGCGCGGAGCTCCCTGCCGAACGTTAGGAACGCCGGCGAGTAACCGGTACTGGCGGTCACTGCAGAGTTCATGGCGAATCTTATCGCCGATAGGTGAGTGTCCCACGTGTTGTGGTCTTGGCCAACGAGGATGGCTAGCTGCGGCTTGAGATCTCGGTTTTTCCTCTCAATAGGATTCGCTTCAGGATGGTAGTATGAAGTTAGGTTCTGCTCTATTCCCATTGCGTGGCACACTTGCTGCATAACTTCACTGACGAATTGTACTCCATTGTCGCTGACCATCCGTCGCGCGACGCCGTATCGCAGGAACACCTCTGACACTAGCAGCTTGGCGCATTCCAGGCTGGTAGCCTGTTTCAGCGCGAACAGTTCTACCCAGCGCGTGCACACGTCCTCGACGATGAGAATCCACCTATTGCCATCTGCGGTCTCCGGGAGAGGTCCGAAAAGGTCCACGGATATGACCTCGAATCTGCGCGTCGTGGCGGGTGTTTGCACGAGGCCGGCCGGCTTACGGTTGTCCGCTTTGTATCGCTGGCACGGGGCGCAGGCGCGCACGTGGTCGGTGACGGCGGCGCGCATGCCGGGCCAGTAATGCGAGCGCGCGATGCGCTGCAGCGTACGCTCGGCGCCGAGGTGGCCGGCGGTGGGCGCGTCGTGGTACTCGGCTAGTACTGCGGCGCGCTCGTGCTCTGGTACTACGAGGCACGGGTCTTCGTCGTCGCCTTCTGGTGCGTATCTATATAGGACACCGTCGGATAGTACGTAGCCGCGGTGTGCCCACGGTCTCCCCCTGAACAGGACGTCATCGGCCTCCAGGTCTTCGATGATCTTGCGTACTTCCGGGTCCTTCATCTGGTTCTCGCGTATGTTCACAGGTGAACGCGCAGGGAAGTCGACTACGGCGGAGCAGATGTTGCAGTCTTCTTGCGACTCCTGCGTGCACGGCGGGCGCGACAGCGTGTCGGCGATGACGTTCGATTTGCCCGGCGTGTAATCGATATGCAGGTCGAATTCTTGGAGCGTTAGTGCCCATCGAGCTAGCCTACCGCTCGGCGACCTGTTGCTCATTAACCATTTGAGGGGCTGGTGATCAGTCTTCACGAGTACTTGTGCTCCCTCAATGTAACCTCTGAACTTAGTCGTGGCCCATAGGACAGCTAGCGCCTCTCGTTCAGAAGTGTTGTAGTTCCGTTCTGCGGCATTCAGTTGCCGGCTCGCGTACTCGATCGGTCGCTCGTCGTGTCCCTCCCCCTGCATCAAAGCGGCACCGAGACAGTATCCACTGGCGTCAGTGCGTAGAATGTATGGAAGGTTCTCGTCGGCCTGCCGCAGTATTGGTGCCGTCGTAAGGAGCTCCTTGATAGTCTCGAATGCTCGCTGCTGCTGCTCGCCCCAGCGCCAGGTACTGTCCTTCTTTAGCAGGTTGGTAAGCGGCCGAGCGACGTCAGCGTAGCCGGGGATGAACCTCCGGAACCAACTGGAAGTTTGCAAAAAACACTTTAAGTGCTTAATGTTCCTTGGCGGGGCCATTGCAGTAATGGCAGCGGTTTTATCAGGGTCCATATGAATGCCTCCCGGTACTATGACATGTCCTAGGAACTTGACAGACTGACAAGCGAAGCAGCTCTTGCTCCGATTTATCCGTAGGCCGAATTTATCGAGTCTGTCCATGACGGCTTGCAAGTCCCGCATGTGTGAATCGAAGTCCGGTGACAATATTATAATATCATCCAGGTATGCTAGAATGGCACTGTCCTTTTCTAAGCACAGGTTAGCTTTGAATCTATCTATGAGTCTTTGGAAGGTGGCCCCTGAGTTACGGAGTCCCATTGGCATGCGAACGAAGCGATAAGTGCCCATCGGAGATGTGAAACAGGTCTTGTCACGGTCAGCTGGGTCTACATTTACCTGGAAGTACCCAGACCGGAGGTCAAGTGTGGTCATATAGCTGCTATTCTTTGCTGCATGTAAGACATCTTCGATCCTCGGTAAGGGGTATCTATCCGGCTCAGTCACCTCGTTCAGCTTTCTATAGTCAATGCAAAGGCGCATACCTCCATTCTTCTTCGGAACCATGACGAAGTTAGCGGCCCACGGCGACTCACACTCTTCAATCACTCCACCCGCAAGCAGCTTTTCCAGCTCCCCCTTCAGCGCTTCCTTCCGGTTCTGCGACATCCGGAAAGGCTGGCAGGCGATAGGCTGCTGGTCTTCTTTCACCTTGATGCGGTGAGTGGCAAAGGTGGTGGCCGGACCATTCTCAGCAAAGCGTTCCTGGTTATTAAAAACAAATTCATCGCCACGTAGTGACAAGGCGTTTGTGTCAGCTTGCATCAAATCAGATTGACTGGAATTTAATGTGTAACACTGCACAAATTCATGCGCTTGCTCCGGGCTGTCTTCGAAATACCATGATTGCTGGGGAATATTTACTACTATTCCAGCATTTGATATAAAATCATTTCCCAGTAGTGTACGACACTCACTGTCGGGGAACACAATAAAGTTAGCAAAGGCTTGGCGGTTCGCAATAGATACTAATACCTCAGCTGTTAAAACTTGACGTACCTGTCTTGAGCCATCGGCCAGGCCCACTGTCCGTTGGGTCGGCGCGAAGGTAATGCCGGATGACACGAGTATCTTGTGCAGTGCGGGGCTCGCCACGCTTTGTGAGGCGCCGGTGTCTAAACAGGCGATTCCCGGTCGGCCCGCAATGGTTACACTTGCCAAGGGGCGCGAGTTGTCGGCGCATTCTAAAGCTTGGAAGTCAACATCAACTGCACTCTGTTTACGACTTTTGCAGTAATCGCATCTGGACCTTACTACGCCCGGTTTATTACAACCAAAACACTTGATCGTAGTTTCACCGCTATTGTCTGCAGGTTTCCCTTTAGCCTGAGCTTTGCGGCATTCCTCCACGGTATGCCCGAAACTTTTGCAAAATAAACAACGCGGTCTGCTATTCTTGTGTTCGTTTCCGTTTGTACTATCACGAATGTGACGGCGAGTTTGCGCGGGAGCGGTAGTGTCAACGTCACGCGGTTTGACAGTTGGGTAAGTCGGGTTCGGGTTGCTATCCGAACGCGCGGGAATTTTAAAATGGTTGTTATCAACCTTATCAGTGTTATAACTAGCACTATCATAAACCCTAGGCCTTACCTCCTCTCTCGCTTCCTCAGCGTCTCTCGCTCGTATTAACAAAGATTCCAAATCGCCTATAGTTTCGCGTGGAACACTTTTACGCACTTTCCTATTTAACAAACCGTACACAATGTCTATCTGTAGAGTCGCGTCGATTTCATAAGGGAACTTCGCGAATGTAGCACGTAATCTAGAAATAAACGTCTCTGCGCGCTCGTCGTTTTGTTCTGTAGAGAAGATATCACGTAGCAGTTTGTAGGCTGGACGCGGGGCTCCGTACATGGCGCGCATGCGCCGCGTTGCCTCCGTCCAAGTCCTGACCGTGGCCTTGATGCCTCGCCACCAAATAGCGGCGTCGTCGGTAAATAACATGCTGAGCCCTCGCAGAACGTGCTCTTCGCTGACGCTGGTGCACTCAGTAAACATTTCTACAGCGTCGATAAAAACTTCTATTCTGTCGGCTATGGCGCCTCCGCGTCCGTCAAAACGCGCTGTGCACTTGGCCATGTTGCCACACGTGCCGATGAAGGAGGGCGAGGGCACCGATGGTGTCGCATCGCCGTAGTGTGGCGCAGGAGCTGGTGAAGCGGTCGCGTTTTGCATTGCGGTTCGCATAACCCTGGATAAAAGGTTCGACAGTTGTTCCTGGGTGATGCCGATGATGGAGTCCCCGGTGATAGGCGCGCGTGACACGCGCGACTTCGGCGTCGGCGTGTACGCGCCGGCGCACGCGTTGAGTTCGGGGCGCGGGGCGCCGCCGTCGGGAACGCGCGGGGCGTCGCCGAGAACGCGCGAAGTGCCGTCGTGATCACGGGTCTCTTCATTGGGATGGCAGTCTCCTGATTCGTTGTCATTTTGGTCGTCTTGAGCTTCGCGATGCTGTTTTCGAGTTAACATCGTAGACGTCGTCGCTCGCAAATATTAGCGTCCAAAATGGCGTCGGTACGAAAAAATTCGCGTCGTGCAGTTCGGTTTCCTCTGGCCACTAGTTGAGCGCCATTTGTAGGAGAATATGAAGTAATAGATTTGGTTCTTCCTTTTAATATGTTTAATTCACAAACAAGATGATAATGAGTTACACAGAGAATACAGAGATAATTCGTTGCACTCATGCGAATGCGTACCGTCCGAATGACAATGACATAATCGCCGCCGTTCGCCAACGAGCGAGAGAGCGTGAGAGAGCGACAGAGAGAGGAAGAACGGCGCACACGGCGCATAGACAAGGCGAGTTATAGTTGCGTTTAGGACTAATGTTAGGCCGCGGTTACACACATTTATTATTTTGAACCTCTTCCAATGACAAAGTGACTAACATCGTACCGTTTATTTTTGGCCTTTCGCCCAACAAAACTGAACGTAATTATGTCAGGAAACCCTTAGTACTATAAACAGGGACACCCCTACCCCTAAAGTGTACTTTCCGGGAAAATATACCTTTTGCGAAAGTGCACATTCTGGGAAAGTGCACCTATTGACAAGTGCACTTTTAGAGACGGTGTACTTTCCGGGAAAATGATCATTCTAAAAAAATGAACCTTTCCGGAAAGTGCACTTTTCGGGAAAGTGTTTTTTACGAGCCTAACCCAGACAAACAGACTTTCGCATTTATAATATTAGTATGGATTTCAGTGCCAATCAAGACACAAATGTGTCAGCGCGCTACTTTTGTAGCGCTACTCTCGTTGCCGAGACTGCGGTTTTTTTGCTTTGTAGAGGAAATAGTCTACGAGCAGCGTGCCACCCAGGGGGCCCTGGTACCGCAGCTATTCTACTATGTGTGCTACGACGTAGTTGGGTGAGGACCAAATTCTTGGCTAGTAGTTAGCCTGGTTAATTGGTAGTAGTTAAAAAGTTCCGTTGTGACACAAAAATTAACATAGAATTGTATGGCTAATTTTTGTGTCACAACGGAACTTTTTAACTACTACCGATTAACTAGGTTAACTACTGGCCAAGAGTTGGGTCCTCATCCAGTTATCTTATCTTATCTTAAGTATCTAGATGAGGGCCCTTTCGGATACACTTCGACCCAGTGAGATTTTTGTGTATTTGCCCTCTCCTTTATGCCTTGCCTACTCCCAGGCTCGTGAAGCGCCCTCCATCATTTCCCTACAACGGATGATGAAGATGACTAAGGATAGCTATAGTATCAACGAAGTTGAAGAATAAGACAAATGAACGAGAAAAGTTCATGTTATTTCTCTCTAAAACGTTTACCTTGGAAATATACTTTGACATAGTGTAGTACATACCTAATGTGATTTTATTGCTACACTTTGGACACGGAACCCTAAAAAACACAATAGGAACGTTATTTCCTACTAATTGTGATCTGCGAGCTGGACTGGCAATGTAGGCACACCTGATTAAACGAATAAATTCCTCCCTTTTGTGTGCATAGGCCCGCGCTGGGAATTTATAGTCCTATTACAGATCTACTCTTTAAACAAACTCAGTTAATTGGCTACATTCTTCATTGAATATTTAAAAGATTACACGGGTCTAATGCGATCCTTATTTATCATCAATTTCTGATCTTTTGACACGGGTTGCACCAGAACGGTGATCACGTAACTTTTCGAACGTACAATAACAACTAAACTGTAATTTTTCTATACAAAAAGTGACATTTAGATCACGTAACGCATGTAAGTATATGCGTAACGCACTGTACGAAACGTTACGTGATTACCCATCTGCTGCTCGCTCAATCCTCCTGTCAGAAAAATTATATGTTTTCAATTGTCAATTCTACTACACTTTCCTATAAATCCTATAATACTATAATAATTCCACGAGATAGTAGCATACTGATCTCAATAAGTGTGACAGAAAGGGAAATATCCATCGTTGTCCTTGTCATAGTTCCACCTTTTTATCGCACTTACGCTCTTATTAAATAAACCATTACCCGCCGAAATTAAGTTGGTTGTTTATGGTAAGCCATCAGCCATTTAAAGACCAGTTCTTCATTTTGCCGCATAAGAGCCTTTCCGTCCCTCATTGCGGCAACACGTATGGCTTGTGCTGAGTATTATAGGTCCATTGTTATAACCAAAAGCGTGAGATGCACGCAAAATGGTCATAGAACTTGAACGCAACTCGAATACAGCCTGAATCCATATTGTAAGCACGTAAGCTATGTCCGGGATAATAACACGTATCGCTTCGCAATGGCCCCTGGGGACGAAGCGGATCCAATATCATTTCATTATCCCCTCGGATGGTAACCATTTGATACGATCCTTGTGTTCTTCTATATAACAAAACTAGGGAGTAGACAAATAACAGAACGCTAAAGACACTGGAAAAAATGGCACGGTGAAAAAGTTTCATCCGAATACGTTTGACAGTTACAGGGCAAGTTTTTTGGTGGACGTTAGTAACACACGGCCTATCTGCCCCGCTATCCCGAACTTGTTTTAAGCTCACCTCACCGTTCGTCCACAAAAATATATCTTGAGGCCGCGATTCGTAGTAACTAACCGTAGGTGGAGGTCTAGTTTTGTTAGGTATAGCAGGTGAGGCGAGCGCGTTCCAAATAACAGTCCTGTTGGTAAATGAATACCATCCTGCCTGGATGGATCCCACATTTAAATGAGAGTTGCGTATCTTTTGGAACGAGCATTAGGACAACTCAACTGACATTTTCTTATACAAATAATTACATTTCTATTAAATCTAATAAATAATAATTAAATCTACGTAACGTACGTACGAAAGGTTCATACATATGTCTTATATAATAATATGTGTAGAGCAGACATCCTCTATCTTAAGTTTGTGCATAAAATTGATGCGAGTCGGCTTCAATTTGCTTAGACCATGGCGGGCAATAATCCTGATATTCCAAGCTCGGCGTTTAGCCTAGTGGGCAGTAACGCTGCCTAAAAAGCTGAAGATCCTGGGTTCGAATCCCGGTAAGGGTAAATATTTGTGTGATGAGCATGAATATTGCTTTTTGAGTCTTGGTTGTTTTCTATGTATAGTATTTATATCTATTAAATATATCGTCTACTAGTACCCATTCCACATTCCTTATGAAGCTTACTATGGGGCTAGTTTTATTTGTGTTAGATAGACCTCTAATTATAACAATATGTTATATGAACCATATGACGAAACATTCCGGCGCAAACTAAGAACTCTTTTGTTGGAAAACCCTCTGTACTCCGTTAACGAGTACATGGAAATGACTTTTTCATTGTGTACGAGTAGTTAGTTAGTTATACTGGGCGTTTTTCCGCAAGTCGACATCCAGTGTGCCTATTTAGCGTGAATCGGTGGGATAGCGCTACTCTAACCACCCCAGCTCCTCTAAAAAGTTTGTGAGTGCCTTGGTGTTGCTGACTGCGTCCCGTAGTGTGTCCGGAGACCCTAGGTGCTTTTTCCTATATACTTCTACCTGCTTGCAGTCCAGTAGAATGTGTTTGGTTGTTTCTTCTGCTTCCATGCACGCTCTGCACATGGGGCTGTCTGTGATACCCAAGTTGTATAGGTGTCTGTTCAAAGTGTTGTGTCCTGTTATTATTCCAACTATCTTGCGTAGTTGGTTTCTATGTGTCCTCAGTAGTGCGATTGTGAGTTTGTTGTCGCTTTTCGACAAAATCTCTTTAGTCTGTCTGCATGTGTCTAACTCCTCCCAATATCTTTGGTGTAGGTCCTTTGTGTATAGGTCCAGTTGATTATATATGTAACTTTGTGGTAGGGGTAAAATTGGCTCCGGTCCGTATGCCGTTGTTTCTGAGCCTTTCCTGGCCAGTTCATCCGCTGCATCGTTTCCTCTTGAGCCACTGTGCCCCTTGATCCATTGTATGGTAACGTTGTTTTTATCTGCGCACGCCTCTGTATATCAAGCTAGATGTGATGTTGTCACTGCTCAGTGCTTGTAGTACCGATTTACTGTCTGAGAGTATCCGTATGTTTGTGTTCTCAACTTGTCGTCTCTTTAAGGCATTGCAGGCTTCAATTATCCCTACGCATTCAATCTGGAATACCGTGTTATGTGTACGAGGGTCATTCTCAAAAAAGTGGCACCGGAACCTGTCAGGAGGTTAGTCTTAGAACTTTTTTTTTGCTAAGCATTTTTCTTATAATTAAAATTTATGTATACATTTAAAGACACTTTTTAAACAAAGGCCGAATGTTTTAAAGTAAAACTAAGGTTAAATCAAAATTTTAAAAATAATATAACACTAAGTTTGTCGTTCACTTGCCATGTCCCAACACGAGGTACTCATGTTTAGAGCCTATAAACACATATTTATATCCAACGTACTTTCTTTCGAGTCCTATATTTAAGTTTCGTATATGATCAAGATTTAATATTATGGCATTGAATAATAATATTATACGTATATCACTTACTTATCTGCAATTAAAGTTTGTCCACGACAGTTTCTGTCGCCCACTTGTCATGAGACGAACACTACTACTGCGTGAATACTATTACGTCTTTCCCGCCTCACCCCGCACCAAACGAGAGCCTCAGTTGCCTGCTAACACTGCTAGGAGTATCACGTCGTCGGTGTGCCCGTGACAAAAATTACGAACAAGCAACGTACGCGAACGGGAGTTTGTAATGAGTAAGTAGTCTTTATTCTGTCTATCGTATTTTGGTTTTTGTGTGTGCTATTCCATTGATATTCGCCTATAGCATACAAAAGAAGGTTTATTCTCGTGTGTATTAGTATGAAATTCATTAACCAAACGGTAAGCTTAAATAAATGTTATAACTATCATTTTGTCCATTCCCTGTATGTCGTTCACCTGTTTTGCAATAAACAGGTGAACGACACACATGTCAGGTGAACGACAATTACTAACAAACTTATACGTAACTTGTATGTAAGAGCGATATTATATTTAATATTTACAATACTAATAAGCCGGTGTTTCAAGTACATGAATCGTTTATAATAAGAATGAAAAAAAAAACATTTTCTTTGTAGATTACCCTACCCAATTTGAGGTTTTTAAATTATTAAATTATGGGGGTTATTATTTGTTATAGTTCATTATGGCGAAACCTAAATCAAAGAATAAAGAAGATATTGCAGCGAAAAAGAGAGAAAGGTAGAAACAAAGATATCAAAAAATTAAGAATAACCCGGAGCTATATGCAGAATACCAAAGAAAAAATAAATTAAAGTATGAAAAAAGAAAAGAACAGAAAAAGATTGTCCCGATAAATGAAATGACCTCTCGCCAGCAACGGATGCAAAGGAAAAAGTGGAGAGAAGAAAGAAATAGAAGGTATCAAAGAATGAAAGATAAAAAAGCCAAGGAAAAACAATTCATAGCTGAAAATAGCCCTCCAGAAAGCGATGCAGAAGTAGCTCAATTATTGAATGCCCCAGAAGGAAACGCTGAAGTAGATATTCAAAATGTCCAACCTGGTGGCCCAAGGTCTCTGAGATCTCAACCTCTGACGCTAAGTCCTTCGTCATCACGTATTTCATCTGCATGTTCATCAGGAACCGTTTCCCCCAAAGCTCAACGTATAATTCGGAAACTGAGGTATAAAAAAGACAGAGAAATATTGTCACTTAGAATGCAATTAGAAGCTGTCAAAAAATTAAATGAGGCGTATAAAAAACGACAGTTAAGACAATTTCAAACAAGTTCTCCATCAGACCAACCAACAATTAACCAACCGATACCCGAGCCACCCCAACAAAATAATATAGCTTCGGAAATACTACAAGAAGAATACTGTTCTGAAAGAAAATCAAACGAGGATCTAGGAGTATCAGATTTAGAGGTTGCATCTGGAATAGTTGAATCTTACAAGAATCTAAAGTCGAACAAAGACAAATCATTATTTGCTAAAAGTTTGAATACATGTGTGACAGATACAATATCAAAATCCAAAGGGAAACTGAAATCGAACCTTAAAAATATTTTGAGGAAAAGACAAAAGCCACTGAAAGGCGTAAAAGTCCAACAGAAAATGAAGGATATTAAGGAATTCCTGGAAGATGACGAAAATAGCAGCAACTCAGCGGGTAAGAAAGAATATGTTAAAAGAGGTGGTAAAAAGATGCAAAAACGCTATTTAAATGACTCGCTTTACAATCTCCATAAGAAATTTATTCGTTCATGTGGGTACAGTTTGAGTTTTGCATCTTTTTGCCGTTTTAGACCATTCTGGATTGTACAGGCTTCAAAAAGGCCCCTGGAGAACTGTCTTTGTGCTACACACGAAAACTTCAGATTACTTGTTTCAGCTCTTTACAAGTACAAAATGATTTCTTGTAAATCTCCAGCAGAAGTTCTTCAGCAGATCTGTTGTGATCCCTTAAATACTCTGTGTTTACTAAAAAAATGTGATGGTTGTAAATAAAACGGTTTGCTTTATGGAGAGTTTCACAACTCCATTGATGTTGTCTACTGGAAATGGGGTACTAGGACTCAGACTATTAAATGTAAAAATGGTAAAAACAAACTGGTCAGGCTAGTCAAAAAAGAACAGCATGAAATAAAACCATTGCATAAGTAATAATGATTGTGATAAATACGACCAAGTATTATTATAGTTCATAATAAAGAGTCTAATTATAATGTAAGTTTGTAGTGACATAATGTTCCTGATAAGTATAACTAATCATTTATGCCAAGAAAAAATGTTTTTATTTTGTTACAAAACGTTTTTGATATAAATAACTTAAATATAACAAAACGAATTTAAAAAAATAAACCACTTGATTTAACTATAAATTAGTTTTTATTTGCTTTTTAGTCACCTGCACCTATAATCGTTCACCTGTTATCAATTTCAATTCAATTTGAGTATGTTTGTCGCCAACCTGCGCCAACTGTCGATAACTTGACTATGAATTGTCGTTCACCCAACATCAATGTCTTTCACCTGTCTACCACATAGTCGTTCACCTGACATCGATGTCGTTCACCTGTGTACGGCAAAATTTTGCAGGCCTGTATCTTCTAAACTAGTTAAAATAACTACTTCCCTCCACTATATATTGCTTACTTAATTATATTTCTAGCGAGTCCATAAAAAAAAGTTTAAGAAATTACAAATTTTCCAAAAAAATCGAAATTAATTCATCGGTGCCACTTTTTTGAGAATGACCCACGAGTATTTTGTTTTTTATTGACATTTATTTTTGTTAACTTTATATTTATCAATGTTATGAACTATTATTATTATTCGTTTTTAAACGTGACAATCCTTCTTTAAATATATATGTGTTTTTGACATATTCATAGTTTAGAAAATATTATGTTATTTTGTGTAATGAATGACGATCCTTCGGGAGATAGAATAATATAATATTTTGTATTTACAGTTGACTCATTAAGTTTGTATTGAAATTTTTATCGTGTAATAAATCAATCTAAATCGAAATCTTGTAAGTATTATTTATGATATCCTCAAACCAATGACCATTCTGTACTTTTATCTACTCGATCATCACTGTATAACTCTCTAGTTGACTAATTAATTCCAGGGTAGCTTCATGTCGTATTAATAACCGCCGGTTTGACACGCAGACATTACGGGCTAATGGCCGGCATGCAACATTAATCCGCAATCGAATTTTGATCGAATGGATACACGCTGCCACAAAACACTCGGAACAATAGCTTATTTGTAACACATTAGTAGAAGTATAAAAGTTTTCAAAGCATTCGTGCATTAATATTAATTTATACTCAACGAGCTGTCCGCGTATTGCAAAGAACGCAGGTAAACCTGCGGAATAAAATATAGCTTATAATTATAACTAACGTAAAACCGTATGGGGTGAGTAGGGACAAAACTGGCATTCGAACCTCTATAGCATTTTATTTATACATATGCAAACTGAATGGTGTATATAAGTGTTCCGGACGTTTGTATTTTGGTTTTTTTATGATTTTGGGTAGTTAATTTCAAAACTTTAACGATAAACATGAAATTCCACCTCACCCCGTAGTCCCTCGTAGTTGGGGTGAGATGGGTTTTCATAAAAAGGTGATTTTGGAAGATTGGTGGATGATTTTTTTTTATTATGAAAATTACTCTAGCTCCATTTTAAATTGGAATACATTATTTTTGTAGCAGTAACCTTAAAATCCCATCTCACCCCCCTTTCATCCCTTCTCTCCCCATTCATAACCCAGCTCTCCCCGCGAACCCTACTCACCCCATTTTACGGTATCGAGAAAGTCCATTCTGACACGCAGGTGCAAGAATTTATGAACCTATCCTAAGCGGGTCCACGAATTACCCAAAACATATAAACTTACAAAGCTACAATTTCACCCACGTTTCCTCTTTATTATATTAGTGTAGAAGAAAGTCCTTCGATATTTAAGAGCGGGTTATCGGTAATTAAAAACATCGTGAGGAACCCGAGTTAATCCCAGTTAGGTCTAGTTTTCCCTCTGGGTTGGAAGGTCAGATAGCAGTCGCTTTCGTAAAACGAGTGCCTACGCAACAGCTATCTTGAGCAAACATTTGTAAGGACAAATGTTTGCTCAACCGAGATTCAAACCCACTAGGCTAACCAGGCGTCAAAATAAAGAAATAACTTCCTACGTTTTTTTTTTTTAAATATTTCTCGCCATTATCGTAAATCATTTTACGAGTCTAATATCCCTGGAAATTTTTAATCTGATCCTTGAAAAAGTTACAATAACCGGTTTACGATCGAGCTGTAACAAGACGCTGCTAAATCCCATTCAAACCCGGGATTATTGAAGAAATATACATTTAGACTTTAGTTATACTCGTATTTTTGTCTGGCACATTCCTTCTCTGATACACATTTAAATAAATATGTCCCTGAAAAACGATATTACAAAAAAATACTGTTCTAAAGCATAAGGGGACACTATGTAACATGTCTTAAAATTGAGTTCGATTAGAGACAAATCACGTGGATCGAACGGGGGGCGAACTTTTGTGCGAGGCCAACACATTTGGGATTATTTGTAAGTACACAATTCGAGTCAATGTGTATGGTTTAACCTTCTTTTACCGACAAACGTTTCATCGAATGTTTCGCTGCATTTTCATTTCATCGAAAACTTTTTCTTTCAGTAAGTAACAGTAAAAAAAATATTATAAAACAAACCTAACTTAACCTAATGGGTTCTACACACTTAACTTTTATTAGCTTTACCCAAAAAATCAACGGTTTCTGTGAAAAAAGGTCGATGAAATAAGAATTCGATGAAACAAAGCATTCGGTGAAACGTTTGTCGGTAAAATGAGGGGATACATCATGATGTATCCATGTCGCAACAACCCTAAGACACTTCTTTAATATGCAAACTAAATTAATCAACAACTGCAAACTAGAGCGATAAATTTAAGGGGCCTCTAAATAACCAAACACAATCCGCCGGCATGCAGAGCCCGCGGGTAATGGCGTGAATAAATTATGACCGGATCACTTATGCAAGCTCTGCTATGCGATTCACAGAGGTCAATCTGGAAATTGTGTTTCGCAGTGCAACGTGGTTTCAATATGCTTCACACCCCTTCTGGGGTCGCGGACTGCACGTCAGCGAGTACCGGGGCGACAAGCGGCAGTTCATACATTCGAGTGACTTCAATGTATGGGCAGCCGCTCGTCGCCCCGCTGCCCGCTGCCGTCCAGGCCACGCCACGGCCTTACATGTTAAGCTGATGCGAGTGGAAACGAGCATATTCGGAGCGTTACAGAAGACCGCCATAAAAACACCACTACTTGGTCTGCAGACATGGTCATGCTATCATGGTCAGCCTTATCACCCGATAAGTGACAAGATATAGAGCACCCGTCACTGGCTGGACACCATTCGATAGAACGAGACGACGCTCTTATCTTGTTACTTATCGCGTGATAAATTAAATTAAACAGTCATTTATTTCAGATTTTCATCCATACTCACATGTAAATTGCATTAAATAATATTAAGTAAAATAAATAAAAATAAAAACATGTCAATTACGAATTCGGAATACATTAGCATTAGCAAATTCAAATTCATTAAAATATATAGGTGTTAGTAACATTATAATATTACATCTAGTGCTTTAAATATTGACATTATGATGAAGCTTAGTGTAGTGGTTTAGGTAAGCCCCATCCCACCTGCCTGCAAACATTGCTAGGATGCTTTTGGTACTGGCCCTCACCCTGCTAAGTAGCGAGGCGGCTCGCTTGCGCATGATGGCAGAGAAGCTATCGACGCGCGCCTCCGCGAACATTGTTGACGCGCTGCAGTAGCGAGGCAGCCTCATCAGCACCCTAAATGCATTGTTGTACTGCACTCGTAGGGCGCTGTACTGCTTTTGCGTATAGTCCGCCCACAGGCTACCCGTGTAAAAAGACGTGCAAAATGCTCTGAATAATGTCAGTTTTACAGCAGTTGAACTACGGGCAAACCTGCGGGCAACCATGTGCACTCTAACAGCCAGCGCCCTGCGCTCCCTTTCAACGTCGGCACCGTCCTTGAGGTCAGAGGAAATCATGTGCCCAAGGTATTTAAATTGGGATACCATTTTTAATGGACTATTGTCCAGTTTTAGCGTGGGAACCACCACACTTTTTCCTCTGACTCCAAAAAAATCATCTCACTCTTGGTGGAGTTGTATTTGAGACCGCGAGCGATAGCGTATCGCTCACAGACCGCTATGAGTTTACCGGGACCACAGGGCGACGCGCTCAGCAACACCATGTCGTCGATAAGGCGGACCATGATACGGGGTCAGGTGTGTGTGCTGATTTCGGTTGAGTAAGGTCGCCAGAGCTCCCAAAGATA
This sequence comes from Epinotia ramella, assembly GCA_947578815.1. Lineage (NCBI taxonomy): Eukaryota > Metazoa > Arthropoda > Insecta > Lepidoptera > Tortricidae > Epinotia > Epinotia ramella. The sequence continues at coordinate 24,138,265 of OX388216.1, forward strand.
TTCCATAAGACTGAAGATAGGGGCGGCGGCTCACTCCGTGATTTCGTCGCGCCGCCGCTACAAGTCCCCGCCTACCGGCTCCAGTCCGTATGTTAGCGCTGCTACGGTACGCACGCGTTCCTTCGCAGCGCGTTGCATGCGATAGAAAGGGATGGCCACGGCGTATTTAAACCAGGGGATTTGTTAACAGAGAACTCTCTGTACGTAGTACTATTATTTATATCGTGGCGAAAATTATGATCTGCTTGCGATTTTTTTCGAGTTCCAAGCATCCGTAGGTTACGGTGGCTGCTCACCATCAGGCAGACAGTATGCTTGTTTGCTATAATCTTACTCTATTGAAAACACATTGTAATCAAATTGACATGTGAAACGTATTTTGAAAGTTACCCCTATGAAGCGCATAGCAGAGCTGACATTCATACTGGTATTATGTTAACTTTGAATTAGAATGTTTGAAGTCCAAGACTTCTTGCTTGTAGCGCAGTGGTTTTGTGAATCGCAGTGCCTATTTCATCGCACACACTTGTCGAATTTAATCGAATATTATTTCAAAGATAACGTTTCAAGTATTTTCATTTCATCGACAAGTCATTGCGTCGAGGACTCGATACTAGGTAATTTGAACCGAGGTCTTTTAATTGGTAGTTGACTTATTTCAATAAAACACATGTCATGGCTTTTCATTTCGGGTTTTTTTTTTTTTGTTACATGTAATAATATTTATTCCGCATAAAATTGTTTCGGATCTATATCTGAATCCCTACCTATTTTTGCATTCCTAACGTTTTATGTCATAATGATCATATAATTTAATGCGACCATAGTAATGTGTACAAGATCTATTATACCATTTTATTTATCATTTGTCCTAACACTCATATTATTATGCCCTATCTTTATCTTCCTAACATCGTATGGATGATTTTTTTTCCCCATAATGGTTTATTTCCTAACGTCACTTGCCATATTGATTATTCATCCTTACGTTGTGCGCCATAATAGTCTTGCCTCATAATTATCAGTAAGCCTAATGATCGTTAATCCTAATGATTATTTTTCCTAACTCTCCTTCTCACTTCGCTCGTCGTCGCACCTACACTGACCTGCCTTAGAGTAGAATAGGTAGGTATTCCGATGTATATCCGTCTCTCTCTTATTAGAAAACTTTGAAAGAGAAGAGTAGAAAAATCGAGAGAGCTCGCGTGCCGTGTAGCAAGTCGACGCCACCCCGCTGCGCGGGATGTCTATTTCTGGTCTGAGGTACACAAGTGAACCCTAACCTAACCGACCAAAAACAGAGTGCGCTTATGAGAAGCCATTTTTGTCCGCCCTGATATTTTTTTGTACTAATGATTCTTAGTTTTATTATAGATACATATTATACATATTTGTATGTCACAGAATTACCTACATAACTTGAATAATGTATAAATGTGCAGTAGGACATATCAAATTGTACTAAAGTAATACGTCGAAGAAATGAATTGCAATATTTTGTAGTTGTGCCAATTAAGATAATTTGAAACAAATCAGCGATTAAGTAATATTCGTTGAATAGTATTTCTACGTAGTAAGATCAATATAAATAAATAGTCGTTGAAATAAAATAACGCCAAACAATATTACTGGTTTGAAAGTTTCGATGAATCGTTGTCGATGAAATAATATTCGATGAAAAGGTTGTCGACAAAACAAGGGTACACCCATTTGTTCATAAAAGGTTTAATAATCTTAACATACAAGCATAATGTAATGAGCTACAATGAATTCATGAGCGTATATTAATGGTGTTGTGTTTATCTAGACAGATACAATTAATATACGCTCATGAATTCATACCTAAACTTATTGCGTCAGTCTTAAAACAAATGAGAGATTAGAAGTCTATCATCATGTACATTTTAAATTTGAAACACCGATTCATCCTTATTAATATTATAAATGCGAAAGTGTGTGTGTTTGTATGTATGTCCTTCTTTCACGTCGCAACGGAGCGTCGTATTGATGTGATTTTTTGTATGGAGATAGTTTAGAAGCTGGAGAGTGACATAGGTTACTTTTTCCAGCGGAAAAACATCTAATTCCCACGGGAAAATTCAATATTTCCTATAACCACGCGGGCGAAGCCGCGGGCATCAGCTAGTATATTTATATTTGAACATTAAAAAAAATGCAGCAGTTTAGAGTCTGTATAAATAATTTTCAATGAAAGGCTGACATTTGTTATTTTGATTCATTAAATGCTTTTCAAATGTGATGAAAATCATTGTGTAATAGAAAACACCACATTACAGAGTGGTGTTTTTTTGGCTGTTGTCTTCTGTAAGGTAGAGGGGACCCAGTTGTTCATCTTCAAATATTATCGAGATATCATTCCGTTGTTTGTTTCTTACCTCTCTCAAACAAGCTCGTAGTATTCTTGGCCCGACCTACCTCAATCTCTGACTGAACTTAGTTATCGGACTTACTCGCTAAGCCTACTGCGGCCGAGACAGCGACGGAAAACTAATTGATAAAATGAACTTAGCACAGACCTGCTGTTCGGAACTCGAGGGTAGTTTTTTTTTCTAATAATGCTTGAGACACACAAATGTCTGTGTGTGTATTCATCAGGAATATTGTGTGTTTGTAGGGATATCTGCGACCAAGCTCGACACGCCAGACTTTAAATTTATAATAAGGAAAGTCTGTGAGATTATAAGTTTGTAGAAATAAATCTCCGAAACTGAAAAAAAATATAATATCAGAACGTCTTGGAATGGAATTTCAGGATGAACATGGGCATTAAACATTTGTGTTTAATTCCAATTTGTTACTTGGCGGTGCAAAGCCGGTACGGTATCGGTCAAGTCGCGCGGGCGACTAGTTACATACTTACATATAAAATGCATCACGCAAAAATGGCAGAACGAATTAAAATGACATTTCGCACGCTACATATAATGATATGTAACCAGAATTAAGAAAATGAATGTTGTTTAACCCTAAAATCACCCGCCCAATAGATTGATTTGTGTAACAGTTGAAACAGAAATTCATGTCAATGAAATTGCGGCATTCTTTTAGTAAAAGCATGAACACGTTTTTTGTTTTGTCTACACTTTACATCACAAAGGAATTAGAGCTGTGAAGAGGCTATCAGAATACCAAACGACTTACAAAATATATATTCTGAGCACGTAAATAATGTCATCTTTTATCAAGAGTAAAGGCGTGTTACTAACGCACCTACAGGTGTTAGGCCAAAAGCAAAGGTTGTTTAACCGTCTTAGTTTAGACTAAACTTTAAGGTCAGATGGCAGTCGCTTTCGTAAAACTAGTGCCTATGCCAAACCTTTGGATTAGATGTCCAAGCGGACCTCGGGCTCCTTTAGGGCCACAACCGGGATCAACGCTAGGAGGACGATGAGTTTAGACTAAACATTATTGCGCAACGTGGGTAGGCCCCAAGGTGGACTGATGACCTGGTAAAGGTCGCGAGAGTCCGCTGGATGCGGGTGGCGCAGGGCCAGTCATTGTGCCACTCTTTGGGGGAGGCCTATGTCCGGGAGTGGACGTCTTTCAGCTGATATGATGATGATGAAACATTCTGTCTTGTCTGGCTGTGGCATAGGAGCGAAGGGATGAACCAATTTGGTTGCGGTTTTTTTTTAATAGAAGTCGTTTTTGTTGAGTTCTAGTTTTAGCTACGGGCTACGTTTTATGAGTCTAGGGTTTTTCTTTTGAGTGGGTTGGTGGGGATTAACACAGTTTGGCACACATTGTGGTGTTTGTCACTGATTGTTTCAGCGGCTGTGAACAAAAATCTGTGCATTCATCAGCGTAAGTTTTTTTTTAAATAGGATGTTCTCGTCACGACACCGATTTTAGTTTTTTTTTTCACTGTATTCAAAGATTTTCAAAAAAGGCTTCACAGCCGAGAATCGAACCCTGTCAAATCTGTCTATGAATAGGAGCTCGTTTTTAGGGTCCCGTAGTCAACCTTATAGTTTCGTCATGTCCGTCAGTCTGTCTGTCCGTCTGTCCGTCTATCCGTCCGTCTTCGGCTTAGCTCAGTAACCATTACTAAAGTGGCCGTCAATTGAATTTGCTAACTATGTATACAAACCGCCATATTGAAATTGTCTTTCACTATGGCGGTTTGTTTACATAGTTAGCAAATTCCATTAACGGCGATTTTTTACTAGAAAACTGTTTTTTATAGGGTACCTCCCCTAAAGCGGGGACCTAACCATTTTTTCTCGTTAAACCCATGGTGTGGGGTATCGTTGGATAGCTTGTTCAAAAATATTATGGGTTTTATAAAACCATTTTTCAAATCAGTCTTTAGCTTGCCAGATATTGGGCTTTAAAGCCCTAATTTTTGTTCGAGTCATGTGTTCCCCTCCTGCCGGCTAAATGGCTACTACTGAGGATGTGAAAAAAATCGTGGTAGTAATAAAAAATGCCATACATACAATGAATTTTAAAGGAAAACTATCACGGACGTGTAGGCATAAGTAGTTACCGAGTAATAGTCGACCAACTTAATGTGTACTTGGAAAGGACGATTTTCGTACAAATTCGGCCGACGCAACCGCACCGCACCGCACGTCGATGTAACTAAGAGAGACAGGCAACTACGGAACCCTACACTGCGCGTGGCCCGACACGCACTCGACCGGTTTTTCTTTGCGTAAAGAATTTAGTGCTGGATGTAAGGAACAATTGTTGCTAAGGAACTCTGTATCTACGATCGCAGAAAAATGCCGTATTTCTTAGTTTTATGAACGGAAATGGATCATGAACATCATGATTAACTGATAGCATACTCTGTATGTATCTCAGTATTATACAAGCCATAATTTATATGCGACCGAAGTCACAAGCAGAGATAAGCAGTAAACAAGTACAGAAGATAGCAATAGCAGCTCGATTCCCGATGAATTATACATACAGCCGATCCGCAGGCGGTCATAACTGCGACCTACCTCAACTCGGCAGGCAGTGGCAAACTCATTTACCAAGTACACGCGAAGCTAACCCGGCTACAGATCTCGGCAAATTCTGTAGTAGTCTATAATAACTTGTAGATCAATTACCTGCCTGATAAGGAGACTTACTGAAACAAAGACTTAACGCAATTAATCATTTTCGACTTAGCAGGATTCCGTCAGCAGGAAAAGTAAGCTAAGCGGGTCAAGTCCTCAAAATGACACAACTGGAATATCAAGAGGATAAAGACTGTCTAGATCATTTTGAGCGTGTTTTTTGCGTAGCTACTTCTGCTGCTGACCAGCTGGTATAGCTGGGCTTTGTCACAAATAAGCCAATTCCAGCACACGGTATTTTGAGACGATAGTTCCACATCTAATGGAATCTGATTAGTTGATTTTCACCGTGCTCTAAAGGTTGTATCAACCTGATATTTGGTAACCGAGTCAAAGTCAGGAACAATAAAAACGACGCTCAGCCCTTTCTAGATATAAATTATGTTTCGATCATACAGCACGGCTACGAGTATCACGCGACGGCGCGCGAGCTCTCTCGATTTTTCTCTCGTCTCTCTCTTATTAGAGTACTTAGAACAAGAGGTATAGTGCGAGAGAAATCGAGAGTATGTCGCGGCCGTCGCATGATAGACGTGCAGTTCGCAGCTACTAATACATAAGAACGAGTATGTGAAGCTACTCTGCGACTGTATACAAGTGTATGGGTTCAGTGCCAAAATAAGACCAACCCTTTATTTGACAAGAAAAAAAAAATCGTGAGTTCAAGCCTCGTTTGCGGCTTGTAGAGCAAAAAAAATAATCTGCGAAAAAAATGCAAAAAGAGCATGAAGAAATGTGTATATTGGGATATACATAATCAAATAAAGGGTTAAATGCCTTGAAACTTGGCATGTGTAACAGGTGGTCATAGTTAGATTTCATAAAATCGAGGTTTTATAGTATTTTACTCATCGTTACTATACTGTCTGTAGAGTAAAGTATAGACGCTTTCACGATATATGTTATTAATATCGCAAAATATAAGACGCGTGGCTCGAGGTGACAGTTATGAACGAGCGGCGACCAGACGGGGCGTCGGTGCTGTCATCCATCTTCCAGCGGCGCTACCACGAAAATCGAATCTCGAATTTCGTATATCTCTGTCTCTGTCGCTTGAGTACCATACACCATAAGTGGAATAGCGAGGGAGATATACGAACTTCGAGATTTGATTTTCGGGGTAATAGCTCAGGGGAGTTTACAAAAAGTTGGGACAAATTGCACGATATAGATATCAAACAATTTTATCGTGAAGGCGGGTTTTTTCTACATTGGTGGCCGATTTGACTTGAGGTATTGATAAGTTATTAGACTTATTAGTATGACATTTGTTGCACTAGTTTTGATTCTGATACTACAGACTTTATAATATAGTTGACAACAGTAAAACAATATTATAATACTTACATTACCATTAAACAAACCTCACGGATAACATGACGTTACATACAACCTACTTTTGCTATTTATTTTATTTATTTATTGAATCATGCCACTGAAACCACACTGAACAACTGATGAGTTGATGACACTGTATCCAATAACATTCAGTGGGTATGTAATTGTTGAGCCAAAGTATTTTTTTGTAGAAATGTGCTTCTTTAATTTGTTCTTTAATTGGTTGACGTTGAGAGCCACATCGTCTGGCAGTTCGTTTCAAGCTTTCGCCTCCCTGTTGCTCAAAAATTTAAGTTGTTCTTATTTCCCTCCAAACTGCATACCAAGAAAGCGTTATTGACTTTTCATAAAAAAATGAATCCTTTGTCATTTGTGATTGGAGTATCACTCAACCTCCCTATTCAGCAAAAACGTCCCAAAATGACTCCCCAACGTTAAAGTTACCGGTCTAATCAAGTTCCCTCTTGTTCTAGACACTCGGCGCTGGACGTGGGCGTCGGTGGGGACGCCAGGGAGGCCAAACTGTGGCAAAACGCGGACGGAGACAGGTTAGTTTTGCATAATTATAGGTACGCAGTGTAACTGAGGCAGTTGAAACGTGAACTTAATTTTGTCTTAAGTATTTTAATACAGTGGTTGAAAACCATTAAACCATTGAAAAACTTGAAAGATATTCATACAGTCCGCTACATAAAAACGTTCCTTGCTCTTGCATAGAAGTTTATGTGCGAGGCCACGTTTCTATGCAGCTGTACTACGAATTGAGAAATGTTTTAAACAACTATTTTCTTTACACCGTTACGTGCATGCGGTGAGATGTTTTTAAGATATTGTCCTAATGGTCATAACATAAACAGCTTATCTCTAGAACAATGGTTTTGTGCCTTTTGTTAACTGCTACATAAGTAGGCTTAAAAAAAAAGTAACAAGTACATCAAAAGTGTGTAAGAAACTAAAATCAATTATAAATACATCCCACTACATTACTAGAATAAGAAAGAGATTATAACCAAGCTACTGTAATTGCTGACCAGACCATTATATACCAATATAAATATTTGTTTTTGTGTAGTTTATCTTATCTTTTTCCAAACGGAGGTGAATTTAAAGTCTACCCTTTGGTCATTCAAACCCAAAGAGCTTTTAGTTGCAGTGGCATACAAAATTAATTAGAAGTTATCCAATTTATAAACTAGCTACATACGGCATGAAATCATCCCCTTTTTAGTTGTAGAAAATAATCAACCAGCGCGGGTTGATTATTTTCTGCACGGTCAAATTAAATCTTGTGGCAATCTCACACGGACTGACACGTCGTTACTCCTCCCATTTAATCTTTATCTAAGCGTTAAATTAATTAGATTTGATGATGACAAAAAGAGATATCGTCTCACAAAGTTATATCAGTGAAAGTCTCGATTGTGTTTGCTGAAGCCAGATGGAAGATCGGTGATTTTAATTTAGAGTATAGTTAATCAGAGTCAGGTGTAACATTTATTCATTAATTTCATTATTTTATGGCTTTGTCATAATGTGTGTTTGTATTCATTAATTGCTGACACGAATAAACGAAGCTTGAATTTGATTATACTGTTGTACAATTTCCTTTCATTTCATTTCATTTATTTATTTCTATAACAATATTACATGGTGTAAGAAGATTTTAAAAACGAATAAATTACATGCTTAAAATTGAATAAGTAAGTTTGAGGCCTCAATTTTACACAAATGAATGCCATTGCAAGGCACCAATAAGGCAAAGTGGTCGTACCAATTACTCTCATTTTGTTTAATTTTCTATAACTCTTTTGATATATACTCTATCTATACCCATAGTACAAGGCGTCTTTTCGACCAAATGTGTCAAATTTAAATTGATTTGAATGTTTATACTAGCTTTGACTCACAGTCTGTCAAATACTCGAACGCGCGCGTCAAATGTATTATCGATTCTTATCTAATACGTTTAACCGAATAGACTCGGAAGTAAACAACGAACAATGTCCGAGGCTCCTAAAATGTAATCCCCTTTTTGCCCCCCATTAGGGAGGTGACACACGGTCGATACCGGCCTGGCACCTGAGCCTGAATATATATGGAAGCACTTTGTTATTACCCGCAACAGGTTAAAACAATTATTCATGTTACACAAGATTAAAGTACAAAGACGAACTTATCCCTATAAGCCCCTGTGTAAGAGACGCGTTTATGTATTCCGCGCGAGAAACGAGATGCGGCGTTTTGAGACATTTATTCAGTTTTATTCAGATTAGCTTCTTTGAGATTTTAAATGTGGTAAAATACCGTCATTTTAACTCATTATGGTTAAATAAAGTATATAAGTAGGTACTTAGCAAAATTTATCACTATCATTTTGCAACATACTCATCACGATTTTATCGCAATAAAAAGCGGATGCCGCGGATATTCGCATCCGCATCCGCAACGTGGAACATCCGCATCCGCATGCGCATCCGCCAAAATCCATGCGGAGCTTTTGCGGATGCGGAGCTAGTGCAAGTTGCGCAAGAAAGAGGCCGCGAGCGGCGCGTGCCGCGGGTTTTTTAGGTACTTTCGCTATAAGCCAATAAGAATCTTCAATTCGTTTACGTAATATACCGATTCGCCGCATTCGCACAGGTGACAAGACCTTACGAGTTTGTTTTATTTCGTTCGCAACGAAACATTTGATTATTATTAGTTAGTGAGTGATTCAAAGTGTAATAATCTGTTATTCAAGAATTACATTACATTACATTTTAGTTGCAATGCCACGAATGACGCCAACTTTGATGTGGACATATTTTAAACCAGATGATAATGACCGTGACAAGGCTAAGTGTAAAATATGCAATAAAACATACTCTCGCAAGGGACGAACAACCTCGTCTTTAAAAAAACATTTAAATAAGTGCACCCGGATCAGTTTAGCCTGTTTAACAATGATGTTGTAAAACAATTAATGGATGAAAAAAAACTGCAATATTGCTTTTTACTAAATATAATGCCCCAATATTCAAATTTGATTATTAGTTTTGTACGTTCACATTGTATACTATAAAAATTATAAAAAATAACATTATTTTTCATTTAAATGTGAAGACGATCCCAAAATCCGCATCCGCATCTGCATCTGCTGATGTGAACTTCGAAATATCCGCATCCGCGGATGTCTAAAAATTCACATCCGCGGCATCCCTGATAAAAAGTCCGCATCGGTTCAGTAAAAGTAATATTAAAAACATGTTTTCACGAAATATGTATATATTTGCATGCCGACTTTTATAAGGTATTGACATTATATTGAAATTATTTACCATTTACCTGACCATCTATAGCTATATAATATCTACATAATGTTAAGCAAATAAACACAATAAGTTTAATTTTACTACATTTCACTACTATAATATAGTACCACTAAATATAAGATCAAATATAACCTTTATAAAAATGGAGGCGTAGAGATAATATGAGAAACACGTGTTAGGAACCTACGCCTACGACAAAACACAGCTTATGTCCGGACAATGTTACAATATAACATTATGTAACATCTGCGATAACATTAATGTTCTGTAAATGATATTTATTGCGAGCTCTATTGGATTGCGCGTCGCAGTTGTAAAAGAACATGTGTCTCGGTTTACGACGGGGATGGGACTCGACATTTTCCATTTCAAATGATACCATTGTTAGTTTTCTATATTAATGGCGGTGTAACCGGTAGAACTAGCGAGCTTGTCTTGAAAAAAAAACTGTTTTTTTTCGAAAAACTGAATCGGAAAAAAGCTACATCATTATTGCACCTGCTCACAACATTTTACGAGAATTGGTGAAGAAATGCGACTTGTAGAGGTGAACAGCCGGATACACGCCGGACATACGGAAGAATCTTGTCCCAAGCTGAAGCAGAGAACTTCGTTCGCTTCGCTCGCTCGTTATATTATGAAGTGGAAAAGTCTGTGAGATTGTAGCTTTGTAAGTTTGTATGTAATGGGTAATCTCCGGAACTACTCACCCGATTTCAAATATTCTTTCACCTGCGCGTAGAATGTGCTTTCTGGATGGTGATTCTTATGGACTATATTTTATCCGGCGGGTTTGCATGTGTACTTTGCAAAATGCAGGCGAAGCTGCGCGGGCAGCTTTTACATATGTGTAAGAAAGATGATACTAGACTCATGGCAATCTACAACAAACAGACTTTCGAACAAATCTGCATTCAATTGGATATTACAGACCAGGGATGCCGTGGATGTGAATTTATTGACATCCGCGGATGCGGAGGTGGATACGGATATTGTGATCAAACACTTAAAACCGTAAATAAACATCGTCCACTTTATGATATCACGCAATCATCAAACACGTTGATACTAAATTACAATCGTTGCGAACCAATTAAAAACGCGTCTGCTCTTGGTCACAGAAACGAGAAGAAGTTTTTTTACCAATCGCGAAAATATCTAAAACTCGCGCAGTAAGCACCTTTTTTCTTGTCGTGAATTACACTACATCCGCATCCGCAAAAACTCCGCATCGATTTTGGCGGATGCAGATGCGGATGCTGATGTTGTTCCGCGGGTGCGGATTCGGATGCGAATGTCTGCAACATACCTGCTGCAGACTGCGATAGATACATTAAACTCAAAGCACTTCTCAATTGCGTTGGGGATTACAAACAAATACTTACTATGCTATTTCATTATTTATGAAGTCGGCGCACAATCCAAGACAAGATAGAAGGACAGAGAGAAAGAAAATATTTATTCGTGACAATAATAACATATTGTGGACACATAACATAAACCACAAACCACATTTTTTCTTACCGTTTTTGCAGTGTGTGCAATAAACAATTTTCTATTTCTATAAACACATATACATATTATTTGTCATGAAATGCACGGCGCAGTGACACAGTTTTCAAAAAAATCAAAGAAGAACACAAACTATTAAAGAGAAATAATACAATAAATAAAGTAGATCTGGCGTTTTGACAATACTAATGTTATCTGAATCGCAAAGTTTGTTTTATGGGTATATCAAGCAAAATCCCTCCAGGCCCACTCAAAGAAATTAATCCATACATTGAACACCCCGAGGCACGTTCGAGTAGGCGGGTGAAATCGTGTTAATTCCGTACTGTGTGGCAGTCGTGGGGTCGTGGCAGACGCGGTAGATTGCCGCCATATTGGCACGGACAGGTCGAAGTGCTCGTGTTTAAACAGTAGGTTAGACACGTCTGAGTAGGCGGACGGAATCATGTTAATTTCGTACTGTGTGGCAGTCGTGGGCTCGCGGCAGGCGTGGTAGATTGCCGCCATATTGGCACGGACGGGTCGCAATGTTCGTGTAGGGTAGAAACGTTCGAGTAGGCGGACGGAATCAAGTTAATTTAATTCGGCTCGCGGCAGACGTGGTAGATTTCTGCCTTATTGGCACGGACGAGCCGCAATACTCGCGTATTGAACAGCAAGGTATGAGAAATATTTATTTTATTTTATTAGCGACTAAGCTAAAACAAAAACAGCTATAACTACACAAAAAAACTGCGGCACAAGTCAAAACCTAAAATTAAATTAAACATAAATATAACAGCGCAATGCAATGAATATAACAGCTATTTGTATAACATTGTCACGAAAAGGTCCCACCTCAGCATAAGATAACACGTATGAACGCATCAGCTATTATTACTTCAGGAATAAATGGAACGCTTAATATACATAATGTATATTTAAGTAGTCCCAAGATTTGAGTGGACGATATCAGGCGATGCGCAGGACGAGAGTGGATGCTGAAGGCACCAGGTCGCCATACATGGAGGGATATGGAAGAGGCCTCTAGTCTGTTCAGGAATGGACTACAAGTACAAACGGCTGAAGATGATGATGATATTTAAGTAACGAAAGTTATAATTTGATGTGATTATAATAATAGTTAAGAGGGACGAATAGCTTTGCAGCAGCTAGCAGGTCGCGACTGATAAAGGTTCTTTTTTGATGAGATTTCCATTACGGGAGAAATCAGTTTCCACTAACTAACTAAATCTTAACAATTTTGATGTCGATCGCTTCAGCATAATATATTCTAGGTTTATAGGTTTCGCATTTTAAAAAAATAAGTTTTTGAGGTGCCTATAAGTTTGAATTTATTGCAAATTTTGGAAAAACCTAAAAACAATAAACTTGGTCTTTCATTGTGTCAATAACGTACAGTCGAGGAATTTGAATGTTTAGCACTTTTGGACCTTAACGTCATTCAAATAGAGTTGACATGTGCCAAACCTTCATTTTCCTCGACCGTACTTTAAAATAATAGGAAAATATTTCGAAGTGGAAAAACATTTTAATTTTTGCATGGACAAGTACGGCCCAGTATTTTTCCCACTTACGACTTGGCACATATGTAAGCTGAACAGCGCGGTTATCACAAGACGGTGCGCGGTCGGGGCGAGATTGATCCGTCTATTTCCAAGTGTTCTAATTAGAAAGAGACGAATAGTCTATCTCGCCGCGACATAGCTCGCGCACCGTCTTGTGATAACCATGCTGATGGCGACAGAAAGTGGCCATAGCAATTCTTAAACTGCATGAGATAAACACGTCGTATTTGGGTTTATTGGAACCCAGTCATTGAGCAGTTAATGAATGTGCAAATTAGGTCGACAGAAAAAAAAGTAAAAAAAGTAAAAGTAAAGTTAGAGTATTGCTTTCATTATAAATACATAGAAGCTATTTAATTTGTCGTTGCATTGTAACGTAACCAAAGGCGATATTTGTTTTGAATTATTGTCGAATTTGTATATGTCCTGTTTCTGTGCCTCGTGAGATTGACCGTATTACTGTTTCTGTAATATATTTTACAGTACATATGGTGCTACTTTCCCGCTCTAGTGCGGAAAAGAGCACTTTTCGTGCATATGTCGAAACTTTAAAGAGCCATATGTACAGTAAAACGTTGTACGATACACGTGCAAATAGGTAATTCGCCACTCGTGTCGATTTAAAACACTCCCTTCGGTCGTGTTTTAATTTATCACCACTCGTTGCGAGTTTCCTATTTTCGGCACTTGTATCGTAAATAACTATTATGACATTTATACACCTACAACACAAAGGCATAAAATAATCCTGCCCACTTTGAACCTTCTTTCAAATAATTAAATATTTAAACGGACCAGCAGTCGGCCTTAGAAGCATAATTGCAAATGAATTAAAAATGTAACACCAGAGATTAAGGACTGTGGTGTTTGCAGAAGCGAGCTGCTTTAAAAATGTCGTATATTCATAGATTTAGTGGTTTCTTAGAATCGTGAAACGATGTTATGAGAATAAAGTCAGGTTATTATTCGACTGTGGGTTACGGCAGTTTACAAGTGGATTGAAATTAAATATAAAACATTACTTTTTCTTGAATTATTCAAGAATTGTGAATATATCAAATGATGACTAGAGTAAATTTAAATAAAATACTTAGAGTATTTATTCTTAGTTCTTTTCGATGCTGCAATCGCGGTCAACCTACCTTTACAATGATCTCGGCTCGTAACGATTTCGTTAAGGGGATGCCTTGATTTGAGTCGAACACGCCTCCTGGACAGAGACACGCTGATGCCTTCCGCGCACGGGGAAAAGTGATGCAACACTCTTCGGGAATGGCTTTTTTGGACAAAATTCGATAAATACCCAACTTAGAGAAGTTTTATTAAAATTTCATAAAGTGAGATTCTAGATGAGATAAAATACTATAGTATTAATTTGATTGTGTCGTAAAATTATGTATCGTTTGAGTAGGCTGAGTAAAAAAAGGAAAATACAGACCCAACTTTGGATTTTTTTTCTATCGAGGAAATTTTAAGCAATCATGTAGCGATAAAATCAGATGAACAATCATATAGTCAAGAATCATATATCTGAAAATCAGACCTTATTGTTTCTTAATCTAGTCAGAACGGCGTTCCAAAGCACGCGATAATTTCCAATGCACCGCCTTAATGACCTCATATTTACGAACATTTTCATTACATATACTAAACGGGACTTAATCGAATCGGGAATTAAGTCCCGTTTAGTATAAATAATGTGTGAGAATCGTGAAAGTTTAAATCAATATATTTTCATTACTTGCAATTTTAATTTTAGACACAATTTTCAATTCAATATTTTATATATTTAATATTATTGAAATAAATAAGTAATACTGACATGATAAATTTTAAATTGAATGCTTTTAATATTAATGTCAATTTTAAATTTTTAATTCTGTTTTAATGACTTATCATTTTTATAACCTTATTTGAAGTTTATCATTGTGTGCCCTTACAGGGCGTCATGACCTGACTATTATTACTTTGTAACATCTTTATTGAAATGTACATGACTTATACAATTGAATAAATAAATAAATTCTATGAAAAATGACTCATTAGAAGAATAATACCGACCCACTTCTTACATTGTGAAATTAATGTCCCCGACGGAGGCCAATTTGATTCAATATTTCGTTTAGGCACGTCATTAGCGCTGGCAAACAGCATATTACTAAGCAAAACGTTGATCTAAATCGACTTCTAAAACAACCTCAAGATACCGTACAAAGTTTATGTTAAGGAATTCGATTATGAATGCAATTTTTCTCGGCATTCCTTGTTTCCAGTTCCAAGTTTCTCAACTTGTAACAATCTTGAGACGCCTTACAGAGTTCTTTGTGCTGCATACACAAAAGCAGGCATAGACTTTGCCGGGCCGCTCCAGTGTTCTTTTCAGTTTCCAAGTCAATTATTTCAATTTTCTCGACTATAACTTTTCCAAGGTTTTTAAACAATATCTTGGCTAATAATTATAGAAGCGTACTCTGGCATGATTTTATATAAACTTCAGTACTCTGCTCTGTTTGAATTGAATGCTTTAGTGTGTATTTTTATTATTGATGTAATTGTATATGTTGTAAATTAGTTAGTCACACCTGGCCATAATATGAGTTTCACCGCACGCTACGCGTACAAGTCCCATTATGGCCAGGTGAAGACGTAAAGTTGTGTAAAAAAGGGCAGTAAAAAAGAAAGCCCTCTATCGCATATTTACAACCCTTGCCTGCGGCTCGGGTCACAAGTACCTGCGATTTCAGGCTTTCTTTCTTTTACAGTCCTTGGTAAGTAATGTACCAATACTTACTTCTAATTTTGCCACCTATCTACTTGTAATTTTTAGCAAAAATTTCTCCGCTGCCTGTTTCTCCGCTGTCTGAAAGAGATCGCTCTTTAGCGATAAGTCCGCCTGTTGTTGGTGTTATTATTTTTAAGTTTTTATGTCTAGTTGTGGGGTGCAATTAATATAGTATTTGTATTGTATTGTACTATACTATGTACTCTGTGAACGGTTTAGCCTAGTGGGTAGTGACACTGGTTGCGAAACTAAAGGGTGCAATGCAAACCCGGTAACGGCAAAACTTGTGATGTGCATGAACAATTGTTCCTAGTCTTGGATATTTTTAAAGCAAACAGACATTTATATATTTATTTATAGCCTAATTTATTTACAATGTTTAAGTACAGTACCTAGTTTGAACGACAGGTGTGACGAGACTAAGGCACATTGAGATTCGGTTTTGTGACTCCGCTTCTACCATTTTCTATGTATCATCGGCTGGTACCCATGAGTCAAGCTTTATTGATCAAACTGTGGGACCAATAAGATAATTATGTAGTACCATAATACGATCTTCTAATAATTATTTATTTATTGTAATGTTTGTGTATTTTTTTCCAATGGAACAAACTTTAAGATTTAGTCTGCTACGCTAATATTATAGTGTGATTTAATTGCTATAGTGAAAGTGAAGCACAGAAACAAATTGTTTTATCCATCTGTCTAAAGCAAGTTGCAACTTAATTTACTTAAAACAATCTTCGAACAAGGAACACAGATCTAAGAAGCTTTCTCTCAAAGCTCGCATTGCAAGTTAAATGGGAATAATAACGTCCCGACCGACGGAATAAGCTCTGCAATCCAATTTACAGAAGTCAGCCGCCCTGAATACTTGATGCACTTTACTAGTTCGACGTTCTACTGCTCTTATTTACTAGTTAGAATGTAAGAAATACAGGGAAATTTAGTGAACACGATTGTTAAAGACAAAAAGGGGAGGTTCGATAATGAACGTTGCTGTTCAGCGCCTACCCTAACCTATCGACCCAGCAATATACTGCAAATTGCCACCTAACACTAAGGCTACCTCCTTCGTAGGCGATTCAAAACGAACAGAATTGCGAAGCGATCCGACACACAAATGCAATGCGATGCGGTGCGACGCAGCGGCCTTGTCCTACGCGACTACGTGTGACGTGATAATTTCCTTTATTCAAACGTGAAATTTTAATCTTTGTGATGACAAAAATATGTAGAAGCTTTATGTTTTCCGAGTATATTCTAAAGTTTTGTTTACTTATTGATAGTAAGAAAATACCAAATATACTTTTCTGTTGTCACCAAAAACCTAAAAACCGGTTATATCCAGTAACAGTAACCTCAGCACAGTGGTTTTGTTAAAAATGCGTAGCCACGTAAAATAATTGGGCGGTGAATAAACAATGCGGGAAATAATGAACTTTCTTGCCTGGTAAATAATACATTATCCGGCCGATAATTAAACAAGAAGAATTTTGGATGTTTTCTATGTATTTAAGTATTTATTTATCTATATAAGTATGTATATCGTCGTCTACGAGGTGCAGTTTTCCCTGGGTTGGAAGTTCAGACGGCTGTATCTTTAGTAAAATCTAAATACTCTCCGCTAAGTACGCTATTGTGATTGATTAGGTGCTAAAGCGGACCCCGGAAATGCGAAAGTTTGGATGTTTAGATGTTTAGATTAGAATAGATGAACATTTATTCATGACAACAACATATACATGCAAATAAATCAGCAAAGAATCGGTTCCATCTCAGCGTTGTGCAGGGCCTGGTAGCCAGCGCTGGTCTTCCGGTGGAACCATCCGGTCATGACACCATTGTTTGGATGTTTGTTACTCAATCACGCCTGAACGGCCCAACCGATCTGGATGATATATTGTACGAAGATAGTTCATAGTCCGGGCCAAAATATACAGAGTGTACCGAAAATGGGGTGTGAACGGTGTGAACCGATCAATATAAGAAAAAACTAAAAAAAATCGCGAAAATTAAAATTCTCTTGGGTTTTCTTATCAGAACACGATACCTGTTATGCCCATGATCGGTTCACACCCCATTTTTGGTACACTCTGTAGAGTAGCTTTCATCCCGGGTCGAAGCAGACGAAGGCTTGGGCGGAAGCTAGTGGTATAATAAAGCAAGGTCAGTCATTCCCGTGACAGCTCGTGACGTCAGCGTACCTTACCTACGCCATCAGCATCATAAAAATGGCGGACTGTCAGTGTGTTGCCACTGTGTGAAAGTAAATTACCGTAAAATGGGGTGAGTAGGGATCGCGAAGAGAGTTGGGTTATGAATGGGGAGAGAAGGGATGAAAGGGGGGTGAGATGGGATTTTAAGACTACTGCTACCTAAATAATGTATTCCAATTTAAAATGGAGCTATAGTAATATTCATAATAAAAAAAAACGATCCAACAATCTTCCAAATTCACCTTTCTATGAAAACCCATCTCACCCCAACTACGAGGGACTACGAGGTGAGGTGGGATTTCGTGTTTATCGTTAAAGTTATGAAATGGAAATACCCAAAATCATAAAAAAACCCAAATACAACCGGAACACTTATTATACAAAACATTCAGTTTGCATATGTAAAAATAAAATGTTTATTTATTTATTTATTTATACTTAAGGAGTACCAACAGCTGCAAAATCATGATATAAGTCTTACATAGTAATACAAAGCCAATTAAGGGAACTCACAGATAGAAATGGCATAGAAAAAAGAAAAATGAGAATGAAATCTTATCGAGGTTTGAATGTCAGTTTTGTCCCTACTCACCCCGTTTTACGGTACCCAAGTAAATTGCATTGCTTTACGTGCCTTCAATCAATATTTACCGACCTCTGTAGCCTAGTTGGTAGTGACCCTGCCTACGGAGCCAGATGTCCCCGGTAGGGATTGCAAACCGGACTGATTTTGAATCCGGCCGGATCCGGCCGGATTACACTGGCTGGTTTTAAATAATTAAATGTCACGTGTTTTATTTATTTTTTATCATAATTTGAGAAACGACAAATATTTTATCCTAATGGATTATTAAAACTGCAGTTTTAAGTTTCAATTATTTTTAATAATCACAATCTGAGTAAGCCTAGGAAATATTATGTTATTTATAATCAGTCATCAATTGAGATCTTTTCTTAAATATCTACTGAAGGAGTAACAAAAAATAAATCTAAGGCTATCACATATCACAAATATCACAATCAAATAGTATTTCAAAAATTTCCAAACTATAAACTTTTCTTTAAACTGTAAACCATATAACCAGTCTTTTTTTAGTTATCTGTAGTAATATAATTTAAAATTATTTATTATAGTTGAGTCATATAGAGTATAGTCAGTCTCACTCACAAACAAAAACATAATTCTAATAAATTATAATCCAATCAGCTTTGTTGTTTTTGTAAGAATGAACAAAATATTAATTGACTTCTATCGTAGCCTACTAAATGTAACATAATAATCACATATAACAATAATATTGCAATCAAATAGGTAACACGTATTTCAAAATTGTCAAATGATAATAAACCTTTCTCAAACCACATAATCAGTCTCCTCATTAATCTACCTGTTAGCTTTGGTTTATCTAAGTACAGTAATATAATTTTCAATTATTTGTTACTGCTGAATCAACAATTATCAGCAAATCTCGCATCGCGCGCGTCAAGCCAAGCGACGTTTGAATATCGACGGAAACATTCAATCTTAGCAGTGCTTTACGCTAATATTTTGTGTTTTAGCTGGGTGATTGACTTTACCGGATCCAGTTCCGGATCCGATGAATTTTACCGGATCCGGAGCCACAAAAAAAGCGCCAGATCCGGCCGGAATTCCGGTCCGGCCGGACCGGATTGCAATCCCTAGTCCCCGGGTTGGAATCCCGGTAAGGGCATTTATTTGTGTGATAAGCACGAATATTTGTTCCTGAGTCATGTATGTTTTCTATGTATTTAAGTATTTATTTATCTATCTACAAGCATTGCTTAGTTTGGGACTAGGTTCATTTGTGTAAGATTGACCGAAATATTATTATTATTTAGTTCTAATAGTATACAGTTGTCTTTTCACCCCAAATAAATAGCTAAAAACTAGCTAGCATTTTTTAAATATTAATCTTTTATTAGCGAAACTCCTTGTTTGCATGTAAGATGTCAGTCAATGGCAACTTTTGTGTGACGTAGGCAAGATACATCGTCGGGAATGACTTACCTTGTTTAATTCTGCAGGTCGATTTGTGTATGATTGTCTCTCACTAAGTATATATTTATTAAATACGGAAACTTCTATTGTTAATTAACATCAGTGCAAATTAAATAAAAGCTTGTAATAAGTGGGTCGCTTTCTCGAGGAACAAACGGTCTATACTAATAAAATACAGCCTTGTAGTTGACTGGTAGTATAATTAGATCCGCCTTTTGTACTTCATTTTCCTGTACATAAAGTGTTTTTCATCACACTTGCTCGAAAAGGGCTTCATAATGCGCAGACATACAGTGCTGTAATAGCCTGTGTTACGCCCACGGGCGTAATGGTTTTTTTCTTAAATTG
The DNA here is from genome assembly GCA_947578815.1 of Epinotia ramella. NCBI lineage: Eukaryota > Metazoa > Arthropoda > Insecta > Lepidoptera > Tortricidae > Epinotia > Epinotia ramella. The sequence goes on from OX388216.1 coordinate 24,158,456, forward strand.
TATCTGTCACTCATGCGGCAGTTACAAAGCAAAGAGGTTTTATATCAAATACGATGTCTGAAAACGTATTTATAAATAAATTTAAACTTAAAAAACTACCTAAACATGTTTAAGTGAATTATTTACATATTTAATATGTAGTTATTTAGTGTCTATGTAAAATGTTTTTAAGTGTTTTCAAATCGTGGCTGTATACCGAAGGGTCTTTGCCATACACGCCTGACGTCAAATTCAACAAAATGGACGACTGACATGTTGCAGTCTTTGATACGATTTGTATTCATTTCATCTAAAATGTATTTGTTTCCTCGCAAATGTGATGAAAAACATTGTGTATAACACGGGCGTAAGAATATTGCAAACTCGAGTCATCAAAAGCCCTCCGCCTTCGGCGTCGGGCTTCTGATAGACTCTTAATCGCAATATTCCACTTACGCCCCTCGTTAAACAATGTACAATTTTTCTTTCAAACTCATTTATTTAGTCTCGAAGTAAGCTAAATGAGTCTTGTGTTATGGGTATAATCGATTTCTTACATATGTATGCTCAAGGATTCAAAAATATCCTGTCCGCGCCCGTTCCAAACGCCATGCGGCGCGTGACGCACGCGCCGACAGGGCGGGGGGAGGGGGGAAGTCTTGCGCTGGAGTAGTTGTGTGAGATTGCAGCAGGAGGTCGTCCCCTCCGAGAGACGATACGCACACGGAATAATTAATTATATTAATTTAGTATCCCAGAGATGTATACGGTCTCTGAGCGTTCAAATATAATTAATAACTAACTTTCTAACCCAGGATCAGTAGCTTCGAAGGCCCTCTGCCGTAAATTGTAAAAAGTCGTGAAAAGTAAAGTAAAGCAGACAATACAGATACAGAAATGATGCAGAATGTAATACATGCGACAGATTTTAAAAAACAATTCAAAATGGCTACTCCGAACGAATTGAAACGAGTTAAAGCCTGTGGGTCAATGCGAGACTAACATTTGGCATTTCAATCAATCAATAAATCAATCAATCAAATCGTTTATTTGCTGGAATACAGTATATGAAAATAGGTCTTATAAATTACAATACAGTTCCATGTATTCAGCCTGCATGCATACATGGTATGTCAATGTGTTCCGTTTGTGCGCTCTTTCTAGGTCAATCAACTTTTTGTTGTTATTATGTCCCGGTAAGTCAGGAGAATACAGTGACAGAGTTTCTTAGAAAAATACTATAAATAGGACTCCTCTCATGCTCAAGAGATACTTGACCATAGAATGGGTTTATTAATCAATCAATCAATATCATTTATTTGCCGTAATATAGTCTTAGGTATATAATGCAGATAGTACATGTTTATTAAGCAGACACGTCCGCTAACGAAATTCCAAATCCCGCTCGAATGGGGAATAATTTTTAAATTTTCCACTTTGATCTAAATTTATAATGTAGATGGCAATAAGATTTCACTGCACAGTGTATTCCGGCCACATACTGGCATGCATTCATCATGCATCATTACACAATGTACTTATATAACAGACACGTGTTTAGTGGATTTAAACCTCATAAAATCATACTAACCCTGACCCCGTAGCACGGACGGCCTTATCACACGATAAGTGACAGGATAGAGCGTCCGTCACTGGCTGAAACCATTCGATAGAACGAGACGACGCCCCTATCTTATCACTTATCGCGTGATAAGGCCGACCATGATACGGGGTCTGGACACATAGACATAGCAACGACCCACAAAAAAAATCTTGATTGGCCCTTTTAACACATTAGCGTTAGCGTGGGTGTAAGCGAGCGAGAGAAACAAAATAAAATCTAATTAAAATGTGGTCTCGGTCGTACGAAGTATTATCTTTTAGTCACTTTTTAAAGCTGAATTGTTTTCTAAACTCTGTATTGTTTTATTTGTAAATTGTTTTGACATATTTAAATTATTAAAGGGACAATTTTTGTAACAAAAGGCCGGGATAATCAAATTCGATTAGGGACTTAACCTGGGATAAAACGTCAATGTAATAACCCCTATTCTGGTTTGGACGAATTCAACACTAAATATAATAATTTGAGGTTATGAAAAATCATTTGAATATCGGAATTGGAATACGATTCAGTTCATTTAATGTCAGCTCGCAATAAAGAATATAGTATAACATTAATTTTGGAACAACAACAGGAATACGCACTATAATACCGTAGGTATTATAGAGAACTGAAGCGGGATTAATTATAGCATAGCGTCACTGCGCTTGCAAAATCCGACGACCCTTTGTCGCCTTGTATGACAGGTACGGGATACCGTAGCCGTATTGTAATGCATACATACAAACATACAACATCATAGGATTTTTATTCCTATGATGTTGTATGTTTGTATGTGTATAAAATGAAAACCCTAGACACGTTTTTAGAGACGTCATAGACGAACCGAAATTGTAGATTTCGTATATCTTAGATCTTTTACAGGTTTATCATCAAATTGTCGACACTCACTTCGTCGAATTTCACTTCAAAGTCAACGTTTCATGTATTTTAATTTCGTCGACAATTCAGTTCGTAGAATGGTCATTACAATTAATTTTAAATCATGTATTTTTACTTGTCGGATGTTTCATTAAATAGTCGAATTATGCCATGGAAAACGTTTTGTGATTTATTGTTTCAAGTTCTTTTAACTAACATACAAATTATTACAAGGATTATTATATAAAATTAAAATAGTTGGCATACACAGTTTATCTATGGCAATTATTTTAACCTACCCTAAACCTAACCTAACCGCCGGCGTGTCGACATCACTCCGCTTCGCGGGGTGCCTATTTCCGCTCTGAGAGACACAAGTGAACCCTAACCTAACCTACTTATAATACGATTGTAACGGTTGTTTGATTTTTTTACTCCGGGGGGCTTCCCCCCGAGCCCCCTTTTTCTGGATGCGCTAATCTAGATAAACCCCTGTAATCAGTTGTTTTTTTTTGTAATGTTGTAATAAAATTTCGAACAAACGAAATTCGTTGTTTTGTTATTCTGCCATTTAAAATTCATACAAAATGAATCATTTGCCAAATAATATTCCCTGAACAGTTATTCTATGAAATAATTAAAATTGGAATGATCTGGCCATGAAGTAAAATTACACCAAACAATAATTCGTGAACTAAATGTTACTTGAAACGTTTTCGATGAAATAAAATTCGATGGAAAGTTTGTCGACAAAACAAGGGACACCCTCTTTTACATCAATAGAGATACAAAAGAAGTTTGTTTTTTCATACAGTGTTTAAAGAAATCATACAAAATTAAGTATTCATTTCTTTCAAAATCCGGTAGACAAAAATGGAGATAAAAGATTGAAGAACCGATAGCCGTTTGACTTATAATTCCATCTGTAGTGCAAAATTAGGAGATACGATTCCAAACTAAATAAATCGATGAAAACCTCGGGTAGGATTGTGCCCCAGTTTAATTGTAATAGTTGAGTATAGGTGTGTGCTACGAAGGGTGGTGCTACGCAATTGCTACGGCGTAGGTGCTACGGCACTTTTAGTTCTCAATCTCGTAGATACTACTACGCCAGTCGCTTCACTTTGCAAGTTCCCTATTTAGTCTTAAATTAGAGAATCAGCCTCCGATGGTTTATTTTTTTAAACACTAATTCTAGGTAGGCTGTGTGAGCTGTAGAATTCGCGAGTGACCTCCTTTTTTTTATTTCCAAAAACTCAAAAAAATAATTGATCAAAGTCATCTTTATAATTAACGAACCTTTTCACATAATTTCACGAGAATCAGTGGAGAAATGTGATCTGTAGAGTTCAATGATTTTATTCATTTTATTGGAACTTATTAAAAAATATGAAAAGCTACTTACCCTTTAACATTTTTCCCGCCAATCTTAATCAATGACAAACAAGGACGCTCACTTGGCAGAAAGTGATGACCACCTTGTCAGTTAAATGGACAGGATGATTATGTTTGGGCAGAATTTTAATTTAATTATTTTGTTCGGAAAATGAAAACAAAAATTTCATATAAAAAGTTTTCTTAATTTCTATTTAATTTAAATTATTTTGATGTGTGTTAACATCTCTTTAAGTATTGGCGTCTAATTTGGAAGCACCTATACAGGTAATACAACCTCTTTCTCGAAGTTGGATCTACCTAACTGGATAGTCTGTCCTAGGTATACGTAATCGTCTACAACATAATAAATAAATATTACAGGACAATCTTGCAAAAATTGAACTAGCCCCACAGTAAGCTCATAAGCCTTGTGTTATGGATACTAGACGACGATATATCTTCAGTGAAAATATTTCTCTCTTGGTTCGAAAGAATCGTATTTCAAATATTTGTTTCATTGAAGATATTGGCGGCCTTCCGAATTTATTTCTTGATTCCTGTTTTTATTTTTTTACTGTGTGTGGAACGAACACATTGAAATGAAGTTGAAATTCGGAGTTGTGATTAAATAATTTAAAGCAAATATTTTTTTATTTGTGAATGTAAATGATTTGATTTAATTTAATATATGTAATATAATTTAACTTGATATATTTGTAATCGTATGGAATTTTAATGTTCTGAAATAAATATTTTTTTTCTATATTTTTTTTATTTTAAATAGACCCAGGTCTGCTTGACAATGCTTAGAGAATACTACCTTTATAAAAACCAGTTTAAGTCTGATCCCTGATTATGCACGATGGTGGCAAATAAGCATACTGCCAGATGGTAAGCAGACGCCACCGTAGACTTTGGACGCCTGCGACTCCACAGGAGTCAAAAGCACAGACAGGGTCGGCCTTTACTGATTTGAGGATTTGTCTTCGTTAGCTAGAGCTTAATGCAACCTCTCGCTCTCATCACGGCGCAGCCTCGGTAGCACTGGCGATCTTACTCTCCAGGAACACAACACTGCATTTACAGAGCAAGTGGTGGTGTTATTATTGGCTGCGGTTTTCCGTAAGGTGGACACACTTCCCCAGTCGGGCTGCTCCTAATATAAGCGAGATAAAACTCCACTGTAACCTACCTCTCTAAGACTGTACTAACCGGTTCAGTTTTAACCTACTTCCAAAAAAAGAAGGAGATTCTCAACCGAATTGAGAACCTCTTTTAATGTTTGTTACCTCAGAACTCCGTCATTTATGAGCCGATTCCTACAATTATTTCTTTGTTTGTATGTATACGCTTCCAGGTTGGTTTCATTTGTTTCAAAAATCCAGTTGGGTGACGGGATCCATTAGGAATTAAGGGAACTGCTCATTTATATTAGGCAAGCGTGTAGTGATCTCAGTATTTTCTATTATAACTCGAGTATTTACACCCGGAAATCATCATCATCATCAAGTTTGGTGGAGTGGAATTGATGATGAAGACCACTTATGACTTATGGAATTTCTCAATTATGTACTTAAAAAGTTAAAACTATAAAAATATGTCACAGATTCTGATATGATTCCGTTGAAATTAGCAACTAATGAAGTGCCAAAGGTGATCCTTGAGGAATCGACGAAAGTCCTCATATATTATCGGCCCACATACAGTGATTCGGTGTTTTTCTCTAATAATCAACGCATTTGCTCTCGGAAATCATTCATGTGGTAAATTGACAATGAAATTTGGAAATGTTCACGTTGCTTGACGAAGTACTAAATTGAAGTCGGTTAAAACTTTGTTTCTAAAGTAAATTATTTCTTTTGTTGTTCTCTCAGGACCAAGTACTAGTGATATTGGTCGAGACAAGTTGTGAATGGCAGAAGTTAATCGGGTCATAAACCGCAGACAGGTGAACTCCTTTGATAACTACCCCACATATTGATTTAGTGAGGGTTCGGGATATGAGGGATAAAAGTTATATAGGAATATTATTCGAAATTTAAATTTTGGATCGTTTTGCGCGACATTTAAACTGCTTAATTGTGGATTGAGTGTCGTTTGTGCTAGCGTATTATCCACTACTACGTGTACCAGCTTAGACCGTTTTTAACGCGCTTAGTCAGCATGCCCGTTCAAAACCATGACAAGCGGGCGCGTCGTGTCGCTCGAAATTGCCCCTGTGCCTTACGGCCTCAGGTTATGTCATGCTTACCTCTCTCTCTTGTTTACAGACTATCAACATACCCTGCGAGCGGTGACCGCTCCAACCTCCTCCGCTCGCACGCGGCCAAGAGCGCGGAGTGCGGCGCGGGCGGCTCGCCGCGCGTGCGCCGGGCGCCGCGCGAGTCGCGCCGCGTGTCGCTTGCGCAGGCGCCGGGCTACGTGCAGCTCAACCAGTACCGCCTGCTGGAGCCCATTGGACAGGTTACATTCTTATAACACCTCGCTCCAATTAATTGGATAAGGCATTGACTTACTATTACCACGTGTAGACCACCAAGAAAAGTATTCTTGGCGTCTTCCATTAGGCCGTCGTCTTGGAATTTAGTACAAGCGCCCGCCGCAGACGATGCTAAGGAACTCCTGAAAGAGTAGGTTTACATGCACAACCTTATGCTAAAGGGTGTCTGGTCTAAGATACTTAATAACTCGGGCTTTGGGCCCTTTAGGGTCCAACTGGGAAGACGCTAGGAGTATGATGATTCTTATAACACTTTCAAGTTTCGCGCTTTGTACAGTTGCAAAAGTAGTTACAAAAATACACACACGACTCCAACGCCAGAGAATAAGGGCTGTGTAGATAATATTGACGTTTTATTTAGTGTAGCTACCTACTTCTGCTGACTGTACCGGTACAAACACATATTCAAAATACCATCATGTGATTGCGATAATCAGGAAAAGATTACATTGGTTTTATCGTAATCGTTAATTGCAAGTTCGTTTGCCGAGAATTATTCCCGACAAGACAAAGGACTAACTAACCGAATCAACGAAATCAATAATACTAAACCGAATGAAATTGAATTAGAATTTAATCAATTAGGCATCTTTTTGCTCCAATGAGGGTTCCATGGCTATTGTCCTTAAGAAATTGATTTCGTCGAAAGCTGACGAGAGTTTTTACTTTTTGGCGGTGGGTCTATTTAATACCTTGTAGTTGAGTAACGAAACTAGAACATATAGGGCGTCCCGAAAGCCAAAGATGTGAATTATGAAGAAAACACTTTTTCCCGTTTTTATTTGTAACTCATTTCCGCCCGCGACTTGGTCTGCGTGGACCCGGTATAAATACTACGCTATATTTTAATCCAGGCTATATCCCCGGGATAAACACGAAGATTTTGCAAAATTTCATCCAAATTGGTTGAGCCGTTTAAGTGTGATTGAGTAACAAAAATTGATTGTCTGATTGTATCATAAAGTACTTAGTGTTGGGTTATAAACACCAAAGCAAATGGCCACGGCTGTTCTGGAAAGTACACACTCTTTTGTCGAAATTTTCCAGGAACATTTTACACCAAATTTAAATACAGTGTTACCTGTTACTTAAAGTAACTAGTTTATGCCAATAAGCCCACGACCATCCTCATTTAAGGAGGGACATTCAACGTTGCTTTAATTATGCGTCTGATTATGTGTATCTGTGTGAAGTTGTACGGAGGTATCTAAAGCTGGGTCTACATTTGTATCATTCTGTCGTATCGTATCTCCCCTCGCGTTGCACCGACGCGTATCAAGATCGCTAGTGTGGACGCAAAAATAGCGTGATCATGCGGCGCGCCGTATCTGATCGCTTGGGATCGATGATGACACGCGTTTATTATATTCCCCGCACACTCGCGATCGGATACGCGTATCAAGATCGATAAGTGTGGACGTGTTTTGATACTGTATCACCGAACGAAGTTATGATTTGATACGCGATACGCCGTGATCGCTCTCGAGGCTGTTTTTCCCCGATCATCAAAGGGGATACGGATGAGCGTCCACACTCAACGATACCGCGTTATGACACGATACGCTGGTACGCTACGGTTAGTATGGATGCATTTTTTCACGCGCTGATGCTTGTGATACGGTGTGCCCAATGTGAGCGTCCATACTTAGGATACGCGAGCTCGATACGATACGCGTGATCGGCAAAATGATACAAATGTGGACCCAGCTTAATAGCAGCAACCGGCCTAGCTTTAACTACAATACGACACTCAGCGGAACATGAAAGTTCCCTTGTTCCTTCGGTGTAAGTACTTACTTCCAAGTCTAACAGGTTTTTCCGTTGCAGGGCTCGTACGGGATCGTGAAGTTGGCCTACAGCGAAGAAGATGACACACATTACGTGAGTAGATGGGCTCCTTACTAAATATTCACACTATTTTAGACCATGAATCAAAACGGCATTATTTTTTCACATATCTGCTTTGTAATGTTTTTATAACTATTTAGTTATGAAAGAGCATTTAGATTATTCTTTTAAATAATTTCGTGCTGCCGACGCAGATGTGATGTCTCCATTTGACTTCTCTGCCTAGCGATAAGCTGGTAAATGGCGTAACGCAACGTACGTAGAAGTAGATGTCATTTTTTATACGGAAAAATTACAGTTGATTTATCCTAACGCTCGTTCGAAGGCAAAAAATACGGTGGTTTTGACTTGAATAAAATAGTATTGTTTACAGATGATAATCTATGAAATAAACCATACACATTTGAGGTTTCGCTTTCACTTTGGTCAACTGAGTCCCCTCGATTTAGCCACAAATGAACCAGATCGCAAAATATCGCCTATTACTGCGACGCCGTTGGGATTTTGAGACGCAATGTGGTGAGGACTTATGGGCATCCGTTATTAGCAATCAAATCGAGTTCTATATCTATGTCATATACATTCCTCCTAGTGCTTCGGACGAAACATATATGAGCTGTTTCCAAAAAGTAGAATCCGTTATGGAGACTTTGAGTGGTGTAGTGCTAATAGTTGGCGATTTGAACTTGAACCCTGCTTATACATCGCAGAACGTACTAAATTATTATTGTTACTTTTTAAATGTGTGTGGTTTGAATGAGAGGAATGATATAAGGAATGTGCATGGAAGTAAGTTAGATGTCGTGCTGGTGCCTGAGCGCATCCTAAATATTGTAGTCTCGGAGGAGACAAATGGGGGTCTCGTCTCAAGACCCGATGCGTACCATCCTCCTTTGCTCGTTTTAATTCCAACCGATTGTTTTACGCGAAGACCATGCGCTGAACGTTTGGATCCTAGCAATATGGACGCGGGCCAGGATTGGAACTTCTCCAAAGGCAATTATGAGCTTTTATATGACTTAGTCTCGGAAGTAGATTGGCAAGAGGTTCTAAGTGCTTTGTATGTTGATAAGGCTGTGAACACATTCTATGGGACATTGTATGGGATTTTTGACCTCTGTATACCTAAACGAATTCGCTCCAGCCACCCTAGTAGACGGTATCCTGTTTGGTATACTGCGGACATAATCAGGGATCTTAAACAAAAAGCCGACCTTCACCGGGAATGGAAGGCCACCAAGAATTCAATCATCTACAATAATTTTTCAATTCTGAGGTCAGATCTGAAGGCCCGGATGGTAACTGCCTACGATAGCTACCTTCAGAATATCCAGAACAGAATTAAAGATAATCCCAGATCCTTTTGGCAATATTTAGATCTATATCAAACGGCGGGTTCGTCTCTCGTGTTTCGTTTGAGGGCCAAGAATTTGTTGGGAGTAAAGTAGCTGATGCCTTCGCTTGTTATTTTTCGGGGGTATTTCTCCCCAATATTCCTCACCTCGATTTGAATCACCCAAATAACAGTGGCAGGAGTCGTAGTGCCGCCTACATTGACATTAAGTCAGTGACTATGGCTGACGTGGAGGCAGGAATAAAGCGTCTCAAAGCGAACTGCTCGGTTGGGCCTGACAACTTGCCAGCCTATATTGTGAAGGGTTGCATGGAACACTTGAAAACCCCCTTACAATATATATTTAATCTCGCACTCTCCTCGGGATCATACCCACATCGTTGGAAGGTTTTGAGGGTTAAACCGATACCGAAGGCAAGGGATACTGCAATTGTGGAAAATTACAGGCCTATAGCTATTCTCTGTACTCTAGCCAAGCTGTTTGAATCCATACTCCACCGGACCCTATCCACACAGGTCAGACCCTTTTTGTGTGATGGACAACATGGTTTCAGACCTAATCGTTCTGTTAATACAAATCTTCTCACATTGGTTGACAGTATTACGGAGCACCTGGATAGGGGCATCCAAGTCGATGTCGTCTATTTCGACTTTAGGAAGGCATTCGATCGCGTGGATAATGATGTGCTGCTAGGTAAACTTGATGATATTGGCTTCTCTCCCAAGTTACTCGCCTTTTTTGCAAGTTATCTGCGCGATCGAGAGCAGTATGTCCGACATGGCTGCTTTGTCTCGTCGTCATATCATACCCGATCTGGCGTCAGTCAGGGCTCCATTTTAGGGCCTCTATTGTTTGGAATAATGATAAACGATCTCAACTCGGTTCTTCGATGGGCTCAATGCCTATTATACGCCGATGATTTAAAGCTCGTTTATGGCGTGGAGCAAAGAACTGATTGTGATTCGTTACAAGATGACATCGACTTGGTTTTCCGGTGGAGTCTGGATAATAAACTTCATTTTAATATTGAAAAATGTGATATCTGTTCTTTTAGCCGCGCGCGTAGTCCCTTGCATGCCCAGTATATGCTTGGGCCTGAACCCATCAACCGTGTCCTCTCTGTTAAAGATCTAGGCGTAGTCTTTGATACGCGACTCACTTTTCATGACCACATTTTATCCCTTGCTGCGAGCAGCTATCAGACACTAGGTTTTGTTATCCGCAACCTGCGAAATTTCCATGACCCTTTGTCAATGAAGTTAGTTTATAATGCATTAGTTAGGAGTAAGCTCGAGACGTCGTCGCTCATATGGCAACCGTATGAATCTGTATTCCTTAGATTTTTATATAAAAAAATGTATGGATATTATCCGTATTTATACCCAACAAAATATATTCTTGGTACTCTAGGTTACAACTCCCTAGAGGTCAGGCGCAATTACAGTTTGTTGGTCACTGCGTGCCGGGCCCTGCGAGGAGAGTCGGACTGTCCAGAACTAGTGGGTCGACTTGTGCGACTAGCTGTTCCAGATGTGCCCAGAATAACCCTCAGGACGCGACGACGCGATTTATTAGCGGTGCCAGAGGCCCGTACTGTGTCGCGCAAGAACTCGCCGCTGCTCCGCGCTCTCTCTCAGCTTAATGCGCTCATGGCATCAGCACCTGAATGTGACCTTTTTGCTTGGCGATGGACGGCTGTGTGTTGTGAATGTCTGAGATTCAGTGAGACGATGGATGCCAAGGAATCAACTGTACCATTGTAATTTTTAATCATTGTTATTTGCTAAGTTATAAGTGTCATGACGCATTGGATAAACTGTAATGTCATGGATACTCAATTATTTAATTAATAAATAAATAAATAAAAATTACCTAACATATTTTTATATACTTCACCCACTTGATTGACCCGTGTCACCTAATGGTAAAGGCCTAAGATGAAGCTCACGGGTTCAGTACATAATACAGGAATGTCTTTATCTTCTTTATGTCTTTGAATTGTCTGTTAATGTCTTGTTTCCAGGCCATGAAAATCCTGTCAAAACGCAAGCTGATGCGGCGGGCGGGGCTGTTTGGGCGCGCGCCGCCGCGCCGGCCCGGGCCGGGTCCGCCACCGGATCCCCTACAGAGGGTGTACAGGGAGATCGCAACGCTCAAGAAACTAGACCACCCTAATGTCGTCAAACTTGTTGAGGTAAATCATCATCATTATCAGCCCGATTACGCCACACGCGAACTGTCATTACAAGCTTTTATTTAACTTGCCCTGTTCGTATGTAATTATGTATGTTGTCCTTTATACAAACCATTTTTCAGACACTTGTTTTACAAACACATGTAAAAATATACAACTGTTGTCGGCTCATGCCTAGTAGTGTTCAGTTTGGAGCGCGAGGCACAGCACATGCGCCTCTAGTTGTTGAACCGTTTGTTTGACTTCCGTTTTTTAGGGTTCCGTAGTCAAGAAGCCGTTATAGTTTCGCGTTGTCCGACGTCCGTCCGTCCGTTTGTCCGTCTGTCCGTCTTCGGCTTAGCTCAGTAACCCTTACAACTAGAAAACTGTAATTTGGCATGGGTACTTATATAAACCAATCACGCCAACAAACAATAATATTTATAAAATCTTGAAAATATTTTTTTCATCTGAGTCTTGGAGGTTTCCTATATCTACATATTTGAGTATTTATATTTATTAAACATATCTTTGGTGAGGTAGGACACAGCGAAATGTCATCCCGCTCGAATTTGGAGCAGCCCACCTGGGGAAGTAGGTACCTCCGCCTTGCAGAAGACCACAGCCATAATAACACTACTTCTTGCTCTGTAGTAGCGTTGTGTTCCTGGAGGTGAGCAAGGTCGCCAGAGCTCCCGAGGATGCGTTGTGTTACACCTAAACTGGGGATGTATTTTGATTTCTTCTTAAACCCATAGTGTGGGGTATCGTTTGAGTCATGTCCCCCCCCCCCCCCGCTGGCTAAATGGCCACTACTGGGGGCAGCCTGCTGTACACACTGGGCCAACGTTGGCGCGTGAGCAGAAGGCAGCTATGCGTTAGAGGGCCAGGGCTATAACTCGATCTCTTTCGTTTACATAGCTGCCTCCTGCTCACGCGCCAACGTTGGCCCAATGTGAACAGCCGGCATAATATATAGTCGACCAACTTAAAATGTACTTAGAAAGGCCAACTTTCGTACAAATTCGGCTGACGCAACTGCACCATTTAGTTGGAGCGCGCGTGTCCATGTAACTAAGACAGACAGGCAACTACGGAACCCTACACTGCGCGTGGCCCGACACGCACATGGCTGATTATTTAGAATTTTGATTCAGGTGTTTATTGGTGGAAGGTTAATAAATATCGACTGGGCCGCACCACAAATTTCTAAAGTACATCGATACCGAGAACAATGCCTAAAAGTATAACTTAAATCCACAAAAGACTCCATCATCATAATATCAGCTTACACAAGATAAATCGAAAACACTTGCCAACTCCTGCAGGGTTCATAAAACCAAACTGTTTCAAGTGGATAAAATATACACCAATATCGGTTTCACTTCGTGTCTAAAAACAACAACCTAGCTTGGAAAATCAACTGAAAATCTTAGTTCATTTTTATGGCTAAGATTTTTGTTGACAAAAGGATCAGATTCTGAGTTCGTTGCACCATTATTAGATATCGTGTTGCCTGGATTTTATCTTTATTGTGGCCGAAACAATAAAATCTTGAGTAAGAGCATGAGAAACGGCCATATACCCTTTTTGATTATTCTTAAATATGTATGTATAATAATTCTTTTGAGCTGAGAGATAATCTCTCATCCGTTTCGCTCCCTCTCGTCACGACCCATCGCGTCGGAACAAGTTATTTAAGTACAAATTAAGGTACCCATTTTTCTTACTAAATCTCCTCTGTTGTAGCTTAATTTTTATCTTCATGATTATCATCGAGTTCCACGCGGACGAAGGCGCCAGCTTAAGCTAGTATTAACAATTAAAAATAAGACCGGGTTGCACTCTTGGAGTGCCGGCAGAAGTAAAAACTTAATAACATTGTAACAGTTTTTCGATCAGATCACGTGACATCTTACGGTGTCACCCTAAAAATGAATTTGACGCAAATTTATAAACAATTATCAATTATTTAGGCGGACGGGCCGCGGGCGCGTTGGGTGTGACGGGCCGCTCGCCCGTCGGCGGCGGCAAACAAAATACCAATTTGTTTTTGCCATTGCCAAATATTTTTCAAAGCTTTATCTCTTTAGGAATAACGTCCAAATTCGAACTATTCGAATTTGCGAGAACAGCAGACGGCGGCGGTGAACAAAATATCAATTTGTTTTTGCCGTTGGTAAATATTTTTCAAAGCTTTATCTCTTTAGGAATAACGTCCAAATTCGAACTATTCGTATTTGCTCAATAGCAAAACGGTGAAGGACGCTTGGACAAAATTACAAATTTATTAGCAGAATATGCTATTGCAAAAAGTGTTTAACGGCTTTATACTCTTACGAATAGCGTTCAGTTTTTAATGAAGTCGAATCGGCTAGCAGCAAAATATAAAAGTTTGTGACCTCCTTCACTGTCGCGTATTTAACAATTTTTCCCCATCCCAAAAAGTGCTCAGCGCCGCTAAAGAAGTTTTCACTTCAAAAAAACTAACTAGGTAAGAACATTTATAAGTAGGTACTCAGCACAGCACCAAACGTAACATAGTAGAAAGTTAAGTATTATAATAATAATAAAAGGGCGTAAGGATGTGACGGCCCCATCGCCCACCAGATTTCTGGTGTAATCAGTCAACGTCAGGCAGCTTGTGGCGGGCTGTTAGGGAGTAGCGACCCTACGTACCTGAGTACTCCTGGGGGTGTCCTGTGGTCAGGTTGAGCCGACCGGGTGGATGGTTGGACAGGCCCCCTGCCTCACGCTTGCCTTTACTGGCCGTCCAGAGTGGAGTCGCAAGAGCTGTTGCTCGAGGGTAGATGTGGACACCTAAGTGGCGAGTTGGCTATATGTTTAAAGTCCAGTGCCACCTCTCTACCCCCCGGCTCTCTGACCGGTGTTGCCCTTAGGCCATTTTTTAATGTCGCTATATTAATAGGGGCCCATCTAGCAGTTGGCGAGTCACCGTCTGCCAGAGATAAAAAGTGAGACAGTTTTATTAGGCATCCGATGTTTCATCATTATAACCCAATAACCCGTTTCATTTAGATTCCCTCAACCATCAATAGGCCCTTTACACCCCAGCGGGTGCTGTTTCTGTGTGCGTCCCATGACACGAGCAGGGACAGCATCCGCTCAGTGTACTCCTTGCATTTCATTAAATTGTCAAAAGGGCCTCTACGTGTTACCGACCTATGTACCTAGCTCCTCGCATGCCTCCCAAAGGTCCGGGACATCATTGTCCCGTGAGCGGGAAAGACATAAATAATAATAATAAATACTCTTTATAGCACCACGACACGAGAGAAACATCTTACAAAAAATTATAATGGCATAATTGTCAAACTTTAACTACGCTAAGTGTATGGAACATTCATCTCAGTGCGCACCGCATAACGGAATAAAAGGATAAAAGGTAGCTAAACAAATTATTTACACAAACAAAAGTTAGTTGATATACCTTTGTCGTTTTTCGGAAGGACAAACAGTTTATTGTTTACAATGTAGATATAACAGACCAATACCTCTATTTCATTTCACATACTAAACATTAACTAAATTAAATGAAAACTAAGTTTAATCTACAAAACAGTCACCAGTTACGTTAACCAGACGTTTCGCGATTCCCGCAAACAACATTTGCGCACTGGGACCCCACTGACCGAGGTCCCGACGCCAAATGGTACCAAGTTTTATTCTCTGCCGACGGCACCTCTATATTCAATACGTTTTATAAGATTATATAATAAGAAGAATATTATATAAGAAGTATAGGCAATATATGTAGTCTAAATAATGTCTGTCCTCGCCAGTGAAAAGTACCTACTTATGAATCCTATATTTGCAAAATTCTTTTATTATTTCAGTGAAGATTGTAGGTTTGATAAAGTATAAAAGTAATTAAACTTTGAAAGGAAAACGATAATGGATTTTTCCTCAAGCTAATAAATTACCTACTCGATTCAGCGAATTTCAATGAAGAAATGATATGGCGGAAGCGTAATCAATGCATAGTTTTCAGTAAGAATTTCTAAAGAAAAACTTATTTAAGTAAAAGGATATTTGCAAATAATTAAATCTGTTGGGTGAGTCAACCTTTTTTAACCGACTTCAAAAAAAACAAAAAGGTTCTCAATTCGGTTTTTTTTTTTTTTTTTAATGTAAAGTTTGCTACTCCGTCATTGATGAGCCGATTCGTAACTTTTTTTGTTTGTAAAAATATGCTTAGTATTTAGTATTTATTTATTGCAATCATGTTGTTACAGTATGGTACATAGTTGACATGTGTTACAGTAAGTCTCAAACATGAACCCTGTAAGGGCATCGCAATGTTTCTAAATTAACTTACAACTAAATATATTTATAACATACAACAGTATAGATCTATATAGTTAACAGAGCTAGGCATAATTTTTGGTTACGTTGTTGTATGTGTATTAATTAGTGTATCGTTGTGTATGTGTTGTTTATATTTGTATTTATGTATTTCCTTATAATTTAAATTATTAGACTTATATTTATCTACTTATGTGTGTACAGATATGGTTTAGTAGTAATGATATGGTGTAGTAGTAATGTTTATGTATTGTTTAGAGTTTGTCGTCTAGGTATTCATTAATAGAATAATAAGCATTTCTTAGCAATATATGCTTTAGTTTATTTATAAAGAGACTATCTTTATTTTCCTTTTTTATGTATTCTGGTAGTTTATTGTATACTTTTACTGACATGGATAGCGGACCAGATGAATTCAGTTTTAATCGGGAAGTCGGTTGCACTAGCCTTGATTTAAATCTAAGGCCGTACGGTAACGGCGTATCTTCTCTTTAAGTGTAAAATTCGGAGTGTTTTCGAACTTACATATCTCTAGAATGTATAAGCAGGGTAAGGTAAGTATTTTATGTTTAATGAAGTGAGGCTTGCAACTATCAGTTTGTTTTATATTTACAAGTATGCGAATAAGTTTTTTTTGCAACGTAAAGACAAAGGGAGCATTTCTACTATTACCCCATAGCTGAGGCAGGAGAAGCCGTAAGCATAGTATGTTGCCAGTGCAGTTTGGAAGTCGGTTGTTTTTTTTATTTCTCGAAGGTGCTTCAAGGTGGTTCCCATTTTTTTTTTTTATTCAGTTGGATGATGGGATGAGGAATTGAGGGAACACCTCAATTATATTAGGCACGCGTGTAGTGATTTTGAATCATAAATTTGGTGGACTGGAATTGATGATGAAGACCACAGATGACTTATGGAATTCCTCAATTATGTACTTAAAAGTACAAAAGTACGTCACAGATTCTGATGAGATTCCGTTGAAATAGCAACTAATGAAGTGCCATGCCATAGGTGATCCTTGTGGAATCGACGGAAGTCCTCAAATATTATCGGGTCACATACAGCGATTGGGTTTTTTTTTCTAATAATCAACGCATTTGCTCTCGGAAATGAGTTCATGTGGTAAATTGGAAAAGAAATGTGGAAATGTTCTCGTGGCTTGGCGGAGTACTAAATTGAAGTCGGTTAAAACTTTGTTTTTTAAGTAAATTATTTCTGTCACTATTAGCCATGAGGAGGTCGCCGGGTCTCTTTTTAAAACTTGAAGCTTAACCCAAAAGAGTAGGTCTGTTTTGTCATCTTCAACCCCTTTTTACGTGCCATTGTTAGAATTCCATTTTGTAACAATATCTTTAAGTACATCTGTAAAATTGTCTCCTCGCTAACTTAACTACTAGCTCATCTGACACCACATGCTTGCCGTATGTGGAAGCGAGTGTCGGAAACAAATACACAAGCATTTCCAATTCCTCCCGCTTGGGAACGAGTAGGTGTTGGTGCTCCGACGCAAAAACGTTTTTGGGGAAGTGGGGCGCCGCTAGGAGACAGGTATTGTGACCCTCTCTGGGTCATTTCTGGTGCAAAAGTCAGCTATAGCGACTCATCGAGGCAACGCGGCCACTGTGAGGGCACCTTTGCACCAGTCCCGCTATTCTGTAAATTGTTTTAAGCTCACCTCAATGCTCACCCACAAATGAAAAAAAAAAAAAAATGAAAAAAGTTTATTACACAAAAAAGAAATACAACATGCTTATCACGACCCTTGAGCTAGGAAACCCTGTGTTAGAGGACCCAGTTTCGTGTCAAAGTTTTTACACAAGTATATTATGAGCATCAGTATCTCTATCTCTCTCTTAAATCTACTTTACTTATTTTAATATCCTTTACAATTTTAGTTTAGCATTTTGTTTGCATTGTGTGTGAGTGTGTATGTGAGAGTGTGTTAAGATGGATATAAATTTGTATACAGAGTGTTTTTTTTAAATGGGACAGTATGGGGAAATCCGAATCTAAAGGAGATAGAGGAAAAGTGTCCAAGGAGACATTAGGTGTTTTTTTATGTAAACAAATTTGGCTCGTTAAAATTTTTGGTCAAGCGTGAGTTGTTCTTAAAAAAATATAAAGTTGGTCAATTTTTTTTTACATGCCGTTCGGCTCTGTTTCGTGTAAGGATTATTTCATTGTATGGAAAGAAAAAAATCTGAACAGCAGAAGTTGGTCAAATTTAATGAAAACTAATTATTTAGGCATGATGGGTGAGGTGAGGCTAGGGTTTGCAATCCGGATATCCGGATATCCGAAAGATCCAGATATCCGCCAAATTTCAGATCCTAATCTGACAGGCTCCTGAATCCGGATTTTTTGGATATTACGAATCCTTAAATTACAACCATGAAAACCGAAAATACCGCTACAAAATGAAGTTTTTACCGAATCCACGCTGAAAACGGAATGGTATACTGTAGATCATTTTCAATCTCTGTTTTTATTCGCCCTTTCTTCATCCCAGACCAGATTATATTATATTGTATTTAATTCATTAGTCACAAAAAATAATTAAGCCACAAACTAGTAAAACTGCCGGAGTTTGATGGCGAACGTTGGCGTTAGTTTAAATGCACTAATCTACCGAAGGCACTTAATAATTATATAAATCCAATATTACCGGAACTATTAAATTGAATTCAATTCAAATACTTTTATTTTAAGCCAGCAGCAAGTCCATAGTTGTAGTTTACATACCTACTAAAGACTTAGTTTAGATGTACCTAAAGAAATATTTAAGAAGTATATTTGACACAGGAAGTAAGAAGTAAATGCAGCAACAATACCTACGTTTTATAATTGTAATATAGTTTTAGTATTATGGTATTGACTTATAATATGATCATGTAAAATAAGAATAGTGCGCTATATTTAAGGCCCGTTCACCGTTTTGGCCATATCTAGACATAGTCTTATTAGCCTAATGGAATCTCCTTTGCTAAACAGACACCTCTACCCTTGATGCCTTTCAATTCCTACTTTATACCAAAAAAACCTTGTGGATCCGTTTTATCCGAAAAATCCGGATATCCGGATCTGTTGAATTTAAAGATCCGAAATATCCGGATCCGAAATATTGGCAGATCTTGCAAACCATATGTGAGACGCATGAGCGCGTAAAGAAGAACAGCCCGGAGTGGCGCGGGCGGGTTATTCGATATAAATAGTTTTAAAGCTTTAGCCAAGTTTCGTTTTAGCTGAAGATATTATATTGTGTCATTTATTGTACATTACTGCAGCCGCCGGGAAAGAAGGGCTTGCCGGGTGAGTAGGTATAGATACGAAGCCGGCAAGCCCTTTCACGGCTAGGCATGTAAAGTGCTTTACTCAAACATAAGTATGCAATGAAATAAAAAATATCACTACTCAAAAAACAACCACAAATAAAAAACCCGCTACACGACAAAAGACTTCTAACTTTCCTTCCAATCCCTCCATAATGTTTTTTTTTACGGAAGTCGTCCGTATTACGCGTGTGTAGTGTTCGAATAGACTCTATTAGGACCATTATACACAAACTGATGATGAGAATCTTAATTTCTATAGTAAATAAAATAAATGCAGAGGATATAAATAAAATAAATGCAGAGGATTTTAAATATTGTCTATGGTCTCTGGTGACTTACGAATAGACAATATTTTAAATTTATTCATCAACACATCGATATTTAGGTTAAAATTAAAAAAAATACTTCCCGGCCTAGGCCTTCAATTTGTATGAAATTCCTTTACAGTTCTCTCGAATTATTCCGCCCGAAATGTGATACTTCGAAGCCTGTTATGAGTATGACGCACGCAACGACGACATTTCATTGCATGTTTGAGAAAAGTATTTTGTTTTCTTCCGAATACTATACATTTTAGTCAAATAACGCCTCTGATTTGCACGTTCCTTAATTAACCAAATTTGAATATAAGCTGCGTAACAGCCTTGCAATGTGAAATGAGATGATATTCAACAAGAGCTAAGTCCAAGTCGTTGCCAACTTGTTGATGTCGGCTGACCTATCGAAAAAACTTTGTTCATCTTCCATTAAACTTACTGTAATTTGATTATTCACTTTCAACAATGTCTAAATATTTCCCTATTGTGTTAGGTAATGACGGGATAAGTTTTTACACTTTTCTGGTTATGAACTGTTGGTATTTTAAATAAACTGTTAATGGGTGAAATCTGAAACGTACCTAATCAGAAACCACTTTTTCCGACTATATGTATAATTGATTAACTTTTAAATGCAATAGTTGTTATATCGAGTTATATAGTGACCAAATTTTATTTAAAATATGTTAATAGTTTGAATAATTACAATAAGAATTGCGACTATCTTTATTAAGGCGCCGTAGGTTCAGCGAAGTTAAGCGAACAGAGTTTTTGAAACAATAATGCGTCTGTTTATAATAATATGGTTTTAAAAAAATACGAATTAAATCTTGAGGCTTTTTTGCAGGGAAATCAGTGCTTCGCAACATGATTAAGCATTTCGCTCTATAGAAAAAAATCACGAACATAGGTCTTAAAACACACAAAAATACACTTAAAATATTCGTAACAAATTATGCACAAAAGCTATAAATATTAAAACTGCTTCTAAAAATCGGCAATATCATGTTTGAGGAAAATCAGTGTTTACATTTTTATTTATTTAAACGGCCAAAAAATTAAAATTAAAAAAAATGATATCTGCGCTTCCGAGCACGCACTTCCATCTCGCTCACGCTTATGCTCAGTGAGAGGGAGAGAAGACCATGAACCTACGGCGCCTTAAGTTTGTCTTTCAATACTTCATCTTGTCCAGTTATCTCCGATGTCACTCTGTATGAAAGTTAGCAGTGACTAAATAAAGAGACGGATTATAATGATGATGCATGATTCCAGGTGCTCGACGACCCTGAGGAAGACCAGCTGTATCTGGTGTTCCAGCTGCTGGAAGGAGGGCCAGTGATCGACGTGCCGACTGACTCCCCGCTGAGCGAGGAGCTGGCGAGGCGGTACTTCAGAGACGCACTGCTGGGTATTGAGTACTGTGAGTACATGAATACTTAAAATTATAGTGATAAAAACGGTTCAACTCAACTAATGTCACTACAGTCAACTATCATGACATGTAGCCCGTAGTGTCAATTTTCCTTCTGCTACCGGCCGTTATTCCGGCTTTTGCAAGGGTCTGCTTTCCTGCTCGCTTTTCTCCACTTTGCACGATCCTAAGCGACTGTACGCCCTCTTTTGAGCTTGTTTTCGCTCATGTCCTCCTACAAGACATCCAGCTGATGCTTCGCCCGTAGTGACAATTAAGAAAGTGTGAACCTGAGAAGCTATCCTTGCGAGGAGAGTCGCATTTGTTTTGTTCGATTTAAAAAAATGAAAATTCGGAAATATCCATACCGCAATTGTGTTTTCTATTGGTCTCAAAATACTAAAATTCAGTTTTTTCCCCCAGTACACTACCAACGCATCGCCCACCGAGACATCAAGCCGGCCAACCTTCTCCTCGGAGACGGGAGGGTGCAGGTGGCGGACCTGGGCGCTTGCGGGGAGCTGGCGGACGCGGGCCTGGCGGGCGGGGTGGGCACGCCGGCCTTCAGGGCGCCGGAGGCCGCCGCGCCTTGCGACCGGTATGATGGCGAGGTATGTGTACATTCACATAGATGGCGTTACAAGTCGAGTTCATTCGGATGGCGTTCCAGGTTCCCTCCTCAAGGTGGACTGATGACCAGGTAAAGATCGTGGGGGTCCGCTGGATGCGGGTGGCGCAGGACCGGTTACTTTGGCACTCGTTGGGGGAGGTCTATGACCAGCAGTGGACGTCGTTCGGCTGATATGATGGTCATGATGATGAATAAGATGTTAAGTACGTAAGTGTTCTTGATTCACTTGCTCGCCGCTGCAACGCATGAGGCTATTCAAATCAAAGGTCGATACTGCGGGTGCGAGTCAAACTAGCAGTCAGTGAGTTGATTCGAGTTGCGACTGAGCTTGATTCGAATTGACTCAATTAGTCAAGTCGCGTCATTCGAAACAGACAACTCTACAATCGCTATATTCGTGCATCGAAATATAAAGCCATTCAATTTGCTGCACTTGTGAATTCATGTTAAGGTGGTTCGACGACCATACAAAACGCTTTTCGACATTTTAAGAAACTTATGTAACACACTTTCATAAATTAGCTTTGCATTTGCGCGAAATTCCCCATTTCCTAGAATAAACTTGTATAAACTAGAATAATTTGTGAATAATCGTTTTCCCAAAGTATCACGTGACAAACTAATTTGTTTTTGTTGTTAAATAAGTTTCCTAAAATATCACGCCGTTAGCCTGCGAATATCAAAAGACGTTTTGTATGGTCTTCGTTCCGCCTTAATCTTTAGGGCCTACCTGCTGGTCGACTGAGCAACGTTTTGTACCTGTATTAGGTAGATCTAAATGTATTTTTGAATGGGAAAATTACAGTTGAATTGTGCTAACGCTCATTCGAAAACTTACCCCTCTGGTACTTAAGGTAGGTAAGTGTTATGATCTCGTTCTGTACAACAGTAGCAGCACACCTCGCTGTCAAAGGGTCTTTTTCATTAGAAAAAGCAAAATCCACCTTAAGAGAACATTAATGTTAATGAACATCTGTCCATCAAAGTTTTAAATAGCACCGGCTATTAAAACCTTTCAGTAATGTAAGTTTCCTTCATAAAACTTCCTTAACTCTAACGGCAAGTTTGATAGTTTTCTGTTATAGTTACTCGGTCTAGAATTTTAGATACCCACCTTTGGACGAATTTATACATAATATAATCTGACATAAGTACAGATGTCGAAATAAA
Organism: Epinotia ramella; assembly: GCA_947578815.1. Taxonomy (NCBI): domain Eukaryota; kingdom Metazoa; phylum Arthropoda; class Insecta; order Lepidoptera; family Tortricidae; genus Epinotia; species Epinotia ramella. The sequence goes on from OX388216.1 coordinate 24,181,360, forward strand.
TTGATCTACCTTACGGATTTCACAAAATGTTTGTGTTTAGAAAGATTATGATTCTACACAGCATACATCAGTCTTTTTTGGACAGTAACTACCTATTCATTTCCATTTATTTCAGTTTCCATCTGCTTACGCAAGAGCCAATAAGTACACGATCATAGAATTTAACCTGATGTATTTATAAATATTACCTAATATTTAAATTCCCAGACGGTAGAAGATTATTGGTAATTGCACTGGACCCGAGAGCCTGTACCAAGCGACATTACACCATCTCGATATTGATACCTGTCTTGTCACCAATTTCCATCGACTCAGAATAAGTCGTATTGATCTTGATTTTAACAGCAACACTGTGGTCTAAATAAGTTACTTGTGTCACTATTGTGTAACATCTTCCTTGGCTCCCAACTACTCCTAAGATACGGGCTTAGTACCTAGTTAGGTTACTTTGGGATCCACTGACTTCATTATAATGTGTTTACATGTTCAATATACTTTTTCATTTATGATTTTGTACCAATTTTACGTCATATCCGCAGGCGGCAGACATCTGGTCCATAGGCGTCACCCTCTACGCCATGGTGACGGGCCGAGTCCCGTGGACCGGCAGCACATGCGCCGAACTGCAGCAGCGCGTGATCAGCGAGGCGCTGACGTTCCCCCCGCGCCTCGCGCTCTCCGCCCCACTGCGGGGGTTGCTCGCGCACTTGCTCGATAAGGACCCGGCGAGGAGGGCTAATATGCATGAGATCAAGGTGAGAAAAAGATGACTTGTCACACTCCCTGTAGGTAAACATTTGGAGCACTTTGTCGAATCTTCTCAACGCCACCTCAAAGGCTAAGGTTGGATTAGATCGAATTCGAAACTGCATAGTAAAGGTGATATCCACCAGACAAGTGCGAAGCTCTGTTTTCAGATATTTGACACCTCGCATGCTTGCCAGCTTAGATGAGCCAACTAAACGTCTAATTCGTCGATTAATCATCATCCTCTCATCTATCATCTGAAATAATGAATAAAATAAATGATGATTTATTTTATTCATTATTTCAGATAAATTCAACTTAAACAAAAACCGTCTATGTCTACTCTGCAGCGTCATCTAACCTTTTAGGACGCATGAGCTTCTATGAGACATCTGGGAGGCCTCTTTTTCCTCTAATTTTATTAGTTTTATCTGCGCAGGAGCACAGCTGGGTGACAAGCGACGGCGCAGAGCCCCTACCCTCGGAACAGGAGAACTGCCGGCTGGTGGAGGTGACGGATGAGGACATGGCACAAGTCGTCACCTCCATCCCGAACCTGTCAACCCTGATCCTCATCAAGACAATGCTGAAGAAGCACAGCTTCCAGGTAAGGATTAATACTTTATTACATGCGAAGAGCTCACCTGGAGCCTACCGTCGGATTGGTTGAGGTGACAGGTCTTCACCGACGTGGGTCGTCACGCCCATCCCCAACCTGACCACTCTCATCCTCATGAAGAACATGCTGAAGAATCACAGCTTTCAGGTAATGAGGGTCCATCAAGTTTTCCACTCTGATTTTGTTATAATGATGCCAGCAATGAATGGGCTTACCATAGACATCAGCCTAGCAAGCGTGACCGCAACTACTACTTACCTATGTCGGACGTAAAGCTTTGGTCCCTTGAGATTTAACATGGAATGTCTGGCGATTTTCTCTTCGTTCCTCCATACTTTATCGACACAGAATCACGTTCGTTAAGTTTTTAGTTGTTCTCAGCAATCATGTGTCCTTCCAGAACCCGTTCCTCCGAAGTCGCGAGGGCAGCACCTCCCGCCGCGAGTCCTCGGAGACCATAAAGGAGGCCGAGAAGCCGAAGCGAGGAGGCCTCGCGCGCTCGGGCCGGTCGCTGTCGGCCCCTGGGAACTATCTTATGGACAGGTGGGAATACATTTACTTACGTACAGAGAGTTTATCAGAATGCATTATAATCAGCAACTGGCAGTGCTGGGGCTAAAGCATCGTGAGGAAACCGGTCTTATCCCAACAATTGCATTTTTTTCCAAAAGGAGGTTTCAACCAAGAGATTGAAAAGTCAGACGGCAGTCGCTTTCGTAAAACTAATGCTCACGCCAAATCTTGGGATCAGGTGTATTGTGCATTTCATCATCAGATGAAATGCACAATACACCATGATGCATGATGATTCATATCAGCCGAAAGACGTCCACTGCTGGACATAGGCCTCCCCCAAAGAGTGCCAAAGCGACCGGTCCTGCGCCACCCGCATCCAGCGGACCCCCGCAACCACCGCATTGTGCATTTACCACCATGAAACTGTGCAACAATGACAAAGACACTGAAATATTCTAGTTTGGGTGGCATTTAGGTGCCTCAAGAATTAAGGTTGTTTAATGTTAGACTTTATCTCACATTCACAGCATTTTACTGACTCCAATTATTATTTAAACCGATATCAAACTATTTTTTAGCCGACAAACTTCATTCGACATCGCGCTGGAGTCAGTCCAGGAGTCCCGAGACCAGACGCAAGAGAAGGAAGACAGCAGGCCAGACGACAAGCAGGAAAAGCAAATGGCCGCGCGGTGATACCACAACATGGCGGCCGCCGTCTGCGTCCGCGCACCCGCGCAGCGCGCCAAACATTAAAACATTCAAAGTTTACTATACAAAAAGAGATTTTTAATGATATATCCATGCATTTTTTGCCTTTATAGTTTGTAGAATAATTTCTAAGTCAAGTTTCCTTAGTTTTTGTACTTACTAAAGGTGACATAAAGTGAGGTTAAGCAATTACTTAGGGGAAGAACGAAGATGATATTTTTTATATATTATAGTACTTATAGCGGGATTGTAAATATTTTTAAATTTTAATATTCATTCCTCTACTAGTCCCAAGGTTTTAAATGATATTGTAAATAAGGTATTTTTGTCCTTTTCTTAACTAAGGACTGCACTTCATAAAGTTTTCTCTAAAAATTATATTTAGGTACCTACCTACTTACTATCTTCGGCAGCTGCAATACGTTTAAGTTCAGTCAACATAAAAATAAAATATAATTACTTGGTAAAAATATGTAAACATTGATTTAAAATTATATTTTTCTCACTTGCTCGTACATAAAACATGACTGACTGTACTGGAAGTCATTTTTATTCGTTCTTGTTTCTACTTAGATCGAAATATGGCTTAATTGTATTGTTATACATAAGATTTGTTAATAAATTGTTACGATTTGCCTTATTTAACGTACTTAAGTACGTGGTATGCCACATTGGTACCTAGGTACTCTACTTAAATGAAGACCATAGCTTCGTCTTATTGTCAGTCATTAAATATAATTCAAAAAAAATTGCTCAATGCATTGAATCATGTACATAATATTCATATTTGGAATGTGTGCGTTAACCTAGTGGGCCTCTGACATAATACCGGAACTCCAAAGGTGTCACATCCGTGTTTCCGATCTTTTAACCTTTCGAAAATTCGTTTTATTTACATTAAAACACAAGCATCTCCAGAAGCTCTGGCGACAGTAGTCACCACAAGGTGTCTTTATATTGTCAAACATTTATAATTTTGTTCATTCAATTTCTTTGTTTTCTTCATAGTTGCGCAATAATAACGTTAATAACAACCTCTAGACAGACGCTCGAAACTATTGTCTAATTCATTTACGGCTTACTTATATAATATTTTGCTAACTGAATTTGAAATTTCGAGTATTTTGATTTTAATTGTACATTAAGATATCTTATTTTTGAAAGAAGATCGACTCTCTTTCTTCTTTCGACTTTTGCAATATCTCTTAGAAAATCGTCAGCGTCAATAGAATATCAAAGATCGTTTACAGTAGTAATTAACTTTGAAATGAAACGCAACCTAACCTAACCTAACATAAGATCAAAAAATAAAGGCTCGTCTACAAACTGTATTTTATCTCTACAATAAACTTACTCGACTTATCAGTTACACTTATTCCAAGAGCAACACTTACAAGACTTCGCCGTCACTTCTTATCACAGAAAAACACCCGACCTTTTTACAGTCGTAAAATAGACAGGATGATTTTTTTACGAGCGATAAAAGTTAGGATAAGATTCCGACTAAAAAAGAATGAGATCCCTGCAGAACAGTAAGCAAGCAAAGTAAAATCACAATGTTTTAAATTACGGGGTCATGCAAAAAACTTATTTTATCATGAGAATGGCAAGGGTCGTTGTTACGTCAATAAGAGTGTCCTTATATTTTTGATTACATCACGTTTACCTCGAAACTTTTATTAGAATAGGACACAACTTTCTCGTGGCGAGTTTCACATAGCGTTATTGATATAAGAAACCCACTTAGTTACGTAATCTTCCGAGAAATAAAACGTGAATATACGTTACATTCTAACGAAGTCCTCTTATAACTATAGGCACAATACAAATACGCTTTATTGCAGGCCACGAAAAAGAACACAGAACATAAAGCCTAAAAATAAGGTGTTCATAAGGAGGACTCAATCATGGGTAAAGAGCTGATAATTATCACGTTTTTAGCGATCCTTATTTTAATTAACATATTCCAACAATTTAAGAAAAAACATTGAAACACTATTAGAATTCAAGTCATTAAACGCTTCGACTAAAATAACCACCTTATGGAACGATATCGAAGCCCAAAATACAACAACTCTTAGCAAAACATTCTCGTGTCGCATTACTAATAGAACTAAGCCCATCGAACTCGATTTTTTTTCCTCCTACTTTTTGTTTCCTGTTTACTATGCCCGTTTGAGTCTCGCGAAAGTAATCCTAAAGCCGGCCCGCTACGTTAACGCACACAAAAACTTATACAGTTAATTAAGTGAGAAGGAATAAAAGCAGTTTATTTTTTGTTTTGTAAGGTTACTTACGAAAACGGCACATTGTATTTATGCTCACAGTAGGTTTGAACTCGGGAAAAACAGTATTTAGTCTGGTCACCTAAATCTCTTCCAAACCATCTCTGATATCAATTATGTCAAAAGATGAATCGACTACATTTACAATAGAAACAACGCAATCTCATATCAGTAAATTTGTCATTCAATCATGTAAGTACTCGACGACCGGTTAGTCTAGTGGGTAGTCACGCTGCCTACGAAGCTGAAGGTCCTGGGTTCGAATCCCGGTAAGGGCAAATATTTGTGTGATGAGCATGAATATTTGTTTCTGAGTCATGGATGTTTTCTATGTATTTAAGTATTTCTATCTATTAAATATATCGTCGTCTTGTACCCATAACACAAGCCTTATTGAGCTTACTATGGGACTAGGTCGATTTGTGTAAGATTATCCCCCAATATTTATTTATTTAAGTAGTACAAAATAGTCAAAATCCCCGATAATGCCCTAGGTTATAAAATTGTTTGACATGAATTTTCTAAATGTTTGTACCACTATACTTGTTTGTTGTGGCTGAATAAAGTTATTATATATATATATATCTATCTAAAATCTAAATCTAAATATTTATTCAGCAAATAGCCATCCAGAGAATCCATTCTACACGCAAGTGAATTTTTTTTTTTACAATCTCACAGACTATTCCTCTTTATAAAATAAGTATTGAAAAGTCATTCTGCTTTATCATAACAACTGAAAGACCTCCACACCAAGAGATTTACCTCCCCCGAGGATCATCTACTGCTTTATAAATACACTGTGACATTTCTAGAAACCCTGAAGTCTTGCGAGAATATTGGCACCTATTTATCATTAAATTAGGCGCATCACACATTACCGCTGCATCCCGCTGCGGAGTGCGGAGCCGTGTACAAAATTTGCCGGACGGAGGTACGGTGCAGTGTGAAGTACCACACGGAATTTATATGCAAACTGAGGCACTGGCATACGTTGCGAACCGTCGCTCCGTACGCCGCAGCGGGATGCGGGCAGTGTGATGACCGCCTTATCTCACTGACCAATTCAGTTTATAAGTGAGCTTTAATTGTAATCGAATTTGAACACCACAGGGTCCCACAACGCAGCCGTATTCCTTTCCTTGTGTTTATACGTAAGTGTAATTAGTACTATGTCAAAGTTAAGTTAGTGGCGAACCAACGATCTGAATGTACATTTGCCTTTACAGAAATATGTATATATTTTTTCAGCGTACTACACGCAACAAGATGAATAATTAATTCATAATGTTTGTAGTCGAACATTCGTAAATCCATGAAAATATTTAACAGAATGCGAGTAATATTAGGTACGAGTGTATATGCGGCATATTTTCAACATACATTTAATATTTATTGGATTCACAGACTTGATTGAGTGCCAGAATTTCAAAATGAAGTATGTTTCGCCGCTGACTTTGCTCACATGCCCCTTTGAGTCGTGTCTGAGCTTAGATTAGATCAGTTCTGTAAGCTAGCGACTGCCAGAAATATTTACATATCTATTCTGAGATTGAATTATCCTGTCTTTTACTGTTAGATAGTTCTTACATTCAGCAGGTATGTTAGTTTCTGCCTCGGAGAAGGAACTTTTAAGACGGAAATTATCAAGGGAGCGCATTGGAGTGCGATAAAGAAATCGAATAGAACAAAGTACATATTTATCCAGTCCACATCAATTTCGATGTTGGCAACCCTACAGATTTATCTTTTAACCTTACGCCGACCTTAACCCGAGAGTTATTGTTTTTTTATGTGTTTACTTGAAGATGCCTGCGCTGATTAGGATTTTGAAAGGGTATTCTTCCTAGGTGGTCCCATGGTCATCAGGTCAGGAGACCGACTTTTGACTTTCGAGCGCTCGAAAATCAAATAAAAGTAAATACGTTTGTAGTGTCAAAATGGCAGGCACTTAGTTTCTACCTATAGAATTGAAGACGAGTGGTCAATACTCGTACCACTCGTCTTTCAATTTTCTATCGCTATTTCAAAGTAGCATTTCATAATTATGTAATACTTAACTATAATTTAATTTAATTTATTTCGTATCATTTGTATTTCATTTCATTCAATTATTTTGATGTAATTGCTATTATGGACTTGTTCTGGATTCAATTATTTTCATTTCATTTAGTTTTCATTTTTCATTTCATAATTTTTGTCAGTTTTCGAGTGAAAGAGTCGAGCGCTCGAAAGTCAAAAATCGGTCCCCAGGATCTGATGAAGGGATCCTGTAGAGACTAAGGGAACTCGTCCAATTTTATAGACAGTCTTGTCGGTCAACATTTTGTTTTTAATAGTACATTACTACAGAGGCCGGGAAGAAAGGGGTTACCGGCCGAGTACATATAGACGGCCGATCGTAGCTAAGCCGGGTAGTTATGAGGCTGACAACTCCTTTTCAGGCCGAGGTATGTATAGTGCTTTTCTCAAACATGCAATGAAATAAAATAAAATAACCAAGAAATCAAACTTTAATTTTCTTGGCTGAACGCCGTGATGCTGTGCCACAAATTGTGGAATGGAAATTAAAAAAGACCATCTTGCCGGCCTAGGCCTCCAATATTGTATGAAATGCCATTACGGATCTCTCGTCTCGCTGCGCCCGAAACGTGACACTTCAAAGCCCATTATGAAGAACACAACGTCAATATTTCATGGCATGTTTGAGAAAAGTAAATTATTGTGGCCTCTAGTCTCTGAACAAAATACAAGGACTAGGTTAGTTAGCCCGCTTGTTTTCGAAATGCTACTAGTATTCTCGTGACGTTACTTCCACAAACGGACTGTAATTCGCATCGCCACATCAAAGACAGAATTAGTTGCTCATTGCGGTGCGGACTTGGATGTCGAGCGAAGTTAAGGGCCGGGAGAAATAGTTTTTGTATTTATTCAGCAACAGCGCAGTTCAACTTGATCGTATTTAAACATGTTTCACGAAACTAAATAGATCTTCAGTTATGGCATGTCAACATAACAATTATGAACTCCGGCTTTCGGAGAAGATAATTGCACTGCGGGTTGGGGACTTCACATAGCTACACCGTTGAATTTCTTCGGACATGTATGCTGGTTTCCTCTCGGATTCCGAAAATCTAAATACGTAATAATCAGACAGGTTTACCGACGCCCCTCATCCCTGAACCGTTCACCGGAGCTAACTGAGTCGGAAAGATGATTCATCCGTCAAGATACGATGTCGTGTTCTACAGTACCTCAAACAACCTATAACTTGCCCATTTTTTAGGGGTTTTTTGTCTGAGGTACTTCGAGATTTAACCGTACCTATCATCAATTGCACACATTAACTGACTATTGGCTCTGTGTGATGTAGAAGGCGAGAACCGGTTAAAAAAAAACAAAAATAAATTGACAAAATAGTTATTATAATTATTGAACCCGCTCACATAATTTCACGGGAATCGGTTAATGCGACCCTTAGAGGAGGACGGCGGACAGACGAAAAAGTTTTTTGTCCAAGCTGATGCGGAGAACTTCGTTCGCTTCGCTCGCTCGTTCGAGTAGTTAACTAGTTGATCGCTTTGTCACCTTTGCCTTAGACTCGTGCGTCAAATTAAAAAACCTCCTATCTGAAACATTCTTTGTTTCACCGCCCTAGGCGAGTAACTAACTATATTGTGCCTCCGGTTGTTTGTTTCTGCCAATAAAAGGCGTGTAAAAGCGTAGGTTAATAATATATTTGTACATTACTAGAACAAACTGTTACAGCAATCTGCTAAGTGCTCTTGTTAGTAAACATGTATTAACAGTATTAGCATTTACTGAACTTAAGTCACTTTTCCACTCTAAGCTAAACTGCATTATTGAACGAGGGAGCAAAGCGAACGAAGTTATTTGCTTTAGTTTGGGTCAAGATGGCTGTTCATCTCTACAGGTCGCATTTCTCAACGGATTCCCGTCACATTTTGTGCAGGTTCAATAATTATATAGAATTTTCTAGATCTATGTCATTCCATTCAAATTTTCGAATTTAAAAGACAGGCTCGGAAGTTCTGCAGCTCACAGCGCCACAAGTTATACAGGGTGGATGTTTTCCATGAACCGTAAAGAAAATATATTGTCTTATAGGTATAAGGGCAGGAGAATCGACTAGTAATAATTACACAAATACTACAAACAAAAAAAAACGTTTCAATGATAGCGCCAACCCTAATTCATGTTTGTAACTGTTAATGTTTACCATGACACACATGCTTCTCGATAATTTGTCAATTACACTGTAACTTATTCAAGGTTTAAGCTAAATTCGACTTTCCGGTGACAACAATTCCTGACATACCTTAAAAGATTGTTTACCAGTGAGGGCATTGACCGTATAGAGTTGCATTTTTTTTTTCCCAAAAGTTTGAAAAACTGTGACTTGGGAACAGTCAGAAATATTATTATAGTTTATTTGAAAAATTGTAAGCACCAACGCTGAACTACTCTCCTTTTGGGGGAAAGTCCAAAATTTATTGATTATTGGAAGTGAAAACATATAAAATATTTTTTTAAATGTATTTGAAGTAAACAGAGTTTGTAGATAACTTTGAGTGACTCTTTTGTTATTCTCATCTCTTATTATTATACCTATTATGTGATGAATGATTTGACCATAAAATATAGGTGTTTATTTTCTTATTTACGTAATATTTCTTGGCAGTGGCTTAGTTTTTATATTTCCTTGCAAGCGAATGGTCCAAATATTTTAAAATTGCCTTTCCACGTTGTGATAGAAGAGTAGGCGTCGCTTTTAATATTGACATTATATTATATATTGATTATATATTACTTGATTGTACATAATTGTATAAGGATTTTGAAATCGACTTTGTAACTTAGCTTGTCGGTTTCGTTGCATATTTTGTAATGCTAAATAAAAAAGTGAAAAGTTAAAAAGGGATACGTATATATTAATATTATAGTTTTTTTAGTTTCGTAAATAACCAATTGACTAATATATCACGGTTCATACAAAATGTATGTAAAAACGTCACATGAAAATTATTGGGACGCATATTTTCTTTATCAGGATCAAAAGTGCTCATGCTCTGGAGTAAGATAAATCTTCGAATTCAGAGAGAATTTCGTACCAGGTAACCTTCAATTAAATAAGTTGACTACCAAGCTCGTACGACGCAAAAAATACTGTTGCTTTGCCTACGGCACCAGTTTTTATTAAAAGTAGTATAACCCTTTTTACCTTTCCACCACACCCAACTTTTTTACTTAACTATCAAATCTCAGCAGAAATACGCATTTGAATTACAATAAGCTTGGTTTATCAATTTGATAATGTAATAGATAAGTTATTTTTTAAATCGAACGTCAACAAATAAATGAAATTTTATCTCTAATGATTGTTTTCTTACGGCCGATCCCATTAATCAATCCGCCGATAGTTTTCCTTACAAACAGTTACATTTTGACACATTTTCTACGGGTAATGTATATAAATGTAACTGCCGGTAAGGAAAACTATCGGTGGATTGATTATTGGGATCGGCCGTTAGTAACTACCTACTCCCTTTCTGTTATTAAACACGTCCCAGGGAACATGATAAAACTAGGCCTGCATTAAACTTAGCGTTCTCATTGAATTTCAATTAAATTCAAATTCAGACTATCCTGAATTCTGTAATTCTATACTGGCGACGTATTTAAGGTAGCCAGCGCAAGATTGCCAAATGTGGAAACGCAAGAGCGCCCCGTCCAGTAAGATTCCATAAGACATCAATATCATCTTCTTCATATCAGCCGAAAGACGTCCACTGCTGGACATAGGTCTCCCCAAAGAGTGCCATAATGACCGGTCCTGCGCCACCCGCGACCTCAATATGCCAGAAATGTATCCCCGAACTGATACCGAAGAAGGGACCAGACCAATAAGACAGTGTTCTTATCCACTTCTGAGCTAAGCACGTACCGCTACGCCGTAGTCCAGGCACACATTCACTGCCAGGAATCGCTACGCGCTACGTTCGAAGCTGGTCCCGTGGTTTCCCGTGTGCAGCGGAAAGCGGCTACGGCGTAGGCGCCCGCTAGACGGCTACCTGGCAGTCCCCGTACATAGCGTATATCACCCGGAGCTCTCTAATGCATGTGTGTTGCGCCAACGTGCAACGCTGAAATCGCTGATTAGGTTAATAGGTCAGTCTTATAATATCGAACATTAAAATCGCAAGCTAACGGCTAGTTATGATTTTTTATATGTTGTTAGGACAACTACCAGTACCGTAAATCCAAGTTTGCAGCTTTGAAAGACCTGTGCTAACTTTGCAGAGTTCTTTGAGTGGTCTTAACAACATATTAAAAAATCACAACTGGCCGTTAGCTTGCGTTATGCCTACAAATCCTACGACTGACAATATTGCGATTGATGGCCCAGTAAGAGTGGCATTATTATGAAATCTTACAGAATATATATTTTATTTTTTGGTTATTGACATCGTTACTATAGTGTGCAAAATAAGATACTATGTGCCCTTTTGAATCTAGTCGGCCATCACGTAAACACTGTCGATCTAACACAGTTGGTGGGCCCTTTCATCGTAGGTACCCTGTTTGGAGCAATAAGGTATCAACGGTACACATGACCCAAACCCGGGTACTATATACCCACGGACTACATAAAGATTGCGACTTTATTACAGGGATATTTTTACTAAACGGGACATAATCGCATCATCATCATCATCATATCAGCCGAAAGACGTCCACTGCTGGACATAGGCCTCCCCCAAAGAGTGCCACAATGACCGGTCCTGCGCCACCCGCATCCAGCGGACTCCCGCGACCTTTACCAGGTCATCAGTCCACCTAACCACACTGCGCCTTACAATACGTGGTCGCCACTCGAGAATTCTTCCGCCCCAACGGCCATCGGTACACTCGAAGTAATGTGTCTCGACATCCTTGGTCGCTAACAGACATACCTAACTTTAATTATACGCGATAAAGTCCCAGAGTAAGAATAGTGCAAATTATAACTGGTGACCGAAGAGCGGCTTTCTCGCTCCACGCATCAGCATATTTTTTTATCGTTTGGCATACATTATTTCGCCTTTAAAGTTTGTCACTCTTTAGCACCACCCAGGGGACACGTGCAGGGTTGTGGTAGGTAGCTCCTGCGAACGCGAGTAACAGTTGTCCCCCACGCATCAGCATTGCAATTTACCGACGAAATGCCGCCAACAACCTTGGTACAATGCCTCGAGGGCGTTTATTAGATTTAACTTAGTCTTTATTTAATTTAGTGACAGTTTAAACCAATATAATTATGTGGTATCACATTCACCACTGGGTGTCCACTGACCCTGCAATAGAGAATGAAATAACCGCTTCTTTTCTGTTTTATCCAGAATCATATTTATGTATCTCTCTCCCGTTTCAGCGTTATATCAGGTATATTGTTGAAATAAAAGGAAAGAAAAAGACTGTACATAGTTAAATATAGTCGTCTACAATTAATTTGAACATAAAAGGAAAGTGACCCATACAAATTGTTAGTAAATTATTAAATACCTCGATTATATCAGACAAAACCCAAATAGTGTTCGAGAACTACACGTGTTCGACATTTGGGCCCTGCGACCTCGAGTCGATGGGTAATGAATTTACGACCACTACATAATAGGGGCCTGGAAGGTGACGATAAATTAACGAGGTGTTAGATGCGGGGTCCTATCGCAGTGACGCAATGTAAGCTAGCCAAGAAAAATCTATTATTTCGCAAAGCTGGGGACCGATTTTTGACTTTCGAGCGCTCGAAATCAAAAGCGAGCGGTAGAAAATATACGCACACGAAAATTTGTCACTATTATTTTCGCATGAACCCAATAATATCTATTTTTAAAATCATCACTCGAAAGCTAGTGATTGGCTATCGATACTTTTGCGTTTCGTTGTATGCAAAAATTAGATAATTACCGGTTTTTCAAATTGGAATTTTCGACATACCTAATATAGAGAATGGTACTTTATTGGAAGTTGTGTGTCTATAATATGGTAAACTGGGGTGCACGACGTTTTATTTAATTTCACTTAATCTATTTTGGTTTGATATACCATTGCTTATTATAATGTAACGGGTGGTATAATATTGTTTCAGATAATTTTCAAGTGATCTAATGTAAAAAGTTATATAATGGTTTAAGGCTATAATTACAATTGATATAAAAGACATTTACTATATTTATAATTTGGTATAAAACGTGTTTATTATAAATGACTTACTTGACATAATTCGTCAATGCTATAAATTTCAGTAGATATAAGTTATTTTCTATAAATAACTTTAGATATAAACAAATCATTAAAAATAATGATATAATGAATAATAAAATAAATAAGCGAGACCCGTCGGCGCTCCGTCGGAATGCCTATCAGTCACTGCGTTGTAATTTCCAAAACGGATGGCTACAGAGAAAAGTTAATTGTCATTTTATACTGATCAATCAATTTCACGATACCGAAATGTTCTGAGTCCCTTTGCACTTTCAACATATAGCATAATCCACCTTAAGGCAGGTCTCAGGTAGGTACGACGACGAGCGAAGCGAGGAGGAGTGTTATGTTGAACTGCGACCATACAGTGCGCGAGCCGAGCGAGCGAAGCGAGCGTGCCGCGGCAGCGGCCGGCGAAGCGCCAGAACCGAACATTTTTTTGTAATACTTACATTACATATTATGTAAGTACTTACAAAAGTCTACGACGGAGGGCGGGAGATTGAGTCCCGGAAACGATAGCGGGGATCCGTTAACTTCTTGGCAGACATTGTTTTATGAAGGCGCAATTATTTTAAATAATGGGTATTATAAACATATTTATGTTATAAATGAGTTATATGAAAACGCAATTATTTTAAATAATATGTATGTTAAACATATTTATGTCATACATAAATAAACATATTTATGTTATAAATGAGTTATATGAAAACGCAATTATTTTAAATAATATGTATGTTAAACATATGTATGTCATAAATGCGTTATACGAAAATATAATTATGCCACTTGCAGATTATGTCATTTTGCCTATTATATCACTTGATAATTAGAGGAAAGCATAATCCATACTAATATTATAAATGCGAAAGTGTGTCTGTCTGTCTGTCTGTTACCTCTTCACGCTTAAACCGCTGAACCGATTTGGATGAAATTTGGTGTAGAGATAGTTTGAGTCCCGGGAAAGGACATAGGATAGTTTTCATCCCGGAAATCATCCCCCAAGGGGATTAAGTGGGGGTGAAATTTTGTATGGAGCTACGATATAAACGAGTTCCACGCGGACGGAGCCGCGGGCAGAAGCTAGTATAGCATAAAACCGTTATGCCAATTTAATGTATATCAAGTGTATGTTAGTGTTTCTGACATTATATGAAACATTACGCACCCGGTAAACTGATTAATCTATACTTATATACTTACTAGCTTCTGCCCGCGACTCCGTCCGCGTGGAAATCGTTTATATCGCAGCTCCATACAAACTTCAACCCCCCATTTCATCCCCTTAGGGGGTGATTTCCAGGATGAAAACTATCCTATGTCCTTCCCCGGGCTTCAAACTATCTCCATACCAAATTTTATCGCAATCGGTTTAGCGGTTTAAGCGTGAAGAGGTAACAGACAGACAGACAGACAGACAGGCAGACAGACAGACAGACACACTTTCGCATTTATAATATTAGTATGGATATGGATATGGATTAAGTTTGGATTTCATCCAAATCGGTTCAGCGGTTTAAGCGTGAAGAGGTAACAGACAGACAGACACACTTTCGCATTTATAATATTTATTATGGACTAGCGTCTGCCCGCGACTCCGTCCGCATGGAACTTGTTTATATCGTAGCTCCATAAAAACTTTCACCCCCCACTTCATCCCCTTGGGGGATGATATTCGGGATAAAAACTATCCTATGTCCTTTTTCAGGATTCAAACTATCTCTATACCAAATTTCATCCAAATCGGTTCAGCGGTTTAAGCGTGAAGAGGTAACAGACAGACAGACAGACAGACACACTTTCGCATTTATCCGTAGAAACAGTCTGTTCATTAAAAAATAATAATTTCGAATAATGGAAACGACAAGTTTTTTAAATATTTGAACCTGGACACAGAATTTCAGGAGAATCGGTTGTCGCATGACCTGTAGTGGAGAACAACCGGACAGCGGGACATCTGTACATCCGGACATACGACATTTTTTTGCCTCAAGCTGAAACGGAGAACTTTCTGTTCAGTCGCTCATCCATCAAACAGTTTTTTTTTTATACAGGCGTCAGAAGGCTGTGACCAATTTTCGCTGCATGTGGAGAATAAATGCAATGAAAATAGGTTAAATATTTATGGCGGGAACAAACTAGTCCATAAAATAAATATATAAAATAGAAAGAAATATATTTTTCTTTCTTTCTTTCTTTTCATACATCACCATCATTATAAATAGCTACGGACTACGGCGTAACGCAAGCTAGTCAAATAAAGGGTACAATTTTGCAGTGCTACCGCTACCAAACTTGGTCCGCTACCAGCAAATATTTTGAAATTAGAAAGCGATAAAGAATTTAAGACTGCGTTATATAACTTTTTAGCATCCAAAGCCTATTACTCCGTTCAAGAATATCTTAATGACCTAAATTCTTAGTATTAGCAACTTATGCATGCGATACACACGACATTCATATATATTTGCATGTCCTTGTGACCAAACATGCAGACACACTGTATATTATTGAACCACCTATTTGTACCATGTTTAAGCGAATAAATGACTGATTACTGATTACTGATTGCTACCGTCGATAACATGCAAATTATCGTTTGTAGAGGAAAGCGACTGCGAGTGCAGCGCCCACCCGGCCCATCTTGGCACTCATCGTGTTAAAAGGCCAGCACGGCTAGCACGCGACGGCGCGCGAGTTCTCTCGATTTTTCTCGCACTATCCGTCTCTCTCTTATTAGAACACTTAGAACAAGAGGTATAGTGCGATAAAAATCGAGAGTATGTCGCGGCCGTCGTGTGCTAGACGTGCTGGTGCGAGTCGGACTCGCGCACGAAGGGTTCCGTACCATTATCTATAAAAAACCGGCCAAGTGCGAGTCGGACTCGCGCACGAAGGGTTCCCTATCCCTACCATTATCTATAAAAACCAGGCAAGTGCGAGTCGGACTCGCGCACGAAGGGTTCCGTACCATTATCTATAAAAACCGGGCAAGTGCGAGTCGGGCTCGCGCACGAAGGGTTCCGTACCATTATCTATAAAAACGGTGAAAAATCGCGTTTTTTGTATGGGAGCCCCTTAAATATTGCTTTTATTCTGTTTTTTAGTATTTGCTGTTATACGAATAGCGGCAACAGAAATACAACATCTGTGAAAATTTCAACTGTCTAACTATCACGTTTCATGAGATTCAGCCTGGTGACGGACGGACAGAGAGACAGACAGACAGACGGACGGACAGAGGAGTCTTTAGTTATAGGGTCCCGTTTTACCCTTTGGGTACGGAACCCTAAAAAAGCAATAGTAGGTATACAAAATAATTCAAGTTAGAAATTATTTCCAATGTAAAGTCTCTGATTTCCGTATCCGATAGCTTACTTTGACTGAGTATCGGGACACCATTACGGCGACGTCACCCACGCCTGCGCAGCAGTCCTCGGGCATGAATTATTTACTTTCTACAGCCTTTACGCACTGCGGGTTTTTGCCGCGCGTTTAACGGCTGGCTCAAGACGCGCGCGATATCAGGATGGCTATCACAGGACGAGCCACGAGCAGTGTCGTGGCGAGGTAGACTATCCATCTCTTTCTAATTAGAAGGCTTAGAAAGATATGAATGACTATGTCACCGCTACAGCTCGAAGACAGAAAAATCGGTAAATGCACATCTTACGTGGGTCGCAAGCGACCTAGTGCATTGCCAGCTCGCACGTCTAAAGACTGGCTACAAAGAAAAAAATAAGTATTTATGTCGCGCTTTTTCTCGCGCTAATTACAGCAAACCATTTTATGGGTGATTCCTTGTTTTACAGACATACATTTCATAGAATTTTGTTTCGCAGAAATGTTCCATATAATATTTGGTTCTTGTATTTTTAGTTCGAACATAATAATATATATATAAAAAAATATGTGATTTTAAATTCTGTGAACAGAAATATCGAATAATTAAATTTTCTTTGCAACAAAAATCTATGGTTAAAAGTTATTTAAAGTATAGTAGTCAGTGAAACGACTATCCTATGAAATAATAATATGAGAATCAATTTATTTGAAATGAAAATGTACCATGAAATAACCTACAACCCATTTTATGATACCCATGCGTACAACATTTCAAATATTTCTTCTAAAGGGTTTTTACATCGTTAGGTGGCAAGAGAATAACGAACTGACAAATAGCAGGCCCTCAGTCTGACATATACTTGACTGCGTTTCGCATTCCGATTTGATTTAAATGTTCTTCGTCATTTTTTAAACTTGTTTCTCTTGCCTTGCGCGCCGGGTTCACTCGTAAGGACGCGCGAAAGACACTGTGATTTTTCATGCGCTTAAATTACATTATGCCCTTAGAACATGACAGCTATTTTTACCCACTTTGTTATGACAGATATTAATGCTGGTGACTGTGTGCGTATGTTTCATTGTAAGCAAGTGTAAAAAGTTCAAAAAACTGTATTCGGAACTGGAAAACTAACTGACAATACAACTTTTAAAAAAACATACAGAAGTTAGCCTGTCACCCGGAGTATAATTTAGAATTGATTGATACATTATTTATCAAGATTAGTTCAGTATTTTAAACGCTACGGTGGAACACAAGTAAATACAAACAGACTACTAAAATCATATCGGCAATTCCTCTCGGCTCTACCGTATTCGGGCAATAAATATGTTGACTCATTGATCGTATTAAAATTGACGCACGTTCAAAAACCGCAGTGCGTACCTAGATGTCCGCGGTTACGCTGATTTCCCCAGAGCACCACACTTTATGGAAAAAGTAATTTTCACTTCACATTTAACGCTGTTACGCCTATTCTAATTTTAACTCTAAAACCAGTAAATAAGTCGCAATTTACCGTGGCTGTAATGCTTGCGATTTTTGTACACATTTAGCCAAGTGAATTTAAGGAAATAGGACGAGGTGTAGCGTTTAGCATTTAACTTTTCTGAATGCCTTATTTGGTTAAAATACGTTTTGTCAAATTCCCTCGGGAGCGTTTTTCTTCATTCTACTTAATGAATTAAAGTCGTGAACAAGAACATATCGCGTTGGTAAACAATCACAATAATATTCAAAATTCATCATCATCATATCAGCCGAAAGACGTCCACTGCTGGACATAGGCCTCCCCCAAAGAGTGCCAAAGCGACCTGTCCTGCGCCACCCGCATCGAGCGGACTCCCGCAACCTTTACCAGGTCATCAGGTCACCTTGTCGGGGGCCTACCCACGCCGTGCCTTCCGGTACGTGGTCGCCACTCGAGAACCTTTCCACCCCAACGGCCATCGGTTCTACGTGTTATGTGCCCCGCCCACTACCACTTAAGTTTGGCGATCCGGAGGGCCACATCGGTTGACTTAGGTCTGCTGCGGACAGCCTCATTTCTGATGCGATCACGCAGAGAAACTCCCAAAATGGTCCTCTCCATTGCCCTTTAGGTGACTTTTGAGCTTTCTTATGAGGCTCATAGTAAGCGACCACGTTTCAGTGCCATATGTCATCACTGGCAACACACACTGGTCAAAGACTCTCGTCTTGAGACATTGCGGAATATTGGACGAAAAGATGTGCCGTAGCTTCCCGAACGCTGCCCAGCCGAGTCGGATTCGACGATTGACCTCTTTCTCGAAGTTGGACCTACCTAACTGGATAGTCTGTCCTAGGTATACATAATCGTCTTCAACTTCGAGCGTAAAGTGTCCGATTGTAATGGGAGTTGGTACTAACTACATGGACATTTGACATGATCTTCGTCTTATCCATGTTCAGACCAACTCGCTCGGAAGCTTTACTGAGGTCATCGAGCATCGTACTTAAATCAACCATGGTCTCATCCAAGACTACTATATCGTCAGCAAACCGAAGGTGATTGATGTACTCGCCGTTGATGTTGATGCCTAGCCTTCTCCAGTCCAGAGTCCTGAAAACGTCCTCCAGTGCAGCGGTGAACAGTTTTGGAGAAATAACATCTCCTTGCCTGACTCCCCGCTACAGCGGAATAGGTTTCGAGTTCTTGTCCTGGAGTCGGACTGACATAGTGGCGTTCTCGTACAAACACTTCAGCACTTCGATATAGCGATAGTCAACTTGGCATCGCTGGAGAGACTGTGTACTACAGCCCAGGTTTCAATCGAATCGAAGGCTTTCTCGTAGTCCACGAACGCTAGGCAGAGGGGCAGGTTACTCCTCAGTCTTCTGTATAACCTGACGAAGCGTGTGGATGTGGTCTATGGTACTAAAGCCTCTTCGGAAACCGGCTTGTTCGGGAGGCTGGAAGTCATCTAGCCTGCGTACGAGACGATTTGTAATGACCCTCGAAAATAGCTTATAGACATGGCTCAGAAGTGAGATGGGTCTGTAGTTCTTCAGCAGAGTGCTGTCACCCTTTTTGAAGAACAGCACCACCACCCCTCTGTTCCTTTGGAGTTCTCCCTTCCAGTAAGACGGAATCGAACAACTTCTGAAGGGCCGTAAGGATGTTTTCCACCCGCCTTCAGAAGTTCGGCTGTTATTCCGTCTTCACCGGGTGCTTTGTTGTTCTTGAGCTGTTTAAGAGCCATTTACAATCTCGTTCAGGCTGATGTCCGGGATGTTGTCGGGATTAATAATTCATATTCCTGAAAATCAGCCCTAGTTGTTGCTGAAGATGGTTTTCATTTTATCCCTTATAGTTGTGGACAAGACATTGCTTAAAATATCTTTGCTAAAAAAAAATATAAACATTACTACCTACAATCTTCTATATCGACGCTGGAAAGGAGAAATGGGATAAGCGACACAGAGCTAACTTTACTTTATTAGAATAACAAAATCACAATTTGCTTTTATTGCCCTTGCTTGGCATTTCCTCCAAATCTGAACAAAAAATATCAAATAAAATGTGGGGCCTAGGCGACGTCTCGTAGGGCACTGCTCAAGTTAGATGGCGTTTAGGTGCAACAGGCGTGCCCGAAAGTAATGCGTAAGCGAAACTTTTTTATACTGTGTGTGGTAATAACCACCTTCATAAATAAAAAAAGTTAGCGCTATATTTCAAAAAGCAAAAAAGGTGAAAGTTATCTAACATCCAAATTGTAAAACAGATCTGTATTTTTAGTACAGTCGACTACAAAGAGATGTATCCATACGATGTTACAAAAATATGTATACATAGACTTTACTACCATAGTAATAAGATATACATACATAACTTTGTAACATTAAAAAACATACTTATCTTTGTAGTCGACTGTACATTCTATACGACAAATTGGTGTAACAGTAATTCGGGATAAACGACAAATTGGGGTGCGTAATGTTTCATATACATACACTTGATATACATTAAATTGGCATAAAGTAATTAGTATAATGTAACGTTTGATATAACGGTTTTTTGCTATATTTTGCTTTACTCTAATTATCGGTGGATATAATAGGCAAAATGACATAATTTGCAAGTGGCATAATAATATTTTCGTATAACGCATTTGTGACATAATTATGTGTAACGTAAATATTATTTAAAATAATCGCGTTTTCATATAACGCATTTATGACATAAATATGTTTAACACACATATTATTAAAAATAATTGTGGTTTCACATAACAATGTCTGCCAAGAAGTTGACGGAACCCCGCTTTCGTTTCCGGGACTCGATCTCCCGCCCCCCGCCGTAGATTTTTGTAAGTACTTGCATAAAATGTAATGTAAGTATTACTAAAAAATGTTTGGTTCTGGCGCTTCGCCGGCCGCTACCGCGGCACGCTCGCTTCGCTCGCTCGGCTCGCGCACTGTATGGTCGCAGTTCTACCTAACACTCCTCCTCGCTTCGCTCGTCGTCGTTGACGTGTCGTGTTGACGAATTCGTTCAGTGCTACAAGTCACTGACCCATCTACAAAACTGTTGAATTTATGATGTAATCTAATTTTGTATAATATTACCTAAGACTTAATAATACTACCTAATAAATTGTTTCATATTTTTATCATTAAATTATCTATCTATCTATAATTTACTTATGTATTACCTCTTTGAACTTTTCCGACGTTTTGGACGTATCGCAACATGCGCAAAGATCATCCCGAAGGAACGAACACTTTATTTAGTACTTTTTACCTCAAATGATATAGGTGATTCCAGTATAACACTTGTTTCTAACAAACCAATTAAATAAAACAAACAATACAAAAACTATTCAGTTTATTAAACTATACTGATTATTGACATTTTCTTGATCACCTTGCCCAACAGAAACCAACTTATACAGAGGCAAATTATTATTCCCTTGAAATTCCGATCCTTGAGGAAGCTGAGGATTTATTAAGTACACGCTACTTGGTACATTCACGTTGTTTGGTACAGTGACGGCCGCGTACAACTGGCCGTTGATCATGTATGTGTTACCCACGCTTATTGGTACATTGTCTGTACCCTGAGTTATACCATTATTAAAGACAGGTGCATTTGGGGTTACGTAGGGCTCGTTTCGTAAAATGTTTGTATTTTTAGAGTATTGTGGGTTAGCGACGTTTGGGATATTCGCATTTATCGCAGTATTTGTAATAAATGGAGTATTTGTATTGCCTTGGCCGCTATAAGTCCCATATTGTTGAACATTAGTATCTTGTATGGGTTCATTAGGGACATGCACAGCTTGATATGTTTGGACATTATTTGCAGGAAAAAGTACATAGTTGCCAGTAGCTCCAAATCTGCTTGAAAAATCTGGCACTGTTTCATTAGAACTCGATGTATCATTGCTAATGATTGTAGTTACATTATTATCAACAGTCATATTTGAATTCTCCTCAGTAACAGCATCACTTCCAACTTTAGCGTCTGCAACTTCTTGAGTTTGGTTTGTCTGAGTATTTTTAATACTATCTTTAGTTTTGTGTGTTACATTTTCATCATTTAGTATGACCTGATTAGTAAATGCTTCTTTCGCTTCCACCGCGGGCACTACTTTTGGTAACAAAGAAACATAACTCTTGCTAGTAGCGTTACGAGTATAATGTTTATTAGTATCCATTGTTTTGGTGGCTACTTTGAATATTTCATTCACATCAAGATATACTTTAGTATCTTCGTCCTTCGGAAAGACGATCGCATCTTCATCGCGGATTGTCTTTGCATCTGGAACAACATCTCTATTTGTCTTTATTTTTGCAATCACTTGAGACTCCGCATTAGTGATTTTGTTTACTTCTTGTATGTTCTTGTGTTCAGTTGGTGACATTGATTGTTTGTTGAATTTTCCTCTCAATCTACAGTCTACTAGACATGTGCAGGTGAGGATTAGAATGATCTGAAAATAATTATTTCGTGACAAAAGTGTATACAGGCCATGAGTGAGATCGATCACATGCCATCGGTATTCATCATCATCATCATCATCATATCAGCCGAAAGACGTCCACTGCTAGACATAGGCCTCCCCCAAAGAATGGCCGGTCTTGCGCCACCCGCATCCAGCGGACTTCCACGACCTTTACCAGGTCATAATACCACATAAGTGATTTGGTGTTAAACTGTAAATTTATGTGTGAATGAATAAAAATATTATTATTATTATCAGTCCACCTTGTGGGGGTTGCCATCGGTATTTTTGGGAAGTAACTCTTTTCAACATCACAAGAATAATCAGTTTGCCAAAATACAATAAAAAGATGCAGTTTGAATCTATTTATATTAATGAATAAAATAAACTTACCTGCGTACGAGAGGCCATGTCGGGAGAAGCGGCGAAAATGATCGATCGGCTCATTATAATTCCATTATCAACATAACACAAGAAAATCGATTAACCAGGCAACTCCGGTGACATTTTTGACATCGTCACGAAGAGTTTGAAGAATTCCATAATTGCTTTAGAGCCGGTTGCATCGAACACGCTTTACTGACCGGTAAACGTTAAATATGGCGCTGGGAGTTGTCATCTAAGCTCTCAATCTTCCCTAACGAACGGATTCGAACGAACGTAACTTACGATTAGGTACCAGTAGTTTGTAACAACAGATCCCTTAAAATGAATTAACTGAACAGTTGAATGATAATCACAAAAATATCTAAGATGAATACCTAAGTATTGTAACGTAAGGATTCATAATAAGGGTTGATAAATGTGACTTCGTGTTTTCAGTTATGCTGCCATTCTAAACAGTGTCTACGGCCGGCAGGTGCATGAGGACACCGTAGTATATAGCCGCTCCACTCAGATGCATCAAGTGAACGTCGAGAAAACATGTTTATATAACGTCGGGGTATTTGAAACCAACTAGAGATCAATTTCTGTGACTTTAATGTATTAAATTAAGCACTCGTTCTGATACTTTAAGTGGACGGCAACAATCAAGCGCGCAAAACATAGTGGGTTGCGATGAGAAGTGACCAACCAAATTGACCTGTAAAAGAAGTGGCCAACCAAATAGACCTATAAAAGAAGTTTCATCAGTCACTACGCGCCTTAAGCCACAGAATAAATAATACTAATTACGTCATCTGTCTAAGAAAACCGATCTTTAACATCTAGAAAATTAAAATCATTGTGCTACTCGCCGGATAGTTCATGTTCTTTAGCTCTTAAGGCGCCGTAGGTTCAGCGAAGTTAAGCGAACAGAGTTTTTGAAACACTATAATGCGTCTGTTTATAATAATATGGTTTCAAAAAAATACGAATAGTAATCTTAAAGTTTCTCTGCAGCGAGATCAATGATTCGAAATATGATTAAGCAATTTTCGCGCGATAGAAAAAAATCACGAACAAAGGTCTAAAATACTCTTAAAATATTCTTAACAAATTATGCACAAAATCTAACAATATTAAAATTGCTTATAAAAACCGGCAATACCATGTTTGAGAGAACTCAGCGATTACTTTTTTATTTTTTTAAGCGGCAAAAAAAAAATATTAAACATGATATCCGCGCTTCCGAGCACGCACTTCCATTCCAGAGGGAGATGACCATGAGCCTACGGCGCCTTAACATTGCATGAGACATCATCATCACACCAGCCGAAAGACGTCCACTGCTGGACATAGACCTCCCCTCAAGAGTACCAATGTGATCGATCCTGCGCCACCAGCATCCACATCATGACATGATAGTAATATCAGTCAGAAAATTTTCCATTATTTTTCCATCCGTTTCATGAAATAAAAATCATTAAATATTTCAGTATATTTTAGTCACATTAAGGTGCTCGATTTGCAATGTACAAACAAAGTAGGTGAATGATGAGTATAAATATGAATAATCGAGTGAGAATCGTCCTTCTGCGCCTAGCGCGTGCATCCGCTGCCCTCGGCAGTAGCGGCCTTATGCACGTGAGGCGAAAGCGGCACACAGTCTAACTATTACAACCAGTATTGGAATATTTACCTATTACTATCTATGTTATAAAACTCTTGAATAACTGTTATAAAACTGTTGGTTTGGTAAAACTGGTGCGTGTGTAATTGATTTTTTGTTGCAGAATGAAAAATAAAGATCGCTACTTTACTACTAGCTACTGTTCTAACTTTTAGTTCGGCTAACAATTATTAACGTTAGCGTTAGCATTTCTATAGCTAGCCTTAAGATAGCAATTTTTAACGTTACAATTCTGAGGGATCAAACCTCCCCTGGGATCGATTGTCTTCAATCTGCATAAGGGCGCCATAATGGGTAAGTTATTAGGCGTTCGATTGCACGGCGACATGGTTTACTTCGGATGTTGCCTAAACACTAACACATGGCATGGCTCAGTGTGTTTATTTATACGTGAACGTTTTTATACTCATCTAACAGTCCACGTCACGCGGCGCCACACCCACATAAACAAGCCTAACTTTATGTATATGTGGTTCTGATTGCTAAACACTCTTGAGTAAAGAACATTTTATTGTTACTTAAACACAAACACAGAAGTAAAAAAAAAACCCGACAGCCAAAATGTAGCTTATTTTACTCGGTGCATAATTTCGAATCGATTGATACATAATTCATCTAAATCGGTTCAGTATCTTAAACGCTACGGTGGTATACATGTAAATACAAACATAGACTACTAAAATCATATGCTTCCTTTCGGGTCTGCTGTCGGGGGGAGGGGGAACATGTTAAAATACTGGTTGTAATGCATTAACCGCGGTGAACACGCATTACTGACTGACTGCTAATTAAAACCGAATTTAATCTATGCCCGCTCATTACGGATCGTTAGCACGAACTTACCCATCCGTGGAACTGACCGCTTTATGACGTAGTCAATCGTGGATCCAGCAGTCAATTTTGGTAGAGGAGGGTTTGACTCGTGTGGGTGGTCCCACTGAGGTTACATTTTAGTAAGGACTTGGAATGCAGAACCTGTAACAGCCCCCCCTTTGGTAGATCTGTTAGTGCGTGCAGCAACAAATAGTTCAGGAGACCGGCATCTTCTTGTTGTTGGGTTGGCACATCTATACCCTGAAACTGCCGGGAGACAGTCTCTAAGGAATCATGTTAATAGGCATTTATTGCGTGATAAATACGAAAATAATAAGCATTCAAACTACGACGACACAGGAGATAATGGGGATTTCTCAAACAAAAACTGGAGAACTCCCGTGGCAAACTAGTAGGGCGAGGCTTTCCTTACCTTCGACTGTCTACGACCATTGAAATAGATATGCATGGGTCGTGTCAGAATCCTCTATGCTAACGTCATACAAACTTTAATTACATCGTTACGTCTTGAGGCGAGAGCTGAGGGATTATATAGTTTTCTGGATAACTAGCGGGGATTGAAGGGCTATATCTCAAGACGCAAGCGAAAAAGGAGCGAGGAGTTTTAGGTAGTAGTTCAGTAGGTACCAAACAGAGTAAATATCCCAAAATTCAGCTGGTTGCCAAATCTTTGTCCTGATGAAAATATCCTTACCTAGGTGTGATGCCGATCGTATAACTCGCAGTCGCATATAATAACATATACTAGCGGCAGTTGTTTGTATCTCTTAGTAAAACTACTTTTGCTAATCACTCGTATTTAATTGTAATTTATACATGAAATAAACATTACAAGTAGCATGTTAGAAGTAGTACACAGAAGCATCAATACTAAAATCATCATCATCATCATGTAAAGGCAGGGGTCAAAATTGCTGTAATTGTTATTATTTAGCCTTTGTACGTTCTTTTTTTTTATTTAAAGTTCCAAATAATTAGTTTTCATTATCGCAGAGTTTCGTGCTCTTATTGCTAAAGCCATTAATGGCTTATTTACAGCTAGAGTTTGGATATGGATAGTAAACCATTAAACAGACACTATACAATTATTAAAATCATAAAAAGGTAGAAGATTTTTCGAAGATTCGAAAAATAAAAATATTGTCGTCTAATAAATTAAATTATTCATTACGTTTCCTATGGTTTGTAAAAAGTGTTTAGTAAAACCTAGCCAAATCGTTGTGAAGTCTTTTAGAACAGCACTTGAAAGTTGAAACTGATAAGAAAATACATAGATTAGAATTTAAATATCACATAAACGTAGAGTCGAAAGATTAAGAGTTTAGTTTAGTTACTTGGAAGGGAGGGATTCCTACCGTTAAGAAAAACCTCAGTGCTTGACCAAAATCCTCTCTTTCTCAGGATACCTCCTCAGTACCTTCAGAAGATCGGCGGTCAGGGGCATTCTGAACCCATACGCAAACGCCGTCCTCTTGTCGAAGCCAATACCCTGTCGGCCGACTACGTACGGGTAGGGGACTTCGATGAGCCCGCCGTAGCCGACGTAGTCGGGGTTCCCGTAGCCGTAGCTGTAGCGATCGAAGCCGGGCTGCTCGTAGCCGATCGGCTCGTACTTGAGCTCTTGCCCGTAGCCAGCTTCGGACGCGGAGGCGTAGGCGGTAGCTAGAAAGATCTGGAACGTTAAGCACTAATTATACTTTATTTTCTCTTTCGCTGCATTGCCTCTTTGCACTGCCGGACTTAGTCGCTGGGCAAAGAAGGAGCTGGCCATAGGCGCCCGAAATGCCAATTACACGTTCCTCTTTCATACTTTTTTCGTATGGGATGACCAAGGGCCCAAAGTTTCCTCCACCTTGTGTTTCACCCCTGATGTTGAGTTGACTCCTGTGAAACGTCGATTGACCTCAACGAGGTAAATAAATATACTTAATTCAAAGCGGTCAAGGCCTGTTTATGTTTTTTTTTGTTAATCTAGTCAATTCTGCAAGTTAATTTATATAGGAGTTCTGCAAGATAAAACTAGTGGGTGTAAGAGGGGAGGTCTTTGCCCAGCAGTGGGTCACAATAAAGGAACTAAAAAAATAAAACAATCTTACCAAAAGCAGTTTCATGATGGCAGCTGCTCACACTATGTCCTAAGCGAGAATGGTGCTCCTTCCAACACGAGGGAGAAGTAAACCAGGCCGAAGCATGATTACATGCAATCTATTTAATCGGCGATTTTAAAATTGAACGGATTATTTTACAATTATAATGTTACTGGCTTCATATTCGTAATTTGATTGATTATGATGGTAATTTATAACTAGGTTTCGTTTACATGCAACGGATAAATATGATTAAGGCGTGAATATTAGTTCGTAAAACTGGAATATTTTGGACTGTCAGATGATTTACACAAGTGTACAACATTTCAACTCGATTAGACTTTGGGAAGTTAGTCTAATTTGACTTGCTAGATTCGACCTAACTGGAAGCTTGTAAATATTTATTGAAGTATGTAACGGTTTTTTTGTGTGAATCCCTAACCAAAATGAGGGTTTTACGTTTATAGAACTTCACTTTGTAACTAACAAATCTCTAAACACGTGTTGAAGCACCCATTACTTCTTGTAGCGGTTGCACAGCGCGACTTGTTGCAACCATACATGTAAACGCGCGACACTTGCCATATTTCACCTGTCAAAACTACCTGTATCAATAACTGTTGCGTTAATATTTATATTGTAACCGCTCTTTCTCATTTCTTTATACACTGTGACAGCCGTGAATTTCACTAGGTACTAGTAAAGTGTATTCCTTACTTTGGAATTGACTCGTTATTTAGAAAAATAAGCTAAATAATTCTATAATGTCTACGATAAAATTAATTAAGTAATTAGGTACTTAAATATTTTAATCGTATAGTCATCCTCCGCTGTGACAGTGTCCACAAAAATGAGAATGGCCTAGGTATCCCTGAAAAGAAAAGGTATCCTTGAAGAGTCAGATTTATTACATAAGTACTTTAGATACTAATTAACAATTGAAGGATCGGGTACATCAGATCAGATAGTCTGTATACAGACTATCTGATCTGATGTACCCGATCCTTCAATTGTTAATTAATCAATTGTTGGTTAATTTATTTCAATTGTTGATTAATTTATTTCAAACTAGCAATTGCCACCCTGCAACTGTTTGCAAGTTGACATAACTGGCCTTTATTTCATTTACCATCTAAGTAGATGATTCACACATGGAATTGACAATGGCATGCTCGTCCACACTTAATCCAAATGTTCTTATCAAAACCATTTAACAGTTCTTAACCGGAATGCTAATCACGTATCGTTTTGAACGCGAGCTAGAACACTGCAACTGTCATTTTTACACATAAAAATTGACATTTACATCTACCTAACGTACGCGTACGTACAATGCGTTACGTGATAGATTTACATCTACCTAACGTACGCGTACGTACAATGCGTTACGTGATAGATCTGCATAGGTAGTAGTAGGTACCAAAGTTCATCATACGAGTTGTTGATTCAGGGGATTAAGCGTGAAAAGGTAACTGACTGACAGACAGATAGGGCCCAAGAGTTACTTTGAAGTTTGCCAACGACCTGTATGCGCTTCGAAAAATACTTGATTTTTCCTTTAATTTGAAATGTATAAATGCATACGAATATTATATTTTATTGATTTGAATGCCGAACTGATATTGTGAAGAAAAGAATGTGCGTCGCACACGGCATGTTCCGAACTGTTTCGTAAGCTCCGTAACTATAATATTAACAGCTGTCAAATAATAAACCTAGTCTAAGCTGCTTACAATAATAAACCTAGTCTAAGCTGCTTACAATAATAAACCTAGTCTAAGCTGCTTAGAATAATAAACCTAGTCTAAGCTGCTTACAATAATAAACCTAGTCTAAGCTGCTTACAATATTTCCACATAGTACATCCTTGATGACTGTTCCCGGATGTTTCCAATATTCCCGGTAACGACGCATACTTAGGTAATCATCGACAAATAAAACAATACTTCAGATAGGATTTGATCAGTTTATTACCATTAAACCAGTAATAAAAATAACAATGGGAGTGCTCATTATAGATAATTGAATCCACAAAGATACTCACTACTAGGGATATATATGGACGAAAAACAAACAAATACAGAATGAAACACAACAGTACAAATACAATAGAATAAAATTAAAACTTCAAAACAACACTTGACAACAAACAACTTTAACTTGACAAAAGCTTAGTCCGGTGGCAACCAGTGCCAACAACAGAAACATCTACACACAAGTTGCTTGGCTAGATCGAATTCTCAAAAAAACCCCTCCATTGTGAATTTTGATAAAATCCTAATAAGAGATACTTTTGAGGTTGCCAGTTCACACTAGTACAGTACACACGAAAATAATTATTTAGGATCGACTTTGGTGACCAAGTAACATGGACAAACTAGGGTATAGTTCGTCTAAAAAACTGTAGGTATAAACTTCATGAGAAGTAAATACGCAAATTTTCAAACAAACGTTGGGACAAATCAACTAATATTTTCCTGTACAAAAAACAAAATTTAGATCTAATTATTATTTCTATTATAACAGCTAATCTGGTTTTATATATGATGTTTATTTTACAAAAGCAAAAATTATCGTTTTAGAGGAATTACATGTCATGTGGCATTTTATGTATGTATCTTCATCTAATATCAAGTTTCGTGTCAAGTCGATCTAAGCCCACAAAGCTAACTTCCCTGCTGCCCTGTCGACTGCAGGCCCTGCATAGTCTGCGTCTGCATCAACTGCTGCATGTTCTGCATCAGCTGCAAATTCTGCAGGTTCTGCTGCATGTTCTGCAACTGTGAAATAAAAATTATAAGTAATTCGTACATAAATACTGTTCTTTGCGTTATAATTTGAGTTGTTGTCGTCGTCGTCCAAATTCATTTATAAACATTGATATAATTTTAGTTCCGGCAAAAATGTTACCGCTTAACTAGATCTCTGAGTAGATGATGACGGTAATGACGATGATGATGTTGATTAAACTTTTACATGAAAAAAGGTGTTCTGAAATGGTGAAAGAGTTGCTGGAAGAAGCAAGACGAAGGTTTTCTTAGGGAAAGAAAAACATCCTGTTACCTCCAGGACTGGGATCCTGCACACTATGGTGGTGACAATGATGATGATCAGCCGGCCCATGAGCAACGCTGACATGATGAAGTGCTTGTTGATAGAGTGGTCTGATTGGGCCTGCTTGCAGACATTATGGTGATGATGATAATAAAGACAAAGACGATGACTGTTCAACTCCTCGCCTAGTGCGATGGTAGTGAACTGCCACGCGTTTCGCGGGTCATATAAGCCAGTGGATTGGCTACAAAACTTGTTCAACTCACCTGATTCCGGGAGGCGCTATGTTCGCTTCAACTCGGATTAGTGTCTGTCAAGGTTCAGTCAACTGTCAGGTCAAGTCAAGTTCAATCAAGAAGGTCTCCGGGCTGAAGAAGCCGCCGTGGTGTTCCGCCACGTACGCCAGTATCGCCAACAATCCGCGGCGTCAAATCACCAACTCTTCCGATGTCACCGAAATATCCACACAAAACACTCGGACACCCGTGTGTCTTCAAAGCGAGCGATATTACACAAAACAAGGAAGATGCGTTTCCAAAATTAACCAAAAAACACTCGGGACACCCGTGTGTCTTCAAAACCGAGGTTATATCCTTTCTTTTGTCTCGTTGACAAGAAGTGTCACTGTCAAACCACAGACTCAAAAGAGGCGTACACACGTGAGGAGTCTAAGGGGGCGGGCAGACGGTCGGCCCGAACAATCACCCGCCTCGGAACGGCCTCTAAGCCGGTCCGCTATACTAGGGGAAGTCGCGATAGGGTTGCTACCGCTCGCTTCAGAACCGAGTCCCCAACCATGACCTCGGCAAACCGAGGGGTCCCGTCTTTACCGGGAAACAAATTAACGATGCGCCCCCGGCGCCATCGCAGTGGCGGAAGGTTAGCATCCTTAACTAGCACAAGGTCTCCAACTCTGGGGGGACTGGTTTTGTCAGTCCACTTGAGGCGCTGCTGCAAAACATGCAAATACTCTAATGACCATCTGGTCCAAAAGTTCTGAGCCATTTGTTGCAGCATCTGGTAGCGCGACAAACGACCGGAGGGTACGTCCCGGAGGGGGGGCTCCGGCAACGCTGCAAGTGGCTGACCAATCAAGAAATGGCCTGGCGAGAGCGCTTCCAGGTCATTTGGGTCGGAGCTGAGCGGACACAACGGACGGGAATTGAGGACGGCCTCAATTCTACAAAACAACGTCGCGAGTTCCTCAAAAGTCAATACAGTTTGACCGACTACCCGATACATATGGGCTTTTGCTTGCTTCACGCAAGCCTCCCAGATTCCACCCCAGTGGGGGCAGCCTGGCGGATCGAACGTCCAGGTGATACCCCGACGGGAGAGGTCTGTTCCAATATCAATCTTATTTTCAAATAAAAATTTTACAACATCTTGTAAATAACGGTCGGCACCCTTGTAATTGGTTCCACAATCTGACCGGATCAGAGATGGGAGTCCCCTACGGGATACAAATCTATCCAATGCCGCAATAAAAGCCTCCGTCGTAAGATCACCAACAAGTTCAAGATGAGCAGCCTTGGTCGACAGGCATACGAAAACGCACAAATACGCTTTTACAACCTTCGCATTTCGAAGTCGCGACGTTTTCACTAAAAAAGGTCCCGCAAAATCGGTCCCCACCCTAGAGAAGGTCCTAGCCTCGTTGACCCGATCCGGAGGAAGGTCCCCCATCTGGGGCTGCATCGTGGCTGCCTTGAGCCGAAAGCAAGGCAAGCACCGAAACACGATGCTCCGAATAACCCGTCGGCTGTTCAATATCCAAAAGTCTCGCTGCAAAATGCCCAAGAGTGCATTGCAGCTGGCATGCGAGTTCTTTATGTGGCGGTCAATCACCAACAATTCCACCAGATGCCCCTTCTTAGGCAGCAAAATGGGGTGGCGCACCGAGTACGGCAAGCTAGCGTTGCGGAGCCGTCCTCCAACCCGGAGTGTACCCGACTCGTCAATGAACGGGTTGAGGCGTGCTATCGCCTTCGGTAGCTTAGGACGTCCCTGCCGCAGGGGCTTCAATACGTCCCCAAAGTGTTCTTCCTGCACAACCCTAATCCAATGATGTAGGGCGGCATTCCGCTCTTCTGTGGCGAGAACTCTAACGCGTGACCGGTTGTCAGGGTGGCGACAATTGTGTATAAATCGCTTGACCCAGGCGGTCACTCCAACAAGCTTGTCGAGAGAGCTATACCGTTCTAGCAACCAAGCAGTGTCTGACACTGGAGCGGTCTCGACAAGGTGGACACCCAAGCCAGAGGATGGGGTCCCAATCACACAACTGGCAGGCCAGAGTGTCTCCGGTTCCAACAACCAATCTGGTCTCCACCACAGTGAGTGGGCAACAAGCTCAGGTGCCGTGCAACCCCTGGACGCCACGTCCGCTGGGTTCAGTTCACCTGGCACGTGTCTCCAAACCAAGGCAGTCTCCGAATTCTGGATTTGCGAGACCCGGTTGGCCACAAAGACCTCCAAAGTATGGAATGACGACTGCAGCCAACACAATACAATTTGGCTATCAGTCCATGCGTAGACACTCTCCTCAAGGTTCACGGTGTCCTTCAAGGTAGAGGCCACGTGGTTCAGTAGGCGTACAAGAAGAGCCGCTCCAGATAATTCCATTTTTGGGATTGTCAAACGCGTGCGAAGGGGAGCCACCTTGCTCTTCGCCATTACCAAGTGCAAATCGACCGATCCGGCGGAGCTGACCGTCCGCAAGTAAACGGCCGCTGCATACCCTCGCTCGGAGGCGTCGCAAAACCCGTGTAGGGTTACTCGGCATTTCCCTGCCGGCAACAGCTTACGCGGCAGTTCGACCCGATTTATCTCCGGGAGCGTGGAGAAGAAAACCTCCCAATCGCTCAACAAATCTCCGGATAGTGGGTCATCCTAACCCAGTTGGACCATCCACAGGCGCTGCATAAATGCCTTCGCCGTGAAGATGACCGGCGCGATCCATCCATTCGGATCGTACGTCCTGGCCACCGTGGACAGCACCAGCCGCTTCGTCCAGACCCTCGGGGAATCCAGTTCCACCCGATAGGTGAACACATCTTGGACTGGTCGATACTGCACGCCTAGGACTGATAACATGTGCGGGCTCTCAACATTTTCGAACAGGTGCGGATCCTGCTGGTGATCCTCGGGGAGGCCGGCCACCACGGCCGGTGAGTTGGACATCCATTTGCGCAATTCATATCCACCCGTCCGCAAGAGTTCCACCAGCTCATCCCGCAAAACCAAAGCCTCTTCGACACTGTTTGCCCCGGTGCACACGTCATCGACAAATAAGTCCCGTTCCAAAATGGCGGACGCTCGAGGGAACCTCAGTCTCTCTCGAGACGCCAATTCTAACAAAGTTCGAATTGAAATGTACGGACTGCTCTTCAAGCCGTATGTATTCGTATTCAGCTCGTACACCAACATCGGTTCATCAGGGCTCTCACGCCACAAGATCAGCTGATACCGACGATCATCAGGATGGATCACTGTCTGCCGAAACATCATCCGGATGTCGGCGACGAACACCACCTGATGTTTCCTAAAATTTGTGAGGATATCCGTGATATCCTTGTGCAGCTTAGGACCTGCATGCAAACACTGGTTCAATGACACCCCAGTCGAGGTGGACGCGGACCCATCAAAGACCACACGAATCTTGGACTCCGGGGATTTTAGGACCGCGTGGTGCGGCAGGAAGCAGTGCTCCACTGCACTCCAGTCCGTCCGAGCCACCGACATGTGTCCCAAACCCTCGTACTCCCTCATGAAGTCCACATACTTCTGCCGGAAGAGCGCATCTCTTCTCATTCGGCGTTCCATCGAAACCAGCCGCTTCTCAGCCATCTCACGTGACGCTCCAAGAGGAGGTCGGTGGATGAGCAGAGGAAGTCGTGTTATGAACCGACCAGAGCAGAGGCGCCCAGTATTATTTTGGTAAAACCGTTCGCACTCTTCCTGCTCGGGGCTCATACGCGACGCGGTAGGTGGTTCCTCAATCTCCCAGAACCGTTGCACGGCTTCTGAAAGAGCAGTTCCAACCAGACAGCCCTCCTCAGTAGGAGGCGGTGGAGCCGCTAACACCAAACCCATTACAGCATAGCCAAACACCGTTTCCAGTGTAACCAGTCCGCCAGGCTGTAAGGTACGGTTGCCGCTCAACAGCACCCGCCCAAGAACGTCTGCACCCAGCAACACGTCAATCGGACCAGGTCTGTCAAATCCAGCATCCGCCAGAACTAATCCAGCTGTCAAACTCCGAACCTCTGGAGGCAGCTTCACCTGGGGGAGTCTTCCCACCACTTCATCCAATACTAACGCGGGAGCATTAATCCTCGCGCGTGAAGTGGGATCCGGTCCAAAGGTGAGTAAGGTCTGCCCTACCAGGTTTGACACTGTCACATTGCCTACCCCACGTATACTTTCCGGGTGGGGTTTCACAACCAAGCCCAACTGTCGCACCAACCTACTGGATACCATGCAGCCTTGCGCTCCCGTGTCAAGGAGAGAGCGCACGCAGGCTGATCCTCCGCCAGGGCCCCAAACACAAACCGAAGCCGTGGGCAATAACACGGTCTCCAAGGGCGTGGCGGTTGCTGGTGCGTGGGCGGCGTATCCCTAGCAGGGATAACGCGTTGCATCCTGTTCCGCATGGGCGGGCCGCTCGTACCGCTCGAGCGGGTCCCACTCCGGCTGGTACTGCCGTCGCGCCATGCGTGCCGCCTGCGGCCCCTGGTATGTCCTACTCCGGCCGTACACCGGAGGTCCCGACCCCCAGCGGGGTCGCTCCACAAGCGGCGGCGACATCCGTGGCGCCTGCCGGGGTGGAGGCGTTTGCGGGCACCCGCCCGTAAGGACCCCCCGTTGGGGCACGGGTGCGTGCGAAGTAGTCGCGTAGTTTTGGAGGGGGGGGGGAGGGGGGTGTTACCCGACGTCCCCACCTCTCCTCGGCCATGGGCCCCTGGTCAGCCCGCTGCTGACTCCGAACAGGGGAGCATGACCCCTGCGCAGGGGGGGGGGGAGGTGTATCCCCACTGCGGTTCATGCATAAAATGGGGTGGTGCTTCCCACCACAGAACTTACACGCCTGCGGGTGGGCACAATCTCGCACAAAATGTGGGCCCAAGCAAACAAAGCACCATTGCCGCTGCTTAGCAATGTTGCGGCGTCCCACAACCCGCTGCGCAAGAAACTTCGGACACGCTGGCACCCGATGGCCAGGGTTCTTGCAGCATAGGCAGACTTCAGGGTCCAATGCACTGATATTATATTGGTGAGGACCCGCTGGTTGTGGGGCCGATTTGCCCCACCCTCCCCTTTGAGGTGCAACTCTCCCCTGGGCCCGCTGGGCTCCAGGAGGCCTCGGGGGTGGAGGTAGATCCGAGGTGTCGGCCCGTCGACACTCCAGTTCCAATTGGTCGATAAGATTGGTGAAGGT
This sequence comes from Epinotia ramella, assembly GCA_947578815.1. Classification (NCBI taxonomy): domain Eukaryota; kingdom Metazoa; phylum Arthropoda; class Insecta; order Lepidoptera; family Tortricidae; genus Epinotia; species Epinotia ramella. The sequence goes on from OX388216.1 coordinate 24,217,286, forward strand.
CGGCAGATGCTGAGCACTTTCACCACCATACCGGTGCTCAAACCTGGCCCGTACATCAGCCGGCAGCCGGTTCAACAAAAAATTCAACAGTATGTAGGACCACTGGTCCACCGGCAAACCAAGGTTCTCTAACCCTTTGGTCGCTGTCAAAACAGGATTCAGCATTTTCAGCCGGATGTCTGAAGCCTGAGCGATCCGAGGGATATTCCAGATCTTAGTCATAAGAGTATCCGCAAGTCGCCGCACGTTCTGGTATCGGTCCCTCAGCAACGTGCGCGCGATTTCATAATTGTCGTCGGTGACCGACAAATGCGCGATCAAGTCGCGCGGCTCCCCGACGAGAGCAGACATCAGCTGCGCCAACTTCAACGCCGCTGGCAGGTCCGTCCGGGCATGCACCAAGCTATCAAAGAGGTCGATGAAGCTGGTCCACTCGTCCAGGTCTCCTCGGAAGACCGGCATCTGTATGGCTGGCAAGCGCGCTGCCAACCCTGGGTTATAGATAACTGCGTGTTTCGGAACGTCCCGGGCCGCACCATTCCGAACCCGCAGTATCTTAGAAGCTCTCTCGACAATCCTGTCCCCATAATCCATACATTGTTCAAAGTCCCGCTCCACCTGCTCGGTCTCCGGGGTCGTCCGGCCGGGCTCCGCTAGGTAGAGTTCAACCTGGAACTCCACAGCCTTAAGACGGTCTGACACCTCCTCGTACCGGGTCAACAAAGCCTCCTCCCGGTCATTTCTGTCAACCAAAGCTACTGCAGATGAAAACCAACGCAGTGCAGACTGGATCTTAGCCTTAGGTGTAGATCCCATTTTAAATTAATTTCCTACAATACCAGAGAAAATTAAAATTAATTTAATTAATGTGGAAATTCCAATCTCTTGGTCACCCTAGTGAATCAAAACCAAATATCAACTCAATTACAGGAATGCCTTACAATAACAACCAATATAGATTTTCAAAACGCAGTGGAAGCTCAATTTATAATCTATAATTGGCCAGTTACATCATTTGTACACAATATTACTACTTACTGGTACTAATACTTCTACTTGTAAACAACAAGCTATGAAAGGCGTTACAAATTACAATCAATGAAATATGTGGCTTAGATTTGCCTTCAACTATTATTTGTGGTAGCCTTATATTTTAGCTTATATTCTAGCAACCTTGGCCGCTTATAGCAAACTGAATAAAACAAATGCCTTATTACCAAACAACAAGCTATGAAAGGCTTTCCAAATTACATTGTACCAAATACTCAAAATCACCTTCCGGAGGTTGTAATCTCACTAATTTGCACTGCAAGTACAATAATTTCGTGAAATCTACAGTACAAAACACTTGCAGTGCCACAAAATAGAAGTTTTAAATACTGTAGCTAAATTTGGTTTTAACAAATAACCTCAAAATGCCCTTTTTACCCAAAAGGAAAAAACTATCAAAATTCGCGTTTTTTCTTTGTCAGTAACCACGCTCTGGGTACCAAAAATTATTCAACTCCTCGCCTAGTGCGATGGTAGTGAACTGCCACGCGTTTCGCGGGTCATATAAGCCAGTGGATTGGCTACAAAACTTGTTCAACTCACCTGATTCCGGGAGGCGCTATGTTCGCTTCAACTCGGATTAGTGTCTGTCAAGGTTCAGTCAACTGTCAGGTCAAGTCAAGTTCAATCAAGAAGGTCTCCGGGCTGAAGAAGCCGCCGTGGTGTTCCGCCACGTACGACAGTATCGCCAACAATCCGCGGCGTCAAATCACCAACTCTTCCGATGTCACCGAAATATCCACACAAAACACTCGGACACCCGTGTGTCTTCAAAGCGAGCGATATTACACAAAACAAGGAAGATGCGTTTCCAAAATTAACCAAAAAACACTCGGGACACCCGTGTGTCTTCAAAACCGAGGTTATATCCTTTCTTTTGTCTCGTTGACAAGAAGTGTCACTGTCAAACCACAGACTCAAAAGAGGCGTACACACGTGAGGAGTCTAAGGGGGCGGGCAGACGGTCGGCCCGAACAATGACCATGACGATGACAATGACGACGATGACGACGGTCGCGAACGCTATGATGTCATCGTCATGACTACATCTGATCCGAAGACGACGATGATAAAGAATATGGTAATGGTGACGATGATGGTAACGACGACGTTGCAGAAGATTACAAAAATGATGGTGATAAAATAAAATAACAAATGAATAAATATTAGGGGACAATCTTACACAAATCGACCTAGTCCCAAACTAAGCAAAGCTTGTACTATGGGTACTAGACAACGATAAACATACTTATATAGATGAACAAATACTTAAATACATAGAAAACATCCTTGACTCAGGAACAAATATTCGTGCTCATCACACAAATAAATACCCTTACCGGGATTCGAACCCAGGACCTCTTGCTTCGTAGGCAGGATCACTACCAACTAGGCTAAAGCGGTCGTCAATGCAGACAACAATGACGATGACGACGATGTTGAATAAAAACACGACAATGACAATGGCGGTGGTCCCATACCTGTACTGGAGTGAGACCCTGCGCCCCCGCCAGCTGCCTGATCATCTGCGCGAGCTGCACGGTCCTGCGCGACGGCCTGCGCCGGCGCAGCGGGATGTCGTCGTAGTCGTCGTCGTCCATCAGCCGGTCCATGAGCAACGCGGACATGATGAAGCGCTTGTTGATGGTGTGGTCTGGTTGGACAGGCTTGTCCAGTTGGACAGCCTGCTTGGCTTGGACGGGGTTGGGTAAGGTGAATGCGTGCGCTGTGACAGCTAGCAGGACGCACTGAAAACGGTTTTTATTTTGGACACATTAATTCACACGCTTAAACTGGCATAGTCGTATAAGAGTGTCTGTGTCCTTATTGATTGAGTGCCCTCTATGTATGGGTACTGGAGATTATTTGAGTTGGCCGTATTGCATCAAAGTAGTCCATTCAAAAAGGAACTCTACCGACCATGGTAGACAATTCTAATTCCAATTACCGTTTTATAAAAAGTCGGCCAAGTTCAATAATTCCAACTATATGTATAGAGTTTATAAAGTAGGTATACATACGTTGCTTGTATTCCTAAAAGGCAAAATGGGCATTGGCTTTATTTTACCCCACGGGTTGTCCTTCGTTTAACGGGCGGCTAAATTTTAAGCCTACTGATACTGCTTAATAGATAGATTCATTTATTTTCTTTAGAAAAGTACATTTTGCATCAAAAATAAGATGGATTCACTAAAAGATCGTCAATTACCTATAATCACAAACAATGAAACAATGAAATTGTAGCCAGTTAGTTCATTTAATAAAAAAAAAAAAAAAAAAAAAAATCTCATGCAAAAAATAACGACGGGCGGCGGCAAACACAATACCAATTTGTTTTTGCCATTGCCAAATATTTTCAAAGCTTTATCTCTTTAGGAATAACGTCTAAATTCGAAATATTCGAATTTGCAAGAACAGCAGACGGCGGTGGCGACCAAAATATCAATTTGTTTTTGCCGTTGGTAAATATTTTTCTAAGCTTTATCTCTTTAGGAATAACGCCCAAATTTGAACTATTCCAATTTTCTCAATAGCAAAACGGTGAAGGACGCGTTGGTTAAAATTACAAATTTATTTGCAGAATATGCTATTGCAAAAAGTGTTTAACGGCTTTATACTTTTACGAATAGCGTTCAGTTTTGAATGAAGTCGAATCGGCTAGCAGCAAAAAGTGACCTCTCATATGTGACGTCACAAAACTCTGTCGCATATTTAAAGATTTTTCCCCATCCCAAAAAGTGCTCAGCGCCGCTAAAGAAGTTTTCACTTCATAAAGCCAAAATCTGCTGGACGAGCTACGGAAAGGTTTAGGGACCTTATAGGAAAGGAGATAACACGACACGCAGGTAATATTAGTGTCCAGCGAAGCTCAAATAACTCGGCTCGGGAATGAACACCCCCGAGGAAGATGGCAAGAAAATTGTTCCCTCGCCACACCAGCAGTGATCTTCGAAGTGTCGGTGCAGGCTCGCTGAGAGATAAGTGACTGTTGTTCAGTGGCTTCCTACTAGAGAGTTGTAATTTCCATATTACTTATAATAAATAACATGTGGATGTACATATAACACGCCCAGCCACCAAAACGAGAAGTCCAACACCATTTACCTTTGTATTTGTTATGGTACCCGGGTGCCTCGCAAACTTTTATGGATCACTCAGTATTTTTAAACGAATATAATTACCTATACTCCCGCTTCCCCATGCGTTCCTAGTTAAAGTAGGATAATTTCTTTACTCAATCTATATTTTGTTACAAGTCATACCTAAAAATAAATACGTGCAAGATATGCGCTCCTAGTACAATGACCCGACCTAGTCGAATCGAAACTCAATGCTTCTCTTTTAGACGCTCATTACCTCACTCTCTCACACATACACTTACGCGATACTCACATATATACACAAAACTAGGTAGTTCTAATATTTACATCAATCTATATGTTCCTGGTCATACTGTGCAATTACCCTGTGTGGCCGCTGTCCACCGCGCTATAAACAAACTCCTGTCAAAAATTTCATTTTTGGTACAAGCTTTTATTGCCGACTGTACTTTTCTGTATACCATCAATCATCATCAACTACTCATTGTGACGATTCTAACGAGCCCAAACTCAACGGGGTTATGTCGGTTAAGCACTGAATTTCCATGGCCACCTTCTGTCTCCATCATCAATCAGATCAGCTCGATGGTACCATAATATTGAATTGTCATCCAAACTTTACTTATGTACTCAAAATTTCAACTCAATCGGTCAACGGGAAGTGGGTCAAATAGAACTTGCAATGATTACACACAGACAGACAGACAACGGGACAGATGAAACTAAAAATAAAAGCTTGTAAAAATGAACTTAAGTTTTTACAACAACCAGCTCCATATTATGCACCCCTAGTACTACCGTGCTCTATAATTTTTGCAAATCACACAATATATTTGAATATGTCTTGTCTAGTACTCCTCCTGCAGAACTATGTGCCCCTAGTCAACCCCGGGATGTAAGCGACATAATGCTTATATGTTTTAGCTACATAACTTTAGGTATAATATAATAGTACATTGTTTAACGAGGGGCGTAAGTGGAATATTGCGAACAAGAGTCTATCAGAAGCCCGACGCCGAAGGCGGAGGGCTTTTGATGACTCGAGTTTTCAATATTCTTACGCCCGTGTTATACACAATAATTTTCATCACATTTGCGAGGAAACAAATACATTTTAAATGAAATGAATACAAATCGTAATAAAAACTGCAACATGTCAGTCGTCCATTTTGTTGAATTTGACGTGAGGCGCGTATGGCAAAGACCCTTCGGTATACAGCCACGATTTGAAAACACTTAAAAACATTTTACATAGGCGCTAAATAACTACATATTAAATCTGTAAATAATTCAGTTAAACATGTTTCAGTAGTTTTTTAAATTTAAATTTATTTATAAATACGTTTTCAGACATCGTATTTGATATAAAACCTCTTTGCTTTGTAACTACCGCATGAGTGACAGATACAATTTAAGAAAAAAACCATTACGCCCGTGGGCGTAACACAGGCTATTACAGCTCTGTATGTCTGCGCATTATGAAGCCCTTTTCGAGCAAGTGTGATGAAAATTTCTTAATATAAGTTTATTCAAAAAACGGCATGGCTTGAGACTTCTGTCTACCATAAAACAATACTCAGTTGCCTCTGGCCACCCCAAAACTAGAAATAGTCGTGCATATTATAATTTTTAAAAATATATAATATTAGCTCAGATTGTGCATACTAACTCCATCTGTTGTACTACGTATACATACTTAATTCGGAATAAAGTCTCAGAGGCCGCTGGCGAGTGACTTAACCTAAAATTGTTTGCCGCTTTACCAGGTGTACCAGGGCAGCAGGAAGATGAATTCAATTTATAGGATATTGGTTTCGATTGGGCAGTTTCCTAGAATTCCCAAAAATGGGCGGGGTTATAGCCAATAGCGTTGCAGTGGGCGTGATTAATCAATGGTGGTTTATCTGCACGAGCGCTTATTGGCTGATAATAATAAAATGGCCACTATACCTCGATGTTGTACAGAGAGTGTACCACGGCAGCAGGAGGATGAGTAGTTTAAATTATAGGATGTTGAGTTTGGCTAAACATGAGATCTTCTTGTCACTTATGCACTCCTATTTTTAAACGGTAAAACCGTTTAAAAATTTAGCTTGACCCCGTATGGAGTATGGATTTTGGAATTTTCCGAAGGCTTTTTCAACCACTTTTACTGAACCGATTCTTGTGAAAATTCGCACACACATTGTGTTTCCGTGACAATACAACATTATGATAATTTCATGGGGGTCTGACGATGGAGACAGGAGGTGGATAGTGGAATTCTTCTTGTTTAGGCTCATTTGGTTGGTATTGACGAATCCTATCTATCGCCAAGACGAGCCAATCGAAGCGCAAGGGCATTTTAGCCAAGATCTAGAATTAGTAGAGCGTGGCTGGTAGTGGTAGAGTTACGCCGTCTGGAGTAGGAATCTTGGCGCTACTTATGATCTGATATCTTTTTCACGCTGAAAGCTATGTGAGTGAGTCTTGGCAATCACTTTAGGTACCTACATGTAATGTTTTGGTGGGATACGTTACATGGTGACGAGTCTGATGATGCAGCCGCTCTTCCGTCCTTTTTGCCCAATTTTGTTGTTGAAAAACATTTTGTAAACAAAGATCGTTAAAAATGGGAAAATAAGCGTTTCGTTTACTATTTATTACTCACTACTTACTTTTGTTTTTTTTCTGTAATGAAACGCATAATATTTATAATTAATAAATTGACTACCTATATTACGAGTACTTATAAATACACAACTTCCAATAAAGTACTATTTTCTAAGGAAAAGGAAAATTATCACGGACTAACTCGTGTCGATTTAAAACAGTCGGTCGTGTTTTAATTTATCACCACTCGTTGCGAATTTCCTATTTTCGGCACTTGTATCGAAAATAACTATTAATTTATCACCACTCGTTGTGAATTTCCTATTTTCGGCACTTGTATCGAAATAACTATTTCGTGTGAAATGGGTGCAATAATTAATCGATGGAATGCAATATTTATCTAGGTTGTGCTCAATTTTCAAGGCAATTTGTGTTTCTGAACAACTGCGATAGATGTTATTGCGTTTATGTCAACATAAGTAGTGCTAGTTTATCGCGACTATGGTCAATTGAAAGTCTGTCGTTTCACGTTTCAGTACAAGTGCATTGCAGGCAAACTGCGTTTCTGACGATATGAGTGCGGACAATCGATATTATGGCCAAATGTGAATTTGGATAATTACGTTTCTGTACAGGTACCTACGTTTCGGGTGAAGTGCGTTTCTGTCGACATGAGAGTGGTGCTACCGCGATTATGGCTTAATAAGAATTTGGATAATAGGGAATATGCATGTGATTTAGAAATGGACAAAAAAAATCACGTGTAATCTATATTGCTTAATAAATATACACACATGATTATTTTTTCAAATTATCATGTTTCTATTGATAAAATAAATTGTTTAAAAGTACTATTTTTCAAATTCCCTCGCAAATTTCCAAAACGCAACGCTATTGGCGGAGCGAAACGTGACGTCACCGTGCAGGTCGTTAGTATGATTATTGAAAGTTATTCGCATTGTTTGGCCGCTGTTTATGATAAATAATCAGTGTTTTTTGGTAATTATTAAGTGAAAAAAGACTCGCCACAATGACTGAAGGCGGTTTTGTCAAGGCACAGTCGGATAATCTGCCTAAAATTGATGTGTTCATGATGACTAAATTTAATACATACTTCGCAAATATTTGTGACTTTACGTCCGCTGAACTAAGAGGAGTAAAAGCTGCAAGGTAAATAAGTTACAGATATTCAATAAATTTTAATATTCCTTGTTTTTATACTCGTGAGATTGGTCAATTAAATAATTACCTATAACCTATTTTGGCGATTCAAATAGCTAGACTTTTAAACTACTTCAAATAGGTGTCTTTGTTAAATAAGTGGAATAAAAAACTAGTAGATATTTATCCATACTATATACTATTTTACTATACTATAACTTTATATATTATATATACTAACTTCTGCCCGCGACTCCGTCCGCGTGGAACTCATTTATATCGTAGCTCCATACAAACTTTCACCCCCACTTCATCCCTTTGGGGGATATGGGGGGAGCTACGATATAAACGAGTTCCACGCGGACGGAGTCGCGGGCAGAAGCTAGTTATATTATATATTTTATATATAAGTACTTACTTAATAATAAATTATAAATGCGAAAGTGTGTCTGTCTGTCTGTTTGTTACCTCTTCACGCTTAAACTGCTGAACCGATTTGGATGAAATTTGGTATAGAGATAGTATAAACGAGTTCCACGCGGACGGAGTCGCGGGCAGAAGCTAGTATTATATAATCAAAGATATGTAGGTACCTATTAGGAATGTTAAATGTTGAGAACATCTTTATGAACTTTAACAAACTAGGTTGTTTTCGTCAAGGCTTATAAATAAAACAAATTTGTGTAGGTCACTCAGTAAAAAGGATTAAATTCTTTTAACTTTCTTCGATCAACAGTGCAAACAAAGAAACTTAGCTAAAACGTTTCTTGATCAAAATCAACACTCGTAGTCAGCTGTTGATCAACAAAAATCATAATATTTGTAACATTAATAACTAAAAAAATTGGGAATCAGAATAGTTTTATGAATAAGTATATAATACAATTTTGAGGTTAGGTTATTGTTTACCTATATTGTTCGCGAGTCGTAATAAAAAATATTTTAGGTACATACATATTTAATACTCACGTCGAAATGATCTTCACAACAATATAAACTACTCAAGCACGATACATTATCTCTCCTCATCGCCTTACACCACTTTATCCTTATATTTGCACCTTTGGGCATATGAAAATATTTGCAGTTTTAATGTGATTTTCACACATAGGGACAATACAATATTTATAATAAGCTTTTGTGTGCTCTTCCATTACAATAAGTTGATCTTATAAGCTTTAATCACTCACATTTATTAAAAGTGTGAATCAAACACTTTGTTGTTAATTTGTTTAAGAACCGCCGTGCACTAAGCTGCACGGTGACGTCACAAATGAGCGCGCCAAAATGGTGGCGTTTTGATCGTCCGAAAATGATAGTAATTTTAATTATTATTTTTTAGCTTATTTAATAATATTGTGAAAGTGTTATATTTTTTTCCGGTTATATAATTACTTATAGAATAGATAAAAAAAATGAAAAAATGTCATGAATATTCCCTATTGCGTTTGTGTTCAGGTGCGTTACGAGTGAAGTGCATTTCTGTCCACATGAGAGCTGTCTTATCGCGATACTGGCCAAATGCGAATCTGGTTAGTTACGTTTGTGTCCAAATACTATTAAACCAGTTCAGCATTCACATGTCATACGACAACGAACAGAACCAGATATCGCTTCGAACATTTTAACGATCATTCGGGTGATTCTAGTAAATGATCGCCAAAAAAAAATCTTCACGGAGATGTCAGACTTGACGGTTGCATAACAAAATTTCTCGGCTCGAAGCAGTGTCGTTTCACTAGAATATGGAAGCGCTCATAGCCTAGCGGCGGCCGCGAGTCGGAAACGATAACGCAGGTTAAGCAAAGATGGCAGCGGTCAGTCTTTGGATGGGTGACCGCCTGATGTTTGAGTGGTTAATATAAATGAGCGCTTCCGTGCTTTGGAAGTCACGCTAGGCAGTTGATCCCGGCTGCTGTCTATGACAGTAGTCGTTAAGCCGAGTTAGAGGCCTTCGGGCGGCTTAAGAACTTCTAACAGTCGATTTGCCCACTCACTTGACAAAGGGGGGACAACTTACTCGCGTCCGCAGGAGCAACCTACCACAACCCTGCACGTGTCCCCTGGGTGGTACTAAAGAGTGACAAACTTAAAAAAAAGGCCAAAATAATGTATGCCATACGATTAAATAAACTAGAATATGCTCGCTAGAACACTTGCTAAAATGCTGGCTAAAACGCTCCCGTTTATTTTGTAAACTTTTACTTATAATGTACCATCCGCTAGAATGCTTATTAAATGTGATTGCAAAAGTAGGAGATACGATTCAAAACTTGTCAAAAATCGATGAAAACCTCGGGTAACCCCTTAAGTCTCTTACCTAATGTAATCCGAAACAGAAAAAACTCTACAAACTGAGGAAAAAGTCGAACGTCAACTCAATCAGTTTAAACCTACCGCAGAAGAGTTGAATTTGTTGAGTGAATGCCTCAGCTAAATGCTCCTGCCGCCCGTCTGGTCGAATCACCGACATTTTATAATACAATACAGCTTAGGTACTGAGCATCTATTCCAATATAGGTGTTGAATTGGAATCAGTTTGGTATTTGTCGCTTTCTGATACGGCAGACTTGCATGTGGTAGAGAGTGCTATCGATGTAATGACTATATTTTGCCCGCGACGTGGTTTGCATGGACTCCTATACCTTTTATATCACTCGCCAATAAACTGTGAATACAGTTTGGCGATATAAAATCTGTACCTACAAGTTATGTATTTTGAGTATTTTTAGTTCAATAAATAATTACATAAATGTAAATTATACCGTGTTGATCCAGCTCATGAATCTAAATTCATCCAAATCCGTTTAATTAAGTTACAAACTTCGGATTAAAATAGCACCATTCTTTTATGCCCGTCATGAGTGTCTTAATAAGACTATTCCTAATAATAGGGTTGAAGTGTGCTGTGGACGACGGGCTACGTATCATCATCCCCTTAGCGTTTCCCGGTTGTACCCAAAGAACCCCGGGGTCAAGTCTGGCACCTAGTCACAAGACAAGAGGCACTATAGTTTTACGAAAACGACTGTCATCTGACCTCCTAACTTAGAGGGAAAACTAGGCCTTGTTGATGGGATTTGACCGGGCTAGCAATCTATCTAGTAGGTAGTAACAATTTTCAAAAGATCATAAAATATGAATTTTTCAATATTATTAGGATACCTACGTCAAGTCAAATAGCCGCCCTGGAAGGGCATCAACGCAACGTGAATACAGTGCCAGAATTAGGTCAAAGCTATTCGCTGACCATGGTGACATTGGGTCGGCTGTTGCGTCTCCCTGTTCAACAAGTATAGTTGACAAACTGGTGGGTCTGTGAGCTGAACAACTCGGGAATCTCTTCTTTTTTAAACATGTATTTTTTTATTTCGAAATACCAAAACGATTAAATAATCTATATAATTACTAGCTTCTGCCCGCGACTCCGTCCGCGTGGAACTCGTTTATATCGCAGCTCCATACAAACTTTTACCTCCCCATTTCACCCCCTTAGGGGATGATTACGGGGATAAAAACTATCCTATGTTACTCTCCATCCCTTCAACTATCTCCACTTAAAAAATCACGTCAATTCGTCGCTCCGTTTTGCCGTGAAAGACGGACAAACATACAAACAAACAAACACACACATACACTTTCGCATTTATAATATTAGTATGGATTGAACCTGCGGCCGTATCATAGACGCCATTTTACATGCCATTTTATCACTCATCGCTGTCGATAAGACATCTGCGGCGCTACCACGAACTTCGAAAGTCGACGTTCGTAATACATGCATCCCTGTCACTCGAGTAAGGGAGTGCGATAGAGATGGAAATACCCGAACTTCGACTTTCGAAGTTCGTGGTAGCGCCGCTGTCACATTTATATAAAGGTCAAACTTGACAGGTTGACTAAGAGAGTGACAGAAGACGAGTGCGAGAGTGACGGATGTCTTAAAGGAAAAAAAAATCGTTTACCAAGCATACACTGACTCCGCACCAAAACATACTGATTTGCACATCAAAATTTAACAATTGCACATCAAAACCGAATTTGTATGAACGATTAGTATTATAAATGTAGCTGTGCAAATCAGTATTTTTTAGGTTGTTAAGTATTGATAAGCCTTTAAATACTCGCCGATTTTAATTAACAATTGTTTAGGAGTAGTTATTGTATATTCAAACTGTGACAAGGTGTTACTTACAATTATAACGGTGTGCATCGTGGCTCGGTTTCGGAGTCGCGGTATAGACAGACAGACACGCAGCGCGATACTGGACGACCCGCAACGTATTGGCGGTTATTGGGAAAGCATTTCCGCATCCGTGTATTCGCCACTCCTTGCTGTGCATATTAGTAACAGAAACATAGTTGTCCGTCTGTATATTAAAGTCTTCTAATCTAGTGGCTCTGTTAGCTGAAGAACTCGCGAGTGTCTTTAAAAAAAATATGTTCAAACGTCGTAAAACTGACTCGTCAAAAAAAACTATTTAATTACTGAAGCCACTCACCAAATTTCACAAGTAACGGTTGATAAATGAGACCTATAGAGAAGAACAGCCGGACATATCTGGACATCCGGACATACGATAGAATTTTGACCCCAGCTGAAACGGAGAACTTGGTTCGATATGCTCGTTCGTTCGATTAGCAACGCACCGAAAATGCGAAACTTTCTATTTGGAAAGTCTTTTGATAACATTATCCTTACATAATTAAAATATTCGAATTTAAACTTTCGTGAGACATGTAGAAATAATGATAATAATTACACGTTTCAATTCACGTATTACGTAAGTGATTCAAGCGACACGAAAATACTCATCCTGAAGAAGAACTCCCGAAGAGTTTGAAACATGACACCCGTAGTGACATTTAATACGAGTTGAACCGTGTAATTATTACCATTAAATTAAATGTTCCCTTCAGGGAACTTCCAAAACGGGAATTTATTACCCTCAGTTCTTGTGAAAAATCCAATAATATCTCAGAATATTCCAACTTTTAACTACTACTTACTTACTTACTTTTACTTTGTAACCTCTTATTTTGGGGTTACCACCAGCCACCCAGATCGGTTGGCATAAGACTCTAATTAAATATAAAAATTACCTCAGGGCGCCTTGCTACCGGTTACTATTCAAAAGAAACACACATATGCATTGTAACAAATTATTTATTTACTTAACACACGTTAAATGTTATAAGAAATGGATACGCCTTAGGTACGCTAACCTTGTCCAAACAGTTTTGTACAAACACTATATCACTGATTCTTCAGCTGCAGTAAGGAAGCCGATGTCCTTGGGGGCTCCAAGGTGAGAAGCTCAAATCATCAATGCCACGTAAGCTCTGGACATAAATAAATAAATAAACTTTTTTAAGAATGTTCTGCTACAATGCTACTTACTTCTAATAATGTAGAACTAGATGGTTCCCGTTATTTTATCTCAATAAGTTTCTAAAGGTCGTTTCATTAAGGCCTCCCACCCCCCAAATTATTTATTATGAATGATGCAAGCTGATTGTATTCCATAGTCAAGGAATGTTGAATGTATCATAAGGAAATACGCTCTCATATTTGCCAGTTTTTGTTTTCTCCAGTCGCCGTGGTCTAAATCAGCCAGGACAATAATTAATATGTTGTGGATAGCAACGAGAAAATACTAGTTAAGCATTAGTACGAGTAGGTACATTTGAACGTAAATTCACGATGTTCTAAATAGTAGAACAAACCAAGCGTGCAAAATACGTGCATCCTTCTTTTTATAGCTATTATATCCTGCCTTGGAATCGCAATCGATAAGTTATGCGAGACGAAATCGTTCTAATTGTGCATTTACATACCTATTCATTCACAAGATTTAGAGCTGGTTGCACCAACTTACGATTACTGACCGATCAACGTTAAGACGCTGTCAACACCAAAATGCCCTTGAGGATTTTGGATAGCGCGCACACTGTCTATTTGTGAGTAAACGAGAGCGAGTGTTACTGGGCGGCCCGGTTTTTGTACATAAATATTGAAATAAAAAAAATGGTGGATTATATTATGTGAAATATGACTCGTTAGCGGCTTAGGTATGAATATGTTGACTTCACGTTTTTAATTGCAGACCCATACGTCAAAAAAATAAAGTCATAGGACCGTTTAATGTGATTTTAAAACCAATCTTTGCAATTATTTTCTATCGAGCCGATTTCGTCAAATTATGTATCGAGCCCATAAGCCCGAGAGTCTACGGTCTTTATAATATGGTGAATATTAACATATATTTTATTTAATGTGCTAGAACAAATAGTTTTTCTTAAAAAACTGCTTAAATAACATCAATTTCACCAAATTAGGTCTTGTTAGCCTCTTAAATATGGCGCCGGCAGCCACAGATACTTGTAATTTTTATCCTACATACTAATTTTAACGAACACCGCTTACACCGAGGGGTATTCACGCAACGTTTCAAACGCGCGTTAGGACAATTTAACTGTTTTTTTTTTTTTTCATATAAAGAGTGACATTATACTTGATCCACCAGCACGGCTATCAAGAAATCGAGAGCTCGCACGCCGTCTTGTGATAGCCGTGCCGTGCTGCTGGCTTATACACGACGACCCTTTCATAATTAGGTACGTTTTTAGGGATCCGTAGTCAACAAGGAACCCTTAAGGTAAACGTACGCTTCACCGGACGTGCCCTATCACCGAATTTTTGCTATTTTGAGCTATAAGTCGAGTAGTTAGAGCAAATATTACGTTGTGATTTTTTTCCACGCTAGGTAAATACCTATCCCTTCCACTGCACGGCAAAGCCGGCCATTTTTAATCTCAGTCGCGACGCGAAAATTGATCAAGCCGGTCGCTCGCCACTTTGTATGGGACTCCTTATGAAAATCGGTAAGGAATTGAGCGTACTTCTTAATAATTATTTTCCGGGTACGTTTAAATGATGACAAATTTATCTATCTTACGTTTGTACTATTGACCGTAACCGTATAAAAATCCCACATCTTATTATATTCTATATTATAATTATACTATATTAAGGTTTCCTGATATAGGTATTCCATACTTAATAGGAAGCCCCAACCTTGTATGTAATCTGTATATCACTTCTCTTACGGAAATATATATATATATATTTTTTTTCATTTTCATTTTCATTAAAAATATAAACGTACATGTAAGTCTTAAGCGTCCGGCGAAACGTACTTTTACCTTATAGTTTCGCCATGTCCGTCCGTCTGTCCGTCTTCGGCTTAGCTCAGTAACTACTAGAAAACTGTAATTCTACATGGGTATATAAATCAATCACGCCGACAGAACAGTACAATAGAATCTTGAAAAAACATTTTTTTTAGGATACCTCCCCTACACCTAAAGCGGGGATGCAATTTTATTTTCTCGTTTATCCCATAGTGTGGGGTATCGTTAGATAGCTCGTTAAAAACTATTATGGGTTTTCTAAATACATTTTTCAAATCAGTGATTCGTTTGCGAGATATTGAGCTTCAAAGCCCTAATTTTTGTTCGAGTCATGTGTCCCCCCCCCCTGCCGGCTAAATGGCTACTACTGGGGATATAAAAAAATTCGTGGTAGTAGTACATATAATGAATTTAAAAGGAAAACTATCACAGACAAGTAGGCATAAGTAGTTACCGAGTAATAGTCGACCTACTTAATGTGTACTTGGAAAGACCAATTTTCGTACAAATTCGGCCGACGCAACCGCACCGCACGTCGATGTAACTAAGACGGACAGGCAACTACGGAACCCTACACTGCGCGTGGCCCGACACGCACTTGGCCGGTTTTTAAATTCTTATTTTTATACTACGAATTGTTTTTAACAAACAGGTGTTTTTTATAGTTTAAACGAATAATACTTTAATGATATCGGCAAGTGAAAAATGTTACCGTGTGTTTTGTCTATATCTAATAGCTTTGTATAAACTTACTTATAAATAATTAGTTAGCCCTCTGATATTGCTGTGCCCTTCCAGGGTCATTCACATGTATACCTACTTGTAATTCCATCCCATTTTTGTAATGTGATATGCAATAAACGATTCTATTGTATTCTATTTTATTCATCGCGTCACACGGCGGAAATGTACAGAAATGTCACGTAAAACGTAACGATAAAATGTATCGTGCTAGCTTGTCCGGTGCACAACCGCATACGGGCGGATCAAGTAGTGGTGCTATTATGACTGAAATCTTCTGCAACGTGTAACTACTAAAGTAAAAAGGCATAAAAGGTCCTGTTAAAGTTTGTTTAAAACACATTTATTTTGCATATTTTATTTGTAAAACCGTTATTTATTACAGGCCATAATGGTAGCAAAATGATGAAAGCCTTATGATACGGTATTACATTTCCAAGTATTTAATTTAAATTAACCTAATAAAACTTCAACTATTCTTAAGCGCAATTTGCACATGCAAGATATTGCATGCAAGTTTCTTTACACTGCGGGTTACCGAGAGGGACTTATACTGGTTTTATCTACCAAACCCCGCAACTTCTTGCATGTATTTGTATAGCTTTACATTTTTTAAATCTCCTTCGGTATTTTTTTGTTGAACTAATATTTTATGACATTAAAATAAGGTTGTGCATGCATGCACGTTGACATAACATTTAACTATCCTAATAAATATTATATTATTTGTATAAAACTGGCCAAAAAAGGCTTTATGTAATGAATATTATAAAATTGAAACAAAATATTAAATTATAAGTAGAAACTTTATGATGCATCCTGGATCGAGTGAGACAGCGATATGAATATGAAAGTCATTCTCACATTCCATCTTACAGCTTGCAGAACGCCACGCAGCGCAGGATCGAATGCGCTTTAAGAGGCCTTACGCCTTCATAAGCAGAAGCGAAAGCGTATTTTGCATAATGCTTCCTTTTTCATTCAAGATTACGACGTAACTTTAGTATTTATTTAAAAAATGATAACGTACTTAAATAATCAATATAATCATTTCATTTCTTAAATAAAAATTTCAGCGCGCGGCGTCGGTGCAGCGTGATACGTCTTTAAAAAATATATAAATTTACGGCAAGGTTGATCCTATAGTTATGATTATTTTTTATGGGTTAACATAAGTTATAATTTGCTATAATATTATTTTTTGGGCAAAATATAAGTACAATTTGCTGTAAAAAAATATAAAATAAATAAAATAAAAATTGAGAACCGAAACGACACTTCTCACTGCAAAATTTGAAAACGACTCCCAAGAAAACTCATTTATTTTAGGTTTAGAAAGGAAAACTTAAAATTTGAACTATGTTAGCCCCTAGTTTAAGAAATGATTATTTGAGTACGTTATCAGTCTTTGAATAAATACTAATAGTTACGTCGTAATCTTGAATGACAAAGCAAGCATTTTGCATAATACGCTCGTCTGTAGGCGTAAGGACCCGATGGTATTGAAGATGAGCTTCTCTGCAACGGCACATCATCATCCATTGATAATTACGAGTAGTACTTAGTAGGTGGCTGTGGCTGACATTCTTGTAGGTAAGATGGCACTTGGTAAGATGGCACTTGGTAAGATGGCACTTGGTAAGATGGCACTTGGTAAGATGGCACTGGGTATGCAGTATAAGTTTGTGGTTGTGGCATCACGACGGTTGTCATCGGAGGGAGTGGTTGCCCTCCCCCGTACTGGAAATAAATACTGGTTTTAGCATGTATAGGTAGGTATCCTGAGGCCGTTTGTAACAGGCAATTTTTCCCCTGAAAAGGACCTGATAAGGCTCCCAGCGAGGATATGCCTCAGCATATTTGTCTGGCCACGCAGCAGGCGAAACAAGGAAAAAAAGTAACAGTTCGCGCCCCTCAATCCGCACTGCGAAGTACTGAGTTATTTTTAAACCCCCGAGGCAAACGAGGGGTGTTCTAGTTTAAAATGTGTAAATATCTGTGTGTCTGTATGTGGCATCGTAACTCCCAAACGGATGAACCTATTTGAATGCGTTTTTTTTTACAGAAAGCCTTGTTTTTCGAGATGGTTAGCATTTTAAGTTTATCCCAGTATCTAATTTGAACTGTGGAGGTAATAGTTACTGTTTTTTTTCTCGACACAGTTTCATTTAAATTGCTCTTAAGTTGTAAACTGCAACGCAATCGTATTGTCGGAGTAGGCGCGTCACACACTGCCGACGCTTCCCGCTGCGGCGAGCGGAGCGACGGTTCGCAACGTTTTATGCCAGTACCCAGTACCTTCGTTTCTATATAAATTTCGCACGGGACTTCACACTACACTGCACCTCCGTCCGGGATGCGGCCGCAGTGTGATCACCACCTTAGTATCGTCTTGCCTGTGGAATTGATGGTTGAATATTAAACAATTGATTAAATCAGTCACATTTAATACCTATCCTTAAATGTCTCGTGGTATATGGGTGATTCGTAACGAGTTCGTATGAATAATATTTAAATCTTTTTCGACAAACTTGCTCTTAAAGGGCTTCATAACGCGCATGCATACAGAGATACAGTAGCCTATATTACGTGCATGGGCGTAACTGTTTTTTCTTAAATTGTATCTGTCACTCATTACGTCAGTTTTGAAGCAAGCAGGTTTTAAGACTTTTAAGTCACTTGTGGTGATGTAATTGTACCTATGTCTCAATTAAAATTAGATAAGAGACCATGACACAATGTTTAAATTAATTATTGGTTATTTAAAAATAATAATTTAACAATTTAATGTCTGTATTAAATATGTTGCACAGTGATTTGAAATCGTGGCTGTATGCCGAAGGGTTTTGGGTTTCCACTCCCTGGCTGCCATTTGTAATTTTTATTCAAAATATTGTGTAGGACCACGGATGAATTTTACAAACTCGTGTCACCTAAGCCTAATATCACACAATTCTCATAGACTTATAACCTCATTCTTACCGAACTTGAAATATAAGATTTAATATCTATATGTTAATATCTATATGTTAATATCTATATGTTAATATCTATATGTTAATATCTATATGTTAATATCTATATGTTAATATCTATATGTTAATATCTATATGTTAATATCTATATGATAGCTAAAATAGAATAGCGTCGTGATGGCACATAACACGCATTTCTAATAGATATATAGATAGATGGATAATAGTACATTGTTTAACGAGGGGCGTAAGTGGAATATTGCGAACAAGAGACTATCAGAAGCCCGACGCCGAAGGCGGAGGGCTTTTGATGACTCGAGTTTGCAATACTCTTACGCCCGTGTTATACACAATGTTTTTCATCACATTTGCGAGGAAACAAATACATTTTAGATGAAATGAATACAAATCGTAATAAAAACTGCAACATCTCAGTCGTCCATTTTGTTGAATTTGACGTGAGGCGCGTATGGCAAAGACCCTTCGGTATACAGCCACGATTTGAAAACACTTAAAAACATTTTACATAGACACTAAATAACCACATATAAAATCTGTAAATAATTCAGTTTAAACATGTTTAAGTAGTTTATTAAGTTTAAATTTATTCATAAATACGTTTTCAGACATCGTATTTGATATAAAACCTCTTTGCTTTGTAACTGCCGCATGAGTGACAGATACAATTTAAGAAAAAAACCATTACGCCCGTGGGCGTAACACAGGCTATTACAGCTCTGTATGTCTGCGCATTATGAAGCCCTTTTCGAGCAAGTGTGATGAAAATTATTTATTTGGCATTTCATCATAATAATGTGTTAAGTAACGGTCGATAACAACTTTTACCTAAATGCAATTCTCCTGCCTTGGTTATCTGCGCATCGGCACCCGAATCCTAAGTAATTGTATTCGTTAAAGGTTTTATTTATTAATATTCATCATCCTCCTAGGCGTTGTTCCCGGTTGTGCCCTAAAGGACCTCGGGATCCACTTTGACACCTGATCCCAGGATTTGGCATAGGCACTAGTTTTACGAAAGCGACTACCATGACCTTCCAACCCAGAGGGAAAACTAGACCTTATTGAGATTAGACCGGTTTCCTCACGATGTTTTCCTTCACCGAAAAGCTAACGGTAAATATTGCGAACTTAAGTTCCGAAAAACTCATTGGTACGAGCCGGGATTCGAACCCACGACCGCCGCTTGACAGCCGCATGCCTGAACCACTGGGCTACCGTAGCTTACCGATTTTATTGATTTATATTATCATATTGAATTGTATATATACTTTTTTGCATTATTATTACTATTGTAATGGGTGTATTGCCTGAAATCAAGAAGAATTCATGAATTCATTCATTCATAAGGCCTGTATCACACTGACGCGGCCTGCGGTGGCGGTCCGTAGTCAATTTGATAACTACCTACTGTCAATATTACACTTTAACTTCTCGCGCTGTGTACACATATTTAAAGAAATAGACCCGTGACAAACAATAAACTACGTCAAGTTTTTGGTTGGTTGGTTGGTTGGTTGTTTCGTTGGTTTTTGGCCTGAGTCACACTGGCGCGGCCTGCTGTGGTGGTCAATAGTAAACTTGACAATAGCTGTCAAACTTACTATTGACCGCCACGCAGCCCCCCTCCCCCCCCCCCCCAGTCTGTAAGCTTATAATGCAGTAGGTGGCTAAGTCCTCACACTTACCATAGAGTCTTTGCAGCATATTTTCCATATGCCTAGCACCAACAGAAGCAGCAATATTCCCCCCAGAACTGACCCCGCAATTACGAGCTCCGTCTGAAAATAGAAAAATGTTCACGTACAATCATGCGAGTGATTCAACACTGATAGGTCTGTATAACCTTATCATGACGTCATTGTCAATGGATATATTGTCTAGTCGATTAACCAATCGATGTGAAAGACGTCATGACAAGGTTAAAATATATCCCAAAGTGACAAATACAATACATGTTAAATAGGCCAAAACGCACTTTAGTATTAATTAAATTTGTAACATTAGGGATTTTTCTCTAGTAAATTGATCGCTTAGGTTGAAAAGTTTAAAATAATAGTAAGACTGGGTTCAGGCCAGCGACAAAAGTGACTACAGCGCAGCGCTGCGGTAAGTTATTTGCTTCATCTGCGCAGACAAGCACCGTTTCCGCTGCGCAGCGCGTCGGTCGCACGAAGAATCAGACATCGACCTGCGGGAGGCGTCGCGCAGCGCTGACTGACGTCGTTGCTTCTGGACCCACACAAGCATAATATACAGAGTAGGCAAACGAACACACACCACACTTTATAAGTAGTCTGCCGCAACTACAGGCGCGCATATTTTAATGTGCGCCTCATATTATCTCGCTTGGCACGGCGTCGTACCTACCAACTTGTGTCAGCTGTGGTGTGCTTATTGGACACAACATGCTATAAACTTGTTATAAAACATAAAGTAACTTTTAAAAAACTGTAAGTGTTGATGTAAATATGGGATACTATTTCGGTAAACCACGTTGTTGTTAATACTATAAGCTAATAAAAAAACGAAAAAACTGACAGTTACAGATCGAAGGTCATTGGGAGCTAGGAACCCCCCTAAAATTTCTTGACTACGCCCGTGTGTTTATATAATAGGTATATGGAGTATGCGTCCATAGGCGAATGTTGCAGGGGTCGCCAAACTACGGCCCGTGGGCCAAATCCGGCCCGCGAGCCCTACCTGCCCCGCGGAAAGAAAGCGAGAGTGGCCCGCGATAGCAAAGGAATTTATATTAAATGCAGTGTGGCATTTGAGTCAAAAAGTTTGAAGACCCCTGGCCTATTGTACAGATCGCCATACGATTAAATAATAATTTTCTGCAGACTGCCAGGCAGGCCGGATGCTTGTTTGTCACTATATCGTGGTGTAATAATAACTCACGTGGTGTTCACGTAAAAACTTCTGCGTCGGACTCTCGATCTGACCGAACTGGATACCCTGAAATTGTATGAGTATTAATCTTGGTCCATTTATTCATTTATTAACGGAAAAGAAAAAAAACTTACAAACAAACTCAAAATATGTGAACTTAAACTATAATATGTGTCACCGTATATTGTAAATACCTATATATATTGTAAATACCGTTAGATTATAATCTACCTAGCGAATTATAAACTATCGAAAGTTAAATTTGTGAACCGTGTCATACTGGTTTCAATTTAACGTATTATTTTTCGTTAGATTATAATCTGTCGAGTAGAAACCGTCAAATTGTCAAATGGCTATCTGCTTGGTCGGTCTTACGGCCGCTATGTGTACTCTGTAAATGGAGTAAGTAATTTTTGTTATTAAAAACTAATAGCTCTGGCGCGTCGCCGGCCGCTACCGCGGCACGCTCACTTCGCGCGCTGTAAGGTCGCGGTACTACCTAAAGGTGTGTACAGAGGGTCCATATTGGCTGCCATAAAATTCGTTGTTCTATTTTTTTTATACTAACGTATTGTAATCATCGCTAGTCCTAATTTTTTTCTTCCTAACTTTTTTGTTCCCAAATTTCTGTAACTATCATCGGAAGTCATAATGATCAGTTGTCCTACAATTTTTCTTGATAATTTCATTACTAAGAACTTGATTGAAGTCATACTTTTGTTGATTATAACAGTTTTCTTCATAACGGACATACATCATAATTTTGTTAGTCCTAAAATCATAACTAAGAACGTACTTCAACTCCTATTTTTTTTTCGCTTAGTAAATTTAAAAAAATCGGTTCTGGCGTTTCATCGGCCGCTGCCGCGGCACGCTCGCTTCGCTTGCTCGGCTTGCGCGCGTAGGGTCGCGGTACAACTAACACTCCTACTCGCTTCGCTCTTCGTCGTACCTACACGGACCTGCCTTAGGCTACGTCCGCAAAGACAGGCGGCTTGCTTAGCGTCTAGCTAGAGCCTTGTGGCCTCGCCTCGCGCCTTGCGACAAAAACAAACACTTTTATTTACTTCGTAACGCCAAGCGCGCAGTGCAGCCGGTCGCGAAATTTCTATAATGTTCGTTTTACTAAGCTACTCGCTAGGTGACTCGCTAAGCTCTAGACTTAAGCAAGCCGCCTGTCTGTGTGGAGGTAGAGCCTTTGAGTAAAAAAGGTGACCTCGGCGGTTTCGATGATTCGGGTAATATGCAATACAATACAATACAAATACTCTTTATTGCACACCTCACACAAACAAAGCAGTTAAAAAGAGAAACAATACAATAACATGTAGGTAGAGGTAGACAACAGGCGGTCTTATCGCTGAAGAGCGATCTCTTCCAGACAACCTTTGGGTATCGGAGAAAGAGATAAAACTAGATTATGTAGTAGGTGGTGCAGAGATTATAATAAGCCAAAAATCAAAATAATTATATCAATACACGTACATAAATAGCTCTATATATAAACATACATACACAATCATACATATATACAAATAACACAAATAAAAATATATAAATATAATACATAAACAGTCAGCCAATAATAATAATAGTAAGACAATCGGGGTTAGGGGAGAGACAAATATGATTAGAGTCTGGCAAACGAAAGCGTGACCTGGACTTTATTAAAAGTTTTAATATGGTAACATTATTAATCTGCGAGCTGCACGTCAAAATCTTAGGTTAGTTGTTCGTATTTGGTAAACTCAATTATTTCTCTCTCTGATATGGGTAAAACAATAAAAAGTAATGTGCGAAAGCTGCTACACACTATAATAAGTAAGTTCAAACAAAAACAAGAGGAGAAAAAAGTTGTTTACAGGAGAAACAACAATGTTTAGCTGCGATGTCGGATTTATTAGGTTAGTATGACTTTGTAATCTTAATCCTTGTCGGCTGATTATTTGATATAATAATATTGACGATAATTATGATACCGTTTCTTATGTTTACAGATAATCTTGAAGATAAAGGAAGCTGAACTAGATTAAACATATTGTTGAAGAAAATAAATGTTAAGTAGGTAAATATTATGTACATTCTAATAAATAAATCAACATACTCGTTTTTTTACTCACATCCATGACAGTTGCCCGTGTGGTGTCGGGTTAGAATAGCACCACCCCCTTTCTTCCTGTGGGTGTCGTAAGAGTCGACTAAGGGAGCAGGGTTGAAGTGTGTCGTAGGCGATGGGCTAGCAACCTGTCACTGCGACATCACATTTTTGTCGAGCTTTTATACCTACGTTTACGCTAAAAGTGGTACTGGAACACAAGTTTCATGTGCTCTGCCTACCCCCTTTAGGGATAAAGGCGTGAATGTATGTATGTATCCATGACAGTCAAGGCTTCGTCACACCTTAGACACCAAACGGAGCCTTTAAAAATAAATGACTTTTGAAGTGTGTTTTTAACCACACTTCAAAAGTCAAAAAACAAAAAAGAAGTTCGCAAACAACTATTATACAATTTGATTGAAATAAATACAAAAAAAATACAAGTACCAAAACTTTTTATTCCTACTATAATTAGTAATACCACATGTATATTTTTTGAATTTGCCGCGTTTTCTCAGGTAACCCTTTCGTTGGCCAGACTCTATTCAGTATTAGACAATAAAATCTAAGCAAAAACGTTATCGAATTTAAACTTTCGTGAGACATTTTGAAATAATACTAATAATTACACGGTTCAACTCACATATTCAATGTCACTAGACATTTAAAAAACGTTATCCGTATATTAGGATAAGTAAAATTTATGATGAAAAATATTATGAATAACAATTTTAGGATTAAAAAATGTATGTATGACTAGTGTCATTATGAATTTAAATAAAACGGACAAGTGAGTGTTATGATGAAAAAAAAATATGAAAAGAATTATTAGGATATGAGAAACTTATGATTGTTGTCATTATGACTTCGTATGGTTATAACTTACGATCGTTAGGAATAAGAATTATTAGGACTAACGATTATTATGGCGTAAAATTTTATGAAGAACATTTTCGGACTTCTAATAATAGGACTTAAAAAATTAGGTGAACAAATGCGCCCCCGTGTACAGAATATGCGCGGCAGCCGCGCGAGCCAGTGTTCGCGTGAACATTGGCTCGCGCGGCAGATGTTCGATGGAATTTAGGTAGACCGCGGCGGCTGCGCGAGGCAAGCGATCCAGCTTGATCAATTATTTCTAAACCATGGACAGCCGTCCAAACTGCGCGCACGCCGGCGACTGAAGCTTCTATGATGCGGGCTCAAAAACCGACAGCGCTCGGATCGCCGCGCTGCGCGCTGCACGTTCGAGCGCGGCAATGTTCGAGCTGCCCCGCGCGGAAACCCCGTCTCCATTGCGCGCGGCCGCCACGCGGTCCAATGTTCGAGTGATTGCCGCGGATAATCTGTACGCGCCTTCTGAACATAACTGTATACGTACTTAACTCATTTTGGCGATTTTATCCCTTACCTTAATTGAAACCTATAGTTGACAAATTATGTCTATTTAAACAATCAATTGTTTTTGATCAAATTTTCATATTTATTCCGATGCAAGGGACATCTACTTTCTTAAATGTCCTCCTATTCGTGATAAATAACTCAAATTAGACGGAAAGGGTTTTAAGATCGAAGTGTTTTTGTAAAATAAGACCCAAAAAAGGTAAAAAAAAGAAAAAAGGTATAAAAGAAGTTAGGATTGATTTAGTCCGAAAAAAACTTTGTCGGACTCGCCTGAAGAGTCGTGTTTTGTCCCTTAACTTAATTGAACGTCAGGTCGACGAATTACGTCAAATTACAAGAATAAAATTGATATAATACAGTCGAGGAAATTGAATGTTTAGCACTTTTGGACCTTAACGTCATTCAAATAGAGTTGAAATGTGCCAAACCTTCATTTTCCTCGACCGTACATCGAGTTTCATAATAAGTAATTAGATTTCATTTTCTAGGGAAAAGATCAAACTCAGTTTTTTTATGATTTCCATGCTACATATAAAATATACCGATAAAAAAACCGGCCAATTGCGTGTCGGGCCACGCGCAGTGTAGGGTTCCGTAGTTGCCTGTCTGTGCCTGACGAGCGGTGCGGTTGCGTCGCCGGCCGAATTTGTACAAAATTGGCCTTTCCAAGTACACATTAAATCGGTCAAATATTATTCCGTACTACTTATGCTTTCTTGTCCGAGATAGTTTTCCTTTTAAATTCATTATAATATGTACTACCTCTACTACCACGAATTTTTTCACATCCCCAGTAGCCATTTAGCACCGTGGGTTTATCGAGAAAAAAAATACATCCCCTGTAGGTGGGGTACCTAACCTAAAAAAAATAATTTTACAATTGTACTGTTTTGTCTGCGTGATTGATTTATATACCCATGCCGAATTACAGTTTTCTAGTAATAATGGTTACTGAGCTAAGCCGAGGACGGACGGACAGACGGATATGGCGAAACTATAAAGGGTTCCTTGTTGACTACGGAACCCTAAACAGACCTTTCCATCTAAATACTTACATGTTTGTCGACAGCCAAGCCGAAGCCGCCGATTGAAGCTTCCAAACCCTGAAGTTTTCGTAGCATTTTGATGAACGAGACTTATAATAATTATAAAATTACAGAGCGTTGTATGCCGGGCAAGGTTCGCGTGGCTTGTGAGAGTAGTAACCGGACTCAGGTAATTTAAAGCTTCTGAAATATTTTCCTCATTGGTAAAATTAGGTTATTATTAAACTATGTATACATTTAAATATTTGATTATCCTCTAATTAGCTCCACCGAGTGAACATACCTATTGTATGTAGGTAACTGATTGAAATATCATACACGCTTAAGTAAATTTGTCTTTTACTGTCAACACAGCAAATCTCCATCTCAACTCACTAATGCAAAGTGAGACAGGAGACGCTAAGTTGCGCGCGAAGCGATTTGTCAGTACGACGACGTAGTAGACGTACTGGGGATGACAGTAAGTGCCCTTCAGCCCCCGAGGGCTTTCTCAAGGCTTGATTTCGACCTTTCATTGTTACGAAAAGCTCGGCCTTCGGCCCCGCTTGCTGCCCAGATTACCTTCAGGACTTCGGCCGTCAGGTTTCGCTTGCAAGTAGGAAGCTTGGCGCTAATTGCGATCTGATATCTTTTTCACGCTGAAAGCTGTATGAACTATAAAGTCTTGGCATCACTTTACATGAAATGTTTTTGGTAGGATATAACTTTTTCAGGGAAGGAAGCGAGCTGCCAATATTAACATATTATTCATTCAACCGCAATCGCACACGCAAACATTGAAATATTACTATGAGAAGTGTAGGAACGTGAAATTATTTACGCATTTATGTGGTTAATTAAAATAAATAGTTACTCTGCGAGACATAAAAACAGCTTTGAGAGGGAAAATGTTTGTGTGCAGACAAGTACCTAATACTGTGTGTTTAGATAAGGGCAAATATTTTGATGATGATTAGTGTCGGTCCTAAACAACATATATTAATTTGGTACTCATCACATAGTAAAATTACCGATTCTTTTTATACTAGCTGCCCGCTCGGCTTCGCTTGCGTATTGAAAAGAAACGCAGGCCTCGGATAAGCGGTTCCGAAGATTACCCAAAACATACAAACTTACAAAGCTACAATCTCACAGACTTTTCCCCTTTATAATATTAGTATAGATTAAATCACGTAACTATTAGATATTGCATAATTAAATATAATATATCGTCCCACCATGAACGCTGCAAAGGCTCCAAATGTTTTTTTTTTTTTTTTTTTTTTATTTAATTTAACAACATAACATTTAGAACTATCATTAATAACTGCCAAAATGCATAGCAGTTTGTCGGCAAAAAAACCAGTTTCCCTCCACCACGTAACATTAATTTATTAATTTATTTAATTCGCAAAAACTAGCTAAGGTCCATAGTTCAAGTCCCGGTGTCGCTAAATAGCCCAAACAATACTGGCAAGAAAAAAAAAAAAAAAGATAGTCAACGGGTATGTCTAGCCGGCTGGACAATGCGAATTAAAGGGTTAAATACATTTAGAAGCTAAGTACGTTAAAAAAACTAAATTTCTAACAACTCAGTCAAACGATGAATGATCAAATATTGTGAAATTGTGCGAGTAGGTACAGTATTTGTTACAGGAAATGGTTTTGCGTGTGTCACAATCAACCGCTTTACGGTACCTACTTTTTCAATAATTTATAACTACTCGTACGTTAGCAAAATATATTAATAGATACTTAGTCAAGAACAAATACTTACAATTAGATTCAAATACAAGACTATCAATTAAAAAACATTAGATACAGTCAATCAAATAGTCACTACCTAATATACTTTTAAATTATGTCGATTAAAATGCCACTACAATAATCTTAATTATTTTTATTTCCAATTACCTCCTTCAATGGCTTCAATCGATTTAATTTTATAGAAAAAAACATTATTGGGTTGGGCGGTTGCAAGGAGTGTGCGAGTTATGTACACGTGTTTTTTTTTTTTTTTTTTTTTTTATGATATAGGAGGCAAACGAGCAGACGGATCACCTGATGGTAAGCGATTACCGCCGCCCATGGACACCTGCAACACCAGAGGTGTTGTGAGTGCGTTGCCGGCCTTTAAGATGGGAGTACGCTCTTTTCTTGAAGGTTTGAAGGTCGTATCGGTCCGGAAATACCGCAGGCGACAATCCATTCCACAGTTTAGCTGTGCGAGGCAGGACGTTTCTGGAGAAGCGCACAGTTGAGGACTGCCAACCATCTAAGTGGTGAGGATGGTAATGTTGTCGCGTTGGACGATGGCGAAAAGAAGCGGCAGGGATTAATCCGAACAATTCCTCGGAGCACTCCCCGTTATACATGCGATAGAAAATGCAGAGAGAGGCCACATCTCTACGCAGCGCCAAGGGGTCAAGCCGATCCGAAATATGCTCGCTGTCGACAATTCGAGTTGCTCGTCGTTGGATGCGATCCAGAGGGAGAAGCTGGTATTGGGGTGCCCCTGCCCATAGATGAGAACAGTATTCCATGTGTGGGCGGACCTGCGACTTATAAAGCTGCAGGCGGTGGGCCGGTGTGAAATACTGTCTCGATCTATTGAGCACACCGAGCTTTTTTGAGGCTAATTTGGCCTTACCCTCTAAATGGCCGCGGAACTGGACTTCACTCGAAATGTCGACGCCAAGGATTCCGATACTGGCTGCGGCAGTCAGGGGAGTGCTCTCAAAACAAGGTGACACGTCGAACTTTAACTTTTTTGCGGTAAACGCGCAAACCTGTGTCTTGGTAGGGTTAAAACGGACTAAGTTAAGTCGACCCCATTCAGAGATTGCACTTAGGGAAGTCTCAATTTCAGACACAAGTTTCAAGTATTCTCATTACCTAAGGAAATTAGGGTTAATATTATGTATGCTGGAGAAGAATAACAGTAATGCAATCATTTGCACACTTTTATCACGAAATTGTATCTCATGTAACGTTGCGTCCGCTGCGACATTTTTTTCGATATTTTTAAAAATCTAACATGTTATCCGTCAGTTTCGGCAAACAAAACCGGGGTATTGTTTAGATTGTCAAAACATGAAAACTCACGAAAACATGGTGCAGCGGATGCGGCTTTAATCTAAAGCAATCGAGGTTATTATATTATTCGACTAGCTTCTGCCCGCGACTCCGTCCGCGTCGAACTCGTTTATATCGTAGCTCCATACAAACTTTCACGTCCCATTTTAGGGAAGTGAGGGGTTAGAAAGAGACAAAAAGTAGCCTATGTCACTCTCCATCCCTTCAACTATCTCCACTTAAATAATCACGTAAATTCGTCGCTCCGTTTTGCCGTGAAAGACGGACAAACAAACACACACACTTTCGCATTTATAATATTAGTATGGATGTCGCACAACAGTTAACCTATCTTTCAATACTTACGTATTTTTGTTTCTTGATGTATTTGTTTGTAGCGTTGCTGAGCAATACCACGCAATACATAAACTTCATACCTTAGAGCATACATACCTGGAGTAGCCTTTCAGTAACTTACCCCTCTGTTGGAAACCTTGCACAATGTGCAAAAATGTATACAAACACAGTTTCACAATCGATTAATGGTCATTCACACAATCGCATCGCAAGAGACAACACGTGTGATATAAATGGACGCATGTGCTGTAAGCACGTGTAATAAACGTTCAACCACTTCAAGCTTACAAAATATGCATACATTACATTCCATTTGTAAGAAATGTTAGTATTTTTGTATTGCTTTAATATTATTTTTATGAAAATATTTTCATACCACGTCAAATTAAACGGTTATGTAATCGATTTACAATTCTTTCTTGGATACGTCATGACACTCCCCACGAGACTCCGTGTTCATGCTTTGTAAGAAATAACTTAATGGCATTTGAAAAAGAGTCTATAATAACATTAACATTGATTAATCAAAATTAGTTAAATTTACGCACTCCCCACGAGACTCCGTTTTCAAGCTTTGCAAAAATTAACCTAATTGCGATTGCAATAGAGTTAATAATAATATTTGCAAGGATTATCTAAAATGACAGATCAGTGTCACGAGACTCGTAAGTAGAGATGAGGGTAGTGTCAATAATCAATAATTATCGATAAAAAGTATGATTCACTAAGAACCTGTACAAATTGCCGAGTGAACACAATTTATTTTAAATGTATACTTTGCAGTTTTCCAGCAGCGGCCGAGCAAATTAGGTGCCTGCGCGTACAAGTTCCATACTTATGTTCGAGACATTTTAATGCATCTCAGTATCAAATTCAGCCAAGTAAAAGGCGAAAATTAATTGATTTTGCCGTACCTACTTTTTATTTATGTGAAATTTATTTTGGCGCAGCGGACACGCCTTTAGACAACAACGGTGCAGCAGCGGAAAATGCCGAAATTTGGCGTCGAGACACTCGGTCCGTGGGGCCCCAGTTCTCAAAAGGACGAAAACGAAACGCTGCTTTGTGCAGTTGCACATGTCCAGAGCTTACGTGGCATTGATGAGTTGAGCTTCTCACCTTGAAGCCCCCAAGGACATCGGCTTCCTTACTGCAGCTGAAGAATCAGTGATATAGTGTTTGTATAAAACTGTCTGGACAAGGTTAGTGTACCTAAGGCGTATCCATTTCTTGTAACATTTAACGTGTGTTAAGTAAATAAATAATTTGTTACAATGCCTATTTGTGTTTCTTTTGAATAGTAACCGGTAGCAAGGCGCCCTGAGGTAATTTCTATATTTAATTAGAGTCTTATGCCAACCGATCTGGGTGGCTGGTGGTAACCTCAAAATAAGAGGTTACAAGCTATGAATGAGCATTGAGATATATGAATATAACAAAAACGAAAAAATATAGAAAATATTAGTAAACCCGAATTCTAAGGACTATTTCAGAGGTAAAAATCAAAGTTGTGTCGACAACTTGAAATAAACTCTATACCTTACCTTGTTCTATTGAATTGACACTTAAAACGATCAAATCGTGTTTAGTACCTACTGGCAATGTTATGAATGGATAATTCTGTGGATTAAAAAAAAAAACATTTATTTTTGGTAAGAGGCTATATTTACTCAGTCTTATCGTTGTAACTAATATATACAGTATGTACATCATGCATAATTATAACTAAACCCGTTTGCTAAAACTAACTTAACTAACATGCACATAGCTGTAGGTAAGCTTGTGGTGTATATAGTGTAAGACCAAATAATGTTCCGACTGTAAGGGTAGCAAAATAGGAACCACAAGTTTACAGAAATAATATTTACGAGTAAACAAATCAAGACAAATGCTAGAACCGCTTAATTAAAACGAAAATCATCAATAAATTGAATGGGGGTATAAGCTGTAGATGTTGCAGCCGTAGAACCATGTCAACTAAGCACCAATCAAATTAGATAGTAAGTCAAAACAAATAAGCTTATTACGTATACTAACTTATTAAAAATATAAAATAATTCATGTATCGATGTCCATTATTCGTAAAGCGAAAGTCGTGTTCTACCACCGTACAACCAAACAATGTTGCTCTCGAGGGTAACCTTGGATATTAAAAAAATCCCTTTGAGACAGTATTCGTGACTTTAAATTCCATGGTACAGCAAAGGGCTACCCTTACCTAACTAGATGCTTGGGCAAGCGCCTGGTCGGAGTACTGCCAAACCGAATAGATTCTTAATTGGGTAATTAACCGCGTCCTTGAACGAATTTATAATCGAACAAGGAGTCTTAACCGCATCCGAATATCCTAGTTTACTGCCCCATTAAAAAAAAACTAGCTACGCCCATGAAATGACAGACAGCGTATAAAAAGGGCAACGTAAATACCCTAGAAGGTATGGCTAGTCTAATTCCGTCCCCTGATTTACGTGGATAAACAGGCAACATTGGAAAGCTGTACTGTGCAGTAATAGTTGAAGGTGAAGGTCTAATTCTGTCCCCTGACCCTCGTGGCGTCGGTAAACCTGACCCTGCACTCGCGCACCGCCATGTTGGGCTGCAGGAAGTCGGACAGCGCACGCGCAGGGTTCGGGCGGTCGAAGGGGAAGCCCATGGCACGCTTGTCGGGGTACTTCCGGTCGCGGATGCCACAGTACGACGCGGCGTCGTTGCAGGACCCTACCAAGTCTTGCTCCACCTGGGGAATAACGGTTTAATAGAATAAGTCTCCACGCAGACACTAAGCGAGTATTAGCAGCCTAAATCGGTCCTACATCTTGGGGTAGACCCCACGCTGTTTTTAATGACAGCACCATGTGGCCACCTGCAGTCACAGAAGTCAAACTCAGCCGCATGGTCAGACCCTATATATACAAGATGCGCTCGTAGGGATAGTGACAAAGTCCTAGCTGGTGCGGATTGGTTCTCTTTAGGATTCTTCAAAGTGGTCTTACCCGGTCCTCACTCCAATCACGAACAGGACAACAGGATAGCCCTGGGGCAGCAGCATGTGGTGAACGTCAGGCGCATGATCAGGCGTCGAAGTCCTAACTGGCGTGTTTAGTTCTCGTTAAGATATTTCAAAGTTGTCTTACCCGCTCCTCGTTCCAGTTGGTAACAGCCACAAACAGCACGACAGGATAGCCCTGGGCAGTTCCTTTAGGCAGCAGCAAGTGGTGCGGCCAGCCGCATCCGCAGAAGTCGAACTCGGCGGCCTGGTCAGAGCCGGGCTGTCCGGGGCGCGCCTCCTGGCTGCGGAAAGTGCGCTCGTACGGGATGGTGACGGAGGAGTCCTTGCTGTTGCGCTTCACCACGTTGCTGCCAGGACGCACTGGGGAACAGTTTCGTTGTTAGCATTGCCTGATTCTTTTATATAGGGCAGAAACCCTAAGGATTTACACTAACAAGCGATTAGATGATACAAGCACATACTGCATTAATTTTGTATTAAGCAGTAACGCTGCTAACGAAATTATAATTTTTTAAATTAAAGGAAAACTTTAATGCTCCGAGCCGGATACACATATAAACATACTACACGGGATATAGTGCATATTAAGAACTATTAACACATCAAAAGTAACTTCCGCATTATTAGAAAAATGTATCTTATCAATGGTGAGAAGGATGGTGATATTAGACTTTAAAGATTTGTGTATACTAAGTATATCTAACGAGGTAGTTCTAACAGTAACTTAGCATGCTGTATCTTTTACATTGGCAATATCAGACATAAATGGACACTCACGGCCCGTGGAGAATTTGTCTAGTTCCACCATCATGCGCCTCTGGTCCTCGAAGGGCAGCGGCTGCCCGCGCTCGTCGGCTACCGGCGCGATGAAGATGCGGACTGTTCCCATCATCGACTGTCCGCTTGTGTTGTTCACCTCGATGCTGGAGGACAGAAACATTTCGTTTATTTTAATTTTATCGTGGAAATATATACGTTAGTTTGTCTACGAAGGAGTGCCCAACACCTTAATCCTTAACTACACGATAACACCATGCACAACCAAGGGTATTCATCATCATGATTAGCCTATACTTACATGTCCTACTGCAGCAAAACAGGTCACCTCTCATTAGAAGGGGATGGATAAAACTATACGAGTACTAACTAACCAACAGTCTTAGCATGAAGGTTTCTTTAGCCGCATCTTTCCATTCGGGAAGGGCTAATCCAGGATTTTGGATTGAGGGGGTTTAGACTACGACTAGAAGGCGGTAACCCAACTGAGGCTCGGTTTTAGTAAGGACTCAGCTGTTTTGGGGGGGACTCGAGCCCTCTTGACCCCTGGTGCTGTCATAAGCTGATGGTGTCGACTCACTTGTAGACAAAGTTTTCGTGCTGCAGATGCGTGAAGCGCGCCGGCATGCTGCCGCGCGGCTGGAAGTCGAGCCCGCGGGAGAGCTCCACGGTGCTCTGCTCCCACTGCGTGGCGAACGTGTTGGCGCCCGCGCGCCCTTCCACGCTGATGGACGACACGCGAATGGACGGGAAGTCCAGCTGGAACAATTATTTATACACCATTAGGCTTAAAAGTTGTCGCGTGTGAGTTTGGGATCGTCGACTATTTGAGTACGTCTTTGAAGTGAGTCAAAAGGCCCAAGCTGATATCCTGGTATTCCTGGTTCTCAGCCCAAAGATCTCCATGTGGGGACTGACTTGTGTCTTATAGTATAATAAAACGTTCGACGATCGTTTTAGCCTAGTTGGTAGTAATTCTGCATACGAAGCAAGAGGAGCTTAGAAACATTAGATTAGCTCGCGGTTTAATTTCGGCGTCCCTAGAATGCGCTGTGAATCATCAAATCAATTAAATTAAAAGATGGCAATGTGTATGTGACTCCTCTAGCAAGCTTTGGTGTCCACCAGGCAGGCCGCATATTTGTTGGCCACCAGCGCTGTATAAAAAAGACTCCGTTTTTTTAACGGCCTTTTTGACTCGAACTAATAAAATAAATATTGAAATGCCATTTTAGCATAGAAGCGTTTGCAAATAAAAGTATATTGAAAATATATTAACTGGGACTTAAAAAACAGCGAAGTCGCTAATGTTGATATGTGTAATGGGGTAATGTAGGTATCCCTGGGGACCTAAGTCGGATTCAACATCGCAGGTAGGAGGATAAGCTTGGTTATTAAGGTAAGGTTACCTGGCCAGCGCTGTACGGCGTTAGCTTGGCCTTGTGCAGGTTAAAGATGTCGTCAACGTAGGCGTGCCAGCGGTAGAAGATCGGGTCTCGCATAGCTGTGGCGGAGTCTCCCATTACGCCGAATTGTTCCTGGAAAACGCATTCATCAGTTGCTAAAGCATTCTATGTATCACAATAAGATTTCAGCCAAACGGAAGACGGAGTGTGGATAGAGCTGCGCAAGGCCGGTCATTGAAACTCTTGGGGAAAGAAAGCCTTTGGACGTCTTCCGGCTCAAATAATGATGATGATCAGTAAGATGAGACATATCATACCCGATCATTGTGGTATCCGACATTCGGGACTTTAAGTTACTCTATATGGCGCGGTTTCGGTGCTAGACTCGACAAGCTTTTACAAAAGCAAAGGACTTCTGCAGCAAGGTGTTAATGGCTCGCAAATGCAAAGTGTTACAATTATCTTATTTTATTTAACATTAAACATAATTTTATGATTATCGTAGCAATCATTTTAATTTATTCAGCTAATTTTGTAGCAAATGCTGTTCTGAAAAATTAAAATCTCTAAGGATCCAGTTGTTTTTCCACTTTGTCGGCCATTACAGGCATTTACCGAGAACTGGTACTCACCAAGTGTCTGTGGTCAGGATCGTGAGCATACGAGATGAAGACGTGTCCCAGGTTGTGCAGGTCGCCGTACTTGGCAGCGTTGCGGCTCAGCGCTGACGCCTCCATGAGGTTGCCCAGGGTATCGATGCCCGTCTGCTCGTCGAGAGGGAACTTGCGACCGCTTGGCTAAAACAATTGTATTAAGGCCATGAGAGATGAAGTAAAATGAATGATGGTAACAAAATGTATGCACCTAATTTTGCCAAATCATGGGAGAAGTTCTAGTTTCACAGTTATTTGGTCTCTTGAAAGATTTTAGTGGACCAATCCATCTTTAAAAAACTTATGGGAGTGTAGAACACAGCAATCAACCAGAGGGTTTTTAAAACGAAAATAAACTAATTCACGACACTTAGGCTAGTACTTGCAGGACCGATAGAAGCTGCACTGACATGATCATTAATGGTATTGTTGGGCAATCAGAAGATCAGAGATGTTTTAAAATTGGACCGAATAGGAGTCAGAAAGAGTACCAGATCAATGGCGCCGTCCTCAATGGCCTGGATGAAGCGGTCACGCCAGGTCTCCAGCTGAGACACATCTGCCCGGATCTGGTCCACCGGGCGGTCCAGATCGGCGATCGTGCTGCCTGCGAACCTGGAACGAGTGTGTGCAATATTCTTAACTTAGATACACTGACACTATTCAAAAACAAAAAAACCTGCAACTGGCTGCCAAGCTGGAAGTCACACGGCATGGCTCAGTAACTCCATTTCCCTCGCTCTGTGCTAATTAAAAAGAAGAGGTACATTTTAATCGCGTCGCTTCTCGGCGTCGGTTGTGCTAGGCTAACTACTTCTTGATCTTGAAAGGTATGATGCAGTACCAAAAATTTTAACTTAGAATTATCTGATATGTAGCGCTTCTGACCTGCTTCTGACGCAATTTTGGTGTGTCCTTTTACAGACATCTTGCCAAAGGCTTGCGAATCTTGCAATCCATATACAAAATAGGAATCCCATTTTTCGTACGGATACTGATGGAAGAATTTAGCAACAATAACAACGGCAGTTACTTCCCTTTATGATTTAAGAACTATAATTACGGTCACTTTAGGACGGAAAGCGTGAAACAAAGGCCTTGATGGCGTTCGATGATGAAGGTATTCGGAAGTTCCGAATCGGAGCTACTATTTATAGAAAACATGCATGAATGTTACCTGGGTGGCCAGGCGCGGGAGGCAACCTGGGAGTCCAGCTTGGGGAAGTAGCCCTCGGCGATGGGGGCGCGGAAGTCCCTGTACCGCTCCACGCGGCTCAGATTGTTGCACATGCGCTCCATGTTGTATCTAGAAAATAACCAAAACCTTCGGATTGATGTGGATGCTTTTCCATTAGACCAGCCTTTCAGCTCTGAGGCAGATCTTTAGAATATACTAGATATCAATCGATAGAATATTTTGTAAGAGCCTTCTTGCCTCTAAGCCCTCTCTAGGCCAATTATAGGAGGTCTCTCCTTACGGAATAATTCATTTCTGATCCTTGTTTCCTTTCTCTGTGATTGCAGTGGGTTTAGCAAAAACTAATGCCTACAAGCCTGCGCCAATGACGTAGAATTAGGTAGGTAAGTGATGTTGACTGAAGATTAGAGTATGTGGTGGCTAACCGCTACTGAAAAACAGATGAAGCTAGCGGAATAGGCAAGATTGTTCATCGACGTCATACCTGGCAATGATCTGCTGATGCATGTAATAGAACAGCTCGCCCCTCCTGTCCTTGTTGACGATGTTTCTGTCGGCTGCCTCGAACGGATAGACGAGGTGCCAGTGCCAGTGGTGCAGGTTGAGGCCGATGTCCTCGCGGAAGTAGGCCACGCGCTGCTCTGGCTCTGAGTCAGAGGCGGTGTAGGCTTGCGGGATCATTATGGGCATCTGGAGGGGAAAGATTGGCTGATCAGAACAACGGCCGAGAAAGATCGTTATATATAAATCAGCTACATCCGTAAATAAATATTCGTCGCAGGTCAATCTCATAAATTAGATTTGAATAGACGGTGAAATATACCTAACTGGATTCCCAATAAAAAAAAGGTGTGCGTCCGATGGACAATCCCACCATGACCAAGCGGAAAGTATGTGGCACAATTGTGTATGTGTTCATAATATTACGCCCATACATTTGGATACATCCTATTGTAGCTGAGACAGGCGGTGCGTCGCGGTATACCCAGCTTTAGATTACATACCCTGGAGCCTTCTGGAACAACGCTGGTGGTCTCACGGGCTTTGCGGAACACCTTGGGGTCCACAAACTTGTCTGGGAAAGTCTCCGCAAACGTGGGGATGTTCAGACCTTTGGTGTCCGGCCTGGACAGTAAAGCACGAAGTAGATATTATTCATAGAATAGTGGTGAGACTAGATATTGTATGGAATATATTCATGCTTTATTATCTTGGTGTTTTAGAAAAGTGCATTCTTCTTCTTCTTCTTCTTCGTGTCGAGGTTCCTCAAATAAGAGATGCCCAATGGGCATCAATTAACAAAACTTCTTTATGGGGAAATTGCTGAATTGAGACGTGACTTAAATTTTTGTTAATGTCTTCAAAATATCTTACAATATTCTTAGCTTTTTGTACACGCTCTGCAAATTGTACCTTCCTTTCCTATGGCATAGTTTTATAATATTCCTATAAACTGGTAGTATATGGGCAGGCTAATTGCCCGCGTCTCTTCTGTGGACATTGCCAAAGTCAAAGTCTAATTTTTGGTTGGATTCTTAATCCGCATAAACGGCGGGTCCTTATATATGATTTCATGCAATCAAATATTTTTTTATATGCACACTTTTGTTTTACTTAATCTGTAAGCTCAAATGTTCGTATAGTGTTGATAAGTACCTGTGTAGAATGGCGACGGAGAGACAGTAGTTGAACATGTAGGGGTTGATGCG
This sequence comes from Epinotia ramella, assembly GCA_947578815.1. NCBI lineage: Eukaryota > Metazoa > Arthropoda > Insecta > Lepidoptera > Tortricidae > Epinotia > Epinotia ramella. The sequence goes on from OX388216.1 coordinate 24,255,725, forward strand.
GAGCTGGCAGTACGAGCACACGGACTGCAGGTCGGACACGTCACGCATGTCTGTGGAATGATAATGCTTGCATTAGGTATACCGGTCCTAACTTGGATCCCAGGGGAACACTGAATTTTAAGACTCTTGCGTTTCCATGAGTGAAACTAATAAATACAACAAGCTACATTCTTTAACACATAACTTCCACTGCCAAGAATCGCTACGCGCTATGCTCATAGCAGAAAGGCTAGGCGGGTTCCTAGCAGTGAATGTGACACGCAAAATATATGGCTGATTACTATTGGGCCTTTTGTACTTAAGTTTTCCTTAGTGCTATTACATATCCTATGGTTTTATTTATTTATTTAATCGTACGGCAAAAACAGAAACATCATTTGTCATCATCATATCAGCCGCCACCCGCATCCAGCGGACTCCCGCGACCTTTACCAGGTCATCGGTCTACCTTGTGCCTACCCACGCTGCGCCTTCCGATACGTGGTCGCAACTCGAGAACCTTTCCGCCCCAACGGCCATCGGTTCTACGTGCGACGTGCCCCGCCCACTGCCACTTAAGTTTAGCGATTCGGAGAGCTAACTACATCGGTTACCGTGGTTCTGCTGCGGATAGCCTCATTTCTGATGCGATCGCGCACAGAAACTCCCGACATAGCCCTCTCCATTGCCCTTTGGGTGACTTTGAGCCTTCTTATGAGGCCCATAGTAAGCGACCACGTTTCCGTGCCATACATCATCACTGGACACACACTGGTCAAAGACTCTCGTCTTGAGACACTGCGGAATATTGGACGAAAAGATGTGCAGTAGCCTCCCGAATCTGGCCAGCCGAGTCGGATTCGACGATTGACCCTTTCTCTCAAAGTTGGACCTACCTAACTGGACAGTCTGTCCTACGTATATATAATAATCTGCAACTTCGAGCGTAAAGTGTCCGATTGAAATGGGAGTACTACATAACATAACACTACATAACGGCAGTTCCGCTCAGTTTCTGGATGATGTTATTTCGGGTCTGCAGTTTGCGAGCCATACCGGTAAGATAATGTTTGTAGGTCAGAGAAAGCTCTAGAGTGCCGCCGAGGTATTTTGGGAAGAAGTTGTGTCATTGTAGTTCCCTTTAGCTCCTGCGTGGCGCACTGATTATGCAGGTGGAAACTGCAGCTCGCCTCTGTCTTATTTGCGCTGGGTGTAAGTCGCTCTAATATTCGAAAGTACCTGGATAGTAGCTCCATATCGCCTGATAGTGATAACGTAGCTTCCAGTTTAGGCAAATTCTCTGCCCTAAGTAACGAGACATATATCGTCGGCGTAGATAAATTTCCTGGCAGCAGTATCAAGCAGGTTGTGAATATACAGGTTGATCAGGATGAGCACCAACACGGATCCTTGAGGTAGACTCAGCATTCTGGTATTGCCGACCTTTGAGCCCAAGTGTACGCTAAATCGCTGCTGGGAGAGCATGTTGGATAACAGCTGTACGATGGTCAAGCTAGGCACAGTCGATAGCAGTTTGTAGAGCAATCCTTCTCTCCATACAGTGTCGTAAGCTGCGGCGAGATCCACAAACACCGCACCAGACTTTAGCCCTTTTTGGAAGCCGTTTTCAACGTGCGTGGTCACAGCTAGGACCTTTATGGTATAGCGAAGAGACTGATAGACTTACTCATGAAGATGTCGATGAGTTTCCCCGCAAGCTGGCGATGCCCAGGCACGAAAAGCGAGAACTGTTCATTGTACGGCAGCTGCATCGGTAGCGACATGTCCGGCAGCGCGATGTTGCGCACCGGGATCGAGCGCCTGGACCCCTCGCCGAACTTGTCCACCAACTGGTTGGTCACGCTCTTATACTTGTCCGGCTGGAACGAGAATAGATAACTAATAAGAAGCCTTTCGTAATAACCATGCTATAGATAACTTATACAAACTTAGGGTGAGTTGCACCATGTACTTATAAGGCGCCGTAGGTTCATGGTCTTCTCTCCCTCTCACTGAGCATAAGCGTGAGCGAGATGGAACTGCATGCTCGGAAGCGCGGATATCATGTTTTTTCATTACAATTTTTTGGCCGTTTAAATATATAGAAATGTAATCACTGATTTCCCTCGAACATGATATTGTTCATTTTTAGAAGCAATTTTAATATTTATAGCTTTTGTGCATAATTTGTTACGAATATTTTAAGTGTGTTTTTGTGTATTTTAGACCTATGTTCGTGATTTTTTTTCTATGGAGCGAAATTTGCTTAATCATGTTTTGAATCACTGATCTCGCTGCAGAAAAGCCTCAAGATTACTATTCGTATTTTTTTTAAACCATATTATTATAAACAGGCGCATTATATTGTTTCAAAAACTCTGTTCGCTTAACTTCGCTGAACCTACGGCGCCTTAAAGAAGTGTAACAAGAAAATTCGCACTAAAAACGCTTCGGGAAATTGCATTTTACGCACTCAGTTTAAATCTGGGGCCGAAGCATACGAGTAGGTCTCTTTTACGCCCAATTTTTTTCTCTTATCTCGTTCCTATAGTGAACGCTTGCTATGTCTATCTTATCAGCAATGTATGTAAAAGATACGTCCGTATGCCCTGCCCCCCTATTCTGGAACTTGTTTCAAGCTCACCTCAACGCTCACCCACAAATATATCTTGACACCGCAATGCTGAGTAACTAAGCGTAGGTAGAGGTCTAGTTTCGTGGCGGGTGACCGGCGGGGTGAGCCGCATTAGCGCGTAGCGAATAACAGCCCTGGGCTGTTCGGGACGCGCTAATGGCGCACCTCAACCGTCCCGCCTAACGAAACTGGACCTTTACGCTTAGTTATACGAATCGCAGCATCAAGATGTATTTGTAGGTGGGGTGAGGTGAGGGCAACACAAGTTACAGAGTAGCGGGGCTGGTGTTCATGCGATCGATACTCACGTAATAATGGTCGGGCAGTTGGAAGACGGAATTGTCCTCGCCCTTCTGCATGAAGCAGGGCTCCGTCGGCCGGTCGAAGAACAGCAGCAGATCCTTCTTGTCACCGCTCATGGTGCTGAACAGAAGAGAAATTAAGGTTATTAGAGCAGCCACACATTACGGCTACAATATAATACACGACCACTAGTGATTCAGTCGAGCCACTACACGCCGCACAGCTACAATGAAGGATTTAGCAACATGAAGCGCAACAATGGTGATATGTGGAATGGGTGGATGTGGATGACACAAATCCCTCATTTAGATGAGTTCGAGTTGCAGATCCACTAGTTGATTGGCAGGCCAGGCAGGATCAGCATCAATACAAGGTCTTGAATTACCTTGTATTGATGCTAAAGTGATGGTTAGTTTGGATCAATGTTGCCATATATGTATATACAGATTTGTCTGTTTGTGTTTTACCTCAACGATCAATATGAAGGTTTAAAGGGAATGCGACAAAAGGCGAGCGGTAACGACGATAATGATCTTAAAGCTCGCATTAAAGGAATGCAATATTAAGGGATACAATGGGCCAGTGGCAACCAGATCATAAGCAAAACTTCAGAAGTTCAGACCAGCAAAGAGATCCCCAACGACATATAAGAACTATATTAAGGAACACTAGATAACTTGTTCCTTTCAGGCACATTCTCAGTTATATCAGCCGCGCTTGTCGCAGCCAATAGCGGCTAGAACAGTTATGTTAGAGGCCGTGTGTGCGCGTAAGTCGAATGACAAAACGCGGCCACATGTGGCGAGTGCTGGCCACTCCCGGAGCTTGTGGCTCGGACGTGGCCACTCAAATGCCCGATGTGCGCCGACGCTATACAAAATGTACCTACGATCAACTCGTCCGCTACTTGTGGCAGACACTAGTGGATCAATATGCGGCCGCTCTTAGTAAGCAAGTATATTTGTAATACCTACACAGGCCCCATATCACGCGATAAGTGTTGACATAGAGCGTCCGTCACTGGCTGACACCGTTCGATAGAACGAGACTGACGCTCTATCTTGTCATTTATCGCGTGATACGGCCGGCCATAATACGGGGCCAGGTTACATAATACTTAAAGTATACAGTACGGTGTGTACATACCTAAAAGGAGTACAAATACTTAGGTCTTACAAAAACTAATTTTAACTTTTTGTGAGCAAGCACTGGTTTAGGCTGGGTTGCACCAAGACGTTTGTAAACCGTAATCGTAAACAGTGTTTGTTACATTACAACCTGAATGTATGTAAAGTTTGACAAGTTTCTATGTGATGACAGCTGCCGGCGACATATTTAACTTTGATCGGTCTGTAATAGTAAGTTGGTGTAACTCGCCCTTTATCATTGATAAAAACTGGCAGATAGACATTTCCGTAAGTTCCCTAGTATTTATTGAACCCGAGTATTTGGGTATAGCTCAGAGGGGTTCAAACGCTACTATATAAGTACAGTCGCCGTCAAAGATATGATTAAATGTATCACCTTATTATCATATAATAAGTGTATTCCCATATTTTTGACGTTGACTGTACCTTTGCTTGCATTATTGCCAAAGGTCCTGGAGTTTTGCCATTTTAAGTTATTTTATTGTGGCCCCAGAAATTGAAATAACTGAAAATTCCATCCTCTTTCTTATAACACGCTGATGGTAACTGGGAGACACGATGTTTGGATATATGGTAAAAGTAATTTTACGTTAAATTAATTGATCCTGACTGCCCCATGTCGAAACTGAGAAACCAAGTGATATTTTGTGTCGTTCAGCGCCATCTACCGACGGATAGCGGAACTAACTGTAACTACGACGTCTAATGATAAGTTTAGTATCATACAGCATGAACCAGTTCAATATTCAACAATATCCTGATACTTTCATATTAACCAGTTAAAGTACGAGTGGAAATTAGGGTTACGGCACATAATAATGTTATCAGAGAAGCATTTCCTGTACCACTTCACAAATAAAATCAAAAGGACCACAAACTATCTATCAATAAAATGAACATTTCTTAAGTTTGCCGAGCTAGGAATTGAAGCAATAACTTTTTAGTAAGCATGAGTAGAGGCGCTTTTAGACCAGAAAATTGTATTGTTCTATTAAAGTTCATATACATAAGTTCATATTGGACATAGGTCAGCAGTGTACGCCTTTCAGCTGATATGATGATTAAAGTTCAATAAACACAAACTAATTAAAATAAAGTGGGCATCATTGGTTCCTATTTTAATTACCTACCAATGTTAAATAAAATAAAACATTTGCAAACAACACAAAATGAATGAAATAAAGAAGAATAAAAAGTACTCACCCCTATTTTTCTCGGCAATTACAATAAAATAACTTGAAGTTCACTGAACCTGTTTTCAGCCGTGTAGCCACGGCCAAATGGTACCGAACTGACAGAGTACCACCATTTTATACCACTGATTTCACTGAAAAACCGTGTGCACCCTAAGCACAGTAACAAGTGCAAATACAAAATTGTACATTCAATTATAGATGGCGCTACTGTCTACTCTTTCCTATAATTTAGTAGGACGTGACTCTAGTTCTACATTTTTCCACCCGCAAATATAACTTGGGGTTACCAACTGCCGCAGGCGCGGTGTACAAAGTTAATAATGCAGTCAATGATGGCGCAGCGCTCTGTACTATGTGAGTATTTAGTATAGGAATACGTTAGTTAGATTATTTTCCGCACGCAATAGTAAGTTGGTAGTCGAAGTGTGGGAACTTGCGGCATTTTATTTTATTTATCAATGCGGTTGGGCGATAATTATTTTTGATTTTACCTAGTGACTTCTTGCATTTGTTTTGCTAGCTGCAATTATTTAAAAATACTTATTTGAAGATTTTTTTTTTAATAGAGCTTACGGTGTGTGGGTAGTCGACCAAACTAGAGTACAGTTTAACATTTCCAGATTAATCCATGGATGCAATTTGGATGCTTATTCACAATTCAAATCTTATCCTAGGTGTCTTACCCAAAGTACATATTTTTGATATCCACGTAACTTCCCGGTCTAATCCCAGTAAGGTCTAGTTTTCTCTCTGGGTTGCCTAGCAAAACTAGCGCCTATGCCAAATCTTGGGATTATATGTCAAAGCGGACCTCGGACTCTTTTAGGGCACAACCGGGAATAACGCTAGGAGGATGATGATGATTCACCTTACTTACCACCCTGATTGTGTTAATGTCGTATATGGGTAACGAATTTGGTTCTCCCGCAATAACATAATTATTTGCTAATAAGGGACGAATGGACGGATGGATTTGGTGGAGTGGACGCTGACCCAGAGAGACAGAGAACGGCTAGAGGCCTTCGAAATGTGGTGCTGGCTAGAATGGAAATGATAAGCTGGACGGAAGGAAAGACCACCGAATTCCGAAAAAAATCGGTTTACCTATTAACGAGATAATTAACAAACATGCAGATGCCTAAAAAATTTATTTCACACATAGCTAAGTTGTTATGTATTTTCTATTTTTGACAAAGTTGCGTTCGGCGCTCGAGGTCACAAACTTGGATTATTCATTGGACCAACATTATATAACTAAACAAGTCTGCAAAAAATCAGAACAACCGGATTTGACGCAAAGTACCCCGTACAGTTGCCATCAGATATATTGGAGGGGCCAAAGTGCTCACAAATATCTGAACACGTCTCTAATACCTCGAGAATAGAGATGTGTTCAGATATTTGTGAACACTTTGGCCGCTCCAATATATCTGATGGCGACTGTACTTACGAGCGACAAGGTAACTGGATTATCCGCTAATATGTTACCAAGTGGCTTTAAATTTTGTTGAGTACCAAGATATTAAGTAGGTACCTATAGAGCTTATTTATACATAAAGAGACACCGCACCGTCCTTATCTCATCTTATCTTATCTTATCTAGATGAGGGCCCTTTCGGATACACTGCGACCCAGTGGGATCTTTTGTGCATTTGCCCTCTCCCTTATGTCTACTCCCAAGCTCGCTCAATCATTTCCACGAAACGGATGATGCAGCTCAGCGCAAGCACCTTGAATTCCTTTGGTTGCGGATAGCCGTTAAAAAAGTACCTAATTCATTCTTTGTCTGGCAAGGGCATGGCATTCACAAAATAAGTGTTCCATAGTCTCATCCTCCTCGCCACACATTTTACAGTCTAAACTATCCGATAGTTCAATCTTGGCCAAGAGGTTCTTGACCCCGAAGTGACCTGTGAACAGCCCAGATATGATTCTGAGTTGCTTCCTACTGGATTTCCAGAGTTTGTTAGTCCAGCCCGAGTCCACTCCTTCTATAAAGAGCTTAGAGTGCCTTAAGCCCGCCTCGTTCCTCCACTCGTGTTGGCGTTTGGTCTTGGCGTAGGCTTTAAAGGTCGAAATTATGGTTCCCTTCGAGTCCCACGAATGGTTCTGGACCTACAATAGTAGATTGTTAACCGAGGGATGAAAGCCACCCATTCCTGGCGAGATAATTATTTTTCATTTCGAAATACGAGGAAATGAATTGAAAGCGAAAAACTTAAATAAGTACATATTTTGTAAATCACTGAGATCCTATAGAATCCATTTTAAAAGCGTTTGTGATGGACCATTTGGGCGGGAACTGTTGACAGATTTCAATAATGTTAGTGTGTGGACCATTTTTTCGACGCGCTTTTGAAGTGATTTCAAGTTTTTCAGTTGTTTTTGTTTCATTTTTAAGTTGATCGTAAAACTAATTTTAATTGTTGTTTGGATGATAAAATACATTATTAATTGTATGTATATATACCATATAGTAATAAAGAATGAAAACCATCATAATGATCAACAACCTTAAAAATCAACACAATTTTATGGAAGTGTGGCTGTATAGGTTTTGCCATTGTTATTTTTTTTAATGACTTTAGGACGCTGGTCTGAAGCGATCACATTAAACTACGAACACTTTAAAAAATATTCAACAGGGTTCAAATAGCAATAATAGTCACACGATAATTATTTTATTATCAATAATATAAAAAAAATAACGCATGGTTTGAAAATTGTACTGATTTTGAAACTGGTTGACGTTTCAAAATCAGTACAATTTTCTGAAACTGTGGCTGTACAGGTTTCTGCCATTGCTTTTTTATTTTTTATTACTTTTCAGCCCTAGGGGCGACATGCCTCACTTTCAACCCGCAGTTTAGATAAACAATGACCTACTTTCAGAGTATGAGAGATGAAAAGTGATTCGTAGACCCCCTTCTTGCAAGCTCATCCGCTTTTTCGTTGCCGATGAAGCCCTCGTGCTCGTGACAATCCTACTTAGGGCATCAGGTAAGTATATTTACAAATAAAAAAATATACATACGTACATACATTCACACCTTTATCCCTAAAAGGAGTAGGCAGAGCACATGAAACTCGTTGTTCCAGTACCAAAAGATTGACAAAATGTGATATCGCAGTGACAGGTTGCTAGCCCATCGCACACACTACAACCCTGTTCCCTTAGTCGACTTTTACGACACCCACAGGAAGAAAGGGGGTGGTGCTATTCTAACCCGACACCACATATGTCACAGGTCAGGTCAGGCAGGTATAAAAAAATATATGTATATATATTTACTCACCATAAAAAAACATACAAGAGAGAAACATTGCAGAGACCCTCACACTAGGCGTAGCCTGTATCGCGAAGATCTAGAATAAGAAGATTAGAGATTTTAGGTTCGCGGCGTCCAAGTGTTGGAATGATCTCCCCCCACCTATCCAAGGAGCGTCTAGCAGGTATACCTTTAGGCGCCAGCTTAAGGGCTATTTGTTGACGCTCCAAAAATCCCAACCCAGCACTTTATGAAATTTTTCTTCTATGTTTATTCTTTTTAAACGTCCCAACCGTTTCGCGTTTTTCACATTGCGTCTCTCGTCCCATTGTGTTTGTGTTAGGTACATATTTAACAAATTTATTATATTAATTATTTATTTATTATGTGTATACGTTTGTAGCGGCAGTACGAGTATGTTGTGTTGCGTTCCGTGGGTCACATACGGTGCTGTCTGAAAATCACACGTTATCCACGTTAATCCCCTAGCCTGATCCCCCAGGGGAATTAGCGGCAATTATTTTATATTCAACTAGGAAAAAATGATAATGTTCGGTTATGGCGCTTCGCCGGACGCTACCGCGTCACGCTCGCTTCGCTCGCTCGGCTCGCGCGCTGTAGGGTCGCAGTTCAACTAACAACCTAACCGTTTTTTTTTCCTGGGGGATCAGGCTAGGGGATTAACGTGGACAACAGCGAAAATCAGCGCTGTTGTAGGTGTCTGTCTGACACCTCGGCATCGGCATAATGCTGAGACAGCGACCGATTCACTGCCGCGAAGACACACACATTAAGTGTCAATTGTATTGTATCTCTACTCCCTTTGTCTCTGTGTGTCTTTTGTGTAGTGAATAAATGTCTTCTTTCTTTCTTTCTTTAATCAGATTGGAGCGACTCTTTATTTAATAAATAGGTGCCAAGTTTTACAGTATAAACGGATACGTTACTCTTAACGAAAAAAACATAGAATAAAAAATTGCAAATTTCTACCCAAACACGTGCCTAAAACCCGGTAGGTATGCGCATGATATGATATGATATGAAGATATGATTTATTTATCTCACAATATACAATTTCACTTAAAACTATTACACTTAATCAATTTTAGGAATTTATACTGTGATCGTCAGTTATTTAACATTTCAATTCAAATTACATTTTAAAATAAGAAATCATTTTTATAATAACAAATATTTTAAAGGTAGGTAATGATTGACACAGAATAGAATAGAATCGTTTATTGCATATCACATTACAAAGATTGGATGGAATTAACACATAAGTACCTAGGTATACACGTGACACCCTGCAAGGGCACAGCAATATCACAGCAGAGGGCTAACTAATTATGATAAGAAATTATACAAAGCTAATAAAATATTATTAACACAAAACACACGGTAACATTTTTCACTTGCCGACATTATTAAAGTATTCCTTTAAACTATAAAAACATTTGTTTATTAAAAACAATTTCAATTGGTTGTTAAACAGTTTTGGATTTTTTAGATTTTTTATATCATTAGGAAGGTGATTATAAATTTTAATAGTCATATTATGATGGGGGCTACTGGTGACGAGTTTTAATTTCGAAAATGGTAGTAGGTATTAGTTGGTTGAGGTTGCGTTTATCTATTTTAATTTGAGTTGTTGCTTGCGGTGAATATATTTTTGCCTCAATAAAATGACGTTTAATTTCTTAATTAGGTAATGTTCTAGCATAGCGTGCTAACACATAGTACTTACTTCAGACATTTTTATTAAATGTGGAGCGGAATAAAGTGCAGCCATGCACGTTGCGGAATGTTTCCAGAAAGATGAGAAATTTTAGGAATCTTTCACTGGAGTTTATGAAAGTTTCCGTCATAGAAAATGCCCCGTAGGAAATGTTGAAAAATTACCGAGGAAGTTTTCGCAATTTTGGAAAGTTTTTTCCCTCTGGGTTGGAAGATCAGATGGCAGTTGCTTTCTATGCCAAATCATGGGAAGGTGTCAAACCGGACCCCGGGCTCTTTTAGGGCACAACCGGGAATAACGCTAGGAGGATGAGGAGGTACCTGGGACATACACAGATTTAGATTCACGTCTATTTATATAATATTATGAATAAATGAGTATGAGTATAATGAGGATTAAAACGAATCGATTGACGTAATATGATTCATTAAAATCGAAGCCAGCGTTAGACCTCTAGAGTGCCACAAAGGGACAAACATACATACATACATATGTAGAATGGTAAACACATTACCCTCCTTTGCGCAGCACTACCGGTAAAAGACTGAGATTGTAGCTTTGTATAAGTTTTCATGTTTTTGGTAATCTCCGGAACGACTTATCCGATTTCAAAAATTCTTTCATCTGCGTGTAAAATGGACTTCCCATAGCTGGTCTACACTAATCTACACTAATATTAAAAAGAGGAAAGATTTGATTGTTTGTTTGTATTAAATAGGCTCCGAAACTACTGGACCGATTTGAAAAGTTCTTTTACCATTAGAAGCCGACATTATCCCTGATGAACATAGGCTACTTTTTACCACGGGAATATGCTTCATTTCTACGGGAAAACGGGTAATCCGTGCGAAGCCGGGCCGGGCAGCTAGTAGGCTATATTTTTATGTGCGCGTCCTCCTTCTGTTTATTTTATCCTGCGTTGAAGTGAAAACTTCTTTAGCGACGCTGTGCACTTTTTCTGATGGGGAAAAATTGTTAAACTCGCCACAGGTCACGTGACCGTAAGATGTCACGTAACCGTAAGATTCGACAGATTGAAAATTCGTAAGACTGACCTGATCGAAAAACTGTTACAATGTCATTGAGTTTTCACTTCTGCCGGCACTCCCGGAGTGCAACCCGGTCTTTTTTTTATTTAATTAATGCCTTTGTTACGCATCTGGCCTGGCTGCGGAACCACACCAGATATGTCGCGAACCATCACCCGGCCTACCGTCTAAACACTCACGGACATAGTTTTACTTTGTGACGAGTGATGAGTATCAGATTAGATTACAATTGTGTTTATTTTTTGTTGTTGTAGTGTTGTAGTTGTATTGAACTAGGTTCTGAAGTATGCGGTTATGTACAGTCAGCATCATATAGTTAGTAGCAGCCAAAGTAGCCAAATATATCGGAACACGTCTTTATTACTATAGGAGTAAGGAAGTGTTCCGATATATTTGGCTACTTTGGCTGCTACTAACTATGTGATGCTGACTGCACCTACTTAGTTATGAGGTAAACGGCAACGTTATGGTTATTATATTTTATGGCTGAATTGTAAATAAAACCCTATCAAAATTGTATAAGGGAAGGCAGTCGTCACTAAGTGTTTATTTTTAAATGAACCACATACATTTTTCCTTATGGTAAAAAACACATATATGTACATGTGCGCTTGTGATTGTGGTTGGATGCCTAATGCCTAACATTAATCATAAAATGAGATCATCGGTTGCTACTGTATGTATTTTTCACAGTTATAAAAAATAATAAATAAATATTAACTTACTCAAATCGACCTAGTCCCACAGTAAGCTCATTAAGGCTTGTGTTATGGGTACTAGACGACGATATATATAATAGATATAAATACATAGAAAAACTTCCATGCTCATCTCATCACACAAATATTTGCCCTTACCGGGATTCGAAACCAGGACCTTCAGCTTCGTAGGCAGCGTCACTACCCACTAGGCTAACCGGTGAAAAATATATGTTCATATTTTTTACGTCAAGCCTGGCCTTAACGGCAGGGCTTTCTAGGCCAGACGTAAAAATTTTTATAACACTGAAATTGACTCATTTCAGTTCGTATAACATACATAACGTGTAACAATCATAACACATAGTATATTTTCGTAAATAGGTAAATCATATTTTCAGGGTTTGATATAATGATTTGTAGAAGATTTGTGTTGAAACTGGACTATCGTAAACGAAATACTATGTGGGAGACATATCACCATTTGCCTGGTAGGGTGTGTAGTAACTAATGATGGGTATAAAAATAAATCATATAATTTCTTTTGGATAGTGTGTAATCTCCCACAAACCATAAACATTATGTATGTCTTTAAAAACTGTTTGTTGCATGTCTATGACTCGTTTTCGTTGCTCTTCCTTCTCTGCCAGCCCATGATGGCGTAAGCACGTATTTTATATTTTATAATGGATTTAATTAATATTAGACATACCTAGTACAATGTGAGGCCTCATACAATTATCTGTGATGTGATTTAACTTTTACGTAAATCTTTGTTAATAAAGGTTCATACGTATTCCGTCTTCTCATTCCATGTGGTACCTCGACCCACGAGCCCTAATGCGATAACTAAGTACCACATTTCACAAACGGTCTGCCGACTCCTCGTGTAGACCTAACAATTTCATTCCATATAATAACATTTGATATAATTTCAAAGTGAATAATCACTCATTGTATATAATAAACGTTAGGTATAATTTCAAAATACAATACGTTTATTTTGAATAATTATCATCTGTGGAGGTCGTAACTTAAAAAAGTAAAACGGCTACATATATACTAGAGATTGATAAGACCCGACCTAAATACACTTTATTATTTATTTTTAATATCTCTTGTCAGGTTTCGGTCTTTTATCTAGTATTTGTGAGAAACGTTGGCCAAAAACTCGAATCAGTGTAAAGTTTCAAATAAGTATGTGATTCCCTATGCTAAGCTGTGATTTCCTATCCTATGTTGCTAAAAAGGTGGATACCTGACCACCCTTAGGTCTGGTAATTAAATTTCTCTTCACATAATTGACCTTGGCAAAAGTTCGTATTAATAAAAAAAAACGGCCAAGTGCGAGTCGGACTCGCGCACCGAGGGTTCCGTACAAACCTATAACAAGCAAAAGTTGTAGTATGTTTTATCGCTCCATCATCATCATCATCATCTCAAAAGGTAAAGTAGCAATACTGTAACATCTAGAATGTATTAACTCTACATCCATAGAAGTCATACGACCATATTACCTAGCCATATTACCTACTCAGTTTTAAATTATGCTACTTATATTGCTATTTCTTATAATTGCGTGGACATAAAAGTTTCGTTTTGCTACAGCTGAAAGGTATTATAGACCTGAGTATTTGATATGAATTTCAATATAATACCTCTAAGCGTTTACGAGGAAAAACGTAGTAAGTTTAAAAATTTAAAAAATATTTTTTGTCTAATTTTACTAAAAATGTCTACTTTTCGTAGTTTTTCCTTTGTCTGTGCTATATGAAGTTTCTTCGTGCCAAGTTTCAAGTTTCTGTGTTAACGGGAAGTACCCTTTAGGTTTTGAGTTTCTTGCGAGTACTCAGTTTCAAAATATGCGACTTAAATTGCAATTTCTTTTGATTGCGTTGACATAACAGTTTGGTTTTGCTACATCTGAAAGGTCCTATAGTCCTTAGTATTTGTCATGAATTTCAATTTAATAACTCCACATGTTTACGAGGAAAAAGGTATTAAGCTTAAAATTTTAAAAAATATTTTTTTGTATGATTTAACTAAAAATGTACTTTTCGTAATTTTTCCTTTGTTTGTGCTATGTCGGTGAGATTGCCAAATCCGTTATGTGCACGGTTTGAATTAAGAGACATAATACCATATGTGTAATTACTAGAGCATTATTTTCTTTGACGTAAATTATGTACATAACGGATTTGGCAATCTCACCGACGATATGACGTTGCTTCGTGCCAAATTTCAAGTTTCTGAGTTCACGGGAAGTACCCCGTAGGTTTTGCGGGTGTCGAAAAACTCTAAAATTTGCAGCATAAACGACTGTATCTTTTGATTTCGTTGCTTTTTAGGTTTGATTTTTTCACAGCTCTAAGGGACAATAGACCTGAGTATTTGATATACATTTCAGCTTGATACCTCCACGCGTTCTTGAGAAAAATGGTCTTGACAGACAGATAGACAGACGGACAACAAAGTGATCCTATAAGGGTTCCGCTTTTTCCTTTTGAGTTACGGAACCCTAAAAACGATTATTAATCCATTCATTAAATAGAGGTTTTTACATGATTTACTCATCTTTCTCCGTTTCACTGTTAGAGTCGCTGTCAGAGCTGTCTGTTGTGGACAGCATGGCTTCATTGTCATCATCTGTAGACAAACACAAGGGAATCTAGGTAAAGATTTATGATTTATGAAAAGCTCCACATAACATGATCATAATTAAAAAAAAACAAATGTTACTTTTTCGGACTGAATAGGTATTTCATCAACCTTTGATGGCAACTGAGGTCCAGAAAACCATATAAATACATAGTTACGTATTGGTTTCCACCCAGCCAGTAGTCGTCAGGTACGTCAGAAGTTAGGACTTTCAGATGTGCGCGAGACCAAATTTGCGCTATACTCATGTCCTCAAAAAATGCTAAGTATAGTTCCGGTTTGCATGGTGGTAGAGACGATCCATCAATTCCTTTTTTGGGTAACTGGAACGAGTCGTCATTATCAAGGAATTTGTATATTTTTTGAAATAACGCTACTCTTGCCTGATTTATGTACGTTCGTACTCCAAGCGATATTTTGACGCGCATGTACGAGTATAACGGTATCCATTATAACGTTATCAACCTAAACCAATATCATATATACCGATACTTGCTTGAGCAATATGATAACTTAATTATAGGTTATCTCTTTCTCGCACTCAGTTTCGCCCGGTCGACCGACTCGGCACGCAGCAGCAACGTCTCGTATTTTAAAGAGAATATAACGTTCTAAGAATGAGTTTTTCTAAAGTTATGGACGTTATGGTTTAGATTCTGTTATGTGATATAATATCGTTATGGGGGAATATTTATTTTGTTAAACCAATTTTTTACACACTTTTTATATCGTTATTATATTGTTTTTTCATTACAACATGGCCTGGTCGGCAGTCTGCCGATTTCGCTCGTCTGGGTGCGGCTTATACAACTTGTGTATTTTTTTAGTTAGGACCTCCACAATGAATATAAAGTATTTAGTGTTATACAAAAAGCAAAGTCAGTCACTTTTTCTAAGCATATTTTTACTGTTTTCCAAAACAGAATAATGGTCTGAATCCAGGGATTCAGTTTTCGTTGCGATGTCCCTTACACCATGTATCTGATTAATCTAATGATTAAATACGCTCCATGTTCGAACATCTCGATTAAATTCAGATATGTCGTAGGTAAGCAGATAGTTGTTATGATTTTGTGAGTAATGAAATAAATCGATTAAGAAACTTTCTATTGGAAAATCCACTGTATTCTATAAGTGAATTTTTTGACATAACCGCATAATTTTTATTTATTGTTTTTTGATATAATTCAATTATCGTATTATTATGTACTGACGATCCTTTTAGGTGAACTTTGATAACTATGACATAAATTTAAATTAAGTGGACATAGTTATATTTCAATTGTTAGTTATTAATTATTATTCTTCAAATTACTTTTATTGAATGTTATCGTATGTTGTTGACGATCACAATAGGGATTCTTTTAAATTGACATGGAATGTAATTTATAATGTAATCTTATATTGTGAGTAAATGAATCTGAATCTGAATCTGAATCTGAATCTGAATCCTCTAACAATATGCCGAGGGAAAACCGATCCGAAAAATTGCTACTACAGGGCATCATCTGCCGAGTTTTCCACCGCGATAGAACCAGCTGACGCTTTGATTTATTAATAGTAGCATATAAACTGTCATCTGACAAAATTTCAGTCGAGGGTAAATGACTGAAAAAGTTTTTTGTTTTTACGTGTTCTGTGTGTGACCATCTGAAGGGTTTTCCACCACTGTATAACCAGCTGACGATTTTTTTTCGTCATTATATTGGATTAACTATCATGTGATGATAAAATGAATCGGGGGTAAATGGCAAAATTATATATATTTTTCACGCCACTGCTCGGAAATGTGGCAAAAGATGGTTAGAATTCAGGCTTCAAAGACGTCGTCTTGGACGTCGCACGAACAGGCCATCTATGAGTTCAAACTTTCCAACAATGTTTTTGTAGTCCAGATTGAACAGCGATTCGAACAATCACAGCTCCCCCGCCCCCGCCCCCACCCCCGCCCGCGCCCGCTCGCGTGTGGCGCCCGAGCTACAGTGTTTCATATTGTGATCTTAAATTAGGTACTTCATTTTGACTTATAATTATAATTATTTGCAATTTCCTCGCAGTATGCATGAAAAGCACTATGTAATGTCTCGGCCAAAAGTGCAATAGATGGACTCGTCTCCTTCGAGGTCCTCACCTGCGGCTCGGACCTCGAACACACTCGTCCGTCTATTGCCTACTTTCTAGCCTGTACAACAATGTTCTATTTTTACGTGTTTGGGTGGCTGCTGCTGGTCCTGGTACAACATGGTACAATAATGTTAACCTTCTCACAAGTTATCGCACGGGGGTTGATTGGTCACAAAAATCTGTTGCTAGCTCGCGGGCTATTAATAAAACATGTTTTTTTCATCCAGGAGGAAAATGCATCAGCTTTAAATGACGAGAGGCTGTTCACAAGGCACACACTCTCCACACACCTCGCCGGCATACAACGACAACGCTCTGACATTTTTGTTATTCATATATACATATTTTTTTATACGAGTAAGTGTCGTTCATCAACATGCTACGAAAGCTTCAAGGTTTACCATCTTCACTAAACGACTTCGGCATTGTTGCCAACCAATATGTAAGTATTTAGATGTGTAATACGGTGGTAAGGTCTTTTTTATCGGTATAGGTACTCATATTTTATATGTCGCATGGGTCGCTAAATGGGAATCATAAAAAACCGAGTTTTAAAATGCGCGCGGGATGCTAAGGTGGCATCTTTTCCCTAAAAAAATAAATCTAATTACTTATAAATTCGAAATATATTCATTTTTTAAATGTAATTTGACGTAACTCGTCGACCTGAGGTCCAATTAAGGGGCTCCCGTCAAAAATCAACGAAATTTAGTAGTTTTCATTTCGACACTCGTCCTCGGTTTATTGAAGCTATCTTTCCAGGTGCAGATATGGGAAAGTTTGATTCCTGTTTAACATGTTTGATATTGAATAACTTGAAAAATGTAAATACAGAATTAATTATCCATTTTTAAAGAAAGGTCTGTAAAAATACAAAACCCGACACTTCATTTTCGTTAAAACTTTTATACACCCGAAACTCATACCTACTCGTACATACTGAACTTACCTATAATTTTGATATGCGTTTTTATAATCTTACTAATTAACATAAAAGTTATGGCCAGAAAACCAGTTTTTTGGCCTAAAATTGTTCAACTTTGATGCCAAATAACTCGAAAACAATGGACTTTGTAGTAAATATGGAATACTATATTGCTTAAAGCCGTTGTTGTTAATATAATAAGCTACAAAAAACATTAGAAAACTAAGGGATTCAGATCGAAGGTCATTGGCGTATGGGAGCCCCTTAAGGTAAGCGACAAAACACGATTTTTCAGGCGAGCCCGACATAGTTATTTGTGTCACAAGGGAGCAAAATAGTATATTTACGGCGAGGGCGGTGTATTGAATCCTGAACGTAGCGAGGGATCCTACATATAATCCTAAGCATGGTGAGGGATTTTATTTATTTATTTATTTATTTTCATTCACACAAAAGTTTAAGTATAACAAGTGATACAAGTGTTAACGCGCCCGAGAGGAAAATAATTTTGCTACCGAGTGACACATACTATTTTTCATACCGACTATGAAGAAATTTAAAAAAGATACTATTAATTACGAAGTTTTAACAAATTTTCTTAATTTTTATTACTAATTTTTAAATATTACGAAAAATTGATAAATTTTCATACAATGTTGTTAAAACATAAACTTGAAATATGTTCGTTTTGAATAGATTACGATGAAATTACAATCGATTATTTTACTAAGATCTGTGTCCAATTGGCACATTGCGTAAATGCTACATGCCAATGTAATAAAACTAATAAATTAAACTGGTGTCTTACCCAAAGTACATATTTTTGATATCCACGTAACTTCCCGGTCTAATCCCAGTGAGGTCTAGTTTTCTCTCTGTGGGTTGGGAGGTCAGTGGTAGTTAACAACGCCATCTAGTGAAACCTTGCTGATCCTCTGAGGTTTACATTTACATCTATTAGTCCAGGCAATGAACTGACAACTTGTATGGAAAAAATGACAATTTTGGAAATCATTTATAATAGCTTATTTTTTATGTGTAACGGATATATTTGCAATTAAATAGTTACCCAGCGAAAAAAACCCACAAAATTTCAGACATCGAAAAAATTATAAGTTATTAACTTATTATAATTAAATATTAATAAATGTCTTTATTTTGGTTCATTTACATTTGCTCTATAATATTCAAGATAAATCGTACAAAAAAAGATAATGCATCACAGAACTATATCAAGATAGAAGGAAAGAGTGTATGTACTTCGCGTGGCAAAAGTAAGTCCGATGGACTTCTTTGCTCGCCGCGAACTTCAGTCCGCTCCCGACCTCGGAACGCGTGCGACGTCAGGTTATAATCACAAAATGACTCGTTGTTCGATACTCAGCTGTTCAAACACCACCAAAAAAGGTGAAGCTGTTAATCGTGGTATTTCCTATCATAGGTAAGTACTATTTGTCCTAAAATACCTATTATTAATTAAAAAAACAATTTATTTATTGCTCTGTATTATTTTCATCAAAATAGATTATGTCCAACTCTAGTTTTCCATTGCGGCTTTAGTTTGACGAGACACACTTGACGTGCGTTCAAAACCAGCGATGTATAAATAAGCTATTCAAATTGTCGAGTCGCTTCATGGTCGATTTATTCATTTTTCTGTCACTAGTGCTGTACCAGTGTGCTGTACACTGTGATTTTCTTACTCGGTTAAATCGATTATAAAAGCAGAGAAATGAAAATTACGTTTTTATATTATTATCTACTCTTGCGTTCCTGACCGATTGACAGACAGCGCACGGCCTAAACCGCTAAAGATATAAGCATGAAATTTGGAACATATATTCTTTACAGTACGTGAACGTGTACTAAGAACGGATCTTTCGAAATTCAACCCTTAAGGGGGTGAAATAGGGGTCGAACCGTTGTATGGAAATCGTTCATTTGGAAAGTTAAAGAGTCGAATCTTTGTATGGAGGTTTCTTACTAAAAAACAAAACAAATGATTTAGCGTTGTTATAAAAATTCATCCACTGAGGGGGTCAAATAAGGGTGCAAAGTTTGTATGGGGGAAACTTTATTTTTTGAGCTAGAGACTTGAAACTTTGCAGAAATATTACATATTAAAATACAAAAACAAGAATTTTCAGTGTTTTAGGAAATACCACCCCTAAGGGGGTTAAACAGGGGTGCAAAGTTATTATGGGAGAAATTTCATTTTTTGAGCTAGCAGCTTGTAACTTTGTAGAAAGATTACTTATTTAAATACAAAATAAAAACATTAAAGCGTTTTGGAAAAATCCACCTCCACGGGGGTAAATAAGATGTGAAAAGTTTGTATGGGGGAAACTAATTTTATAAGCTAGAGACTTGAAACGTTGTAGAAGGACACACGTTTTATTAGAATAAAAAAGTGCATTTAGCGGTTTCGAAAAATTCCACCCCTAAGAGGGTTAAAACGGGATTCAAGGTTTATATGGAAAGCAAGAAAATACTATAGTAAGAGATTTGTGACTTTGGTCTTAGCCTGTAGGTATGTAAAAAGACTACAAAACTGATTTCAGTTTTTTTTTTATCAATCCCTTAAAGGGGGTTCAAAGTTTGTATGGAGAGAAAAGTAATTTTTAAAGTAAGATATTTTTAACTTTGGTATTAGACTGTTTATTAAAAGACTACAAAACAGATTTCAGCGTATTTTTTTTCATTCATCCTAAGAGTGTTAAAAGGGGTTTCGAAGTCCGTATAGAGAGCAAGGCATTGTTAACCGAATTCAAAAAGAAAGGAGGTTCTCAGTTTGACCTGTATGTTTGTATTCATCCCCTTAGAGGGTTAAAAGGGGGTTCGAAGGTTGTATAGAGAGCAAGACATTTTTAAAGTAAGAGCTTTATAACTTCAGGTTTAGACTGTTTAAAAACTATATAATTTTCAGTGTTATTGACTGATTACCGAAGGAGAGGAGGGTTATTTTGAAATGCTGTAGGTATATGATGTCCATAGTGAAAATCAATATTATTAACAAACAGGTTATGGTTACTTCTAAATTGCAATTTTGTTTCAGTTTTCCGAATGATCCGCATGTTAAAAATAAGTGGATGGAAGCAACGGGTCGTATTAAATGGTTTCCTACAAAATACAGCCGGATTTGTTCCATACATTTCCACGAAGACACCTTCAGAAATTTGTTCAAGATGCTTAGGGAGTGAACATACTAAAAGTCTCGACGAGTTCTTTCCTTCTAAAAATACTGTAAAAAAAACTAAGACTTTATTAAGACTATTTTTCATTTCTCTGTCGGTTCTTATCGATATTTTGAATCGATACCAAATTATTACAACTGCCGCGTGCTAGTCGATGTTGACGAATCGATTTCGCGCGGATTATGTTTCTCGTCACTAAATTACGCTTGTGACGTCAAATTACCTACGCAAAATGTTACACGCTCGGTTCCCATACTAATCGGCGCGGACTTTCCTTCTATCTTGATATAGTTCTGTGTAATGCATGCTTCATTTAAATCTACATAATTACTTCCGGGTGGAAAGTTTGTCCGATTCTTGACTAAATCATCTTAGAATAACATTTTCAAATGAAATCAACAAAAAAAACGCTATTATAAATTAATGTTTTTCAAAACCGTATTTTGCCTGGAGTATATAATGATATTACACGTTGTGCACATAGATGGCGTTAGCGAGCGCGTCAAGGGAAACAGTTTGCGATCTGGCCATGCACTTATGCTGTCTAGTGTACATACCTACATATACAAAAATTGCTCGTTTAATAGATAAGATAAGATAGTATTACCAACGCCTACAAGCGAGAGCGAGAAGGCAAGCTCTCCTGTCCCGCTTGCTGCGCCTACGTCACAGCCCAGCAGTGAGGAGGTGAGGAAGCGACCGCAGCAGCGACGGACTTCACTTCGGCGGCGCGCTCGTTAGGGATCGGACGATTAGCTTAGACCCGTGACCATCGCATAGCAGATCTAGCCTTTCTATCGTAATTCGCGTTACATTTGATTTGTATTTAATAAATTAGTTGATTAAGTTGTTCCATTATTTAATTTCACACCCTGATCCATAAGAATAGATACAGATTAACACTCGTAAACTTTCAGGGTATCCAGTTCGGGCAGTTAATGTGGTTCCAGCAACATCAAGTGAGTTATTTTTACACCACGACAATGACAAACAAGCATGCAGTCTGCCTGGCAGTAGCCTATGGACGCTCGCTCCACAGAAGTACGATTGCCGACGATTGGTGCACTCTGCACGGTGCATCCTGAGCTGGTCGGGGTCACCTCAGTCTCCGACAGGAACCGAACACCACATACATACAGACAGAGCAAGCAGTAGTGTTATTACAAGCTTTTATTTAACGTGCCCTAGGTGTTAGTATGGGACAAATCTTGCAAGTTAAATTTGACCCACTTCCCGGTGTCCGATTGAGCTGAAATTTTGGGTATGAGCATAGTTTGGATGACAATTCAATATTATGGTACCATCGAGCTGATCTGATGATGGAGACAGAAGGTGGCCATGGGAATTCAGTATTTAACCGACGTAACCCCGTTGAGTTTGGGCTCGTTACAATCGTCTCAATGAGTAGTTGATGATAGTATACAGAAAAGTACAGTCGGCAATAAAAGCTTGTACCAAAAATTACATTTTTGACGGAAACCTATTATGGCTGCGGTCTTCTGTAGAGTGAAAGTACTGCAGATGTGAGCGAGATCATAATATATCGCTGTGCCCTGCCTTTTTAGGGTTCCATAAGTCAACAAGGAACCCTTATAGTTTCGCCATGTCCGTCTGGCCGTCCGTCCGTCCGTCCGTCTGTCCGTCCGTTTTCGGCTTCGCTCAGTAACCATTACTACTAATAATATACGTAATTGGACATGGGTATATAAATCAATCACGCCGACAAACCAGAAGAATAAAATGTTGAAAAAAAAATGTTTTTGGGGGTCTTCTCCTAAAGTGGGGATGTAATTTATTTTTTCGTTAAACCCAGTGTGGGGTATCGTTGGATAGCTTGTTCAAAAATAGTATGGGTTTTTTAGAACGATTTTTCAAATTAGTGATTCGTTTTCGAGATCTTGGCTTTAAAGCCCTAATTTTGTTCGAGTCATGTGTCCCCCCCCCCCCCCCCCCCCCTCCCCCTGGCGGCTAAATGGCTACTACTGGCGATGTGGAAAAATTCGTGGTAGTAGTACATATAATGAATTTAAAACTATCACGGACAAGTAGGCATAAGTAGTTACCGAGTAATAGCCGACCAACTTAATGTGTATTTGGAAAGGCCGATTTTCGTACAAATTCGCAACCGCACCGCACCGCACGTCGATGGTACTAAGACAGACAGGCAACTACGGAACCCTACACTGCGTGTGGTCCGATACGCACTTGGCCGGTTTTTACAGATGCTTTTTGTTTACATCATCATCATCAACATTTAAGAGCTTGGCTCATGTCGGTGGAAGGCGTGGTGGTAGTGGTAAGGCGCCAGTTCTTTCGTTCCTCGGCTAATTTCTTTAGGTCCCGTTAAGACACGACATTTGCATTTTCTTTTAGTCGCTGTTCAAAGCTTATCGCCGGTCCGTCTACCTGGGGAGGCGGTGGAGGGGTCTCTCTCTTTTTGTTTTATGACAAGTTTATAGCATGTTGTGTCCAATAAGCACACCACAAGTTGGTAGCGTAAATCAGGTAACCTATAGTCCAAAATTTAACATCTGCGAATTGGGAACTCTATTTCTCTGTAACGCATGACATTTAATGATTGAAATTTGGATTTGAGAAGCAACGACGTAAGTGGTGGCAGCGCGCTGCGTGACGCGAATTCTTCGTGCGAGAGACGCGCTGCTTGTACCTACTATTGTCTATTCTGTGGCGCCGCGCAGCCAGCGTCAGCCATGATTTTACGTGAACATTTTTCTATTTGCAGACGGAGTTAATAATTGGGGGGTCAGTTCTGGGGGTAATATTGCTAGTTGCGGTGGTACTATGCATCGTGAAGAACTGCTGCTGTTTTAACTCTACGGTAAGTGTGAGGCGTATGTACATCATGGTAACCTACCTACTTACATAATTATATTTCAATCAAACTGGTTTTACGTGTAGTTTAAGAGTCCGAGAGGCACCCGGATGGCTCGCGGTCCTATTTGAGCTCCCGAAGCGTGGTGGATCCGCCCGGTGCAACCCGAACTGAGCCAACTTGGACGAGGGGCAGAAATTGGACGGGGGGAGGATGAAAAAACCTGATTCATTATATAAACAGCGAACACACTTTTAGGCGACCGCTGTTTCAATCAGCTGCATCGCGACAAAAAAAAACCATACGTTTTTATCTATTTTTTTCACGTTATCCACGTTAATCCCCTAGCCTGATCCCCCAGGGGAATTAGCGGCAATTATTTTATATTCAACTAGGAAAAAATGATAATGTTCGGTTATGGCGCTTCGCCGGACGCTACCGCGTCACGCTCGCTTCGCTCGCTCGGCTCGCGCGCTGTAGGGTCGCAGTTCAACTAACAACCTAACCGTTTTTTTCCCTGGGGGATCAGGCTAGGGGATTAACGTGGACAACAGCATTTTTTTCGTCCTAATCCAAGTTGGCTTAGTTCGGGTTGCACAAGGCAGTTCCACACCACTTCGGGAGCCCAAATACCGCGAGCCATCCAGTTGCCTCTTTGTTTGGACCACAGAGTTAAGTGGTCTGTGGTTTGGACACTGCAACTACGCGTCATTACTCTGAATATTTGTAAGACGTGCAGCGAACGAAATAACGTTCGCTGATAAAGTGTTTATAAAATTGGCAATCGATTACTGGAGCTTGGGTGCCAATAATTGAAGATTTCATATATTTTTACTTATTCCAAATTTTCCATTAACCTTAATCTCTTTCAGATAATAAATAAATAATAATAAATAAAATCATTTATTTCGACCAACTGGGATCATATTACAAGGCGAGGAATAACAGGAAATAATTATAATTAGCTTGTTACATTACACAATATACTATACAATATAATTATGTTTTTTTACATTAAATTGATTACTGGGATTTGTTTGCCACTACGTGAATCAAATGACAATGATTCATGTAATGGCAATCAAATCTCTCCGACAATGCCCTCAGGATGGGATTGGAGCTAGCCCGGACCCTAAATAAAATGTGTAATTTCTTGGAGATATCTTTTATAGTTTTCACTTAATTGTTGTTGAATTATTGTTCTAAGTAAGTATAGGTGCACATTTTTTTTTTTAGCTAAGATAAGAATTGACCATCGTTCAGTTATTCGCAGTGCGGTTTGAGGGCTGCGAACTGCTGAAAGCCTGTTTAAATAAATAAACAGAGGCATGTAGCTCAGAAACAATACAAGTTATTGATGTCGAACACGCACGAAACAAAGATAAGATATTTAGCCACATTTTGTTTTAAGAAGTAATTTAAACATATCTGATAAATTTCAAATTATACAATTATATAAGTTGACCCACTGTGTCCTTAGTGGGGCTTACAGCGCCGCAGTGACTAGATTGGAAGGGGTTATAGACAGCAGCCGGGAGCGTGCCTTCCAAAGCACGGAAGTGCTCATTTATATTAAATATTAACCACCCACTCAAACATCAGGCGGTCACCCATCCAAAGACTGACCGCTGCCATCTTTGCTTAACCTGCGTTATCGTTTCCGACTCGCAGCCGCCGCCAGGCTATGATGCTAAAGTGGACCTCAATCACGCAAAAAGGGATTAAAATGAATTTTGGTATACATATGGTGTTTATTCCGGAAATCATTGTCTAAGGGGGCGAAATAGGGGGCGCAGGTTTGTATTTAAGGAGCTACTATATAAAAGAGTTCCACGCGGACGAAGTCGCGGGCAGAAGCTAGTTTATAATATCAGTGTGATATGACTATTATTTCTGTTCAATATGGAGCTGACCCAGTGTGCCCACATGACCCACTATTGGCACAACGACCCTACATGTTAAAATCAATATTCGAAAGAAAGAAGGAACATAAATAAATAAATATATATATATATTTTGTATAAATAAATAAATAATAATATGTTTATTTAGCATATTTAGTGTATCAGAAAAAAGACCGGGTTGCACTCCGGAAGTGCCGGCAGAAGTGAAAACTCAATAACAGTGTAACAGTTTTTCGATCAGGTCACGTGACTCACGTGACATCTTACGGTGTCACCCTAAAAATGAATTTGACGCAAATTTATAAACAATTATCAATTATTTAGGCGGACGGCCCGCGGGCGCGTTGGGTGCGACGGGCCGCCGGCTCCGGGCGATGGCAAACACAATACCAATTTGTTTTTGCCATTGCCAAATATTTTTCAATGCTTTATCTCTTTAGGAATAACGTCTACATTCGAACTATTCGAATTTGCAAGAACAGCAGACGGCGGTGGCGACAATAATATCAATTTGTTTTTGCCGTTGGTAAATATTTTTCAAAGCTTTATCTCTTTAGGAATAACGCCCAAATTCGAACTATTCGAATTTTCTCAATAGCAAAACGGTGAAGGACGCGTAGGTATTATTACAAATTTATTTGCAGAATATGCTATTGCAAAAAGTGTTTAACGGCTTTATACTCTTACGAATAGCGTTCAGTTATGAATGAAGTCGAATCGGCTAGCAAGTGGGGGGGGGGGGGGGGGACACATGACTCCAAAAATTAGGGCCCAATAGCCCAATATCTCGCAAACTAATCACTGATTTGAAAAATGGTCTTGGAAAACCGATAATATTTTTAAACGAGCTATCCAACGATACCCCACACCATGGGTTTAACGAAAAATAAAATGACTTCCCCGCTTTAGGTGGTACCCAAAAAAAATATTTTTCAAGATTTTATTGTATAGTTTTGTCGGCGTGATTGATTTATATACCCATGCCGAATTACAGTTTTCTAGTCGTAATGTGATTTCTTGTGTCTTTTTTGTGGCACCGAGTAATAGTCGACCAACGTAATGTGTACTTGGAAAGGCCGATTTTCGTACAAATTCTGCCGACGCAACCGCACCGCAAGTCGATGTAACTAAGACAGACAGGCAACTACGGAACCCTACACTGCGCGTGGCCCGACACGCGCTTGGCCGGTTTTTTTTTAAAGCGGTAAGAAGTTTGCGGGGACAGCTAGTATCATACAATTTAACTAAAATATGTACGTAACATAAAACATATTAGTGTAGTGAGTATATAAGTATGCGTATGTTGAAATAAGAGGTTTTTTCTGAAAAATAGTACGAAATGTTTCCATAACATCCAGTGTCCAGTGAGTAAGTATGAAATCCCATTACATATCATAATATTTAAATATAGAACATTTATGAAGTGAACACTTCTTTAGCGGCGCTGAGCAATTTTTGGGATGGGGAAAAACGGAAAAACTGTTAAACTCGCGACAGATTTTTGTGACGTCAGATGTGTAGGAGGTCACGTGACCGTAGGATGGTGAGAGATTCGGGACGAGGCTTGGGGGCGGAGGGGAAAATAGTTTGATGTAAGACGAACTTTTTTTTTTTGCATTATTCAAGTTTTTACTTCTACTGCCTTTGTTATGGCAGATACTAATGCTGGTGACTGTACCTATATTATTATTATTCAAACTTTTATTTAACTTTTATTCAAACATATTGTTTTATTTTTGAGTAAAGCACTATACACGCTTCGACCATAAGTGCCATCCTGGCCTCGTATTATAGCCGGAACTCGCCTTCGGCTCGGCCGGCTAAATCATACTCGTCCAGGATGGCTTATACTTAATGGTCTCTGCAGTAATGTACTAATAATATCCTTCCAGCGTGTTACGATGGTGGCGCCTTTTCCCTGTGGAGGAGGGCAACCAGCCGCTTCGACCACGAGCACGACCGTCGTGATGCCACAAGCACAACCTGTGACAACATGCCATACATTGCCATCTTACCCAGTGCCATCTTACCCAGCGCCATCTTACCCAGCGCCATCTTACCAAGAGCCATCTGAAGCAACACAGGACAGTCAGGACCGTCCAAAAGAATGTCAGGCACCGCAATCTAAGTGCCAAGTACCCTACTAATGGATAACATTGGAATATTTGCGACAAAAAAAGGCAATGAAGCCTTTGGTCTACTAATAAAATTATAGACGATATCAGTACTTATTTGTAACCATTTTTTTTTTGTTTTTTATTTAATATGGGACAACAAAACCATAGACTGCTCGCTACTAATAATAAAAATATCTACTAAATGCACGTCGAGCCACGCGCAGTCGCGCAGTGTAGGGGTAGGCAGGGGGCTTGCAGTGGGCGGGTAGGGGCGCGTTAGGACAGACAGCGAAGTCTTAGTAATAGGGTCCCGTTTTACCTTTTGGGTACGGAACCCTTAAAAGTCTGTGTAAGGTAAACGCAGGTATTAACGACCCCCTTAAGGCAATTAATTTTAAAATCGACCTCACTTTTTAAGTATACTGGTTGCCATCACATTTAGTCTTTTAATTGTATATGTTAGTGTTAAGTATAAAGATTATATTTGCTCAGTCAAATGCCTATGAATAAAGGATTATCGTATTTAAAAAAATATAAGAAATGACGAAGTCGATTGTTGCTATTACCGTCCTAAAATAACGGCTATGAATCTATTAACAATTTTTATGCAGCAACACAACACAACGATCGTTACCCGGGTAAGTATGTCCTAAAACTACGACTATAAATTGCCCACATTTTATGAGTCGGTAATACATTGTCCTTACATATTTTATTAGTTTATTACCGACCCATAGGAGTCGGTAATGCCAACCATAAGAAACCATTACCTTAGTTCTATAGGTCGGTAATGGTTTCTTATGGTACCATAAGAAGCTATTACTAATAGTTTCTTATGGTTGCTATTATCGACTCATATGGGTCGGTAATAGTTTCTCATGGTTGCTATTACCGACTCCTTTGCTGGGGTTTGGGTCGTTAATAAAATATGTAACGACAAACATAAAATTAATTACCGACTCATAAAAAGTAGGGAAATTTTATTTTAGACCTTTTGACTACAAAATCGATTGTTAATGATTAATATCACAAAAAATATGAACAAAATAATACGGCTTTAAATGAGAAACAATCATTTACGAAGATTACTATAAAATATCAATCTACCTAAATTATCATAATTTTGGTTAAATTGACAACGCTTAAATAAGAAAACTGGACAAAAATGTATGTGTCGCTAATAGATTTTTACAAAGACTGATTGTTTAGCTTCAAACTGGTCAAAAAAATTGTGTTATAATACAGTGTGTCTCTGACTTAGGGGCTTTAAATGAATGCAAATGTCCATTACGGTCCTGAAACTGAAGCACTTTTGTTCCGCAACTTTGTAAAATAACTATTATTTCTATCATTTATTCGTGTTTGAACTTTAACTGTACCATCAATGTATTGCAAACACGGCCTCATTATTTGACATCCATGACACTGACAAGTATGAAAACTAACTAATGGATGATGTACATTGAAAATGTTATTTTATTTGTATGGAATAATGAAAATATTAAAAGAACGTATTTTTGAAAAGTTGTAGAGCAAAAGTAGTTCCGTTTAAGGAGCATAATTGACATTTGCATTTATAGCCCCAAAGTCAGAGACACGCTGTATAATATAATAACATAAAAGAGAGAAAAACTAAAAATTACTTTGCGGCCATTACCGACTCAGGAGTCGTTGATAGCTGCCACAACAAAAACTGGCGAAGCTATCACCGTCCTTTTTAGGGTTCCGCAGTCAACAAGGAACCCTTATAATTTCACCATGTCCGTCCGTCTGTCTGTCCGTCTTCGGCTTAGCTCAGTTCAGTAACCGTATCTACTAGAAAACTGTAATTCGGCATGGGTATATAAATCAATGCCCACCCATACCCATACAACGTGTCGATAGTTTTAAATCAAATCAAATCAAATCAAATATTTTTATTCAATATAGATTCATACAGAACACTTATTGAAGATTGATTTTAACAATTAAGCACATGTTAACTTACAAACATAAATGCTGTTTTCACATTGTCAAAAAGATAAATATTATTAAGTAGAGCTAGGAGAAAATTATACTTATGTCAGGATTATATAAAACAAATTCAAAACCAGAGTATGTCACTACAAAAAGAGAAAAATAAAATAAAAAATAATAATCATTTTAAAATCATTTAAAGGCGTCTTTGTCATTTATAAAATCGTTTATAGTGTAGTAGGCCTTGCGAACTAAATGGCTTTTTATAAACGACTTAAACTTATTGAGTGACAAACCTTGTACATTTTTCGGAATTTTGTTATAAAAACGCACACAATTGCCCATAAAAGACTAATTCACTTTTTGCAGACGATAACGAGGCACGGAAAGTTTATCCTTATTTCTAGTATTAAACGAGTGACAGTCACTATTTAGTTGGAATAAGTGTAAATTACGTTTTACATACATCACAATTTCAAAGATATATTGAGAAGCAAATGTGAGGATGTTGATTTGCTTGAATTTTTCTCTTAATGAAGTGCGAGATCCTAGGCAGGCACGAATATCTAGGCAGTCTGATAACAAGAGACTCCAGATGCACACCAGACATTGTCGCTTGATGAGTAGCCATGGTGAAAAAAGCTTTTAACCAAAACAGACAACTCTTAAGATCCAGTTTGTCATGTAGGAGCAAAAAGTTGCTAATAAAAGTGTACATTTGGAGTAGGTATTGCCCTTTATGGCAGCGAAACGTGGACAATGACACAAAGGGACCGCGAAAGAATGGAAGCGTTTGAAATGTGGTGTTGGAGACGGATGGAAGGTATAAGCTGGACTGAGAGAGTAACAAATGAGAACGTTTTGAGAAGGGTAAAAGAGAAGAGATCGATCTTGAACACCATCAGCACTCGAAGGGGGAAAATGATTGGTCATTTGATACGGCACGACAACTTCTTTAAAACCATAATGGAAGGAAAGATAGAAGGAAGGAGAGGCAGGGGAAGACCACGGCGCAGTTATATGGACCAAATAAAGGTTAAAGCTGGTGTCGTGTCGTATCAGCAAATCAAAGGGCTGGAGTACGACAAAGAGAAATGGAAAATACTCCACCGACAAGAGGATCTCTTAAATTAATGATGATGATATAAATCAATCACGCCGACAAAACAGTACAATAAACACTTTAAAAAAAATTTTTTTTAGGGTACCTCCCCTACACCTAAAGCGGGGATGTAATTTTTTTTTCTCGTTAAACCCATGGTGTGGGGTATCGTTGGATAGCTCGTTCAAAAATATTATGGGTTTCCTAAAACCATTTTTCAAATCAGTGATTAGTTTGCGAGATATTGTTCT
The DNA here is from genome assembly GCA_947578815.1 of Epinotia ramella. Classification (NCBI taxonomy): domain Eukaryota; kingdom Metazoa; phylum Arthropoda; class Insecta; order Lepidoptera; family Tortricidae; genus Epinotia; species Epinotia ramella. The sequence goes on from OX388216.1 coordinate 24,286,804, forward strand.
ACTATATTGTTCTACTAATTTTTGTTCGAGTGTGTCCCTAGAATACTTAGCTAGAATAGTTCGAGAAACGTAAAAATAACGAATAACTACTATAATAGGTCGGTAATAGGTACCTTCCGATTTTCGATGGGTCGTTAATAGCTGCGTTTACCTTAGCAATAATTATAGCCATAATTCTGGTAATGATTCCAGAGTTAATATAAAATCTTCATCTGGAGAAGTATCTTTCGAATGAGATGTTGGCAGTTGCGCGTCGTCCGTCGCTGCGGCGCTACCACGAACTTCGAAAGTCGAATTTCGGGTATTTCCATCTCTATCGCACTCCCTTACTCGAGTAACAGGGATGCATGTATTCCGAACTTCGACTTTCGAAGTTCGTGGTAGCGCCGCTGATATCGTCCGCCGCCATCGCGTTGCGACCGCCGAATGACGTAAACTGACAATATTTCACATTAGACGCTCAATCTCGATCGCGATCATTGATTCCAAAAAAATATATATAATTTGAGATCCGAGGTCGCGATCCGTCAATTTAACACATTAGCCGTCAATCGGGATTAAGGTCATTGACCTCGATCGCGGATCACGATCCTGATTGAGCGTGTAATGGCTGCCATACACATGTTTTATGTTGCAATTATTTGCTATATAGTATATGGCAGGCGTCAAAACTTGAAACTTCACATTAAGAGTACCAACAACCTTATTATACGACACGAAGTATACGTACTTATATTTATGATAGGGTCATTTCGCCGGTTAGCGACCACCTAATTTCATGTGCCGGTGGGCGACCACTTAAGCTGAGTTGGTGAACTGAAAGGATATTTTCTCGGTTTTTTAGTAGATTTCTATTCTAAAACAACAAAAAAATGCATGTACAAGTAATTGTCTCAATAGGGTGTGTAGAATTGATGTTATCTTCAATAGAAAAAACTTCTCCTTCAGGTGGTCGCTAACCGAACGTGGTCGCGTAACCAGCGAAATGACCCTATGACATTGCACAATATTCTAGATGCAACATGGGTCCAACATACAAAATGTGGAACGATGACCTCAAACATGACCTAGACGGTCACTCTGGCACGACAAGTATTGTATTACGCGTGCGAAGCTAAAAGGTACCTAATGTTTTGAATGACGCCTAAAATTGTCCTCCCCACATTGCCAACAGCGACAATCCTCTTAGTAGCAATTCCGTAGGTTCTTCAAGGATGTGTAGGGCACATGTGTATATCACGTTTTGCCTATGTGGCATGACTTGCACAGATGCTTCAAGTTACATAGTGATCATGTAAGGGATTGACCACACCGGAGCGTAAACTGACGTGTCGTATGCGTCACGTCTTCTTCCCACATTTTGCTGCGTTTACGCGGGTTTTGAGCAGCGGTGTCATCGTCGTCATCGATCCCTTATGGGAATCTTTTATCCTCGTAACTCATAACATATAACTCGTAACGTACTTTTTCTCAAAAATGGTAGGTACCTATGTAATGTTGCCAGAACATCTCTAAAAAGTATCCAGAAAGTGAACTCTACCGGAGACTTATTCACAACTGTCCAGTAAGGGTATGCGCGCACGAGCAACTTTTGTCTCCGCGACTATTTTGTCTCTCACATCAAGTCTATGGGTTAGTATGGAAGTGCGCACACGGAGTCGCGTTGCTACGCATTAAGCGAAATTTTAAAGTTGGAATCTCCTACTATCCAGGACTCTTTAGATCTGCTTAGAAAAAAAAAACATAGTACCAGACACAGATTAGAGTTTAGCCATTATAACATGGTTATAGGAGGGAGGCTCCAAATATATATCTATCTCTCTTTTTGGTATGACATTTTATGAGATAGATATATTTTTGGAGCCTTAAACCTTAAACAGCCATTTTATAGTCCAATTATGACTTCGACATGTTGGGCTGACAAATTGGGGTAAAATCACATAATCTGAGCGGCTAGTACGCTAAGTTTTATGTTGGACATAAAGCATTCGTCCCATTCTGGCCAATATGCGAGTGCAAGAGGGACAAATGCTTTATGTCGGACATAAAACCTAGTGTGCTAGGGGGGCTGGATGCCCCAATGGGGTATACAGATGACGTGATTTTACCCCAATTTGTCAGACCAACATGTCGAAGTCATAATTGGGTGTAGCGTACACATAATGGGGCATATACATTACATGATTAATCAGCCCCAATTCATCAGAATCTGACTAATTGCTATCGTGTGGATGCATGTTGCGCTGCCATCCAACCGTCAAACGAGATTTCCTAACTAATTGCATGAAAATCACAATTTGGACCATGGAATTGGCATGATCAGCCAAGTGTTTTTTTTCTCACAATATTCATTCAAATAAAATTAAATGAAAATTAAAAAATGTAAACTAAAGTGGCCGTCAATAGAACTTGCTAACTATGTAAACAAACAATGTATTGAAATTGACATTTAATGTCAATTTCAGTATGACGGTTTGTTTACATAGTTAGCAAGTTCTATTGACGGCCACTTTAAAGAATATTGTTTTAATATTTTACACTGGAATTATGTATTTTTTTTTAAACCGGTGTTTCGTTACTACAATTTCATTCAGTGTGGCCAGTTAATAGTAAGAAAGTGAAAATTGCCGCATTCAAACGGTCCTGCGAAGCGGACTGCAAGATTGTTACTAACCGATGAGATACGGCGAGACAGCACGTCTATCATGAGACAGCCGTTACATACTCTCGATTTTTGTGTGCTGCACGGCTATCACGCGACGGCGCGCGAGCTCTCTCGATTTTTCTCGCACTATCGGTATCTCTCTTATTAGAACACTTAGAACAAGAGGTATAGTGCGAGAAAAATCGAGAGTATGTCGCGCCCGTCCCATGTTAGACGTGGTGACTTGCCCTATCTCATCGGTTAGTAACAATCTTGCAGTCCGCTTCGCAGGACCGTTAAAAATGCGGCAATTTTCGCTTTCTTACTGTTAACTGGCCACACTGAATGAAATTGTAGTTGCATAACACCGGTTTAAAAAAAATAAAAAAATTACAGTGTAAAATATTAAAACAATATTCTTTAATTTTCTTTTTTTTTTTTTTAATTTTCGTTTAAATTTATTTGAATAAAATTTGTGAGAAAAAAAACATTTGGCAGATCATGCCAATTCCATGGTCCAAATTGTGATTTTCATGCAATTAGTCGGACAACTCGATTGACGGTTGGATCAGCAGCGATATGCATCCACACGATAGCAATTAGTCAGAACCTGATGAATTGGGGCTGACAAATCATGTAATGTATATACCCCATCACCTGGGGTGCGGCGCCTTCAAAAATCATCTTTGTCTCTCCTGGGTGCTCCTATCTTCCCAGAAGGAATCAGTTCAGCGTTGGAAGAGAAACGTTTGGCATTTGTAAGGGCTTCGGAGCGCTTGAGTAATTTATCTGCGCACGTCTCTCTCGTACGAGTCTCTCGTATGCTAGCGACACTTAAGTTAGCTCTGGAGTCCTTATTAAACGTTGGTTTGGGTGAAACGCAGTGGTGTCAGGCGGCTCTTCCAGTCCGTCACGGTGGGCTGGGAGTACGTCGTCGTCAGGATGCCGGTGTGGTGGCCTTCCTTGCCTCGGCGCATGGGACTTTGGGTCTTGTCACTGACTGGACTTTGGATTTTACCAATTGATGGTGGCAATACCCAGGTACCATTTGTCGCCGAGGCACTGTCTAAATGGTCTACCATTTGTCAAGGGGATGAACGGCCTAAAAGTCTTGGTGTACAGAGAGGTTGGGACGACATTCTGTGCAAGAGAATTTTGGCGGGGTTATTAGGGGCGGCAGTAGGGTTAATATAGCGCGCCTCAAGGCTGCATCTACCCTCGAGTCGGGAGCATGGTTGCACGCACTACCCTCCCCCCACATAGGCACGCTGTTGGATGACGATTCCCTTAGAATCGCGGTTGCGTTGCGGTTGGGGTGTAATGGTCGATTTAGACGAAGACTATTTACAGCCGCCTAAATTACGGCGCCTAAAAAAGGCTCCGTATAAACACTTTCGGCGCCATTTTTTCGCGGCATGACAGCGCTGGCACGGAATAGAACACGAGTCTATTTTTCGGCGCCAGTGACCTCCGCCCGCGTCTCTCGCTGCCCCCGCTCCTATTTTTCGGACTCGTGTAAACACTTCGCTGCCAGTCCAGCGGCGCTACCACGAACTTCGAAAGTCGAAGTTCGTAATACAGGCATCCCTGTCACTCGAGTATGGGAGTGCGATAGAGATGGAAATTCCCGAACTTCTACTTTCGAAGTTCGTGGTAGCGCGGCAGTCGCTGGCACGCCTCCGTGCCGTAAAGTAAATAGGGTGTACATTCTTCGGGTAAAATGGCGCCGAGACTCCGTGTAAACGAAGTATTAAAGTTTGATCAATTATATAGAGAACAAGAATGTCTTTGGGAAGCGCCTAACAGCGTTGCAAACAATTAAGTAGGTTAGGAATGTCTATTGAAGGATTGGACATCAATGAAATAAAGGCGAAAATTAAAGGAGTACGTACTATTTAGAAGTGAATAAAATTGAGAAATCGATAGGATCGGGTGCTGGAGGAAATGTTTACAAGCCGAGGGCAAGTTGGTTTGAAGAATTAGATGCATTTATCAATAATGTGTCCTGAATTCATTTTAAATGATGGTGATCTTAGCGTAGAAAGACTGGCGCAAAAACTAGGACCGTCGGTTGTGGCGGCGTGCTAATGACTGGTACTTAAAAGGCACCGTGTAAACGGTTTGCTGGTCACTGGCAGCGAGATTTAGGCGGCTGAAAATAGTCATTGTCTAAACGGTCTGAAGATGTGCCTTTTTTAGGCGCCGTAATTTAGGCGGCTGTACTTAAATAGTCTTCGTCTAAATCGACCTTAAGGTCTGTGAGACGCACCGTTGCATTTGTGGGGTGGTGGTTGAGGAAAACGGGCACCATAGTTTGAGCTGTCAGAGGTGTGCGGGGCGTTTTCCGAGGCACATAAATGGTTCGTCGGGCTTTAGTTTCGGCCAACGTGCCTTGTGTCCTGGAGCCTCCAGGGTTGTGCCGTACGGATGGGAAAAGGCCGGATGGTCTAACATTGGTTCCATGGCAGAAGGGGCGGTGCCTCTTATGGGACGCTACATGTGTAAGCACATTTGCCCCGTCCCATTTGAGCCACACCATCAGATCCGCGGCGTCGGCCGCCGAGATGGCGGCTCGGATGAAACATGCAAAGTACTCTGCCTTGGAGCCAATGTACGACTTTGTGCCAGTGGCGGTGGAGACTGCGGGACCTTGGGGTACGGAGGCCAAAGATTTTATACGGGATTTGGGTCGGCGGCTTAGGGATAGAGGCTGTGATCCTCGTTCCGGATCGTTCCTGGCTCAACAGATTTCTTTGGCCATTCAGCGTGGCAACGCCGCCAGTGTCATGGGAACTTTCGGGCCACCAACGGTCCGGGGCGGTCCTTTTTGTTAGTTTAGATTATGTAACGTGTCATTGACGATTCCATTCCGATTGCGGATTCCATCATTGTACCTAGGGGGATGTTTGTTTGTACGCAATTGACGAAGCCTGCGTTGCGGATATTTTTATGTACCTAATCATTCTTGTTTATTAAATAAAATTGTTTTTTTATGTAATTATAAAAATAAAAAATTAAACGAATTTGTTGTTAACTTTCTTCATTTTTGAGAAAAGCATTATACTAGCCTCAACCACTAAGAAATCCATCCTGCCGGGCTAGTACACGTCCACAGTTGGTAGCCGGAGGAACAGTCCTCTCCCCGGTATACGCAGATAAAATCTTACCGTATCTGCTTAGGCTACGTTGCGTGCTGCTGTTATATCAATAAAGGGTCAGCAACGCGCTTGGATTCTTTTACAGTCGCAAGCGTCCATAAGCTACGGTGTCTCTACCATCAGGCAATCACAAATCATGTTTGCCACCGTCGTAGTATTTAAAAAATACTATTATACGCCGACTTTGTTACAAGAAAATATTACAAATTGAAATCTATTCATTTCTAACAGCATACGCGATGGTATCGATCTAGACGTGTTCGCGACTTTAGTGTGTCCTTGGCGTTGATAGGTAGGAAAATGTGTACGTCAGGATGGCGGGTGGACCTCGGGAATTTCAATAAAATGGTCACAGATATTTCGTACCTTTTGTGTACCTCTGTGTACCTTTAGTAAAATTCTCAGAATGGCGGGTGGACCTATTTTTGAAGATGGCTCGTTTTCAAGAGGTACACCGAATTTTATATAAGTATACAAACGGTTCCAAATATCTGTCAACATTTCATTGAAATTCCCGACATCCACCCGCAATCCTGACGCTCACCAGGAAATTACCTTGGGAAACCAGGAAAATGTTTTTTTTTTATTATTATTATTACATATAGGTACGCAATTGAGGGTGTTTCGCGTTCGCCCGATCGTTCGGTCCAGTGACTTTCCTCTGGGAAAGGGTGTTAGAGAAATCCCATTGGGCCGATTGACCGATTGACCGATCGCACGAACGGGAAACGCCCGCATTTGACCACTATCTCACCTTGGATGGTAAGTTATGAGGTCGAGGGTGATCATTGCCTAGTGTTTCATTTTCGATCGTCTCATCCGATACTACTTCCCATACTAACGAACTTACTTGGCTAATATCGCACGAAACGAAAAATTTAAGTAACAATTTTGCCTAAGGAACAATTACGAAAGAGGAAGTTACGAATCTAGTTAAGATGATGCGTCTAAATCTATCTAAAATAAAACATGCTGTGGTTTGTAAGAAAGTTTAATAATAGAAGTAGTGAAAATATCTCCAGTGAATGTATCAACAAAGAAAGTAAACAATAGATTTAGTTAGGTACTAACATGACTTTCACACTAGTCTAGGAATAATTAACTAAAATTTTTCTTTAATATAAATATACACTAGAAGTGAATGTTTACCACGAGTCAATATTGATTCTTAAGTTAAGCTAAACACAGTACAATTACACCAGTGCCACCAGACAGGAGCTGACCTGCGGCTCAAGCTCTCACACATGCAACACGCGCGCTCCGCCCCCAACTACAGGTAATACTACCGATGGTAGGAATGTAAATGCCCCGCCCTAGCCCAGTGACCCCAGAGGCGAGGCGCGCGGCCCCATAATACTGCCACTGCATCCTAACAACAAAAAATTTAGAGCGAAGTGTGCGGGAGGGCTTTAACCACTCTTGAAGAGAAGGATGGCAACCTGCCCGAGGTAGAAGTAGATGAAGTGGCGCGTCTCGTGGGTTACGTAGGAGCCGAAGTTGCGCCCGACGATGCAATGCCACGTTGGGTTGTATTTCTTGTCAAACTCTTTCTTGATGAATGCAGCAATGTCCTGCAATTAACACACACCAATTAATATTCTCTATTTGTTCACCATCATCATGAGCCAATGTCTGACTATCCTCTGGGAATGGGAAGTGCTAAGTAAGTTAAAAAGTGAGATAAGTAGAAATATCTGCAAAAGAAAATTATAAGTGAAGGGGAAAAATTAATTACTCCACACAGAATGGTTTATTATATTATTATTCACTTTAATTTAAAAGAAGTAAAAATAATGAGTTGTAATTAGTCAATGCATTGCAAATCGACATTGTACTAAAATGACAAGTGTGCTATTTCTTTACAGACTGGATTTGCTAAATTACTGAGGTTTCAGAAAAAGGGCTGATTTAACTTTTTAGGTAAATCTGGCATAGGTATATAGTAGTTTAGTTAACCTACACTATTGAATCATTTACAAAATTACGTGAGAACTTCTGACCACTAACCACAAACAAGGAAACTAGTTATCTACATGGAAATAATTTGGAGCAGGCTCGCCGAGGCTCAACAGCTGTTACTGGCTTACCTTTTCAATGTTGAACTTCTCGAGGGCTTGCGTTGCACAGTCTACAGCATCCTGCTGCATCTCCTCGCTCATGTCAGCATTCTTGATCACTGCTTTGCGATCACACATCTTGTCAGCAGTATGTCTGTAAGTTTATTAAGTTCACTGTTAATTCACTTGCGGCACAACCACTCGGCCTACAGTCTTAGGGATCACTGGTAAACTGGGCACAAGATAACTAGGCAGTCTAGACTAGGTCTGTCTCCCGCGATCTCTGAACATGTTGTGATCGTCTCAGGTGTGCAAGCTCAGGTAAGTGCCAGATTATGACCTTGGCCTCTAACAACGGATCATTTACACGAGGCCACTTGGCGAGCTATTCCACTACGATATTGGATACAGATCCAATAAATTGACACGAGTTTGACGAATAGCCTCATTTACACAACGCCTATGGCAGTTAATTGACTAGCTCGCCAATTGGCCTCGTGTAAACGGTCCATTAAGTTTTCCGTGGCTGAAAGTTCGGAAAATAAACAAGATTATCTGATCATTGTCAATAGCTCTGGTGCAAAGGTTATCGTTATCGCCTACCCTTCTAACATTAAATCGATAGATTTTCCACAGAATGCGTACAGGACTGTTTATGTTCAATAACAGCTATAAATAACTTGAACTAAAGGTCAGGCGCGAAACCCGGGACTCAGGATCCAGCGCGCCTTTTACGAAATATTTGTCCAAGTAGGCGCGCCGAATAACTTCCAAATATAATAAATATTTTCGTACCTCCGGTTACTCTTCTAATCAGATTACCTGTACTGCGTCTCTGACTCCGCCTGAGGTGGTTTTTTCGTGATAATTCGTACGGAAGCACTGGCAGTAAGGCCCGTCATCAATAAGAAATCGCGAAAATTGCCACCGCTAAGCTAATTCGCTAACATGTTACTTGACATTATATGAAAAAGATAAAGAAAACCCACCACGCAGAAAGGTATTTCCATAGAAACAAGGCAATTTAATCAATAAAACGACTTTATTGCACCTTTTTTGCGAACGAAGGTGAAAACATGTTCATCCGCATTCATACTTCCATGCACCATTTTGTGAATACAACAAATTAAACGAATCCTTCACTGTAAATTAATCACCAATGCACTGTAAAGCTAAATAAATAATATAAATAATGAATTACTTACATTTGCTTCCGAAAACGAACGAATTATCACGCAAAGATTTTGGTACCGGAGATACTATGCCTACTCTCTAGAGGATTCTTTCACAGGCTTCTTTCAGCAAAGAACTCTCGGTGTATGCGGCAGGGGGCGTTCTAAATTCAAAGACAATTCGAAAAATGAAATACGATTGCGTTCTTTTCTCAAGGTTTATGAATTTTGTTAACAGCTAGTATTAAAATGACTAATTCGAGGGTTCGAATACTTCGAATTTTCAACAGTACATTTGTACAGGAATACAAGAAAATAATTTTAGTAAATTTATACGTTAAATGAAAATATAATGCTTTACAAATTATGAAGCATATCTATGTATTACGTATTTCTGATCAAACCTCTTTTGAACCATAGACAAGACTTGAAGAAAATTTATTTCCTTTTCCTGATGAAATAGCATAGCTAGCTAGTAGCTCGTTGACGCCATCTTGTTTGTCAAAAACGCCGATCAGGCCGAAGTAGTGTTTCGACGCTAAGTTTTTACGAAATAATCCGGAAATTAGTGAATTAATCTTATTTCTAACGCAAGAATCATGTCCGGTGGGAGCGGCGGCAACAGAAATGAATGCAGAATATACGTGGGGAATCTACCTCCGGACATTAGGACAAAGGACATTCAAGACCTCTTTTACAAATTCGGCAAAGTTACGTTCGTTGATTTGAAAAACAGGAAAGGGCCTCCTTTCGCATTCGTAGAATTTGAGGATCCGAGGTAAGTTCTGCTACGTTTAGATAGCGAAAATGGTTCTTGTCTTTAATTTAATTATCTATATAGATATAGTATATATAGATACGCTTTTAACTTGTATTCTGTACATCGTTAGATATATTCATATGCCTATCATTACGCCAAAGCCACGTCCAAGGGTAAACAAATTACTATCATTATCTGTATTTAAATCATAGTACTTATCATCATTATCGCTACACCAAATTCCTAGGCTTCATGAAGTAATGATAATTTACACCGCGCTACCTAATTCAGATGCTAATGTAATGGTTGCAAATTATCCAGTCATTGTTTTCACTTACCGGCATTGCTAAATACGCCACCAACGGTGTCAAATAACCAGATATAGGCAAATTCCAAATTGAAAATGCTTTTTAACAGCATTGTATGAAGATAATATGTGTAGTGTAGATGTGAATGAAATGGGTAAAGAAATATCTACTGTTTGTTAGCCTCTACGTACCCTAAATACAGATATCAGTATGCATGTGTAGTGTACAGTAATGCCTCGACAAGACATGTTCAGATATTTGTGAGTGCTATAGCTGCTCCGAAACAACTGATTGTAAAAAGTAGAACATAGAACTAAGTACCTATACACTAGTGTTTGATTGTTTGTTCTAAAAACATTTGTTTATAACCTGGTCTAGTCATTAATATTTTAGTGGTGTATAATCTAATGTAAGGTATTCATTTATATGGGTCTTGTTGCCTGACACAAATAAATAAATAAGGTCAGCCTTACTGGCTAAACTTGAGGTTCAATGTTGATTAGCAAGTATGGTAATAGCTGTTATAGATAAATTAACAAGAGCATGGAATTGCATATGTAGTAGTATTGTATGTTTACAGGCATTCTATATTTGAAATTTCTATTTTCTCGTACTACCACTACAAATGCAATTACATGTTCTTGATAATTCATCAATACTGTGTGGTAACATTAGTATACCTATGTATGTCTATATAGCCAGTACATTTTGTATCTACCCTATACTTTGATGCCTGACAGGTGAGCGTTTTCACTTAATTGTGTACCTACTTAGTACTTACCCAGAACTTGGAAAGTTTTGGGTTTGTTTACCTCAAATCATATGCATGTTAGTAAGGGTGCTTACAGGGCATTGTCGCCTAAACAAGCACATTCAAAGGTTAGGACTATGTGACACAAGCCAGACTCTGCCTTGAAGCGAAGGAGACGCCTACACACATCCTAACCGATTGCCCCTTTCTTATGCACAACTCCTTTCTGGGAAAACACATCATGTGCCCGGAGGAGATAGATATAAATTTCTTGAGATCAACAGTATCCTGCAATTCTTCGAGTTCGCAGGACTTGACCAAGAATTGTATTAAGTGGCAATCACAAAAGATCAGTGATATAAGGGCTCTCACAGTCTGGAAGCCACTACCAGAATAATAGTAATTATTATTATTTATACTAAACGGGACTTAATCGCGTTTCGGATGCCTTGCAACATCCATGGTCACGGGACAACAGGACAGTTGTGTGTGTAGTGGATACATCTCACATTTTAATTTAACTACTATATAAGGTAAGGCTTTTCCTAAAGTGTTGTGGGCCCTGATAGTAACTGTATCATGCACAGGGACGCGGAGGACGCGGTGCGCGCGCGCGACGGCTACGACTACGACGGCTACCGCCTGCGGGTGGAGTTCCCGCGCGGTGGCGGTGGCGGCCGCGGCCCGCGCGGCGGGGGCGCCGAGCGCTTCCCGCGCGGCGCCGGCCGCGGCCCGCCCGCGCGCCGCTCCGAGTACAGAGTGCTGGTCACCGGTCTCCCGCCCTCTGGCTCCTGGCAGGTTAGCACTTACATAGTTCCCGCGCGGTGGCGGTGGCGGCCGCGGCCCGCGCGGCGCCGGCCAACTTAGGCTAAACAAAGTATGCCATACAATTATATAAAGAACCACTACAACAAGTTACCAGATTATATTTTAGACATGTCCAGAAATAAATGTAGGTCCTTTGTAAGGCAAACTGAAAAATAGAGCTTATTACAGATTGGATCAATATTTAACAGATAAGGATAGAGTCAGCGAGCACTTATAACAATTATTTATGCACAGGACCTGAAAGATCACATGCGCGAAGCCGGCGACGTGTGCTTCGCGGACACGTTCAAGGACGGCACCGGCGTGGTGGAGTTCCTGCGCCACGAAGACATGAAGTATGCCGTCAAGAAGCTCGACGACTCGCGCTTCCGGAGCCACGAGGTGAGACACCACACATATTATTACACTATATCGGTAAATGGGTACATTAGAACCATTTCCGTTGTGTAAAGTTGCATGTAATAAAAACATGGAGACGCCTCTAAACTGCATGACGATGATTTATAGCGTCGTGAGCACTTCACTTAAGAGATTGCTCTTCAATCTTCTTCAGATTGAATTTCGAGATTTGAAAAGTTGCAGTGGCCTAGCTGAGCAACTTTTCAAATCTCGAATTTTTGACGCAATGTTTCTGTCGCGCTGCTGTGGATTCTGCCTCCTATTCGTGCGATAAGGACTACAGCTCGGACTAAAAATCCCTCAAAAAAACTCAAAAATCGAGGTTTCGCTCTCGACTGTTTCCTCCTACAAAACGCAACCAATCACAAAATTTTGGGAACTGCAAGAAGAAATAATCTACGCCGCTATGTTTTGTTTTTTTTTTATATTTGTTGTCATATTTGTATACTGCGTTTTTTTTGGCAGCCAATTCAATTAAGCCGTTTTTGCGATTTTCAAGGCGCTGTAAGTTTTTTTAAAATAAAAATATCCAAAAAAGCAAAACATAGCGGCATAGATATTGATCTTATTTGAAAAATTCATTGCTCTATGTTCAAAAACCAGAGGGGAAACAGTCGGAGAGCGTTTGTATGAGAAAATCGCAGGTAGGCATTCCTCTTAAATGTTTAAGTTAGGACAAGTGGGTCTAATTTTATTTGTGTTGTGGATTAATGCATTACTTTAGGTGCTTATTTCACCAACCACAATTGTCATTGCACCGTTACTTACTTGTACGTCGAATTGTCATTGTCAGGTGACAATTGTCAAGTGTAGAAGAGAAGGTGAAATACGGGCTAGGCTAGAACGAACAGAAATGAAGTAGCAAGATATACTTTGGTAGCAATAGTATTTTGTAAATGTAATAAATGAAGTTATGGTCCTAGGGTGAGGTGTCGTACATCCGAGTGAAGGAGGACTACGGAGGCGGCGGCGCGGACCGCTACAGCGGCGACCGGGACAGGTACTTTGTTATACCACTTTTCTTTCTGTAGATCTAGCGTTCGTTCTGGGTGTATCTTCATCTATTATTCTGGAGCTAGGTTCGCAATTACTCCCTAATACTCTCTTGTGTATAAAGTAGCTACAGAGAAAAGTATTATCTTTGGCATGGAAAGGGAGGTTTGTTTGTCTGTAGTCATCAGACATTTCCGGGTTGGGAGGCAACTATGGCAAGAAGTTAATTTTGTATGTAGATAGTTGATAGGAAACTGTCAGGCAGGTGAAAATTTGGAAGAAATGTTATTCACAGACGTAGCTTAGAATTTTTGAGAAATGTTGGTGACTTGCTAGCATACTCTGTGCTGAGGCTTATGGTCGGCAGTGGGCGATTACACGCTGATAATAATGAGTATGATGATGATGATGATGATGTCTCCGCAGGTCGCGCTCGTACTCGCCGCGACGGCGCGGCTCGCCCACGTACTCGCCGGTGCGGCGCTCCTACTCGCGCTCGCGCAGCCGCGACCGGGAGCGCGAGCGCGACCGCGAGCGCAGCCCGCCGGCGCGCGCCGACCGCGACCGCAGCCCGCCACCGCCGGCGCGCGAGCGAGACCGCGACCGAGACCGCGAACACAACTATTGACCAGGTTTGTACCACCACCGACCACCCAATACTAGCTATTCTTTTGCGCGAAGCATTTATTCAAGTTTTAATACTTCAATTGAATATTTAAAACACCCTCGAAACTGCAAACATAGCTAAGAATTAACTTGACAGACGAGACTTGATTGAAAAAGAACCGCACTTAAATTGGTTTATTTGTTTGAGAGCTATGATGCCACAGGCCTGGGCGACCTCGCTGCTAATGTAAAGTCCTGGCATTATTCGAATTTTAAATAATAACTACCCCTGCAACTGTGTTCGTACATTTTAACATTCAACGAGTCCACGAACCGTTACAAGCTTCTTTTTTACTTATCTATTAAATAGTGTACCAACCCGTTAATCTTTTAATTCTAAAAATAACCACCTCTAGCTAGACTGACATATTGAACAGACGTATACAAATGCTTTATAACAGCAATTAGTAAACAAGATTTTGTAGCCCTGTAACATTATTTATAGACATCTCCCAAAGTCCAATTCGAACCACATTTCTGGAATTAATACCAGGACAATTATAGGATTTACATATAGTAAGTATGTTTATTAACATTTTTGCAAGAACTACATCGCCAATATCACCATGGTTATAATTGTAATGTTATAATTTTGCATAATGCTTAGTATAATCTAGTAGGGAAAATGCCTTGTAATTATAATTACTGTTACTTTTCTACTTTCTTAGATATCTCTAAAACAAAGGTATAGTAACATTTATGAAAAAATATAAGCCAAACTAAGATCATCTCTTGTTTGCTTCTCTCTTGCCAGATTGTATAACCTTTTTTTCATAGTTTTTGCTTTTATTTTTGAATGTATGTAAAGAACTCATTAATTTCACCCCAAAATGCACTTCTACTATCTAACTTGCTTGATGCAAACAGTTTATTTGCATCTGAGTGTGTACACGTAATTATATCTAATTTTACACACACCGATAACAGGAATTGTTTATTTCTTATATCCAAAAATAATGGAGTAGTGATTTGAATCATAGTGCCTAGGTCAAAGGAAAGTCTGTTAAAATAGCAGCTTCACCTGATTGCATTCTCACAACAGCGCCAGTTCTCCCTATTATTTATATTTATTTGAATGGTGAACATCTGCTATTTTGACAACTCCTTCCCACTCTCTATATGGCCTCATTTATGGAGATTTGCGTCACTGTTCGCGTGCATGTCCATAGGCGAGGCTCGTGAGTGTGAGTAGCGTGCGAGTGCGAGTGCGAGTAGTGACCCTCATGTTGTCTCCAGCGCGACGCGGCGGCGGCGGCGGAGCGGCGCGGCGGCTAGCTTAAGCTCACTAGTGTATGTGTATTGTACTGTACTGACATACCTTCTGACTGACGCTCCATTACATCTCTTATAACTTACCGAGTTTGCCCGGAGTCTATTGCCAATATAATCATCAGTTCACACACGAGCTCATAATAGTCGCGCATATATCGCGTGATAGCCTGATTATTATCTTGTCTTAAACCGTTCCAATGGCGTAATAGTACATTACGTACCTAGGGCGGTGAATTAGTGAATGGCCCAGATCGTAGGTGTTTGTGGCCCGAACCGAAGGTGAGGGCCATAAATATGCGATCTGGGGCTTTACGAATTACCGCCCGTGGTACTCACCACCCAGCGTGGCCAGGTGAAGACGTAAAGCTGTGTACTCACACAGCTTTACGTCTTCACCTGGCCACAATGCGAGTTTTACCGTACGCGCAGCGTGCGGTATAACTCGCATTATGGCCGGGTGTGACGTAAAACAAATTACTATTTTACTAAGTACTTTGGTGCCGGTTAATGAACGGCCCAATAATTGGGCTCCACTATATCTCTGTTTCTTTTTAACTCATGCAAAAAGAGAGAGATAGATGGACGCGGATTATCGAGCCGTACATTAACCGGCCCCAGTAATTTCTCGTTCCACCATGCCTAGCCTCGCCGGTGGAAAAGCAATCGCGCGATAAATGCGACAATGACATTCCTTGGCCTGTTTCATTTGGCAACATATTTTCTCAAAGTTCCAACCGAACTGAAGCAATAATTGCACGTTGTGAGATGAACCAGTCGTCAATTTGTTTAAGTATTAAAATAAATAGTATGTGACGAGGTCAGGAGGTATCTTGCGGCGATATGACGACTTGTATAACTAAAAGCATTTTCTTTTGTTTCATCCTCTGTGGATTGGATTGGATTGGCTCGGAGTGCTCGCTGGCTGGATCAGGCCCGTAGGATCGCGGATAGGATGCACTCGGCGAGGATTCAGGATTTTTGGATCGTACTGAAGGATTCTCGGATCTTTGGATATTTTGGATCGTACCGAAGGATTCTTGGATTTTTGGATCGGATCTCGGACATGGCTTTTAAACTTTATAACGGATTGTGCACGGATGGATCGGATCGGATTGGACCGGATTCCGGGGATGCCAGGATCACGGATCTTTGGGTATGATTTTGAAATTTTTGCAAATAACTTATTGTTGAGTGCACGCTCGGGCCGCGCGGGCGAGGGCCCACTATTGCACAAACATCCATTAACACTAATTCCCGCGTTAAAACTTGCTCTCTTTCTCTTTGCTTTTCTAAAAAAGTGAAGGTAAGTTATAACAAGCATTGGATTTAATGAATGTGTGTGCAACTCGGCAGCAGACTCCCAGTTCTAACTATCATTTGATTATAATAATATTGATGTATTATTTTTAATTGTTAGGGTTATTCCCTCGTCATTATACATAATCATGCTAAGTCGAGTTCATTGTATTGCTTTTGATTTTTCAACTGTCACAGAAAAGTCGTATTTGATGTTTTTAATTGAAATTGTGAGTAACATTGATTTTGATGATTTTATTATAAGTGTTTAGTCACTTTGGTCGGCGTCTCTCCAAAATATAGTTGTAAACGTAGGGAGTGTCAAAATTGTTTTAGGTCACTATGTGTATCTTGACACTTATTTATGACGTCAGACGACCTACGACTGTCAAAAGCGCTACGCTATTCTTATGCAGGGGTCGGATTTTTCATCGCATGGTGAGATGAAAGAAAACTGTGGAGTCGATATTAAAGCTAAATTTTTATTCATATTCATACTCATACTCATCAATTTTCTTAGTCCCGTAATACTTTTGTCCCTTGTGCAAGTTGACAGATCGAAAATGTTAATCGAAAATTAATCTTACTGAATGTAATTAAAATTATTTGTGTAGTATGATTTGGGAAGTGTAAGCCTTTTGCTGCTAGTACGTTTACCGCAACAAAGTAGTCTGAACCAAACAAAAGATTAACTAATTTGATATAGTTACAGGGTAAATGTAACCCTTTACCAAGCAAAAGGCTAACACTTCCCAAATCATACTACACAAATAATTTTAATTACATTCAGTAAGATTAATTTTCGATTAACATTTTCGATCTGTCAACCTGCACAAGGGACAAAAGTATTACGGGACTAAGAAAATTGATGAGTATGAGTATGAATATGAATAAAAATTTAGCTTTAATATCGACTCCACAGTTTTCTTTCATCTCACCATGCGATGAAAAATCCGACCCCTGTTATGACGTCCGCTTGTCGATTTTCAATGAAGACCAATGTAAACGAGCCGTTATAAACGCGTTTCGAAAATCAAATTTAAACTCTCGTGAGGCATGTCTAAAATACTACTAATAAATCCACGGTTAAACTCACGTATCAAATGTGACACCGAACTCACTGTGTACAGTCAGCGTCATATAGTTAGTAGCATCCAAGGTAGCCAAATATTTCGGTACACGTCTTTATTACTGTAAGAATAAGGGTGTGTTACGAAATATTTGGCTACTCTGGCTGCTACTAACTATATGACGCTGACTGTACACGGGATTGTCACAACACTGCACTTCAAGTCTGGAATAAAAGGTTTCCTTGGTGGCGGTAACGTCCAGCCCAACCATCACGCCTCACTAATCCGTTATGTGTGGAATCAGCCTTTCAGGATTGCTGATAAGGAACAGGTCATACAGGCACTTCGGGCTACACTCCTCTCCGTGAAGTGAGATCGAACAATATAACAAAGACCACCGAAAACCTCAAGGAGAGTGGACACCAAAAAATTGGGTCGTCCAACACTGGATAGGCTCTTTGTAGATGTACCCGGTCACAAATCAATTTGGAATGGCATGCTGATGTCACAGCAAGTCAGGAAACCCAGCACATTGCCGCAACGGTGTCCCGGCGAAAATCTAGGGGAAACGAGGCACTAGGCACTAATCGGTTTCCTAAGAAAGAAAGCTCATGATGATAACCAGCTACCACTGGCTCATATAGCAGCTACAACAGCAAGCTATAATTACAATTATTGAAGAACTCCCGAAGAGTTCGAAACATGTCGCCCGTAGCGAGTTTAACCGTTGATTTATTAGTAGCATTTAGAAAAAAATATAATTGTAGCCGTTGGTGTTGGTTTTGGACAGTGGATAACACAATTCCATACATATCTTATGTCAAATCCACTCGACAAAAGCCAAGTTTAATGCGACGTTTAGATGTAATTAGTGAAAGGCATTCCAAAGAGCTTAGCTCTGTATGTAAATTGGTGTAATTGTATTGGAGCGGCGCCGGCGCCGCCGGTGACTCGGCGCGACCATGGACGGTACACTTGGATCTGTTCTTCGTAGCGAAAAACATTAAGCCTGGAAAAGTAGTAATAGGGAATATGCATGTGATTTAGAAATGGACAAAAAAAATCACGTGTAATCTATATTGCTTAATAAATATACACACATGATTATTTTTTCAAATTATCATGTTTCTATTGATAAACTAAATTGTTTAAAAGTACTATTTTTCAAATTCCCTCGCAAATTTCCAAAACGCAACGCTATTGGCGGAGCGAAACGTGACGTCACCGTGCAGGTCGTTAGTATGATTATTGAAAGTTATTCGCATTGTTTGGCCGCTGTTTATGATAAATAATCAGTGTTTTTTGGTAATTATTAAGTGAAAAAAGACTCGCCACAATGACTGAAGGCGGTTTTGTCAAGGCACAGTCGGATAATCTGCCTAAAATTGATGTGTTCATGATGACTAAATTTAATACATACTTCGCAAATATTTGTGACTTTACGTCCGCTGAACTAAGAGGAGTAAAAGCTGCAAGGTAAATAAGTTACAGATATTCAATAAATTTTCATATTCCTTGTTTTTATACTCGTGAGATTGGTCAATTAAATAATTATAACCTATTTTGGCGATTCAAATAGCTAGACTTTTAAACTACTTCAAATAGGTGTCTTTGTTAAATAAGTGGAATAAAAAACTAGTAGATATTTATCCATACTATATACTATTTTACTATACTATAACTTTATATATTATATATACTAACTTCTGCCCGCGACTCCGTCCGCGTGGAACTCATTTATATCGTAGCTCCATACAAACTTTCACCCCCACTTCATCCCTTTGGGGGATATGGGGGGAGCTACGATATAAACGAGTTCCACGCGGACGGAGTCGCGGGCAGAAGCTAGTTATATTATATATTTTATATATACTTACTTAATAATAAATTATAAATGCGAAAGTGTGTCTGTCTGTCTGTTTGTTACCTCTTCACGCTTAAACTGCTGAACCGATTTGGATGAAATTTGGTATAGAGATAGTATAAACGAGTTCCACGCGGACGGAGTCGCGGGCAGAAGCTAGTATTATATAATCAAAGATATGTAGGTACCTATTAGGAATGTTAAATGTTGAGAACATCTTTATGAACTTTAACAAACTAGGTTGTTTTCGTCAAGGCTTATAAATAAAACAAATTTGTGTAGGTCACTCAGTAAAAAGGATTAAATTATTTTAACTTTCTTCGATCAACAGTGCAAACAAAGAAACTTAGCTAAAACGTTTCTTGATCAAAATCAACACTCGTAGTCAGCTGTTGATCAACAAAAATCATAATATTACATTAATAACTAAAAAAATTGGGAATCAGAATAGTTTTATGAATAAGTATATAACACAATTTTGAGGTTAGGTTATTGTTTACCTATATTGTTCGCGAGTCGTAATAAAAAAGATTTTAGGTACATACATATTTAATACTCACGTCGAAATGATCTTCACAACAATATAAACTACTCAAGCACGATACATTATCTCTCCTCATCGCCTTACACCACTTTATCCTTATATTTGCACCTTTGGGCATATGAAAATATTTGCAGTTTTAATGTGATTTTCACACATAGGGACAATACAATATTTATAATAAGCTTTTGTGTGCTCTTCCATTACAATAAGTTGATCTTATAAGCTTTAATCACTCACATTTATTAAAAGTGTGAATCAAACACTTTGTTGTTAATTTGTTTAAGAACCGCCGTGCACTAAGCTGCACGGTGACGTCACAAATGAGCGCGCCAAAATGGTGGCGTTTTGATCGTCCGAAAATGATAGTAATTTTAATAATTTTTTTTTAGCTTATTTAATAATATTGCGAAAGTGTTATATTTTTTTCCGGTTATATAATTACTTATAGAATAGATAAAAAAAATAAAAAAATGTCATGAATATTCCCTATTATGAAAATCATATACGCCATTATGAGACGGCGATAATTTTTCACGATACGTTATCATAACAATGTTTTTAACCTACAAAATTAATCTAAAATTGATGCTGATCGTGTTTATGCTGAGATACCGTTGATATTTGAAAGAAATTTAAGCGTGAAACTGACTAATGTCTGAGCATATTTTTTAAAACTCAATCGATCTCGATCTTTAATTATATTTATTTTTGAGCTTAGTTTGAGCACAGCTATTTATTTGATGGTGGCTATCGTATGCTATGAGTATGACCCAATTCTTAGCTCGAATCGAAATTAACACGAGGCTACATTCATTCAATTGTATGAAACATGGGGTCACTACCCCCATCTGTGATTTCATACTGCCACAAGGCATACGTCTCGGATGGCCAAAGAATTAGGCTGCCTTCCATTATAGCCATTCATAATATTAGGACAGACAATCGATTATAAAGTGTCAATAAATGGCTACACTAGTGGTCTAAATCTATCTAAGGTCAAGCTACAATGTTGGCGCCTTGGCCTCTTTGAAATGGGGCCAAGAATACTTTCCTGTAGGGCGCCAAAACTAGGCGTTCGACGTTTTGACAGTTTTAAAACGGGACTTATTGACTGGTATGGTCATAACATGGTTGAAACATCAAGGTAAAATAAAATACCAATGAGTCATGCACGAAGGAAAATTGGTTAAAAACATGCCTTTTTTAACTGTAATATATTTAGAGAAAAGAACACGTTTTGTTTACTGATCACGTTATTTGAAACCTCAATTCATTCTGTTTTTAATCAAGTCTGATTCAGGCAAATGAAAATGTTGTTTATTGCCACAGACTGACTTTTCAACTCTAGCTGTAGTGTGGGTAGACAACGACATAAATACAATAAATGTTTCAGTTATAGTAATATCCCTCGTACCGTCCTTGTGTCGCGAGTCGCGATCGCCCTCGCCCCGCGATCCCTAACACTTGCTGCTTCTCGATGTGACTTCCTTCCCTAGGCCCCGAAGCGATCGCTTCCCGACCTAGCCTTAGCATGCTTCGCCGAGTACGGTGTGACTGGTCTATGACGTGTTTACCGAGCAAAATGAATGGGATGAATGTTAGACGGCCGAGCGTTAGGCGAGGCCCTATGTATTAAAGTATCACAAATGTATGGGTTTATGTACATGTAATTTAGGTTGGATCTGCATTCCAATTGCCGATACAGTTTGATGGACTCAATAAAATTCCTTATAAAATTGTTTGTTGTTTTATTTGTAACAAAACATTCAGTGCCCGGCAAACAACTTGAACATGCGGGAAAAGTGGGGGGAGAGCAGCTCGCACGTACAATTTTCTCCTTTGCGCAGGCAAGGTCATTTGCTCAAGTTGTTTGCCGGGCATTGTACTAACCTAAATACAGTAAATAACTTATAGCTACATTAGACACCTATCCTAACGGTGATAGTTAATGACTTCATATTATATTACCGCTACTTGGAATTCCCAAGATTAGTGAAAATGGGTCCACTTGTATGGAAATTCTATACCTTGTACTCGTTTTCGTTAAGATCTTATTTTTTTGTCGCTCCAAAGCGGCGGTACAGTAGAATTATTTGGGGTTTACCATTGACAGATAGTTTGCCTTCACTTAATTTTCAACTTTTACCTCATACAAATGAAGTAGTTATTTCTAAATCGGCAGACGTGGGTAACAGTATTCAGAGGCTCTAGTATAAGTTTTACCGAAACAAAACGTTACGACCGCGTTCGCGTTTAGCTGTCAAATCCCATACAAATTGAGGGTAAAATGCAAACGCGATCGTAAAGTTTTGTTTCGGTAAAACTTATACTAGAGCCTCTGAAAATTGCTTTATTTGTATGACATTAAAGTTGAAAATTAAATGAAGGCAAACTATCTGTCAGTGGTTAACTAAGAGTAATCGTACTGTACGAGTTCGTATAAACATGCAGAACGTATTTATTGACAATTTACAATCTGGATTTTGACTGGCCTACAAATTACAGTAGTAGTTCTACTCTGGAAAAAAGTCTAGTTCTATCCACTCGTCGAACAAAATGGGTAACACCTTGTAAAACTCGTCTGCAAGGTTCAGGGTAAGGGACGAGTGCAGTGAGTTGGCGCCGCTAGATCTTGAACCCGGAGTGGACGGCCGCGACCCCGAAGGTGAGGTTCTCGTACGTCACCTGTCTGAAGCCGGCGTCCTCGATCATAGTCTTGAACTTTTCCTGCAACAAATTTTAGAAGGTAAGTTACTGGGCACGGCATACGCAGGCCACGGCCATCAAGCGGGCCTTACACTTGTTTTTCACCGACATGGTATTGCGGTGGATTTAGAGTAAGAGAACGAGCATTCTTGTACTTATGGTCGATTTTAGGCCAAGGAAAGTTGTTAAATCGCTTCGCTTGGTCCAAACTCGCCATTAAAATCGTCTGTTCGGTCTTGTGTGACACAAATATAAAGCCAAAATAAACGTGTGCCGATGGGGGCCTAAACAAGTGAAATCAAATGATTTTTCGAAAAACCCCACTGATTAAACGGGTTCCGTACCCACAGGATAAAACGGGACCCTATTACTAAGACTGCGCTGTCCGTCCGTCTGTCGCCAGGCTGTATCTCGTGAACCGTGATAGTTAAACACATTTCATTTTTTCACATTTTTACAGATGATGTATTTCTGTTGCCGCTATAACAACAAATACTAAAAAACCGGTCAAGTGCGAGTCAACTCGCGCACGATGGATTTCACAGATTATGTTTCGGTTTGAAGAGTCGAAGTGGGCGATGGGCTAGCAACCTATCACTGCAATATCACATTTTGTCGATCTTTTATACCCACATTTATGCTAAAAGTGGCGCTGGAACATACGTTTTACATGCTCTGCCTACCCCTTTTGGGAATAAAGGCGTGAATGTATGTATGTATTTCGGTTGCCGCTATAATTATATATAATGGTACGGAACCTTTCGTGCGCGAGACCAACTCGCACTTGGCCGGTTTTTTCAAACATGACACTCGCACGATATGATATGAGGAATCAAAATATATGTCAAAATCCATCAAGCCGTTTGAACACTGAACTATTTCATTAACTTTGCTCATTTTAGACTGACGAAAATGTATGAACAGGTGTTTTTTTTTGCATATTACAAAGTTGGTCCCATAGCAAAAGTTGTTCAGATCATCGATAGATTCACATTTTGCTATTTTGTATCACGAATAAAATTACGCCCTGAATGTACATACACTCGAAAAACATAACCCTCCTTCTGGGGTGGGTAGTGATGTCTCGCTTGCATTTGTGTGATGCGTGTGGATATTTTTTAGTGCGAGGGACGGTACCGATCTAATGATTTACGATCTCAATTGGGACATTCAATGGCCGTATAAATATAATAGTCAAAGCCGTGTTTATGGACGAGCCGTACGAAAATGCGCACGGCTATACCATACATCAACAAACTAGGTTGTGTTTGAGCGTGTTCCGACTCACGCGACGCGTTGCTGCACCTTTTCCATAAACACGGCCAAAACGTTCAGAAAGCGAGTGACCTGGTCGGGAAACTGTCGGATGCTCTCGACGAGGTACTTGTAGGGTCGCCACTGGCCGGCGATCAGCTGCCCCAGCACTGGGATCACTTGGAACGAGTACTGGTCATATGCCCTGCAACACAACACTAATTAACATCATGCATAATAAGAACACAATTAATTCAAATGAACTCTAAGCGCACTTGTACCCAGTAGGCATTTTTGAAAGTTTTTTTTCATCGATATCTATTAGATATTACCTATTTGACCTTATACCATACGGTACCATCACCAGCATTTATATCTGCCTCAACAAAGCGCGCATAAATATCTGACACGACGCTAATTTCTAGAGCCATTAGGAGTTTAGGACATGACAAATGTTTGTCCGCTTTGTTATGGAAAACATTATTACTGGACTGGTGACTACATATTAAATAGTTCTAGAATCTATGTTCTTAATGACATAAACAATATTTTCATAAATGTAATTGGGACGCTACTGTTAAAATGCTAATTTCTTTAAAGAGTTCTCTCACTGATTCTCTTGCTCTCAGGTTATATAGAACGAATGGCTCTTTTTTCTAATACATACAAAGATTGTCTGTATGTCAGCCGCTTTACCCCAAACCAGAATACCGTACGACATAATATTATGAAAATAACTATGATAATCTAGGCGAGCTGTTTCAACATTGGTCAGTTGTCTAATAGGGATGCGGACTAAGATTTTTTTACGATGCCATTCGCACCAGTTTTTGGAGAGGAACATATGTTTGTATGGGAGCAACTACAATTAAAGAACATAAATACCCAAAAATTTGAGACAAATATTGACGTTGTATGGAAAATCCGGTAAATTGTTGTTTCGGTCGCGAAATACTGCGTTTAAGTACATAGTTGTCATACAATTTTGTTTCTATAAAAGCGTAAGGGTTCTATTGGCAGCTTTAAATTTACTCTTGGACAATAAAAAAAATGCATCATTTTTCTAAACTTTCAAGGTTCATATCTTTTTATGATTTTAATTACATTTTATAATTTATACTTTATTACGATAATTTCATGGTTTACTATCCATTTAGCATCACTACGTTATCAATTTGAACATGAGGCCGCATGCTTATTATTCTAATAGCATATACGGCTGAACTTTGTTAACACGCCAACACGGCTATATGGGCAATCCATTGTAGATTTTTGTCTAATAAGTAGATACGTAACATTCGCTCAATAAGGCTTGTGTTATGGGTACTATGCAACAACATAAATACGCAAATGCATAGAAAACATCCAAGACTCTGGAACGAGTTCTCGTGTTGAAAACAGATAGCTACCGCTACCAGGATTCGAACCGGATGACTAGACCTCACGTTTATCCTTTTCTTGGCAATTTACAAAAACGAGAGTTCGTGTGCTTTTTAGAGCAAACAGATGTGTATTTTATAAAACAATGTCAAAAAAAGGATTAAAAGGTGGTGGCGGCTACGAGTCAGCAGCAAATTTAGATGATCATTTTAGTACTTTGTCGCACAAACGCAACAATATTGCGACAGTTGGGATGCGCCAAAGTAGTGAAAGTGACAAGGTACTCAAATGAACATCTACTTTTTCAGTTGACTATACTTGCCATTGCAGTGTCTCATTCGGCAGATGGCTGAATTCTAAACACATGAACCGTCCACCCGGCGCCAGCACTCGGTAAGCCTCCTCCAACACCTGGAAACGGAAACAGATCAATAATCGTGACGTTCCCCGGCAAAAGGCACATTTAGGGTGCCACCAGCACTTCTATCATGGGACGGCCGCGACATACTCTCGATTTTTCTCGCCCTATTCCTCTTGTTCTAATAAGAGAGACGGATAGTGCGAGAAAAATCGAGAGAGCTCGTGCGCCGTCGCGTGATAGCCGTGTAACTAGGCCTAAGACCCCTTTACCTACCTCGTGTCGTAAGAGCGTCGGAAAACCCAACATATGGTTAGATTATTTTATATGGCCGACTTTTTATAACACTGCCATTGGAATTAGAACCTTGGATGATAGTGTTGCTTTTGAAATGGGCTACTTTGATGCAATTCGGCCAAGTCAAATAATCAGTAAACATACGAAGTGGCTCGGTCGCACACGTATGTAAGAAAATGCACCGGTAGATGGCGCGAGTAATGATGGTAACTTACTAGGTAAGGTTTTCCCAGAATGAATGGGGTCGAGACGAGTATGGCGTATGAAAGTCATTACGGAACCCTCGATGTGCGAGTCAGACTCGCACTTGACAGGTTTATTGCTTACAAGCTTTTATTTAGTTTCACCTGTTGTCTATCTGTAATCAAATCTTGCAAGTTAAATTTGACCCGGTGACCGATTGAGCTGAAATTTTGGGTATAAGTATAGTTTGGATGACAATTTATTTATTTATATTACAATATTATGGTACCATCGAGCTGATCTGATGATGGAGACAGATGGTGGCCATGGGGATTCAGTACTTAACCGACGTAACCCCGTTGAGTTTGGGCTCGTTAGAATCGTATCGATGAGTAGTTGATGATGGTATACAGAAAAGTACAGTCGGCAATAAAAGCTTGTACCAAAAATGTAATTTTTTTAATGAGGCTGTCTATTAGGCCAAAATAATGTATGCCATACGATTAAATAAATAATATAGTATACCTTATCAATGTGCGTGCAGTTCCGTATCCCGAAGGCGATGGTGTAGGCCGTGTAGCTGTCCGCGGCGTGCGGCAGCTGCTCCGCGTCGCCGCACACCCACTCCACGTCCACTCCGCAGGACTCCGCCGTGTAGCCCTGTCTGTCGAGGACAAGGTAACTTCTAATACATTTACAGTACGCGCCATAACTTTGCGTCTGCGACAGGCCCGGATTTGGGAGATGGCAAGCGAGGCTGCTGGGCCTATGTCCAGCAGTGGACGTCTTTCGGCTGATATGAAGCGAGGCTGCTGCCCCGAGGCCTCCGCAAGAAAGGGGCCCTCTCTCTCCGCTCCAACCTCCAAGGCCGGTCCTGGTCTGTGATGTTAGCTACTACCAGCGTCGCAGACGTGTCAGCCTAGTTCGACGGATGTGCGGGAAGGGTCTAGAAGCGAACTTCAGAGATGCCAACTTAAATAAATGTGCCGCGAGGTGTGCGACCCGGCCCGGCAGGTTTTTTATGAGACCGGCACAAACTTTTGAGTCAGTAACCCAGGCTCCTTTAGGTTCACATTGTCTGCATTCCCAACTCGTCCACATTCCTAATTCGTCCACCTCCCATCTGGTCCGCATTCCCAATTCGTCCTCTTCCCATCTCGTCTGCATTCCCAACTCGTTTGTACAGTGAACAGGAATGCGGACGAATAAGGAATCGTATGCGAATTAAGTCGGTATTAAGACGAGCAAGTAAGCTGAGGAAATGGGCAAGGCAGGAGCCCTACCTGTCCGCCCGGAGCTTGCCGACGTCGAGCATGGCCTGGTTGATGTCGCAGACTGTCACCGCGCTCCGGCGGCCCTCCGGCGCCGGCCCAAGGCTCTTCAGGTAGTTGATGTACCGGAATGAGATGTCCCCTGGAATCATCAAGCAAAAAAATGATACCATGACACAGGAACGAGCTGACTGATAGCCAGCAGACTCCAGAGAAGTGACAAGCAGAGATCCTTTATTGATTTGATGATTCATTGTGACAGCTAAAGAGAACTGGAGGTCCGTCACACTCAACATAGCACATGCTCTGGAGCTCGGGTGACCTTGCCCAGGGTCATGTCTAACTGGGAGCCCTGGGTTCTTTAGGACAATGGGACCTCAATATTGTAATCTGAGAACCGACAGGAATTCCCCATGGGCCTCCTTACATTAATCGTGGAGCCCTGTGCACTTATCTCAATCGGAAAGATTGGCAGTTGACTGAGGGCAACTATTGCGTGAATGGGTGTATCTTGTATGACTATGAAATGTGGTTTTAATATGAATGAAAGTAACTAGTTATACCAGGCTATTATAGCACCCATTACATTTACTGAAAACTAAATCAAAAGTTGCATGTAAGATGAAAATAATTTACAAAGTGACAAGTTTTAAGTAGAAGTTGTTTTTGAAGTGAAAACTTCTTTAGCGGTGCTGAGCACTTTTTGGGATGGGGAAAAATTCTTAAATACCTACGCGACAGAGTTTTGTGACGTCAGATGTGAAGGAGGTCACTTTTTGCTGCTAGCCGATTCGACTTAATTCAAAACTGAACCCTATTCGTAAGAGTATAAAGCCGTTAAACACTTTTTGCAATAGCATATTCAATTTGTAATTTTAACCAACGCGTCCTTCACCGTTTTGCTATTGAGAAAATTCGAATTGTTCGAATTTGGGCGTTATTCCTAAAGAGATAAAGCTTAGAAAAATATTTACCAACGGCAAAAACAAATTGATATTTTGGTCGCCACCGCCGTCTGCTGTTCTTGCAAATTCGAATAGTTCGAATTTAGACGTTATTCCTAGAGATAAAGCTTTGAAAAATATTTGGCAATGGCAAAAACAAATTGGTATTGTGTTTGCCGCCGCCCGTCGGTACTAAGTATAATGTCGGTTTTTTTGGTTATTGTTGTATATTTTTCTTCGAAACGAAAGTATGAGTACCTATAGACTTTTTTTTACTGTATCTTTTTGTACAAATAGGTACCTATTCATTTTGGATTATAGCTTTTTATAACAAAGAACCATTTGACTGGTAGTTGACCACATATTAAGCCTAGCACTTCTTCCTATGACAATGAAATCACAAGTTTCAATATATACTACCAAATCCACAATTTTGCCTGATTCACAATAAATCCCATTACAGAAACTTTTGGGTAAGTCTTAATTCAAAAATATTCCTGAAATTCTCAAATTGAACACTGAACAGTCTGGTGATGAGAATTTGCAAATTAAGAATTTGGTATTTATTCAACAATCCACCTGATGATAGTGACATTGCACATGCATTGCATTGTCTCTTCCCATTTTTAAAACTAGACTTAAGGATCACTATTTTTCTCTTCCGTAACTAGTCAATCCAACTTTTCGACTGTAAGAGCCTTATCACACTTGCGATTTGCGAGCGTGTTTTCTATACAATTATCAGTCGCGGCGAACACGCTGCGTGATCGCCTTCATACAAAATACGCTTGGAAATCGCAAGTGTGATAAGGCTCTAAGTGATACTGTTCTATGACATTTAGTTATTGTATGTGTATGTAGGTTTATATATAATGTGTATTTATTTAAGTGTATAATCTTTCTTATGTTATTTATATTCTGTTTTTCTGTTTTCACCTGCTCAAATCATCTTTTTTTGCATTGTCTCCACCACCCAGACGTTGTCTGGAAGAGATCGCTTTTTAGAGATAAGACCGCCTGTTGTCTACCATTGTTTATGTTTAATTTACCTCTATTATTCTTGTATCTACTATGTTTGGTGAGCAATAAAGAATATTTGTATTGTATTGTATTGCACTTGAAGATGGGGCTTCACATGTAGAAACCTAGATTATAAATAATCACTCTCAATTTGAAAAGGTTCAAGTCTGAAGCTTTCAGGTATTTGGTGAAAGTTAGTTCTGCTCTTTACTCATCATGAGAATTCACATGATGATGAGAGGAAAAGACAAATGGAGTTGCACTGCCACAATATGATATGGTAACCTAGAGACCAAAAGAGGAAGAGAGGACGACAGTTTAAGAGATGGGTGGATGAAATGGTCCAAGTAGCTGGGAAAACCTGGACAAGACTTGCAATGGATAGAGATAAATGGAAAATGTTGGAGGAGGCCTTTGCCAAAAGGCAAACAGACAAGTAACGTGAAATAAAAAATTACCGCAATAATATATACAAAAAAAAAAAGTGAATATATTAGTAATAATTAGTATTTAATAAGAAAACGGTGAAAACATATACATCAAATTATTTTTAAATGCTAAATATTATATTCATTAATTACCTACTTTTATATCTATATTTATTAAATACTGAATGCATAATTATTAATTATTAATCCCAATGTTATTGATAATGTAAATTACAAATGAATTGTGTTAGAAAATGATTATTGTATAACACTGCCATCAAGTTATTAAATGATAGGATTATGCATGTTATAATTTGGCAATTTGTCTGAATAAAAGGCTATTTTATTTTTATTATTTATTTATTAGTTCTGCTCTTTACTCATCATGAGAATTCACAAGTATTTATTTATTGCAATCATGTTGTTACAGTATGGTACATACTTGACATGTGTTACAGTAAGTCTCAAACATGAACCCTGTAAGGGCATCGCAATGTTTCTAAATTAACTTACAACTAAATATAATTATAAGTTTTATAACATACAACAGTATAGATCTATATAGTTAACAGAGCTAGGCATAATTTTTGGTTACGTAAAGAAGTGGTGTGGTGGTGGTGGGAAGTAAATCTGAATGATAAGTTGTGCATACCTGTGCCACCAGCTACATCCAGCAGCTTGGTCCCGTGTGTTGGAGCTAGCCGCTGCATGAAGATATCTTTCCAGAGCCGGTGGATGCCCAGGGACATGGCATCATTCATCACATCATACTTCTCTGCCACCGTCTCAAACACATTGTGCACTGCGGAATGAAGACATGTGACAATTAATTAAGTACTGTAAATTCAAAAGTATAAATAAGAAGGTATAAGTATGCTACATTGGAAACACTGAACTACCACACCGCAAGCCAAAAGTCTGTTAGTCCCTAAGTTAGCTCCTAGTTGTGGGATAATATTTGTATAGAGATTATCCTCAGTTTGGTAATATTCCAATTTTATTGCATTCATTACTTTTATATCTTTACGTAAATATCAATCGTAAATGTATCCGTAATATAGCTGAAATCGTAAGGAAACCTTTGGTTCTGGTGAGAAAGCCATCTAGAAAAACTGCTGAATAGTAAAATCATATCTAGACTGCAGTTAAACAAAAATAAAAGATTTGATAAATTATATATTAAAGCCAAGATTATTCCAGTAATTACCTTTTTTCCACTTCTCTTGTTCATCCACTGTTTCGAAGCCGAAATGAGTTTGTTTCGATTTCTCGCCTTCGCTGGTTTTTTCAGCAGTTTGAGTGCTCAGGGCTCGAAGTCGTGGCATTCTGCTGGGCCGTCCTAGTTTCGCTAACTTTAAAACTGCATTTCTTAGCGCCATTTTATATTTTGTGCAGCTTATTTATAAATACCTATTCGAATACTATGCAGCTGAGCACAATGATGGCAATGGCAGTCAGCTGTTGCACGCGACTGTCAATGTCACTTTGACTTTTACGTTTAAATACTGCACTACAAAAGGCAACGCTCGTGAAGTAACAAAACGCTTGATGGTCAATTCTATTACTTTCCACGCATATCAAATTCTAATAATATAATTGCAGAAATAGGATCAAATACGAAATGCATTTAGTCTTTGCAATTTCATATTATATCCAAAATTGGTTACTTATGGATGATAGTAAAACTGAAGTTTAGTATCAATAAACATTGTTAATCTGAAGTCTAGATTGCTATCTGATCTGACACAAGACAGAAACGGAACGGTTATCTGATAAACAATACTCATCAGGACTTTTCGGCGAAATGTGTGACTAATATAGATAATAATGCCTTTTTACGATATGCAAATAGTACAGTACAATACATATTAGTTATTTGAAGTTAAGCATTTTTAACAAAACATATTGGTTCCATTAAAGTTACTTCATCACCCGATTTACCCGCAATGGGTACTTCCCCAGAAGAAGGTAAGTAAACAAACTATCTCTATGTTTGTAAACAATAAGTTTTTCGGTTTTGCAGGCCGATGTTTTTCCCTAACCCTATAATCAAGGTCATATTTATTAGGGTATTCAACCTATGATTCTTCTTGCCCACTCCATGGGCTAGTTGGAAACCTACCTAAAAACTTTATTCCTGAATACACCAAAGATTTTTAAGACAGCCTGCTGAAGAATCGCATTGGATAAACCTTTTTTTTTATCACAGTGTACCCGGAACATGAAGTGGAGCACTTCACCCAGCGGTTCTCCTGGGACTGTGGCGTGGCGTGCGTCACGATGCTGCTGGACCCAGCACAGCGGCAGCAGCTGCTGGACAACTTCAAGCAGGTCTGCGAGGAGCAGGGCTTCGGCCAGATCACCTGGACTATTGACTTGTGCTATTTGCTCAAGAAGTGGGTTTACAAACATTTCATATTTTCCAGACACACTTAGTATATTACTGAACAGTACAATAGTCCAGTCAATGAACTGACAACTTGTATGGAAAAAAAGTCAAAGGAGAATGGGCATTTTGTACCCAGAGTGTATACAGTTGAGACATATCTCGCTTGAAAGGTCTTAACCATGGCATTATTTCATTATATGGCACCAATGTTAGACAGCGTGCAGGGGTCTAGTAATTAACCGAAGTATGTAAAACATAAAAACTGTTAATTAACAAAATCCAATTGATATAATCACTTACACGGTATCTAACATAAAAGAACATGACAATTAGCTCATGTTAGGCTACCAACACCGACGCTGAAATATTCACAGGGCTGGAATTAGGTAATTAAAGATATGTGTGAATGAAAAATCGGCTACTGTGCAAAGATGCCTACGTGTATACAATGGCGACGTATACTACCTTATAGGCTAGGATATATGCTATTTTTTATTAATTACAACTTTGGTCCAACGCGTGCAGGGGTAAGATTATAATGATTTGTTGGGGCTAACGCTCAATTAACGCTACGCTAATTGATGGTATAAACTTGTTCTACTGGACACTAGATGTCTGTACATACCTCAGTTGATATAATAGCATTTACTATAGCAGCTAAGTCGACAGTCTAGCTCTAGCACACAGAGGTTTGAACTCATTAAAAATAAAATTCTGACACATCGTGTCAGTCACCATACATGTCATATGGAAATAAATACAATATTTGTCAAGTGATAAAATATTTAAAATGTTTAAATATTCTAGGATAAACTATTCTTCTAATGTGATGAAATCAAGTCTAAATTGAATATTTACATATTTTGGTGAGTATCTCATGTTAACCTACGAATTTTATGATTTTATATTGTATCAACGGAAAAGGGTCATATTGTTCTAAATCGACTTCTAATAATATTAATTCTGCTCCACAGCTCTCGCTGCTGTTTCAGTACAGACCAAAAAGATGAGTACTTATACCTGGACAACCCATTTCAAAGAAAGATGAGTGTATCAGAACCAGTTCAGGCGCTACTGCGGACTACAATTTTCGTCGGGGACTCACATCAAAATCGCTCACAAATCTAGGTAAAGTACCTACCAATTTATTATTAACCAGCTATAGGTAACATAGTAAGATTACTTAAATGCTCAACTTATTACCAGATTAGAGCTTCCACTCTGCGATGAATAATTTAACTAAGTACATGATATGAGAAGGCATATCAGCAAAATGTCGTAAGTGTCATCACGCTAATTATATTTCCGAGCAACCGCTTTGATAGGTGCGAGGGATATTATGTCTCTAGCTGTTTACACAACGGGCCCTCAAATCAAAATAGGGTCGGCAACGTGCTTATGAATCCTATGGAGTGTCATGAACCCATGTGTAATGGTGTCTGGTTATCGTCGAGAAGGCTGTATGCTTGTTTGCTACCGTCATGGTATAAAAATAGTATTTAATATACTGTAGGTACAATCGAGGTCAAAGAGAGGAGAAGATCTATACATTTTTCGCCTTAATTACAAAGCAACAAGGTACAAAAGTGTTCAACATATCTTCATCGTCTGAGTATACACATGTGGTAAGGTCGTCGCAAGAAGTTAATTTATCCACTGTAGCTTTATAAGTTTGTAAGTATGTAAGTTTGTACGTAAGGGGTTATTTCCGGAACCACAATTACCTGTGTATAAAATGGACTTCCCATATGGACATATTCTATAAGGGCATATTTTATATCTACAGTATTTGCAATACGTGAACGAAGACGCGAGTAACTTGTGTATATGCATCCTTATGCTGTCAACATTACCATTTATTCGCAAGAAACGATTTAATTGTACCATTTTTCCTAATGTGAATTGCTAAATATTGGAATAAGCTCCCGTAATTTACATTTTTCACTAACTTTTATGATTTGGGTGCCTTCAAAACAAGAGTGAATAGGTTATTATTGCACCGATGTGCTTCATCTAAGGCTCTATCGTCGCTTACTATCGTGAGACTACGAGCAAAACTAGTCCGGTCAGTCTCTTATAATATATACGAGTATATATATATATATATATATATACATGATACTCTGAGATCTTGCGATGATGAGAGCTGTCTGAGAGATGACGTTAAGTCAGCCGCGCCGTGTATAGCTACATATATGTGTGTGAGTATGTGATCTTTGATTATTTTTCCGTCCGTCTGTCTGTCTGCCTATCCGACAAACAAAGCTGCAATCTCGCAGACATTTCTTCTTCATGACATTAGTAAGTTAGGATATGTATGTATTACGGTACTGCTTACGACGGTGCCAAACAATACGGCTTGTCATATCCACACACACATCCTGTATATATAGCTACATATATGTGTGTGAGTGTATATCTTTGATTATTTTTCCGTCCGTCTGTCTGTCTGCCTATCCGACAAACAAAGCTGCAATCTCGCAGACATTTCCTCTTCATGACATTAGTAAGTTAAGATATGTATGTATTACGGCACTGCTTACGACGGTGCCAAACAATACGGCTTGTCATATCCACACACACATCCTGTATACCCGTATAGACCCTCGCGAAGAGTCATACTCCAGAAGAATGACAAGCGCGATGTTAAGACAAATGCTGGGCCCACCCGCTCAACACAGCGCTTCGTCTGGAGTTTTGGTGACTTTACTCCCCACCACACAACACCACATACCTACCTATAAAGCAAGTAGATAGTAGTGTTATGACTGTTAACTTCTGTAAGGCTGATGTACTACGCCAGTAAGATAGGTCAACATACCAGTGACGTTACATTCAGCTGTGCCCTACGTCTCTAGTCTGTCTGTGTTAAGTATCTGTCCCTTGGCTGTCAGGCATCTTCTCTGACTGCGTGTTCTTATACCTACACAATCTACACATCAATGTTTGTGATGATTAAATCTCACTTTACAATATTGTAGCAACTGCATTGCGTGTATTGAGTAGGTAAGTAACCATCGTTCTAGAGCTGGAGGAAGGATTATCATATTATTACCAGTTTCATATCTGTGTATAAGAGCAGGTACAATAACTTTTTATTTTATTTCGCCCAAATGGTAAGTCGTAGCGTATTTACGTACCGCTAAGAGCTAATTGAAAAATAAATACTTAGGTAGGTAATACTTTCTCCTTCTCGTATAAAAACCAAACGCCGTCGCGTTTATATTGGCCATTAGCATTATTCGTACCTATACTTATAAATATATCGCGTATGAGTTGTTTCAGAACGTTACGGGAGTCCTAGTGGGATTTCTCAAAAATTCCACTCCTTTTTTTTTTTATTAGCACCTAGTGTGGACCTTCCAGATAACGTCCTACCTGTATTATGTCCCGTGGAATTGGAATTCTCTGCAAAACACGGACAGAGCCGTGGGACCAGGTACAAATAAAGAAGGGTACTTATTTTCAATACTTAGGTATAATAGTAACCGTACGGCCTGTCTGATGGTATAAGAGGTCACCAAAACCCACTGAGGCCTGCAACCTCGTCCATGTCACATGCGGATCGCGGCCAGTGTGAAAAATACCCTCATTTTGTTTCGTGTCGTGTTTCTTGTTTCATAAACACTATAGTCTAACATATAGTAGGCACCAATTAGTAATATCATCAGACACAAACTCCCCCATCGAGCGTAGGTGTGTATGTATGTGGACAAGAAAATGCTATTTCACGGGCTACAGTCCAAACGGGTACATAGATTTTGACATATGAGTATATTATACGTATAGTATATATTTGTGTGCCATCGATGTTTCCAAACGGATTAACTGATTTGAGTGTTTTTTTTAATCGGAAGTCTTGTCCAGATGGTTTAGTCGAATTCAAAGCCTTGTATAAAGTTAACTGTTCTTAGCTATGTTCGTTGTGTCGAGGGTGCTTTACATTTTTAGGGTTCCGTAGTCAACAAGGAACAAGGAACCCTTATAGTTTCGCCATGTCCGTCTGTCCGCCCGACTATTCGCCCGTCTGTCCGTCCATCCGTCCGTCCGTCCGTCTGTCCGTCCGTCCGTCCGTCCGTCCGTCCGTCAGTCCGTACGTCCGTCTGCCCGTGTGCCGCTAAGCTCAGTGACCGTTACTACTATGCGTTAATTTAATACCTATTATGGGTTTCCTAACACCATTTTTCAACTTAGTGATTTGTTTGTGAGATATTGGACTTTAAAGCCCAAATTTTTGTTGAAAGTCATCAGTAGGTATCCCCTGCTGGCTAAATAGCTACTACTGGGAATGTGAAAAAATTCGTGGCAGTAGTAGTACATACCTATAATGAATTTAAAAGGAAAACTATCACGCCTAAGTAGGCATAACTAGTTACCGAGTAATAGTCGATCAACTTAAAATGTACTTAAAAAGGCAATCTTTCCTACAAACTCGGCCGACGCCATCGCACCATTTAGTTGGCGCGCGCGTGTCGATGTAACTAAGACAGACAGGCAACTATGGAATCCTACACTGCGCGTGGCCCAAGGTCGCGGGAGTCCGCTGGATGCGGGTGGCGCAAGGTCGGTCATTGTAGCACTCTTTGGGGGAGGCATATGTCCAGCAGTGGACGTCTTTCGGCTGATATGATGATGATGATGATCATGTGTTATCCATAGGCGTCCATAACTACGCGAGCTACGGTGACCGCTTATACCATCAGGCGAGCCGTTTGCCACCGATGTGCCACTTTTAGTTTTGTTATTCATAAAGCTTGTAATTTCCATAATTACTATTTATGTTAAATGTTGCACGTTAAAAGTGCAATAATACGGAGGTAAGTTACCTACAATTATGTGAAAAGATAAGAAACATTCGTAATCTATAGGTACTTGTATATTAATATTAAATAAGTAGGTTGTGAGGTTGTATTTTTATGTAAAGGGTAATCTCCGGAGCTACTTATCTGATTTTTGTTATCACCAGTTTATAGTGTACCATAGGTAAATCAGCACTATATATAGGTAAAGTGCTGATTTACGAGCAAATGAAGATAAACTTTAGCAAGCCACTTACCGTTCTCAGATATCTAACTAGGTATCCATAATTATGACTAGTATTTCCTAGTAGTAGTATACCCCTTTATGGATAGACTACAAATGGTACACTAATGGCACTAATGGTGGTATGGTACACTCTTTATGGTCGACTACAAAGTAAAAAAAAATTATACACGACCTTAATGTTAAGGCGTCAAAGTCGTGTATACATATTTTTGTAACTTTGGCAGTATCGATCTCTTAGTAGTCGACTGTACAAAATAGATATAGTAGGTATCTATAATTAACAAAAAAAATGTCAAGTGAGTACATAAAGGTTTTACCTTGACCAACGGGGGAAAAACACTGATGCATTACGAGGGCTGCCTTTTAAGTTCTGTCGTTTGCAACCCTCCCGTGATTGCATAAAAAAGAACTAGTGTCACGTTAAAATATTTGAATTTAGAATTCGAAAACAAAAGAATGACTCGAAATCGGCCCTACCGTTTTAGTACAGCGTTCGTTCAAAGTTGACAAGTCAGTTGTGAAAATGGAAATTTCGAAGGAAAATTTACGTGCGATAATTTTTTACAACTTCAAAAGGGGCTTAACGCGACTTCAGTGCTTCGAAGAGTTGACTACGGTTTTCAATGATAAAGCACCATGCCTTCGGACTGTGGAACGCTGGTATTTAGAATTTCAACGTGGTTGCTCTAGTCTTGGTGATAGACATCGTGAAGGTCGACCAAAAACAGCCGTAACCCAGGAGAACATTGATGCTGTACGGCAACTGATCATCGAAGATCGCCATGCGACATACTTACCGTGAGATAGAAGCTTCCTTAAGTATTTCAGGGACCAGTGTTCACAGTATTTTGCATGATCACTTAGGCGTAAAAAAGTTGATCTCACGCTGGATACCACATTTACTCAGTGAAGACCAAAAAACGGCTCGCGTTCGATGGTTTCGCAAAACCCTGCGGCAATTCAACCGAGGAAACTCGAAACATGTTTACGACATTATCAGTGGTGACGAATCTTGGATATATGCCTACGATCCCGATTCGAAACAGCAGTCGACTGTTTGGGTGTTCCAAGATGAGCCAAAACCGACCAAAGTAATACGCTCACGGAGCACTTCGAAAAAAATGGTCGCCACGTTTGTGGCGAAAACTGGCCA
Organism: Epinotia ramella; assembly: GCA_947578815.1. Lineage (NCBI taxonomy): Eukaryota > Metazoa > Arthropoda > Insecta > Lepidoptera > Tortricidae > Epinotia > Epinotia ramella. The sequence continues at coordinate 24,325,015 of OX388216.1, forward strand.
CGTTGCCACCATCGTGCTCGAGGATCGTAAAACGGTTAATGCTGACTGGTATTCCACTGTCTGTTTACCAGAAGTCATCGGCGAGTTTCGAAAAAATAACCCAAGACGTCGTATAAGACTGTACCACGATAATGCGAGCTCGCACACCGCCCGGCAAACTATTGCGTTTTTAAAAGAGCAAAACGTCGAAATTCTGGAACACCCGCCGTACAGTCCAGACTTAAGCCCTAACGATTTTTTTACTTTTCCAAAAATCAAGCAATGACTTCGTGGTCAACGGTACCAGACGCCTGAAGAAGCGGTTGAGTCATACAAAACGGCCATTTTGGAGACCCCGACTTCGGACTGGAATAAGTGTTTCGAAAACTGGTTCGATCGAATGAAAAAGTGTATTACATATCACGGTGATTACTTTGAAAAACAATAAATACCATTTAACACTTAAATTGTCTTTAGATTTTCCAAACGACACAACTTAAAAGGCAGCCCTCGTACAAATATCATTGCGTTGTTTATACTTCAATCATCATGATCATCAACATCATCAGCCTATATACGTCCGACTGCCTGAGCACAGGGACTCCTCTCATGAATCAGAGGAAACTGGCAATACCTAATCCCCACGCTGACTCAGTGCGGGTTGGGGACTTCACTTACACCTATTGAATTTATCCGTAGATGCATACGCATACTTTCAATGCCAATATAATACTTATCTCCTTCTATTCTATAGGCATAACTTTTTGAAACTAATTTATGTCTGTATCATTGTATGGTATGCGTAAGTATGGTAAAAAAAGCTTTTCCAGGTAAGTAATGTAAAAAAATTGAACTTAGGGACATAGGCTACGATTTACGCAGCAACTTAGCTGAGCGGTGTATAAGACGCGTGGGCAAATAATAATATTAGAAGGAAGTAAAGTTAGTGTGTGCGTGGCTTTGCAAGTTTGTAAGATATGAAAAAACTACAAAAAAACGACGAACCGCTTCGAGAAAAGGTAGGTAGTGCCCTTGCGTTGCGCTTCGCTTGACTCGTCTTGGCGGCGTCTTACTTATAACTAGTATTCAAAAATATATTCATTAATATGTAATTATTGCAGTTTCAGGATGCACTACATGCAAATCATTAAAACGAAACACCTGTTTGCTAATATTCGGACGGAGTTAAGGGGACAGTGCGACATGCCATATTACAAAGGAACTTTCAACTGAACCCCTAAATACGAACCACGTAAGTACCTATCAATGTTCAAAAATATTGGGTTCCACATAAAGTTTGAATAAATGAAAGCCAATTTTACCTAGTAGGTAACTGCAAAAAGGGTTCACGTAAAGAACATTGTCTAGTCACATTTTTTTTCATAGATTTTAATCTCAAAATGTAAAGCGGGTTATGGATGATATTAAAATCACACTTTTAAAAAAGTGGCCGACGTGTCCTTCTATGTATCCTTCAAATACAAAGGCAGTGATGAAGAATACGTGCCGGGTGAAGCAGCGTGGGCAGCTAGTCTATACTAATATCATAAATAGATAAAAGTTGTATAATAATAATAAATATTATACAATTGGAATTTTATTAAGTTGTATGTAAAGGGAAACCAATTATTCGATTTTATAAATTCTTTCACCTGTGAACAGAATTGATTTTCCGGTTGGACATAGGTTATATTTGATCCTGCGAATTTGCCTGCGTTTTGTGCAATACGCGGATGATATCGGGCGGGCAGCTAGTAAAATTATAAAGAGATAGAAAACGTGTGATTTTAGCGTGTCAAAATGCGTGTAGAATGGACTTTCTGGATGGAGATAGGCCATATTTTTACATAGGGATAATCTCCGCAAACACTTATCCCATTTCAAAATGCGTGTATAGAATGGATTTTCAGGAAGTATGTATGGTGTTATCGCCGGAACCACGGGACCACTTTCAACAATTATTTCGTCGGTGTACAGAATGGACTTTCCATATGGACGTATTCTACAAAGGCATATCGAACGAAAACTAAAGCTTATGTACGAGTATTATGCATCCTTATGCTGCCAACGTACCAGTTATTCGCACGAAACGATTTTTACTCAATAATGGAATTAACTCCCGTAATTTGTATTTTATGATGACCATAATGAATTGAGTAACTACAATACAAAAGTGAATAGGTTATTATTGAACCGTCACCTTCATCTGAGGCTCTGTCGGCATAGGCACTAGTTGTACGAAAGCGACTGCCATCTGACCTTCCAATTATTGGGATAAGACCGGTTTTCTCACGATGTTTTCCTTCACCGAAAAGCTAACGGTAAATATTCCGTACATAAGTTCCAAAAAACTCATTGGTACGAGCCGGGATTCGAACCCACGACCGCCGCTTGACAGCCGCATGCCTGAACCACTAGGCTACCGTAGCTTTTTTAGTAGAATTATATAAGTTTTTTTTTTTTTTATGGTACCTCCCCTAATGTATTTTTTTTTCTCGTTAAACCAATACTGTGGGATAATAGTAGCTTGTTCAAAAATATTAAAAAAAAATTTCAATTCAGTGATTCGTTTGCGAGATATTGGGCTTTAAAGCTTTGTTCGAGTCATGTGTCATGTCCCCCCCTTTAAATGAAAAACTATCAGCTAAGTAGGCATAACTAGTTATACCTTGTAATAGTCGACCAACTTAAAATGTACTTAGAAAGGCTATCTTCCGTACAAATTCGGCCGACGCAACCGCACCATTTAGTTAGCGCGCGCGTGTCAATGTAACTAAGACAGACAGGCAACTACGGAACCCTGCCTACACTGCGCGTGGCCCGACACGCACTTGGCTTCCGTCACTCTGTCTGCCTAACCGATTAACCGTCCGTCGATTTGTAATTCTCCGTGTCTAGGTATATCTACACTAATATTATAAATAGGAAAGATTTGATTGTTTGTTTGTTTGTATTGAATAGGCTCCGAAACTACTGGACCGATTTGAAAAATTCTTTTACCATTAGATGCCGACATTATCCCGGATGAACAGCTACTTTTTACCGCGGGAAAATGCTTCATTCCTACGGGTACACTAACCGTGCGAAGCCGGGCCGGGCAGCTAGTATATATATATATATATACATATATATATAAACAGCAAACGCTGTAGGTATATTTACTCCTCTCTCGATCTTGCTGCGGGGTCGCCAAGTCGGCCACGGCGTGTATAGCTACATACCTATTTGTGTGTGAGTCTGTCTCTGTTTAAATATATATATGTTTTATAACTAATGTATGTTTGTATCATGTTATGGTAAACAAATGTTTCCCTGGTAAGTAATATACATAAAATAATGGATTTTAGGGACATAGGCTTCGTTTTACGCAGCAACTCTAGCTGAGCGGTTTGTAATATAAGACGCGCGTGGAGCCGTGTGGGCAAATAATAATAATTATAAGGAAGTAAAGTAAGTGAGTGCGTGACTTTGCAAGATTGTATAATATTTCCTGAAAAAAATATACTTACAACTCGTACATAAAAAAAAAAACATTAATATGTGACTATTGCAGTTTCAAGATGCACAACATGCAGAGCATTAAAACCTGTTTTGCTAATATTCGGACGACGCCGAGGGGACTGCGCGACGCCATATTACAAAGGAACTTTCACCTGAACCCCTTATTTAAAACGGACCACGTAAGTATGCATCAATGTTCAAAAATATTGGGTTCCACATACAGTGTGAATAAATGCAAGCCCATTCAATCTAGCAACTACAAATGAAGGGTTCTCGCAGGGAACATTCTCTAGTCACATTTTTTTATAGATTTGCGAAAGTGTGTGTGTTTGTATGTTTGTCCATCTTTCACGTCGCAACGGAGCGTCGTATTGATCTGATTTTTTGTATGGAGATAGATTAGAAGCTGGAGAGTGACATAGGTAGGCTACTTTTCCCAGCGGGAAAACATCAAATTCCCACGGGAAAATTCAATATGTTACAATTTCCTATAACCACGCGGGCGAAGCCGCGGGCATCACCTAGTTCAAATATAAAGGCAGATGATGAATAATAATTTGTCGCTATAATTTTGAAGGTCTGTCATACTCGTCCACTGCCCACTGTCACCACTGCCACTGCCACTGCCACTGCCACTGTTGGCTGTCGACTGCCATCTGCCCATATTTCGTGTGGCGCTATAAACTGATTTATAGTTTGTGGGGACTTTAATATAAATATATTGAACAATAGCAATGGCACTAAAGATTTCATATATTTGTTAAATTCTTTTAATCTTAAGACCCATGTCAGTGAACCAACACGAATTACGAGTCATTGCAGTACTTGTATCGATAACATTATAAGTAATATGGAACTAAAAGATGTCACTGTTATTGATCTTGCTATTTCCGATCACACTATGCAATTTGCTAGCCTACCTGTACCATTGCGAAGGCGCAACAAACATATTTATAAATGGGTTAGAATTTTGAGTGACCATAATCTTGATAAACTTAGATCATGCTTGGAACAGTTATCATGGCAATCTGTGTATAAAGCAAATGATGCCGATGTTGGATTTAATTTATTCCATGATATTGTTATATTTCATTTTAACAAATGTATGCCTATGATTAAAATTAAAATAAAAAATTGTACAATGCAAAATAGAAAATGGCTGACAAAAGGTATTAGAAAATCAAGCGTAGTTAAACGTAATCTATTTATCCAAACAAAATTTTGCAAAGATGATAAACTGTTAACATACTATAAATCATACAATGCCTTACTTAAAAGAGTTATAGCAGTCTCTAAGAGAAAAGTTAATGAGAGTAGGATAACTATGTCTAAAAATAAGGTTCAAGCCACTTGGCTACTCATTAATGAAAACATGAAGATGTCTAAGCATGCATCTAACTGTGACTCAGATTACATAGGACTCTCAGATGGAGGGAAAACGGCAAACTCAAATTGTGAAGCTCCAGATATCTTCAATAACTACTTCAGTTCCGTGGTGAAGAACTGTAGAAATAATCCTTCTACGAGACCAAAACCGGCTCTGCCACCCTATGAATCTAGCACGATGTTTGTTACGCCAGTAAGTAAGAATGAACTGCTTCATGTTATATCGAGTCTTAAAAATAAGAAGTCCAGTGGATTTGACGGAATTCCGTCCAAAGTTGTAAAATGTATCGCCCATGAAATATTGCCACCACTTTTATTTATTATTAATCTCTCCTTATCTGATGGAATATATCCGGCTAGATTGAAGATAGCAAACATTAAGCCTTTACATAAGCAGGGAAGTAAACTACAAGCTAGTAATTATAGGCCAATAGCTCTTCTTACAATATTTTCTAAGATTTATGAGAAAGTAATGGCAAATCGCCTATATTCATATATGGTTTCTCGTAAAATCATAGCATCAGAGCAGTTTGGTTTTCAGAGAGGTGTCTCAACGACAGATGCCTTGTTTGATATGACTGATTTCGTCTCTGAAGCCTTAAATCAACAAGACAATGTGATAGCTATCCTATTAGACCTATCTAAAGCATTCGATTGTGTTAATCATGACATTATGTTAGACGTTCTAAATCGCTATGGCGTTCGTGGAGTAAACAGTAAGTGGTTTGAGTCATACCTTAAGCACCGTGAACAATCCGTTATAGTCTCAACCTTGGATGATAAATCCCACTCCATAGTGGATCATAAATCAAATATTGCTTGTTTGGAATACGGTGTCCCCCAGGGGAGCATCCTGGGCCCCATTCTGTTCCTTCTCTATGTTAATTTTTTACCCAGACTGTTATCTCATAAGTTAATCATGTTTGCTGATGACATTACTGTTCTATTTAGGTTTAAGCGTAATGACATTGATAATCTTAGTGACTTTATCAAAGACACCCTTACAAACGTAATTGACTGGCTCCATGGCATGAACCTATCTACCAATTTAAGTAAAACTAAGTTTGTACATTTTAGAAATTATAGGACTGATAAAGTAACAATTGATGTTACATTAAATAATGATACAATTGAAGTTGTAGACGACACAAAATTTCTTGGCGTGTATATTGATAGCAATCAAACATGGAAGAAACATGTGGATTATATTGCCAACAAGCTCAGTAGTTTCACGTTCGCCTTAAGAGCCCTAGCAAGGTTTTCAACAAGAACCGCCGTAGTCCAAGCGTACTATGCCTTTGTTCAATCCCACATCCTATACGGGTTGCCTATTTGGGGTGGATGTACAGACTTGGACCGACTATTCAGGCTGCAAAAAAGATGCGTGCGTATTTTGGATGGCATTAAGTCAAATCGCGTGTCATGTAGAAATTCTTTTAAAAAATTAGAAATACCAACCCTGACTTCGCTATATATAATAGAACTTTGTAAATTAGTAAAGCGATATCCTCAAAAATTTCTTGCGAAGGCAGACTTTAGAAGCGATAGATTAAATAATATATTCTCAATGGACGTTCAAGTGCCTATTGCCAGAACGGCGGGGTTTAGGAAATGCACTAGGTTTGTTGCAGCAAACGTATATAATGCCCTGCCAAGCAAAATAAAGTCCCTGCCATACTCTAAATTTGTAGCTGCATTGAAAAAACACCTGATTGAATTATGTCCTTATAACCTAAATGAATTTTATAATTTTAATGTATGAATATGAATGAATGAATTTTATAATTATTATAATGATTATTAGTATTGGTAGAATGAAAAATGATTATTAATGTAATTTTTAAATTAATGTATTATGTTCTTATAACCTGAATGAATTTAATTATAATATATGAATGAATTGATTTTATAATCATTATAATGATTATTAATTAATTAATTATTGTAGAATGTAAAATGACTATTAATGTAACTTGTTAATTAATGTATTAATCTTTAGTATGTAATTAATATTTAGCGACACCCTACGGGTAAAATTGTATCCTGCAATTTGAAGCTATTAAATAAATAAATAAATGATTTATTTAGTATTTAATAGGTTGGAGTGCAGCGCGCCTTCGTGCATTGAAGGATATATAATAAATATACCTATTGTGTTCGTGTATGCGGCTGTCAAGCGGCGATCGTGGGTAAGAATCCCGGCTCGTACTTACGTACCAATGCGTTTTTAGGAACTTTTGTAGGCACGGAATATTTACCGTTAGCTTTTCGGTGAAGCAAACATCGTGAGGAAACCAGTCTAATTCCAATAAGGTCTAGCTTTCCCTCTGAATTGGAAGGCCAGATGGCAGTCGCTTTCGTAAAACTAGTGCCTATGTCAAATCTTGGGATGAAGTTCTGGTTTTAAGGGGACCGGAGATCAGATAAACGGCTGTTAGGATGAATCCCTTTATTTTGACCAAGTGAATACCTGACTGGCGCGTAGCAAGCAGCGTACAAAGTAGTTTGCTGGGCAGAGGCCGCACACACTACAACTATGTATGACTTGAAGGAAAAAACATCGGGAAGCTGATATCAATATTTCAATAGTTGTACCTACATTTACCTATTCTGCGACATAAAACATGGATACTAAACTTAAGCTAACCTGCGAGAAAGCATCAGAAGATTTAATAAACATAAAATTACTGTTTCAGAGAAGAGGGGACTTTGAGGTAGCACATGATTTGATTCTAATGATAAAGCGGAACTACGTCGTAGGGAACTTCGAGAAAGCCCACATATTGTTTCTGTGTTAAGGTTCCATTGACAGGGTTTATCTAGAAGTTTCTGTATATATCTGAAATGCTTAAGGGTGTGATGATGGAGCTGAACAAGTAATGTTTAGGTTCTATTGACAGGATTCACGAAGTAGCTTCTGTAAATAAACTGCTGAGGGTCTGATAGAGCAGAATAACATCACTGGAAACCCTGCCATACCCTGCCAACCCACATAGCAAGTGGACTGTGCATAGGCTCTTTTGGTTCATATTGCTAAATAGCTTCTGTACATGAACTTCTGAGGGTCTGATCATTAAACAAAAGAAGATAGTCTATACTCTACACTAATATTAAAAAGAGGAAAAGTGTGAGATTGTAGCTTTGTAAGTTTGTATGTGAAAGCCTAGAAACTCTTCATAAAGATTAGATTACTGTTTCAGATAAACGTATGAGTGCTTCTGTCAAGCAAAATTCCGATGCAAGAACGAAAATACCACGTGTTGGAGTACTTGGAGTTTACCGTTTCTTAATAATAAATAATATACTTACGTAGTTCATGTTAAATATACCTCATTCCATAATGTTACCGTAGCTGTTTAATCTGCGTAATGTAATGATAATTTATTTTATAAAACGAATGTAGCAAACAAGTATCCCTTTCAGACCCGTAAAACAACACCCTGCTAACGCAAAATGAAGTATATTGACATATGATTTTGATTTGACAATTAAATGTAATCAACCCGCACGATTGTATTGGCCGGGTCTGAAAGGGGTATACGGCCTGCCTGATAGTATGCAGACAATTTAAATATAAATCAATGCATGTTGATATGATCATAATCATAACATATGGCTAACATTATAAGATCAAATTAAAACAATGCTAAATTATATTAAATGTGACGAATAATGGCCAATATGGGTACAGTCAGGGGTATTAATATACCGTAAAATGCTGCAACTTTGCCTGGATTTTGACGTTTTTTTCTTATATCTGTGAACCTATTTTCCATTATGAGTTTAATGAGTATTAGTCGGAAAACATACCCTATGTCTTGCCAGATAAGACTCAAATCTCATTACCTAATCATACTGTATTTCCGATTTACAAGCAATCAAAGTGGCAGGCAAAGTTGTAGACCTAAGACGTAACTTTGCCTAGGCGGATATCTCAATAAATAATGTGTTGCTATTTGTAATAATATTTACTCGTGTGCATGAGACATTGGGCTTGTCCCTGGCTGTCAAATTATTGCCATAAGCTTAATACTTTTTTTTTCACAGGCAATAGGTAAAGTTGTAGCAGGTTCCACAAACTTTCTATACAATAATATTGTTAACTGTAGGGTTGTGCCAAAAAAAAGATCATTATTTAAATAAAATATTTTTATTTTTAGTTACAAAATAATCAACAAACAATAATACCCATTTTTTTCCTTATTTTTTTTAAACGGAATAACGCCTAAATAATTGATAATCGTTCATAAATTTGCGCCAAATTCATTTTTAGGGTGACACCGTAAGATGTCACGTGACCTGATCGAAAAACTGTTACAATGTTATTGAGTTTTCACTTCTGCCGGCACTCCCGGAGTGCAACCCGGTCTTTTATTTATTTATTATAAGTACATTGCAAGTACACTTTTTTGCTAATTCACAATGCATTATTATAGTGTAAAGTTCTATTTCATTGTAAAGTTCTAATCACCCATCACCTTTAAACTCCAACTGTAGGTAATCGACCTGACAACCCATTTGATAAGAAAGATAACTGCAAGACAAATCAAACGAGCCTAAACACAGTGGGTTTATTATGTGTTGTTTAGAAGTTTCTATCTTCGGTCTCCATTATCAGACCATCTCGATGGTACCATAAACATTGCACTGTCACCCAAGTTACATAAGTACGTTAAACACCTCAATTGGTCGCTAATAAGTGGTTGAAAAATTTATGCAAGTCTTGAACTAAAAGACAAACATACAACATAATTATAATACAATAGATATACAATTTGCAAGTAATTACAATAAAAATAACTTAAGTACCATTAAGTTTTTTTTGTTAACGTTAGTTTATTACTGCATTGTCAGCAGATCTACCCACACTGAAAGTTGGTGAAAATCGACTTGCAAGATTTGACTTAAACCAACAATCATTGCAAGTTAATAAAAAGCTTGTAATAAATAAACTCATTTAAGCAGGCTTATTTTTACTATTTTCTGTACATTTATAAAACCCAGCTAGTGACAGCCCTAGACCCAGGCAAAATTGTGTCATTCAAGTTTCCAAAACACTGCCCAATATTGCCTAGTACGTAATTATGCTGAAATCATGTCCTTTTCTTGAAAATATTAAACTTACGGAAAATAGACAGTCTTTACTTACCCTGGGACGTTACCACTTCTCAAAAAACACCTTTTTTGTAGATAAAAGTTCAAAAGTTGCGAGACACTAAAAAAATGCTGCCACTCACTCCGACTTATGATGCGTAACTGGCGGAGCAACAATGGAGTTACCATTGTAAAAAATTAAATATGTGTTGCCAGAATAATGAAAATTCCTACCAAATGGTAAAAAACAAGAAAAAACTAAGCAAATTCGAGAGGTCATAATTGAAACGAAATAGGCAAAATTGAGTTTAAATGGCAAAGTTGCAGCATTTTACGGTACGTACATAAATAAGGACATGAATATCTGTACAGGACTCTATTGTGAATGTCATAAAGGTAAAGCCCGACAAGTTTACCCTAGCTACGTATACAGTGACACTATCTCTGGGTAAAATAGCGGCTTGTCGGGCTATATATACCCCTGACTGTACGTGCCGCTGTCTTGGAGTGTCACATACTATTTCCGGTTGTGGTCATCTTGTTAACGGTGAGTACTCTCATAGGTATGACTTAGAAGTCAAGATTAATCCATAAGGACGTGTCAGATATTATTGCCGGCTTTGTTACGGCAGATAATGCCATGTAATGTTGGAATGTAATGCCATAAGGCATTAGACATAGATAGTCCAGGCAATGAACTGACAACTTGTATGGAAAAAATGTCAATTTTGGAAATAATTTATAATAGCTTATTTTTTATGAATAACGGATATATTATCAATTAAATAGTTACCCAGCGACAAAATCCGACAAAATTTCAGACATCGAAAAAATGATAAGTTAACTGGCTTCTAAAAAGTCAGTAAAAATATTAATAAATGTTTTTGTCTTTATTTTGGTTCATTTACATTTGCTCTATAATATTCAAGATAAATCGTACAAAAAAAGATCATGCATGCTTCATTTAAATCTACATAATTACTTCCGGGTGGAAAGTTTGTCGGATTCTTGACTAAATCATCTTAGAATAACATTTTCAAATGAAATCAACAAAAAAAACGCTATTATAAATTAATGTTTTTCAAAACAGTATTTTGCCTGGAGTATAGATATTTATGCGTGCTATGTCGTGGCTGATGTTATTGCTGGTGACTGTACACAGTGTTCTAATACTGTGTCTGTTATGCTATTCAGGTGTTAAATAAAGAGTATTTGTAGCGTATCATTCGTATTGTTTTGTACAACACTGCGCCAGTCCTCAAATTGGTTGTGTCACGCTGTATTGGGATCGATCTGTTATCATCAGAGACGATTATTGTAGTGTACATAGGATACTGACAAATCTATCGAACCGCCAGACAGAGCTTGTTGGCATCACAAAATCAACAAGTATCTTGATCTTGATCACGAGGTAACCACCATGTGTAATGTTGGTTTGACGATAATTTTCCCTATAATTGTTTAGCCAAAGCGTTCCCCTAAGCGATGAGTCTTGACCAACATCGCAGGAGACTCTCGCTTGATGGGTCAGATACAGAAGGCGGTACCTATATCTACTCCTAGGCACGGCGCGAATAGTCAGAAGGTTTTTCTCTCCGTCGCTCTAAACACCGGTGGCTTTAGGCCTCGCTGACGGCATCACCTGTTTTGACATTTTGTATATTTGCTTTTGCATTTTACTATTTATTATATTGTAAAAGAAAACCCGCCTAGGAGATGGATTCAAGTAAGGAGATAATCATTCAACTATCAGGTAGACAACAGGCTGAAACAAGAGGTAACGAGTGTTAGTAGAAAGAGTGATAGAATAATTTAGCTATGAAGTTAATGCTGGAGAACGTAATACAAAATGTTGTGTGTATGTTCCTCAGAGTGGAAGTGATGACGTAGTGAAAGAAAAGTTTTGGTAGGATTTTGATGCAGTAATAATCGAAATTCCGAAAAACGAAGAAGTGTAGTGTGTAACGAATGTTGGTGGAGATTTGAATGGTCATGTCGGAAGAATTGAATGTGGGATATGAAAGAGTACATGAACATTTAATTAATTGGGCTTCGGCAACTGTTGGAAAGGTTAATGAATTAAGTAAATCCCTGGAACCTTGTCCTGAAAAACCAGCCGGTTAATATAAGATTTCCTAGTTTATTATTTTCTTAATAGATTACCTTATTTATTACCTAATTACTTAGGTACTGATAAAATAACAAAAGCTGTGATAAGTATGAAAAGTGGTAAGTCGGTACGACCGGATGATATACCAGGAGAAGTTTTGAGGGTTCTAAGTGAGGATAGATGTAAGAGGCTGACTTTATTATTTTATAAAAGATTTCCTAGTTTATTATTTTCTTAATAGATTACCTTATTTATTACCTATTTACTTAGGTATTGATGAAATAACAAAATCTGTGATAAGTATGAAAAGTGGTAAGTCTGTAGGAACGGATGATATACCAGGAGAAGTTTTGAGGGTTCTAAGTGAGGATAGATGTAAGAGGCTGACTTTATTATTTTATAAAAGATTTCCTAGTTTATTATTTTCTTAATAGATTACCTTATTTATTACCTATTTACTTAGGTATTGATGAAATAACAAAATCTGTGATAAGTATGAAAAGTGGTAAGTCTGTAGGAACGGATGATATACCAGAAGAAGTTTTGAGGGTTCTAAGTGAGGATAGATGTGAGAGGCTGACTTTATTCTTCAATAAAACGTTGCATGGAGAGACTATCCCTGACGAATGCTGCCTCAGTTTACTGGTGCCCATTTTCTAAAATAAAGGAGATAAATAAGTATACAGGATTTCAACAATTAAAGAGGAATAAAACTCATGTCACATAGTATGAAAAGTGACAGAGAGACGACTAAGAGATGAAAGTGGTATAAGTATAACGCAAAACCAATTCGGTTTTTGCTATTTATAAATATGTTTAATGTATGTATGTATGTGTGTGTGTTTATATTATAGGGGTCGGGATCGGCAGCAGACGCCATTTTCTCGCTTCCCCAATTGTGCGAAAAATACAGGAATGTACAGAAAAACCTGCATAATAATGGTGTTTGTTAACCTCAAAAAGGCAGGGTATGTTCTTTGCCGATGATATTGTTCTTGTCGGTGAAGACCCATACGAGACACAGAACAGACTGAAGAAGTGGCGACAAAAACAACACGTTTTGCGATTTCGGCGGTCTCCCCAGTTTGAAAATCCATAAGACCATTGTGAGACATGTCGTCATGTATGAATCGGAGTTTTGGGCCTTAAAGGTGACGGATGAAAAAAAACATGCATGCATGGATACATGTTACGGAGATGAGAATGTTAAGAAGGGTGTGTGGCGTGACGAGGATGGACCGCATAAGCAATGTGTATTTACGGGGATGCCTGAAAATATACGAGGATAAATTGAGAGCCTTGCGTGATATGGGCACGTAATGCGGAGGGATGAAAGTCATGTGACCAAAAGAGTATTAGATATGAATGTGGCTGGATATAAGATACGAGGTAGACCAAGAAAAAGGTGGATTGACTGTGTGTGCGAAGAGAAAAGAATCGAGTGATGAGATGATTTAGGTATTTTAGTGTTGGTTTCTCTTAAGAGGGGGCGTATCGCCAGGGAAAAATCAGAAATCACCCGCGCGCCCCGTACCTGCCGCGCTGATGCGTCTATTGCTGCCCCGCTCCTTCTCGCATAGTATATGCCCCGACAGTCAGATGAAACATGATGAATACCTATAGATAATTATAATAAGTGGAAAGAAAGACAAAATCTGTAAGTACCTATATTTGAAGATATAATTTTCGCTAGTAGGTAAGTCAGTTTTGAGAGCTATAACTGAAATATGACCTTCCGTTTTTTTACTAAATCACGTAAGGGTTGTAATTTAGCATAATAATGTCTCGTAAAAGGCTAAAGCAAAAAAACAGCTATAATCGAATTTAAACTTTTGTGAGACATATCTAAAATACTACTAATAAATCCACGGTTAAAAAATTAACGTAAATGTCACGGCAGGCGACATGTTTCGAACTCTTCGGGAGTTCTTCTTCAAAACAAACATCGAAAACACTAATCCTGAAGAAGAACTCCCGAAGAGTTCGAAACATGTCGCCTGTCGCGTCATTTAATACGTGAATTTATTGGTAGCATTAAAAAATTACTGTAATTTATTATGAAAACTTCGATCATGTTTATGAAAGCCAGATTTTCAGGCCACTGTGTGGCGGCCAAATTTTTCAATTCTGACCCCGTGTCATGGTCGGCCTTATCACGCGATAAGTGACAGGATAGAGCGTCCGTCACTGGCTGACACCGTTTGATAGAACGAGACGATGCCCCTATCTTGTCACTTATCGAGTGATAAGGCCGACCATGATACGGGGTCTGATCTCGGATTCGTACTTGGAGACAATGGAGACGCTTTGGCCCTTTAGTTATCAATTTTGAACATACTCGTATTAAAGAAAAACTGCAAAATTGTGTTCACTTTTTTTAATATAAAAATGTCCAACTTCGCAGGCAATAATTCGGGTGCAGACTCGAAAATTATTATTACTCCAAAAGAAAGAAGGCAAAAAAATATGCATAGTGATGAAAATCCCATTCAGATATCTCAAAGAATTACGAAGCTACAACCGTTTTAATATTGCTTGTTAGAGAGAGAAAACGCAAACGGTGTGTGACGTCACATTACAGGATGCTGCCGGCAGGCCGCGTCGACGGCGTCGCCGACCACGATGCGCGCGGCACGTTGCCGTCTTCTGTGACGTCACATTCTTCCAGCGTCATCGTTTCATATGAAGTTGCGTTTTGCGAAAAAGGGACAGAACACATCCCTTCTTAAAACTTTGGACACTTATAACTTCGTGATTATTTAACCTTTTGCGTTGATTTTTTCTCCATTTGACTAAATTTTTTATCCTTCTTCGAGAAAATATCACATTATTTTATTTAGTGTCTACGCCCCTATTGTTGGAATCTAAAAGCGTCACCCGTGATGACTTTAAAGAAAAAAAATGTCAATAATTACACGGTTCACCCACGTATTAAACGTCACTACGGGTGACATGTTTCGAACTCTTCGGGAGTTCTTATTCAGGATTGAGTGTTTTCGCGGCGGTGTCGCTTGAATCACGACAAGATTCAAGCGACCCCGCCTTGAAAACACTCACTTTATAGAGTACAAATTACTTTAATTACCAAAGGAATACCACTACCTACATTTTGTTGCTTAAAAAACCACCGGAGCTATAACTGAAATATGGCCTTCCGTTTTTTTACTAAATCACGTAAGGGTTGTGAGCTAGCATAATAATGGCTAGTAAAAGCCTAAAGCAAAAAAAAGCTATAATCAAATTTAAACTTTTGTGAGACATGTCTATAATACTACTAATAAATCCACGGTTAAATTCACGCATTAAATGTCACAACAGGCGACATGTTTCGAACTCTAAGGGAGTTCTTCTTCAAAACAAACATCGAAAACACTCATCCTGAAGAAGAACTCCCGAAGTGTTCAAAACATGTCGCCTGTCGTGTCGTTTAATACGTGAATTTAACCGTGAATTTATTAGTAGCATTAAAAAAAACTATAATATATTATGAAAACTTCGATCATGTCTATGAAAGTCAGATTTTCAGGCCACTACTGTGTGGCGGCCAAATTTTTCAATTCTGATCTCGGATTCGTACTTGGAGACAATGGAGACGCTTTGGCCCTTTAGTTATCAATTTTGAACATATTAAAGAAAAAGTGCATAATTATGTTCACTTTTTTAATATCAAAATGTCCAAGTTCGCAGGCAATAATTGTTGGAATCTGCACTCTCGATAACCCTAACAGCGACACCCGTGATGACTTTAAAGAAAAACAATGTCAATAATGTCACTACGGGCGACATGTTCCGAACTCTTCGGAAGCTCTTCTTCAGGATGAGTGTTTTCGCGGCGGTGTCGCTTGAATCACGACAAGATTCAAGCGACACCGCCGCGAAAACACATCCTTAAGAAGAATTCCCGAAGAGTTCGAAACATGTCGCCCGTAGTGACATTTAATACGTAAGTTGAACCGTGTAATTATTAGTACTGTTTCAACACGTCTCACGAAAGGTTAAATTCGAAAAGCAATGTCCGCCATCTTGGAATTCAAAATGGACATAATTTCTAGAATATTCACCCTCGAGAAGCCTGCCAATGTATGTTGTTCTTTAAAAAAACGCGCATATTAATTTACAACGAATGTTTCAAAAATTTAAAATAATGCGACCACTTTTTGAAATATTTCTGACTATGAATTCGTATTTAGACCTCTCAGACATCGATTTTGAACATAACCGGATTTATTCTCAACTAGCGATCCGCTCCGGCTTCGCACGGATACTATATTATACATATAAACCTTCTTCTTGAATCACTATCTATTCAAAAAAACCGCATCAAAATCCGTTGCGTAGTTTTAAAGATCTAAGCATACATAGGGACAGACAGCGGGAAGCGACTTTGTTTTATACTATGTAGTGATAGTGATAGTGATAATCTTTCATAAAGTAAATACACGATCGACAGAAAAATGTTCGTCTAGTTTTGCATGTACTGCACAAATTATTCTAAGAAGCCGGTCACCCGCCGATCGCTGCGTAATCTTATAGTTGTATTTTGAACTTTAAGATCTATATGTTAAGGTCGACTTTTAAATATATTATTTCAAAATGTAGCAAAATATCTACTGGAATGTAATGATACGTTCATTCACTGGATGAATATACTGGGTCACAATATTATTGAAATAATTATGTTCATCGTTCTGTCGTGAGAGCACAGAACGTAGTCCTCTCGTCTCAGCGGAGCGATTACGACTGACTCCGCCCGCGAACGGCAACAAAAGATATACAGAACCGCACGAAACACGCGACGGGAGAAAGGGTATCGCGCTAAATAAAAAAGGCCTATACGCCAAATACGTTTCACCTCAATTAGTCTGAAAAGGGACTACATAAAAATACCCCGCTAGTACTTTCATTAGGTAATGTGAAAAGCTATTATACACTCAACTTTTACTTAATTTATATGCACGGGAACCCCACACTATTGAAATTGAGTAAAAATAAGACATGTTTTGGCGGTTCTTTTCTATCGAGGCAATTTTGGTTTTGTATGGTTTTGTTCAGACGATTCAATTGCAAATATGATGTAATTTTGGTATGTTCTTTTTCCTGGCATTCGCTTTAGTTTGTCATAGGTAAATATTCAATCTAAGAACCCCGATTTCGCGGAGCGCCCCCTCTTAAGATTGATTGTAACCGTCCCGCCAAAAGCAAAACTTGACTGCGTACTGGATTTAGCTGAAGCGCACATTTTAAACACCTTTTTTTGGTTGAATTGACTCGCCCACCTGTGACTGTGTCGCCGAATCTCGGACTGGCCATCACATATTATAGGAATGCCCTGGAAACCCCGAAGACCTGTTTTCCTTCACAATTGACTCTACTAAATGGCTAAGAACCTTGGATATCAATTTGACGTATATATTTCTACTACTTTAAAGATATTTGCCCGCTGGATCGTATCATACCATGACCGTAACCGTACCGTCACATGCCAAAAAAAAATTAGATGACGCCCACTATTCCGTTCCGGCACCGGCCAACATCAGAGAGCCCGCCGAGAATATGTTCCATGTCGGTAAGCTCCGTGCATGAGACGTGACGCCTGCGCTCCGCGGTTGCTACGGGTTCTGTCTGATCGCGTATGTTCAGCTGGTGTCAGACTGGTCAGTATTCTCACTACGTTTTTCTTTCTATCTTTTGGTTTTCTTGCCCAAGATAATGCTCATAATTTAGAATTGTCTAAAAGATTCTAATAATGCATTTTTATTTTATTACTTCACAAGTTGACGTCACTTTAACGCGATCACGATACACGATCATATCATACGCCTAGCCTATTAGGTCATGATACGCGTTAGACTCGGGCATCATACGGGTTAGGTATAAAATGTTGATGATCCGTTTCAGTTGGCATAGCCGTGTTCGGGACACTCCGCTTTGCGCCTGGCACGGTCCTGTTATCTGGTAAAAGATACGGCCAGGTGGGCACATTCCTTAATATACCTAAGGGCTAAGACTACAGTTGATGGTAAATAGAACGAATGAGTTCTGAAATAAGTAGAACGAAAATATATTTACTTATAAGTAACACAACTCATGGTTTTTGAAAGAATTGAGTTTATGACGAACTATGAAATTATGATTGGTTAAAAAGGGAGGTACAAGTGAGAATGTGTATCTTAAAATATGTAGTATACTCACTAAGGGATGGTAGGCATGAAAAAGATAGGTATTGAAAGAAGAGTTTGTGCTAGAAATCTGGTAAATGGAAGTCCATAGTCTCTTCTATCCCTTTGAAAAACAGGCGTGATGATTATGTAGATACCTACTCGTATACATTTCAGCACATTCCGCTACATAAGTATTTGAATAGACTTTCTCAATTCTTTCTGTCACAGTTGACTGCAACAATTTGAAATAATTTGGGTAAGTACTCGGATCTGTACCAGTGTTTTATCAGCAAGGATCGAGCTGTCAGTGCCTGATATTGTAGCGTTTAACTTCCTGTCCGTGATCTGCTTCCAGATCGATCTCAAAACAGCGTGTCGCAACCATTTTTGAAACTGGCACCTAAATACAAAAAAATACGTTTGTTAATAATTGCTAATGGGAAAAAGCCTTGAAATCCTGGCATAATTCAACTTTGAGATCCTATTAGAATATCCTTACAGCTTGCGTAGCTTACAGTTGCTCACGAAAGACTAGCGTTGTATATTGTATTCCTGTGTACCTATACCCAACTAAGGCGCGTGGTTGTTTTATGCGTTAAACGCTGCGATTCTATAGATACCTGCGATTACCGCATCGCAGGTATCTATGGAATCGCAGCGTTTAACACACAAAACAACCGCGCGCCTAGCTCCGACCAACTGGATGCGAGTGGCGCAGGCCCGGCGGTCATTGTGGCACTGTTTAGGGGAGGCCTATGTCTTTGGACTTTTTTCGGCTGATGTGATGATGATACCAAAATAAATTATCTTCCTCTAATCTTCGGTAGGTCATGGCCTGGCAATTTTTGGTATATAAATAAAAAAAAATGGTTGTGGTTTGGTAGGTATTATGTACTTTATGTTTGCACCAGTAACCATTTACCGTTTACGTATGCACAAACCCGCTGTTCCTTTATTCGGTTAAGAGCTGATGCTGGTTACGGCAGATTCTTAGAGCGAAAGTACCTACCATCGAGAAAACTGTAAATGTTTTATTTTATTAGTCCCAACTTACAATTGGCACTTAAATATTTATATCCTAAAAGTCCCATTATAGGCAGCACCGTATACTTTTACACAGTCACATTTTCAAAGTGTGAAGGTTGGTCGGCCGTAACAGTTTCGACCTGACCTAATGCGCTCTTCGGGCATCAGAAGCTCCCTAACGAACCTAACCTACCTAACTTTAGCTATCACAAAAAAACACTGTCAGAATCATAACTTTAGAGAGCGTTAGACAGCTAACGACGGTTCAACTGTAATTACACTACAAACCTATCTGCCGTTTTAAGAATTCACTATTGCCAGAATCTGCCGTTTAATTACTCACCGAAAAATGATAATTGTTTTGCAAATAGTACATCCTTAAGTATGAACTTGCGAACGAGGTCTTTAAACGCCAAGATCTTAATCATCTTCGCGGGATGAAGTTTCATGCATGAAATCAAGAATTGACTTTTATCATACAAAAATTCCCTGGAATAAGTTCCAGGCAATTTTTGTATGATAAAGGCGTATACTTATTAATAGGCCCTGCCTGTCTCACAACTGGTAGCTCTGGACAGAGACTGTTAAGGTTCCCACAGTCAGGGGGTGAGACTGTCTACCTGTATAGCGCCAGTACGTTCCCTCGAGCAATCTCGATGAGCCTCTTCGAACTTCCCGGGCATGGGCCAATGCCTCAGCAGAACTGCTCGCGAGATGAGTCGGCGGTATGGAACGAAACGGAGTCATATCATAGACGTATATTAATAGGTGCATTATAGTGCTGCCCTTGTTTATCGTCAGGCAGCGCGTGCTGCGGCTCGACACGCGTGCAGTCAGGCCACTATGGAACGATCATACCCGCACACAAATCCTTTTTTTATTCGTCTTTCTCTTCTCCATAAATCTATATATCTATATGTCTATGAAATAGTAGCTTGATACGTTTGTAAGTTTGTATGTAATGGGTAATCTCCGAAACCATTGAGCCGATTTCAAAAAATCTTTTTTGTCAGTGTATAGAATATAAAATATATATAAAAAAATAAAAAATGTGTTTATTTTCAGACAACTTATAGTTCCACAGCATTGTTACTAAACGAACTTAAAAATTAAAATGAGTTAATAAAAAAATGACAAAGGGAATATTAACTAAAAGCCCTGCAACACAGCCTGGCCGGTTTACCGAGGCACACGCACAACCGGGGCATGTAACTCGTTAAACCGAACACGGCGCTATACTGCCTCCCGGCCACGACCTGCAGGAGACTGTTGGGGCTTCCCCGAACTCGTCTGATGAGCGACGCGGTGAGCGCATAAAAGTCATCCGCGTGCGCATCGGCAAACATGCCCGACGCGCTACAGTATCGAGGAAGCCCCACCATCCCCCGGAACAGGTTATTATATAATATGCATATGGTATTGTACGCTCTTTGGGTATAGCTGGTCCGTAGACTGCTGGTGTGGAAAGTTTTGCAGTACGCCTTAAAAAGCGTGATCTTGACCTTAAGCGTACAGCCAGCAAATCTACGCACCAGCATGTCGCCTCTAACAGATAATACCCTTCGTTCTCTTTTGATGATCATCCTTTTACTGCTCGTTAACAATGTGCCCAAGGTATTTAAATTGCGAGACTCTCTATTGGCGAACCATTGAGGTATACTGGAGGCACAGATGCTGGAAGTTTATTATTGCCGAATTTAAATACCAAGCACTCAATTTATTGGAGTTGTACTTTAAGACGCTGTCAACACCAAAATGCCCTTGAGGATATTGGATAGCGCGCACACTGTCTATTTGTATCGGAGTAAACGAGAGCGAGCCTCACTGGGCGGCCCGGTTTTTGAAGATAATTTAGATAATATTACATTTTTTTTTTTTTTTTTTTTTTTTTTTATTATCCAAAATACTTAAAAAACTATTTACATATGCATTCGAATAGCGAGCGAAAACTGCGCACGGTTTATCTGTCACTATTGTCGCTCGTTTTACAGTTGTTGTTAAAGATTGAATAAGAAAAAAGGGTAGATTCACTAGTTATTACATAATTTGTGCACCGCTTGGGCGCGCATCGGTAGTTGACAAGTACATATTTTTTGTAATGACTTTTACTTTGCTAGGATTATGAATAAGTTCCTGGAGAACATCGTTAGGCCATTCGTTTAATATATAAGGTAACAAATACTCACACATTCTTTTGCCGTATGCATTGTTATACGGTGGCAATACGTATTTAGGTAAGGTACTTATGTTTCTCAATTAAATAAATATTGAAATTAAAAAAAGGGTAGATTATTTGTGAAATATGACTCGCTAGCGGTTTAGGTATGAATATGTTGACTTCATGTTTTTTATTGCAGACCCATACGTCAAAAAAATAAAGACAGAACCGTTTAATGTGGCTTTAAGACCAATCTTTGCAATTATTTTCTATCGAGCCGATTTCATCCAATTATGTATCGAGCCTGTCCACGGTCTTTAAAATATGGTGATATATTTTATTTGATGTGCTAGAACAAATAGTTTTCCTTAAAAAACTGCTTAAATAACATCAATTTTACCAAATTAGGTCTTGTCAGCCTCTTAAGCCATGCTTTTTAGCATAGGTCTCACAGATCGCTATTAATTTACGCAAACCCTCAATCGTGGGCCCCAGCAGCACCATGCATCAGCATCTGCGTCGCTTATATTATTAAAGCAGACTCCGTCCACGTGACATCCCACATAGGTGCCGCTGAGTTCCTCGATCAGCTGATTTACGTAAATGTTAAAAAGTCTAGGCGAAGTTAGACCCCCCTGCCTTACCCCGCATTCAAGTCCATACTGGTCAGACACCGACTTGGCCCATTTAACATTATTGGTTTGATCGACCAGTACGACAAAACGCTTAAATGAGTTCGGCAGGGACACCCGCATCCTCGAGCCACAGAACCCATACGACACTAAGTCGAAAGCCTTCGACAGGTCCAGGAAACATGAAGAATATACTTTTTGATTGTTCATAAACTAGTTTATCCCAAGAGTTTGCTTGCGCTCTTTGCAATACCCCACGAAGGGTAGGTACAAGTCTATCATTTTATATGCAATTTAGGCGCTCAATCTCAGTTTAAGTCCTTATTCCTTGTGGTCCTGCCACAGTGACAGTTTTATGAAAAATGTAAGATTTATAGGCAAGGCAAATGTAAAACGGCAGGAAATAGACGCCAAGGGGGCTCATACGAAAGACTGGCAACTTATCAGAGTTGCCAATCTTTCGTATGAGCATCGAAATCACTATTTACAGCCAAAAAAGTAGTGCAATTCACCAGGATTTTTTCCATTTCTGGGTTTGTTTTTCTATTTATGACTAGCATAATATACGTTATTAGAGTTGGCAACCACCGCATGAGTTGGATCATCTTATTATGTTTGATTGACACAGACCAGAGATACTAAGTACAACAGAAGTTAATCATGGCACATGGACCTATGATTACTCAGGACAAGCTATCGTAATAATAATTCCACGACCGAGCAAGATAGTTGTATACAAATCTCAATAAGTGTGACAAACCATAGGTCTTAATTTAGCTGCATAAGAGCCTTTCCGTCCCTTTCTGTAGAAATCTATACTCCAAGTCATGGCAGTAGCATCCGGCTGTCTGACAAATACCTACACGATGGTAGGTCAAGTACGTTGAAACCAAAAGCAGGTATTTAGGTACTTGAAAACTTGGTAAAATCAAAAGATATACAATTCTGCTGAAATCGATCAAGATAGACTATATTCGCCGGTATGTATTCGATTCTCATGATTACCTGACCCAAGGCCAGAGACCCCAAGCAATGGTCATTGTAAGCAATAAATATCAATTGATAAGTCCGATAGAGTTAGGGCTATACGAACTTCGATTCTCATGAGGCGATATAATCACTTGCCCTAAGGCCAAAGACCCCAATGCCCATTCTAACCATTAAATATAAATTAGTCAACAAATATATAGTTAATAGATTTAATGTTAGCCTTTTAGGTATAATGATTATTTTGAACGCATTGAGAAATAAATATAGTAACTCTTTGCAGTATGAAATATCTCAGACGTCAATTGTATCTTGTCAGCGTGTCGAAACGACAATGTGGAGCCAACATTATTTACTAGCGACATCTCGCGTGCAGTAGCACAAACGAAGGAAACGGGATTTTCATATAATTAGGTGTTTTAACATGGACTTTTAACATTTATTCGTTCAAGGAAAAATCTACGATCTCAATCCAGTTCATTTTCAAGCCTTTCTAGCCATACACTAAAATATTGGCGCCACCGTATATGCACAAGTGGCGCATTAGTATGAGAATATTTAGTTCCAGTAAACGCCGCAGTGCAGTTATAAAATGAGCTATTGGAGTTTCCCTGCACGCGATCGGTCTTCGGCGTCATAGAAAGAATTAAAGCTCTTGTTAAGAGCTTTCAAATGATATATGTCTCAACTGTATACACTCTGGGTACACCTGCCATACTAATTTGCCCATTCTCCTTTGGAAATAATTTATAATAGCTTATTTTTAATGTGTAACGGATATATTATCAATTACATAGTTACCCAGCGACAAAATCCGACAAAATTTCAGACATCAAAAAAACGATAAACTAACTAGATTCTTAAAAGTCAGAAAAAATATTAATAAACATTTTTGTCTTTATTTTGGTTCATTTACATTTGCTCTATAATATTCAAGATAAATCTTACAAAAAAAGACAATGCAAGCTTCATTTAAATCTACAAAATTACTTCCAGGTGGAAAGTTTGTCGGATTCTTGAATTAATCATCTTAGAATAACATTTTAAAATGAAATCAACAAAAAAAACGGTATTATAAATTAATGTTTTTCAAAACCATATTTTGCCTGGAGTACAATACAAATATTTGTTGCACACCTTAATAGTATTACAACACAATTAAGAACACGGCGAATATAAGCATAGGCAAAAAACAGGCAGTCTTATCACTAGAAAGAAAGAAAGAAAGAAATATATTTATTTGGTGTGATATCAGTTACATGTGTCTTAAAATTAGAATTCACCAAAATGGATGCCACTCAGCATAGGCCAGCAGCAATACATGCTAATGGCGCTGGTTTTCAGGGCACCCAGCACCACTAAAGTGTGATCTCTTCCAGACAACCTTTGAATAGCGAAAAGAATATAAACAATAACAAATGAACGCCTTACATAGGCATATATAAGAAAAAAAAACCGTAGTGGGGAGTGGTTGCAGAGCTAGCAGTCTCCTTGTAGTAGTAGTAGTATGCACCTATATTTGTTGTTGGATATTTTCAATAGATACAATGGGTATGGTTACCCACATAGCCTATGTTACTTTGGGACTGTCTTTGTAAGACTGTCCCCTAACATTTATAACTGCTACTAACTGCAGATTCGGGATCCCACACTGCATGCACACCACCATGATGGGAGTGAATGACGGGCACAGGAAACACAACTACTATCGTGACATCATTGACAAGGTACCAAAACAAAAGATATATCCTGACACGGTATTGACTTAAGCGTAAAAGTGACATAGAAGATCCCAGACTCACATGATTTCTGTTCAATTTACTATATTAATGAGGGTGAGTGATAATGTTTGCGCGCGAGGATCGCACTTAAATAAGTACTATCCATACAGAGAAATCAGCATGGCTATCAAAGGACAGCCTGCAAGCTGTGTCGCGGTGAGATAGACGGTTAGTCGTATGTCGCTGATGCTGTAGCGCACCCTGAGACAAGTAAATCCACTGTCATTTTTATAATTTGCACAGTGCAAGTCAGTTTTGTTAGCCCACCAGGTTTATTTATACTAAATTGTAACATTCATGACAAATCGTAACTTGTATTTAAAGCCGAAGTCTTTCCTTGTAAAAGCAGTTGAAGAGTTTCAACTTGTTATTGGAAAAAGACTTCGTTTCTTGTTGATATGCCATTAGCCTCTGCTATTGATATTCTTAATCGTTCCGCCATTGCTGAGGATCTTGATTCCTTAGACAAACAGTGCCTCCAATTGATCTGGTCTGCACCAGCACGTCTATCATGGGACGGCCGCGACATACTTTCGATTTTTCTCTCACTATACCTAAAAAAAAAAATTATAACTTTTTTTTCAGGAAAAAAAGAGTAGGTGTTACAAGCTTAGTTAAAGTAATCTTTACATTTTAAGATTCTGCTTAACTAAGGAGTGTGATAATTTATTTTATAGTATATATTATTTATTTATTTGTTATCGTTATATTTAAGTTATATTCTTAAGTGACCTTAAGCTATATTAATAACCTCTTGTCCTAAGTGTTCTAATGAAAGAGAGACGGATAGTGCGAGAAAAAT
This sequence comes from Epinotia ramella, assembly GCA_947578815.1. Taxonomy (NCBI): domain Eukaryota; kingdom Metazoa; phylum Arthropoda; class Insecta; order Lepidoptera; family Tortricidae; genus Epinotia; species Epinotia ramella. The sequence goes on from OX388216.1 coordinate 24,350,632, forward strand.
CGAGAGAGATCGCGCGCCGTCGCGTGATAGCCGTGTCGTGCTGGTTGACATGAATGAACAACATTACCCATAGTCCAGTCATTATATCCAAAAAACCGACCCTACCCGTGAATAATCAGTTCTTGGATTTTTTTTCCGTAGGTCCCTCGGGGGGGCCACTGGGAGTGTAAATTCAAAAAGTAGACTGAATCAGGCTCCTGTATACACAGGAATCTCGTTTGTTTTCAACTTTACGGCATAAATGAAGAGGACTAAACGAGATGATGAAAATATTTAGAATTTGTCGCTTTTTTTCAATTTAATTTCCAAAATATCGATCCTAGAAGAAAAATTGTGAGGACCAAACTTGTAGAGAATCAAATTTCCTACAATTGTTGTCCTCACGATTTTACTGTAAAATCAAAAATGGCCGAGTTATTCAAGCAAAACCGTTTCTCGAATATACACAGGATCCTGATTCAGTCTACTTTTTGAATTTACACTCTCAGTGACCCCCCCGAGGGACCTACGAAAAAAAAATCCAAGAACTGATTATTCACGGGTCAAAATCTAATGACTGAACTACCAGGATCGTCTCCGAGTGTCGCAGCGCTTCGACTGCGCCGCCGCCGCGGGCCTGGAGCTGGTGGAAGGCCACCTGCCGATGCCCGCCATAGTGCGCCATCTGCGCCGCGGCCCGGCGCTGCTGCTGGTCGACGCGGGGCTGCTCTCCTGCGACCTGTGCAAACACAACAAGCTCAAGGCGGACTTCCGGTGAGGATCCAACACGCCTGTAGCCTAGTGTCCTGTAATGTCCTTCTGTTCTGCAGGAAAACGAGAATAATGGAAGAGTTTGATGTGGGAACGCTGCCGGGAGAGTAACCCGAGGATCCAACCGTAGGGAATGGGGTTGAATGAACGCAAAAACCGATCGACAGCCCGCCTGTTTCCGGCCAGGCGTCCCTTCACAACATCAACAGCCACACGCCAACGCCAACGTGTTTGTAAAACACGTTTTGTAGTATATTTATTTATTTTGGCAATTCTAGCCGACTACAAACCAATGACAGCGGGCATAGCATGGTTGACATTTTATCACTTATCGCTGTCGATAAGACACCCGTCACTCTCGCACTCGCATGCTTGTCAGAACGTGACGGGTGTCTTATCGCTGTCGATAAGACACCCGTCACACTCGCACTCGCATGCTTGTCAGAACGTGACGGGTGCCTTATCGCTGTCGATAAGACACCCGTCACTCTCGCACTCGCATGCTTGTCAGAACGTGACGGGTGTCTTATCGCTGTCGATAAGACACCCGTCACTCTCGCACTCGCATGCTTGTCAGAACGTGACGGGTGTCTTATCGCTGTCGATAAGACACCCGTCACTCTCGCACTCGCATGCTTGTCAGAACGTGACGGGTGTCTTATCGCTGTCGATAAGACACCCGCCACTCTCGCACTCGCATGCTTGTCAGAACGTGACGGGTGTCTTATCGCTGTCGATAAGACACCCGTCACTCTCGCACTCGCATGCTTGTCAGAACGTGACGGGTGTCTTATCGCTGTCGATAAGACACCCGTCACTCTCGCACTCGCATGCTTGTCAGAACGTGACGGGTGTCTTATCGCTGTCGATAAGACACCCGTCACACTCGCACTCGTATGCTTGTCAGAACGTGACTGGTGTCTTATCGACATCGATAAGACACTAGAGATGGGTAAATCCGGACTTGAAGATTTAAATGATTCGAATCCGCAAGCGGTTCCGATCCCTTATCGACTCCTTTCAAATCTTATCGAATCCGAGGATTTATTAACTCCGACTCCGCAGTTCGGCACCAGAGCCGAATGCCGCGTACACGGCGACGGCACGCGGATCGGAGCAAGGAGCGAGCGAGAGCGAGCCGATCGCGGATCGCGATCGCGGCGGCTATGACTGGTCACGTGGCACGCCATTCGGCTTCGGCTTGATTCGGCTCAAATCGGAGAACTTCGCGATTACATTGCGAATGATGCTAATGTCGACAATTTTAGCTCTTTTTGTATTCAATGCAGGTAAAAATGGCTCTTATGTCATGTCCCCGGCTGAGGATTTTAGTTAGATTCAATCAAGGTTGACAGTCCTAAGCCTGTGAAGAACGAAGGGAAATCGATCGATCTATAACAAGTATAACAACAGCTAGTAATATAATAAAATAAATCAAAGTAGTGTAGGTACTTGACCTTGTGCAAATAATTTTAAGATTTTATTAACTAATTTGTTATAATGATAATAACAACGCAATCCGCATTCGTAAAAAAACCAAAAAAACTAGCTCCATCAGAAAAAAATATTATAATTTCGGATATTCCGATTCAATATAACTCGGAGATTGAATATGTCTCAAAAGATTCGGAAAACCGTTAATATCACTGAATTTGTATTAAAACCAACGAGTCCACTGAGTCCAGAGTGATTTTGTTTGAGGGATTCAAAGGATTTGTATTAAAACCAACGAGTCCGGAGTGATTTTGTTTGAGGGATTCAAAGGATTTGTATTAAAACCAACGAGTCCGGAGTGATTTTGTTTGAGGGATTCAAAGGAGTCGAAGAGCCGATAAGCGGAGTCGGTACCGATAAGCGGAGTCGGTACCGATAGCGGAGTCGGATTTAGTGATTCGGATCACTCCGCGGAGCCGAGATTACCCATCTCTATAAGACACCCGTCACTGTCGCAAAACAGTGAAGGACGCGTTGGTATTATTACAAATTTATTTGCAGAACATGCTATTGCAAAAAGTGTTTAATGGCTTTATACTCTTACGAATAGCGTTCAGTTTTGAATAAAGTCGAATCGGCTAGCAGCGAAATATAAAAGTTTGTGCCCTCCTTCACATCTGACGTCACAAAAGTCTGTTTAACAATTGCCCATCCCAAAAAGTGCTCAGCGCCGCTAAAGAAGTTGTCACTTCAAAAAAATGGTGTAATAATGAATTTACCCAGGCGTTGCTTCGGGGGCTCGTTCACCGGGCACTTCATCCTCCTGGTGGGCGCGCGGCGCGACAAGCTGCTGTACCGCGACCCCGCGCTGCGCGCGCGCACGTGCGCCGCCAGCGCGCCGAGCATGGAGCGCGCAAGGGCGCCGCCCACCGACAGGGACGTTATACTTATTTATAAGGATTATAGGAGGTGATGAAGGCGTGGCATGTTATTTGGGTGAATTTATACTTACTCTAGAATTTTCACACCAAAAGAATCATCGGAGACAAAAGAATGAAGGATCACAGTTGTAAATGAAATGAAATGGAAATGATTATAATACTGTTTAAAGACTTAAAACTATTTGTTCGTTACGAAATGGTCCCGCCTCAGCGTGCCTCCTCTCCTCAGTTTTAAATTAAAGTCATTGTGATTTCCTGCTCCCCGTAGGCTGCTCGACTACAGGGTTCTGTTTAGGTTATTATCGCGTACACATCGCAAAATATTATTGGTATAACTCTCTATTCTGTACTAATACCTAATTATAATCTAAATTAAAATACGAATTTAGTTCTCTCTAATAGGTACCCATAATGAACTATTGGTATAACTCTCTATTCTGTACTAGTACCTAATTATAATCTAAATTAAAATACGAATTTAGTTCTCTCTAATAGGTACCCATAATGAACTATTGGTATGACTCTCAATTCAGTACTAATACCTAATTATAACCTAAATTAAAATACGAATTTAGTTCTCTCTAATAGGTACCCATATACCCATAATGAACTACACCTTAATTTAAAATGTAAGTGTCAATTCAACCAAACAAAAATAAAACTTATTCCAAGATTAGTCCATATAAATTTGACAGTAATTCCTGATCAGTAATTCCTATTTGGTTGAATATGGCCTAAACTGTTTTGATACAGTCAACTCTACAAATATCTATGTATACAATTTAGAGTATTCTCTATACATACGTTCCATTCTAAATATTGTTACTTTTGGTGATTGTACAGTCGGCCAAGAAAGGGTTACCACTTTTCGAGTCTATTATTTGAGTGTTAAGGTTTAAAGTTGTAGATTAGTTCCTAGGCTGGTTGTACACTCAACTGGGTGCGCCAAAGTTCATATAAAATTTGCAACTTCGATTATTGAATTTCCGAAAAAAATTCTCATACAATTTTATCTCATAATGATCACTATTCATAATTATTTCTGCTAATAACTATCGTAACTCCGAATTGTCTATAGGTATTCATAATGTTATTCAACATAATTATCTCTGTTACTATACTATGTATGTTTATATACTTTTATATCATAACGATTTTTAGCAATTATTTATTTCTATACATACTAGTCATTGCTAAAATTTGTATTAATAAAGAACAAGCACTATCTCATGCCAAGATAGTGGTGTATAAGTTCAGGTAGGCAGTAGAACAGGGACTTAGTGGCAAAACCTACTCGGATCGTGGATAGGTTAGAAGACGAAAGCGGGAGCTTAGCTCCCGCTTTCGTCTTCGAGGTTTTTTTTTTATAAAAGAGCGGAAAAACTTACTTACTGATATTAGGACTAACAAAATTATTATATATGTCCATTATGAAGGAAACTGTTATGAAAAACCAAATTTGAGTTCAAGTCTGTTCTTAGTAATGACAGAAGAAACAATTTATGAAAACTGCGGCGCTACCACAAACTTCGAAAGTCGAAGTTCGTAATACATGCATCCCTGTCACTCGAGTAAGGGAGTGCAATAGAGATGGAAATACCCGAACTTCGACTTTCGAAGTTTGTGGTAGCGCCGCTGTTCGTTATGAGTTCCGATGATAGTTACAGAAATTTAGGAACATAAAAGGTAGGAAGAAAAATATTATAAAATTTATGAAGTGATGATTATTATTATTTATTATTACAAAGCGGTATTACTAGAAAAAATCGACACATCATGTTTATATGAGCCAATATGGACCCATTTTTTTTGGAGTTGACTGTAGACATAGTTATTGATGTCATATATTATGTTATGTTGACTTTAATCTATGCTAAGATGACTGCCGCATGACTTATGAGTTATTCTTATGATTTACAGGAAATAGATTACTATTATTTTTTCTAAGTGACTTTTATTGAGCAATCCTTTATTATTTTAATACGTACCTGTCTATTGTGAATCGATGTAAAACACTTACATGGAGGCGTTTCAAATGTAGATGTTTAGTATCCGCTTTATTATAAGCATTGCTTCTTAAAACAGAATCAAAACAAAATACTAAACACTTACACAACAGTACTAAAACACTTAAATAGCATTCAAGTTCATTCATTTTTTTAACGAAAGTCACGTTACTTTGACGAGGTAGGTACTTTAATTTCACAATTAGGTAATTTAGGTATTCACACTCACAGTTCCAATTTAAGTATATACGAGGAGCCTACGCCCATTTTGACACAACACACGGAATCACAACAGACAAAGCCAAAAGCCGATCTTTAAAAAAATCAATTCTTGATTTTATTTTTATAAGAATGTGCTTATAATATAAAGCTTATCAACTCCCGTTTTCTGTAACATTCCAAACAAAATATCAATAAGTAACTAAATATTTGTAGTGCTACCCATTAATAAATGCTTTCTCCAGCTATCGCTAGTCTAGTTTAGTCTATAACAGGGGAATACCCTCGGATATTAGAGCGGGCGCGTGGCTCTTACTGCGCAGGAATAAGGCTCATTTTCCGATGACTCATGTTCGTGACGTCGTTCTTCTATTTAAATTTTGTGAGGGTTTCGATTGTTTCTAGTGAATAACTAACTTCTATCCCTGGATTAAGGTATTTACCAAAATTCCGAACTTATTTCGCTACTTACCTATTTTAGATGTGGTACATACCCATAGCTTAACTGAAAGTACTTTTATTAAATTAGTCAATAAATAATCCTATCCTGAGTAACCTGAGTGTGGTAAATAGGTAGGTTTATCTCTGCTATTGACACGGTTGGTGGGTAGGTAGAACTGGTGACAGGAACTCACTCTTTCAGTCATATATCTATTCAGAATTAAGAAGCTAAAAATTTAAGTTATATAAGAATACATTTCTGGCAATTTTGACACTTTATATTCCTACCTCATAAAGATATAGAAAAGTTCGCTGGTATAGAATAAGTAGATATCTAACATTCAACTCTCGATCTAGGATGACTCACAATTATTTTACTCATGACATGCCGTTCTAGATAGTTAATGAATAAATTAATAGGTAGGTATATGTATTGTGCAATGTCAAGCTACCCGTCTCATTCTCACCCCATGTAACAGAATGTGATTGACAGCTGAAATTGCGTCAAATATAGGACCTGATTCTACAGTGGCCTCTAAACATCCTAATTTTATTTAGGTGTCGCTAAAACACTTTGCTATTCTATGAGCAGCTGTCATAATCAAATGACAGCGCTAATTTGAATCTGACGTTTCTTATTTTAGGCGGTCTATACAAGTTACTTAGCTGCCTAAATGCAATTCTAAATATGTCGTTTTTAATCTGCCGCCTAAATTATGTCTAAAAATTAGACAATTTAGTTTTAGGTTAGTTAAGCCATGTGCACGTAGAATCGGGTCCATTGTATTGCCTAAGCTGAAGCTAAAATTCATAGGAGACCTAAGGACACATAAGTCGTTTTGAAAGTAGAAAGAATTGACCACGCATCGTATGGTGTCGACGGTGTGATATCATGGTTTTTCATCATTCATGTCGCAGCATACTAGAATACATACATATACTACTTCGTATAGAATAATGAGATGTTAAATTAAAACTGTTCTTTTGTTTAGTTTGTGTGGTGCCCGCGTTGTCCGAAGTGGTGAGTTGAAGACTGGAAAATTGATTTAGTTATGAAAAGCAGTAGTATGATGATATCGTGTTTTCTAAACCTGGACTAGAATATTGATCATTCCTCTCGGTGTTCTCTGCGCCCTGTTTTTAGGATGCCGGTGCCTTTTGTCATGCACCCTTTACGAACATTTATTTTTTGTTAACCAACTGTACCGTCATTCGAAGCCTAAATAAATGAGAGTGGCAACGCTGATTTCCTAAACGATGACGGTTGAAGTGCCTTATTTCAGTACTGGTCACCCTGTTTCCTGCGTTTTGTTCCCGCCTAAATACCCACCACCAGCTCGGCGCAGCGTTAGCCTTCGAGGTTGTTCCGAGGCTCATTGGCTATTTGATTTTCGAAACGTTACGGTTGTCCAAGAGCGCACGTCCGAAAATACTGCGATCTGGTAACCTTAGTGCCTAATTACAACTATTTCTTAAAAACGGTGTAACCGTTCGTAAAAGATTTATATATATTAATTATATTTCTGATTTTCAGTACTATGGGGGACGATGTTAGCAATTCATCATCTTCGGATTCCTCTGGCGAGAGCACACATACTGGAGATCCAGCGATGCCTGGACCTGCTAAAAATAAGAGGAAGGCGTGCCCCAAATCTTCAAATGCGAAGAGAAAGCGGCAATCCGATGAAGACATAGTTAAGCTCGCAAAGGAAGTAAGTGAAGTAAAAAGATTTCTATCCTCGATGATGTATCCGGGTGCCCCACAGCCAGTGCCGGTGCTTTCATCTAGGCTGAGTGAAAGTTCGGAAGACGATGTTAGTCTCAATGTAAGCGGTGAATTGTTTCCGGGCGATGGGGTACGCGGTGTAGATAAAGCCAAAGAATCTATAGATTTGAGTATAAATTTGCCTTTTAACACGACTGTGAAGGAGCCGACTATACCAAAATCTTCACAGGCTCATATTGAATTTTTGAACACGATTTAACATTTTGGCTCATCTGACTGGGCCGATGTACGATATGCAGAGGTTCAAAAAACTTATTGCTCTACCCCAGGTTTCGTTGATACCGAATGTAACGATGATTTAAAACCTTATGACAAAACGACTTCTCTTAGCGTCACAGAAAAAGGATTTGCGGCCATAACGCAGGCCTTGATCGAACAAAAGGAATCATTGCAATCTGGGTTGGAGTCTTTGATGACTTGGATTTCGTCCTGTGACCACGAAATTACGGTAACCTCTTTGAAAGAAAAGTTAAATGAAATTTTCATTGATGGCGCATATAACAAATTATCTGGTGATATTCTTCAAATGGCATGTGGTCATAGGGCAGATTTAATTCAGCAGCGACGTGATAGTATTCTGAGATATGTTAAAGACAAATTCACTCGTGCTACATTGCGGAAGATCCCGCCTACTTGTGAATGGCTGTTTAATAAAGAGATGTTAGCGGCTGAGTTGGAGAAGAACGGGGGAGTTGCGAAAACTCTTTGGCCGTTACGTAATAATGCGTCTTCAAAGCCTGCTTGGTCGGCTGCGCAAGCCGGACCCTCTCAAGCTAGACAGCCCGCGCAGGGCCTGAATGATTACCAAAATAGGGCTTATTTTGGAAAAGCTCCGCCAGCTTTACCAGCGCATGGTGCACCATTTTATTCGTATCCTCCGCAGGGATATTACATGAACCCACCTTTACAACCGCCTACCTTTTACACGCCAAAGCGATTTGCGCAAAATCGAGAAGGCAAGTACAACAACAAAAATAATTCTCACAAATCTCGCCATAAGTCTAGATACGACGAGCATTCGTCGAATAAAAATAATTCAAAGAATTCTTATGATAATAAAAATTTTCGCGGCAAGCGAAAATTCTGACTCGGTCTTGCAGCCTTTCGAAGCTGGTCGCCTTCTAAAGTTCATACATGTTTGGGAACAAATGAAAGCGCCAGAATCCTTATTAAAGATGATAAGAGGGTATCGATTACCGCTCAAACAAAAAGTACCTCTTTGCTGGCCAAAGAGCGATCACATTCATCGAACGAAATTCTCTGTTCAAATGAGGGTAGCTATACAATCATTAATAAAAATCGGCGTACTAGAGCCGGTGTTGCCATCCCGAAGCTATGTGTCCCCTATGTTTTTAGTCCCCAAATCAGATGGGACAATGCGTCCGATTTTCAATCTGCGCAACCTGAACAAGTACCTGATTGTGTCCAAATTCCGGCTGATAAATGTTCAAAAAATACCGGATTTTCTACAACCACACGATTGGTTAGTAAAAATCGACCTATCGAACGCCTACTTTCACCTTCGCGTTGCAAAGTCGCACAGAAGGTACTTGAGAGTAATGTTCGGCAACAAATTATATCAGATGACGTGTCTGCCTCTAGGTTTGGCAACGGCACCAAAGGTTTTTGCCAGCTTGTCAAATTGGGTCACTCAAAAGCTAAGAGAACGAGGCTTCAGAGTGATAGTCTATCTGGACGACTACCTTTTAGCCCACCAGGACAAACAAGTCCTATCGGCACAAGCCACCGAAGCTGTGAATCTCCTAGAAGGTTTAGGTTGGCAAATAAACTTAAAAAAGTCGATATTGACTCCACAACAAAGTCTGGAGTATTTAGGGATTATTTGGGACCCTTGGCTGGGAATAAAGAGCCTTCCTTTCGCGAAATTAACAACGTTGAAAGAAAAGATACTCCATGTATTAGCTGTGAAGTCTGTCCAACTAAAAGAAATTCAAAGCCTCATAGGTCTCATAAACTTCGCAAGTTTTGTAGTACCACGAGGCCGCTTGAACCATCGCGAGCTGATTCAGTTTTCTTTGAGTCTGCCAGACAACAATTTGTCTCGCCGCTTCACGATCCCTCGATCGAGTCTAAGAGAATTAAAGTGGTGGCTAAAGCATTACAAATGCCCATCACCCCTACACAGACCGCCGATCAATCATTTTTTGGCGACGGATGCATCCGGATTGGCGTGGGGAGCCTACCTGGATCAAGTGAAGTTAGCGGGCAGCTGGTCCCAACACGAGAGCCTTCTCCACTCCAATCAGAAGGAGATGCTGGCTGTGCTTCACGTACTGCACGAACGAGGTCCTTGTCTAAAGAATTCGTCTGTCATGTTGCAATGCGACAACAAGACAACAGTTGCGTACATAAGGAAAGAGGGCGGCTCGAAATCCGTCAATTTGATGAGAATTACCAGGAAAGTTTTCAAGCTGTTAGATCGGTACAATATTCACCTGATGGCTCACCACATACCAGGGAAATTCAATGGGGAGGCGGACCAGGCGTCTCGCCTCAAAACCAAACCAGAATGGCATCTGCTCCCCGAGGCGACGGAAGTCATATTTCGGAAATGGGGAGTACCATGTATCGATCTGATGGCTTCAAGAACTGCCCATGTAGTGCCCCAGTATGTCAGTCTGGACATATTGGATCAAAGGGCGCTGTTTCACGATGCTTTCAGTCGAGACTGGGACTTCCCACTAGCCTGGATCTTTCCTCCGCCTTACCTGATTCCAAAAGTACTGTCTCATTTAAACCGTGCGAAAGGGAACTACCTCATTGTAGTCCCGAGATGGGAGAAAGTATTTTGGAAGCCCGACATAAGGAATCGAGCACTGGGTCCACCTTTTCACAATATTTCGCCTTCACCAGGTTCTGGTGGACACAGTTACAGGTTTTCCCCCAAAGAAAGTCCACGAAATGACCCTCCAGGTATGGAAATGTGGGGGTGGGCAAGTAAATTGACTGACTGGACCCCTGAGCAGAAATTACTCTTACGGTCAGGGTGGCGTGAATCGTCTCTTAAAACCTATAGGCATGCCTGGAATAAGTGGCTCAATTGGTGTCTAAATAATTATGTTTCTTCTCCCCATAACCCCAATGGGTCACAACTGGCTAGATTTCTGTCAGATTTATTTCAAAAAGATAATTTATCATATCGCACAATTTTGGTATACAAGTCTGCTATAGCCACTTTATGTAATCCCGATGTGTCAGACAGATTAAGTTCAAACATTTTAGTAAAGAAAATTTTAAAATCAATAGCAATTCAAAAGCCACGCGAATCGTGTAAACCGCCTATTTGGGACATTGATATCCTAAAGAACCATCTTATAAACACTACGTGTGATGAGAATAATTTATTTCAGTGTTCCAAAAAGACGGCAACACTTTTATTGCTATGTTCAGGGCGCAGAGTTCACGACCTGACATTGTTGTCAATTAACCAAAACATGTGCGTGATTGAAAACGACCATATTACATTTTGGCCTGAGTTTGGTTCAAAAACGGACAACGAAATGGCTAGACAATCTGGCTGGCGTTTACTGCGGAACAAACACAATATTTCCATTGACCCAGTTCACTGGATTAAACGAGTTATACATTTGTCAAAAGACAGGCGACAGATCTGCAAAAGTGATAGCTTATTCATCACTGCCTGTGGTCAATCAAAGCCCGCCTCTCGTACAATAATTGCAGGTTGGGTAAAAAGGACACTAAACGAAGCTGGTATAAAAGCTAGCCCTGGAAGCATTCGCCCTGCCGTGGCATCAAAAAACTGGATTGCACAGATGCCTCTGGATGACATCCTGGCTCAAGGTAACTGGCGGAGCCAGAATACTTTCGCACAATTTTATTGCCGTGAGATACAACCAAACAACAAAGTATCCTCGGATACTCTTGCCCAAACATCTGGGGTATTCATACCTATGTAGCGGTCATGTAGCTGTCTATTCTCATAAGTACCAACTGATTAATTATGTACATAAAAATACATGAATAGCAAACCCTTTCTATTCTCATAACATAAGTACCAACTGATTAATTATGTACATAAAAATACATAAATAGCAAACCCTTTCTATTCTCATAAGTACCAACTGATAAATTTTGTACATAAAAATACTTAAATAGCAAACTGTCTAGTTTCTAACTGATGTACCTATTTTATTTTATTTTTCTATTTTGTGAAATAGTTATAACATCGCTCATTTCTTACTGATGCTTATTGTAATATAGGAATTGAATAGATAGTACAAAGCTATCAATAATGTGATTCTGTGTCTGCATAGACATTTGTTTAATTATACTGATATAAATAATATTAGCGGAGTTTGGGTAACATACAAGGTTTTTGTTAGACGCTAGACTATCTCATTGATGTATCATTAAAGAATTGAGGTTTTTTGACTGGATAACAGAACAATTTGTTTTTCAGTAAATTAAATAAAAATAGATATATAAAATGATCTATTTCTAGGTTGATACAATATTTGAACAATGTAGTTATGTGTAATACCTAATTATTAGAGGTATTATTGAGAACAAGTATATTCAATGTTTGATTACTAATGAACTTTGAATGTCCTATGAACAGTTATTGTTTCTTCCTTTGGCAGGTTTCTATTAATAATAAAGCCTTTATTAGAAAGGTACTTAATTGAAGTGTATTTCTATTGACACTCTGTGTCCAATGTAGTAAATTAACATTTACTTAAATTGTGTATGGTGAAATAAAAAACATAACATAATTTGATGTATTTTATTGATAGTTCAGCCACTATCTAAAAATAGTAACAGTAAGTTATGAGGATAAATAACTTACTATTACTATAATATATTACTACCTATAATTGCTTTGTTATGACTATACAAGAAGCTGGTTTGTGATGTTTGGTCAATGATGTATAGTCCTATCCCTAACATATATTTGTTATGTTGTCTATAATATTTTAATAGACAATCACATTGGCTAATAATCATACAGGTAAATACCCCACCAGGCGATAACAGACACGTCTCATTTATTTAGGCTTCGAATGACGGTACAGTTGGTTAATATCAGCGTTTTACCATCCAATAAAACGCTTATTAAACAACTTACCTCATTGGAAGCCTATTTCTATCCCTGCCTGGTGTAAACGAGCCGCAATGAGCCTCGGAACAACCTCGAAGGCTAACGCTGCGCCGAGCTGGTGGTGGGGTATTTAGGCGGGAACAAAACGCAGGAAACAGGGTGACCAGTACTGAAATAAGGCACTTCAACCGTCATCGTTTAGGAAATCAGCGTTGCCACTCTCATTTATTTAGGCTTCGAATGAGGTAAGTTGTTTAATAAGCGTTTTATTGGATGGTAAAACGCTGATATTATTTATTACACTATCTTGATTATGAGAATGCTTTGATTGTACACTACGTACGACGATACTTTTCCTTTAGACTTCTCTGTAAACTTAGACAATAAAACAAACGAACAATAAGCCTCTCACCTTAAACGCATACCTATATTTACCTTCTCCGTTCCGTCGTGGGTTAATATAGTAATGTTGCAAATAGGCAATCTACGTCGGTAGTTTTTCACGTCAGACTGCTAATCTCTTTCAAAATAAATTAGGTTCCAAAACGGGTCCGGTGGCTTGAATATGTCATGCTCGCTTAACCCTTAAATGCATAATGATGTATATCTGCATCGTATATTTGATTGCCCGTAGCTCAATATACAGCTATCTTAAATCACATTTATTACTTTTTTTTAATAAATGTGACATTTACGTGTTAGATTCTGAACGCATCCATAAACTTTTGATAGTATTTTTTTTCTGTAGTGTCATATTTTCAATTTTTGGCGCGTAAGTCGCTACACTGGTCGCTGCGAAATTTACAATTTCGAATTTTATTGATAAATAAAAAAAAAAACTGCATCAAAAATTGTTACTGAAAAGGATAAAAGGTAAGTGTAATATAGTGTATATTAACAGTTTTGAAAGTAATAGTATAGTTTTCCAAAAAAAATGTGTTATATGTGATGCGTAAATACATCACCATGCAGAATCAGTTGTATTAGAATTTACTATATTATTTCGTTATTTGTATAGTCATTGAGAAGTTTTAGATATAATTTTCTTATAAATTGGTATCCGTGGCCGAAAAGTAAAAAGTCCCTTTAAAGTACATATAATATACTAGCTTCTGCCCGCGACTCCGTCCGCGTGGAACTCGTTTATATCGTAGCACCATACAAACTTTCATCCCCAATTTCACCCCCTCCGGGGATGGTTTCCGGGATAAAAACTATCCTATGTCCTTCCCCGGGATCCAAACTATCTTCATACCAAATTTCATCTCAATCGGTTCAGCGTTTAAGCGTGAAGAGGTAACAGACAGACAGACAGACACACTTTCACATTTATAATATTAGTCTGGATGTAGATGATGATGATGTCTGATGTAATTTACCTACACTAAAAGTTTCATAGTGGAATCACAATTAGGTACCTACTTAGGAAGATAGGTTAATTAATGTCGCACTGAGTGATGCTTCAATATATTAAGATTAGTACCTATTTGAGAATCTACGATCAGCTAATGTTACACTAAAACCTCACAAATGTTTCTTTTTTCAAAAACAAGTTGATTATTTGGGATTCGAAATTTCAGAAGAAGGACTGAGGCCTGGTTTGAGAAAATCAGTAGCTGTATCTAATATTCCTACCCCTAAAGATGTTTACAACGTTGATTGACGCTAATGCATAGTGACGTATATCTGCATCAAGCCTTTTTTTGGAAATAATATAATGTTTTTTAATTACTATGATTTTTTTCTTTATTTTTCACTCAATCTATACAACATGACACATCTATTTCAATTTATTAAAAAGTTACACAAAAAATCATGCATTTAAGGGTTAAAAGGCTTTGCTTACGGTGGCGTCGTTGATCGGGTCGCCACCTTCCCTAGCATATGGTTGAGGGAGGCGATGGCTGAGATATGCGTCATACTCGTGATCGGGTGCTGTTTGTGGAGTCCGGACTGTTCATGCTTGCAAGGGCATAGTACCTAATTAACTACTTAAATACTAGTGTTATTATTATTATTATCGTATTGACGAGAGACATCATTCTGATCTTGACACGTTTTATTGTTATTGACCCTGTACATCTCTGACAATATAACATTAATGTTCCTTTTTTGTTTTGACGCTTAGAGACCGTATACATCTCTTAGAATATTAGAATAAATATTAATTGTATTTGGACGCTCAGAGACCTTAATACATCTCTGGAATACTGAATAATATCATTAACTTCTGTTAATGCTGAATACAGATCTTATATCGAATGTAATGGTCATATTTTGCAATTTTGTTTTGTTTACATTAACTTAGTGACATTTAGTTTGTTAACCTTTTATATATCATTTTAAATTATTATTGTGTAAGATTAAGTACTATTTTATTGTAAATTACCGTTTGACATGTAAAGTGCCCTTGTGGCCTATTTGCAGAATAAATAATTGATTTGATTTGATTTGGACCGGACTCTTTAGAATACAACCAGGATAAACGCTAGCAGGATCATAACAGATACAAGCCTTCAAGCATATGATCTCCTTCAGAATTATAGAAGTTAAGATAAGTAGCGCAATTAACCAAGTAAGTAAACCAATTTTTAAATCAAATAAAAGCGTGTAAATTATATTAGGTATACATTATTCGGGGAAATCCCTTAAACATTCGCTGATGAAGTTTGCTACGTTTTACGATGCCGATTGAAACCAAGAAAACTAGGAGGTAGGTAAGTAGGGTCATTTCGCCGGTTAGCGACCACCTAATTTCATGTGCCGGTGGGCGACCACTTAAGCTGAGTTGGTGAACTGAAAGGATATTTTCTCGGTTTTTTAGTAGATTTCTATTCTAAACCAACAAAAAAATGCATGTACAAGTAATTGTCTCAATAGGGTGTGTAGAATTGATGTTATCTTCAATAGAAAAAAACCTTCTCCTTCAGGTGGTCGCTAACCGAAGGTGGTCGCGTAACCAGCGAAATTACCCTACTTACCGGTATGAATCATGCACCCTATCGCTTAAGAGGCTGACAAGACCTAAATTTATATAGAAAAAACTATTTGTTCTAGCACATCAAATAAAATGTATGTTAATATTCATCATATTTCAAAGACCGTGGACGGGCTCGATACATAATTGGGCGAAATCGGCTCGATCGAATAATTGCAGAGAATTGTCTTAAAATCACATATGTATGGGTGTGCAATTAAAAACATGAAGTCAACATAACAGACAGCACGTCTATCATGGGACGGCCGTGACATACTCTCGATTTTTGTGTGCTGCACGGCTATCACGCGACGGCGCGCGAGCTCTCTGGATTTTTCTCGCACTATCCGTCTCTCTCTTATTAGAACACTTAGAACAAGAGGTGTAGTGCGAGAAAAATCGAGAGTACGTCGCGGCCGTCCCATGATAGACGTGCTGTCTTGCCCTATCTCATCGGTTAGTAACAATCTTGCAGTCCGCTTCGCAGGACCGTTTGAATGCGGCAATTTACGCTTTCTTGCTGTTAACTGGCCACACTGAATGAAATTGTAGATGGGATTGTTACATCTGCACGGCTAGTACGCGACGGCGCGCGAGCTCTCTCGATTTTTCTCGCACTATCCGTCTCTCTCTTATTAGAACACTTAGAACAAGAGGTATCGTGCGGTAAAAATCGAGAGTATAGTCGCGGCCGTCCCATGCTAAACGTGCTGCACGGCTATCACAAGACGGCGCGCGAGCTCTCTCGATCTTTCTCTATCTTATTAGAACACTTAGAAAGAGAGGTAGAGTGCGAGAAAAATCGAGAGAGCTCGCGCGTCGTCTTGTGATAGCCGTGCTGTACGCTACACCCAATTCTGACTTCGACATGTTGTACTGACAAATTGGGGTAAAATAACATAATGTGGATACCTCATGATGTGCATGCAATTTGTTAGTACAACTCGTTTGACAGTTGGATCATCAGAGGGGCTACCGCGAAACGAAAACGAACTTCGTGCGTGTATCTTTCTCTCTGTCGCACTTGCCGGTTCGAGCGTCAGAGACGGGTATACTCGAACGAAGTTCGTTTTCGTTTCGCGGTAGCCCCTCAGCCCAACATGCGTCCAGACGATAGCAATTAGTCAGCTTCTGATAAATTGGGACTGACAAATCACGACATGTATACACCCCATCATACTGACAACTTGTGGCAAAATCACGTAACCTGTAGAACCCATGACGCGGCCAGATCCGTCTCTTTCTATTCTATTAGAACACAGTCTACCTCGCAAGCCGTGTTGCTCTAGCCGTGGTGGGGATTCCCTGACGCCGACCACAGACAACAAGCCACCAAAATTACCATATATAAGCTTGACGTTATCTTAAAAATCTTATTTCTACAGATTGATTTGAAGCGATACAATATTGCCAAGTGTGTTGTAATCATTTACGAAAGTACTTATCTAGATTTATTGCTCATAGAACTAAATAATAAACCGTAAGATCAGTGTATCTAGTAGAACTGTAAGTGCGCAGTATAATTTACCTATGCGTAATTGACGTTTTAAATTTTGTGACGTTTTGCATGCGAGTGATAAATAATAGTGTCGGACGAGATCTAAACGTCGTAAGTAAGTACGATACTTATTAATAAGCCAGGGATTCCTTAGAACACTAATTTAATGTCGCTTAACGAGACGGAGCTATTTAAATTAGCGCTGCTGCCGAGTGGACTCTTTTTTGAGACCATCGCATGCATTGTAACTTTGTAAGTGAGCATTTAATTTTTCGTAGCTTTTTTTTCCCTTTCTAATCCAGTCTATACAGTTGTGCGGATTACCTATTGATTACAGTAATTGACAAATCAAAAATATATGTAAACTTACTTCATTTTGCGTTAGCGGGGTTTTCTTATTCTAGTCTGAAAGGGTAAGCAGGTTTGTAATGTACTTGTTGCTTCGAAGAATCATTAATTTATTGAAATTTGGTACCAAACGTTGTGCCACTTCGCGCGTCGATAGCGACACGCTTCGTAACATTCATTAGTGAATTCTGGGTATAAAGTAAAGTGCAAGTTTTTTCGCCATAAAACCCAAGTTTATTTTTTCACTCGACGGTCTTCAGTGTTCTATAGAGTCCAGTGGGTTCGAATGTACTTAATTGATGGAATATGTATAAACGTTCAAATCTACAATCGTCATTCGTTTATTCCAAACCTATACTTAACAATAAATATAATACCTGTCGTATTGCGAAACGGCTGACTAGACAAATCAGTTCATTTGTTTAATTTGCACGTGTGTGGTAACCTTCCTTTGTGCCATGCGTTTGACAGTCTGAGAAGAGAATATCTCCGCCATGTTTGTTGATACCATACTGCCGGCGATTTACTATAGGAGCATATTGGTGGCGCTCCGTTCCTAAAGGGTCCGTATGGCAATGGCCATAAGGACCCTTTAGGCATGGAACGCCACAATTATGGTGGGTAAAATTGTACAAAACATAAGTCGTATATGCCAGCCCGGGAGACAACTACGTACAACACGTACAGTTTACTCACTTATTATTAGGTTTTTTTTGCACCACGTTTATGTTCGTGATATCACTGTGGTTATTTGTGCTCCGAAGTTTGTGAATTAATGTACCAATTCAGTATCTTATACTTAGGTAAGTTTTCACACATTCCTCTACAATCTACATGTATAAGTGGGTATATAATGAGTCTAATTGAAATCAAGATTAGCTTATTGATGCGACATTGGCCAAACATGTTTAACCTTTTAAAGTCCCGATGCAAATGGGGGTTGTTATAAATTTAACAATGTCTGACTATGGCATCGTAGGTAGCTCCCAAGCGGATAAATAAACCGGTTTCAGTGGGAATTGTTTAAATCAAAAGTCTTAATGTCCGTCGAAATGGTTCTTAGCTGAGATGTTTTTTTTTTGTATTTGAGTTTAGTTATTAAGTTGTGTCTTATACTTATATGTGAAACTACATTACCTACCTAGTTCCACTCGTTAACAGCGGTATGCGGGAGCGCTCGCGCCTTGCAATTTCTCATAACAACCGACAGATACGCAGCTATAGTTGGAATGAGACAGCAATCATTCAATTCATAGCAACTTGCATTGTGACATTTGTGACAAATTGCCCCTGGCAACGCCAAGGGCTTCCAATTCGGCATTGTAGGTATACTTAATTATTTTAATAACTGTTTTTTTTTTTTTTAATTGACATTAGATAAAAACAAAAACAACTAAGGTAGGTAGTTATAAACTTAAGTAACATAATAATATTTATAATGAAATGTAACTAAACTAAACCTATATTATAAACTAAACCTATAAAAAAGAAATGCCTTATTTTTTTTTAAATTAATTACCTCTTTGGATTGCTAGGCTAATCCTTTGGCCAAAATAGCTGACAGCACGGCTAGCACGCGACGGCGCGCGAGCTCTCTCGATTTTTTTCGCATAATCCGTCTCTCTCTTATTAGAACACTTAGAACAAGAGGTATAGTGCGATAAAAATCGAGAGTATGTCGGGGCCGTCCCATGCTAGACGTGCAGCCCTCTGCCCCCTCCGGTCACCGGATGTTTGTATGAGCCGCTCCCTTTTTTTTTTGAACCTGACTGTTGCTATAATAGGACGGACCCAATATAGCGGGTTTGAGGGTAGCCTGGGGAAAATGGTTGGAGGAGCCGCTCCGAAAGTTCCGGGCCTTATATAGCCGGCCTTCGCGCCCGGTCCCCACGGCCCGTTTCCACTCCAAACGGCGCAAACATGTAGCCCTCACCAAGGACAGCATATTTGCGCCGTTTGTGTTGCTCTGCCGTGGAGGCCGCAGCTCCGGCTTTAGAGGAGGTCACTTGGAGATGAGACGGGGCTAGCGTATCAACGCAGCCCCCCTATTCTGTAACTTGTTTTAAGAGGAAACAAAAAGGTCGAGATAGTTGAGAAATAGGTATTTGTAAAATGTATTGCTGTCGCGCTAACCTCAAGCCTCCCCCCGCACAGCGCGATAGAGACAACTGAAGCTTGGACCGAAAATACCTATTAAAAGAACATAAAATCAACGTTTCGTAGTCCCCTGATTTCTTCTCCAAAACGTAACCTATTTAACTATTTTTTTAATTAAAAATCAAAGAAAGGCTTTGGCCGTGTTCCTATGTTTTCCTTTTTTTTAATAATCTAGCCAAAATTATTTTCTGGATGTTTGAACACAGCGGAAAATCTGGCATTTTTTTTAGGTTTTTGAAGGTTAATATCTCTTTTAAGAATAGATTTATAAAAAAAAGGAAAACATAGAGACATGTCAATAGTAGTCATAGATTTATGGAAAAAAATATTTGCTCTAGTTACTGCCATTATCCAGGGAGAAAACAGGGGACTACGTTTCTATGGAAAAACGGCGTTTCCTCTTAAGTTCACCTCAACGCTCGCCCACAAACATCCATACTAATATTATAAATGCGAAAGTGTGTGTTTGTTTGTTTGTTTGTCCGTCTTTCACGGCAAAACGGAGCGACGGATTGACGTGATTTTTTAAGTGGAGATAGTTGAAGGGATGGAGAGTAACATAGGATAGTTTTTATCCCCGTGATCAATACTCAATACTCAATCATTTATTGCATTCCACAATGTTAGTTTACAGGGTTTTAAGTAAACTTAAGTTTTAGTTGCTAAGTGATGAGAATAAAACTTAATTGTGGACCCTGTTGGGCACCGCAACATTAGTGAAGAGAAGACGACTTACATACTTATGTAAAGTTTTGCTTTTTATAATTTGTATATTCTGTGCAATGTGCAAATTATAAAAGGCATTATGTTTAAGTATCAATATCTGTTTATTGCACATTTATTTATACTTTTTTTTTTTTTTTTTTAATAGGAACTTAGTCATCCCCTAAGGGGGCGAAATGGGGGGGTAAAAGTTTGTATGGAGCTGCGATATAAACGAGTTCCACGCGGACGGAGTCGTGGGCAGAAGCTAGTAACTTATAAGCGTAGGTATAGGTCTAGTTTCGTGACAGGTGACAGGCGGGGTGAGCCGCATTAGCGCGTAGCGAATAACAGCCCAGGTAGCGTCCCACACAAGTCCTCCCCAGGGCTTCAAACCGATCTAAATTAAATGTAGGAATCGCTCATTTTGTCAAAGTCGAAGCGTCGCCATAAGCCGATCGGGTCACACCTTGAGGATTCATTTGTTTCATTACATAATTAACCTTATCAATTCGACAACAATAACACTTCGCAGGGGAACCATTATATTTGACCTTAGACTACCCATACTTTTCACGAATATATCGGAGCCAACGTATACTAGATATTGTGAGACGAGAGGTTGTGTTTGTGAACCGTATAGATAACCGGTCAAAGCCCCGTTATCAGGTAGGTATGGTTGAGATTAAGAGTATCCGACTTTTTATAAAACTGTCATTGAAATTGGAATCTTCTACCTAGGAAGGTAGAGTTGCTTTTTGAATAGACTACTTTGAAGCAATTTGGCCTACTCCAATAATCTTAAGGTATACCGACAACTCGTCCGTCCAGAGCCAGCGTAAGTCGGACCTCAGGCTACGACTAGTTTCTACGTATACAGGGATCAAGATGAAAAGTGAGTAGGTACGGGCGAGACAGATTTTGAAGCACAGCCGATACTGATATTAGTGATAACAGTTGTTTATCAATCTCAGCCGACGACACACGTAACCGGCTTTTAAAATAACTTGCAGTGAACCGCCGCGATTGAGCTAAAAAGTTTGAAGGTTAGTTTATGGTACCGTAGTAGTTTCTTTTACAGTGTATCATTCAAATGTGTTTAAGTACCCGTACCACCGTACGGGTGTTGCAATTCATTTGTAGGGGTGTAAATGGTCTGAAGTTGTCATTGTTTCTTGTAGCATACAAATTCACACAATCGTTGCTTTAAGGGGATGCCTTGATTCGAGTCGACCACGCCCCATTGACAGAGACACGCTTATGCCTTCCGCGCACGAGAAAAAGAGATGCAACACTCTTCGGGAATGGCTTTTTTGGACAAATTTCTATAAACAGTACCTAACTTACTGAACTTTTATTTATATTTCATTAAGTGAAGATTTTAGATGGGACTTATAGTATTAACTTGATTCTGTCGTAAAATAATGTATTGTTTGAGTAGGCTGAGTAAAAAAAAGAAAATAAAGACCCAACTTTACAGACGTTTTAGACAGGTAGTTAAATTATCTATGGGCGTGAATATAGGAATCCCTCAAGGTTCGGCGAAAGGAAATACCCCTTTCCTAACGTTTATGAACGAGCTTCGACGATGATACCACAGTATGGTCGTCAGTGCGCGGAATTATGAACAGTTTGGAGAGAAGATAGATGGCGGCTGTGATCAACTGCAGAGGTGGTTCTCTACACATGGCTTACTCTTGAATATAACGAAATCCAACGTCATGGTCTTCTTGGGGCGCAGAATTGTGATTTCTCAATGTGTAGCTAACAGCCCGATGGCGATAAGTGATGAATGTAGGTTCCTTTGGCTTCACTCTGGACTCTAATGCCAAGTGCCATCCATGTCTTTGCTTTGCGTAAGCTAAAAGCTTTAATATCCGACGATGCCATGAAGCAGGTTTATCTTGCACATTTCCATTCGCTGATGTCGTACGGGTCGCTCTTTTGGGGAAACTCAACGGATGCCAACAGAGTGCTACTTATGCAGAAACGTGCCGTACGTGCGATGATTGGGGTAAAATCGAGGACTTCGTGTAGAATACACGGTATATGACGCACTACTCACTCTATGTATTCGAAATTATAATGTTCGTAAGGAACAATCTTTCTTCTTTCGATACCGTAAATGCGATTGGCAAAACACTCCGCCGCACTGGGCGTTTTCTGAGAAGTTCCCCGTCGCATGGCACTTGCAGGTAAGAACCCGCGTGTGTGGGCCTACCGACTACGAGCGACTGCCCGCTGATCTTAGACAGGAACCATCTTTTTATTGGAAAATCGATTATACTCAGTTAAAGTAGTCTTGACTAGAAATGTTAAATTATTATTATTACCTATTTAAATTTGTATGAATCATTATCATTACCTTACCATCATTAGGTACATAAGTATAAATTCGTTTTTACCTAGCTACCATAATAAGAAATTAGTCTTCACGATAAGAAACAAACAATTTTATTGTAATCATATCTCTGCCGGCCGCGATATCAGCATTGGTTGACGTACCTAACATATGAACTAATCAAATTGTTTATTTAACTGTTTAAAAAACTTTCATAAAAAAGAGGCGAGGCAAGGAGAAGCTATTATTAAGGGTTTGTTGACTACATTACCCCTCAACCACTCACTGCTTTCATATTTTAAAAAAGGTAGCCTAAACTGCTTCAAATTTTTCGTGATCAAGCTAGCCTACTACATACTTCGATTGGCAACCACAGTTGCCACCATCATCGGTTTAGGAGTCTGCGAAATTGGCAACCTGTGGTTGCCACAAACAAGTGAGTGGTTAAAAGAGCTTTGTTTTTAATTAAATATTGTGCCTTTAGGTCACAACCGGGAATAATGCTAGGAGAATGGATGATGCTCGCTGTACCCGTTGATTCGCCTCATATAGATGATTATGATTATAGAGAAGAGCAAAAGTTTCGGGTAGGTACAGTTTGCACTGAAATTCTATACAAAGTGCACCCGAAATTTTTGCTCTTGTGTGTAGATCGTATCGCATAAAATTTTCCAACCTATGTACCCATTGCTCCAGAAGGACGGTTATGTATTTCGAGCGTATGTATATGTAAAATATGTATGTGGACAAGTAAATTGTATGTCACGCAGATGTCACGGGCTACAGTCCAAACGGCTTGATGAATTTTGAGTTTGAGCTGTGGTTGCACTCCTCTTAATCGCGAGAGCGGCTTATGGGCAAAGGGCAATATTTGCGAAAAGTAGTTGGGTTTTTCGAAAAATCGTTTGGCAACCATGGCAACACCGCACTGTCTAGTGACGACTATTTCTTTCGGCAAGCTGTCTCTGTATGTTTCTTAAAACGATATAATAGTACTTTATAATTAGTATTATATTCGTCAGCCCAACACTGGTTGGTACCGATAGTTGTGTTTCTCCAATCGTCCGCTAGATGTCGTTGTAACTAATGCGAACTAAGTAGCTAACGCTAAGTTTCGGTAGGAATACCGACGTTTAGCGAATGAGCGAACGATTGGAAAGAATTCTATCATCGTTGACTAAGTAATCAATTAAAGAAATTCTCATTGAAAATGATTGAAAGGATGGAATGGTTATTGCAAAATGTTAACTGGTACTCTGAAAGGCTACCGCGAAGCGAAAACGAACTTCGTTTAAAACAATGCATGCTGGGATGCCTCATTGTAACCTACTCTAAATGAAATAACGTGTTTCCAGGTCAACAGCACCATGTCGAAGCGCACGGTACAGAACGAGGTGTACAAGGGCCTGGTGGAGTCCATGTCGATCCCCGCCGAGCTGCACGAGCGAGACCGCCGCAGGTTCGCCAGCTTCGGCTCCGTGCTGCCCATACACTGCGCCACCGAGGAACAGGTAGCGACGAGTAGGGGAGCTAAACTTCCTATTATCAGCTAACAATAGATATATCGATGGAACTGTCGATACGTGTGGGCTACGAAATATTCTAAACGAGTAATACCCGTGCGCTAGCTATTGCTCGCAAATTTTGATGCAGTTGTGAACTTGGTAGTCGGTCAACGGTAACAGCTAGTCACATCTAGTGAGGAGTATTAGGAAAACTAAACTTAGTCTTGTATGGCTGGAGTCCCCTAGCCTTTCCCTCCTGGATCCGCTGGTGACAGATACGCGTTGCATTTTTAACCCCCGACGCAAAGAGAGGGGTGTTATAGGTTTAACGTGTCTGTCTGTGTATCTGTCTGTGGTATCGTAGCTCCCAAACGGATGGACCGATTTGAATGCGGTTATTTTGTGGCATAGATAATTTTATCCTGAGTGTTCTTAGCCATGTTTTATGAAAATCTGTTCAGCCGTTTTTGAGATATTGGACTTTGAAATGAAAATGTCGGGGGTTTTTCAACTAAATTCTGCCTGTTTTTGACACGCACAAGGGGTATCCTCACTGATATAGTTGCTTGCAGGTGATAGAGCGCGCCAAGACGACGCACCACTACTGCGGCGTGTTCAGCGACGCTCTGCTCGCGCCGCTCGGAGAGCTCGTCTACGTGCGCCTCGACGACAGCACGGCGGAGAAGGTCGGTACCAATGACCGTGGGTGAATCTCCGGCGATTTGAAACGCTTTCTTTTAACGACCGCTTGCGAAGCTAGAGGTCCTGGGTTCGAATACCGGTAAGGGCGTTTATTTCTGTGATGACCACGAATAATTGTTCCTGAGTCATGGATGGAGTGCATTGAAAAATGTACTTATTATAAGTATTTATTTATCTATATAAGTATGTTTATAGTACAAGCTTTGCTTAGTATGTATTGCATGCTCCTTGCAAATTTGTATGCCTACCTAATGGCCAAACATACTGATACACGACATATTACCATTGTACAGTCACCAGCAATAACATCTGCCACAACATACTTAGCACGCATAAATATCTGACACGACTCAATGTCTAATGCCATAAGGACGTGTCAGATATTTTTGCCGGCTTTGTTACGGCAGATATTGATGTCGGTGACTGTACTATTTTTGTTACCTGTTTCACAAATAAACTTTACTTTGCTTTAGTTTGGGAATAGGTCGATTTGTGTAAAATGTACTTATTTATTTTCACAATATTTGCTCAGATGATATAGTGACGTGTACATACAAACTAACAGGGACACGCAGTTTATAATACCAAATAAAATCAAATGAAAAAAAAACCTAGAGATTGTATTTTTTTTACTGACAGTAAAAAATAGTTAGTAACCTTTGGGTTACCTAACTCAAAGTCTATTTGAATGTCCCAGGTATTCATAAACCGCAGTAAGCGCATCCTGCTGACCTCGAGCGACGGCCAGCTGGCGCAGTGGCGCTGCGCCCCCAGCTTCGAGTCCGCCAACCAGTACGTCGCCGGAGCGCCCATCGTCAACCAGGACGGCGCGCTGGTCTCCGTGGTTACCGCGAAGCGGGGTAACCACTACGCCGTGTCCTCGTTTGAGGTAATAGTCCAGGCAATGAACTGACAACTTGTATGGAAAAAAATGTCAATTTTGGAAATAATTTATAATAGCTTATTTTTTATGTATAACGGATATATTATCAATTAAATAGTTACCCAGCGACAAAATCCGACAAAATTTCAGACATCGAAAAAATGATAAGTTAACTGGCTTCTAAAAAGTCACTAAAAATATTAATAAATATTTTTGTCTTTATTTTGGTTCATTTACATTTGCTCTATAATATTCAAGATAAATCATACAAAAAATGATAATGCATGCTTCATTTAAATCTACATAATTACTTCTGGGTGGAAAGTTTGTCGGATTCTTGACTAAATCATCTTAGAATAACATTTTCAAATGAAATCAACAAAAAAAACGCTATTATAAATTAATGTTTATCAAAACCGTATTTTGCCTGGAGTATAAGTTTCGACGACCAGTACGTCGCCGGAGCGCCCATCGTCAACCAGGACGGCGCGCTGGTCTCCGTGGTTACCGCGAAGCGCGGTAACCACTACGCCGTGTCCTCGTTTAGTGTTAGTTTCGACAGCCAGTATTTCGCCGGAGCGTCCATCTTTAACCAGGACCCATGACGGGGCGCTGGCCTCCATGGTTAACGCGAAGCGGAGTAACCCTTACGCCGTATCCTCGTTTGAGGTTAGTTCCAGACAACCAGTCTGTCGTCGCCGGAGCACTGATCTTCAACCAAAATGGTGCTTCGGTCTTCGTGCAGGCACAGATTAAAGAATACAAGTACAGATACCCAATCTCATAGAGCAAAAGCGTACCGTCCTAATGTAGGCAATTCTGTATACAATTTTAGTCCCGTAGCTACACCAGTAGATGCAGTATCCGAGCTACCACGGCTATGACGCTGTCAGCCTTTAGTAATACATTAAGATATCACCAGATGGCGTTGACTTCCCGGGCAACACATAGAGTATTTTTGATTTTTTCGATATAAAAGTAGTATTTTAGAGACAATATTACACATCACACAAAAATGTACATAACCAAATGCTTAGAGCCTGTGGTTCCATAGAACTTTCGCGACCCGTGATGGCGCCATCTAGTGACAGTACCCAATAATACGTAGCAAGCTTGAAAGCTCACTCGTATAGTACGAGTTACATGGATTTAGTATCAATTTTATTGCATTTACTAAACTTATAAAATATACCTTTATTGTATGTGCGGAAGTATGTTTGTGATATAATTAAGGTACGTTGAATTTATTAAGGTGTAAAAAATATTCTATCTTCACGATTACTGGTTCAAATGTTTCGCTCGGTACCTGTGTCGCCATCTATGAGTTCTTTTTAGTATCAATTATACGTTGTTCTAGTTGGGAGGCCATGGTGCAGGTTACAGCAGTAAGGGGCAACCACTTATGCCGTTCGAGTTTCGTTTCAGCAGCAGTTTAATACATATATTTTACTACACTTTCACGACATCTGCGCGAATTGAATATGGACGAATAGACTTTAAAAGATTAGTGATCAAATCTTATCGGAGGAATTTCTTGTGATGAATCTAATTAGATTCGGAAAACAAAACTTTGTTCTCGAAATTGCTTGTCGATTTATATAGCCGCAGTGATGCTAGACGGCATTATACCTACTTAAGATTAGGTGAGTTGGCCGATTGCATCAAACTAGTAAATTCAAAACGCATCTCTACCGTCCTAGGTAGAAGATACCAATTCCAAAGACATTTCTATTAAAAGTCGGCCATGTTAAATATTCTCATCAAGCTCGAGTGTCACTAAAATCCCGTAAACCCGCAGGGCGACGGCGGCTACTTCGACACCAGCCTCCCCTGGAAGACGCTGGACTCGGCCGGCATCATCTACGGCGACCAGAGCTTCCCGACGCGCGAGGCCCTCCGCGCGCACGTCGCGCTGCTCCCCCCCGCGCGCTCCGCGCCGCCCGCGCCCCCCGCGCCCGTGCTGCACAGGTCGGCGACCCCGCGCATCGCGCTCGTCGCCGCGAACGGCCGACAGATGGCGCACTTTTATCTGCAGACTGTGCACGCCGACGGCGTTGAGTATTTGTAGATTTACTATTGTTTTTGATTCTGTTAAGATATTTTTGGCGCTTTTTGTTCAATAACTTGTTTTTTTTAAATAATAAATTACTTATACTTAAATTACGCAGCGATCATTACGAATAATCCAGAAAATGACGAAGAAGAAAAGCAAAACTATCAGATGAAACGGAGAGTTTGTTGAACAGGCAGCCAACCAACAGAATCTGGTCAACCAATCATGGTAGGTAATGAAAAGTAGGGCAGTAACCAAGTCACACAGATGTGTATCTGACCGCGTGACGTCATTTCGAAGCTCAGGGTACGGGTGTGAACACTGTGAACCACACTTGTCGGGTCGTAGTTACAGATAAAGTGACAAACGTTTTTCCCTATCAGTCTTTATGACATTGACATAACATTAAACTTCACCTAGTCTTACCTCCGCTGAGACGGTTACGTAATACATTTACGACATTCTTTTGTTTATCAAGTTATCTACTGATAAATAATGATAAAAGTTAATTGAAACATTGTTAAACGTTATATAGCTATATTCTTACTCCAGTGATTTTGTTATATTCCTGTCACTAAATTAGAATGTAGGTACTCACTACTGTTGTCAATTACAATTATGTTAATAAAAAACATTATCATCAATTTGTAATTTTATTTATAAAATAAACCTTTACCTATAATAAATTAACGTCTTAAGTATATAACAACTAGATAAAGCCCACATTATAATCAGTCTTTCACTACAAACTATTCAGTATTTAAATACCCACAAACAACAATTATTAAATAGTTTTAGTATGAACTGGTAATCTTTTGGAAATATTTGGGCCATTTTTTATAACGCCGTTCTGACTTGATTAAGAAACAATAAGGTCCGATTTTCAAATATATGATTCTTGACTATATGATTGTTTATCTGATTTTATCGGTTGCTTAAAATTTCCTTGATAGAAAAAAAATTCAAAGTTGGGCCTGAATTTTCTTTTTTTTAATCAGCCTACTCAAACGACACGTTATTTTACGACACAATCAAGTTAATACTATAGCATTTTATCTCATCTAAAATCTCACTTTATGAAATTTAAATAAAACGTCTCTAAGTTAGGTATTTATCGAAATTTGTCCAAAAAAGCCATCCGCGCCATATTGAACGTTGATCGGCCGATATCGTAAGTTGGTGCAACCCGCCCTTACTCTTTAATATTCATTAGCCTACCGCCTACCATACAGGAAAAATTGCCATTGAAATTTGAATCAACTGTAATAGAAAATAGAGTGCAGATTGTTTTGTTTCAAAATCGAAGGAAACAAAACAAAGGCATCCCTTTTCCAATCTAGAATGGTATACATGCCATCGAAGTGGAGGCTGCCTTTTAATTGGTCTTTGGGCGGCTACAAGATGAGCTACAGTAATTAATAATTATTATTCAAAAACAAAAACCTGATTATTCATTATTATTATCATTTCTCCGAAACTATGTTAACGAATGGTTGCCACACATTTTCCATGAAGTATTATTTATATTTTGATTATGTAATTATATAACGACCCTTTCATGAGCGTTGGTCCATTTTTTCCTCGCTATATCTCTCTCTCTGTCGCACTTGCTCGAGCGCCAGAGGGAGATACACGAACGAACTTCATTTTCGTTTCGCGGTAGCGTCAGAGGCTCTAGTATAAGTTTTACCGAAACAAAACTTTACGATCGCGTTTACGTTTTACCCTCAATTTGTATGGAATTTGACAGCTAAACGCAAACGCGGTCGTAACGTTTTGTTTCGGTAAAACTTATACTAGAGCCTCTGGTGGTATCCACATCCATCGAGAAGGTGGTGTGAGTGTTGTCCTAGTCGATGTACATGCGCACGAGGTCGTCCTCCCGCGCCGGCAGCCGCGTGGCGGGACACGCGCGGCGCTCGCGCACGTGCCGCGAGATGCACGTGTAGCAGAACACTAACCTGGAACAATACGTTAACGTCACTGAGACACCTACCCCTACTCACGGCAGCTTCTGGGTGCGACTTGTGTGTGACGGGGACAGCAAGGCTGATGACGGAATGGAAGCGAGTGCTTGTGATGAAGTAAGACAGGTATCCTGAAGACGGACCCTAGTTCTATTTAGATATTAAGAGTCCGCAGTAAGCTCGATTCTCCATACAAACGTAGTTACGCAACACTACGTGTTGGATTGTAACGATACTTTGCATGTACACTGGCATGAGGAATTCCAGGTCTGTAATTAATCAATATTAGGGGACAATCTTACACAAATCGACCTAGTCCTAAACTAAGCAAAGCTTGTCCTATGGGTACTGGACGACGATAAACATCCATGACATAGGAACAAATATTCATGCTCATCACACAAATAAATGCCCTTACCGGGATTCGAACCCAGGACCTCTTACTTCGTAGGCAGGGTCACTACCAACTAGGCTAAAGCGGTCGTCAAAAATTAGTTTATGTAGCTTCAGATACCATAGTAAAAAAATACAGCGAATTTAAGTTTTTCATACAAAACTTGTTTTTGCTGTATTTCGTTTGTTAGAACCATATAAACTAATTACAAACATAGATATACCTCATGTCATTGTACATGCAAAGTTTCGTCACAATCCAACACGTAGTTTTAAAATGAGAGCGTAACTTTCTACGTTTGTATGGAAAGGTGAAATTCGGCCGAGCTTACTGCGGATAAGTAATTAGCTTTATTTAGTATCGAATTTTTGTAACGCTTTGGGCATTTGCTGTAATGTTACATTTCCTATGATTGAAATAAATAAATATAACCTAAGATTTATTTATGATGCCATTCGAACCAGTTTTTGGAGAGGAAGTTATGTTTGTATGGGAGCAACTACGATTAAGGAACATGAATACCCAAAAAAATAGTTAAAGACGGACTCGCTGGCGGCAGCCGAAACGCTTCATACTAATTGACGTAAAAGTTATGACGTCGCACTTTGCAATTTGTACTAACCATTGTATGGAAAATCAAGTAAATTGCTGCGAAATATTGCGTTTAGGTCCATAAGGATTTTAAGTCCGTAAGGATTCTTTTATGGCCCTAAATTTAATCTTGGAGAATTAATAGATGCACATTTTGTGATTTTATTTAACTTTGACAGATTGCCATACCCTTGGAGTCTGCACTCCCACTTCTGTAAGTTCCAATTATTATTTATTTATTTAACTTTATTGCAAAATAGAAAAACATATCGTACAAAAGGCTTACCATATGGAATTCTAAGCCAGCCAACCATTTAAGCCAAATTAATTAAGGAAAGCAAATGGATAGTCTACATTCTTCGTTTATATAGATACCAAACAGAAATAGTATAAAAACATTACTTATTTCGATCATTATAATTATAACCATATTTTTTCTAGCTTGATTAGAATGATAGATGTCACTTCATGATAGCATCTAACTTTGTATGGCGGTAAGCATAATCCATATTTTTTCCAAGGGACAAATATTGCTTGTAAAAATTAAATCACGTCTAATATGCGAGTTTTATATAGCCTTGATCTCAAAACAGTTAATAAAAGGTCTAGATATCGTGACAACACTACGTAATATTTACTTATATTCTTAAGTGAACGTCATTACAATGTTATTTCAATATGCTTAGATTGCTAGAGGTGAGGGTTATCGATTAAGAAGAAACGATGAAATATTGTGTAACAAAAAATCGGCGATGAGGGTACTGAAGGCAACAAATTACTATCGCCAAGTAAAATGCGCAGAAGAACATCTCATGTGACCGGCGTTGATTCTTTTGACACCTTGGCTATAAGAAACCATGTTTACACATACTATTTTAGAAACGAGTTACCAACATTGACGAAGCTATCGAAATCATTGAAAGATTCTCATTTATTTAAAGGAAGCCAGTCATCTGTACGCAAAGTGTTGAAAGATATAGGATTTGAGTATGTATAAAAAAAAGTAATAAGTGAAAAATCCTGATGGAAAGATCGGACATAGCGCTTGCTCGCTTTGACTTCTTATCAAAAGTGAAAACTACTGACGACTGGGACAAAGTTGTTTTCCTAGATGAAACATGGTTAAATTCGAATCATAGTGTTGGAAAAATATGGAGAGACGATGCACCTCAGTCGTCAACGAAAGTTCCTGACGGAAAGGGCCAAATACTTAATTTGCTTCGTACTATAGACTTTTATTTAAATACCGTTACATTTCCCAACAATATTAACTACATATACCGTCGATAGTTTGCATAACAGTGGTAGCACCTCTAGTTACGTTAGTTTGGCATCTGTCATTCTAATCAAGCTAGGAAAAATATGGTATAATTACTTTTTTCCCTGAAACCGCATAAAGATTAACACACGATAAATAATAGTACATTACTACAGAGGCCGGGAAGTAAGGGGTTGCCGGCCGAGTACATACTATAGTTACGAGGCTGGCAACCCCTTTTCACGCCGAGGTATGTATACTATGTATAGTCCTTTTCTCAAACATTTCATTGCATGTTTGAGAAAATGATTTTTTATTCTGCAAGTAGGCCGTAATGGCAGGTTTACAAGTCAAAATTCTACCAGCGTTTCTGAAAAAGAAGACCACTGTTAAGAAGAAACACCGATGGTTCTAATGCTAGGTGGAAAGAAGTATCTATAGGAAGCTGACGAATGAAAATGTGGGCATGGTGAGCGGGATATGGGTACGTTACCCGCAGACCGGCAGCGCCGTCGGGGTCTTCCAGCGCTGCAGACAGATGGGGCACTTGTTCTGCCACCGCTCCGACCCAGGGTCGCGCTGTCCATACAAATTATACATCAGTTTCATAATATACAAGAGAAATAATAGATTTTAATACTCCTCATTAGGGCCATTCCAACAGAAGTTCGTTGACATCATTTTTATTTTCTGCCTGATAATATTTCTCGACTTTACTTAAAATTCGATTCGACTTTATTTAATTTCTATGCCCCAACAAAAGACAATAATGGTTTTAGTGCGGAGAATAGACTCACAATGTACTGATGAGGACGATACAATGAAAATTCAGTTTCAGTTTCATTCTAAAATGTGTATAATATATAGTTTAGGTTCACATAGTTTTAGGTGTAGTTTGTAAGTTTTTTTTATAAGTTTTATTAGGTATAAAGCCTTTGTTTTATGAAAAAACCAGCTTGTGTGTGTGTACCTGCGGTGGCAGTGGCGGTGGCGAGCTAGCGGACGCGTGGCCGGCGGGAGCGCGGGCCTCCCACCAGCGCAGGAACTGCACGGCGAAGCTTGTGTGTGTGTACCTGCGGTGGCGGTGGCGGTGGCGAGCTAGCGGCCGCGTGGCCGGCGGGAGCGCGGGCCTCCCACCAGCGCAGGAACTGCACGGCGAAGCTTGTGTGTGTGTACCTGCGGTGGCGGTGGCGGTGGCGAGCTAGCGGCCGCGTGGCCGGCGGGAGCGCGGGCCTCCCACCAGCGCAGGAACTGCACGGCGAAGCTTGTGTGTGTGTACCTGCGGTGGCGGTGGCGGTGGCGAGCTAGCGGCCGCGTGGCCGGCGGGAGCGCGGGCCTCCCACCAGCGCAGGAACTGCACGGCGAAGGCGCCGTACTCCACGCAGCGCAGCGCCAGGCCTCCCAGCATGGGGAATGACACCGCGGCGCTCCTGTCACACAAACAGAGGGATTTAGTACAATGGAATTATGTTAATCGGCCCCATTTCACCAATTTGTCCATCCGTTCCGTTCTGGTCCATTTCTGGACTTATAAAGGCTCGCCCACATCAACGCGGGACCAAGACGTCACCGGGGACCGGCGCGGCGCTGTTATAACTCACGATGCAGCGTTTACTCATAACCTTACTTGTTCTGGGTTGCCCATCGAAAATGATCACGCACCGCCACTGACGCACACAAAGTTTACACGGCGTTCAGCACGTTACACGCCGCCGACAAAGTGAGTTTTTTACGGCGTGTACCAATGTGAAAAAACACGACTCCCTGCCATGAACATGTGGCCGATTTTTTATTTTTTGAAGTGAAAACTTCTTTAGCGGCGCTGATCACTTTTTGGGATGGGGAAAAATTGTTAAATACGTGACAGATTTTTGTGACGTCAGATGTGAATGAGGTCACAAACTTTTGTATTTTGCTGCTAGCCGATTCGACTTCATTCAAAACTGAACGCTATTCGTAAGAGTATAAAGCCGTTAAACACTTTTTGCAATAGCATATTCTGCAAATCAATTTTTAATTTTGTCCAAGCGTCCTTCACTGTTTTGCTATTGAGCAAATTCGAATAGTTCGAATTTGGACGTTATTCCTTAAGAGATAAAGCTTTGAAAAATATTTACCAACGGCAAAAACAAATTGATATTTTGTTCGCCGCCGCCGTCTGCTGTTTTTGCAAATTCGAATAGTTCGAATTTGGACGTTATTCCTAAAGAGAAAAAGCTTTGAAAAATATTTGGCACTGGCAAAAACAAATTGGTATTTTTTTCGCCGGCGGCCCGTCGCACCCAACGCGCCCGCGTCCCGTCGTCTAAATAATTGATAATTGTTTATAAATTTGCGCCAAATTCATTTTTAGGGTGACACCGTAAGTGCAACCCGGTCTTTATTTTTAGTAAAATCAGTGAAAACGCAGGGTCGTGTTACGCTTGACTCACCAAAACTGACCCGAAACGAGACTCCTGGCCAGGTCCCCCACGTGTCCTCTTGTTGTTAAGGAGGAGCGTCCCTCAGCGTCAACGCCAGCACAGCCAGGGTGGGTGTGGGACTGCACTAGCCTCTGGAGTGGACTCACGAGTACTCACCCAAACTGTCCCGACACCAGACTCCTGGCCAGGTCCCCCCACGTGTCCTCCTGTTGTTGAGGAGGAGCGTCCGTCAGCTTCAGGCCCAGCACAGCCAGGGTGGGTGTGGGACTGGAGGCTCCGCGGAGGTACGCCGCTAGGTGGAGCAGCCGCGTCAGGGAGGCCACCAGGTGGACGGTCGCGTACACGTGGATGGCGGCGCGTTTTGCGGTCGCAGTGCGGCCCTGCGGATTGCACGATCATCATTCTTCGATGATTGGTAAATAATGTGCAACTCTTTATTTATGAGTGCAAGACTGTTAAAATATTATTGATTATACAAACGCCTAGAAGATAGAAGAATGATAAGCCTGTGAGCAGCAGTGAAATTAAGATGAATATTCATAGAAGAAACATTAAATTTGTAACATTGCACATTTAAAGGCCATTTAAGCATTGCAAATAATGTAATTTCACAGTATAATTTTTCTTTACCAACTTCATTGTAGCAAGCCTGTTCCTCATGCCACGACTAAATTCGGCTTTGACACACTTCCAAGGTGCACAGGAACGAGGCTAGAGTTGTGCTACATACCTTCCCCAGCTTGCCGTCCTCATGCTGCTCCCGCCAGCGAGCAACAGTCCTCTCGAGCCGGTCCCGCAGATACGGCAGCAGCACCAGCGCCGCCAGAGAGCCGAGCTCGGCCGCGCGGGACAGCCGGGAGCCGGCGTGGAACTCGCCGCTCGGGGACAGCGGCGTTCGCATCAGCCCGTAGAAGCTCTCGGAGAACGATGCCGCTAAACATGGAAAAAACAGTTGGTTGGAAGCTTTAGGGAACTCTACCTTGTATATTGGTGCTTCGAGATACTTATGGAAACTGTTGTTCAATGAAATCTTTCAAAATGCATTGTGTCACCTGGAAGCACTGCCTGTGACGAGACGCCAGGTGTCGAAATCCTTCAATCACGTATAATCATCATCAATTCAAAAGCTCGACGTGTCACCTTGTTTTGAGAGCACTCCCCTGACTGCCGCAGCCAGTATCGGAATCCTTGGCGTCGACATTTCGAGTGAAGTCCAGTTCCGCGGCCATTTAGAGGGTAAGGCCAAATTAGCCTCAAAAAAGCTCGGTGTGCTCAATAGATCGAGACAGTATTTCACACCGGCCCACCGCCTGCAGCTTTATAAGTCGCAGGTCCGCCCACACATGGAATACTGTTCTCATCTATGGGCAGGGGCACCCCAATACCAGCTTCTCCCTCTGGATCGCATCCAACGACGAGCAACTCGAATTGTCGACAGCGAGCATATTTCGGATCGGCTTGACCCCTTGGCGCTGCGTAGAGATGTGGCCTCTCTCTGCATTTTCTATCGCATGTATAACGGGGAGTGCTCCGAGGAATTGTTCGGATTAATCCCTGCCGCTTCTTTTCGCCATCGTCCAACGCGACAACATTACCATCCTCACCACTTAGATGGTTGGCAGTCCTCAACTGTGCGCTTCTCCAGAAACTTCCTGCCTCGCACAGCTAAACTGTGGAATGGATTGTCGCCTGCGGTATTTCCGGACCGATACGACCTTCAAACCTTCAAGAAAAGAGCGTACTCCCATCTTAAAGGCCGGCAACGCACTCACAACACCTCTGGTGTTGCAAGTGTCCATGGGCGGCGGTAATCGCTTACCATCAGGTGATCCGTCTGCTCGTTTGCCTCCTATATCATAAAAAAAAAAAAAAAAAAAAAAAGCTGCTGACAGAAAGACCGGCTGCCGGCTGTTAGCTGGTGACACAATGCATTCTCGAAACCCTCACTTTGTTGAAATTCTATACATTTATGAAAGTTTGATGATTACAATCAAGCTGGTCTAATGATGGAGAAGGAAGGTGACCGTAGGATCCGAAACTACACAAGAAATCCTTCATGTTAAGGCTTGGGTTATATATATTTACTAGCTTCTGCCCGCGACTCCGTCCGTGTGGAACTCGTTTATATCGCAGCTCCATACAAACTTTTACCCCCCCATTTCACCCCCTTAGGGGATGATTACGGGGATAAAAACTATCCTATGTTACTCTCCATCCCTTCAACTATCTCCACTTAAAAAATCACGTCAATTCGTCACTCCCTTTTGCCGTGAAAGACGGACAAACATACAAACAAAAACACACATACACTTTCGCATTTATAATATTAGTATGGATAATTTGATCTTTTGTCATGGCATATGTTTAACGGACCACCAGATATAGTAAAATATGAACACAAAAAAAATACTTTTGACGACCAAAAATAGTAACTGAGCACCTAATTTTTTTCACCATTTTAATGTGAAATGATAACCTAAATAATAACATCTTACTATCCTATTTAAAGAAAATGTCTCCAAATTAATCATTGCTAACACATAAATAGTAAATGATCACCAAAATGTTACCACCATTTTAATGTGAAATAATTACCCAAATTATAACATGTTACCATCATATTAAAGAAACTGTCTCCAAACTAATCATTGTTAACCCAAAAATAGTTAATGAGAGCCAAAATTTAACCACCATTTTTATGTTAAATGAAAACCAAATTATAACATCTTACTATCCTATTAAAGAAAATGTGTCCCAACTAATCATTGCTAACCCAAAAATAGTTAATGAGGGCCAAGATTTAATCACCATTTTTATGTTAATTGATAACCAAATTATAACATCTTACTATCCTATTAAAGAAAATGTCTCCCAACTAATCATTGCTAACCCAAAACTAACTCAGTCTCCCGCCCTCCGCCCGGGCTCCCGCCAGAAACTTGCTTCGTCGGCCCTTCGTTTCACGTGCGCACTCAGCTCAGGACCTCCTTCGCAAGCTTCTGTCTCCACGGGCTTTTATATACACTCTAGGGGTAAGACAGACAATACCACGTGGAAGTGGGGTACGCTGATTCGGGTTTTGGTAGCTATTTTTACCTTTCGATCGCTATAAACAAGGAATCATTTAAGTTACTAGAAAATGTTTACTAACCTGATACCTCTTCATATTCCCTAAATTCGCGGCGCGGGCGGGGCGACGGAGTTGAGCGGCAAGTACTACTTTATTTGGTAATATGCATACATTTTATGGCAATCATAGTGACTTATTTAGGTAGACATATTGTAATAATTTATTCGCTAAGATTAGGTGCTCAGTTACTAAATTTGGTAATCATTTACTAAATTTGGTCTTTAAATACATTTTATAGCAATCATAGTGGGTTATTTAGGTAGAAATATTGTATTAATTTGTTCGCTAAGATTAGGTGCTCAGTTACTAAATTTGGTAATCATTTACTAAATTTGATCTTTGAATACAATTTAATTGTGCAGTCGTTACTAAAACAGGTAGTACCATTGTAATGGTAGAATTCTTTTTTTGGTGTTCAGTACATTTTTTTGGTAAGAAAGCTTGAGGGTATCAAAGTATTTTCTGGTGGTCATTATATTTGTTCCCATATAAGGCAACCACAAGTTATGAAAAAATATGACCTCTAATCAGGCAGAAAATAGGTATTGCACATCAACAATTGTAATTGCATCAGAAATTTACAAAAGAATGACTGCACTGCATCTGGGAGTCCTTCCTTCCGGTCAGATGAAGTATAAAGCACTCACCATAGTGTTTCAAGTAGTGGTACTGTAGGAACCAGTCCGCCAGCAGGAAGAGCTCATCGTACCAGGCCTCACACCAGCCCAGCCGGTCTGGGTACACTGTTGCCAAGTACTGCAACACAACATGAAAGATTGTAACTAACTACACAATTAAAGTAGTCATTTCATTACAAAAGCAACAGGACTAAGACAAACTACTCAGTCAACATGAAAATGACTTTCACTTGATTCAGAACACAGGGTATTTGAGAAGAAAGAGCACAAAACATTGGTTAATTTCTATAATAGTTAACAACTTAGAAAAATTTAATAACCCTGCAACATTTTCATATGTTAAGGAGCTACAAAGCCACAGACACATCAAACTTATAAAGAACTTGTAATGATTCTGTATGTGAAGACAAAACATGAATAAAAGGCTTCATAGAGTAGGGCAAGAAACTAATCAGAATCCTGTGGTACTTACTAGATCAATTTTATTTTTTATTTTTTTATTATTGTTCAGAACACATACAGTCATACATAAAAAGATAGAGGTTAGTTGCTTATATATATAAAAACAGACCTGGAGGTTCATAAATGCAAACATTAAGTAAAATATACAAAAGCGTCTTAGCAAGTAGGAAAATAAGTAGGTAGAACACTTAAGTATTTTTTATCGATATCAATTTAGATCTCGTACGTTCTTTTAAAACATCAAGAGAGTGCATAAATGGATCGATGTCACAGAAATACTCATTGTAGTTTTTTAAAACTCGTTTGGAAAAGGTATGTCTTGAATAATTAGTATGTGCGGAACTCACATAAAACAAATTACGTGGACGTGGACAATTTGTGTAAAGTTGTCCATATATTTATTTATTTTATCCCTTCGGTGACAAACAAAACACTAGTCCTAGTAAACGGAACAGAACTCCTCTACTCATTAAGAGCTAGAACAGGAACTCCTTGTAACACTCATTATCACACCGCTTTTCTCCCAAACTGTGTCATGCTAATTATGTGTACCGTTGAATGCTCTGCCTTGCCATGCCATGCTTTTATTGTAGCACTGTCAATATTATATAGCCGCATCAAGAATGGAGCTGACCGTGCGACCGACGCTGAATGACCGTTTTTCTATACACTTGTCAAAGTGTATACAAATTGCCAGCCCCATTCCCAAACTGATTCCGGTTGAAAAACACTGGTAATTGAAGCTTACGAGTTACCTGGATGAGTTTCCCGAAGGCCGGCTTGACCGTGGCGCCGAGCGCCTCCTGCGCCACCACCTGGAACACGGACGGCGCGCCCTGCAGCGTGCGCGTCAGGTGCGCCGCGTACACCGCCATCTCACTCACTTAATACCGATTATGATTCACTAAACCTATCTATGTATTATTGTGCAGCTGCCGTCTATGTATTATTATTGTCTTTATAAAGCAGGTCAGATGTATGAAAGTATGAAATGAACAGGAAAGTTAGCTTCTAACTTTGTTTCACATTCAATGGTTTAAGAATAGCAACAGAAACACGGATTTACAAGAAGACATCGACATTTTAGGCAGGGCTTTTGTAGTTATTGAAAATATGTTGCTGTTAGCGACAATCTCTAGCATTCAAAATAACTAACAAATAGGAAATGAATTATTGAGCTCAGTTTCTTTTAAAACTCCTTGTCTCTTGTTTTGAATTTTAGGTTATGTTTTTATCTTAGTCGAAATGTCAAAGTCCATCTACTGTCAAACGTGACTGCGTTTCGTTTCGTCATCTAAGATTTTTATTTAAACTTGATTGCATTCAAAATTTTTGATGACCTAACTCTCGTGTGGAAGTCAATCAATATACAGTCGACATTGGTGAAATACCCCTTGCTAAAATACGCAAGGAGTCAAAAGCCATTAAAAAAAAAAAAACTTGATTGCACAAGAGGCGAGACGATCTTAATGCTTTAAACCACTCTACCATTACAACAGCTTATTCTTATTTATCCACGCTTCTCAGACAGTGAACTCTTAACTGAGAAACGGGGACAAATGGTACACATTTAAACATTTTCAGGGTTCTGCCGATCACTGAGTGAAAGACCAAGCCAAAAAAATAGTATTAGTAGTATTTAAAATAGTTTATTAATCATTTTATCCTTATTCATACAAAGGCAATAATGGGATATACAGATTTTATGTGGTTTTACCCCAATTTGTCAGTACAACATTTCGAAGTCATAATTGGGCGTAGCGTACAGCACGGCTGGCACGCGAGCTCTCTCGATTTTTCTCGCACTATCCGTCTCTCACTTATTAGACCACTTAGAACAAGAGGTATAGTGCGATAAAAATCGAGAGTATGTCGCGGCCGTCGTGTGCTAGACTTGCAGATGTAAGAATCGGACCACATGTGCATGCAATTTCTCAGTACAACTCGTTTGATAGTTGGATCAGCAGCGCAACATGCCTCCAGACGATAGCAATTAGCCAGCTTCTGATAAATTGGAGCTGACAAATCAAGACATTTATATACCCCATAAAGAGCACCGGAGGAATAATCCTTGTTTACACTCTACAATGACGCAAAGCAATTAAGCCTCATCTACACGAATATTTTTTTACCAGTTTTGGTGATTCCTGAAATCCCATTTGTATAGCTCGTCCTATTAAGCCTAAGCTACACAAAACAACCGGACAAATGCGAGTCGGACTGGCCCACCGAGGGTTTCGTGCTTAATTCTCTAGTTTTCAGATGTTTCTCTGTACTTGCAGTATAAGAAGATATTACTTGCCCAATTTCATATTTCTAGGTTAACGGAAAGTACAGGTCGACTCACGAGAGCTGGCGCGGAAAATAAATGAAACTGTCATCAATTTTATAGACATTACGCGCCAGCTCTTGTGAATCGAGCTGTACCTTATACAATTTGATTCCGTCGAGTGTTTTTTTGCGGCATAAACGGCCGTATCTATTTTTTTATACGATAACTTAGAAAATTGACTTTTTCACAGCTTCAAGGAACTGTAGACTCGAGTATATAGTTTTAATTTCAACTTGATACCTCCACGCGTTCAGAGATAAAGGGTCTTGACAGACAGACATACGGACAACAAAGTGCCCCGTTTTTCCTTTTGAGGGTACGGAACCCTAAAAATTACAAGTTTACGTTCTCATCAGCTTGTCTCCAAATGCCGTTATTGGTACACCTATTTTCTAGATGATCGCACACATATTGGTCAGCGCTAAATCACACTTAAAATAACGTTTGTCCTTATTGTGACTCAACCCTGACCATGGCCAAAGTTCTGTGATTCTCTAAAGGGTAAACAACCCAATTATTGGCACATAAAGTACCGGATGCGATGAAGGCGTAAATATATCTGTTGCTGACTGTACTCATTCTTGCCGACATTCAGGTCAGGGTCTTCGTATAATGATAATATTTGGTCCACCAAAACAAACCCTTACAAACTATTCACAAAAATAATATTTATACACGATTAAGAGTGATTTAATATTATCCATACCCCGTTATCAGTGTTGCAGAATCATTGAAAACGCTAGGGTTGGCACTGCACGTTTATAATTTTTTCATGTGCCTCTAGGTATAAATTAATGCACCTTTTTTTAATCGATATAAATTAAGTTTTTAACAAAATAAAATCTCTTATCAACCCGTAATTAAAAAAGAATTGATTCTTTTTTTCACTCCATAGTAGGCGGTTGCGTCATTTATTTGTCAAAATTGATTTACAAGTTACTTAATAATGAAGAATCTGAAATTACAAAATGCATTAACAAAAACACCGTGGAATATTATAATTGCCTGAAGTATTTACCAATTACATCTGTAGAAGTGGAGCAAACGTTTTCATATTTAAAATGGATAAACAGTAATAGACGAAAAAATTTAACGCCAGCTAACCTAGAAAAACTCTTAATAATTTATTCAGACAACTAATGAAAGTATACTTATAGGTAGGCATGTCTTTAATGTTAGTTAGTTATAAGATATATTGTTTTTGAAAAGATTTTACCTTCGTATGACGTTCATAAGTGCATTGTAATATGCCTACTTGAAAAATAAACTATCTTTATCTTTATATAAATCTGTTATTTTACCTGCAAAAAGGCTCTTTAAGCAAAAGCCTGTACCTACACCAAAATGTCACATGTCACATTGACCATAAAATAAATATTGTGCGACAACCCTATGCCTTAGTTTCAATGGATCTGCAACTCTGATAATGGGGTATGAATTTATAACATTGACATTTGCTATACAATTAGAATGACTTACACCATATGGCTCGCTTAGGAACGATCATTTAGCACGTACAGTTCTAGGCCCAGCCCTGAACTAGCTTTTATAGATTCTAGCCATCACATTCTGGCACCAGCCGACACTAGTTGACACTTTATTTACCTATAGTGGGGTGTGCGTTGCATAAAGGCGCAGCGGTCCTAGGGGGCGCCGAGCTACTAGAGGGCGCTAGGGTAATGATTACACCCGGGCTAGAAACGTCTCTGCACTTGACAACACTATAGCCGTCGAAGCTATCACTAGTCAGCACATTGCGACGCTAGATGACACTTCTGAACACTAATCGACACTCGACACATCTTGACAAAGCCATAGGCCGCGTACAGACGTCAGTGATTTCCGCCCGTGTGTTACGTGCCGGATGCACGACGTCCTGCAAAAATCTATCCCTATCTCGCTTTATCTTATAACTTCGTGCCACTCATGCCGTCCGCCGCGTTCGGACGTCTGTCCGTCCGTAACTGTCGCTGTCGGATCCAGTAATGTCGGAGGGCAAGTGAGCATGCTCACTGTTCACAACGCCCAGTCCGACACCGGAGCATGCTCGCACGGAATTGAATCCAGCCGGTTCAAATTACGTTAGATTTACAACAGTATATTAGTAAGTCATATACATTCCTATTATTTGTTTTTTTTTTTCGCTCGAATGAGGTAAATTTTAATTCGATAAAAATGCACAATATCAAAACGTCATTATTTTAAATATCAATACGTCTATGGTTTTTACTCGATGTTTGTGCTTATAATATGTTCTTGTATATTTTTTTGTTTAAACAGCCGCTCCAAACCTCCGCCCAAATAGAATAATTTATATTGAGCAACTACCTATTTAAAATTTAATTATCATACATATTTCGTTTAAATTAAAATTAAATGGCGCACCTAACAGTAAAACTTTGAAAGAAGTGACATTTACAGTATCTTTTTCGCTGATTCAAGAATGAATGAAAAGGAAAAAATCATATTAAATGCTAAGACTAAAGTTATAATATCAGTAGATTCATAAACAACTTTACATTGCTAAAAAAGCTCTCAAGGTAAGATTACAAAGAGTACATTTATTGTTAATTTTTGATTGGTGGTCACAAGGTTACATGTCCACCAGAAATGAGCGAAGCTGTGTTTTCAAACATATTATGCATTGAGTTATATAGTATAGCTTCTGCCCGCTACTTCGTCCTCGAGGAACCCGTTTATAGCGTAGCTCCATCCATACAAACTTTCAACACGGGCCCAGCATGGGCTAGGGACACCTCTGATCGGTTCAGCGGTTTAAGCGTGAAGAGGAAACAGATAGACACACTTTCACATTTATAATATTAGTATAGGTAGTAGAGACATACCTAAGCATAGCTTGTCACCATCTCTAGTGAGAGTACCGTCGCATAGACGCTAGTACTAATCCAGTCTCATTGGTTTACTTTCATTCAGCACAAATGGAAAATTTACTACTCGAAATTATTTGTCCAATCTGAATAATGTCAATTTGAAAATCCTCGACATTGAAAATTGTGAAGCCTAAATAATGCTAAAATTTAAGCATGTCCTAAAAAAAATTAACATACTCAATATAGGTCGAAAAAAATAGGTCCATATGGAATTACGTACACTCCAGAAATATGACCAATCGGAAA
Organism: Epinotia ramella; assembly: GCA_947578815.1. NCBI lineage: Eukaryota > Metazoa > Arthropoda > Insecta > Lepidoptera > Tortricidae > Epinotia > Epinotia ramella. Next base: position 24,394,787 of record OX388216.1, read on the forward strand.
TATTAATAGACAACAGAGACATGAGGGATCATTTAATCCTTTAATCGTAGTCTGTTAGGCCTGAAATGGCCGGAAGTACTTGGCAGACGGTGCCAAAGTTGGTCACATGACGTAAATGTAGGCATATATATATTACAAATTTTGACCGGAAGTGAACTTGCTCAGCACAACTTTCTCCCACCTGCTGCCGTGCATTTCATCGTGTTGTCGTGAGACTTAGGTGTAGTGGGAGTGGGCTTACGGACGAATACGACTATTCAAACATGACAATCTCCGCACACCTCTAGCGGCTATATGGCCTCATATAATTAAACCGAGCGTATTAACTACCTATTACTCTAAAATAGAAGCATGCTCCATCTTGTCATAAAATATTTGTATGCCTTAATGGCAAAACATAGTGCTACAAACGCTAACAGTTAACTGACCATCCTGTATTTATATAGAACCTTAAAAAGTGCACGGATGGTTTTTGTTTTTGGACCATCCATACCATACCATACCAACCTATGCATATAGTTTACAAATAAATGATTTTGACTTTGACTTTTAATTTTGGTAGTAGTAGCGCGATGTTAAGGATCTTATACGTATTATAATCTGAGCTAGGTATATACTGCAATAAATTGTGACAGTCACATGCTGTCCGTGGCCACTTCCTTTTACATATTTGGTATATTATTAAGTACACAAAAAAGTTTGATAAACAATCAATAGAAGATGCAGTGTAATAAGTACACATATACGAGGGGCGGCTGAAAAGTAATCTCCTTGGTTAAAAAAATATGCGAAAATGATACTGGCTGAAATGCATTCTTGTTCTTTGGTTATTCTTTTTTTGAATTATTTGACGTTCATTTGTTTTTTCCGTTCCATTTTTCTACAATTCTCGAATGTTTGCGACATATCGGTTGAAAAAATGAATATCGCTAAAATTGAACATCGTGCAGTGATTAAATTTCTAACAAAAGAAGGAAATACTCCCTCACAGATCCGAGAACGTATGATGTGTGTGTTCGGTAGTTCGTGCCCTTCCGAATTTACTATAAAGTTTTGGTCTAAACAATTTAAACTCGGTCGTGAGAGCTTGGAAGATGACGCTCGTAGTGGAAGGCCGGTTTCTGCCGTTACAAACGAAAATGTAGCCAAAGTTAAAAAAATAATTTTAGAAGACCGACGAGTGAAGCAGTGGGAGATTGCTAGAGATGTGGGCATCAGTAAAGAAAGAGTCAATGAGATAATTCATGTGCATCTGAATATGTCCAAGGTGAGTGCACGTTGGGTCCCCAGAATGTTAACGGCGTTTGACAAGGACCGACGTGTCAAATGTTGTGAGGAGTTTTTGGAAATGAGTCGAGGTAATGAGGAAGAAATTGTTTCTAAAATGGTGACGTGTGATGAGACCTGGATTCGACAGTGGGACCCCGAAAGCAAACAAGAGTCTTTGCAGTGGAAATTCAAGGATGAGAAGCCTCCTCGGAAGTTTAAGGTCAGGCCGTCGGCAGGCAAACTTATGGCTACCGTATTTTGGGATACAGAAGGAATTTTACTAATAGATTATTTACCAAAAAAAAGGACAATGAATGCTGAATATTATTCCAGCTTACTGCATCAGTTACGAGACGCGATAAAAGAAAAGAGGAGGGGTAAACTTAGCAAAGGGATCCTGATTTTACACGATAATGCACCTGTGCATACCGCCCGCACAACAATGCTTACCATGAAGGAATTAGGGTTCGATGCCGTTAACCATCCACCTTACAGTCCAGACCTAGCCCCATGCGACTATTTTTTATTTAGACACCTCAAAAAAGATCTCCGAGGAAGACGATTTCTGACCGATGACGAAATGAAGGCTGCAGTTAGTGACTTTTTTGACGAGAAACCGAAAGATTTTTTTTTTCATGGGTTAATGTCAATATTTGACAAATGTAATAAGTGTATTTCACTAGCAGGGGACTATATTGAAAAATAAAAAAAATACATACATGACAGTCTTTTGTTTCATACTTAGGTAGATTTCTTTTCAGCCGTCCCTCGTACTATATAGCTTAGGGGTTCTGTGGGGACAGATTAACAGGTCGGCAGACGATATCTGTCAGTCTGTTGTATGAGGCCACAGACTATCAAATTGTTGTAAGTTTTAGAATTGACGATTTCTTGATATGAGATTTGGGATTGTAGGCAAACTGTTAATTTGTGGGGCCCTTTAGGATTGTTACATTGGGTCGTGAGGTGGAACAGTGCCATAAGCCAAGCAATGACGCTGTCGGCCATGGAATTGGCCTGACGACCAAATGTAAACACGTCATAAATGTTGTATTACATAATACTTAATTATTATTTTTACACACAAGAATAAGCATTATATTATTATATGTGCACATTTGACTTGTGCTATATGGATCACTTCGACGTTTTCACACTTTCAAATGTCATACTCCACGCTAGTAGCAAGCCTGCTAGCATTCACTGGCGATACGGTAGCCGTGGCTGAAGACACTAGTTTTAGTAGTACTACTCTAGTAGTCGCCTGCTAGCGATGGTCGGCCGAGCACTAGCGGCGCCTAGCCGTTGTCAACAGAGCATAGGCGTGTCAGCAACTAGCGTGACAGTCCTAGTCACTACCGCTCGCTGTCGTCAACTGAGCACAAGCGTTGTAGTTACTAGCGCTAGCGTCGCATGCACTAGTGCTCACCGCTGTCACCTGAGCACTAGTGTCGTAGCCACTAGTGCTCGCTGTCGTCAACTGAGTACAAGCGTCGTAGTCACAAGCGCTCGCCACCGTCACCTGAGCACTAGTGTCGTAGCCACTAGTGCTCGCTGTCGTCAACTGAGTACAAGCGTCGTAGTCACAAGCGCTCGCCACCGTCACCTGAGCACTAGTGTCGTAGCCACTAGTGCTCGCTGTCGTCAACTGAGTACAAGCGTCGTAGTCACAAGCGCTCGCCACCGTCACCTGAGCACTAGTGTCGTAGCCACTAGTGCTCGCTGTCGTCAACTGAGTACAAGCGTCGTAGTCACAAGCGCTCGCCACCGTCACCTGAGCACTAGTGTCGTAGCCACTAGCGCTCGCTGTCGTCAACTGAGTACAAGCGTCGTAGTCACAAGCGCTCGCCACCGTCACCTGAGCACTAGTGTCGTAGCCACTAGTGCTCGCTGTCGTCAACTGAGTACAAGCGTCGTAGTCACAAGCGCTCGCCACCGTCACCTGAGCACTAGTGTCGTAGCCACTAGTGCTCGCTGTCGTCAACTGAGTACAAGCGTCGTAGTCACAAGCGCTCGCCACCGTCACCTGAGCACTAGTGTCGTAGCCACTAGTGCTCGCTGTCGTCAACTGAGTACAAGCGTCGTAGTCACAAGCGCTCGCCACCGTCACCTGAGCACTAGTGTCGTAGCCACTAGTGCTCGCTGTCGTCAACTGAGTACAAGCGTCGTAGTCACAAGCGCTCGCCACCGTCACCTGAGCACTAGTGTCGTAGCCACTAGTGCTCGCTGTCGTCAACTGAGTACAAGCGTCGTAGTCACAAGCGCTCGCCACCGTCAACTGAGCACTAGTGTCGTAGCCACTAGCGCTCGCTGTCGTCAACTGAGTACAAGCGTCGTAGTCACAAGCGCTCGCCACCGTCACCTGAGCACTAGTGTCGTAGCCACTAGCGCTCGCTGTCGTCAACTGAGTACAAGCGTCGTAGTCACAAGCGCTCGCCACCGTCACCTGAGCACTAGTGTCGTAGCCACTAGCGCTCGCTGTCGTCAACTGAGTACAAGCGTCGTAGTCACAAGCGCTCGCCACCGTCAACTGAGCACTAGTGTCGTAGCCACTAGCGCTCGCTGTCGTCAACTAAGTACAAGCGTCGTAGTCACAAGCGCTCGCCACCGTCACCTGAGCACTAGTGTCGTAGCCACTAGCGCTCGCTGTCGTCAACTGAGTACAAGCGTCGTAGTCACAAGCGCTCGCCACCGTCACCTGAGCACTAGTGTCGTAGCCACTAGTGCTCGCTGTCGTCAACTGAGTACAAGCGTCGTAGTCACAAGCGCTCGCCACCGTCACCTGAGCACTAGTGTCGTAGCCACTAGTGCTCGCTGTCGTCAACTGAGTACAAGCGTCGTAGTCACAAGCGCTCGCCACCGTCACCTGAGCACTAGTGTCGTAGCCACTAGTGCTCGCTGTCGTCAACTGAGTACAAGCGTCGTAGTCACAAGCGCTCGCCACCGTCACCTGAGCACTAGTGTCGTAGCCACTAGCGCTCGCTGTCGTCAACTGAGTACAAGCGTCGTAGTCACAAGCGCTCGCCACCGTCAACTGAGCACTAGTGTCGTAGCCACTAGCGCTCGCTGTCGTCAACTAAGTACAAGCGTCGTAGTCACAAGCGCTCGCCACCGTCACCTGAGCACTAGTGTCGTAGCCACTAGCGCTCGCTGTCGTCAACTGAGTACAAGCGTCGTAGTCACAAGCGCTCGCCACCGTCACCTGAGCACTAGTGTCGTAGCCACTAGTGCTCGCTGTCGTCAACTGAGTACAAGCGTCGTAGTCACAAGCGCTCGCCACCGTCACCTGAGCACTAGTGTCGTAGCCACTAGTGCTCGCTGTCGTCAACTGAGTACAAGCGTCGTAGTCACAAGCGCTCGCCACCGTCAACTGAGCACTAGTGTCGTAGCCACTAGCGCTCGCTGTCGTCAACTAAGTACAAGCGTCGTAGTCACAAGCGCTCGCCACCGTCACCTGAGCACTAGTGTCGTAGCCACTAGCGCTCGCTGTCGTCAACTGAGTACAAGCGTCGTAGTCACAAGCGCTCGCCACCGTCACCTGAGCACTAGTGTCGTAGCCACTAGCGCTCGCTGTCGTCAACTGAGTACAAGCGTCGTAGTCACAAGCGCTCGCCACCGTCAACTGAGCACTAGTGTCGTAGCCACTATCGTTGCAGCCGCTAGCGTGGTAGCTACTAGAGCCCGTGGTCATGAGCATGAGCACTAGTGTAGCTGCTAGCGCTCGGCGCCCCCCTAGCTGGCCGAGTTGTTGTACTGCGGGCGGCCGGCCAGCTCCAGCAGGTAGCGGTCCGGGTGCTCGATCCAGTCCGCCGATGACAGCTTCACCTGCAATCAATAACTACAACTTAGAAAAGTTCAAAACCCCCGACATTTTCATTTCAAAGTCCAATATCTCAAAAACGGCTGAACGATATAAAGATTTTCATGAAACATGGCCAAGATCATTCGGGATCACATCAGCTTTCGAATAAAAAAAATCGCGATACCACAGACAGATACACAGATACACAGACACGTTAAACTTATAACACCCCTCTCTTTGCGTCGGGGGTTAAAAATGATTCAAATCATGAGTTCTACTTGGAATACAAATGTTAAGCAAAAGAAGGGTCATTACTGTTTGAAGTTTGAAGGCATTTTGATACCGAAATTTAAATAATCCACCCATTTCCGCCTAAAGAAAATTTGAATGAAAGGGTATCTCATGTCACCTTTGGCCCTTAACCACTCACTTGCTTTCGGATTTTTAAAAAAGTAGCCTAAACTGCTTTAAATTTTTCTTTGTCAAAGAATCCCATACTTCGCTTGGCAACCACAGTTGCCACCATCAGTTTAGGGGAAATTGGCAACTGTGGTTGCCACAAGCAAGTGAGTGGTTAAGGCTGTTAAAATAATAATAATAAATTATTGTTAAAACATAATGTTCATCAGGATTTACTATAAACCTTACTATTAGAGGCAAATAACTCGTGCCTGAGCTAGGATAAAATAAAGTGCTAATATCTTTATCCCTCAACTATACCCCAATTCCTGAAATTTTAATTAGGTCAGTTAAAAAGTAGACCAGAATTCCGCTTATTTTAAAATTTAAAGAAACAAACTTAAAAGATAAAATTTCCATTGAAATGAAACGTACATTCTGTTGTACTGCCCGACTGCGACGAGTTTGGAACTGGAACTGTTGGCAGTTCATATTAACTCGGGCATATTTAAATGGCAAAACTGTCACCATCCAACCACACTATATTAGGCGTTAGATACTACAGTCACGTCTATAAATATGTATATTTTTTTAGGGGTTAAATATAATGACCACCTAAAAATGCTTTGATACCCTAACCTCTCTTACCAAAAAAATATACTGAACACCAAAAAAAATAATTATACCATTACAATAGTACTAGCTGTTTTAGTAACGACTGCACATTATAAATTGTATTCGAAGACCAAATTTAGTAAATGATCACCAAATCTTAGCGAGCGAATTAATACAATATTTCTACCTAATAATAAATAACCCAATATGTTACCAAATAAAGTAAAGTATAATGATGCCAAATTTACAAGTGCTACCAAAACCCGAATCAGCGCACCCCACTTCCACGGAGCCATAAGCTCGCGAAGGAGGTCCTGAGTTGAACGGGGTGCACGAGGCCGGTGGGGACCGGTGGCGACCTGGCGACCTCCCTCGCGGAGTGTAGGTCGAGTGCGCACGTGAAACGAAGAGCCGACGAAGCGAGTTTCTGGCGGGAGCCCGGGCGGACGGCGGGAGACTGAGTCCCAGAAACGAAAGCGGGGCTCCGTCGAATTTAGGAAATTATTTTACTATTTTTGGGTTAGCAATGATTTATTATGATAGCATTTTCTTTAATAGGATAGTAAGATGTTATAATTTGGGGTATTCTTTCACATTAAAAAGGAAATTAAATTTTGGTGATCATTTACTATTTTTGGGTTAGCAACGATTTATTATGATAGCATTTTCTTTAATAGGATAGTAGCATGTTATAATTTGGGGTATTCTTTCACATTAAAAAGGAAATTAAATTTTGGTGATCATTTACTATTTTTGGGTTAGCAACGATTTATTAGGATAGCATTTTCTTCAATAGGATAGTAAGATGTTATCATTTGGGTTATTATTTCACATTAAAATGGAAATTAAATTTTGGTGATCATTTACTATTTTTGGGTTAGCAATGATTTATTATGATAGCATTTTCTATAATAGGATAGTAAGATGTTATAATTTGGGTTATTATTTCACATTAAAGTGGAGATTAAATTTTACTACTGGCGTTATATTTTACTATATCTGGTGATTCGTTAAACATATGCCTTTTTTGAAATATGTGTACTTTTCAAGTTTTCATACCTTATGTAAAGGTCATAAGACTGAATTGACATATTTTTAGAGCTGCATTTACCTGTCGTTGTCGTTCCGCCTCCCTCACTTGCCACTTCTTCACCTCGAGCTGGTTTTCTCTGGAGGCCTGGTCGCCGCAGCCCCACACCTGAACACACATTTAAAGTTCACTTCCAATTTAACCTCATTTTGCTCCACGAGCTGAAAAATGTGTCACATTTTTGGCACAGTATAGAATAGAATCAATTTATTTTGGAACAACAACAAGAAAACGAACCACATAAGGATTAAATCTAAAAAACCTAGTATTGCCTCAAAAAAAGAGGCTTTAGTAGGGCACGCCGTTGAAGGTCAACTTGTCGAAGCCCTCATCGATGTTGAGCAGGGGCTTGCGCGGGTCGGCTTGGCTTGCCTATGGTTAGTATGGTTACTGACCTCGATGGCTCGCAGCGAGTAGGGCACGCCGTTGAAGGTCAACTTGTCGAAGCCCTCATCGATGTTGAGCAGGGGCTTGCGCGGGTCGCTGCCTGCGCGGAGGCCCTTCGGGTAGCCACGGATCGACGTGTTCAGGTATATCATCTTGGGCGCAGTCTCGATTATTAAAAACCTGTGAAATTATGGCCATGTGTAAATAATGTGAGAAAGTGGATGAAGACACACCGGCCGGACTATAACCGCGAAAATCTTTCGAATGTCTCCATGTCTATCGCACTATTCGAGTGATAAGAGGTAGACATATATGAGCAATCATTTTCGGTCGTTCACGGGAGTTGTTTAATTTCAATGGAAGTTAACAGCTGTCATCTAAATACAATTTAAGTATTTAAACATAAGCTGAAATACGCCCCAAGTTCCGAAGAACAGAGTTTAGTAGAAATCCGGGATCATTGCATAGTCCGTACCCTTTTTAGGGTTCCGTAGTCGACTAGGAACCCTTATAGTTTCGCTTTTTCTGTCCGTCCGTCCGCGGATAAACTCAGTAACCGTTAGCACTAGAAAGCTGGGCACTAATCTGTATATCATTATATCAATCACGCCGACAGTGGTAAAATAAAAAGTGAACATTTTTTTTTTATTAGGGTACCTCCCATATACTTAACGTGGGGGAGTGTTTTTTTTTCATTTCAACCCTAACGTGTGATATATTGTTGAATAGGTATTTAATAATGAATAGGGGTTTGCTTAAATATTTTTTTGTTAATGTTAATATTTGCGGAGATAATCGCTCCGGAAGTAAAAAAAAATGTGTTCTCCCCCGCCCTTCTAACTTTTGAACCATAAGTTTTAAAAATAAGAAAAAAATCTCAAAAGTAGAACTTTATAAAAACTTTCTAGGAAAATTATTTTGAACTTGATAGGTTGAATAGTTTTTGAAAAAATTACAAAATAATTTCTGGACGAAAAACTTCGGAACCCTACACTGAGCGTGGCCCGACACGCTCTTGGCCAGTTTTTTCTATTTATATTTCATTTTTAGAACACAAGACGATTATTTTTTAAAATAATGTTATACATAATTTCACATTATTAAGGACCCTGCCTTGATTCGAGTCGAACACGCCCCCTTGACAGAGACACGCTTATGCTTTCCGCGCACGATAAAAATATTCAAAGTCAAAAGTATCAAGGACAAGAGGTATCTAGAGACGAAAAGGAAAAGCACTTGGTAACAATCAATCTTGACGATCAGGAACAGCGACAAGAAACATCACAGCCTATTCAGCAGGAGCAGAGAGTTCAAGAAGAGATTCTGGACTCAAATGATGGAGATCATTACGATATCAATACTGATACAGCTGAAGGCGACGATGGAGAGTGGGCGTCGACTGAAGAGAGACCTGATGAAGAAAATAGAGAAACACGTTCTTCCGATCCAATAGTGGAAGAAAGAAGATATCCACTGAGAGAAAGAAAAGCTACTCAATTCCCTGATTTCGTAACCTACCACTCTTATCAAACAGTAGTGGAAGACGACCCTCTTACAGTTCAAGAAGCGCTATCGAGAGAGGATTCTGAGCAATGGAGACAAGCAATTCAGGAGGAGTTGGAAGCGCTAGAGAAGAATGGAACATGGAGCCTATTAAAGCCTGACCCAAAACAAACGTGCAATATTGTTGATTCTAAATGGCTATTTAAAATAAAAAAGGAGCCGGGGAATAAGACTCGTTACAAAGCACGTCTGGTAGCACGGGGCTTTAGCCAAAGAAAGATCGGGAATGGCTTTTTTGGACAAATTTCGATAAATACGTCTCTTTTCATTAAGTGAGATTTTAGATGAGATAAAATACTACAGTATTAACTTGACTGTGTCGTAAAATAATGTATTGTTTGAGTAGGCTGAGTAAAGAAAGGAAAATGTAGACACAACTATTTTTTTTTTCTATAGAGGAAACTTTAGGCAATCATGTATTGATTAAATCAGATAAACAATCATATAATATAGTCAAGAATCATATATCTGAAAATCAGACCTCATTGTTTCTTAATCTAGTCAGAATGGCGTTTCAAAGCAAGCGATCATTTCCCTTAAAAGGCAATTTGAAAAACGCAGGCGACCGTGGCCAAATCCACGGGATTTGTCGTCAAGTTCACAACCGGGGCATTTTGGATATGATATGACTGAGGGCAAGTTGGGTCTCACGTGGGGAACAGTTATATGAGCTCAAGTTTGCCACAAACGGGGCAATTTGAATATGAGTGAGGGCAAAGTGAGTCTCACGGGGGGAATGGGTGTATGAGCGCGGAATCGGCGGTGCCCCACAAGACTCGTCGTCAAGTCCGCTACAACCGGGGCAAATTCAATTCAATAAATTCTTGCATATTGGATAAGACCGCTAAAAGACCGAACCGATGTTGTGGAGTAAAAAAAATACGTCATAATGATATTTTGTAAACTGTAAATTTAGTATCTGAATAAAAATCTGGGCTTATGTCATCAATATGGGTCTCACGTGGGGAATAGGTGTAAGAGTGCGGAGTCGGCGGTGCCCCACAAAGACTCGTCGTCAAGTCCGATATAAGCGGGGAAAATTGGATAAGACTAAGGGCAAAATGGGTCTCACGTGGGGAAGAGCTGTATGAGCGCGCAGTCGGCGGTGCCCCAGTAGGTGTGCGTGTCGCGCCACTCCTGCGGGCACGCGAGCACGACCAGCACGTCGTCGTCGCCCGCTATCACCACCAGTGTAGGGCCTCTGCGAATAACATGAAAATTGTTTATTTGGTTAAACATTTACAGTGTAAACTTATTGTGTCTACTAAGCATTTTTATGCCAGTGACAGGAGACGAAATCCTGTTTTTAAATTGACGCTTTTCATACATGGGTAAATCAACTTACGTCACGTTACTTACGTCTCACTGGGTCACTTTTTAAAACTGCATTTTTGTCGGTTTAAATTTACCCAATGTGGGTTCTTGTCATGTTCAACTCCTTCTAGTATGATTCTTGGAATGTTAGAAGTCAGAATTCGTTTTTTTTCTAAGAAACTGTAAGTTTGTCTCCTAGCGAACGGGACAGAATAACTACAAGAAATAATTAATTGACCCAGATACATATAAGATATAGTCTAGTCAACCATTCCCAAAGAGATGATCGTGTTCGGGCACAACTATAAACCTGGTTTTAGAGATAAAGATTAGAACAACGGACCAGATTATCACTTCTCCTATTTGCCAAAAGGAGCTAGCATATAGTACCTGTAGTGGAGCGTGTGGTGGAGGAACCGGTTGGCGACGAGTAGAGCGGCGCCCAGTGCGACGGCAGCGCGCACACCAGCCGCGCCAGCCACGCCGTCGACGCTAGCGCTCCCGCTGCATATAGTACCTGTAGTGGAGCGTGTGGTGGAGGAACCGGTTGGCGCCCAGCCCGTGGTCGCGCGACGAGTAGAGCGGCGCCCAGTGCGACGGCAGCGCGCACACCAGCCGCGCCAGCCACGCCGTCGACGCTAGCGCGCCCGCTGCAACCAACCAACGCGCACACTACCGTCACACTAGTCTAGTCTAGCCTAGTCTACACACCCACTGTCATCGAACAATAAGGGTGAATATCCACCAGAGATGGGCGAACATGTGTTTTCATATATTTCGCATATTTATTTTGGCATTTTTTTTTTACAATTTTTTTTTTTTCATTAACGGATCACCAGATATAGTAAAATATAACACCATAAAAACACTTTTTACTGCCGAAAATAGTAAATGAATGAATGAATAATTTATCTCAGACGCATGTCCATATGGGTTAGTATACATTGTGAACTTAAGCTAAAAAATGAAATGAATGAAAAATTAAATGATCACCAAAATTTAATCTCCATTTTAATGTGAAATAATAACCCAAATTATAACATCATACTATCCTATTAAAGAAAATGCTATCCTAATAAATCATTGCTAACCCAAAAATAGTAAATGATCACCAAAATGTAATATCCATTTTAATGTGAAATAATAACCCAAATTATAACATCATACTATCCTATTAATGAAAATGCTATCCTAATAAATCATTGCTAAGCCAAAAATAGTAAAATAATTTCCTAAATTCGACGGAGCCCCGCTTTCGTTTCTGGGACTCAGTCTCCCGCCCTCCGCCCGGGCTCCCGCCAGAAACTCGCTTCGTCGGCCCTTCGCTTCACGCGCGCACCCCGTTCAACTCAGGACCTCCTTCGCAAGCTTCTGGCTCCGCGGGCTTTTATATACACTAAGGGTAGCACAGACAAGACCACGTGGAAGTGGGGTGCGCTGATTCGGGTTTTGGTAGCACTTGTAAATTTGGCATCATTATACTTTATTTGGTAATATGCATACATTTTATGGCAATCATAGTGGGTTATTTAGGTAGGAATATTGTATTAATTTGCTCGCTAATATTTGGTGATCGTTTACTAAATTTGGCCTTCGAATACAATTTAATGTGGAGTCGATACTAAAACAGCTAGTACCTACTATTGTAATGGTAGAATCATTTTTTTTGGTGTTCAGTATATTTTTTTGGTAAGAGAGCTTAGGGTATCAAAGCATTTTTTGGTTATACCTCTTTATTTTTTATACAGCTAAGTGTCTTATGTATGAAAGCGCAGCTCAGCACATCGTTGATGGAAAATTGGATATTCACCCCAACTCAATAGGACTGCCAGTGCTTCTACAAAGTCGCGTTCCTTTGATATAAGGTCTGGTATCTACCAGACTACCATCCAGAGAGGCCAGTATATACTGGCTACTGAATGTTGAACCCAGTATTTTTTGAAACAGTCGCATTTTGTACAATGACCTAGTATAATTTTTGATAACGCAACCTCGTGTAGACATCGGCAGTCATCTTGATTTAATAATCCATGCTACCACGACACGACACAAATAACTAGCCATTCAGATCTAGTTAAGAACTGAGAAGAAAGGACAGTCTAATCTCTAATATATACGAATAATGAGGTACATACTGTTTGTAAAATGTGTGGTTGTATGTTACGGATAATCTCAGGAACTGTTTAACCGATCCGATTTCAAAAATTCTCTTATAAGTATGCAGCATAGACTTTCGAGATGCACATGGGCTATATTTTATCCTGCGGTTCTACCTGCTTTACTTGTATGTAGTTGTCGGTAGGTACACAAATTACAACTTTTACTGATTGCGCGCCAGAAAAAGACATTCACGACGACCTTTACGAATTAAGGGATGGTCGCCCTGATTTTATGATTAAAAAAATCTGTGTGATGAAAGTATAATTATACTTACTGAAATTTGAATATTCCGTGCACTTTCTTTCTGTGATAGAAGTATACAAAACTAGACATGCTAACGATTAACGATCATCTATGACATTAAACATTAGTGAAAAATAATCACGCCATATTGAACTAGCTCCTACAAATGCTGGACTGGAGATTTCAGAGAATTTGGACCGGGGCATTTATTTACCACCAATGACTGTGCCAATATAATAAGAAAAAACATAGGGACTGAAGTTTAGTTAAACTTTCACGATTTCCACGATATCATGCTTCTAACAATGCAAATGAGTATTTTAAGGTGTAATTCCGTGCATCGCGGCCAATCGCAGCCGCGCGCGATCTTTCGCGTGCAACTGACGCGCGCGGCTGATGCGTCAGTTCAATAGTCAGTGTATCAAAATGTTTGGCGACGCTTCCGAAGTCTGCGCGGTTGCGGTCGGCCGCGATGCACAGATTTACAACTTTACGCCGGCGGCCGTCTATTCTAAAATTTGGCTAAGTGGTAGCGACGAGATCTACGCACATACAAACAGGTAGTGCTAACTGGTGCCCGGAGGCGGCCTCTAGCAGGCCCAACTTACTCTCTGGGTCGCTTGATGAAACATCTGCAATATATTTAATGGGTAATCGATCTTACAAAAATAATTTTAATTTCATATTGAGACACATGGAGTTCATAATTTCTTAAAATCAATCGATTTTACGACCATCTGCAGAGCTCAGAACTTCAATTTTTAATCCATAATATAGTATTTTTATGCATTCGTTACTATTATAACTAAACTTAATGTTCAGTAGTTCATTAAATACTAAATAAATAGAAAAATAGTTACATTGCTAATGGCATGCCAGCCACAAAAGACACTTCAGCCTAAAATTGATCCATCTTGGTCTATTGGTAGCGCGGTGTGGCAACGTAGCATTACCGATTAAAATAGTGTTACTCTGGTAACGATAGTGGTAGCGATGGTATGATAGTGATGAAACTCGATGCCCGCGGAGCGGATTATCAATACGATGGATTATCGATACAGATTATGTCTGCGGTACAGTCGACTACAAAGAGATAGATACGGCCAAAGTTACAAAAATATGTATACACGACCTTAATGTTAAGCAATTACAGTTGTGTATACATATTTTTGTAACTTTGGCCGTATCTATCTCTTTGTAGTCGACTGTACATGCGCAGGGGTAAAATGGATCACAATTGGCTTTGGCCTTATAACCACTAAATTCCATTTTACTTCTTTATCAATATTCCCAGATGTCAAAACTTCTTGATCTCAAAACACCTAAATTGCTGAATGCCTATTTTTTTTTCTTAATACACCGGAATCTTAATATGGCCGAAGTTGAAAATAGCTTAGTCTCATAATGCCTAAACTCAAAATACTTTCATGGCAAAACAATATATGCTTAAAACAACCAAAGCTCAAAATACCTACATTTCGCGAAAGTGTGTTTTACGGGCCTAACTCACCCAGATTAATTTTCCTTTTTCTGCCGCGACGGTAATCTGTTGGCACAAACTCTATAGTATTTTGATACCTATCCTAGTTTAATGGTGGCCACTTGAAATTAACCACTTGTGAAAAAAAAATGGCATTTTGCCATTTAGGTGTTTTCAGTTTGAGTTATTTTAATATTTTGTCATTTCTATCATTCGATATTTGCAGGAATTGTGTATTTCAATCTTTAGGTATTCAGAAAATATGACGTTTTAGGTCAGTCATAATGAATTTCGTTCATTTTAAGAATGAACAATTTGAAATTTTAGGTATTATGAGCCCAAGGTAATTTGAAAATTAGGGGTATAAGTGAATAAGGTATTATGCAATTTGGTGGTTTTAAGCCCAAAGCCACAATAGGGAATATGCATGTGATTTAGAAATGGACAAAAAAAATCACGTGTAATCTATATTGCTTAATAAATATACACACATGATAATTTTTTCAAATTATCATGTTTCTATTGATAAAATAAATTGTTTAAAAGTACTATTTTTCAAATTCCCTCGCAAATTTCCAAAACGCAACGCTATTGGCGGAGCGAAACGTGACGTCACCGTGCAGGTCGTTAGTATGATTATTGAAAGTTATTCGCATTGTTTGGCCGCTGTTTATGATAAATAATCAGTGTTTTTTGGTAATTATTAAGTGAAAAAAGACTCGCCACAATGACTGAAGGCGGTTTTGTCAAGGCACAGTCGGATAATCTGCCTAAAATTGATGTGTTCATGATGACTAAATTTAATACATACTTCGCAAATATTTGTGACTTTACGTCCGCTGAACTAAGAGGAGTAAAAGCTGCAAGGTAAATAAGTTATAGATATTCAATAAATTTTCATATTCCTTGTTTTTATACTCGTGAGATTGGTCAATTAAATAATTATAACCTATTTTGGCGATTCAAATAGCTAGACTTTTAAACTACTTCAAATAGGTGTCTTTGTTAAATAAGTGGAATAAAATACTAGTAGATATTTATCCATACTATATACTATTTTACTATACTATAACTTTATATATTATATATACTAACTTCTGCCCGCGACTCCGTCCGCGTGGAACTCATTTATATCGTAGCTCCATACAAACTTTCACCCCCACTTCATCCCTTTGGGGGATATGGGGGAGCTACGATATAAACGAGTTCCACGCGGACGGAGTCGCGGGCAGAAGCTAGTTATATTATATATTTTATATATACTTACTTAATAATTAATTATAAATGCGAAAGTGTGTCTGTCTGTCTGTTTGTTACCTCTTCACGCTTAAACTGCTGAACCGATTTGGATGAAATTTGGTATAGAGATAGTATAAACGAGTTCCACGCGGACGGAGTCGCGGGCAGAAGCTAGTATTATATAATCAAAGATATGTAGGTACCTATTAGGAATGTTAAATATTGAGAACATCTTTATGAACTTTAACAAACTAGGTTGTTTTCGTCAAGGCTTATAAATAAAACAAATTTGTGTAGGTCACTCAGTAAAAAGGATTAAATTCTTTTAACTTTCTTCGATCAACAGTGCAAACAAAGAAACTTAGCTAAAAGGTTTCTTGATCAAAATAAATACGAAAGCTGCAGTCGGAGGCTCGAAAAAAAAACCAAAAATGATTTAACTAATTTAATTAATAATTAAAATATTACAATAAAATGGATATGACGATAGCTCGAGGTATGAACATAAAGTGATTCGTTTATACATTGTTCTAATAAAGTAAACGCGGGCCACGTTCTGCTGATGCGATGCCTCGTGGAGTCGCGGCTGGTGTTGGTACGTTTTCCAGGTCAGGTCGATAGGTGCTAGGTTGGCGGTTCTCCTACCAGCGCGTTGCGTAATTCCTCCCCCCGCAGACCAGCAACTATTTTCCAACGTCTAGTGAGAATATTGCTGGAACTCCATCAGTATTGGTGATAGCAGCACCGTGCTCCTCTTCTGGATTATCTGGTTTCTGAGTTATTCTGGGCTTCGGTGACTTTCGTATGATATATTTCCAGTTCATTATTATAACAGTGATTGCGCAGGCGCCGATAACGATCAAGTACAGGGGTATGGTAGTATGATATATTACGGCAGGAGGACTCGTGTCGAGTTTAATTGGGGTCTCGAGCATGAGTTTATTCTGGGCGCTATGTAGTTCCTTCAGGTCTGTAGATTTTAGTTTAACATTCGTGGAAATTACAGTTAGATTCATGTCATAGGGGATCATAGCTAGCTTCAGAGGATGGCCTTTTATGTCATCATTGTCGTTGGTGATGGTGAATTCTTCTGTCCGTATGTAGCAGTTGAGTGGAACTGTCGCGAGGTAGCTTCCATGCAGCAGGTTGTAGTCCTCTCTTTCACAAGTTAGCTGAGCTCGTGTAGGCTGCGGGAATGATAACACGTAGTGCTGGTTGTCCAGTTCTTCCATAGCGGGTTTCGACAGTGATGCTGTTATAAACTGGCAGGAGTCTAGTAGAGCTTGTGTGGTGATAAGTTGATGGATGCAATCTGGAGTTGTGCGCAGCTGAAGATTGATCTCCTTCTTGCAGAGATAACAGTGACTATACTTCGGGCATTCAGCCTCCATGTACACGAACGCATTCTCGTGTGTTGCTATATAAGGATAGGAAGGGATAAGGACCTGACTGTTTTTGTTGGGTACTACTGAAAGCCTAAATAGATCAAAAATGTCAATTGAAATAATAGGGAACTGAAATACTATAACTATCTGCTTTTCTATAAAGTAAAAACTAGGTTGAATAATATCATAATATTCTCTTAAATCTAGATCTAAAATTCTATTTTTCCCATAAATTGATTTTAGTTTATCTATCATTTTCCTTAACACATTAATATCTATCATAGAATGATGAGTGATAGAAGTACGAATAAAAGCTAAACAGTTTTCTATTCTAACAAGTTCCTGTCTCAGGTTCTCGACATTTTCACTAGAAATAGCCAAAAGTTGAGCGAAATTGGTGTACCTAATTAAGCTATTTTCCTGGTTAAAAGTATGGTTCAGAATGATTTCTAACGTGGAATTTATTTTCTTTTGGTTTTCCACCAATGTTTCTAAGACATGCGTATGGTGACTTACCCAATCTTTGCTGAGACTAACATGACTATTAAATTCCGATACGATTTTATCTTGATTTAATTGCAAATGTTTGATTAGTTTACTATAATAGATGGCATCGGATTGGTCAAGGTTGCCCGTGATACTTTTTATAACGGAGCCGATTCCGTCTACAAGACCTCTTTTAGCTCTTGCAGGTTCCAAAGAATTTATCTGATTTACGATCCTGTCTAAATTGTACAAAAGGTAGTCTATTTGGTTTTCAAATAGGAGGTAAGTATCGTTAACTAATTTCATTTTATAGGTACGTAGCTGCTCGGAAATCATGTTAATTTTACTCTCGATATCATCTAATTGAATATATTGTAGGTAAGTGTGGTAATGAGTCGTAAGTCGCATGGGTCCAAGTTTATAAGGTAGTAGTCCAGGTCCGTCAGCTAGGCTCTCAAGTCTTATCTCCGTCGTGCGGGTCAGATGAACGGTCATCAGCAAAAGAATCCTGCAACAATTGAGTTCCTTTAGGGACACGCTTAAGCCGTGATTTGGCTACGGGATTGCGTTTTTTGGACGTATAGATATGTATAGGAAGGTCTGCTTGCACAATGTCTTGCGTATAACGTGGTGCAGTTTTCTGACGGCTTGCTGCTGGATTCTTTATGAATACTTGTTGTTGAGGGGAGTATTGTACTTCGTCTTCACGATTTTTATTTCTAGCTTTTATGAGAGCTATTCGGTCAGCAAGTGAGGAGTCATTTATAATGTCATATACCTGTTTCATCTGTTCCCTATGGTTCTGTACGTATTGCTGTAGCAGTCTTTCTGTCATATCGATGTCAA
Organism: Epinotia ramella; assembly: GCA_947578815.1. NCBI lineage: Eukaryota > Metazoa > Arthropoda > Insecta > Lepidoptera > Tortricidae > Epinotia > Epinotia ramella. The sequence continues at coordinate 24,413,065 of OX388216.1, forward strand.
GTGGGGTTCTTGGGTCAAAATGTCCTGTCAGTAGATCAAAAGGTCGGCATTTAGTGAAGCTGTGTATAGAGTTATTGTAAGCTATAAGTGCATAGGGCATAAGGTTAACAATGGGGTCGTCTTTCTGTTTTAACTTTAAGATGCGGAGGTGTTCGAGTAATGTAGAGTGAAAACGCTCTATAGTTCCGTTGTCATTAGGAGAGTGGGGCAATATCTTATGATGATTGACCTTGTGAAGTCGCACAAATTCGGAAAATAATTGATTTGTAAATTCTGTGCCATTGTCCGTGACGAGAGTCAGAGGGACTCCGTGGTGTGTCGCGTAATGTAGCAACGCCATAAGTACACTAACGGCGGTGCCGTCACGTAAATTATAGGCTTGACCGTATTTCGTGAAAACATCCATAAAAGTTACGTATTTTTCGTTTTGTACCGTGAACAAGTCCATATGAACTATTTCAAAGGGTTTGGTTGCGGGAGGGACAATATTAAACTTGGGTTTGATAGGATTTCTGTCGTATTTAGCCTGTCCACATATAATACATTCATTTATGAACTTTGAAATGTCATTTTTTAATTTAGGCCAATAGTATTTACGAGAAAGGGCTAGGTAGCACTCGGTTATACCGCGGTGATTAGTTATGCCTTCGTGGTAATGTTGTATTATTTCCTGTTGTCGGAGGTATTCCTTAACGTTTTCCAATTCGACTTTTGACAGCATAAGATTCAAACTGGAACTTTTGAACTTATCTTGTATAATTGGGATAATCTGATACATAGCTAGGGAAGGCTGGATGATGATTCCGGTTTTAAATTTCGGAGTAACGTACTCTTTGAAAGCGTTTATTACGTCACTTTCCAAATTGGAGTAAGAGATTTGGACGGCTATGCGAGTGTGTGTGTCAAATGGTTTTGTTACCGTGGGTTTCTTCTTCACACCATCTACCAGGGTTAAAACTATCTGTTTGTGGAATTTGTTAAGGGGCTCGTCAGTAATAGGGACCTCTAATATAGGGTGCTCTTGGCTTGTATGTGCTGTGGCTGTGGAAGAGTTTGCTACAGATCGGGGTCCCACCGTAGGGTTCGGCAAGATTGAACAAAGTTCGTCAATTACTACGGATTCGGTTTCCTCGTTATGGATCTCAATTCTGGACAGGGCATCGGCGTTAGTATTTAATTTACCTTTTTTATATATAACGTCATAGGTGTACTCACTAAGTTTCAAACGCCATCTAGTCAGTCGTGAATTAGGTTCTTTTAAGTTTATCAACCACTGTAGGGGTTTATGGTCAGTCAGTATTTTAAATGGTCGGCCAAAGAGGTAGGGGCGGAAGTATTTGGTCGCGAAAACGATTGCAAGGAGCTCCTTCTCAATGGTGCTATAGTTAAACTCACTATCATTGAGAGTGCGAGATGCATAGCATATGGGTCTATCGGACCCTACGGGACCCTGGGACAATATGGCGCCGATCGCCACATCAGAGGCGTCTGTAGTGACCAGGAATTCCTTAGAGAAGTCCGGGTATTGTAGAATAGGGTCATTCGTCAGCAGTGTTTTGCACTTTTCGAAGCAACTGATGTACTCCGCATTATGAATGATTTTTCTGCCCTTCTTTAAGCAAGACGTTAGAGGTTTGGTTATCCTGGCAAAATCTGGGATAAACTTCCGATAATAACCAAGTAAACCCAAGAATTGTTTAATTTGCTTAGAAGTTTTAGGTATGGGGTATTTCATAATAGCGGCTATCTTATCGGGGTTCGGTTTGATGCCATCACTGCTTATGACATGTCCAAGATAAGCAGTTTCGAGCTTCAAAAACTCGGACTTGTCCATTTGTATCTTAAAATTTGACTCCCTTAGCCTTTGGAAAACCTTTTCGAGGTTGACCATATGCTCCTGGAGGGAGGTACTAAAAACTATTATATCGTCTAAGTAGACGAGACAAATCTCATTCTGAAGACCTCTCAGTACGTTGTCCATGACACGCTGAAAGCTGCTTGGTGAGTTCTTGAGCCCCATGGGCATTCGGAGAAACTCAAAATGTCCTTGTTCCACGTTGAATCCAGTCTTGGAGATGTCCTGTGGGTCCATTTCCACTTGGTAGAACCCGCTTGCTAAATCTAACGTGGTAAAGTATTGACACTTCCCCAATTTATCCAGGACATCCGCGATGTTCGGAATTGGATATTTATCGTCAATAGTCTTATCGTTTAACTTGCGGAAATCTACCACCAATCGCCATTTCTGCCTACCGGAAGCATCAGCTTTCTTGGGTACTACCCATATAGGTGAGCTCCAGGCAGAGTCTGAGGGTCGAATGATTCCCTGGTCCAACATCTTGGCGATCTGGTCTCTGACTTCCTGTCTATGTACAAAAGGATAACGGTAACTTTTTGTGTACACTGGCACCTCATCAGTTGTCCTAATTCGGTGCTTAATTTGATTCGTAAATGTTAGAGGTTCGCCTTCAATATAAAATATATCGGCATAACGAGAGCAAATAGTTACTAAGTTAGCCTTTTCCTCCTCGTTTAAATGGTCAGTCCGCAATCTTGAAATGACGTCACGCGAGCGCGCCGTAAACTTATCGGTGCGCATGCACTCGATACTATAGAGTTCAGCTTGCACTGGGCGGTCGAGCGAAAATATTACGTCATTAGGAGACGGGTTGTGGACTTCGAGGTATCCGCGGCTATCTCTAACAGTTGTAAAGCACTCATGTATTAGACAACTAGAAATGGCTTGTTCCTCCACTAATACTTCGCCATCAGGGGAGTTAATTGGGACTCTAATTATTTTCGAATCGCCCGCTGGAATGATTTCCTCGTACAGGTTAACGTTACACGAGTTATACATTTGTATTGGGTTACTAGATGTACGGGTAATTAAGTTGTTTTCCTTAAGATCGATCTTTGCCTCCCATTTTGTAAGCAAATCTAAACCTATGAGGCCATCAAAGTAGTCATGGAAGTGGTAAACGAATAATTTCATATCACCGGTATCTCTAAATTCCGAGAAGCAAGGCAACGTTATGGAATGATTACTCCTACTTATCGCATGAACATTTGCTACCTCGAAAGGGTCATAGTTAAGTGGGTGATAGGGAAAGTAACGTTCTACCGCTTCAGGACTAATAAAAGACTGATTAGCCCCCGTATCAATAAGAAGCTTAAGAGGGGGTTTCTTGATCTGAATAAAGGGTAACCGCCTCTGTGATTGCAAATTTAACTCTATCTTTGCTTTCGTGATTTCGGACCCTTCCGAAAATAAGGACGGCTTCCATTCGAGCTGGTGCTAGGCTGAGGTTCGTTTTCCTCGCCCATTACGTAATTATTACCTGGGTCAACAACATTATAATCTTCCATTGCATAGCAATAATTAAAACTGTCGCCGTCATCATGGCACGCGCCGGAATAGTACTCCGGTTCCGCGTAGTAGCCATTGTAACACGACTCGTAATCGTAGGGTGCACATTCATTTATGTGCATTTCTTGGGACTTATAAAAATTATTACTCGCACTAGGTAATACCCTCGGAGTAAAATGCTGTACCCCACTCATGGGCTTAGGGCCCGAGTTAAAAGGAGGGTTGTTCCTCGGCTGGAGCCTAAATACATTACTTCGCGGATTATAGTTCGGTGGTAAAGCACGGAACATTTGCTGGGTTCGACTAGGAAACCGATTTTGGGGTTGAGCTTGCACTGGGTTGAATTTAAAAGCTTGCGGGGCTGGCGGTGGTTGACGTTGGCCTACTGGGACTTGCCAATTACCTGCCTGAGGTTGATAGTTCGGACGTGGAGGAAGAACTCCTACGTTCTGAAATTGTGTGGTCATCCTAGGCGAATGTTGAACCTTAAGAGGGTCAACGCGCTGTTGCAAATATATTACATTTAATTCCTCCTGAACATATTCAAGGGCTTTTTCTATGCTCTCAGGCCGCATACACCTAATACGCGACCCTAGAGGTTCATTTAGACCTCGAACAAAAGCCTGCGTTGCTACTTTCTTATACAGGGATCGTTTGGCTTCTATGGTACTGGCAATTGTCTCATGTAACGAAACATAAGTCATTACAGTGCTGAGCAGAGTCTGACAATGCTCGTAAAACTCCTGGGGTGTTCTATCCCCCTGCATAGCAATCGAGAGGTCATTGTAGAGGGCGGTTTCATCCCTCTGGTCAGAGAAATTATTAATAAGAGCTGTACGTATACCTAACCAGCTACCCGGAATGCCATTGGAATTAATAGTGCAAGATGCTGTTCCAGTTATTTTATTCAAAATTCCATTTATCAAGCACAGATTGGATAATTCACTACCCGCTTCATTGCTCATAAAAGTAGCTACAATTTGGTCACAAATGTTAATAAATCGAGTAAGAACATTTGGGTTCCCATCAAATTCCGGGACCATGCGTAAGGCTTTATAAATAGCTTCAGTATTATCCTGGGCCATTGTTCCTACTTCAAATAGCCTACTTACGTCGATAACTGAATCTGAATCGTCTAAATTTCTATTTAAGTCTACCAATTCCCGGCGAGCCTGTCGCGATGTAGGTTCCCGGTCACCAGAATTTCTAGGGTGAAAGATTCTAGACATAAAAACTATGGGCAAATAAGGGAATAAAGCAACACGAGAGCAATTCAAGTGCACTTACATAAGGTTCATCTCTGGTCTTCTTTCTGGAATCGATTTCTGGATTCACCTCCGGGTCTGCAGTCTTCAGGTTCTTTTTCTGGTTCCTTGATGAAGCTTTGAAAAGCTAGCTGCCGCGATCGCGAAAGCCTCAAGAATCCGTACGACTGCGCCAAATACGAAAGCTGCAGTCGGAGGCTGAAAAAAAAACCAAAAATGATTTAACTAATTTAATTAATAATTAAAATATTACAATAAAATGGATATGACGATAGCTCGAGGTATGAACATAAAGTGATTCGTTTATACATTGTTCTAATAAAGTAAACGCGGGCCACGTTCTGCTGATGCGATGCCTCGTGGAGTCGCGGCTGGTGTTGGTACGTTTTCCAGGTCAGGTCGATAGGTGCTAGGTTGGCGGTTCTCCTACCAGCGCGTTGCGTAATTAAATCAACACTCGTAGTCAGCTGTTGATCAACAAAAATCATAATATTTGTAACATTAATAACTAAAAAAATTGGGAATCAGAATAGTTTTATGAATAAGTATATAATACAATTTTGAGGTTAGGTTATTGTTTACCGATATTGTTCGCGAGTCGTAATAAAAAATATTTTAGGTACATACATATTTAATACTCACGTCGAAATGATCTTCACAACAATATAAACTACTCAAGCACGATACATTATCTCTCCTCATCGCCTTACACCACTTTATCCTTATATTTGCACCTTTGGGCATATGAAAATATTTGCAGTTTTAATGTGATTTTCACACATAGGGACAATACAATATTTATAATAAGCTTTTGTGTGCTCTTCCATTACAATAAGTTGATCTTATAAGCTTTAATCACTCACATTTATTAAAAGTGTGAATCAAACACTTTGTTGTTAATTTGTTTAAGAACCGCCGTGCACTAAGCTGCACGGTGACGTCACAAATGAGCGCGCCAAAATGGTGGCGTTTTGATCGTCCGAAAATGATAGTAATTTTAAATTTTTTTTTTTAGCTTATTTAATAATATTGTGAAAGTGTTATATTTTTTTCCGGTTATATAATTACTTATAGAATAGATAAAAAAAATAAAAAAATGTCATGAATATTCCCTATTGTCAGATAATGTCACTAAAGCAAAGTGCCCCACGGGAAGCGAGTTTTTTAGTGTTTACGACCGAACAATTGACCGTTTTTTTTATGAAATAAGGTCTAGTGTAGGTTTTTTCGTGGCTAGTTATGTACTGACAATTAGCGGGCGGCGCCGGCGGCACGAGCGGGCGCGAGTAGAGCGGCGGCGCGGTGCCGGCCAGCAGCCACGCGCCCGACGCCGGCAGCAGGGCGCCGCCCCCCGCGCCCGCGCGCTCCAGGATGGGCGTGGCCAGCTCCAGACCCGCCCCCGCGCCGTCCGACTCAACGTGCGCGGCGATGTCTCGGTGCCGCGTTGCGAGCATGTGCACGCAGTATCTGCACACAGGACGGTTCTCGTTAATATACGGCCCGAGAATCCACTTCCACGTCTTTCTCTCTCTAGAGGGGTAAAAACAGACATAGATAGTCGCGGATTATTGCATAGACATTGTTTAGAATCAAGCGGCGTATTTTATAAGTAAGAGATTTGCCGCGCGGTCGCGCGAAAGAGAAAGCATTCGGCCGGGTGAGACAGACGCTACGGGCGACTGTCGTGTGTTCCCGTGCGCAGTCGGATGCGTAAGCGGGACAGACCTACGGCGCGAGAGCGAGAGATACGCCGAGCCGGGCTCGCGCGGGCCGCGGCCGCGTGGCAGTTGAGAGGTCATACGAGCGTCGCCGCGAGCAGACGTACCTCACAGAATCTAGATTACGGTTTTTGATCTCGTTCCGTTGTGCCTTGCCTACACGGAGGTGCCGAGATATTGAGTGATAAGTTTGGACCTCGGACGGTTGCGCCCACGCAGGGGCGTCGAGGTTTAGTGGTGCCTGACTTGCTGTATGGAGCTGCCATCATCGTGAGAAGCTGAGGGCCAGTAGACCTCGTCGAGACACACAAACACTTACACAAAACACTGACTCATTCATGCTGGCCGTTGGGTCGGAAAGGTTCAAGAAAGAAGGTTAGTAGTTATTTAGTTTTAAGTTAGAAGTTCAGCGGCGCGGATCGCGTCCGATTTGTTCTCCCTAGGATTGGTGGTTTGTATGGGAGGTCATTCTATGGGCCCGTGACACTCCCCGGGGTCTTGGCGGGAACAGACATATTCCGATATTCATGCAAAGGGAATTTGGTAGGGGAGATCACGCAGACGGAAACCTAAAATAAAAAGTACCTGTGCACAGGGAATATAAGCCGGTGGCAGTGCTGCTCCAGCCAGCGCACCACGAACCCCACCGAGTGGGAGTCCTTCTTATTGAAGCAGCCGTTCACCACCGAGTTCAGCACCTTGTTTATCTGTCCAACGACATACAATAATTATGTAAAAACAAGCCAGTCATGAGCCTATGGCGTGCCCGCTATGACTCGCCGGTTGTCATGAAAGTGAAAGACGCTTATCAAGATCGCAAAAAGAGGATATAAGTGATCTCTGCCTACCTCTCCGGGAAGCAGGCGTGATTATATGCATGTGAACACTAAAAAGGATCATTCGTCGTTACCGCGAGACAAGTCTGCGGGCCGTCAGGGTAGTGATCCATGGAAAGTTTGTAGCTGGTGTAGAGCAGGGCCCGCAGCGCCGCCGCCGACACCGTGCCTTCTTCCTCTTCCACGGAGAACATCCTGTGGACAAATAAATATGGCATATGTTTAACGGATCACCAGATATAGTAAAATATAAAGTGAAAAAAGTGAAATAATAACCCAAATTATAACATCTTACTATCCTATTAAAGAAAATGCTATGCTAATAAATCATTGCTAATCCAAAAATAGGAAATGATCACCAGAATTTAATCTCCATTTTAATGTGACATAATAACCCAAATTATAACATCTTACTATCCTATGAAAGAAAATGCTATCCTAATAAATTATTGCCAACCCAAAAATAGTAAATGATCACCAAAAATTAATCTCCATTTTAATGTGAAATAATAACCCAAATTATAACATCTTAACTTACTATCCTATTAAAGAAAATGCTATCCTAATATATCATTGCTAACCCAAAAATAGTAAATGATCACCAAAATTTAATCTCCATTTTAATGTGAAATAATAACCCAAATTATGACATCTTAACTTACTATCCTATTAAAGAAAATGCTATCCTAATATATCATTGCTAACCCAAAAATAGTAAATGATCACCAAAATTTAATCTCCATTTGAATGTGAAATAATAACCCAAATTATAACATCTTACTATCCTATTAAAGAAAATGCTATCCTAATAAATTATTGCCAACCCAAGAATAGTAAATGATCACCAAAATTAAATCTCCATTTTAATGTGAAATAATAACCCAAATTATAACAACATACTATCCTATTAAAGAAAATGCAATCCTAATAAATCATTGCTAACCCAAAAATAGTAAATGATCACCAAATTTTGAATCACCATTTTAATGTGAAACATTAGCCCAAATTATAACATCTTACTATCCTATTGAAGAAAATGCTATCCTAATAAATTATTGCCATCAATTGCGTACCATACATGTATATTTAGATTTTGACATAGGGAATTAGAGGGAAAATGTGTCAAAATTACAAAAATGAACGAAAACAGCGAAATGACTAACTATTCATCGGGATTCAGATATAATAAGTTCGGTGTACCACAGGGTAGCTTTCTAAGCCCGATATTATTTTAATGTGTAATTTTGTATAATTCCTTTTATTATTATTTAGCATACCAGTCATGTTTAAGCATGGAAACCTACCTGTAATTTCGTTTGTAACACCTGTTTGGTAATGTTTAACGCAAATAAATATTCTTATTCTTATTCTTAGGTATAAGGAAGATTACGACCTATAAGCCAAACTGTTTCTGCACTAGTGACTCGGAGCTACGTAGCGTTTAAGACGGCTTTGTATAAAAACAAAGCCTAGCTTATCATTCAGCGGAATAGCAATAAAACATTGTTCTATTAACTTATCATGGAACTCCGCAAGGTAAAGCCAGATTCAATCAATTAGCCTAGGTCGGTTGGTCCTGCGTATGCCCTCTAACTCTAGTGAGAAATAGACTGTTCGACGTTTCTACTTGCATACTCTGTCAGTGTACATACACACCTGACGTATGTCTCGATGATGGCGGCGTCGTCCAGCATGACCAGCACGCGCTCGCACTGCAACCTGAAGGTGGCCAGCGGGATGTGCTGGTTCTTGCATTTACCCATTTTGTGGACGTACGCGTAGAACTGGTGCGCCAGCTCCGGGTACATTGGGAACAGGTATTTCTGTAACACGCAAAGTCAGTATTATAATAAAGGATTTTCATAATTCTGTGAGACATCGCCCACGGAGACTCTTTATTACACTGCTCATTGCAATTTGCCTTTTCAGGATCGCTCCAAAGCTTAAAATACGCTGACGCTGCGATAATGCAGCAAAATGTATGTAGAAATCGTGACGCGTACGCGCCCCGCGTCCCCATTTCACCTCCATAGGGGGTGATTTCCGGGATAAAAACTATTCTATGTCCTTACCCAGGACTCAAACTATCTCCATAACAAATTTCATGTAAATCGGTTCAGCGGTTTAGTCACGAAGAGTTAACCGACAGTCACACTTTCGCATTCATAATATTAGTCTGGATGGCTTATACATCAAATTGTTGAAAGATTTCAGAACAGAACTTTTACTTAACCATGAATAATTGTTACCGCAGTATCACCGGGCACTCAAGGTACCAATTACTCTCTGAAAAAATGTTTAGATATTGAAACTGAGATCTGTTAATGATTCATCCGATAAATATGGCTTCAGCTACATCAGTGTTTTTCGATCTTCTAAAGGGGGTCGCGGCTACTCATATTCTTAACCCCCGACGCAAAGAGAGGGGTGTTATAAGTTTAATCTGTCTGTGTATCTGTCTATGTTATCGTAGCTCCCAAACGGATGGACCGATTTGAATGCGGTTTTTTTGTGTCATAGATAATTTTATCCCGTAGTGTTCTTAGCCATGTTTCATGAAAATCGGTTGAGCTGTTTTTGAAATGAAAATTTCGGGGGTTTTTCAACATTTCTAAGTTTATTAAAGTTAAAGTGCTGTAAGTATTCTGAACAGCGGAGGGTGGGGAGTCGCGAAATATTTTTTTCTGTACTACGGGGGCCGCGGCATGAAAAAGGATGAAAAACACTGAGCTAGATGATTCAGTGACTTACTGTAAACGATTTCTCCGTAACGCCGGTGACCCCATCTTCTTTTTGAGATCTTTGAGCGAGAAGCTGTAAGCAAAAGACATCATCTTAAATAACATAGTTATTAAATACTCACAATACATTTACATAAATATTGGTTATATATTTTACTATTTACTTTTGTGTTATACATATACAGTAATTTAATATGAAGTTACTAATAATTGTTTCGGTAGTATTTCTATTTCCTGTTAGGCATATCTATAAAATTACAATGATTTCCAATCAGATACAAGTCAATGCGTAGTATTTCTATTTCCTGTTAGGCATATCTAAAAAACTACAATGATTTTAAATCATATACAAAACAATACTATCGTTACGCGATACCTAATATACTCGTACTAACCTTGACTAATCATATCATAAGGAAACTGACGACCAGCTATTTAAAGAACAACCACGAACATTTGACACGCATCGAATTTTCCTGCAGGCCAAGATGGTTTTATCACTTATCGTTGTTGATAAGCTCATCACTCTCGCACTCGCACACTTGTCAGACCGTGACGGATGTCTTATCGACAGTGATAAGTTATAAAATGTCAACCATGCTACGACCGCTTGCATTGAGAAAACGTCTCGTAGAGTATTCCAGTGTATAAACTTCCCCTGGATTTTCCCCAGGTTACCCTCCAACCACGCAATTCGACCGCTATATTGGGTCCGTCCTATTATAGCAACAGTCAGGTTCAAATAAAAAATTAAAAAAAAGAGTGAAAAGAGAAAACGTAGGCCATACATGTGACTGTTTTATGAATGTTATGCATTGCGTTCGTGTATCTTGTCTTGCAAACTGTACCTATTTCTTATTTATATTTAAGAAAAGATGACGTTCCAATTTACCTAGGGCACAAATTAAATATACAAATTTCATTACCTAAGGCTACGTCAGAGATACAGGCTTCTCACTCTGAGACGCTTGGCTTTACAAATACAAATCATTGTGTAAAATCCATAGTGTTAGAGGTTACGACCACGAAGCCTTAGTATTTGTGAGTTATTGTGAGTTAATACACTTCTTATGGAACATTGTAGGTGAGTTTAATTTGCCACCGCACCACTGTTCTTGTTAGCCTCGCACGCCAGTAATCCCTGCTAAGTAACTCTGTCTGATGATCCAAGATAATTCCACCAAAAACTGAGTTCGGGTGGTCGAATGACTAAAACAAAACTTGGTTGTAATTTGGTTTCCTACGGGACAGGCGTCGCCTCGTGTAGGAAACAGGCAAATCACTGGGAACACAAATCAGGTCTTGCGGATTCTGTATGATTTATTCTAGAATGTAATTTATGTAAACTTGTCTATAATTTATCAAGATAGATAATGAAATATGTTCTTAATTTTGGCCAGATTAACCAGCGGTAATGAGTTTAATTTGCACTCTCATCCATTTCAATACGTCTTCGTGTTTTAATCAACAGATAAGGATCAAAACATGTTTGTACAGTCGAGTTCTCCAATATCTATACAGACAACCTTTCAAAAATATCTACACATATGTCTTATGTCAGTAACAATAAAGTCTCCGTATAGATATTTTTGAAAGGTTGTCTGTGTAGATATTTGAGATCTCGACTGTACGTACAATTTATAGTTTGGGATAAACCGGCCAAACTTTTTAGGGCGTTACCCCGGAGAAAGGGTGAATAATTGATGACATTGGTGATATTAATATAATATGTGCGAAGCTGTGTTTCATATAAGTATTTGGCACCTAGCTGACAAGCATGCGAAGTGTCAAATATATAAAAACACATCTTCGCACATCTCCGGTGGATATTCAGCCTAATAAAATACATAGGCACCTTGCAAGTGGGCGCAGCGGATTTCCTTTTCTTGACCCTACTCTCCTGGATGCCGAGGATGGCGAATTTCAAGGTTTTCAGTCTGAGGTGCGCGCGCACTTTGCCCCAGCCATCCATCGGTCTACCGTCGACGACACTGTTCACTGAATTTAAACCTTATTGCAACAATATACTCATACTCAGGACTACTATTCGTCACCTTAGTGTAACTGGTGAGGACTGATAGAGCTTTTGATATCAATTTATTATAAATATGTAGAATGTGACCAAATTTATAACAAAATGTTTCAACTGAGCTCAATCGTTTTATATGTAACTTCTTTCTTCTAGTCTTCTTTAATACAACTGAATGTCATATTGAGCACATGATTGAATTAATTTGACATTATTTACGTGAAGAGAGAACCGCATTACATTTTTTAAATTAAATGGGGTACTAGATAATTAACAAGGCTGTATTTTACTGTAACATAGAGAACGAATAGTCGATGCAAATCTGTCACAGAAAACGTACTGTTATAATTATAATAAGAACAACAAAATTGTCTTTCATCAATTTCTTATTTTGCCCCAACTCTAACAAATGTATTCATTTTCCCCCAACTTTGACAATTATATTCATTTTGCCCCAACTTTTACTAAGACAATAATTTATTTATTTTTACACAAAACTACGTTCTTTCCCACTTTATAATAAATAAGATAATCTCAGTGAATAAACGCACTTTTTCTATTGATAAACACAACTATCACAACCAAAATAAATCATTCGACTGATTTCCGTCAGATTGTGTGTTGAGTGATGATTGATAAGGGCGCTCATTAAGTTGTTCTTGAGCTTGACTGATTAGCCCATCGTCATTAGCGTAATCAGCCGGGGTATATTTAGCGGAATATTTTAAAATGAAATCAAATTGGTATTTGTTACGCGCGCTCCACATAAATAGGGGAAATAAATTTTCTCGAAAGAGGATTAAAACTAATGTCAAATACAGAAAAAAATAAAGCAGGGGATTAAAAGCTATAAGTGTCCTAAGCTTTTAGAGGAGGTATATTCTGTCCTTTTTCCGCAAAACGCACCTTCATTAGCACGATTTTCATTTACTTGACGTTCGAGTGTCGTGACGTCATGATCCATCAACGTTTTCTCTTTCTAACAAGCAATAAACGGTTTAGCTTCGTAATTTTCGAGTTATTTTTTAGATATCTGGTTGGGACTTTCAACACTAGGCATTTTTTTTGCCTTATTTCTATTGGAGCAATAATAAAGTAGTCTACAACCCTGTTACAAGTACAGTCGAGGAATTTGAATGTTTAGCACTTTTGGACCTTAACGTCATTCAAATAAAGCTTAAATGTGCCATACTTTCATTTTCCTCGACCGTACTTAGAAAGTGCATAGTTAGTTCTAGTAGTTATGCTAATGGCTAGTGTGACGTTTCACCTTGGGTCTCTCAGGGTATACTCGTATAAATAAAACAACCATTGGATGCTATTAGCTCAGGCGCACAGACGACGCGACCTCGCTCACCGACAGCTAGCCGGCGACTGACCAGTGCTCTCGGTTCGCCACAACACAGCTGCTACCCTCGCGTATATATCTGTGGTGCCTATACGCCACAGCTAGTATTCAAGTAAGTTTTTTATACGGTAACAAAGAAGCAAGATGTGCGTGGACTACGTGCCGTTAGACTGCAGGGAAGTGACCCCAAAGGACGTTGTTTCAATGCCTGGGTTACACTATGCCGAAGTGAGCAGGGAAGTGGGCAGGGAAGTGGGCAGGACGGGCGTAAAATTCGGTATTACGCCCGTCCTGCCCACTTCCCTGCTCACTTCGGCATAGTGTAACCCAGGCATAAGGTACTAATTGCCAGCTCGTAATAAACCCGCGACCTAGTCGGTTCTACTTTTAACCATTAATAAATAAATGTACATTTTATTCCGGGTAGTTTAATTTCGACCGGCTTCAATCTACCTATGTAGGAAGAATGTTCTTGAGACGCAAAACCGTCACAAAGCAGGACACTTCCCCAATGTGGCTGCCCCAAAATAAGACCGAGATGACATTCCGATTTGTCCTATCTCTGTGAAAAAAACAACTGACTTTCGTCTTTACTTGCCCCCTCTGAACGAAACCCGTTCTACGCCTTACCTGACATGAACGATCATTACCATACTGATTTAATTTAAATGTCTAGACAAATAGGCCCCTCTGTCTCGCTATCTATTTAAGGATTAAATTATAAAAGGATTTCATTTGTAATGATAATTACGTAATTGAAAGGTTAGCAATCTATGCGCTACGAGTACTATCGACAACACAGCTAGCTGACCATCCGTGCGCTTATGTGCATTGTAATAAGGTTCTTTATAAATGCAGGATGCTCAGTTTACTGTGTTGGCGTTTGTATATTAGGAATTTACACTGATTACGGTTTAATGGGGGTTTTTCATCGGCGAGCTGAGGTGGTTCGACTGCGTGAAGTTTAATAATAATAATAATCATAATTTATTGAGCCTTTAAATACAAGTTTATCCAATCCTAGCCTCGTCTCGTCAGTTGAAAAGCAGCACGAATAAATCTTCATGGTTGGCGATATGCTTCGGGCTAATCGGAAATACGTAATCCAATTCGCCATACCAAAAAATTTTTTTTTAATATCAGTCTATATGTAGAATGGGTTTTCGGAATGGATCCTGCCGTTTCGCCTGTTATACGCGGGCAGTGCCGCGCGGGCTGCTAGTGAGTGATTAATCCATACTAATATTATAAATATGCGACAGTGTCTGTGTATCTGTTCCTCTTCACGCGTAAACAGCTGAACCGATTTCGATGAAATTTGGTCTAGAGATAGTTTGAGTCTCGGGAAAGGACATAGGACAGTTTTTATTTCGGAAATCATCCCCTAAGGGGTGAAAGTTATTATGGAACTGCCATATACACGAGTACCACGCCGTTTAGCCCCAAAATAAGTAAACCTTGTACTATGGGTACTATCGACAACACAGCTAACTGACCATCGGTGCACCTTATGTGCATTGTAATAAGGTTCTATATAAACACAGGATGGTCAGTTAACAGAGTTGGCGTCTGTACTAGACGACGATAAACATTCCCATGCTATTCCGCTAAATACGTGCAGGTCTAACAGCTACGTGATGTATCACCCAGGTTAGCACGATTTTGAAGTATGAGTGGAAAGTATTTTAGGGTATGAGATATCAGTCATTCTGGTTTGTTTATTCGGCAGAACCGTGTTATCTTTGGCCACTGTCAAGATAATCCGAGATTTTCCATCTAAACTTGACGCCGTATATAGATTCCAAAAAAATACCTCAAAATTGCCATTAAAATGCTAGTTTTTAGCTACTTCCATCATTTGGAAGAGTGTAAGTTTACCAGTGTCGGTTTTTTCTTCATTTTTAACCGACTTAAAAAAAAAGGAGGAGGTTCTCAATTGGGTTGTATTTTTTTTAAATACTATAGGCTATATACTGCGTCAAGTTTAGGATGTGCAAATGGGATCAGTGATTGCGTTGAAAGCTCAAAAAACCACACATGACTGGAAACTCGCATCTTTTATTACGAAAATTAATGTTGCTGTAATAAATAAATATTAGTGGACACACAAATCCAAGCAGTCCCATAGTACTCAAGTTCCATAGGGCTTTGTGTAAGGTTGTCCCCTAATATTTATCTTTAGGGTCGGCAACGCACATGCTAGTCCCGAAAAGTTGCAAGCAACCATAACATATACCATCAGGTGGGCCGTATACTTATTTGCCACCGACGTATTATTGTTGTCGCACGTTGTTCTATTCTAATATTATGGCGATAAACGTATAACATATCTTTGACTTCCCCACTATATGATGGAATAATGAAATGTTTGTTTTACTTCTTTGCACAATATTAATGCAATGTAGTCCTTATATTCACAGTTCCAATGATCAAAATGATCTGGCTTGTGTTCTGGGTGTTAATTGGCTCAATGTGAGGTGTGTTGTGGAAATGTTCTGCGATAAAACATTACATCACGGCAGTTCAGAATCAAACTGGTTTTTTTTTATGTATAACCAAAAAATACTAAACTGAATTTTGATGGAAAATTTGTATATCTGTAAAAATGAGTATTTTTAGGTTATAGGTTTTATTTACAGCATGTTCCTTAGGGCTCTTAGGAGGAAAAAAATATTTATAGTTTCCTGAGCTGACTTTTTTTCTTACATTAAAATCCTCTCCACGAAATCATACTTTATTTTTCATGGCTGAACGCCGTGATGCTTGTGCCACAAATTGTGAAATGGAAATTAAAAAAGACTACCTTGCCAGCCTAGGCCTCCAATTTTATATGAAATGCCATTACGGATCTCTCGTCTCGCTGCGCTCGAAACGTGACACCTCGAAGCCCATTATGAAGAACACAACGTCAATATTTTATTGCATGTTTGAGAAAATATTATTAGTCTTGTATCTATGGCGGTCACTTTGGCAATCTATGGGGAGGCCTATGTGCAGCAGTGGACGTCTTTCGGCTGATATGATGATGATGATCTATAGCTATCCTAATTATAGTTTTGCTCTCATCATTTTTAACAATGTTAAACAAAGTTTTTTAGCAAAGTTTAATTTTCCTCTATTGTTGTGTTTATTTTTATTTATTTGAAAACCAACAGCTCACTAAACCGGTTAACATCAGATATAAAAACAGGAGGGCAAGTATAGGTTTTCACAGATAGAAATCTAACAGAATGTGCTGTCATATTAATCATATTATATATAAGAGAAATAGATAATGACAGCAAATTTAGTTATACCTACTCAAAGCATGACCGGCTAAATATAACTAAGCTGTGACAGTTTTAAAAATGTTGAATCATGCACTTTAGAATTGAAACATTTATAGAACTATTTCTAGTGTAGCTAATAAGAAAAATGAAGTTACAATACAAATACTTGTAATAATTGAACTTCAAGTCTGATACACTAGAAATTCATTCAAATTACATTCCAAAAAAAAAACTCATGAATTCATGATTGACTCAATCTCCATTCTTATGCAAATAATGAGACAATGGTAATTTATTCTTGTTTTAAGAGGCAATATCAATTATACCATACAATCACATTGATTGTATTCAATTGAATATTCCTTATCTACAAATATCTATATTGTTTACCAACACATCAAAACCGTTTAAATCACACCTTTATCAGCACTCACAATTATCTAGCTGAAGACACAATAGATAACAAAACATCAAACACAAACTTCTTAACATCAAATTCATGCAAAAATAGAGGACAGTTCTTTCAATAACTGTAAATAATGAATGCCAAATGTTAATAATGCCGACACTTCCCGAGGTCATTCTTGCGAGCCAAAGTAAATAAGTCGGCCTCGGTCACGCGGTGACGGGGCAAGTCTCAAGCAACCTCGTTCGCATCTAGTTACCTTGCCAAGCTTCTCCACAGGCACCATGGAGGGCTGCGGCTTTTCAGGCTCCTGAATGTCACCGCCCGAGCCCGACCTGGGCACAGATGTGACGGTGCCGCGGCGCGAGCCTGCTCGCGGCGTACTCAGTCCGCTTCCCGCTTTCTCTGGCTTCTCTCCCTTCTCACCGTCGTGGCTGTGGTGGTTCCCCATCGCACTACACTTTCTACACTAGTTATAGTTGCACAAGATAAGGCTACAGCAGGTGGACCGAAGAGTCCTTGCGAGTTGCGAACAAGTTGCAAATTACACTCTTATCTATGTTGCAAACTGGCCGAACTGCCAATGCAGGCCGTGACGTCGCGGTGACAGATGCGTGATGTGATGTGACAGCTGTCAGTTGCTGACGCGAGGTGAGGCGTTTTTAGAGTTTGGTTTCTCATTTAATTTATTTGAACTATTATAAGTACTATTAACCAAAACTAAATAAGAAAATATAAACTTAGGCAATAAAAGAAAACAAAATAAGATTATAAATAAAAAACTTGGCCCAGATTGGCGCCAGGCGGTAGGGTGCCCAGGAGGCTGGCGGCATTGCCGCGTTGTATAGCAACGTTGGGCTAGGTATTGTCGTGCGTCAAAAGCATTGACATTTATTAAAGATGCTACATACAACATCTTCCTTCTTTTAACAGAGAGCACTCCCCTGACTGCCGCAGCCAGTATCGGAATCCTTGGCGTCGACATTTCGAGTGAAGTCCAGTTCCGCGGCCATTTAGAGGGTAAGGCCAAATTAGCCTCAAAAAAGCTCGGTGTGCTCAATAGATCGAGACAGTATTTCACACCGGCCCACCGCCTGCAGCTTTATAATTATAAGTCGCAGGTCCGCCCACACATGGAATACTGTTCTCATCTATGGGCAGGGGCACCCCAATACCAGCTTCTCCCTCTGGATCGCATCCAACGACGAGCAATTCGAATTGTCGACGGCGAGCATATTTCGGATCGGCTGGACCCCTTGGCGCTGCGTAGAGATGTGGCCTCTCTCTGCATTTTCTATCGCATGTATAACGGGGAGTGCTCCGAGGAATTGTTCGGATTAATCCCTGCCGCTTCTTTTCGCCATCGTCCAACGCGACAACATTACCATCCTCACCACTTAGATGGTTGGCAGTCCTCAACTGTGCGCTTCTCCAGAAACTTCCTGCCTCGCACAGCTAAACTGTGGAATGGATTGTCGCCTGCGGTATTTCCGGACCGATACGACCTTCAAACCTTCAAGAAAAGAGCGTACTCCGATCTTAAAGGCCGGCAACGCACTCACAACACCTCTGGTGTTGCAAGTGTCCATGGGCGGCGGTAATCGCTTACCATCAGGTGATCCGTCTGCTCGTTTGCCTCCTATATCTTAAAAAAAAAAAAAAAACAATTAACAATTTGAGAAAAATATAAAAATATGTTAACTAATATTACATCTCCCATAAAGAAAACAAAACAAGTAAAAAACATAACAACAAAAAAGAAAAATCCTGACACATAACATAAGTAACACATAGACATAAGTCAAGTTCATATTTAGTCAAAGCTAAATTTTGGCGGACGAACTAGCCTTCCGCTCCTAGTGACGAGACCACTACCACCTGCGGCACCTGCGTCGCGTGACCTTTGCGGAGACCCAGGACTTGAAATCGGAGTGGAAAATACAGGTGTTACTGCCTCGTCTGAGTCTGGAAGAACAAAATCGAGATCGCTGTATCTGTTCGTGACCAGTGGCGCTGTTGTGGAAGCTAAAGAAGGCGAAGATGCTTGGATTTGAACGCGATTTCTCCGGTACGTTCGGCCATTGTCCGTAGTGATCCAGTATGAGCGCTCTCCTCGCGCGACGCCTGCTACCCTTGCAGGCACCCAGACGTTATTGTCTCGCATGCGAACCGGCTCATCTGGTGTGAGCTGCGGCAGCTTTTTGGCACTTCTATCGTAATGTAGTTTAACTTGCAAAGATTTTTCTCTACGAATTTTTTGAATCATAGCCGGGTCAACTGCCTCAGGTCTTAGACTTTCATCAGTAGCAGGAAGCCTTGTTCTCAGTTTGCGACCCATCAGTAGTTGCGCTGGCGAATACTTCTCTCCTGAAATGGGGGTATTCCCACACCTGACACTGACACCATGTCGTGCGTCAAAAGCATTGACATTTATTAAAGAGGCTACACTACAACAGGTATGGTTATGGTTCGATGGTGAGGAAGGGGCTGAACCCCAAAACTGCAGAGGCAGTGATGCGGTGCGCAGATGCAATCCTGTCAGAGATTGCTAAGTTCCGAAATATCAAGGGAGACGTGCGAGGTCGCATGAACGCGAACTGCAGGGAGCTGCTGGGCTTTGCAGACTCCGTGAACGAGCCGGAGGAGGCAGTCCGCTGTTTAAGGGCTGAAAATAAAAGGATGCGTGAGCAGCTGGCGCACCTTCAATCAGAAACGAAAGCCCTGAAGAAGGCCTTCTCTGAAAGGAGCCAGCCTTCTGAGACGGCAATCCCGGCTGAGCTGTCGCTGCGGGAGTCTCTCGTTGAGCTCAAAGAGGAACTCAAGAGTGACCTTATCAAAACGGTGGGCGAAATGTTGAACGTCCGCCTCGACGACATCAAAAGACGCCTCCCAGCGGAGCCGATCCTTCAAAAAATTTATTTCCGACCCAGGGAGCGATTAAGTATTTAAAGTTGCAAGTTTCAAGTAGTACCTAATTCAAACGTATTAAATAAATGCGCCTGTCAATGTAACACCCAGCTATTGGACCTGATTCTACAGTGGCCTCTAAACATCCTAATTTTATTTAGGTGTCGCTAAAACACTTTGCTATTCTATGACCAGCTGTCATAATCAAATGACAGCGCTAATTTGAATCTGACGTTTCTTATTTTAGGCGGTCTAGGTATACAACTTACTTAGCTGCCTAAATGCAATTCTAAATATGTCGTTTTTAATCTGCCGCCTAAATTATGTCTAAAAATTAGACAATTTAGTTTTAGGTTAGTTAAGCCATGTGCACGTAGAATCGGGTCCATTATAAATCTCCAGGCGCTAAGGGAACATCAGGGTTTTATCATCTATTCCATATTTAAAACGTGAACAAAACTTTCCATCGACTGCATTAAAAGCTTTTTCTTGCAATATCTATTTCACGTTAGTGGTAGATCGGGTTTCGACAGCGAGCGCTAGGGCAGTGTGTCGGACGTGACGTAACCGCTGCGCCGGCGCAGAACAGGTCTATTGACCTAGGTCGATGCAGGCAGACGGCGGCGAGGTGGACTTTTTTAACACTGTGTCATCAGAAAACAAGCATACGGACTGCCTGATGGTATGCAGTGCAGACACCGTGGCTTATAGACGCTTCCAATTCTGAATCTCGAGGGGCTCGTTGCCAACCCTTTATTACAAGCTTTTATTTAGTTTCACCTGTCCCGATTCGGGACAGGTGAAATCCCGATGTTTGTCATCAAATCTTGCAAGTTAAATTTGACCCACTTCCCGGTGACCGATAGAGCTAAAATGTTGGGTATAAGTAATAGTTTGGATGACAGGGCTTGCTCCAAATATGAGCAGACCCCTCTTTCCCAGTGGGCACTTTGGGCAAGTGCCTAGGGCCCCGCGATCGATAGGGGCCCCCCTCAGATCAAATGTACCAAGTCATAGGGGCCCCATTATCCTAATATGCCCAGCGCCTCCAATAGCACGGCCCTGAATATGAGCGAGACGATTAAAACATATATACTGTTTTCGGGAGCTACTCCACAAATCCATGGTAGCCATCGTTTTGAGAGGTTATATAGTAAACAAAACAATCAAGCGTAAAGTTTTACGCTAAGATAGTTATCTAAGTCCAGTTTTCATAACATATTTAAGTGATATATAGTATTAAATACGAGTACCAAGCGACGAAAAGTAGTAAAACGAGCACTTTCCAATCTGAAGAATACCGTATAACACTTCATGTAAGGTGAGTATTGCTCGTCAATAAAGGCAAGATATTACATGTGCTGATACCTAATTGCAGTCCCAGTACTGCTTTGTTGCGCACTGTTTGTTCACGCTTCGCCATTCGATATTGTAACACCGATGGAAAGGTATCAAAATGGTATACACAGTGGCAACTTTAAATGGCTCAGTAAAGGGAGAAGGGTCTTTGCGCCGGTTACTGACCTCCTTGTGCACCACTTAGACGGGTTGGAAGGGATTGAAAGGATATTTCCTCGTTTTCTTCACCTATTCTGCATGCTTGCCACACCAATAAGTATGTCAAGTTGATATGATAACCACTTTATGTCTACATAGATTATAATATCTTGCAGAGTATCCCAGACTAACGACCCATCATTAACTGTGTAGGGTTTAAAAACGAGAACATCATGATGTCATGTAACCATGTGGAATAATTTTAAACATTGGTGCGCATGAGATAACAGGAAAATACGATCAATCGCATCAAGATCTTTAAATGTAAAAAAGTAGGCCAAGTTCCTTTTACGCAAGTCATTGTTGGGCCGGTAAATCAACTCCGAATTGATGCCAAGTTCAACACATTATTCTTCACTTGTAGTTTACAGACAGATGTCTGAAACCGTCTGACAAAGTTCCTGATTTTTAGTGTCCTGTACCTACTAGGGCATGCAAGCCGAGATCCCGGGATCCCGAAATCCCGGAATCCCGACATGATTTTTCCGATATTTCAATATCGATATTGCAAAGGACCAATATCGAAATATCGGAATTCCGGGATTAATAATCATAATCATAATTTATTGCGTTTCATGTTAGAAAGTAATAATAATAATAAGTAAAGTAATATGTTCCCTTCAGTAATATGTTCTGATAATACGGAATAAATAAATAGTATTACACAGATTGATTTTGATAAAATCAGTAGATACTAATGTGGTGAAGAGAGATGTCAAGATGATAATTGACTTTTTTTTGTTTTTTGTAAGCCTTTTTGTGTCCCACTGCTGGGCAAAGGCCTCTCCCCTAGACTTCCAACTATCCCGACTCATTTCCAATTCTGGCCAGTCCCTTTAAAAGACGTCCAGTTCATCCCACCATCTCGTCTTCGGCCGACCACGGCGCCGTTGCCCATCGTGTGGCACTCACTCTGTAGCTATTTCAGCCCACTTCTGTGGGTGCATACGGCAAACGTGACCAGACCAGTCCCATTTGAGTCTAGCAGTCTTAACTCCAACGTCGACAATGCCCGTTTTCGAGCGCAGAGTACTGTTTTGGATCCGATCTATCCTTTTCACTCCAAGTATGCTGCGCTCCATGGCCCTTTGGCAAAACTTCAGTTTGTTTTTGTGTAACTCTGTCAGCGACCAGCTTTCGGAACCGTAAGTTAGGATAGGCAGTATACACACGTCAACGAGCCTCCGTTTTAGGGCCAATGGGAGATCACCCTTCATTAGCCCCTTCATAGACCAATAGCGGTTCCAAGCGTTTTGGATCCGCCTTTCGACTTATATATCCTGTCTAATTAACATTAACTAATTAAATTAAAACTAAGTTCTTTTAATCTAAAAAAGGCCTTCGAGGCATTGTACCGATGATGCTGGCGGCATTTCTTCGCTGAATTGCAATGCTGATGGGTTGCGCGAGAAAGCCGCCAGCTCTTCGGTCCCCAGTTATGTCAACCAGACGTTTCGCGTTTTCCGCAAATAACTTTTGCGCACTAGGACCCCACGGACCGAGGGTCTCGACGCCAAATGGTACTAAGTTGTACTCTCTGCCGAGGCCTATTAGGCCCGAGGATATTTAATGCGTTTCAGATTTTCGGCTTAATTGTAGTATTTGTAGTTAATTTTCGCCATTTTAAGGTTATTGCTACTACTTATTGGATCACTTAGAGAAATTGGGCATTTCTCTTTATGACGATATTGATTTTTCGTGTTCTTTTTGGCTTATCGTATTAACAACAACGTCGTTTACCGAAATAGTATCCCATATTTACATCAAAACTCACAGATTTTGGGATACATGGCACCAAACTTTGGCAATTTCAGGCCAAAAAACCGTTTTATGGACGTAACTTTAGTTAAAATTAGTTAAAAATAAATATCTCTCGTGGGTTTTTAGAGACGTCAATAAGGAAGGAGGATGTAGATTTTATATATAAAAGTGCATAAACAACATACTAAATATCGAAAACAGAACTTTTTTGGACCATGTTTGAAAAAATCATTAAAAAAAACAAGAAAACTGTCGTGCAAATGTAGATAAAGGATTGAAGAACCGATAAGTGTTTGTGCCATAAATATATCTATAGTTTTGACGGAGGAATATGAACTCAAAACTCGTCAAAACTAGCCAAAAAGCCCCTGTGGGTCATGAATACATCCCTATTTAAAAATAAACTAAAAATAATTGAGGTACCTAATAGTATTAGTAATCATTTAAGCTAATAACCATATTACCAAGATGTGTTAGGATAAAATATAATATATTTTTTTAAACTGGGTCTAGAACATTCCAGATTGGTTTACCATTAGTAAATAAAATGGTTTTTAACTAAAAATCGAGATACATACACGTTGCAAAAATCGTTTGCACCATGAAAATGAAAAAGATGGGTCATGGGGACATTACTTTTATTTGAAAGGAAATTCTGTTGATTATTGAACATATGTGATGGGGCCTACCCTATATGAAAAACTATCGAAGGGATTGAAAGACGTGCTCTGTGTATCGGAATTCCAGTCCCAATAAAAAAAAAAACTTTTGGATAATACAATCTAATAATACATGGACGAATTCATGAAGCCGTGAGAGGCTGAGAAGTTATGCAGTGTTATTTGTATTATTTATTTTTTTATTATCAATTCTATTATCAACCCTTGACGATCATAGAATTAATTCCTATAGATTTACATTAATGTGATTTATAATGCAATGTGCAAATTATGAAATAAATAAATATAAATATCATATTTTCCAGAGAAAAGTGGTTTTTTTAATGACAAATCTTCAAAACTCACCTTAATATCGAAATACCGATATTAATATCGAAATCCCGGGATTCAAATCTAATATCGGATTTCAATCCCGGGATTGAGAATGCTCCGATATTGCATGCTCTAGTACCTACCAAACATGGTTCAATTGATACAGAGAAAGAATATAATGGAAAAATAAACCATCTTCGTCTGTAGCCCCCGACAGGATTCGAACCTGCGACCTTTCTATTAACGCTAGACTGCTCTACCAACTGAGCTACTAGGACAGTGACGGCAGCTGTGTATTTTTGCATTACATTCCCGCTAAGACTAGCGCCCTCTGTATCGTGTTATAGACTTGTTTCACAGCTTTGCTTTTTTTTTTCTTTTTTTTGTGTCCCACTGCTGGGCAAAGGCCTCTCCCCGTGATTTCCATGCGTCCCTACTAGGTGCCTCTTCCGCCCAGTTGCTGTAGAATACATCCAGGTCGTCCCGCCATCTCCGTCTAGGTCGGCCCCGCCTGCGTCGCCCTTCATGTGACACCCACTTAAAACTAAATAATTAAAGAACCTGCACACAAAATTTCACGAGAATTGGTTGAGAAATGTGACCTGCAGAGGAGAGAGAACAGCGGGACAGACTAAGCATAGAACTTCGTTCGCTTCGCTCCCTCGTTCGATTAATTAGTTCAGGCCATATCTTGATAGTTGACCGTCAAGAGTACCCTAAACTATCTACCAACTCACTTCACTTGCTTCTGTCAACCAGAGTTGCCAATTTTGAACACCCCAAAATAGATAGTAGCAGCTATAGGATATTAGTTACTGGCTATGGAGGGGGTGGAGAGGGAGGGGACCTCTCAACTCTGATGGGACAGGCTCTTCCTCGTTCTCAGTCACAACCATGCTGCGAGAAATAAAAAAAACATTTAATTTTCACGTACTGTATTATTTTACGATAGGTTGCAGGGTGTGTCGTAAGGTCGCCCTCTAAACTGACTGGACTGGCTCCTCTACTAAAAACACCTACATTACATTACGCACGATCATAAAACACTTTTTTACGATAGGGCGCAAGAGGTGTCGTAAGGTCGTCCGTCAGGACCAAGTTCTTGCTGCGATAAAAAAAACTCTTACTTTACGCACTGTCGTAAACGCAATTTTACGACAGGGTGCAAGGGCCGCTTCTTGCCGGCGATGGACACACTCTTCCTTTCCTCCGCCAAGTCCGCCAGTCGCCACCATGCCGCCGCGCGCCGTGCTCGTGTGCGCGCTCCTAGCCTGCGCGCGCGCCGACGCCGCGATCAGCGCCAGCGATCTCACCGGTAGTGTCCTATGCCTTAAGTTGAAGATTGGCCAACTTTTTAACAGGATTCGGAGTTTAATTTGTGAACTGAGTTTTCTTTGGATATACGTCGTAGGCACCTGTGGTTTTTTTGGATTAGGAATTAACTTTCGTTCCGTGTGAGCTCAAGTTTTTTTTTTTGGGGGTGTTTTGAATTATAGTAATACGTCTCAATATTTTATGTGGAAGTATAAAACAGGCTGTAGAGGAAGACAACCCTTAGGTGTACTCCTGGAATAAGGGTTGCTATAATTTTGCAAAGTATTTTCAAATTCATGAACGTCTGTTTAAGTTTTCTTTATTTTAATATCTTCATCAATACTTATACATTGGTAGCCATAACTCTCTCTTATTGAAAATTCAACCCACTACCTAGATTCAATATAAACAATAAACTGCCAAAAATTACACTCAAAACATATAGGGCCGCGTTTACGCATAGCGCATAGGCCATTGTCGCCTGGCAGCCCGGGTGCGGTGCGGTGTGTCGCACTATAATAAAATATGCATGTGTGTAAACGCGGCCTAATCAGTGGTGATAAAGTTAAGGGGATGCCTTGATTCGAGTCGACCATGCCCCCTTAACAGAGACACGCTTATGCCTTCCGCGCACGAGAATAAGGGATGCAAAACTCTTCGGGAATGACTTTTTTGGTCAAATTTCGATAAATACCTAACTTAGTGAAGTTTTATTTATATTTCATTAAGTGAGATTTTAGATGAGATAAAATATTAGTTAGGATTAACTTGTTTCTGTCGTAAAATAATGTATTGTTTGAGTAGACTAAGTAAAAAAAGGAAAATAAAGACTCAACTTTGGTTTTTTTTCTATCGAGGAAATATTAGGCAATCATGTCGATTAAATCAGATAAACAACCCTATAGTCAAGAATCATATATCTGAAAATCAGACCTTATAGTTTCTTAATCTAGTCAGAACTGCGTTTCAAAGCACGCGATAATTTCCAATGCACATCCTTAAAACATACTTTATAAAGTTTGTAACTTCTTGTAGCAGCTGATGACACAATTATTCGTATTTATAATCAAAGGTGCAGTATGACGTTCTACATCCAGTTCTGCTGAATAGTAAAAATTTGTCGACAAATGATAAAAAGTTGGCTGATCTAATTATATCATAAACATAGTGAGTAAGGTCACTGATTATTGCAGAGTAAGAGATGAGAACACGACATTATTACCTACAATCCTACATTAGTTAGTATAAAAACCGCGATTATTAATGTCTGCTTTTTAGTATTGAAGTGATTTATGTTTACTACTTGAGATATTAATTTCTCATGAACCAACACTCAGATCAGAAGTGTAGAAAAAGCAAAACACACTGGATGACATAATTGCAACAGTTCGGTGGTTCAGGAGACTGAGTGGCGACGCGACGAACAAACTGCAAAAACCGTCGCTCTTGACTCTTGACGGAGTGATTCAACATGTATGTATCGGTATATCAGGAAGTAGGCTTGCTATTCGCGTCGCTGGTATATCGAGGGCAGCCTTTATGATTGATCGCTCAGGGCACGACACCAGGGTCTCCACAAGATGTGACATCCAAAACCGTGTAGATTGTCTTGAGGTGTTATCGTTTCCACTAAAAGGTGAGTTAGGGCTCATCGGGGTCGTCCCTTTGTGGCGCTGGCGGGGGCCACAACACTTGGCTAGGTACCAGAAGAATCGCCTTAGTCTCCAAATTACATACATACATTGATTCACGCCTTCATGCCTAATAGGGGTAGGCAGAGCACATGAAACTTATCTTCCAGTGCCAGTTTTAGCATAAATGTATGTGGTTATAAAATATAGACTAACGCAAATGGCGGCCGACCTGAAGCGGGTAGAAATACCACATAACCCAGACTTCCCCCGAAAGCTGGGTACCTGTACCCACGTTTTCACCACGGAAGAAAGAGACCCATCATCCTAATGTGCTCAGTGCGCCATATACGCGGGCCCTGGATGTGTCGCCTGAAAAACGGATGTTTTACAGACACGCAACCATCCTCCTAGTGAAGTGAGTGACGTGGAGTATCGTGAAGTGACCTATGAATATAACAGAGTGCCGAAGTAAAAGTCTAGCGCGATCATTATTCAGATATTTAAAATCCATGGTTAATGTCATGCACACATACAAGTAACGGTTGCCCCTGCGTTTTGGCATAATTTGTTAGAATCATATTTGGCATGATATATGTAGCCATAATTGACTTTGCGCATAAACTGTTTTGGCAGAATCGAGATTCGCATAGTTCGATTAGATACGCCGAATTTAAATAGTCCGAATATTATTTGTTCATAATTTTGATGCTCCGAATCATGTCCACGCATTAAGTTTGTCGAACACTATTCTCGCAAAAATCATCACCATTTTTTGTTAGAATTTTTTTTTTTGAAATAAACGCCAATTATTTTAACCTACCTTAAACCTAACCTAACCGCCAGCGTGTCGACGTCACTTTATTTCCTATTTCCGCTCTAAGGGACACAAGCTAACCCTAACCTACTAATAATATACCATTATTAGGGTTATTTGTTGTTTTTTTTTACTGCGGTGGGCTTCGCCCAGCGAGCCCCCCTTGTGCCCCCTTATTCTAGCTGCCCTATACATAATCTACTACATATATTCCACCCGACACCATATCGCATCCCGTTTTAAGTATGCTTAGTAAATATCGGACAATCGATAATATGCCGAATAAAATGATGCTAAACAAAACTATGCGTAAATATTATCGGCCATAACTATATTATGCAAATTTAAATTCGGATTAACATATTTTCGGAACTTTAGAAATTCTATTAAGAAGGTTTCTGCCACATTAACATTCAGCGAAAACCGAATAAGTATGCCAACTGCCAAGTCCGTTCTGCGAAAAACGTTTCGAACAATCAAAGTTATGCCAAATAGAGGGAACCCACACGTAACAAATGGCTTCAAGTTTTAATGTTTTAAATACCTATAGTCAGCAATCTCTATCACAATTTTTGGGAGCAGTAAATAAGAATTGGCTTATTTTTATTTTTTTGTGGGTCAATCTTACACAAATCTATGGATACAAGACAATAACATACATTTAGATCATCTGCTAATCGATGTAGGTATAAAGCATATCTTAGAATGATACAAGTAGATTAAAAATGTTACAGTTTTCTTTAATAGCTGATTAAGTGATTAACAATAACAATCACTGATTAATACTAAGAGGCACGTATAGTACGTCGCGCTATCAACTATACTACGGTGTATTACCGTGTTTTAGCGTAGGTAATCAGCAACATTGTTTCAACGGTTACGACTACCTACCGTATCGCCATTTCTTCCGGGCGGTGCAGTAATTGAGAGAAACTTTACGATTGTTTATGGGAAAATGCGATCCTCTTAGTTGATAATGATTAATGACAATTACAATAATAGCCACTGATGGCTAATGTCCGCCATTGATAATATTTGAGTGACTTGATCAGGATCACATAACCAGCAGAAAATAAGCAACTGGGACAGAGTAAAAAATATTTCTGTTCTGATCGTCTGACTGCTAGTTTCGAGTTACGACATACTTGTTAAAATGCAGAAGTGAAATTAATAAAATACGTTGGGTTAGTTAGTTGAACTAAATGCCTTGAAGACATTATATTATATTATGAAGCGTGTTAAAAATGTTAACTTTGATGATATTTAGTGCAGTAACCTTCACTCTTGATAAATAAAAACAATTAAAGTATGGCCGAGAAGCTGGCTCTTTCATGTCGTAATATTTAAATTAATGTAGGTAATGTCATAATTACCAACCTGTCATGAATACCAGTCGCAGGTCAACTCACGAAAAATTCATTACAGCTCTACCGGTGAAGTGAAATGTATGAATTTAACTCTACTGTTTACTCTACCATTGTAAGGCTGCTTTACCAGACATGTCTTTGTCTAAACTTCGTCGGGTACTGGATGCGAAATAGTACATTACTGCAAAGGCCGAGAAATAGCAATTCGTGGATGAGTTGATCTTGTCGGATGAAGCGAAGCTGAATCCGACAATAGATACAAATCCACGAATTGCCATTCCCGCCGAGGCAGATATAGTGCTTTTCTCCAATAATGCGTGAAATTCCAATAATATTTTCAATCAACAATATAATAATGTTTTCTAACAGCATGTGTGTAATTGTGTACCTATGTCAATAAGGGTATGCGCGCACGAGCAATTTATATTGTGGCCGCGACAGTACATCTCTCTTTATTTCACTTCGAGCGTGCAAGATTTTCTGTCGCCGGCGACAAAAGCAACAAAAGTTGCTCGTGCGCGCATACCCTAACCTATCAAATTCTCACCCAACTTTTTTTTTAAAGTAGGTACACGGCATGACTTATGGTGCCAGTTTTAATTGACATAAATGAAAAAAATAAAAACATCAAAATTGATCACAATTTTAAATCTTTTATGTTTTTAAAATTATTAAAGAGTAGGTACTAAACCTATATACTTAACTATAGCAAGTTGTTGTGACAAATTGCTAGGCCTTTAAATTAAACGTACAAGCATTTGGCTGTTTGCAGTCATTTGTTTGTCTTAGTCAAAACAAATGGTTAAAAAGTAAAAAGTATACAGTAATGGAATTTTGGAATTTTATACATTTACCTGGCCGCTAAAACAGTACAGTAATAACTTTTAACTTTTTAAATTTGCGCTCATCAGTAACGAGGAACTTCATGTACTATTTTTGCTACAGTAAAGCGCACATTACCGAGCATATTGGAGAAAAATAAGTTTAATAGACGGTTTACACTATGTTAGTTGAATTAGTCATTAAAGCCCGCATCACACTGCGCACTGGCGCGGCCTGGCCGCGGCGGACGGCGGACAATAGTAAACATATCATTATAGCCGTCAAATGTACTAATGACCGCCACCGCAGGCCGCTCCAGTCTGTGAGAGGCCTATTAGTAAGTCCATACAATAGTGAAAGTGCACTTGCAGCAAATAAGTAACACGCACTTACCATTAAAACCAAACTAAAACATTGGCGCAGCGGACGCAGCTTAATCAACGTGTAAACCGGCCCTTACCTCCCGCCTCCCGTCTTTTGTAGGTAATCAAGACCAAAGACCAAATAATTTACTTTAAAAACAATGTTTTAACCGACTTCAATTTAGTAATCCGCCAAGCCACGAGAACATTTCCACATTTATTTTCCAATTTACCACATGAACTGATTTCCGAGAGCAAATGCGTTGATTATTAGGGAAAAAAACCCAATCGCTGTATGTGGCCCGATAATATTTGAGGACTTCCGTCGATTCCACAAGGATCACCTTTGGTACTTCATTAGCCGCTATTTCAACGGAATCTTATCAGAATCTGTGACGTGCTTTTGTACTTTAAGTACATAATTGAGGAATTCCATAAGTCATCTGTGGTCTTCATCATCAGTTCCACTCCACCAAATTTATGATTTCCGGATGTAAATACACGAGATATAATAGAAATCACTACACGCGTGCCTAATATAATTGAGGAGTTCTCTCAATTCGTCATGGATCCCATCATCCAACTAAATTTAAACAAAATGGGACCCACCTGGATGCATATACTTACGAGTACAAACAAAAAAAAAAACGAATCGGCTCATCAATGACGGAGTTTTGAGGTAACAAACATTGAAAAAAAAAAAAAAAAATACAACCGAATTGAGAACCTCCTCCTTTTTTTTGAAGTCGGTTAAAAAGGAGGAGAAACATTTAATAAACAGTATTTTTTATGTTTTGAGCTCTGGTTTGGAATCTAAGGATCGCTTGACAACTATACATGGATGGATTTTTCTAAAGCTACAAGCCAATGCACTCGAAAAGCATTATATCGGATCGGATCGGGTCGATGGTAGTCTCAGTTGGCGTAGCTAAATATAAGATGACTTCAGATGACAGATAATTTGATAAATCAGTTCAATGGTTTATTGCATCTTTAATTTGGAAGGGAACCTGCGCAATGAGAATGTCTCAAGGACCAGCACCTGTCGCTGTCGAGTATTCGTGAGTGATGATTACCGCACGCTGGTGGCTGTTGAAATATGCCATAATTGTGGCTAGCGAGCACAAGCACCAATGGTTGGCTGTAATGGCTGTCCTTATTTTGTGCAAACAATAAGCATTAATATAAAGATAATGTGGCCGTTCACAAAAAATTAAGATATCCATACACCCACTAATGTTATAAATGCGAAAGTGTGTCTGTCTGTCTAGCTGTCTGTTACCTCTTCACGCTTAAACCCCTGAACCGATTTGGAGGAAATAGTTTGAGTCCGGTTGGTATAGAGATAGTTTGAGTCCGGGGAAGGACATAGGAGTTTTTATTTATTTATAAGGATATAACCAAGCGTTACTTTATAAAGCAGCTCATACGTTGGATGTTGGATCTGCGATTATGCCGATGTATATAGTTACATCGTTACATACAGCTAAGCCGCAATGCTTTAAATTAGGGAACAAGCAAGGCGTTTTTAGGTTTCTTTAGTCAACAAAGAACCCTTCTAGTTTCGCCAAGTCCATCCGTCCTGAAGGACTGAAGTCGACGACTTGTTTTGAATATTTGTTAGCGCACCAGAGGAGCTACCGCTTACCGCGAAACGATAACGAACTTCGTTCGTGTATCTCTGCCTTTGTGGCTCGAAAATGCAAGTGCGTTCACACACACAGGTTCATAAGTTTCTTTCTCCGTGAACGCCCACCGATTCTATCACGTTTTTTAAGTTTTCACACAAATTTTGTGATACTTCGTGCACAGTCATAATTTTGCTATTATTAAATAACCGGCTTTGTTTCGGTTGTCATCGGTAACCTCGAAGTTGGTCACGGTTGAGTAACCGCTAGAGTTGTGGTGTAATCGGGAGCCAAGACAATCGTAAATAATCGATAAAAACGTGAAGATGTTATCTCGATTGGTGATGCCATCTTATTAAGTTAAAGTAACGTCACGTTAAACGCATGGCCGTGGCATTCCACTGCGGCCCAGACGGTATGGAGTAGCTTGACTGGAAACATGATCCATGGCAATCATGAATATCATGATATGTGCAATATGGTATCTGATGCTAGCCCAAATTAATATATATGAAAGATTGTATGTTTGTTCCCCCGTGTGGTGTCGGGTTAGAATAGCACCCCCTTTCTTCCTGTGGGTGTCGTATTAAGTGCCTTATTAAGGGAACAGGGTTGAACGTGTGTTGTGGGCGATGGGCTATCAACCTATCACTGCAATCACATGTATGCTAAAAGTGGCACTGAAACTGGAACATATGTGCGCTGCCTTTTGGGTATTAAGGCGTGAATGTATGTATGTTTGTTACCATTTTTTTTGGAAGCAATCTTACACTTATCAACCTAGTCCCAAACTAAGCGAAGCTTGTACTATGGGTACTAGACGACGATAAGGTCAGTCGGGGCAAGTGCGCCAACAGGGTACCTATATATGCGCCTATCATACAGGACTGTTTATTGTGGCACTCTTTGGGGGAGGCCTATGTCTGGCACTGGACGTCTTCTGGCTGATATGATGATCATCTTAGATGTCTATAGTACTAAAATATCAGTAGATTTCAATATGTTTGATAAAATCGCACTTACCCCGGTGGCGGACTTGCCCCGTCTGACCTTATACATACTTATATGGATAAATAAATACACAGATAGCATCCATGACTCAGGAACAATTATTCGTGCTCATCACACCAATAATAAATGCCCTTACCGGGATTCGAACCCGCCCGGGACATCCGGCTTCGTAGCAAGGGTCACTACCAACTAGGCTACAGAAGTCGTCGAATTCCTTACGCAAATCCGATTTTTGAGTTATTTCGGATTTTAATTAAATTATGCCAAGAGATGATAGTTTAGAAATTTGGCCTAGAGATAGTTCAGTACTTTCTATTTGATTCATGTTTTTAGATTTTCAATAAAGAGTATTTGTAATATTTGTATTGTATTGTACTTTCACTAGAGTAATGAAATGATCATAGTCCGAGTTAGTACTTTACCAGTATGTAAGAAATAACAGCGACCCATTTTTAACTGTCCATGCGTAAACGATCATCTAATTATCTACCTAATTGCGAATTTTATATATGAGCGTTATATTAATAATGGTAAAACTAATGCATATCAAATGTTTGTAAGCATATCCAAACGATCTGACCCAGAATTAATTTGGCAATACAAACGTGAGTATTACAGAAATCGCGATGTTTTTTTTTAATCGTATGGCATACATTATTTCGCCATTAAAGTTTGCGATGTGCCAAGATATTATAAAATTAACACAGAAACTTCGCGTTGGTCTCAACTCAATACTCGCACTTTTGATTTCGTTTTATACTTAGCTTGACTCGAGCAATAAGGGAATATATAGTTACTCAGTGTGGTTTACGAAACAGAAGCCTTTTGTAGGCTAATGACCTTACTTAAAGTCAAAGTACGCAAAATATACAGTTTGCATGCGGTCACTGTGTCTGGCCCACGCTTTGGAGTATTCGGTTTCGGAGGTTGGTAGGTAGGTACACAGATAGGCCATGATTAGGCATACTGTTTAGTTAGATTGTAGGCTATTTGCGATTCATCGATTATACCTGCTTGGGCATTTATGGACAGTTAATTGGAACGTACATCAATCCATCCATACATCCAAACTTTCGCATTTATAATATTAGTAGGATTGCTTTGGAATAATACGGCAAAGATGTTAATTGTACATCTATGCGTATTCAATTTTACTTAACACAAACTTGTCACCACCAATTTATAATTGAGGGAAGATAATGTGCAATTTCTCAAACAAATTGTACACTATACTTACTTAACTCTTTGTTTGTCACTCGTATTGTCAAGCATTGTGGCGCCGAAAGCACCAACACTCCGTGACGTCATTGCTTCGTACGCAACGGAGCGGCGTCAATGAGTTGTTTGGTGTTGTTGTAATCGTCTAATCCGCGTTGCGTGGGCACGCGGTCGTCGCCGCACTGGCACGCCAGTTACTTGGCCAGTGTAAAGCGGCCTTTACACGCGAAATATTGGAACAAATTGAACTGAAATTTAGTGTTACAGGGTGCGCTTTGCCAAAATGAAGACCTCTTTCTCTAATAATATTCATGATTATAGGGTTAGTGTAATTTGCTTTGGTAATTTCTTCTGCCCGCGACTTCGTCCACGTGGAACTCGTTTACTTATATCGTAGCTTCAAAAATACTTTTACCCTCCATTTTACCCTCTTAGGGGATGATTTCCGGGATAAAAACTATCCTATGTCCTTTCCCGGGACTCAAACTATCTCTATAGATCCAAGTTTAATCTAAATCGGTTTACTAAAGAAAAGTGTATTTTGTTAAGCCCCTAGAATTTATAACAAGATACCCAAAGCAATTAGGGACAGCCCAATTAGAATCTTTAAGCGTAAGTTGCTGACGCTATTAGTAGGTAAATGTTATTATAGCTTAAATATTTTTTTCAACGACATAGTTACTTTTTACTAAATTATTCTATGTGATATTTGAGACAAGGATATAGATTGATAAATTATTATTACTATTTTAATGTGACTGTATGCATGACATGAATGTAGGTTTAAATAATTATAGATTACTATGCTATGACTTTAATTTGATTCAAAACATTTTAATCATCAATTTATAATTTTGACATCCTTAGTTTTTAATTTTATTTTTTATTGTTCTCACACTATAGCTATATAAAATAACTTGTACGCCGAAAGGCAAAACATGAAGGACATTATTTTAACGATGACAGCTGTATGTACTTTTACTCATGTTTGGACAAATAAATTATCTTTATCTTTATCTTTTATCTTTATCTTTAACGGTTTAAGTGTGAAGAGGTAACAGTCAGACAGATAGACAGGCACTTTTGCATTCATAATATTAGCATGGTCTTATTCACTACCACCTAATAGCACCTAGGCAATCTAGGTAGCACAAGAGATTTATTTATAGTCTACTCACTAACAAATTAAATAATTCCGTGGATTCAACAATATGGTTTTAGCAAAGTTAGCGTTCTCTCCATTGCGATAACCAATTAAACGAGTAAGCAGAGCGAGGTAATCTAATCAATACAATAAGGAATGGCACGTTCTTCTTCTGTGATGTTGATAAACCAGCTGACGCGATTATGGGTTCTTAGAAAAGAAGTAAAGGTTTTTGCACTATCTCACGGACTAAAATGTCTTATAGAAATCCTCCTGGGGTGCTATCAGGAAACGAAAACGAAAGTCGTTCGTGTAGGGTCAACGGCGCTACGCTACCACGAACTTCGAAAGTCGAAGTTCGTGGTAGCGCCGCAGTTCGGGTATGTGCGCCACAGGGGCAAGTGCGTCCCCGTACCCGAACTGACATTATCTCCCTCTCTGTCGCTCGAATAAGCAAGTGCGACAGAGAGGGAGATACACGAACGAACTTCGTTTTCGTTTCGCGGTAGGGCCTCGTCTGGTCCTGCCTGCATGCCAAAAAACCCGCCGTGCGATGCTAAACTTGAAAGTTGAAACCATAATGAGACTCCAAAAAAATTACCTTAAAATTGCCAATAAAATTGCCATTAGCTTAAAACTAGCTACGTCCATCGTTTGGAAGAGTGTAAGTTTACCAGTGTCGGTTTTTTTTACAAGCTTTATTAACTTGCGCGGTTAGTATGGGACAAATCTTGCAACTTAAATTTGACCCACTTCCCGGTGACCGATTGAGCTGAAATTTTGAGTAAAGTATAGTTTGGATGACAATTCAATATTATGGTACCATCCAGCTAATCTGATGATGGAGACAGAAGGTGGCCATAGGAACTCCGTAATAAAACCACATAACCCCATCGAGTTTGGGCTCGTTAGAATCGCCTCAATGAGCAGTTGATGACGGTATACAGAAAAGTACAGTCGGCAATAAAAGCTTGTACCCAAAAATTTAATTTTTGACAGAAAGTTATTTTTTTTATATAATGGCAATTATAAGGTTTTTTTTGGAATCGAATTATGGTTTCAAGTGTAGCTATAGATAGAACGAGATAGTGAGATGGATGAGCTTGGTTTTCTCTTTCTATAAAATACATTACAAATACACCTCAGAACATAAAGATTACAGATTAAGAAGATAAAACAACAAAAATATGCATAAAATTACATTAATATTCAGGTTAGTAATATTTTGGCTTCGGCCGTGGTCGCTTGGCTGCCAGAACACGCGCCAAGAGGTTCAGTCGACTACAAAGAGATCGATACGGCCAAAGTAACAAAAATATGTATACACGACTGTATTGCCTTGACATTAAGGTCGTGTATACGTATTTTTGTAACTTTGGCCGTATCATGTCTTTGTAGTGGGGTCCCTTTGTTTCCCATAAACTTATTGTTCCGAATTCCGATAATCAGAAATTGATATCCATATGATTTATACACGTAAACATCCATAGTCATAATTTTTGTTAAGTATAACGCTTTATAGTTCTAACATTAATTAACCTATAATATTAAGTATTATAAAAGTCAGAAAATTGATTTCCATAATGATCAAAGGTCTCGATAATTATTCATAAATATTCTAAGGCATATATTTCAACGTACTAATGGTAATTCATATAATTTTAATGCCTTAAGTGAATTACGTCTAAGAGACCAAATCTATAACATCCATAGTCATATAGATAATTACTCAGAAACATTTCCAGACACACATTTGAAAGCGGTACTAGGTACTACTGTGCGGTGTCATTATGGCATGTAGGTACTTTTTATATTTTTATCGCACAGAATTTTCTCTGAAATTAAAAATGGGCAAGATATTGGACCTCTAAGGCAGGTCGGTGTAGGTACGACGACGAGCCAAGCGAGGAGGAGTGTTAGTTGCACCGTGACCCTAAGCGCGCGAGCCGAGCGAGCGAAGCGAGCGTGCCGCGGCAGCGGCCGGCGAAGCGCCAGAACCAATAATGACACAACATCCATCGATTTTTTTACGAATACAGATTTTTCAGTTTTTTTTTTAAATTGCAGTACACCTTATCACATTCACCTTCGTCCGACATATTTGCGATCACTAAACAAAATAGTGAGCGGCACAGATACCTTTCAATCGCATCACTCCATGCCCTCTTTATTTTTGCCCATGTACGCACATTAATTATAAAGCAGTCTGGAAGAACGCGTTCAGTAACATTCGGTGGATAGAATTTTATGTACCTATTTCATATTTTTTCTGTTCATTTGGTTATTGGCTTATGCTTAGGCTATGAAGTGTGACATAATGATGACCTGCAAAAATCGGAACTCCTATTTATATTGTTAAATTTTATGACTAGAAAAAATTATGGTGGAAAACGTTATGGAGTGAGATAATCGGATCTTAAATTTTATGGCAAACAATAGAGACCCCTTTGTGATGCTGTACTGGCATGGTAGAGTAGACGACGCTACTCTACCCGAGCAAGTCATGCGACAATAAATAGCAAACTGATTTTAAATCAAGATCATATACAAAGACCATAAGATGCTAAGATATTTTGACCGTGTTATACTGCACCGTCCACAGATGCACATTACTTGCGTAATAATGTAATCTAATATAATTACTGCTAGCTGAGTTCGGATCCGGGGCAGTGACGATGACGCAAGGTACCGGTTCGTTGCCGACCGTACCGAATCGCATGCAAAATGTAAATATTGAGCCGACTAGCATGCTGTGCTGTGGCAAAATCGGCACTCGAAGTTCGTGTATCAACTATCAATATCACCCGAGTAATATAAGTGT
Source organism: Epinotia ramella (assembly GCA_947578815.1). Lineage (NCBI taxonomy): Eukaryota > Metazoa > Arthropoda > Insecta > Lepidoptera > Tortricidae > Epinotia > Epinotia ramella. Next base: position 24,451,396 of record OX388216.1, read on the forward strand.
GGGACAGACGGAGACATCCGAACTTCAATGTTCGTTCGAGTACCGACATATTATATCGATCAATAAAAGTTGTCCAGTCAAAGTTAAAGATGTATACAGGGAGGAACATTTCCTTGGACTAAGCTGAAAGGACAGTGTTATATAAGTGACGTACAAACGATCTATTATAAATGTTAAGCTGGATATAAGAGCCAAATACCTGGCAGTCAGACCACTAAGTCTGAACCAACATGCTTACCAAAAGGGGAAATCTACGGAAACTGCACTACTTGATCTGGTCGACAAAGTGCATAAAACCCTAGAGGACAAGCAAACAGCTCTATGTGCTTTCCTTGACGTCGAGGGTGCCTTCGACAACACACCCACAGAAACTATCCTCAGGGGATTGGCATCAAAGGGCGTGGACGAAAGCACCATCAGATGGATCCAGAGCATGCTTTCGAATAGAATAGTCACTCTGACCCTCAATGCAACTGAGCATACATTCTACACCACAAGAGGATGTCCACAAGGAGGCGTACTATCCCCACTACTATGGACCCTAGCAGTGGACCAACTCCTAGCAACTATGAAGGACCTAGACTATGACACACAAGGATATGCCGACGACCTTGTAGTCATAATCAAAGGTCCGTGCCTCCACACAATCTCGAACTTAATGCAAGGAGCGCTTAACACCATAAATAAATGGTGCAAAGAGAATGACCTGTCCATCAATGCGAGCAAAACAGTACTAGTGCCCTTTACAAAAAAAAGGAAACTAGACAAGTTCGCCAAACTAAAACTGAATGGACAGGAAATATCGTACTCAAATGAGGTCAAGTACCTAGGAGTTACTTTTGACCAAAGGCTAACTTGGAACGCTCATTTGAAAAGTATAATACAAAAGGCAAAAATGGCCATGTGGACTTGCTGTCGAATGGCAGGAGCAAGATGGGGCATAAGACCCAAAATTGCTTTGTGGCTTTACACAGCGGTAGTGAGGCCTGTAATCACATACGCCTCTGCAGTCTGGTGTAACAAAGCCAACCAAAAGACAGCCATCACAATGTTAAGCAGTCTACAGCGTACAGCTTGCTTAACAGCTACAGGAGCTTTATGCTCAACACCGGGGGCAGCCTTGGATGCACTGCTCGATCTAACGCCACTCCACCTGCATGTGCAAAAGGAGGCGAAGCAGTGCATCTACAGGATATGCACACTAACAAGGCCAAAATGGCGCTCTCAAGCGCTAGTCAAACTGGAGGCCCTTGTTTTTGATAACAAAAAACTAAACATGCCCACTGACGATACTTACGTGGAATGCAAATTCACCAAACTGTATACAGTGGAAATACCTCCGAGAGACAAATGGTTAAACGACCAAATGGACTTCAAGGAAGGAAGCCACGTTTGGTATACAGATGGATCTAAAAAAGGTGACGATGTTGGATGCGGTATCTACGGTGAGAGGCCAAAGCTCAAAGCTAGCGTCAGCATGGGGAAAGAGGCCTCAATCTATCAGGCTGAACTCTTCGCAATAAATAAATGCGTGGAGTTCAATCTTGAAAGAAACCTAAGAAACCAACACATCTACATCAACTCAGACAGCCAAGCTGCTCTGCTGGCACTAGAATCCCTAGAGTCCTACTCTAAACTAGTCCAGAACTGTAAAAACAATTTAAACACCCTGGCTAATACCAACAAAGTCATACTTAGATGGGTACCAGGACATTCCGACATAGTAGGAAATGAAAAAGCAGATGAACTTGCAAGGAAGGGCGCAGACACAACCCTGGTCGGCCCAGAACCGTTCTGTGGTATCACAAAACGGAAAGCATATTCTCTGCTAAACAACACAGTAAAATCAGAGGCAATAAAGTTGTGGAAGTTCGCCAAAGGACAAAAACATGCTAAAGCCTTGATCAAAGGGTACAACAATAAACTGTCTAAAGAGCTATTACAACTCAGAAGACACAAAACCTGCGCAGTGACAAGAATTCTGACAGGACATTGCAAATTAAACAAGCACCTGTTTCAAATGGGTATGACACAGGACACAACTTGCAGGTTCTGCCAGGAGACAGAGGAAACAGCAATGCACATCCTCTGCTCCTGCGGACCACTCATGCACAAAAGAAGTATCCACCTAGGGCGGCACATCGTGCACCCAGAAGAGGTACAACATATCACCGCCCAAAGAATCTGGAATTTCTTAGAGGCAACGGGTCTTAACGGTGAAATCTAAAACAAAGGGCTGCCACAATAGATCACTTGCTGGTCGAAGCGGCATATAAAGGCCCACAATAGCACACAATAATAAAAAAAGCTGGATATAAAGAAAAAAAAAAACATAAAAATCGAAATATTTTATCTTAGTGACAACCCTAATACTATACATAGTTATTATTTTCATTTGAAATTGACACATGTCACAAGTCACAAGAATCTTGCTGACTTCATTGAATCTGCTGGATAGGGTTGAAACATACAGTTTTTTTCACCAAAGTTTAACAAGTTGTATCTCGGTAACTGTTAGAAATATCAATATGGTTACTAGGTGAGAAGTAAAGCACTAAACCTGATCTATATCCCATTTGCTTAAAAGTCCATCGATCTGTTCCACCCAGTATATAGACCGGCTACACTACACCCAGTGTTCTTTTGTTGATTTTTATTTTCTTGCAGGATATAAGACTTACCGTATAATCCCCTTTTGTTTGCCTTTCAAATAGCTGACCTTGAAATGCTGTTGATGGACTTAATACATTAAATTCTGATAATGTTTGCTTTGATAGGTTATGGGCCCAAGTCTATGGAAATGATACAATTCAATAGTTCCCATGAGTTTTCGTTCACCAAACTGTAATTAAAACACTTTTTCTGTCCAGAACTAAACATAATTTACGTTTTTTCAATACATTCAAAGAAAAGAGGCGACATATTTCTCCAAAATGAAGCATTGTATGAAACTTTAGTAATCCGCTAAAACAAAGGTACAGCTATAAAATCAAATAGCAGTCGAGCCCTAAGTAAATAAGGGCAGCGGCTGTGAGCTAAGACTAGGCTAGACCTGTTCGTGACATAAGCGAGCTAAATGCCTCAGCCGCGCACTTTCTATCTCAGCTTCCTTGCCGAGTTCCGTGTCGCGTAATTTGCGATTGAGCAATATTAAAACCGCATTTCCGCCCTCCACAAGGTGGACTGATGACCTGGTAAAGGTCGCGGGAGTCGGCTGGATGCGGGTGGTGCAGGACCGGTCACTGTGGCACTCTTTGGGGGAGGCCTATGTCCAGCAGTGGACGTCTTTCGGCTGATGTGATGATGATGAACAAAACCGCATTTCTAGAGGGCTAAGTGTACTCAGCTGACAGCGCTGTCACATCAACGACGACTCCTTTGCACGTAGAGTCAGCAACGCGCTGACTATTCCTCTGTGGGATCGAAAGCTTCTATAGGCTACTGTATTCTTACCGTAACGCAAGCCGTTTGACATTTGCCACTCGTAGTATAAAAAAAACAATGTTAAAACACATTAAACTCAAGGCACAGTTCAGCATCCATCAACTAAAATTAGTAGATACCTATGCAAATACTTAGGGGTTCCGTTACACAGAACCCGCACTCCTTTTGGATACAAACGGGATAACTGTGGGATGAAGAGCAGGTCACCGTCTAATCATCATTATCATCAACAGCAGCAAACTGTTTGATGTCCCCGATTCATCAAACAGTCAGATTGTTGAGGTACTGACTACTAAGTTTTCCGAAAGTAATTAGAATACACGTAAATTTAAGTGACTTTAGGTCGTCCTTCGGTGCAGACGGGAAGTCTGGGTCTAGGTCAGGTCTATTTGCATTTTTTGTCAACAAATAATTACATCATTTTATTGAGTAAACCAATCAGAATACCCTTTGACTGTTTTATTTTAGCAAATAAATGCATGTTGTGCAGTGACTCTGGTTATCCTACTAATATTATAAATGCGAAAGTTTGGATGTTTGGATGTTTAGGTGTTATTGTTACTCAATCACGCTTAAACGGCTCAACCGATTTGATGAAATTTTGCACGAAGATAGTTTATAGCCTGGATTCAAATATAGGATAGTTTGTGTCCCGGGTCCACGCAGACGAAGTCGCGGGCGGAAGCTAGTACCTATATAACGTTAAAAACACACATACTGTACCTACTTATTGCAGTTTGCAGTAAGTTGTAGATACGATTATAATATTAGAGGAAATCGAAACTTGGACTTGGATTGGCCAACTATAAGAGATTGTGTTGTGGGACAACCGATGACAGTTGTGGCTTAAATTGGCTTCTAACCACAAAAGGCCTCCCTACTCGGATTGAACATAAAATCTCGGTATTTTAAACTGACGAGTAGCATATAGCTCCAAACATAGCGTGTTCCTTGCAGGCGATATAACGACTACTTACTGACATCTTTCAGTCAATTCAAAGGAAAGAACAGCTTTGCAGCAGCTAGCAGCTCGCGACTGCTTCTATTTCGGGAGAAAACGGTTTCCACTAACTAAATCTTAACAAATTACTCTGATTTTTAACCCCCGACGCAAAGAGAGGGGTGTTATAAGTTTAACGTGTCTGTGTATGTATCTGTGTGTCTGTGTATCTGTCTGTGGTTTCGTAGCTCCCAAACGGATGGACCGATTTGAATGCGGTTTTTTTGTGTCATAGATAATTTTATCCCGAGTGTTCTTAGCCATGTTTCCATTAGCCATTGGACTTTAAAATGAAAATGTCGGGGTTTTTACAACTTTTCTAAGTTGTAGTTATGAAGTCATCGCTTCACCATAATAATATATATTCTAGGTTCGCTTTAAAAAAAAAAGTTTTTGAAACCTATAAACCTAGTCTTTCATTGTGTCAATAACATCTTTCCTCTTTTAAAACCGTGCGAGAAGGGGAGTCGAGCTACTCCCTCGCCGCTTATACCTACGCGTAGGTACGCACCGAGTATGCACCGTCTCGCTCGGTATGTGTGATCATGATCAAGGCATAATGAACATACCTCGAAGAATACCTCCGCCCGCCGCTATCAGCCCCGCTATTCTGTAACTTGTTGTACGAGGGGCGGCTGAAAAGTAATCTCCTTGGTTAAAAAAATATGCGAAAATGATAGTGGCTGAAATGCATTCTTGTTCTTTGGTTATTCTTTTTTTCATGGGTTAATGTCAATATTTGACAAATGTAATAAGTGTATTTCACTAGCAGGGGACTATATTGAAAAATAAAAAAAATACATACATGACAGTCTTTTGTTTCATACTTAGGTAGATTTCTTTTCAGCCGTCCCTCGTAAGCACCTGAACACTCACCCACAAACATATTATGACGCCGCGAACGCGATTCGTAGTGACTGAGCGTATGTATAGAGGTCTAAGTAGTTTCGTTAGGCGTGACGGGTGAAGTGAGGTGCATGAGCGCCTAAAGACTAACAGCTCGTTGCCCGAATGCGGACCCTATCGCAACGAAAATACGCCTTCAATGACGCGAAGGTCACTTATAAGGTTAAGTTTTAAGAAGGTATGGTTTTAAGGTTTGTTCTAACAAGTTGGTTTTGTTCCAGCTGAGGAGTACTACTCCATGCCTCAGCTGTTCCACCTGGACGAGTACGAGGGTTGCCTGGCGAGGCGCGGGGTCTACTGTCTCGGCAGCTTCGAGCTGTACACAGAGCGGGAGTCCAGGGTCTACAGGCTTATGCAGGTGGGTGTTGATAAGAGTTGTCTGGCGGGCGCGGGGTCTACTGCCTCGGCAGCTACGAGCCGTCTACTTTTTTTTGATTTCCAAAAGCAGAATCGACCAAAAAAAATACACTATCGAAACTGGTCACAAAATTTTACAAAGAATCGGTTGAGAAATGCGACCTGACCCCGTAGCATGGTCGGCCTTATCACGCGATAAGTGACAAGATAGGAGCGTCGTCTCGTTTTATCGAAAGGTGTCGGCAAGTGACGGACGCTCTATTCTGTCACTTATCGTGTGATAAGGCCGACCATGATACGGGGTCTGTAGCCTCCACGGCTAGCACGCGACGGCGCGCGAGCTCTCTCGATTTTTCTCGCACTATCCGTCTCTCACTTATTAGACCACTTAGAACAAGAGGTATAGTGCGATAAAAATCGAGAGTATGTCGCGGCCGTCGTGTGCTAGACGTGCTGTTGGGGAGAACAGACGGACAGCCGGACATACGAAATAGTTTATGCCCGAGCTGAAGCGGAGAGCTTTGTTCGCTTCGCTCGCTCGTTCAGTTGCCGGGAACTTTCCACGTGGAATGTTACACAACTTTTTGTTGGTGCATTGGTAGCCCTAGCGGAAAGTTTTCAACATAATACTATGCAAGTAATTATTATGCACAAGAAAGTGAAGTTTTTCACTTCAGCTCGCATTCCATAATATTGGTAATGCAACATTAGCGACTGCAATATGTGCAGCCAGCCGGGGCCTGTGCACCCAATACTCGGCTATACCTTACTAACTAATTGAGACATATCCATTAATATATGTATGTACCTACCGGCTGTTTGCGCGGCTCCACTCGCGTGGGTTTGGTTTCTATAAACCCCCTTGGGAACCCTGGGGCCCTATGCAGTGGATTAAAAAAAGATTAAGATTTCTACATGCAATTCTAGGACGTTGATCCGGTATTCAGTAGTTTGAAGAAAACGATGTAGTATCACGTGGACTTGGTATATTTTGGAAAAGGCACATTTAAATCTACACTAAAGAAATGACACAGCGGGTAGTATGATTGTGATTATGATTAGGCTCGCGGTTAGCAGCGGACTGCCTTCTCTTACCTGGTAACGGGTTGCATAAACTTGTTTTACATACGACCGTTATTGATTATGAACCTATAGGATGTACATTACAAGGACGGTTTTAGCATAACACCTTAATTAAAATAATACATACATACATACATATACTCACGCCCGCATCCCATTGGGGTAGGCAGAGACTAAGGAACGCCAAATACTAGTCCTTACATACTTCTTTCGCTTCGATCACATCCATACATCTCCTCATACCCAGGCTCGTTTTAAAACAATAAATGCAACTAAAGAGCGCATCGCTATGTACCTATGGCTACTAGGTAGGTATATAGCGAATGCACTGGATGGAAAAAACGAACCTTCCTGAAGAAATAAGGGACCTGCATTTGTGTCTAGCTGTCGGCAGGACGCATCCTCAAATGAATTAAAGATCCGGAACGCGCTTATGACTCCGCTGGAGTTGCAAATCATAATCATTCATTTGATTGGTGGATGTTGACTGCTAGACCTCTCGCTAGGTGCTACGGGCGGCTTTACCTATGGTGCAGGGTGTGCGTTGCACACGGACGCAGCAGTCCTAGGGGGCGCCGAGCGCCACTAAACGGGTGCGCTAATCCTGTGCTAGCGCGCGCTAGGGGGGTGCTAGAGGGCGCTAGGGCAATGACTGCACTCGGGAGCTACATCGGCTAGAACCGCCTCTGGGGGCTGCTGATGACGCAATGCATAACAACAACTAGCAAGATTCCAGACACATTTAGCCTGCTCAAGTTGGGACATGCCTAAAACTCACAAGCCTATGACAGATGTAAAGATAGTTTGCGAAACCAACATATTAAGCAAATTATGAACATTCATTTCAATTGACGTGTTTCTTAACCATCTTCAATTGCAAGAGTTGTAACACTACGTGAGTATTACACCGCAAGACTCATTGACAGCAACGCTCTTATGTCACATGAAATAAAGCCGAAATTTCTATGAAATTATGTTAAGCCTGGATATGGTAAGATTAAAGTAGATTGCGTGTTATAGCTATAAGCTTGCATTAAGGGTGTTATAAAATACCTAAGTATTAGCAAAGCACACTACAAACGATGCAATAACACACAACAACTGAGAGGGACCAGACTGTACGGTTATCAGCTGTGTCGCGACGAGATAGAATATCTATCTCTTTCTAAATGAGACGGATATTCTATGTCGCCGCGACACAGCTCGCGCGCCGTCTAGTGATATCCGCGCAGACATCGAGACTTTCGTAGCATTTTCGGTGCAGCGTAGTGTTGTTAACGAAATTGGTAGATAAACAATTTCAATCGTAATGCTTTATCATCATCCTCCTAGTGTTATTCCCGGTAATGCCCGTGGAGGGAGCCCGGGGTCCGCTTTGACACCTAATCCCAAGATTTGGCATGGGCAGCATTCGTTTTACGAAAGCGTCTGTCATCTGACCTGCCAACCCAGAAGGAAAACTAGACCTTATTGGGATTAGACCGGTTTCCTCACGATGTTTTTCCTTCACCGAAAAGCTAACGGTAAATATTCCGTACATAAGTTCCGAAAACTCATTGATACGAGCCGGGATACGAACCCACGACCGCCGCTTGACAGCCGCATGCCTGAACCGCAAGGAGGGTCAAATAGCCGGACCGCGGTCCGTAACTCCGTATCCGAACCGCGGAAGGTCGAACCGTGGTCCGCCATATACCACCGACCGGCATATTCATTAATGTTAAAGAAATAAAAAATATTACTTATACCTAATCATTATCAGTTTTTTTTTCTGGACCTCGATATATATATTTTTTCCCACTCGAAAGTACTTGCCAACCCCTGCACTAGGCTACCGTAGCTTTTTTTCAATCGTACTAATGCTTAATTAGCCTAAAATTACAATTTTGATTATGATTTGTTTAGCAAATGGATAACACTGTATTCAATTTTCGTCACAAAATCAATTCACCTCATTCAATTCTTGACAGCTCAAGTATTTTTATCTCACAAACTTAACTAAGCAATGATTGTAATCGATATTGTCTATACCAACTCCGTGCTATAAGTAATGTAGCATTTTCGGTGCAGCATGATTGTGCATTGCATTGTCCGCTCATTAAATACAGCCTAAATTTCTGTGACCTTACACAGTTAAACCTGAATAATGGATATATTATATGCTAAGATTAACAATGCGTGTTAAACCTACTTATTGTGAAGCACACTGCAAACGATGCAATCACAACAACAGAGGCCCCAGATATACATCATCGAAAGGTACCTAACAATTTCGCCAGCGAGTCGTTTCACAAGCATTTTTTTCTAATTCGGCAAGAATTGTATGAGGTAGTCAGTTAAACCCTAGATAAGTATATGTTATAACAGTTAAACCTCTCTCAGACTAGCGCGGCGGTCAATAGTTTTAACAATAGCTGTCAAGTTACTGTTGACCGCCACCGAACGCCACCGTAGGCCGCTGCACCAGCCCCCCTAGCACACTAGGTTTTATGTCCGACATAAAGCATTTGTCCCTCTTGCACTCGCATATTGGCCAGAATGGGACGAACGCTTTATGTCCGACATAAAACTTAGCGTACTAGCCCCTCAGTGTGATTCAGGCCTTGTACTTAAGTACCTAGTGTACCTAACTATCAATGCTGCCATGCATTTCGTGTTACTAGCACGCGTTTTTTACCTCCAAAGGAAAAATGGAAACGTAGGATCACTTTGGAGTACATCTTTTTATTTTTCAAGACCCTTTATCTTGGGAACGCGTGGAGGTTCGTTATCGAGTTGAAATTAAAACCATATACTTACTCAAAGCGACAGCCCCTTGAAGCTGTGAAAAAATCAAACTGCAGCTAGGTTAACGTAAAAAATGTTACGGCCGTTTATCCAATAAACGTAGCCTATATTTCGACACTCTCAAGGAATCAAAATTTAAAGGATATAATATACACTCCGTTGAACTAGAACTTATAGGAAATTCGGCAAGTATAATATCGTCTTTAACTTCAAGTGCAGGGAAAAATCTGTCAACTATACATTTGTACCTAATGTTGCACGGAAGGTGGGCGGGTGGGTGGTCGAGTCCGACTCGCACTTGTCCGGTTTTTTTTGTGTCATGACCTGCTTATGGTCAGACTCTTCTTATATGTATTGCTGCCTCATACCAGCTAGGTAGCTGCGTTTCTACTAGTTGTGATAAATTGCAAGGCCTTTAAGTTAGATATATTATGATTATGACTAATGAGATTCTTACGCATGCTCTTTGCAAAGATATCAGCAATAAATCTTTGTTTCGATATGGAGTGACCATAATACATAATTACACGAAGTAGGATTTGCGAAAGAGTTACCCGAGAGGGTTTCGTAACGTAACTTGTTTCCCATTCGGTTTGTGTAGGCACCTACTTTAGAAATGGCTAGCAATTCCGTGCTAACTAGAATTACAACGAAACGAAACTAGAAAGCTGTAATTCGGCATAGTACCTCCCCTACACCTAACCTTAAGGTAGGGCTGTAATTTTTTTTTCTCTTTAAACCCGGGGTAGTCGACCAACTTATTGTGAACTTGGTAAGGCTAATATAATAACTTTCGTACAATTTTCGGCCGACGCTATACCACAATAAACGCAAACAATAGCTATCGAGACCCCCCACTTTACGCATAGGGGGGTAACAAGGCAAAAAAAAAAACTTTTCCTTCCCCCCTCCCCTCTCCAGCAGCTGCAACTCGTCTGAACGTAGTTTTTTGTCGTTTGCAGGAGTATTCTTCAAACTGGGTGGACCACTTCAACCACACGCGCCTGCACCGCGGGCTGTGCGTGTCGCGCCACTGTCGCGCCGACACCCCGGACACGCCCGAGCCTGCGATGGACACGTGGTATGTGTCCTGCCTAGTAATAACCGTCTGGTGTTCGTTCTTCATTCAAGTCTTTTTTAGTCCCTGTACCGCCGGTCGGTCCGACTCAGGTCGGAGCTAGCTGAGTTTCTTCTAGGCTAGGTTTAGAGAACCAGCGATAAAACCTCCAGTGGCTCGATTCCACTACCTCAGATTCTCACTGGAGCGCAAACTCCAACGTTAAATCGCCCCCGTGGTCGTGCCGGAATATTCCCTTGGATTTTCCTCAGGCTACTCATACAGAAACACCTAAAAAAACGGGCCTGTTTACACTATACTTGCCTTCGTTTAGGAATATGCCCACGAGGTACCTACTTGATCCATACAAGGCAATGGTGTTGTTAAGAGATTACCTAAATAATGTTATAAACGAAATATTTTTTTTAGAAAATTCCGACCCTATAGATGATAGAGACAATATACGATTCACATCATAGAAAATATTATTTTCGAACCTGTTTGTGTTTACGATCCTGGCTGGGTAAAACCATTAGATGATGGTAAAACCCTGAAGTGGTGGGTAAAGCATGCTTTGTGGTTTTTCAAGGGGCGTAGTTATTTAAACACCTCTGAGTAAGTAATATTGGCCGTCAATTGTGCAGGTCAATATTAGTAAGCACTCGACCAATGTCTAGAGACTAGTGTCGCGGAAATCCTTACTAATATTATAAATGCGAAGCTTGTATGTTTGTCCTTCTTTCACGTCGCAACGGAGCGTTGTATTGATGTGATTTTTTGTATGGAGATAGTTTAGAAGCTGGAGAGTGACATAGGCTACTTTTTCCAGCGGGAAAACATCTAATTCCCACGGGAAAATTAAATATGTTACATTTTCCTATAACCACGCGGGCGAAGCCGCGGGCATCAGCTAGTATTACATATTTCTTGATTTAGGTACCAGCTATGTACCTGTATATTTACAGTGTTTTTTAAGTGGGCACTTGGACAGTTTATTCTAGTGTTGTATTCTGGAGTTCCCGGAGTCGTTTTTAATACCTACGACTCGGAACTCAAATAACGAGACCCTACTCAATAAGTATAGGTACAATGATTGTTGGATTAGGTACCTACTGTCCATCTAGCTAGACACGCGGTAGCATGTCAAGCCAAGTTCAAGCTACTTGGCTTAGAACTGGCGAGCAGCACCGTGTGTATTACGCGAACCATTTGGAGCCACTTTTGACCCCCTCAAACCCCCTAAAAAAAAATTAAGGTCTACTTACTATTTACTAATCGGTTGTGTACAAAAAATAATGATACCCCATATCCCATCAAAAAAAAAAGTGAAATGAGAGCCAAGTTCAATATTATGATATATGGTGCCTGGTGGTTGTTGACTTCAACGACAAAAGAAGTGAGATCTTAATGGGTGCCAAGTGCCAAGTTCAATGGTCAGTCCTGAAATTTATTTATAACAACATTAAATATTTTATAACAAGTTAAAATATAATTTCTTCTTATAAGTTAACTTAGGATTATATATTTAAGTCTTAAGGTCTGACTTGGCTAGTTTTCATATGTATACGAATTATATTATAGCCTTCGCAAGTTCTAAAGCTGTAAGTTCTTATTTTTTCTTCCGAAAATTTGGCTCGCTGGTAGAAACTAGGCTCTTCCGTGACTGTTCTAGTTGGCACTTAATATGTATATGAGAACTAGCCAAGAAAGACTCATTTCACATTTATGTTTTCGATGGGATTTATGTAACATCAAATCAATAAGGACCGTCAGCAAGTTGGCGGAGCCCCGCCACGCGAGGGTCCTTTGCGCGGGGCCACCGGCCGGCCCTTTACTTTAGTGGCTTAATGTGCAGCGGCTCCAAGTCTTATTCATTTGAAAATAATGCCGATTGAATGATTAAACTGTCCGCAGGTTCGCATCATGCGTGAACGCGAGCACCATGTCCTCCCACAACCTGTCAGCTCGACTATACCAGCTCGACTACTGCCGCCGGGGCCAGGAGGCCTCCAGGCCGCTCGGGGCCGCCGACCGCGCCTTCCCCGTCGTCCTGGCCGCGTTGATCGCGCTCGCGGTCGCGGGTACTGCGCTCGAGTTGCTGCTGTCCCCGCAGACTAAGAAGGGTGAGTGTGCAGAGCCCAAACGCACCATCCTTGTCACCATTGCATTGTAGGATTACGGGCCTGAAGTTAGATTAGGGTTCATGCCCAGATTGGCCAAATGGGAGACGGCATTCGTAGCAGCCGGCGGTGTAGATACTTATTATTAGACAGACAAGGATAGTAGTAGTGCACGCGCGTCAGAGAGCCGCGAGCCGTGCTAGACTAGCACAGCCGACGCCGCGCGCGACATGTTGAGAGATAAGTCCCTACTTATCTCTCATCGCGTCGCAGCAATTCGCAACACACTTTTCCAAGTGTTTTTTCTTTTTTCTGTTTTTTCTTTTTTCTTTTTCACGCCGGAGCATATAACCCAATTAAATCAAGTCGTTATCAGGCCTTTAAATAGCGCTATTTTCGTATAGCGCTATCATTTATAACGTTATTATTCCTAAAACCGCTATACTCGAAACCGATATTTGACGCGCTGTATAGCGATATCCATTATAACGTTATAAATCTAAACCATTAATATAAAACCGATACTTTTTTAACCGATATAATAATGTAATAACGTTATAGGCTACCCCTTTCTCGCATTCGGTATAGCCTACTCGTGCAATGTAAGCGATGTGATTACGTAACGTAGGTTGTTTGTTAGAGTGCACGACGTCATAGTAAAATAGACAATTTTTCGATTTGCTCGGCTTGTCGGCGCAGGTTGTAGCCTGATACGAATATCCTGACTAATAATTTTCAAATCAGATTGTCTTTAGCTACTCTGTGCCTCATTAATCGGAAATGCATCATCCCATAAAAAACATGCCATGTAAAAAAGAGGTCAAGTCTCGAAACTCTTCCACCGTAAAAAGTTGTGAGATATTTCGTAGAGCCAAGTCTCAGGCATTCTTTTATCTTTATTTGCTTGCTAAATAAAATTTTGTGACTTGGCAATCACACAATACTACATAGCTTTAGGTATGCAGAAATCCATTAATGCAGGAAAGTTGTGTGATTGCCAAGTTACAGAATTTTATTTAGCAAGCAAATAAAGATTAAAGAATGCCTAAGACTTGGCTCTACGAAATATCTCACAACTTTTTACGGTGGAAGAGTTTCGAGACTTGGCCTCTTTTTTACATGGAATGTTTTTGCTTGTTAAATAAAATTCAGCAACGTGGCAATCACACAACTTAACTGTATTTATAGATTTTTGCATACTTACCTAAAATTATGTAGTATTGTGTGATTGCCAAGTCACAAAATTTTATTTAGCAATAAATAAATAAATAAATATTAAGGGACAATCTTACACAAATCGACCTAGTCCCATAGTAAGCTCAGTAAGGCTTGTGTTATGGGTACTAGACGACGATATATATAATAGATATAAATACTTAAATACATAGAAAACTTCCATGACTCAGAAACAAATATTCATGCTCATCACACAATTATTTGCCCTTACCGGGATTCGAACCCAGGACCTTCAGCTTCGTAGGCAGCGTCACTACCCACTAGGCTAACCGGTCGTCAAGCAAGCAAATAAAGATTAATAAGAATGCCTGAAACTTGGCTCTACGAAATATCTCACAACTTTTTACGGTGGAAGAGTTTCGAGACTTGGCCTCTTTTTTACATGGAGTGTTTTTTATGGAATCTCGCTTCTTTTTGAAGGTTAATGTGTTATCCATACATACAAACTATGAATGCAGGCCCATTCTTGCTTTTGAATTTTCCCATTCACTGCAAATGTAACTTTGTAATCCTATATATTTGTATAGGATTACAAAGTAATGTATACCTAAAGGTGTATCTAGAAAACTGGGTTGAAATAGCAATTTTTTATAGTTTTCCCTTTATGTGGCCATTAAACCCTAACTCTGTACCAAATTTCAGCTCTCTGAGTTTATGGGAAGTACTAGTTCTATTTTGATGATCATGAGTGAGTGTCATAAATGCGAAACTTTGCTTTCGCTTAACTTCGGAACTAAATGACCTACAGACTTGAAATTTTGGATTTTAAGTATGTGATTATGTTTACTGGATGACGAAAATTTCTGCATTCTGGTCTTATCCAGAGGTTCTCAAATAGGGACCTGAAAATGTGGCGAAATGGTTCCAGTAAAGGATGGTACGGCAGTGTTTGCTTCGCGCTCGACTTGGCGGGGGCACTGCCGTGCCCCCAGATATTAATGGCATTGTTATAACATGGTAAATTATTAATAATTTAAATGCCTGCATCAAATGTGCTGTGCCTGCTTAGCCCGTTGGTTGACTGGTAGAGAATGCCTTATGGCATTAAGTCCACCATATATACTTTTTTTTGTATTGTGTCACAAAGTTTAAATAAATTAAACCAGTCTCATGGCACCAGCACGCACATTACGGATGGATGGTCAGCTAAGATGCTTAAAATGAGGTGGAGAGAATGAGAAATTTGATTTATCTATATATGTAAAAGAAGACTTCCTGACTAATTCATCAACGCACAGCCGAAACTACTGGGACTAAAAAGAAGGGACAAGATGGAATTTTTGGAAATCCCATCCCTAAGGGGGTTAAAACTTTTTTTTTAACTAGACTTGAAACTTTGTAGGGAGATTACTTATTAAGATGCATAAAAAGTTCTTGCAGCGTTTTAGAAAATTCCACTCCTAAGGGGGTTAAGTAGGGGACAGGGGTGCAATGTTTGTATGGGGGAAACATTATTTTTTGAACTAGAGACTTGAAACTTTGTAGAAAGATTACTTATTAGAATAGAAAAAAGTACTTTCTGTGTTTTAGAAAATTTCATCCCTAAGGCGGTTAAATAGAGGTGCAAAGTTTGTATGGAGGGAACTTTATTTTAGGAGCTAGAAACTTCATACTTTGTAGAAAGATTACTAAATACAATCCAAAAAAGGACCGTCAGCGTTTTAGAAAATTCCACCCCTAAGGGGGTTAAATAGGGGTGAAAGGTTTGTATGAGAAACACTTTTTTTGAGCTTGAGATTTGAAACGTTGTAGAAAGATTACTTATTAGAATAGAAAAACAGTTAGTACTTTTAACGTGTTAGAAAATTCCATCCCTAAGGGGGTTAAAAAGGTACTTATGCAAGATTAGGATGAGAAACATTTTTTTTGAGCTAGAGATGGGCAACTTTGTTGTACGATTACTTATTAGAAAAAAAAAATCCTTTCATCGTCTTGGAAAAATTCCACCCCTAAGGGGGTTAAAAGTGTTAAAACGGTATTCAAGGTTTATATGGAGAGCAAGAAAATATAGTAAGATATTTCTAATGTCAGTCTTAGTCTGTATGTTAAAAGACAACAAAACTGATTTCAGAGTTTTTTTTTAATTCATCCCCTATAGGCGTTAATGGGGCTATAAAGTTTATATGGAGGGAAAAGTAATTTTTTAAGTAAGATTTTTTAATTTTGGTCTTAAAATAGAGAGAGCAGATTAGTAGATTTTTTTATTCATCACCTAAGAGTGTTTAATTTAAAGGGGATTCGAAGGCCGTATAGGGTCAAGACAATGTTAAAGTAAAACATTAGTGTAACTACGATTTTAGACGGTTTGTTTAAAACTAAAAAATACATTTCAATGTTTTTGTAATTCATCCCCCAAGAGGGTTCAAAGTTTATACGAAGAGCAAGATATTTTTAAAATAATAGATTTATTACTTAGGTTATGGACCGTTTGTTTAATGATTAGAAAACTATTTCAGCGTTTTTTTTATTCATCCCCTAAGAGAGTTAAAAGGTTTGAAGGTTGTATAGAGAGCAAGACCTTTTTTAAAGTAAGACTTACAGATTTGAACAGTTACCAGAAATGTAGGATAGGTTAGGTTAGAACTGCGATGCTCCCAGAATCGAATAGATTTAATCAACATTGGGTACTTATTATTATAACAGTAATGTAGCTTAGTAGACATATATAAATATGTTTTTCTTTAATACTGTATGAAAACGTCTGTTGATGATTCTTAAGATATTTATGTATGTAAAAACGAAGTTTTCAATTTAGATTTATCAATTTAAACTAACGAACTCATCGCACTGTTACCTTTTACGTAGGTCTAATCCCTGAACGGATTTAGATGAAAATTCCCGTACAGATAATTTGAGACCCTTGGAAGGATATAGGATAGTTTTTGTATATCTTTAAGATGGTAGAAGTGTGTTTGGGACAGAGATAAATAGCTTGCACCGAACATAATTTAATAGCAATATTTTTTCTAAGACCATAACAAGTTCCACGCGAACGAAGTCGCTGGCAACAGCTAGTTATTTATATAAATATTTAGTGACTAAGGATTAATTAGAAAAGGAGGATGAATCGTAAGAAAAGGAGGATCGATACATATTTATGTGTACCAATCGTCCTTGGTCTCCCCTATCTATCGCGACCCAAATCGAAAATTCACACATTCTTTGGTTTCATAATCAGATTTTATTTAACTTGTCGTTTTCGGAATGGCTCTAAATCAAAAATAAAATAAAATGTCGGAAACTAAAAGTATATTTTAATTTTATTACGATTAATGAACAAAAGCACATACCAACATACCTATGCATAATTTTTTGCTCACGGCAACACCGTCGGTCGTAGGGCTTGTTTGTCTGTAGTCTGCGATTTAGTGCCGAGACAAACAATTAACATAAAAAAATATTGACCCTCTTACATATTGTAATAGTGTATACCTAGGGGCTATTAAGATTGGCACTCTTTCTTTTTATTTATGAGCAAGTCCACGAATCTGTGGACAGCGTTGCGTTTCCTGCGTCCCATTTTTATTCCGCCGCATTTATCGTCGCAACCAACCAAATATTCACAATTCACAACCAATTTGCAAATGATCGAGGTAACAGGCATTAATAAGATTTAGAAGCTAGAACAACATAACGGCAACGTCGCACGTCGCGCTACGGCCCACGTGGTGGCCAGGCCTTTAAATAGCGCTATTTTCGTATAGCGCTATCATTTATAACGTTATTATTCCTAAAACCGCTATACTCAAAAACGATATTTGACGCGCTGTATAGCGATATCCATTATAACGTTATAAATCTAAACCATTAATATAAAACCGATACTTTTTTAACCGATATAATAATGTAATAACGTTATAGGCTACCCCTTTCTCGCATTCAGTATAGCCTACTCGTGCAATGTAAGCGATGTGATTACGTAACGTAGGTTGTTTGTTAGAGTGCACGACGTCATAGTAAAATAGAGAATTTTTCGATTTGCTCGGCTTGTCGGCGCAGGTTGTAGCCTGATACGAATATCCTGACTAATAATTTTCAAATCAGATTGTCTTTAGCTACTCTGTGCCTCATTAATCGGAAATGCATCATCCCATAAAAAACATGCCATGTAAAAAAGAGGTCAAGTCTCGAAACTCTTCCACCGTAAAAAGTTGTGAGATATTTCGTAGAGCCAAGTCTCAGGCATTCTTTTATCTTTATTTGCTTGCTAAATAAAATTTTGTGAGTTGGCAATCACACAATACTACATAGCTTTAGGTATGCAGAAATCCATTAATGCAGGAAAGTTGTGTGATTGCCAAGTTACAGAATTTTATTTAGCAAGCAAATAAAGATTAAAGAATGCCTAAGACTTGGCTCTACGAAATATCTCACAACTTTTTACGGTGGAAGAGTTTCGAGACTTGGCCTCTTTTTTACATGGAATGTTTTTGCTTGCTAAATAAAATTCTGCAACGTGGCAATCACACAACTTACCTGTATTTATAGATTTTTGCACACTTACCTAAAATTATGTAGTATTGTGTGATTGCCAAGTCACAAAATTTTATTTAGCAAGCAAATAAAGATTAATAAGAATGCCTGAAACTTGGCTCTACGAAATATCTCACAACTTTTTACGGTGGAAGAGTTTCGAGACTTGGCCTCTTTTTTACATGGAGTGTTTTTTATGGAATCTTACTTCTTTTTGTAGGTTAATGTGTTATCCATACATACAAACTATGAATGCAGGCCCATAATATTCTTGCTTTTGAATTTTCCCATTCACTGCAAATGTAACTTTGTAATCCTATATATTTGTATAGGATTACAAAGTGATGTATACAGTTGGTGTATCTAGAAAACTGAGTTGAAATAGCATTTTTTTATAGTTTTCCCTTTACGTGGCCATTAAACCCTAACTCTGTACCAAATTTCAGCTCTCTGAGTTTATGGCAAGTACTAGTTCTATTTTGATGATCATGAGTGAGTGAGTGTCATAAATGCGAAACTTTGCTTTCGCTTAACTTCGGAACTAAATGACCTACAGACTTGAAATTTTGGATTTTAAGTATGTGATTATAGCTTACTGGATGACGAAAATTTCTGCATTCTGGTCTTATCCAGAGGTTCTCAAATAGGGGCCTGAAAATGTGGCGAAATGGTTCCAGTAAAGGATGGTACGGCAGTGTTTGCTTCGCGCTCGACTTGGCGGGGGCACTGCCGTGCCCCCAGATATTAATGGCATTGTTATAACATGGTCAATTATTAATAATTTAAATGCCTGCATCAAATGTTTCTGCTTAGCCCGTTGGTTGACTGGTAGAGAATGCCTTATGGCACTAAGTCCACCATATATAATTTTTTTTGTATTGTGTCACAAAGTTTAAATAAATTAAACCGGTCTCATGGCACCAGCACGCACATTACGGATGGATGGTCAGCTAAGATGCTTAAAATGAGGTGGAGAGAATGAGAAATTTGATTTATCTATATATGTAAAAGAAGACTTCCTGACTAATTCATCAACGCACAGCCGAAACTACTGGGACTAAAAAGAAGGGACAAGATGGAATTTTTGGAAATCCCATCCCTAAGGGGGTTAAATAGGGGTGCAAAGTTTGTATGAGGGAAACTTTTTTTTAACTAGAGACTTGAAACTTTGTAGGAAGATTACTTATTAAGATGCATAAAAAGTTCTTGCAGCGTTTTAGAAAATTCCACTCCTAAGGGGGTTAAGTAGGGGACAGGGGTGCAATGTTTGTATGGGGGAAACATTATTTTTTGAACTAGAGACTTGGAACTTTGTAGAAAGATTACTTATTAGAATAGAAAAAAGTACTTTCTGTGTTTTAGAAAATTTCATCCCTAAGGCGGTTAAATAGAGGTGCAAAGTTTGTATGGAGGGAACTTTATTTTTTGAGCTAGAAACTTCAAACTTTGTAGAGAGATTACTAAATACAATATAAAAAAGGACTGTCAGCGTTTTAGAAAATTCCACCCCTAAGGGGGTTAATTCAATTCAATTCAATCATTTATTTATAAAATAATATTTTACATGTCAATTTCTTAATTATTAATATAGTTGTCGCCTCTTATGCTACAGTATTAAATAGGGGTGAAAGGTTTGTATGAGACACACTTTTTTTGAGCTTGAGATTTGAAACGTTGTAGAAAGATTACTTATTAGAATAGAAAAACAGTTAGTACTTTTAACGTGTTAGAAAATTCCATCCCTAAGGGGGTTAAAAAGGTACTTATGCAAGATTAGGATGAGAAACATTTTTTTTGAGCTAGAGATGGGCAACTTTGTGGTACAAATTATTAGAAAATAAAAATCCTTTCATCGTCTTGGAAAAATACCACCCCTAAGGGGGTTAAAAGTGTTAAAACGGTATTCAAGGTTTATATGGAGAGCAAGAACATATAGTAAGATATTTCTAATGTCAGTCGTAGTCTGTATGTTAAAAGACAACAAAACTGATTTAAGAGTTTTTTTTTTTAATTCATCCCCTATAGGCGTTAATGGGGCTTCAAAGTTTATATGGAGGGAAAAGTAATTTTTTAAGTAAGATTTTTTTAATTTTGGTCTTAAAATAGAGAGAGCAGATTAGTAGATTTTTTTATTCATCACCTAAGAGTGTTTAAAGGGGATTCGAAGGCCGTATAGGGTCAAGACAATTTTAAAGTAAAACATTAGTGTAACTACGATTTTAGACGGTTTGTTTAAAACTAAAAAATACATTTCAATGTTTTTGAAATTCATCCCCCAAGAGGGTTTCTAGGGGGTTCAAAGTTTATACGAAGAGCAAGATATTTTTAAAATAATAGATTTATTACTTAGGTTATGGACCGTTTGTTTAATGATTAGAAAACGATTTCAGCGTTTTTTTTATTCATTCCCTAAGAGAGTTAAAAGGTTTGAAGGTTGTATAGAGAGCAAGACCTTTTTTAAAGTAAGACTTACAGATTTGAACAGTTACCAGAAATGTAGGATAGGTTAGGTTAGAACTGCGATGCTCCCAGAATCGAATAGATTTAATCAACATTGGGTACTTATTATTATAACAGCTTAGTAGACATATAAAAATATTTTTTTCTTTAATACTGTATGAAAACGTCCGTTGATGATTCTTAAGATATTTATGTTTGTAAAAACGAAGTTTTCAATTTAGATTTATCAATTTAAACTAACGAACTCATCGCACTGTTACCTTTTACGTAGGTCTAATCACAGACGGATTTAGATGAAATTTCCCGTACAGATAATTTGAGACCCTTGGAAGGATATAGGATAGTTTTTGTATATCTTTAAGATGGTAGAAGTGTGTTTGGGACAGCGATAAATAGCTTGCACCGAACATAATTTAATAGCAATATTTTTTCTAAGCCCATAACAAGTTCCACGCGAACGAAGTCGCTGGCAACAGCTAGTTATTTATATAAATATTTAGTGACTAAGGATTAATTAGAAAAGGAGGATGAATCGTAAGAAAAGGAGGATCGATACATATTTATGTGTACCAACCGTCCTTGGTCTCCCCTATCTATCGCGAGCCTATCTAGACAGATTATGGCGAAGAACCGGAATCGAAAAATCACACATTCTTTGGTTTCATAATCAGATTTTATTTAACTTGTCGTTTTCGGAATGGCTCTAAATCAAAAATAAAATAAAATGTCGGAAACTAAAAGTATATTTTTATTTTGATTACGATTAATGAACAAAAGCACATACCAACATACCTATGCATAATTTTTTGCTCACGGCAACACCGTCGGTCGTAGGGCTTGTTTGGAATAGGTCCTAATACTGGGAGTCTGCGATTTAGTGCCGAGACAAACAATTAACATAAAAAAATATTGACCCTCTTACATATTGTAATAGTGTATACCTAGGGGCTATTAAGATTGGCACTCTTTCTTTTTATTTATGAGCAAGTCCACGAATCTGTGGACAGCGTTGCGTTTCCTGCGTCCCATTTTTATTCCGCCATTTATCGTCGCAGCCAACCAAATATTCACAATTCACAACCAATTTGCAAATGATCGAGGTAAACAAGTAAGATTTAGAAGCTAGAACAACATAACGGCAACGTCGCACGTCGCGCTACGGCCCACGTGGTGGCATGTTGGCATTGGCACAGAGCGGCAACGGCGCAGCCGTAGCGCGCGGCTCGCATTTTAAAACGATATTATAACGTTATTATATATCGTTCTGTTATTCATTCTGTTACGGTATTTATATCGTTATGGAGAATATTGATTTTGATATAACGTAATTTTCGAACACTAACGGAATATACCGTTATAATTCCGGTTCATTTTATAACGTTTTAAAGGCCTGGTGGTGGCGTGTTGGCATTGGCACAGAGCGGCAACGGCGCAGCCGTAGCGCGCGGCTCGCATTTTAAAACGATATTATAACGTTATTATATATCGTTCTGTTATTTATTCTGTTACGGTATTTATATCGTTATGGAGAATATTGATTTTGTTATAACGTAATTTTCGAACACTAACGGAATATACCGTTATAATTCCGGTTCATTTTATAACGTTTTAAAGGCCTGGTCGTTATATCACACACAATCACATATTTCACCGCTTAATTATTTTACTAACCCTGCTCATTGACGTATAATGTACTACGTACATAGAACAGACGGCACGAACAAAATGTGGGTAGCAAGCACGGCAGTGCGGGGCGCGGGGAGGGCGGCTAACTAGTCATACGATGTCGCCGTCGCAGACGCGACACTTTTGTTTATATTCTGCCTATTTAATTAGGTACCTACGGGAACGTGGATGATACATTTAATATTAAGTTATATTAACATTGTCTGTTTATTTTTTGTTTATAAAAAAAAATTGTCAATTTTAATTAGGTTAGTGTATTACACTTACCTCTGAGGTATGTCGCCATCAGATATATCGGAGCGACCAGGGTGCTCACAAACATCTGAGCAGGCCTTTATTGTCATGGCGTTAGAGTGCATGTTCAGATATTTTTGAGCACCGTGGCCGCTCCGATATATCTGATGGCGACTGTACATATATTAACTGATTCAGGGGGCATGGAAAGCCTTATAAATTATATTCTGCTTTAAAAAGAAACATCACCTTTTACTATCGACACAATGTCACATTTCTTAATTTTTAGTCCATGTCAAATGACGCAACATGGAGCCCACTAAACATTTTGCTCAAATTAAGATTTAAAATGATTATATAGTTACTAACCGATGGAAAGTTACTCCTTTGCATTTCGACGTATTGCTTGAATTATTAGTGCAATATCGCAGCACACACGAGGGCATATTTAACGAGTTTTTACTCTGTTTCGTTTTAAAACATTACGACTGCGGCGCTTTAGAACTCGCAAGCGACTGAGTGACGTGCGGCCGGCCGGCCGCAGTTGAACGGAACACATTATATAGTGATGGGCGATGTCTCCTCTATACGTTAGTAATAATAGCTCAATGACCCTGCTTGGGGAACTGTTTACGTAGTACGTACAAGGAACTCGGTGACCGAGTGCCGGCCAGCGCTCGGGCAGGTCTCTAAACGGTGTACTGCGAGCCATCCTCAAATCTACCCTCCTCTTTCTAATTGGCGCACTGCGAGTGCGGCGGGAGTCGCTTATTCCTGCTGCCCCCACTCGCGACCAAGCTTGCAATGAGTACGTATTCACGTCGGGTTCGCACTAGCTTACTAATAGTTAGCCTTTTCAACGCAACGCAATACAAGACATATAGGTATATGATACGAGAAAGCGAAGTTAACCCTTACTTGCAAGCTCTAATAATAAAATATCTAGCTTACCTGCTGTTGCTTCAATAAGTTAAGTTCAGTTTAACAGTTAGTAGTACTTAGTTAGTAGTATATCACGTTGCACACGTTTAATTTTAGTTACTATGTAATAGGTAAAAGATACATTTTATTTCCAAAACAAAAACATGGTCATCATTGCTGACAATTTCAGCTCTTAGGTAGCACAGAATAGATAATAGTTCTTAGCCAATTTTGCGTGTGGAAAGCTATTAACCAGATTCGTTCTTGCCAACTGACAGGTTTAGAATTCTGTAACCAGGGTTGGGCAAAATACTGGCTTCATTGTAATTGAAATACAAATTACAAAATACATGTAAAAATGTATTTGAAATATAAACTACAAACTACTTTGGTGACAGGAATTTGAAATATAAAATACAAAATACAGTATTTCAAATAATGTATTTCAAATACAAAATATAAAATACACTATTGAAACTTATCTCAAAAAACTTTTTATACGTTTTTATAAATTGAAAAAGGAATAAATATCCTTTCAAAAAAACTAAATTCCTAAAAGTATAGTCAGATAAGTTCCGTCTAGTAGGAAGATGAATGTCGATGAAAACAGTCTCTCAACTGGACCGGAAGAGCACAGGCTGAGACTACCTTTAATAACTGTCTGACGTATCAGTGTCAATTGCCGTATTAGGAACATCCCCGTTTGACGTTGACACTTACAGTAAAGTGTTGCCACAGTGCCCTCAGCCCCTAATTATATTAAAAAACGTTCCATTATACGGTTATACAATTAAATAACATGTATTTTTGGGCAAATGTATTTTAAAAAGTAAAGTATTTGAAATACAAAATACTAAATACATGTGAGTGCGGTATTTGAAATACCAATTACAAAATACTTCGCCACTTAGTATTTGAAATACAAATACAAAATACGTATTTGTATTTCAAATACGTATTTCAAATACATGTAATTGAAATACTGCCCAACCCTGTCTGTAACACTTTCGTCCAGTGAGGGTAATACATGGAAGTTAGTGTAGGGACAACCGGAAACACAAAATTATATAAAGAAATATATTAATTTGGTGTGACAACATGATGACATGTGGTTTTTACAATTGGAATATGCACCAAAATGGATCCCACTCAGCATATGCCACCAAGCAATAATTACTAAAGGCGCTGGGTTCCAGGGCATCCAGTAGATATATAATAGAGGCGTTTGCTCGCGGAATAGCTTTTGACTACGTACGATTACATTTTCGATAGGTACCTACACCTACTTGCCTAGTTGCTCATTGTGCTATAACTAGTTTCTCCCTGCGCGAGATTCGCTAACCGCCGCGCAAACACTGATCTCTTGCGCAAAGGCCGGTCCTTATCTAACGCCTGCGCCCTGCGCCTGCGCTTGCGAAATTATACTAGCCAGAACTTAACACGGACGTGATTTTACTTAGTGTCTAATGTCTATCCCATCACAGATTTTCTTGATAAAAAGAGTGAAGCCAGATTACGGAGTTCTGTTCACAATATCATCACCAAGGAATCATTTCAATGATTACTTGGGTCCACGGGCGGCTTTACCTATAGTGCAGGGGGTGTGTTGCACCCGGGCGCACGGTCCTAGGGGGCACCGAGCGCCACTCACAGGGCGCCACTCGACTCGGGCGCTAGCGCGCGCTAGGGGGGTGCTAGAGGGCGCTACGGTAATGATTGCACCCGGGCGCGACATGGGCTAGAGACGCCTCTGCTTGGGTCTCTTTACTAATATAATACATAGGTAACTTTACAAGCCCTAACTACACAAACATTCATCTTAGTCTGCTTGCTGGCTTGGTAAACACGGTGCCTATAGATATGAATTGCACAATACGAACGAAAACACAAACATAAATAAAGTTTTTTCCACACATTGAATCAATTTTCAATTTGACCCGTATGTTTATCATTTTATGTTACAACGATGTGTTGTTGAATGCATTTTGAATGCGACTTGAATAAACATAGAGACGCATCCATAAATAAATCTTATTTCAATGTCCCCCGTATTTCAATTAGTTTAAGACAGATTTTCGACTGCGGTTTTTGGCGACTGGTCATTATCCGTGCGTGGACGCAGATGTTTACACAATGCGCGGCAGTGTCATAACTGCAGATCTGGGGCGGCCTTTCGCCGGTCGCGGCCCTGACCCGCGCCTCACGTGTCGCCGACGTCACGTGTCGACGACCGGTTTAGAACAAACACCGGTCATTATACCGTCTAAATTTAACCGACTGTCCCGCTAATGCTGGCCATACACGACCGCTCCCGCACGTTTATCAGAAGACGGCGCGCGAGCTGTGCCGCGGCGAGATAGGCTATCCGTCTGTTTCTAAGGGCCGATTTTTCAATTCCCAGATGAAACTATCTGTCAGATAAATGTTAGCTCTGTCCTTTTCTTTCATATGACTTAAGAAAAAGATGGTGATAATTTTAACTGACGGATAACTTTATCTAGAGATTGAAAAGAACACTTCGAATAGGTTGTATAGTCTATCCCGCCGCGACACCGAGACAAAAGGTGTGGCGCCTAATAGAATGCCCAGCTTTAGGCTGCGCGTCCACCAGAAATGTGCTTAGATGTGTTTTATAACTACCTATGGATGACGTCTACGGCTAACCTCATCTATTTACCTATTAAGTTGGTATTGTTAAGTAATCTTCATTGATAATATCCGTGGTCAGTCAGCATCATAAACGTCTAGGTACACTACACCTTTTCCGACTTTATCTCTTGCCACAAAAGAAAATGCTAGAATGTATACCTACCTATACATACGTGTCTAAAAGATGCCTAGTTGTACAATAATATCTTAGCTATAATTACATCTCTGTCATAAACAAAGTCGAAAGAGCATAGTAAACAATCGCGTGTCATGACCTCTCTCGATAATTTATGGTTCAGTCTACTATCTTACCAACCAGGAAGCAGCCGGAATAATTTATAGCTAG
The DNA here is from genome assembly GCA_947578815.1 of Epinotia ramella. NCBI lineage: Eukaryota > Metazoa > Arthropoda > Insecta > Lepidoptera > Tortricidae > Epinotia > Epinotia ramella. The sequence continues at coordinate 24,478,155 of OX388216.1, forward strand.
AAATATTTAATGTGTAACTTGCAATGCGATGCAACAATGCAAGAGAGCTAGCTTTAAAGTCGTTCAACGCAACGAAACCTCAAATCAATAACGGGTTGGCAACACGCTGTTGACTCTTGTGGAGTCGCACACGTCCATTATGGTGTTTGGTTACCACAAAGGCTTACTATCAGGAAGGCTTTTTATGGTTTCGTAGTATAACTAGAAAACTGTAATTTGGCATGGGCATATTGAATCAATTAGCCCGACATAACAGTACGAGTCATGTGTGCCCTGCCGACTAAATGACTATCTACTACTGGTGGGGATGTGAAAAAAACGTGACAGTAGTTAGTACATATTCATAAAAACTATCACGGGTAAGTAGCCATAACTAGTTACCGAGTAATAGTTGACAATCTAAAAAATCTACTTGGAAAGGCTAACTTTCGTACAAATTCTACCGACCCAACTGCATCATTTGGTTGGCGCGCGCGTGTCGATGTAACTAAGACGGGCAACTACGGAACCCTACACTGCGCGTGGCCCGACACGCACTTGGCCGATTTTTGAAGTGAAAACTTCTTTAGCGGCGCTGAGCACTTTTTGGGATGGGGAAAAATTGTTAAATACGCGACAGAGTTTTGTGACGTCAGATGTGAAGGAGGTCACTTTTTGCTGCTAGCCGATTCTTCATTCAAAACTGAACGCTATTCGTAAGAGTATAAAGCCGTTAAACACTTTTTGCAATAGTATATTCTGCAAATCAATTTTTAATTGTAACCAACGCGTCCTTCACCGTTTTGCTATTGAGAAAAGTCGAATACTTAGTTCGAATTTGGGCGTTATACCTAAAGAGATAAAGCTTAGAAAAATATTTACCAACGCCAAAAACAAATTGATATTTTGGTCGCCACCGCCGTCTGCTGTTCTTGCAAATTCAAAAAGTTCGAATTTAGACGTTATTCCTAAAGAGATAGCTTTGAAAAATATTTGGCAATGGCAAAAACAAACTGGTACCGCCGCCCGTCGGGCGAGCCGGCGGCCCCTCGCACCCAACGCGCCCACCTAAATAATTGATAATTGTTTATAAATTTGCGTCAAATTAATTTTTACGGTGTCAAGATGTCACGTGACCTGATCGAAAAACTGTTACAATGTTATTGAGTTTTCACTTCTGCCGGCACTCCCGGAGTGCAACCCGGTCTTTTTTTAATGTATACTTACATAGAAAAAAACTACGGTAGCCCAGGTTAAAGCATGCAGCTGTCTGAATACGGACCGGGTCTTTTTGGTTCAAACCCGCGCATTAACGAGCCGTTACGTGATGGCCACTCCACACGATGGGCCATCCTAATAACCCATCATACAGAACGCAACTATGCGTTAAAGGGAGTAAGACATGGCTATGCGGTAGAACGAGACATAAATATGTCTTACTCCCTTTAACGCATAGTTGCGTCCTGTATGATGGCTCAGGATGGCCCATCGTGTGGGGCGGCCATCACGGTGAAGGAGCAAGATGCACCGCGCTCCCTACTCTTATAACACTGAGACGAGCGCGGTGGTTATCTAACACGTGTGACGTCATGTCAGCAGCCATCTCTCGCGCTTACTTACAATACAAATGCATTTTACAAGTCACACGAATAAAATAACGAAAAAAGAGTGTGAACTATATAAGTTTATACCAAAAGTAAATTATCGGAATAAGTTCTTATTGCCGACTGTACTTTTCTGTATACCGTGATACGGTCATCAACTACTCATTGAGACGATTCTAACGAGTTAAGACACGGTTAGTTACCTAAGTACCTACTGAATTCCCATGGCCACCTTCTGTCTCCATCATCAGATCAGTTCGATGGTACCATAATATTGAATTGTCATCCAAACTCAACCCAAAATTTCAGCTCAATCGGTGACCGGGGTGGGTCTTTTAAGGGGCTACCCGAGGTTTTCATCGATTTTTGACAAGTTTTGAATCGTATCTACTACTTTTGCACTACAGATAGAATCATAAATCAAACGGCTATCAGTTCTTCAATCTTTTATCTCCATTTTGACAGACCGGATTTTGAAACAAATTAATACTTAATTTTGTATGATTTTTTTAAACACTGTCTAAAAAAACACTTATTTCGCATCTCTATTGACGTGAAAGATCTAACATATACGAAATCTACAAATTTGGGTTCGTCTATGACGTCTCTAAAAACTGGCAGAGGGGTTTAATTTTAAACCAATTAACACAAAAGTTATGGCCAGAAAACCAGTTTTTTGGCCTAAAATTGTTCAACTTTGATGCCAAATATCTCGAAAACAATGAAGTTTGAAGTAAATATGGGATACTATATTGCTTAAAGCCGTTGTTGTTAATATAATAAGCTACAAAAAACATTAGAAAACTAAGGGATTCAGATCGAAGGTCATTGGCGTATGGGAGCCTCTTAACTTGCAAGATTTGTCCTACTTACACTAACAAACGAATAGATACAGCTTGTAAAAAAAGCGGCCAAGTGCGTGTCGGACTACGCACAACGAGGGTTCCTTGCCTATTAAAAAGGTTGTATCGTTACTGAAATCTTATGGCACTTACGTCCTTTTCTTTAAGGGAGGCAGTTTTTTAGGACTATCTCAAAAACCTTTGAACCGATCTTGTTCAAAACAGTTTTCGCTGAAAGAATTTAATAAGCCCTATGAGCATGATTTTTTTCATATTTTTAAAATACACGGTTCAAAAATTAGAGGGGGGGGACACAATTTTAGTGACTTTCGAGGCGATTATCTCCGGCTCTATTCACTTAATCAAAAAAATTGCTGAGAAACCTTATATTTATTTTGAAAGGCCTATCGATTGATGTGCAACACGTGGGCTTGCAATGAAAAAACATTTTTTTTTGATAATTTAATTACAAAACTATGTAGCGGTTAACAAAATACACCTATCCTCAAAATTTTATTCAAATACACCTTATAGTTTTTGAGTAAAATGCCTGTGACATACGGACGGACAGGCAGACAGACAGACAGACAGACAGACATGACGAATCTATAAGGGTTCCGTTTTTTGCCATTTGGCTACGGAACCCTAAAAATGGAGTTAAATAGGTAAATGGGTTAATAGGTAGGTAGGTAGGAGGTTAATAGGTAGGGGAGTTAGGTAGGTAAGGTAAGGTAGGTAGGGTTAGGTAGGTAGGTGGGGGTATCAGAGCCTAAACTACAGAATGATCTTACCTACTCATATCGCTAAACCTTCATTATATCATTATACGAGTAGGGGGTGCGTAACGATCGATATAAAAACTTTTGATATATTTTCACTGGATATAACGATTAAAGGATATAATGCACTTTTGATATAACAACATTTGATATATTCTCATGTAATATAATTATCAACAGATATAATGAACTTGTAATATAACAACTATTAATCTAACAGTCATAACGTATAACATACATGGGATGTAACTTTGTTCGATATAAAACTCAGTTGGTATAATGTACTATTGGCATAATCCCCCGCAGTAAAAATACGCAAATAATTGTAACAATGGTATTATTTGTAGGTTAGGTTAGGGTTAGCTTGTGTCTCTTAGAGCGGAAAAAAGCACCCCGCGAAGCGTCACGGGTCACGTCGACACGCTGGCGGTTAGGTTAGGTTTAGGTTAGGTTAAAATAATAATGTGTGTGTGAAAAAAAATATATCTTACAAAACATTATACGACTAAGACTTATATCTAATATACATTACATCCATTAAACGTTATATCAAAAATGTATTATACTATTTGAACATTATACGCCACGAAATTATACTGATTGTTGTTATACCAAAAGTTTATTATGTCCCTTGAGTGATTATATCCAATTAAATTATATTAAATGTTGTTATATCCAGTGAAAATATATCAAAAGTTGTTATACCAATCATTACACACCCCATTATAGGTACATCATATTTTTTGTTTAGACTTTTTCTAAGGGGAGTCTGTCACAAATAGCGCACAACTTGCTGCCTAATCGGCAACTACTTTCTCACTCGCACCGTGTAAATCAGAAAGAGCGGTTAAATTTCTGGTACTGCGTACTCTTATCGGATGCGGTTATTCGGATCCTAGACCAGCCTACCTTATGCGTGCTGTATAATAAGTACGTATAGCAAAACTTGGTGCCAAGTCGCGTCTCAGCAACTCCTGTCTCACTCGCACCAGGGAAATTAGAAAGAAGAGGGTAGACTTTCTCGTCCCGCGTAGCATCGGGGCGTCTGTCTGGATAGTTCCGCAGGATAATAATATTAATTAAATGATGTTTCAGAATACCAATGGGCCCTCTGCTGGTCGCTCCCCGGCTGCTGGCGCGCGCTGCTGGCGCCCCCGCCGGCGGTGACCGCGGCCGGCGACCTGCGGGCCTTCGACGGCGCCCGGGTGGTCTGCATGATGTGCGTCATCGTCGAGCACGTGTGCTGGCTCAGCACCATTGCCTACGTGGCTGACATACGCTACTACGAGACGGTGAGTATTGTACCAGTCGTCCGCCACTGACCTCAGTGGAGAGTAGCTCATCATCGAGTAGGTACTTACGTGTGCTGGCCAGCACCATCGTTTTTGTGGCTGATTTATGCCTCTACGGGACGATGAGTAATTGCGCCGAGGCGCTTTCCAATGGCGTGGCGGTGAGTAGGTATTCATCAAGCAGATAATCAAACGGAATCAGCCATGGTAGTTAGTACGATGAAATAAATGTATTCTATGATGTTTTTTTACCATGGAAACCAGATTTTTACGCACTCGATAGGCTCGCTTTAATCTGCCGTACGAACTTGTCAAAAGGGTGAAAGCGACAAGGTATCAAGGTGTTCAGCTAGATAATTATATGAGTTCGAATGCACTGTGAAAGATCCCTTGCTACGAGTTGTGACTTATTCAACAAGGCCTTTGATGACGATGACGCTTGACAGATTCGGCGCACGGGTGACGTGATGCTGCTCGGCAACTCGACCCTGGTGGTGCAGGTGTTCTTCCTGATGGCCAGCTTCCTGCTAGCGCACAAGATCCTAATGCAGACGTCGCGCGGGGCCATGCCGTCTTGGCGGTCCTTCTTCTCCACCATGATCAACCGGATTATTAGGTATGTCCCTCAAAAAAATCAATTTATATCGTTCAATCCATGAGGACTTGTGCTCGAAGGTCACAATTTCTTGTCAAGTGCAGCTGAGCCGAGTGCTCTTTGCCGTGTTTGAGCTTGCTCCATCTGCTTGAATTTGAGCGAGATGATATTTCGCTGTACCCTGTACTTAAATCAGTTCAGGCACCAGGGCTCACAACGCTCCTTTTGTACTCTACGTTGAAATACATATAGTAAGAGACGGCCAGAAGTGGTAGGACGTGCCTTTCCAGTGAACAGAGCGGCTACCGCAACACGAAAACGTTCGTTCGTGAATCTCCCTCTCTGCCGCTCCTGCAGATTCGGTCGACAAATACTTAGGGAAATACTGTACCCACCTCTACCAAAACATCCGTTAACACGTTGTTGTGTTCCAGAGTGAGCCCGTCCTACTACATGGTGGTGTGGTTCGCGGCGACGTGGTGGGCGCGCCTGGGCGCCGGCCCGCAGTGGGCGCCGCGCGTGGACGCCGAGGCCGCCGTCTGCCGCGACAAGTGGTGGGTGCATCTGCTGTACCTCAACAACGTCGTAGACGCGGACAACAAGTGCCTCGTGCAGACCTGGTGAGTGCGGCGACCTCTTATTTGAAAAGATCTACCTTGGTGTCCACGAGTTTGATGTTCAAGAATCTTAGTAGATCCAATGCGAATCTTTAAATGAAGTATAACGCCCATGTTCCAGGTACCTGGCAGCAGACATGCAATTATACGCAGTAGCCCTGCTGCTGACGCTGGCGCTGGTGCGCTGGCGGCGCGGCGCGCTGCCGACGCTGGGGATACTGCTGGTGGTCTCCGTTGGAGGGCTGTTCGCGATCGCCTACTGCTGGCGACTCATCTCCACTTTTGTCATGCATAATCCGGAGTGAGTACAATACATAGCCGCAGATGGTTACCTAAAACTAAAGGAATTCACATGACGACCTGAATAGAGTGGCGGAGTGCGGAGTGGTTGGATGAGAAGAGCTGAGGAGCAATTATCAATAAATAATCTGAAATCTGAGCGGATATGGGAAGGCCTATGTCCAGCAGTAAACATGTAGATGATGACGGTATGAAGATGATGATGATTATGAAAGGAGTTCATTATTCGGTTCATGGAGATAGTCGTAGTGGAAGTAGGGTATAAGCAGGGCCTTTCTTATTGGTCACTCTGGGCAATGTCTAAGCTAGTGCATTGACTAGACTACTAGCTGAGGCCCAATTATTCTAAAAAGTCCAAGAACCCCAACAGGTTAGTAATGACGGCCCTATACGTAATAGGCATTAGCGAGTTGTCTACAACCGTTAACGTGGCTGATGCTGTACTGCAGAGACAGACATATTATAGACTCTGGATCTGCTAAAAATACCGTACCGTGACGCCGAATACTTGACTCCCTCCCTCGTCGGCTGTCTGAATTCTTCACCAAATAAGAAATAACCCCCGGGTGTGTGGTGTTTGCAGGCTAGTCCGCGTGAAGTACTACGGCGACTTGTCGTTCAACATCATGTACCAGTCTCCGCTGGGCAACTTGCCGGGCACACTGGCCGGGCTGCTGCTGGCCTTCGTGCACCACGAGATGATCGCGCGGGACGTGCAGCCTCAGCAGTACCGGGTAAGGCCGGGGGCGTCACTGGCGAGCGGCTCATCCTGCACCAGTACCACTGGCTGTCAGACACGCTGACCGGGCTTCTGAGCGTCTTCTTGCACCACAGCAGCACCGGTTAAGGCTGGAGTGAAGACGAACCAATGCTATGGGCAGATCCGTTCTACTCTACTATGAGCGAGCGTGTCTCGATGTCTAGGGTTCGGAAAGATAGCGTCATGCTACCGCTACAAAGAGCTGCACAATCAAGTAGGAGACGAACGGAGCAGGCAGAAAGTTTTCGTCCCGTTGTAATAAAGCCATAAGAAATAACCGTAACCGTTTGTTCCCAGTGGTTCCGCTGGGTGACGTCGGCTGGCGCGCCGCTGGCGCTGTGGTGGGTGGCGTCCTCGCCGCTGCTGCTGGGCGCCGGGGCGCCCGCGCGCGCGCCCGCCGCCGCGCTGGCTGCTCTCGAGCGACCCGTCTTCAGCCTGTTCATCGGCCTGGCGCTCCTTGGTGCTATGCACGGAGTCCAACGTAAGTACGCTGAGCTGTACCTATGTGGCAACGACTCCTCTCCCGCTCGGTGCTGGCGGCTCCAACGCGCTAGCGCTGCAGGAACGAGTCGTGTTCCGCTGTTCATTGACCTGGCACTGTTAGGTTAATCTTAAAGCAATGTCAGTTGACACTGGACTTGCTCAGAACATATACATACTGATGTTTTATGTCTGTATCGATAATTTTTCAGCGATCTGGGCGCGCGCGCTGGCGTGGCCGGGCTGGGCGGCGGCGGCGCGGCTGAGCTTCGGCGCGCTGCTGCTGCACATGCCGCTCAACACCGCGCTCATCGCCGCGCGCCGCGCGCCCACTGAGCTCACGCGCCTCTCCGTCGTACGTATACTCACTGTAACTCCTCTGACCCTTAGAGAGCCCGCACATTACAGACACTAACGGCTGCCATTAAACGAGACCACTCTGCCACTAGTAGCCGTCACTAATAGCGGCCCGGACGCGGCCGATAAACGCTCGGTGTGCGCCGAAGGATCTCGTCCGCAGCTTGTGTCGTGGTGGAAGCCACTAGCGGCTCAATGTGCGGCAGTTCTAGAGGGATGATCGACATGCAGAGTGCGCTAAGTATCTACTAAAATATGGGCCGAGAAGCCAGAACGTAAGTGATTGCTGCGCTTGATGCTACATGTAGGTGCCCTGCCTACTTAGTCATAAGTATAAAGCTCGACTTTTTCTTGGCCTACCCTAAATGTCTGAGATGTCTGAGGGACGTAGCATCTATGGGTGACTCTCTGGACGGTTTCACTTGACTTGAGCCTTGTGCATGGTTGCCAGAGGGGCTAAGCAGCACAACTTGCTGCCAAGTCTTGACGCGCGTGAGCGTGACTCAGCTACTCCTGCCCCGCTCGTCTCGAGTAGCATCGCGGCGTCTGTCTATCGTTCTAGCTGCTGTGTAGTGTCGCGCGAGTCCGCATCTTTTAGTAGTGATTAATGATAGTTCCCTAACGTTATGTTTGTCCTCAGCTTGTGGAGTGGTTCGGCGTGGCGTGCGCGGCGTACCTGGCGGCGCTGCCGCTGGCGCTGCTGGTGGAGCTGCCGGCGCAGCGCCTGCAGCGCGCGCTCGAGCGGGCGTGGGCGGCGCCGCCCGAGCCGCCCGTGGAGAAGACCAACCTGTGATACTTACGTGACCACTTCGACGAAGCTGCCGCGTAACCCAAGAGGATGATAGTCTCTTGGCCAAGGATTTTTATTTCCAACTTTACCAGTTCGGATGAACTAAACTTTCTTGGCGAAAAGTGTATCATGCCAACACTCAACATGCATAGATTTAACGAAGCATGAATTACGAATGAAAACTTAGGTGATAGGTAACTAGCTTTAGTTTCTTTCAAGTTCCGTCGATCTCCGCCATGTTGAAATCTAAACGTTAGCAACTACCGCATAAAGGGATGCCGGTATTTATTAGAAAGAGAGGTGAAATGTAAATCTCGTAGGTAGCAATAGCAAGATGGAAGGTGGCAGGGGCTCTTTACGTATAAATATTTCGTATCCTCTAGTCTAATCGGTGATAACACTGGTGGCAAGCCTTACGGTTGTATTGGGCTCAAAATTCAAAGAAGAATCTCGAAAAGATATGGTTCGTCAAGATTCGACTGACTGAACAGTTCGGGACAGTTGACGAAACCATAATAGCTGGTTACCTATCGCAATCACTACATCTTTCATTTCCCAACTATACCGTTTGTCCGAATATTCAGTTCTGCATTAAAGCCGTTTTTCTCCGAAACCATGAAATTTTCAACCTACACTTTACGCGACACGAGTAAGTATTTATAAAAAAATAACACTGGGGTCTTAGAGAAATTGGGACAAACGATACAGCAGTAGGGAAATGGAGTTAAGCGATTGCGGTAGGATACCAAAACAGCTACGCGTATGACAAATTACAATCTGCTTCGCCAGCACATTGATCGAGTGTGGCGAGCCATTAGACTGCTTTATTTCACCACAGTTAAGCTAAGCTAAATATGTCTTTATCAAACCAGCCAAGTCAAGTCAGTCCTGGCTAAACTCGGCACTCGCGCACCTCCGAGGTGTAGGGAATTCACCCGAGAGGGGTTCGCAGTGAGAATTACACTATCATGTCGGCCGTTGTACGAAGACGATGACCCTAAATAGACAAAAGAGCACGTGCTATGCGGTAGAACGTATGCCATTGTTGAGTTTTGTTCGAGGGATCGCTTACAGGAACTAAAATTTAATGGAGTATATATGGCGAACAATGCAAGTGAAGCCTATGACAACTTTGCAGACCAGTTTGAATTGTTGTATAACTTATGCTTTCCTATAAAAAAGGTAAAAATCTCGCCTTTGCGCAAACCAAAATGGATATCCAATGGAATAAAAAAATGTTGTAAACGAAAACGTGATTTGCTTTGGAAATATAGATTTTCTACAGGAGATAAACTTAGAAATAAAGTTAAATTTATCGATTATTCAAAAAGATTGAAAAAAGTCATAAAACTGACACAAAAAGCTCAGAACGACTACTATATTAAACATTCGAGAAACAAAACAAAGGCATCGTGGAATGTTATCAATAAACACAGATATAAACAACTGATTGATAACATCACACAAATACTATCCAATGGCAAATATGTTTCATCCCCTTCAAAAATTGCCGAAGAATTTAATCGCTATTTTATTGACCTAACACGTTTGAGCTCAGATAAAATTAAAACTAATAATCAAGTTAGACATAGTATAAATAAATCTGTGACATGTAATATACCCAATTCTATATTTATGAGGCCTACAACTCCAAATGACATTCTACAAATTGTGAACTCTTTAAAAAATAGCCACAGCACTGGTTATGATGGTATTAGCACTAAAGTTGTTAAGTCAGTATCTCATATTATTTCACCCTTGATTAGCCATATAGTCAATTTGTGCATCGAAAGGGGCGAATTTCCTGACAGATTAAAAATAGGCATAGTGAAGCCACTTTTTAAAAAAGGTGACAGAGAAGACATGGCCAGCTATAGACCTGTAGCACTTCTCCCTATTTTCTCAAAGGTTATAGAAAAAGTTATTCATAGTGGTATCTATGACTACTTTGACAAGAATAACCTGTTTGCTCAAGAGCAGATGGGATTTCGAAAAGGCAAATCTATCAACATGGCTATTTTTAATTTAATGAATGTAGTTTTAAGGAATGTAGATAATAGAGTCCCAGTTTCAGCCCTGTACATGGATATGTCTAAAGCATTCGATTTTGTTGATCATCGCATACTTTTGGATAAACTATACACATACGGTGTTAGAGGTAACATACATAACTTAATCAAATCGTACTTAAGTAACCGTAAGCAATTGACTCAAATAAATAGAATATGTATTAAAACGAAAACTGATGTTACCTATTCATCGAAAATTAAACAAATTAACTATGGCGTACCACAAGGAAGTGTTTTAGGTCCTTTATTGTTTATCATTTATATAAATGACTTACCACAAGCCATAGAATACCCAATAGTCCTCTTTGCAGATGATAGCACTATACTTTTTGCGTCTAAAGATATAGAATCGTACGAGGATGACATTAATGCGACATTAGAAATTGTAATTGAATGGCTTACTAATAATAATTTAAGAATAAATTTAGAGAAGACTAAAATCATGTCATTTAAACAAAGATCAAATAATGCACGTAATTTAAACGTATCCTACAAAGGACAGCAAATTGACGAAACTGATGTGACAAAGTTTTTAGGGTTAAGTGTAGATAATAAGTTGACATGGCGAAATCAAATTGACATTATATGTAAGAAATTGAATAAATTTTCGTATGTATTATATAATTTAAGAAAAATTGTCAATGAATCAGTAGTTTTAACAGCCTACCAAGCTTATGTAACTTCGACACTGAGGTACGGCATAATCTTTTGGGCAAATTCTGTTGATAGAGAAATAGCTTTTAGAGCACAGAAGAGATGTATTCGCTCATTATGTGGCATCCAACAATTAGACAGCTGTAAGCCCTTTTTTCAGAGATTGCGAATATTAACTCTTCCCTGTCTTTATGTGTTTGAAGTTGCAATGTTTGCTAGATTGAATCTTAATTTATTTCAAACTTTTAAGAGTACGCGTCTTAAGTATAGAATTAATCCAACATTATCAAAAACTGCTCTATATCGGAAAAGCATACTTGGAATGGCTCCTAAAATTTACAATAAGGTACCGAAAGACATTGTAGAAGTAGAAAATACGGTAGTCTTTAAACGAAAATTTTTTGATCATCTGGTAAAAAAAGCGTACCTACTATACAACAAATGAGTATTTGTTAGACTGTAATTAATGGAATAGAACCATGTTCGTCCATTAATTACTGCTAAAATTTGTATGCCTAACGGCCCAGCATAGTGGTTCTAAAACCTATTATTTAAGATCCTTATGTAATACCTATGTTGTACAAATAAATCATTTTCATTTTTCATTTTTCATTGTTACAGTGGATCTTCTGTACGTAAACACTAATAATTAGATTTTTTTAACAGCCGTTATCCCGGTACATTAAACGTCAATGATGACATAAATTGTACTGGGAATACTGGGATGACAGCTGTCAAATACTGGATGTAAATGTAAGGAAGGGCATTTTCACTACATTTATTATGTGGATGTGGTACAGCTAGAAGCGGGAAGCGAGTCGCTTGTCACCCGGCCGGATTTGGAGAAAGGGGCCCACACAATGATAGAGATATATCTCTATTGCTATAATGGACATGCAGCTTAGCTTAGTTCTGGCGGAAAGTAGACTTGTCCCGTGTAGCAAATAGATTAAAGAATAGTTTGTAAGCAGTGCTCTCTGAATGTTTCGACAATATCGTGACAATTATCGTCGTAAGCTGAGGGGATAGGCAGGTTAAGTTGAGTGAGACCGGGAGAGGCAGAAGACATGCCTAAAATCGAGTGTGTGCAAATAGTTACGTATAAGTTTATAAAAGTTCTCTTTTCATTAAAAAAAATATGTAAAAAGCCCTATAAAAGGGCCAAAGGGCTGAGTCGCCCGGGGCACCTACATGGTAAAGACTGGCCCTTCTCGTTTTCTATTTTCATTGGTATATCACGGCTCGATCAGATAGGAGTAACAACTGTCATCTCCATCTATTCACAAAAAGTCTGTCAGGTATTTTAGGTCTTAGGGTGAGTATCCACAAGAGCTGTGCGAGTTTGCGAGGTGGTACAGTGATGCGCATCAATGCTCGTGGTGGATTCGCTCGCGTATCGCTTCCTATTGGTGCATTTTCTCGTCGCTCACCACCTCGCAACCACGCACGGCCTTTCACATTTACATGCGCGCGTGAATCGTCGCCTATCCTGTCGCTTGTACATAAACAAGTCAAATTGAAGCTTATTACAAAGGTGACTTAGGCTAGCTCAATCCCCAGCCAGGAGAAGATTGGAAACTAATAAATGCAACGCTCAATGTCATTAGCTAAGTTAAGTAAGAGGTGTAAATAAATGAAAGTTTAGTGGTATTTCATTGTTTTATTGTGTCTCTGACATTATCACAAAAGTTTTACAATAGGGACGTGGCCCGTTTAGTTTTGACTATTTTAGGAATTTATCCTCTGGCAGTAAGATTCCACCTTCCTAATTTAGTCACTTATGAGAGGGACATAGCAAGATGTTGGAGTAAGAAAGCAACCCCTCATTTCTAAAGCCCACCTACCCCAAAAGCAAGTCCTCCCTCCCATGATTAACCCTTAAATGCATAGTGTTGCCAAATGTCTACAAAGCATCATGTCTAATCTGTCTAAAAATTATCTCACAGATTAAAAATGAACGGCTTTTTTTTCAAAAACTATTCAACCTATCAAGTTCAAAATAATTTTCCTAGAAAGTTTATAAAGTTCTACTTGAGATTTTTTTCATATTTTCAAACTTATGGTTCAAAAGTTAGAGGGGGGGGGACACATTTTTTTTAACTTCTGGAGCGATTATCTCCGAAAATATTAACATTATCAAAAAATTATTTTATAGCTTGACCACAACCGCTGTGCCGCTCCTTAGGTATGCGCGGGGAGGCGGGGTGACGCGGCGGGGGTGACGGGGCGAGGCGGGGACGGCGGAATGACAAATGCTCTGCCCCCCCGTCTCGCCGCTCGCATACCTAAGGAGCGGCACAGCGGTTGTGGTCAAGCTATAGCAAACCCCTATTCATTTTTAAATACCTATCCAACAATACATATATCACACGTTAGGGTTGAAATGAAAAAAAAAACACTCCCACGTTACGTAAAGGGGAGGTACCTCAATAAAAAAAAAAAGACCGGGTTGCACTCCGGGAGTGCCGGCAGAAGTGAAAACTCAATAACATTGTAACAGTTTTTCGATCAGCTCACGTGACATCTTACGGTGTCACCCTAAAAATGAATTTGACGCAAATTTATAAACAACTAGCTTCTGCCCGCGACTCCGTTCGCGTGGAAATCGTTTATATCGCCATCTCCATACAAACTTCAACCCCCCATTTCATCCCCTTAGGGGGTGATTTCCAGGATGAAAACTATCCTATGTCCTTCCCCGGGATTCAAACTATCTCCATACCAAATTTCATCGCAATCGGTTCAGCGGTTTAAGCGTGAAGAGGTAACAGACAGACAGACAGACAGACAGACACACTTTCGCATTTATAATATTAGTATGGATTATCAATTATTTAGGCGGACGGGCCGCGGGCGCGTTGGGTGCGACGGGCTGCCGGCTCGCCCGTCGGCGCGCCGACGGGCGGCGGCAAACACAATACCAATTTGTTTTTGCCATTGCCAAATATTTTTCAAAGCTTGTATCTCTTTAGGAATAACGTCTAAATTCGAACTATTCGAATTTGCAAGAACAGCAGACGGCGGTGGCGACCAAAATATCAATTTGTTTTTGCCGTTGGTAAATATTTATTCTAAGCTTTATCTCTTTATCTTTTTTTATGGGCGTTAGCCCATATTCGAACTATTCGAATTTTCTCAATAGCAAAACGGTGAAGGACGCGTTGGTTAAAATTACAAATTTATTTGCAGAATATGCTATTGCAAAAAGTGTTTAACGGCTTTATACTCTTACGAATAGCGTTCAGTTTTGAATGAAGTCGAATCGGCTAGCAGCAAAAAGTGACCTCCTTCACATCTGACGTCACAAAACTCTGTCGCGTATTTAACAATTTTTCCCCATCCCAAAAAGTGCTCAGCGCCGCTAAAGAAGTTTTCACTTCAAAAATTGCACTTTTTATTTTACCACTGTCGGCGTGATTGATATACATATTAGTACCACATTTCAGCTTTCTAGTGCTAACGGTTACTGAGATTATCCGCGGACGGACGGACAGACAAAGCGAAACTATAAGGGTTCCTAGTCGACTATGGAACCCTAAAAAAGGCTTACGTTCTTGAACGCACCTTTAAACCAAACGTCAAGTAGTAGTCTTGGGAAATAATAACTGGCAACACTAAAATATATCTTTTTCCTAGATCATACCATCCAATGAACTAAACAAAAACATTTTTTTCTACCAAAAAATAAAAAATCATGCATTTAAGGGTCAAATCTTAAAATCTACCCTTCAGCAGGGTCAAAACCCTGCCATACCAAAATCCTAGTACATAGCACTACTGTAATTTTCAAATTTACAATTTACATTGGTGAATTTAAAACTTGCTTGTGACGCAAAAGAGCAATACTCATTTGACTAGTGTTTAGTAGAAAGTTCACAAATTAAATGGGTCAATCAATATTTTTCGGTCATTGCCATGGTTGTCTCCTGGAATCCTTAAAACCTAGATTTTTATAGGAATTACATCCCCTGAGCATGTGTTATTGTGACAGGTGTTCCCATTTTATGGCGGGGCATCTCCTAAGCGAGTTAGGAGTCCCTTTTATAATATAAACTTGTCACTGTTGCCTTGTGAATTACAGGGATAGAAAAGCAAAAATAAAAAATTGAATGACAAAAATATCGTGCAAAGACTGAGAAAGTTGTCTGCGCTTGTCATTCCTCCAAGGCAATGATATGGTTACTAAGTTATTATAGGTAAAAAACTTACTCTCTTGCATGTAGGTCTTTGTTTTATTTAGGTATGTATGCACACCGCGATTTTTAAATGTTTGTATTGTTTAAGGTGTAAATCAAAACGAAAGTGGTGACGGCGCGTTTAAAAATCGCTTTGAGCATAGACCCTTAGACATTTTAAATATGTAATGTCTATTCAAATACGTCGCCACTACATACAAAAAGGGCTTCACTTAACACATTCACAACCAAGAACCTGCCTAGCACGCATTCATGTTTGCTCAGACACCTGCTGAGCCCGCTAGGCGGGCAGTAGTATGAACTTACACGCCTAGCGAATTCTGTCACTTTCTGGTGAATTGTTCCATTTTTAGTCTGGTTGCGAAAGTGTTAAGTTATTTGCTTATATTTCCTGTAATAACTTTTTTCATAGCATCAAATTCCCACTATGACTAAACAAAAGTTCCTTCAGACAGCACAACTGCCAATAAAATGCAAAGTCATTGGCAATAGTGTAATATGTAACTTACATACAAAACGGGGCGTCGTAAGTGAGCCCACTTTAGTTAGAATAGTAAAACTTAGCCTAGTCTAGCCTACTGCAAGTTGAAGGGCTAGCGTCGCGAGGGCCCGGAGCCACCCTGCCAGCCGCCGCGGTGCCCTCCGCCTCTCCCACCAGGTCTACCACGGCCTGCAGCTGGAAATTAAACAAGATACCATTAGTCTCTACAATTTCAAATTACTATTTTTTTTATTCAAATTTAGGGAGTTAAAAAAAATGATTCAAACGCTGGGTGCTTTACAGGATGGTTTGCTGATAAAGAGGAGAGACAATCATCATGAGAAAATGGAATTGTATCTAGTGTATTAGCAGAATTCTACAACTAAGAAATCATAAAAACAGAAGAAATGATAATATCGTAAATATACATTGCAATGATAAGGAACTTTCTGCAGTAAATTAGCACACCACAAAAATGACTACTACATCCTCAGACAGTATACTGCAGATGTTTACTAGGTTGGTAGGCTTAGTAACTTCTACAATCAGCTGAAAAGTTAACACCAACGCACGAAGACATAACCAAAGTGCATCTTACAAACAATAACAAACAACCCCACTGTTTGTTTCCAAACAAACTATTCATGATGTCTGCTGCAGCAGTGTACCAACCTTGTGCTCTTAATATAGCGCTCTTGCCGCGACCCGCCGTCGGCTTGTTCCCTTGCCGCTTGAACATCGGCGCATTCTTCAACATGTCGGGCAGTATGAGGAAGCGGATCTTGGAGCCCCGGATGTACACGTTCTCGAGCTGGGCGACCCGGCCGTCGCGGTACGTCACCGTCACCTGCGTCATGGTGCAGTTCATGTTGTCTTCGGCTTCAATTAGCTTCCCTCGGTACACTTCACCGGTATTCGTTTCGCAGGTCACTACGTGACCTTCGGCTTCGTGAAGTACTTTAATAGGCACACCGATAGACATATTGAAGGCTTCTTGCTCAAATTTTCTATCTAGATCACAAGATTCTCAAGGAATTTAAAGGATTTTTAGCGATTTATGCCGCTAATTCACCATAAAAATTCAATAATAATGGCGGCACTGCACTGGCGGCAGGGAGACGCTGACCGGTGACAGTTGTCAAAACCAATCTACTCAGTGCAAGTGCACAATAAAAACCGCTCAAAGTTTTATTTGAAAATTGTTTATATTATTTTATCGTTGAATATGCAGGTGTATTTTTAAGTAATATAAAAATATCATATTTTAAAAAGGCAATTGCCTAGTTAGAAACATCAATTGCAGATTTATATTTATTTAAACGGATACGACTGTAAAACCCGTCTCTCAAACACACTTAATTCGAGTTAATTCGTGGCTCTATTTTAAACGCTTAATATATATTACACAAATATTGTACACCGTGTTGCTTTGATATATTATACTCTCATAATAAGACACATAATCTTTATTTTTGATTATATTCAAAACAATACACTAAGCAGCAAAAAAACCTTGAAATAAAAATTGTTGTATACAATTTCAACATTTATATCTATATCTCAAACAGCTTGTGAAATGAAGTCGCGTCAGTTTTTTCAACTGTCACCTTTCTGTCAATCATTCCTTCGTTTGCTTTGCGTCGTTTCGCTTAGGTTTTATTTTTTTCTTCAGCTCGTGTTTATATAAGTGTGCCGTGAATAAGGGCAGTGTGATGACGACGGTGATGAAGCTGGAGACGGAGGCGGAGGCGTGCTGCGTGTGCGGCGGCGGCGGCGAGCTGCTGTCGGCCGAGGAGCACGACGCGGCCGCGCCGCCGCTGTCCGGCGCGCCGCCGCTCCGGACCATGCTGCTGCAGATCAACAACAATAAGGTACCGTACAACATTCACCAAGTACTGGACCTGCGTGCCCGTTACGGTTGTTTCTTGGGGCTTACTCCTTATGTAATGTTGCAAGTTGCCGGGAAGAAGGAATTATAGCCCATTTAACTGACTCGATCAGCGCGAGATTCATGTTGGTTGTTAGAAGCCCTCTTAAAGGTTACAATGATGTTGATGAGTTACATGTTTCCTTGGTCACTTTTTAAAACAGTATCTTTACGGGCTTAAATTTACCAAATGTAGCATGTGTATTTAGCAATTTCTTAGCCCTTACTGGGATTTGAACCAAGGACCATCAGCTGGGGGATAGGAGTTTCTTAGCTGATTTCTAAATCTCATCACCATATTCCCCTGCCTCTCCTTCCATCTGTCAAAGTATTCTACTAAATGTTATGTTGCACGAGAATGTTCAATGCAACGGCTTTCTTTCATGATGAAGATGTATGGAAGAAAATAAAACGAACTAGTTGGATCGGATCTATTTTTATTTTTTTTTATTATAGCCTTTGTTCGTGACACCCAAATGTAATTTCTTCCTTGTTTATTTTGCTTTCTTTATTTATTCTGGGTGTCTGCTTGCCAGTCGGCAAAGGCCTCCTCCAGCCTTCTCCACTCATGTCTGTCACTGGCCACCCTGCTCCAAGTGACACCAGCAACAGGCCTGATGTCGTCGTCCCATCTCTTGGTCTGCCTGCCTCTCTTTCTTTTGCAGCCTCTTGGGTACCATTGGGTTACCTTTTTGCTCCACTTGTCAATGCCTCTAACAGTGTGCCCTGACCACTTCCATTTATGCCTCCTAATTTTTGTGATAATGTCCTGCACCTTGGTTTTGCTTCTTATGACTTGGTTCCTTATCCGATCAGCTTTTCTTACTCCTAGCATACTTCGTTCCATGGAAACTTGGCAGATGCATAGTTTATTTAGATGATTTTTTGTTGGTGCCCAAGTTTGGCTTCCGTACATAAGTATGGGGAGGATGCAGGTGTTGAAAATCTTACTCTTAGTGCCAATGTGGAGGTTTTGGTCCTTCATTACTTCTTTCATGGCCCAATATCTCTTCCATCCGCTACCAACCCTTCGTTCTATTTCTCTGTTGGTGATGTCTTTATTAGAGATTATTTGTCCTAGATATATATATTCATTCACATACTCGATTTCATTTTGTTCTAGGCAAATTTTTTCCTCTACGCCGTTTGTGAGAGCTTTTGTTTTATCCAGATTCATCCTGAGACCCATTTTCTCGCTTTCTTTTGCTAGTTCGTTTATCATGTTGCTCAGGTCTTGGTGGTTTTTGGCAAAAAGCACGATGTCGTCTGCAAATCTTAGGTTTGTCAGAGAGCAGCCGTCAATGTTTATTCCGTAGTTCTCCCAGTTCAGTGTTCTAAATATTTGCTCCAGCACAGCCGAGAAGAGCTTTGGTGATAGTGGGTCACCTTGGCGTACTCCCTTTTCGATTAGAAACGGCTGGCCTTTTCTTTCTAGTTGGATGCATGCTGTACTGTGCTTATAGACATTCCTTATTATTCTTATATAGTTTTCCTCTATTCCTTGATTTTTGAGTGATTCCCAAATCTTGCTATGAAGTAGACTGTCGAACGCTTTACTGTAATCTATGAATGCGAAATAATACGTCAAGTTATACTCATTGTATTTCTCAATAACTTGCCTCAGGACGTGTATGTGGTCCAGCACTGAGTATCCACTTCGAAACCCTGCTTGTTCGATAGGTTGTTGCTCGTCAAGTTTCTTCTCGAGTCGTTTGAGAATAACTTTGGCAAATATTTTGTAAATATTTGACATTAGGCTGATCGGTCTATAGTTGCCTATGTTGTGGGGATCTCCCTTCTTATACAGAAGTATAATATTCGATCTCATCCACTGCTCTGGAATATGTTCTTTTCTCAGAATGTCGTTGAATATTTTGGTTAGTAGGGGGGCTACTTGAGTTTTGGCATGAATTAAGACTTCATTGTTTATTTCGTCGGGGCCCGGAGCTTTGTCTTTCTTTTGTGATTCTATGGCAAATTCGATCTCCCTCGTGAGGATGGGCGGCACTGCAGTGTCTTCCTCTAGTTTCACGTCGGTTTCATCTGGAGTATTAGCTTTTTTGTATAATTCCCTGTAGTAGTTTGTGGCTATATCTCTAATGTCGTGCCTTTGGTTTTTGTCCCTTCCCTGCTTATCTTTCATCTTTGTAATCCATTCTTTGTTTTCCTGTAGTTCTTTGTAGGCTTTTTTAATGCCGCCTGTCCTCAGTATATGTTTTTCTAGTGTTTCCATCCTGTTCTGTTTTCTATCTTTCTTTAAGTTTTCATTTATTTGTTTACTGAGATTTGAGATTCTTTTCCGAACATCCTTACTTTTATTGGCTTTACTGATTAGGATGATCCTCTCATCCATCAGAGACAAGGTTTTTGTTGACATCCAGCTTTTCTTGCCATTCCCGGATTTGGTCGCACTCGAGTTTACTGCTGCTTTAATCGTGTTTTCCACCCAGTCGTATTTTTGTTGAATGTCGAAGTTTGGGGGCAAGGCTTCATAATCCAGGTGTGTGTTTTGTAGTTTAGTGTTGATTTCGATCAGCTGGTCCTTGTTGAGGGTACTGTTGTTTAGCCTTTGTCTTGGCCTTGGTTGCTTTGATTGGTGGAGATCTACTACTCCTCTTACCATTCTGTGGTTTGTGTTAAGTTTAGTTTGTTGATGATATTGCAGTCGCTGAAGTAACTGGGTTGATTTGAGAGTATGAAGTCGATCTCGTTCTTATATTTCCCGTCTGGCGAGACCCACGTCCATTTGTTGCTTTTCCTTTTCTTGAACTTGCTGTTTAAAATTGAAAGGTTGTGTTGCAGCGCGAAGTTTATCAGCCTCTCACCGTTTTTGCTTCTTTTCCCGTACGTGTATTGTCCTAGTATTAGATTTTCACCATGCTGTCTATCACCTATCTGAGCATTGAAATCTCCCATTACAATAAGATTCTTGTGAGTGTGATGTTCTATCGTTCGACTTAAGTCAAGATAAAATTTATCTGTTGTTTCTTGATCAGCTTGTTCGGTGGGGGAGTAAATCTGTATGAGTGACCATTTCTCCTTGTATGCTGGTAGTTTTATATTAAGCACTGCAATACGGTCTGAAATGCCTATCAGCTCATCAATGTAGCTGGTTAGGTGTTTTTTTACCAGGAAGCCGACTCCATTTCTTCCTGCAGATTCGCCCTTGTAGTAAAATAGAAGATCCGGGTAGTCCAGGATTTTTTCTCCTAACCTTCTGATTTCGCTCATGCCCAGTATGTCCCATTTTATTGCTTGAAGTGCGTCGGTAAGTTCCAGTAAGTTTTCATCTGATTTGAGGGTTAAAACATTCAGTGAGGCTATGTGGAGTTTCGTGTTTTTTGAACACGCTGGAGGGTTGTGGTCATATTTCCCCACGGTGACCGGCCGGCTTGGGGAAGGTGGTTTCTTTGTTCCATGTTCAGTAGCTGTAGTTGTCTTGTTCATCTTCCGGTGGCTGTTGTGCAACTTGTGCAATGATTGTCATTGATTGCTGTTACCAGATAATGAGTTTGTCCTTGAACGACTTGTGAACTCAAGTTTGTTCATTTTGTTAATTTTGTTCGGGGCCGTTTGGCTTACAATTCCTCTTTCTTGATGTGTGAGTTTGGGTGTCTTGGATGGAGAACGCTTCCGTTTTTCCTGGCCTTTCCCCTGGATTGGATTTTCCTTTACTATGAGTTTATCATACCTAATGATAGCTATCTTGCCCTTTTTTATTTCCTCTTGCTGTATAACTTTCAGCTCTCTTCTAGTTTCCAAGATATCCTTAGGGAAGTCTTCCGTGGCATATGTATTTTCAGGTAAAAGTTTGTTGTTCCGCAAGATCTCTAGTCTTCTCCAAGCCAGAGTTAATCTTAACATTATGGGCCTTCGCTTCTTGCTGTCCCTTTTCCCGAATCTGTACACCTCACTTACTTCCCACTTATCAAATTCCGCTATTTTCGCTTCTTTCGCCATGTTGTTGAGGGTCACCAGTACCAAATCCATGAGATCGCGATAGTCTTCTTCACGTTCCTCCACTCCGTGTAGTATAATGTTGTTTTTTCTGGAACTCTTTTCGAGGGTGTGAATCTTATTTTTCAGTACGGTCACTTCATTTTTTAGCCTATTGTTCTCTTCCACTACCGGGAGCAGTTTATCATCCATCATAGTAACTATACTTTTAGTGATATTCTCCGCCAATATGCTGGTTTGTTTCGCGAATTCTTCCTTAATTTCGTTCGTTCTCTCATTAAATGCTTGGTTCATTTTCTCTAATAATATGACCATTTGTTTATCCTCCATTTTGTGGTGTCGATCGCGAACCGCGGATCGGATCTAACATAAATATAAATAATAGAAATATAGTTAGAAAATAATAAAGGCTTTAATAAATATAAAAAAAAATAGAGAAATATAATAGATTTTAGCGAACCGCAAACTTTATACAATTGGGAAATATGCTAAGACAATGATGCTAACTGACTTATGAATGTCCGTAGGTCCTGCCGGAAGGCCGCATCTGCGGCGGCTGCGCGCGGCGCGCGACGGAGGCCTACGAGTTCAGCTCCGCGCTCGCCGCGCGCGCCGCCGCGCCGCTCGGGGACAAGCTGCGCGCGCTGCGGCGCCGGCTGCACGACCTCACGCAGCGCATCGACGTCTTCATCGTGGTCGGCGGCGCGGGCGCTGCGCAGGGGACCTACAGCGAGGAAGGTAAGGCCAGCAACTCCAAGCTGTGGCTGTGTCGGCGACTGTATATATACCACAGTTGATTGACGAGTTCACTGTGTATTAAAGAAGGTAACATTTGTGGGGAAATATTGTAACACCATATTAGTAGTTGAATTTCTAAATAGATTGATCCCTATTTGCCAAGACAGCTCCAGACATTTTCCTGTTACATGATAAATTTGACACCTTATTACAAACTAGCAGCTTTAACATTATTATTGTAGTTACAATATACAAATAATGCAAGAAGTTATGATCGACTTTCTTAAACTAGAAATGAAAGCACTACCTACACTTATACCCAACTCAACATTGTCATGCCATGTTCTATTTGAACCACTTAATGAATGTCAGTGTTGTGTGGTTGTTCTGTGCAGACATCATCATGGTGGAGAAGGACGCGCTGGCCGCCGCCGCGGCCGCCGACGACGAGGAGCTCGAGCGCGCGAGGAACGCGCGCGGGGACCACGTCTACCAGTGCTCCGTGTGTCCCCTGTCCTTCCAGGTATGTTGTCTTTGCTTTTTTACATGAAGGACTTATTATCGTTAAGAATTTTAAGTAATTAAATTTTGAAAGTCGGAATCACGAATTTCACAAAACTGAATCTCGGCGCCTTTCGTAGGCACAACGAAACGAG
Source organism: Epinotia ramella (assembly GCA_947578815.1). Classification (NCBI taxonomy): domain Eukaryota; kingdom Metazoa; phylum Arthropoda; class Insecta; order Lepidoptera; family Tortricidae; genus Epinotia; species Epinotia ramella. Next base: position 24,501,228 of record OX388216.1, read on the forward strand.
ATAAAAAAAATCGTAATCTAGACGCGTATGTCCCGCTAGACGCATGGTTAACCGCTCACTGCCACGCGGTATCTCGGCAGGCGCGAGCCGCGGCTTGGCGCATCTCTTTCGCTCTCGCGCCGTAGGTCTGTCCCACTTGCGCATCCGAAGGCGCCCGAGTGCAACCGAATACCTTTTCTCGCGCGTGGCGATATAAATTTATAACTAAGCTGTCTATCCTAAATATATTTTTTTGTGTGAATTAAACAAGAAATGATGAATATTGTTTTGTTTAATTGACAAACCAAACAATACTTATATTCAATTTCATAATCTAACTGACTGACTAAATAGAATTATATTTTTTTACCCAGAAAAGTACCCAATTGTTTGAAATGCTACACTGTCAGGAGTTCTGACCTGATTAACCCTGTCAGTGGCAGAAACTGCCTAGGTGGGGTTCTGGTCATGTGTGTTGTGGAAGTGATGACTCGGAGCTGCAGCTGTGGTGAGTGTGACTGTGTGAGTGGTGACGTGTGGTGTTGTTGACGTGTCCGCAGCGCGTGTCGGAGTACCGCGCGCACTTGGGCGCGCACCCGGCGGACGCGCTGCACTCGTGCTGGACGTGCGGCGCGCAGTTCGCCGCGGCCGCCGCGCTGCGCGACCACCAGCAGACCCACGCGCCGGGCCCGCAGCTCGCGCAGTGCAACCTTTGTCACACACAACTACAGGTTACTATTACTAAATGTTGTTTTTTTCTGTTTCTATTGTTTCCAGTATCACCACCGGCTCTAGGCGTGAACAATATTTTTGCTGTCACTATATAGTTGTCATGATTTAAAATTGATTTGCTTTGATTTAAATCCATGAAATGTACGATTTTGTGAGCGCTTAAAACTACCTTTTTCATGGGCTTGTTTTAAAACGCGATATGTACAGTATCGATACAGGTGATTTTTACAGATAATTTACGGCGTACGTTATACGCGCGTTTGTGTCGCTGGATAGCTTCGCCGTGTATAAAAGCGCATTTGATGCCTAAACAAATAAATGACTCCTGGTGAACTGAATTGAGTTCCATCCGCAGTCGCAGTCGGAGCTCCGCCGCCACGAGCAGCAGTGTCCGTCGCGCTGCCCGTGCTGCGCGCTGCTGCTCGCGGACCGCGCGGCGCTCGGTGCGCACGTGGCCGCCGCGCACGGGAGAGGGGGACAGCTGCACGCCTGCCCCGCCTGCTTCCTCGCGCTGGACACGGCGGCCGAGCTGTCCGCGCACGTGCTGCGCCACCGCCAGGCGCGCCAGTTCGTGTGCGGACACGACGGCTGCATACTGCGCTTCGGCACCAGGTAACGATGTACCTTGTTACATCGAACTCTGCCTTATAACCGGCCTCTGTCACCTTTGGCTTAATTTCGGTTTGCCTAATTTTATTTAGACTAATCTTGTTTCGCATAATAGGACTACAAAAAGGGTAACCAGAAAATTCATAGTAGTTAGTTGGCAAATGACACGACTCCGCCTTAGCTCCGGCGCTGCGGGTAGAGCAGCCCTTTCGCCCTTGCATGACAACTCACGGTCGCCCGTGGCTCCGGCTTTTTTTTATACACTCTAGGGGTAGGGCAGACAAGACCACGTGGATATTGGGGTGCTCCGTTCGATTTTGTTTACTGTGTCTCCAATGCAATATAAAAAATACAATATCTCGGACCAAAATTAGGCAAAAAGATTGTAATTTGTACAGTTAGTACGTTTTAAGAAGTAAAGATTACAATGATTCGGTAGTCAATCGACAAAGTGATTTTTAGATAAAATAATATTCGGCTAAATAAGAGTTACGACCATTTGGTTTGCCTCACGAAACATCAACAGACACACTACTACACACTACTGACACAACAGTCACACACACAAGAAAATAATTAGTTATTTGCTTCCAAACCCGAACTTACAACATCCGACGATCCAAACTGTACACAATGTAACAGAGAAGAGGAGATCCTCCACCACTCCTCCTCCACTTAGATGTAGAGTGTAAAATCAACCAACAACCTAGGTTGGATCTCTTACAAGAAACTGGGTGCTCTGCGGGGGATCTCCTCTTCTTCCATCAAATATTAAGCTCAGGGTTCACTACCGAACACAGTGGTACATTTTTAAGTTTCATTATACACTCACTGAATCTAAGATTTGAATATTATAAAAATACTTCTTAAGTATCAATCTAATGTTTAAAGTAACATGTAAAGTTTAAGTAACATTGTAATTATTTTTAAGCCGACTTAATCATAAGATGTATGGCTTATAAAATAAATGAGATAAAAAAAAAGAGATGACTTTCGACTTTAAACAAAGAATGCATTATACTAAAAGTTGTTAGACAAACTGAAATTAGATAAAAGTTATTAGGCCAAACAAGGGAATCCCGAGTGACGACCCTAACTAGACGACAGAACACATGCTATGTGCAGTACAACGGAGTGTTTTTATTTTAGTTAGAGAGGTGGTACTCTATATGTAGTTATTATTATTTAGTCTGTGCCAATAGCCTACTAATGGCCGGTTCCAATAATCTGTAGTATGGCAATTGGCCACATTTAGTGTTTAGCAGTAACACAATAGTTTACTGCTACATAAACGCATATTGCTTGTATCAGCGATAACTTGTATGTATAAAATAGGCTACACCGTTCATTAAAGAGTCTTTACTTAAACCTATACTGGAGTATTACTTCGCTCCTCGTCACCACGCTGCCCAAGTCCACCATTCAGATATCTCAGATACATACATTGTCACAAATTAATCCACCGATAGTTTTCCTTACCGGCAGTTACATTTTGACAGATTACCCATAGAAAATGTGTCAAAATGTAACTGTTGGTAAGGAAAGTTTTCGTGTGGATTGATTATTGGAACCGTCCGTTAAAGATAGGTACTTTTAGGTAGGTAAGTTATTATTTACGGTAACTGAGCCAAGTATTAAGTTAGGTAATTTATTTTTCATCACACTTGCTCGAAAAGGGCTTCATAATGCGCAGACATACAGAGCTGTAATAGCCTGTGTTACGCCCACGGGCGTAATGGTTTTTTTTCTTAAATTGTATCTCCCACTCATGCGGCAGTTACAAAGCAAAGAGGTTTTATATCAAATACGATGTCTGAAAACGTATTTATAAATAAATTTAAAGTTAAAAAACTACTTCATCATATCAGCCGAAAGACGTCCACTGCTGGACATAGGCCTCCCCCAAAGAGTGCCAAAGTGACCGGTCCTGCGCCACCCGCATCCAGCGAACTCCAGCAACCTTTACCAGGTCATCAGTCCACCTTGCGGGGGGCCTACCCACGCTGCGCCTTCCGGTACGTGGTCGCCACTCGAGAACCTTTCCGCCCCAACGGCCATCGGTTCTACGTGCTATGTGCCCCGCCCACTGCCACTTAAGTTTAGCGATTCGGAGGGCTATATCTGTTACCTTGGTTCTGCTGCGGATAGCCTCATTTCTGATGCGATCCCGCAGAGAAACTCCCAACATAGCCCTCTCCATAGCCCTTTGGGTGACTTTGAGCCTTCTTATGAGGCCCATAGTAAGCGACCACGTTTCAGTACCATATGTCATCACTGGCAACACACACTGGTCAAAGACTCTCGTCTTGAGACACTGCGGAATATTGGACGAAAAGATGTGCCGTAGCTTCCCGAACGCTGCCCAGCCGAGTCGGATTCGACGATTGACCTCTTTCTCGAAGTTGGACCTACCTAACTGGATAGTTTGTCCTAGGTATACATAATCGTCTACAACTTCGAGCGTAAAGTGTCCGATTGTAATGGGAGTTGGTACTACATGGGCATTTGACATGATCTTCGTCTTATCCATGTTCATTCTTAGACCAACTCCCTCGGAAGCTTTACTGAGGTCATCGAGCATCGTACTTAAGTCCTCCATGGTCTCAGCCAAGACTACTATATCGTCAGCAAACCGAAGGTGAGTGATGTACTCGCCGTTGATGTTGATGCCTAGCCTTCTCCAGTCCAGAGTTTTGAAAACGTCCTCCAGTGCAGCGGTGAACAGTTTTGGAGAAATAACATCTCCTTGCCTGACTCCCCGCTGCAGCGGAATAGGCTTCGAGTTCTGGTCCTGGAGTCGAACTGACATAGTGGCGTTCTCATACAAACACTTCAGCACTTCGATATAGCGATAGTCAACTTGGCACCGCTGGAGAGACTGTAGTACGGCCCAGGTTTCAATCGAATCGAAGGCTTTCTCGTAGTCCACGAACGCTAGGCAGAGGGGCAGGTTATACTCCTCGGTCTTCTGTATAACCTGACGGAGCGTGTGGATGTGGTCTACGGTACTGAAGCCTCTTCGGAAACCGGCTTGTTCGGGAGGCTGGAAGTCATCTAGCCTGCGTACGAGACGATTTGTAATGACCCTCGAAAACAGCTTATAGACATGGCTCAGAAGTGAGATGGGTCTGTAGTTCTTCAGCAGGGTGTTGTCACCCTTTTTGAAGAACAGCACCACCACCCCTCCGTTCCATGCCTTTGGAGTTCTCCCTTCCAGTAAGACGGAATCGAACAACTTCTGAAGGGCCGTAAGGACCGGTTTTCCACCCGCCTTCAGGAGTTCGGCTGTTATTCCGTCTTCACCGGGAGCCTTGTTGTTCTTGAGCTGTTTAAGAGCCATTACAATCTCGTACAGGCTGATGTCCGGGATGTCGTCGGTATAGTGCCGGGTTAGTCTAGCTCTAGGGTCTTCCGCCCGACCAACTTCGGGTCTGCGTGTTGACGTGTATAGCTGTCCGTAAAAGCGCTCTATCTCACCCAGAATCTCGGTTTTAGAGGAAACGATTCTACCATCTTCAGTTTTTAACTTCGCGAGCTGGCTCTGCCCTACAGACAGATCTCTCGAGAACACTTTAGAGCCCTTATTACGCTTGATGGCCTCTTCAATACGATTTGTATTGAATTGGCGCAGATCGCGGGTAAGGGACTTGGAGATCTGTTTATTGAGCTGCCGGTATAAGGTCGCATCGGCTGAAGACTGTAGAATCATTTCACTCCTTTCCTTCATGAGCTTCTGAGTGGAGCTAGAGAGCCTTTTAGTTTTGTTGGTCCCTTGGGCCTTGAAGAACTTAGACCCAGTGGAACGGACAGCTTCCACAAACCCGTCGTTCAGTTCGTCCACATCGCCGCCTAGGCAATCGAAACGGTTTCGGAGTTCCAGCTGGAAGCTCTCGGGGTTTCGAATTTGGATTGATGCTGGACGGAGCGTAGACTTCATCAATCGAGAGCGCTCTTGCTTGACGCATATATTCAATGTGCCTCTTACTAGACGGTGATCGCTCCCGGTTTTGACCGTATTGATCACAGAGACGTCATTGAATATATGCTTCCTCGTCGACATGATGAAGTCAATCTCGTTTTTAGTTGCACCGTCGGGACTCATCCAGGTCCACTTTCTGTGCTCGTGTTTCTTGAAGAAGGAATTCATCATGTAGAGTCCCTCCTTCTCCAAGAAGCCAGCCAGTAGTTGGCCCCGGTGGTTCCGACTTCCAACTCCAAATTGCCCCACTCTCTGCTCTTCACCATCTCTCTTGCCCAGTTTTGCGTTAAAGTCCCCCATGACAACGGTGAAGTAGGTTTTGGAACTATGCATGGCCTTCGATATATCTTCATACATAGCCTCCACCTCTTCGTCGGAGTGTGCCGAGGTCGGCGCGTAAACCTGTATGACCTTCAATGAGTACCTGTTGGATACTCTGAGTATAAGGTACGCCACCCTAGTCGACACACTCTCGATCTTCACCACGTTGTTCACAAGGGACTTGTGGACGAGGAACCCGACACCTCCCTGGGACTGTTGGTCGCCCTCCCGGAAATAGAGCAAGTTGCCGGATTTGAGGGTTATCGTGTCCTCCCCCTCTCTTCGGACTTCAGATAACCCTATGACATCCCAACGCAACTTGCTCAACCCTTCCTCCAGTTCCGCTATCCTTTCGTCGGTCCGCAGTGTGCGCGTGTTATACGTTGCCAGGGCCAGGGGTCGTCGGTGTTGGTAGCCGGATCTTCGCCGGAGATTCTTCGCACCCCTGACCCCGCTGGTACCCTGGCCGCTACCACAACCAGGGTACCGGGGGTCGCCGGAACCTCGGGGCCGTGGTTTTTTTGTATCTTTCATTTGGGGGGTACATGCCATAATCGCCACGCTTGGCATGCGGGTTGGCGATCGCAGTATTTCCACCGCACTCCAGGGACGCTGCTGCCCATCCCCCGGTGGTCTTGGTCGTAGTTTTAGGACGTACCCGGGTCCAAAAAAAACTACTTAAACATGTTTAACTGAATTATTTACAGATTTAATATGTAGGTAGTTATTTAGTGTCTATGTAAAATGTTTTTAAGTGTTTTAAAATCGTGGCTGTATACCGAAGGGTCTTTGCCATACGCGCCTCACGTCAAATTCAACAGAACAACGGACGACTGACATGTTGCAGTTTTTATTACGATTTGTATTCATTTCATCTGTAAGGTGCGGAGTTCGGAGATGAGGTGAAACAAGTGTTCAAGACAAATGATGCTTTATTACTGCTCTTACACATGTGTAGTAGTTCTATATATAAGCGTCCTATAAGCTACGTACATATCTATATCTAGTATACACCACACCACCTATCGTGATTTAAAAAAAATAAACAAGGATTATTTTATTATTTTTTTTGCTTACATAGGTACCTATTCAGCGCAGTACAGTATACTAAACTTAAAGTAACAATATCTTAAGAAGAAAAAATCTAAGTACAGTTAAAGAAGTTATATTTATAAGATACAAGGTTTGGTGCGATTTTTGTGGACGACATCTTCCTTTCCATTTTTAAGTATTCTAACATTACATCCTAAATCTTCTAATACTAAATACGGTCCTAAATAAATGCTCTGCATCTTATTGTCAGCTGTATTTCTTAACCACAAATAACTATTGTTACTATAGCAGACAGGCCGCATATTAGAATCATATTTCTCTTTGCGTTTCAACTTACTGTTTATTAAGTTGTTACGGGCGTCTGCCTGTGCTAGCTCTAATCTATATTTTAACTCTAATGGATAACTATTATAATTATATAAGGGACTAACGTTACCACTCTGTAGGTTACTAGGGAGCGTGCATAACTTACCAAAAACTAACTCGTGAGGCGTGTACTTCGTCTCCGTGTGCACTGTGTTGTTGTACGTAAAGCACCAGTAAGGCAACCATGTGCTCCAAGAATCCGTTTTATTTTCGCACTGTATTCTTAAATAAGCTCCCATAGTTTTATGCGAATTCTCTAGAGCACCGATGGACTCATGGTGATATGCTGTGGATGGCAAATGAGTTATTTTTAGTAAATTACATACCTCTTTCATTGTGCTGCTGATGAACTCGGTACCTCGATCAGTAGCTATCTCGAGTGGGATGCCATAACGCAATACAAAGTTATCTACAAAAGATCGAGCTATAGTTGCCGTATCTTTAGAGCGCAGGGGATACGCTTCTACAAATTTCGTTAGTTCGCACTGTAGGGTCAGCACGTAACAATAACCGTGTTCATCTTTTGGGAGAGGTCCCACAGTGTCCAAATACACTTTTTCGAAAGCAGAATTGGCTGTGGTTGTTATTTCCATAGGTTGTTTAGTAGCAACACTATATTTTTGTTTTTGGCATTGAGTACATTTAGACACAAAATCTCTTATGTCCTTTTCCATACTAGGCCAAAAGTAGTATTTCTTTATATTGTTGGTCATTCGCCTAATCCCCGCGTGGCCACTTGTGGGGAGTAGGTGAAAGTCATTAACTATAACGCGTCTATCATGCAAGTTGTTTATTCTTTGTACATCACTTAACACACATATCCGTGGTCCGGCCCAACTGCCTTTACTATTTATTTCTTGTATCAAGCCCGCAATAAATTCTTTATTGAATTCACTTCTGATTATGCATAATTCTCTAACATTTATCTTCTTGCACATTGAATCCAAATCTCTCGCTAGTTCGGCTCGCGATAATAGCGATTGAGAAGTCGGATTGAGATAAATACACGATTTGCTGGGCACGTAATTAAAATACTTAGACGTCTTTTTTACAAAATTATCTTTCATGACCTTCTTAAAATCTCTACATGTGGTAATACATAATTCAGTAAAATTTTCCGGTTTTTTAATTATTTCCACGACTCTTGGGTGATCAGGCCTCGAGTTAGTGGGCGTATTAATAACCGAAGATTTTGAACTGTCTGTACCTTGCATACTCTCTAGCTTTCGTCTTTGCGCTCGCGTCATCACATTCATAACTTGTTCGTTCATATGTTTCAAATCCTCTGACGTAATGATAATGCGAGACAGCGCGTCTGCCGCTGAGTTCTTGGACCCTTTCAAATACTCGACTATAAAATTGTACTCTTCTAATTGTAAGCGAAATTTAAGTAATCTGCTGGTTGGGTCTTTCATACCAAACAAATACACTAGTGGACGGTGGTCAGTCTGTATCTTAAACTGTCTGCCATATAAATAAGGTCTAAAATACTTCACACTCCACACAATTGATAAAAGCTCTTTTTGAATAGTTGGGTAGTTCAATTCAGCTTTATTTAGACTTCGACTGGCGTAAGCGACAGGTCGACCATCGTCGTTACACAGCACTGACCCCAGTGCTTTTCCGGAAGCATCACATTGTAATAGAAACTGGTTTTTCTCTGAAAAATTTGGATACTGGAGAACTGGTGGTTCAACTAATGCTGATTTTAACACTTTAAATGCTTGGTCACATTCTTGTGTCCATATAAATGGCACATCTTTACAGCCTAATCTATTTAGTGGGTACGCTTTGTCGGCAAAATTCACAATAAATTTACGATAGTAGCTAGCAAACGCTACGAATCGTTTGACTTCGTCGGCGCTTTGCGGTGTCGGATAATTATCTAGCACTCTAGTCTTTTCGGGATCGGGTAATATTCCATTTTCTGACACTACATGACCGAGATATAATATTTGTTTCTGTAGGAATTGACATTTGGCAGGGTTGAGCTTTAAGTTGACTTTCCTTAGCCTAGCGAAAACGTCTAATAGATTTTGATTATGTATTGCTAAATTTCTTCCAAATACGACTAAATCGTCTTGATATACTAAACATTGCTCATAATTTAAACCAGACATAGCTACGGTCATCATTCTTGAAAAAGCATTTGGGGATGTCTTACACCCCATCGGTAATCTTGTCATTTGGAACTGATTTTTACTAGTTTGGAAAGCGGTAAGCGGTCGGCTTGATTTGTCTAAATTAATTTGATAGAAACCCTGATATAAATCTAAATGTGAAAAATAGATAGCACCTGATAATGAGTCTAGGACTTCTGTAATGTTAGGAAGGGGAAATTTATCATCTTTTATTTGATTGTTTAATTTTCTATAATCAATTACGACACGCCATTTCTTTTGTTTCGAGGAATCTAACTTTTTTGGCACTAATAATAATGGACTTGACCACGCACTTCTTGCCTCTTCAATTATCCCATCATCAAGCATTCCTTGAATCTGCCTATCAATTTCAGACTTTTGAGAGTATGGTAACCGGTACGGTTTAACGTAAACTGGAGAGCTACCCGGTTTTAATTCTATCGATTGCTCGTACAGCGTAGTAGTGGTTAGTCTATCTCCCGGTAGGAAAAAGACGTCCGGATATTTTGCGCAAATGTTCTCAATAGATTTCTGTTCCTCTTCATTTAATTGACTAAAATCTAATGCAGAAAATAACGACTTCACCCTTTCGGCGTTCATATTTGGCTTGCTAAACTCACAAATGAAGAAATCACTCAATTTACTTTACTGTAAAACGGCTTAAAACAACGTCGCTGTCCCTCGTATTTAATATCCTAATGGGTATTTTACCTTGACTTGGTTTTACTATCGCATTTGCAACATATATCCCTTCGCATAATTGCTGACTGTTCACAACGCAGTCTTCCGCAATGCTAGTATCCATATAGTGTATGTACTCGCTACGAGCAGGAATTGTTAAATATTTATTATTTGTTCCTGATGAACAGCTAAAGCTGATCTCTGATGGTTCTCCCTTTTGTGTCATTAATTGTAAAGTGTTTGTTTCAAAGTTAATAATCGCTCCATGACGTTTGAGGAAATCTTGCCCTAGGATACCATCTGCGCTGCAAGATAGGTTTTCAAATACAAAGAACGTATGCTCGAATTCATAGTCATCATAATTTAACTTTAAAAGTACATATCCAGTTGATGTTACCTGACCACCTATACCTCTAACACATAACCTCTTTTTATGGATCGGTATATTCCAACTTCTAATAACTTCATACTTTATCGCCGAAATGGAAGCTCCGGTGTCTAGTAGCCAGCTATATGTTTTCTTGCCTATATTTATGGCTACTCTATTTAAATCATTGCACGCGTAAATAAAGTCAGACACGAAAAAAATGATTCAGCGATTCCGTATTAGGCACGTCGGTGTATTGACCGACAGAGTCATGTTCGGCAGGGGATATCATATTCATATTGCCACGGGCACTGACCCCACGGCTACGGGACATGGCATGCCAACTACCCCTATATGGCCTGCCCCGTGATTTGTCACCACGGCCCCCTCTACGCGTGTTCCCTTGATGATGCTGAGGGTAGCGATTATGCGAAAACTGTCGCGGTCCCCTCTGAAAACGCTGACGATAACCTCTGTACCGGTTGCTAGCGCCTCTGTAGTACCTGTTATAAGAGTTTGGTGAGCGGTACATACCCATGACCTCTGCTTGACTTGACGTTGATGGCCTCGATACGTCTTCATCCTGCGCAGCCTGGATCGCATCCTTTAGGCTGCCGAAGTTCCGAGCTGCAATGATGGTGCTAAGCCTTGGATCCTTCAAACCATTTGTGAACCTCTTAATGCACATTTTTTCGTTTAACGGCTTTAAAACGTCATAGCTCGCCGAATTACCCTCCGCCTGCGTTATTGTTAATTCGGAGAAAAGTTTCTCTATCTCGGACCCATACTGATCTATGCTACGCCAACCCTGACTTATATTTTGAAGTCGGGAATGGATAGCTGTAAAGGATTTCTTAGGCAGCAGAGTGTTACGCAAATCCCTTACTAGTAGCTCTACAGACGAATAAGTTGCTGACATACGCAACTTCGCACTTTCGGACAACCTTCCTTTTAATACAAAAATAATTAATGTTTTTTTACCTGGCTCATCTAACATACCCGAGTACATATCAATGGCATCGATTAATCGTTTTGTCGTGTTCTCGGTACCATCCATAAGAGGAATCAAGCTACAGGCTGATTTTAAATCGAACTCCATGTTGTCAATTTTACAATATTTGGTATCACCAATCACCACTAAAACTTTCTTCCACTACAGGCTTTGTGCATAACTCTAATATGCCGTTATGCAAACATGTAATTTTGTCATACAAACTATTAGCCTCTTCTATGAGTTGAGGTTGTACATTCTTCAGTATGGTAATTTTCCCAATAAATTCATCACATCTATTTATAATATCACTAACTTTTGACAGCTGATTTTTAGTAATGTTACCTTCAAATCTAGATTTTCCCTTTTTAATCAAGTACTTCTTTATATCAACTAACTCTTCTTAACATTGCAATAACTCAACTGCCATTACACAATTATATTACCTACTTGTCTACTTAATTTGCCTTATGTTTATGTCACACTTACTCATTATTGTTCCACTTTTTCGTCACAATAGTACCAATTTTGCCATTTGTATCAGTCTGTTCCTTTGCTAATGCGTGAATACACTATCACACGAAACCGAAACGCGATTTTTACTCTATTAACACTTAAACACTCATCGGAGCCTCTCGAGCCGCACGCTGCAGGTCACGCAAAGTGATCTCTTGACGCATCCATTTTTTCTGAGTTTTCTTGCACCTCCTGTATACCGCGTAACTGCCTCCAAAGACAAGTATGATGAGCATCACCCCCAGAATGATGTTGGTGGTACTGGCATGGAATTTAAGTTCGTCGGTGCCCGCAGTAGCCTTATTGTCACCTCCGGCCGCAGTCTGCGCGATGAAGACCTCCTCCTTTGATTTGTAGCGCCCATGATACTTATGTGGACCAGCCACGGCAAACACATTTGCAGACGAGGACAAGGACGATAACATTATTCACTTGCACCATGTTTATTATTCAATTAATTATCTATCATGTCCTTCAAATACACTCATTGACCGACGGCACGCGCGGCACCGTATAAGGCACGGTCGCCATGTAAGGTGCGGAGTTCGGAGATGAGGTGAAACAAGTGTTCAAGACAAATGATGCTTTATTACTGCTCTTACACATGTGTAGTAGTTCTATATATAAGCGTCCTATAAGCTACGTACATATCTATATCTAGTATACACCACACATCTAAAATGTATTTGTTTCCTCGCAAATGTGATGAAAAACATTGTGTATAACACGGGCGTAAGAATATTGCAAACTCGAGTCATCAAAAGCATCTGATAGACTCTTGTTCACAATATTCCACTTACGCCCCTCGTTAAACAATGTAATAATTCGCAGGAGTAACCTGATGTCGCACATCCGCAAGTGCCACGGCGGCGCGGAGCTGCCCCGCGAGCCCGAGGGCACGGCCTGCGAGGAGTGCGGCCGCACGTGAGTACTCCAACACTAGTTGTTAGCGTCGCTTAGTGCCACGGCGGCGCGGAGCTGCCCCGCGAGCCCGAGGGCACGGCCTGCGAGGAGTGCGGCCGCACGTGAGTACTCCAACACTAGTTGTTAGCGTCGCTTAGTGCCACGGCGGCGCGGAGCTGCCCCGAGGGCACGGCCTGCGAGGAGTGCGGCCGCACGTGAGTACTCCAACACTAGTTGTTAGCGTCGCTTAGTGCCACGGCGGCGCGGAGCTGCCCCGCGAGCCCGAGGGCACGGCCTGCGAGGAGTGCGGCCGCACGTGAGTACTCCAACACTAGTTGTTAGCGTCGCTTAGTGCCACGGCGGCGCGGAGCTGCCCCGCGAGCCCGAGGGCACGGCCTGCGAGGAGTGCGGCCGCACGTGAGTACTCCAACACTAGTTGTTAGCGTCGCTTAGTGCCACGGCGGCGCGGAGCTGCCCCGAGGGCACGGCCTGCGAGGAGTGCGGCCGCACGTGAGTACTCCAACACTAGTTGTTAGCGTCGCTTAGTGCCACGGCGGCGCGGAGCTGCCCCGCGAGCCCGAGGGCACGGCCTGCGAGGAGTGCGGCCGCACGTGAGTACTCCAACACTAGTTGTTAGCGTCGCTTAGTGCCACGGCGGCGCGGAGCTGCCCCGCGAGCCCGAGGGCACGGCCTGCGAGGAGTGCGGCCGCACGTGAGTACTCCAACACTAGTTGTTAGCGTCGCTTTGAACACAAGGGTTACTGTCGTTACTGGCCCCAACACGGGCTAGTTTTTCTCTCTGGGTTGGAAGATCAGATGCCAATCGCTTGCGTCAAATTTGTGCCTACACCAAATCGGGTTAGGCTCGTAAAAATCCCAAAATGTACACTTTCCTAATTTGAAAACTTTCCCGAAATGTGCACTTTTTCAAACAGTGCACTTTTCCAAAACGCACGCTTTCCCATTTAGGACGCTTTCTCAAAAGGTACTTTAAGCCCTCATTTTTGATGGCAATGTACAATTCTGTCCGTCCGTCCGTCTGTCAGTTTGTTTACATTTGCACTATTTCATAGAAACTCTTAGTACTATGAACAGGGACACCCCTACCCCTAAATTGTACTTTCCGGGAAAATATACCTTCTGCGAAAGTGCACCTATTAACAAAGTAAAGTAGGTATATATATCGGGAAGTGCACTTTTAGAGACGGTGTACTTTCCGGGAAAATTATCATTCTAAAAAAATGCACCTTTACAGAAAGTGCACATTTCGGGAAAGTGTGTTTTACGAGCCTAACCCACCAAATCAGTGGGTCGCATCATAACGGACCCTGGGATTGTTTCGGGTACAACCGGGAAAAACCCAAGGAGGGTGATGATTAGACAAGCCAGTGCCGATGCCGTGAAAAATGCAATATATCAAGAAATGTTTAAGTTCGTTTTATAAAGTGTGTTGTGTTCTGTCGTGAAGTGATATAACTATGAATACTTGTATCGCAGGTTCGCGAGTGTGGCGGCGCTGAAGCGGCACGCGCGCGTGCACCGCGGCGCGCGCGCCGACCACACGCAGGTAACTACGTCAGCATTCATCTATATATAACACAATTGTCACTAGTAAGGTCTTTGCTACCCAAATATTGTCTGGAAAAGATCACGCTTTAGCGATAAGACCGCCTGTTGTTTGCCTTTGCGTATATTCGCCGCCTTCTATACGGCTTATGTAATACAGAATATTTGTATTGTATGGCCTCGTTTCCCACCATCGGGCATGGGATCCTAAAACGGTCAAACTAGTCCAATGTCAATGGACAACAACCGATGGATATTTTTGCCAGATTGCCATCAATAAAACGCATTCTCGACCTTTCTGTTTTCTAAACCTTCAAGTAGCCTACTCACTTGACTTAGCAACAAGTTGTAATCTCCCCTTTGGGTTGGACGGCCAGATGTCCGACGAGCATTTGTTTCTGACTCTTGGGTGTTTCCACCGTCTATTGTCCTCTAGTACTCGTGTCACCCTGCTTCGATTTGTTTACGATTGTCCCCTATTTTTACCAGACTGCCGAATGAGAGGAGGGTTATGTTTTTCAAGCGTATGTATGTATGTGTCTGTCTTGACGACCGCTTTAGCCTAGTTGGTAGTGACCCTGCCTACGAAGCAAGACGTCCCGGGTTCGAATCCCGGTAAGGGCATTTATTTGTGTGATGATTTGTTCCTGAGTCATGGATGTTTTCTATGTATTTAAGTATTTATTTATCTCTATAAGTTTATCGTCGTCTAGTACCCATAGTACAAGCTTTGCTTAGTGTGGGACTAGGTCGATTTGTGTAAGATTGTCCCCTAATATATATATATATAATATTTTTATTTATTTATTCTTTGGCACGCCCTGAAGCCGGTTGCCGGTGTCGTTGGATTCCTCCTAATCGTAGGAGTGGCATATGTTTGTAAAGAAGCAGTTTGGTTTCTGGAAAAGATTGAAGTTGTTAATAATTGAGCAGGAGGCGGACGACGGCGCGGAGATGCTGCTGATGGAGACGGAGGAGCTGGAGCTGGAGGGCGAGGTGGAGTACCTGGAGGTGGAGACGCTGGAGGACGCCGAGCTGTACGAGCGCAAGCCGCAGCTGGCCGAGCGCAGCTAACTCCGAGGTAGGCTTGCCTCTACACAAGGTAGCTTGCTGGTTATCGTCCACGGGCATAGCGCTTCGAATCGCATTGAATGTGCATTCGGTGGGTAGTGGGTATGAAGCACTTATTACTTAGTCCACCTACGCATTCGCATGCGGTAGCGAAGCGAAACGAAAGAGATGGCCGGATTGGATTCTTGCCCTCGCCGCGGCCATATCTTTCGTTTCGCTTCGCTACCGCATGCGAATGCGCAGGTGGACTAAGGGCGTTAGAGGCGTAATTTTGCGATTCTCCAAAGACGCCTCAGACCATGGCAAATGAATTACTTCTGTTGGATTCCCATCTAATAAATTGTGTTTTTCACTGCTTTTTGACGATGAATTAGATATATTTAGTTATATAAGTTGACTGTTGGGAGCTCCATTGTGTTGTGTTGCTCCTTGTCGAGAACACCTCGTGTGTGTCATGAGTGCTAGGAGCATGTGCCGCGAACGCATGTGTGCGTTAGAATATGTCAAATGCAGCATACCTATAGTTCATTCATTCGTTTCGTAGTAACTGTAAAATGCATATGTATGCTCAAACAGCGTATATTCTGTTATTCTGATAGAAAAATATATTTATAAAGTGTGTGGCCTGTAACAGGCGCAAATATTTGAAAGGACGCTTCCTTAGAGCATCTGCAGTAACCCCTTGTGTCCGATATTTTAAATATATTTTCAATTCGGAGAAATGTTGATTCTAACGTTATAACCTCCAAGTAATAACGAGATCATAGCAGAGCAGTCAATGCAAATTTTGAGGTAACATCATGTAACGAGTCGTAATAGTTTTTGCATTTTTATTTTTAAAAGATATTTTTGTGAGTTGTGATTTTTTTGTATTTTTGAGTGTTTTTTAAATAAAAAAAGAGAGAGAGTAAAAAATACACATACTATAAAATAAACTTTTTATTTTTCAGTTAGGAGATAATTGCTCACAAGCTCAATAATCTACCGTTTACTTTTTGCTCCTATTCCAGGCCACACCCTGTATATAAAATAGTTCCTAAGACTTGAAATGGATAAATAAAGCTATTCTTACAATTCAATATTTTATTTAACAATTTTCTAAATAATAACAACATATGACAAAGTTTCAAATATCACACAATACTGTCATTTCCATATAAATACATAAAAATACTACAGGGAACCTTCACACAGAACAGTCCGGCAGACCAAGGAACAGTCAAAATGAGAAATCTGTACATACATCTCTTGATTTTTTCTGAAAGCCGGAAGCCCTGACCGTTCGATTGTCTGATAGGAAGGATTTGCCTCTAGCGGCTCTGCCGAGGGTCTTTAACTGCCGTGACATATGGACAAGCCCGTATGACGCTCTCTCTGCTTCCGAGGCTTTGCTGTTCGGCCTCTACCAACAGTTTGTCGAGGGTTTTTAAAATAACCTGTAATGGCCTCGCTCCTAGCAAGGCTATTACAGGTTATTTTTGGTACTACGGTGGTGGCAAACAAGCATACGGCCTGCTTGACGATAAGCAGACACCGTAGCCTATGGACGCTTGCGATTCCAGAGAAAAATCACAAGCACACGGTATACAGTGGTTAGTTACGGTCAGGCCTGGGCTGGCTGCGCAGCGTGACGCTTTCTCTCTAGCAGGTTTTGTTGTTAGGCCTCTTTAAGTGTTAGTGACAGTTTTCCGAGGGCCCTTAGGGTGGTTCGATTTCCATACAAAACGTTATTGGACATTCGCAGGCTAACGGCGTGATTTTTTAAGAAACCGAAATTCCCCCTTTCCTTGAATAAACTTGTATAGATAGAATAAATTTGAGAAAAACGGTTTTCCCAAAGTATGACGTCACAAACTAATACCTCAAATTATTCTAGTTTAAATTCAAGTTTATTCAAGAAAAGGGGGAATTTCGCGCAAATGGAAAGCCAATTTATGAAAGTTAGTTACATAAGTTTCTTAAAGTATCACGCCGTTAGCCTGCGAATGTTAAATAACGTTTTGTGTGGAAATCGAACCACTTTAACGGCCTCGCTGGTCGCTCGGCCCCCCGGGGACTGGTGGTCCCTAGTCCCTGTCCGGGCGGGGCTGGCTGCGCAGGATGACGGCGACGCGTCTCCGGCGCGGCAGCTGCTGCTCGCGCCACGCGCTGTGCTCTCCTCCCAGCACGGCGTGCGTGAACGAGTAGCGGGACACGCCGCTGCCAAACACGACAGATTACATTATATAATTTATTTCATGATAAAAAATTACATTACAGATTTGCATACATGTCAAAAAATAAGGATTATTATCACGATCGTCAAAAACAGAGAAATAAGACAATGTCTACAAATGTAAGAACACAATAACAAGGAAATAGAAGAAACAAACCAAAAGCAAAAGAACACAAATATATCAACCTCTAGGTATCGTCATTTTTTACAATATTTAAATACGTGACACAATACATTTAAAGTCAAATCATAATCATACAAATTTAAACAGGTAATAATAAAAATTTTACATGTGAAGTCCAGACTCATTTACTCTTTAACTAAGAATAATGGATTTTCCAATAAAATTGAAATTGTGGGGACAATAACATCTACACACTATCTAATAATAATCTACCATACAGTAATCGCGGATTCAGTCGCCCGCATCCTGCGCGGGGACTGCATTCTGGTAAAATCAAAGACAAAATAAAAAACTCAAATAATCAAAGATGTTGTATTTTCTCGAAAAAGGATTAAAATTGTAGTCAAATGGAGAAAAAAGTAACACGAAAGAATAAATAATCACAAAGTTAAGTGTCCAAAGTTTTAAGAGGGGGTGTATACGCTGTCCCTTTTCCGCAAAACGCACCTTCACATGAAACGGTTGTCATGTACTATGTGTATTTTCTCTCTAACAAGAAACATTGAAACGGTTGTAGCTTGTTTTTTTTTTGAGATATTTGAACGGCATTTGGGTAATTTTTTTTCCTATTAGGATGAATCGCGCCCGCCGCTGCAGCAGTGCGTCCAGCCCCACGTGTTTGTGTTGTTCGTGCTGCAACTGAGACAGCCGAGACACATGTGTCTAGTGTCTGTACCTCATGATGTAGAGCGCCCGCCGCTGCAGCAGTGCGTCCAGCCCCAAGTGTTTGTGTTGTTCGTGCTGCAACTGAGACAGCCGAGACACATGTGTCTAGTGTCTGTACCTCATGATGTAGAGCGCCCGCCGCTGCAGCAGTGCGTCCAGCCCCAAGTGTTTGTGTTGTTCGTGCTGCAACTGAGACAGCCGAGACACATGTCTCTAGTGTCTGTACCTCATGATGTAGAGCGCCCGCCGCTGCAGCAGTGCGTCCAGCCCCAAGTGTTTGTGTTGTTCGTTCTGCAACTGAGACAGCCGAGACACATGTGTCTAGTGTCTGTACCTCATGATGTAGAGCGCCCGCCGCTGCAGCAGTGCGTCCAGCCGCAAGTGTTTGTGTTGTTCGTGCTGCAACTGAGACAGCCGAGACACATGTGTCTAGTGTCTGTACCTCATGATGTAGAGCGCCCGCCGCTGCAGCAGTGCGTCCAGCCCCAAGTGTTTGTGTTGTTCGTGCTGCAACTGAGACAGCCGAGACACATGTGTCTAGTGTCTGTACCTCATGATGTAGAGCGCCCGCCGCTGCAGCAGTGCGTCCAGCCCCAAGTGTTTGTGTTGTTCGTGCTGCAACTGAGACAGCCGAGACACATGTGTCTAGTGTCTGTACCTCATGATGTAGAGCGCCCGCCGCTGCAGCAGTGCGTCCAGCCCCAAGTGTTTGTGTTGTTCGTGCTGCAACTGAGACAGCCGAGACACATGTGTCTAGTGTCTGTACCTCATGATGTAGAGCGCCCGCCGCTGCAGCAGTGCGTCCAGCCCCAAGTGTTTGTGTTGTTCGTGCTGCAACTGAGACAGCCGAGACACATGTGTCTAGTGTCTGTACCTCATGATGTAGAGCGCCCGCCGCTGCAGCAGTGCGTCCAGCCGCAAGTGTTTGTGTTGTTCGTGCTGCAACTGAGACAGCCGAGACACATGTGTCTAGTGTCTGTACCTCATGATGTAGAGCGCCCGCCGCTGCAGCAGTGCGTCCAGCCCCAAGTGTTTGTGTTGTTCGTGCTGCAACTGAGACAGCCGAGACACATGTGTCTAGTGTCTGTACCTCATGATGTAGAGCGCCCGCCGCTGCAGCAGTGCGTCCAGCCCCAAGTGTTTGTGTTGTTCGTGCTGCAACTGAGACAGCCGAGACACATGTGTCTAGTGTCTGTACCTCATGATGTAGAGCGCCCGCCGCTGCAGCAGTGCGTCCAGCCCCAAGTGTTTGTGTTGTTCGTGCTGCAACTGAGACAGCCGAGACACATGTGTCTAGTGTCTGTACCTCATGATGTAGAGCGCCCGCCGCTGCAGCAGTGCGTCCAGCCCCAAGTGTTTGTGTTGTTCGTGCTGCAACTGAGACAGCCGAGACACATGTGTCTAGTGTCTGTACCTCATGATGTAGAGCGCCCGCCGCTGCAGCAGTGCGTCCAGCCCCAAGTGTTTGTGTTGTTCGTGCTGGAGCCGCATCACGGCGTCCGACAGCAGGCACAGGCCCGCGATCACGCCGCCACAGAACTGCCGAGAGACAGACAAGTTGACACGTATGTTCGGACGGACTGTTCATGCTTGCAAGGGCATAGTACTTAAATACTAGTGTTGTTATTATTATTATCGTATTGACGAGAGACATCCATCATTCTGATCTTGACACGTTTTATTGTTATTGACCCTGTACATCTCCGACAATATTACATTAATGTTCCTTTTTTGTTTTGTTTTGACGCTTAAAGACCGTATACATCTCTACAAACATTAGAATAATTATTAATTGTATTTGGACGCTCAGAGACGTTATACATCTCTGGAATACTGAATTAATATCACTAACTTCGAATGTAATGGTCATATTTTGCAAATTTGTTATGTTTTCATTAACTTAGTGACATTTACTTTGTCAACCGTTTAAATTGGTCTGTAATCTGCAATATTTAAATGATTATTGTGTAAGATTATTATTATTACATTGTAAATTACCGTTTGACATTTAAAAGTGCCCTTGTGGCCTATTTGCAGGATAAATAATTGATTTGGTTTGATTTGTTCAGAAAATTGGTCTGCTAAATTCGAAGAAAAAAATGCTAATATCGCTTGCTGGACTATTAAGGCAACTCATCAGGCAAGCATCCTGCACGGTTATTCGTCTGTAGAGCGAATCCACTCTTTTATGTTATCCTCGTCCGCAGTACTACGCTAGTAGAGTACCTAACTCATCAGACCAGCATCTTCTACGATTCGTTTGTAGTGATTCCACTCCATTGCTATAACCATACAGCCATACGGCGGTGGAGTAACTCACCCGCACAGCATCCTCGTGTCCAGGCTGCGGCGAGGTCCGGCACATGCGCGCGCTACGCTGGTAGAGTAAGGCTGGGTTCACACGGCATTGTCCTGCACGTTTTTTTGCAGTATACATACATCTTAACGTATACATAGTGGCACATACAAAATGTTGTTTATACGTTGAGTATTCGTTTAAACGTATAAACAACATTTTGTATGTGCCACTATGTATAAGTTAAGATGTATACTACAAAAAAAACGTGCGGGACAATGCCGTGGGGTCCATATTGGCAGCCATAAAATTCGTTGTCCTATTTTTTTTTATACTAACGTATTGTAGTCATAATCATCGCTAGTCCTAATTTTATTGGTCCTAACTTTTTTGTTCCTAAATTCCTGTTTATTATCGGAAGTCATAATGATCAGTTGTCCTAAAGTTTTTCTTCATAATTTCATTAAGTACCAAGAACTTGATGAAGTCATAATTTTGTTCATCATAACAGTTTTTTTCATAACTGACATACATCTATATTTTTTAGTCCTAAAATCGTAACTAAGAACATAATTCAACTCCTAATTTTGTTTTTCCTAATGAATAAACGCATTCATTAATTAAATTTAAAAAACAAGCAGTTCTGGCGCTTCGCCGGCAGCAGCCGCGGCACGCTCGCTGCGCTCGCTCGGCTCGCGCGCGTAGGGTCGCGGAGCACTTAACACTCCTCCTGGCTTCGCTCGTCGTTGTACCTACACGGACCCGCCTTAGACTACGTCCGCACAGACAGGCGGCTTGCTTAGCGTCTAGCTAGAGCCTTTGTGGCCTCGCCTTGCGACAAAATCAAACACGTTTATTTACTTCGATAACGCCAAGCGCGCATTGTGGCCGGTCGCGAAATTTCTATAATGTTCGTTTTACTAAAGCTACTCGCTAGGTGACTCGCTAGCCCTTTAGACGCTAAGCAAGCCGCATGTCTGTGCGGACGTAGCCTTTGAGTAAAATAGGTGACCTCGGCGGTTTCGATGTGTCGGGTAATATGATTATTCAGTATTAGACAATAACATCTAAGTAAAAACGTTATCCGTATATAGGATAAGTAACATTTGTGATGAAAAATATTATGAAAAACAATTTTAGGATTAAAAAATGTATGACTAGTGTCATTATGAATTTAATAAAACGGACAAGTGAGTGTTATGATGAATAAATAAAAAATAAAATAAATATTAAGGGACAATCTTACACAAATCGACCTAGTCCCACAGTAAGCTCAGTAAGGCTTGTGTTATGGGTACTAGACGACGATAATATATAATAGATATAAATACTTAAATACATAGAAAAACTTCCATGACTCAGAAACAAATATTCATGCTCATCACACAAATATTTGCCCTTACCGGGATTCGAACCCAGGACCTTCAGCTTCGTAGGCAGCGTCACTACCCACTAGGCTAAACGGTCGTATACATATATGATATACAAATACAAATACAAAATACAAAATACAAAATAGTTTATTTCACAAAAACAAATATTACATTAAATCGGGGCTGTCCGTCAGTGACCAAACTAGGCTGAGCCTGTATCTTGGCCTACTGCGAGTGCGGTTAACAGATCGTGCTTCAATTACAATATGGTCAGGATTTTAACTGAAGCAAATAATAATTGTAGCAAAATGAGTATCAGTTAAGTACATCTAGCATAATATCTACAATTAACATTATGTAATCGAGAGAAAAGGAGAACACTATTTAGATATAAGGGAGACAACTAATTACAGTACATGTGTGTTTGTGTGTGTGTGTGTGTGTGTGTGTGTGTGTGTGTGTGTGTGTGTGTGTGTGTGTGTGTGTGCGTTGTGCGTGAGCCCGCATTTATAAATCGGTTTCAGGGTTAAAATTACTTTATCTTTGCGCTTTCAATGATTTTTTCCGTCTCACAGTAAGATAACGTGAATAACCACTGTTTCACTATTCTCTTAGCCCTGAGAACTGGCTGATTTTTTATGTCACATATATTGCAGACATAGTTATATATGCAGCAATAGGCGTATGACGGTGATCTCCGAGCAAGGGCGGACCTGTACGGTGGGGTTGGTACTTTGTACGTACGTTTACGCAACATTTCCTCGTGGCTATCAGAGTTGAAGATGCTGCTATGAGTACGTATGGTCGCTTTCATAATAAATAGCTGTCTCACTCTAAGCAGTCTCGTTTCGTGGTACAGCAAGTTAGTTGGGTAACGAAACGGCTTCCTAAGCATAACTTTGATAACTGCTCGCTGCGCTCGCTCCAACAGGATCATTTGGCTCTTGGCAGCACAGCCCCAGACTGCCACTCCGTACTGTAGGATCGATTGTCCCAAAGCATGATAGACGAGGCGTAGTACATCCGGGGTAGCACAGTCTCGGAGTCTCTTCATTACATAAATCAGTTTTCGGAATCTGGCAGCAAGAGTGATAATATGCTGCGCAAAAGTGAGGTGTTGGTCAAAAAGCAGACCCAGGTATTTAACGATGGTCTGTCGCTTGACCATCTGGCAGGAGCACACTGGGGCCGGCTGGCGTAAACCCGTAACACTGTGATGCATGCAGGTATGAAATGCAATAGTTTTGTCAGTTGTGGGCGAGGCCGCCGAGCTTTTCGAGAAGGCTACGTAGTGTGTCTTGTCTATGTTCAGAGTTAGCAGATTACTTTTTAACCAGCAAGCAACTCCTGCCAGCGCTTCCTCGGCTCCAGAGTAAGCATCATCCCAGGATTTGCCATTCACCAGTATGACTGTATCGTCGGCGTAGCAAATGAGTTTTGAGTTTGGTATGGGTATATCGAACATGTCATTGATGTACAGCGTGAACAAAGATGGGCCGAGTATACTTCCCTGAGGGACACCAAAACTCACCGGGAGACGGTCGCTTACCAGGTCCCCTATCTTTAACCTTTGTGTGCGTTCAGTGAGATAACTCGTAAACCAGGCAAGAGCCACTCCTCTGACTCCTAGACATTCTAGCTTTTTTAACAGGATGGCGACCGAGACGGTGTCAAATGCCTTGGCCAGGTCCAGGAAAATACCAACACACTTGTTGCCACCATCTAGAAAGCCAGACACGAGGTTGGTAAGGAGAATAGCCGCATCATCCGTTGACTTGCCTGCCCTAAAGCCAAACTGGTGGTCGGAGATTAAGCTGTTGCTGTCAATGAAACTAGTCAATCTGGTATTTACAATTTTTTCCAGTAAGGTAAACGTCCACTGTTTCGGCATGTTAAGCCTCTTACGAATTAGTATTTTTTTTAAGACAATACAGAACATGAAATCGCATTGAATTTTTTTGTGTGATGAACATTGATATCTTGCCTATTATTTAATGCAAGAATTATATAGTATTAGTTTCAATAACTATTTTTTTATAATTTATTTGTAGACCTCGTATTTGAACCCCATTTCGTGATAAAATTTGGCTCTGCTCCTAAGTTTGTGAGTTCTTGGCCCCTGTTTCGGCATAAAGTTTTCGAGTGCCAGGTAGTAAGAGAAACATTTTGTTTGTGAACCCTCATTTGTTATTTGATATTGAACAAGATTATTGAAAAGGTAATTAACATGATTATTGGAAAAATCCAATAGGGGGTCTGGATAAAACTCGGTATTTAAAATCCCGGGACATTTTTTCTTTCTCCAGGATGTTTTTTATGAAATGTAAGGTTAAATAACTTATCCATTAGTACAGGGTCACCTTTTCAAAAATGTGTCTCACATAGGTTACCTATCTACGAGTATATTAACCAAAACTGTTTAACGTAAGATAAATATCTAGGCAAAACCTTTTGGACGTGACATGTAGGTATCTGTAAACGATATTCTGTTTAATAGGGTATAAAGATACCTTTCACTTCTTAAAAAAAAAACCCTTAAAAATAAAGAAAGTCCCGGGGATAGCAAGTCCCGGGATATCTAATGTTAAAAATAATAAATATCTTCAATCATTTTCGTCAATATTCCTTAAACGTATCTACCTAGTTAGATATAAGTATGTATTGATTATCTACGATTGATTAGGTAACCTAAGATTAAAATCTAGACAATGTTGTATGGGACACACGACACCCTTTTGAAAGAGCAATTCTATACTGTTTAATAGGGTAGAAAGTAAACTTTCATTTAATAAAAATTATCCCGCAAAAATAAAAGGTTCCCGGAATTTACCCAGGCAACACTATTCGATTATATCGATGCACATGTTACCTCTTCAAGAAGAATATCAAATAACAGACGAGGGTACACATTTGATCTGTGTGTTTGCCTACCACTATAGATTTCTCTGTCACGAACTTGGGGAAAAGTATTAAAAGTAGTAGTCCCTTGTTTCGTGTTACTATTTCTTGGATATTCCCGCAATCAATAATGTACATCACCTTTAAATTATGTTAAATAACCATTAAGTATCCTATATGTAATAAATAAACATAAAAATACATTACAGGAATCGAGCAATAAACAAAATTATGCTGCAAGTAAATATGCGAATTCACCTTCAAATTGTAAATTTAGGTCACGTTCAACCTCGTTTTACGAGAATTCAAGTGAATAAAACATATACCGAATTTAGGTCAATGAAAACGTCATTAAATACAATATCTGTTTTTTAAATTAACATTTACATTTTCTTAAGTATTATTTAAATACCAAAGATACAAGAATGTATAAAGAAAGTCCTTGATTCGGTAGTAACACGAAATAGGAGCCAGACGAAAAATATAATGACCGTTAGTTCGTGA
This sequence comes from Epinotia ramella, assembly GCA_947578815.1. Classification (NCBI taxonomy): domain Eukaryota; kingdom Metazoa; phylum Arthropoda; class Insecta; order Lepidoptera; family Tortricidae; genus Epinotia; species Epinotia ramella. The sequence goes on from OX388216.1 coordinate 24,526,639, forward strand.
GTCCATTTATTGCAATTTTAAGGGACACCTATACCAAAATATACACTTATTTCTTATTAAATCCATTGTTAAGGAACTAGACAAAGCACTGTTAAAAGTTTTTTTTCAAATGGACTTCCCTTTCTCTTTCAATTCCCTTAAGAAGTCGGAGCGAGCACCTTACGTCAACAAGCAGTTCGCGCACACCGTACAGCTGTTTTCGGCCGACTGACAGTTTCGAGCGTTGTGTTGCTATTAGTTTAGTCGTTAAAAATTTTTAATTTGATTTTTTGGAAAGGTTTAATGATAAAGTTTTTTTACAAATGTATAAATTAAAAAAAAAATATTTCAGTTTCTTATTATAAGCCTCAGAAACAAAACTAACGAAATGACGTACTAGCACGAACTTATGGCCCGTTACCTTATTTTAGAGAAGACGGACAAGAGGGAAATTGGTCTGAAGTTAACAGGAGTATTTTTGGGGCCATTTTTATAGATAGGCGAGACAGAGGTAACTTTCCAACAGTCTGGAAAAATAACCAGACTGCATACTAAGATTAAAAATAAAGGTAAGTGGTTCTAAAATTATGCTTTTAATCTCTTTTACTAGTAGCGGCTTCACACCATCAGGGCCAGGAGCACTGTCATTTTTAAGCTGAGCAATTATCCTGTCAACCTCATGGGTATCCGTAGGGCGCAAATAAAATGAATTAAGGACTAACCGCTGAGGCTTGTATTTTGTGGCCAGGGACGCCTCCGTTTCTGAGATTTCTGCCAAGATACTATCCGCAAGATTCTTTCCCACTGTTGAGAAGTACTTGTTGCATTCGTTCAGTTTGTCCTGTACAGGTTTATCCGTGGCGGTGATAAGCTCCTCTGAGTCGTTTTGTCGGTTTGGATTTTGGCACATGGTTTTAATTGACTGCCAAAGTTTAGTGGGATTATTTTTGTTGTCGGTTAGCTGCTTGTTTTGGTACTCGTTTTTTAAATTATATAACAGATTATCAAAATAGTTCCTGTACCTAGTATAAATAAGGCGAAGGGTTTGGTTGTGTGGAGATGCTCTCACCTGCGAGTGCAGCCTGTCCCTGTGTCTCATACATCTAATCAACCCCGGCGTGACCCAGGGCTTAATATTGTATTTAGAGCGACTGACTTTAACGGTGCGTGTGTTATTTCGAATTGCCTGTGTTACCAAGTGGTTGAAGTTTGAAGCCGCCTCGGTTACGTTGTTAGCGTTCGTTACGATAGACCAGTCGGCCGACTTCAACTCTTCCGCCACTCCTCTGTTATTGGTTTTGAGAACATGACGGTTACGTTTTATATGTTTATAATGCATTAGACCAGCCATTGCGAGATCATGATCTGAGACAGAGCTCGGACAGACGGCTCCCACAGAGAGATTATTGTATTTAATAAAAATATGGTCCAGGCAGGCATCGTTCCTGGTGGGCTTGGTGATAGAGGGGAGAAGCTCATGAGAGGCTAGGAGAGATACGTAGTCCGATTGATTGTGGACCGAGTGACGCAGCAAATCAATATTAATGTCTCCGGCTAAAATTATAAGATGGCTGGTTGCTGCTAGGCTTAGGATATTATCCAGTGAGTTCAGAAAATTGTCAGTATTTGTGAAAGAAGGAGATCGATAGACACCAAAAAGAACAATTTCATTAGATATAGTCACAGAAAGACAGTTGGCATCTTCGAAAGGTGGCTCCACAGCCACAGCACTGAGGCTTTCCTTCACATAAACAACAACACCACCACTTTTATTGATAACTTTCGATGTGCTAAACGAATTATAACCGGGCAGCTGGTCTGTAATAGAACCCTCCCCCAGCCAGCACTCTGTAAGTACAATAGCATCATATTGGATGTCAGTCAGCCCTAAGGCTACCTGGAAAGCATCGAAGTTCCGCTGCAAACTTCTTATGTTTAATGTAAGTACCTTGAACTTGTGTTCGTGAGTGAGAATAGTTTTGCATTGGTCTAGTGTATCAAGTCTATGACAATCAATCGTGAAAGAACTGTCTATGCTGTTTGCTAGATCATGTAATGGCATTCTCAAAACAGTAAGAAGCGGCTTTTTGATCGAAGAGGTAAGTTGTCATAACTTCCACAAAAAAAATAACTTTATTCACGGTTGTTTCCTTTAACAAGCGGAACCGAGTTATTGTTGAAGGAGCATGCGTGTCTTGTGAGTGTAGTGTGATGGTGTGAATTGTAAGAGGGCGTTGGTTGTGTACAAACAGTTTTGGAGTTAAATAAAATGAATACAAAAACAGCGACACTAAAAGAAAAAGAAAAAGCCGGAAGTAATAACGTCCTGTTTCATTACTCCGACTTGTTTTGCTCCTGAGCCACAGGTGTGCTGCCGGAGGTTTGGGGTTTCTCTCGGGGGCTGGGTGCTTCTGTGCTGGTCCTGCGGAATTGGTTAAGGTCTTCGACTCTTCTGATGACGATTTCCGGGCTACCCGTCTTTTTACGGACGAGGATGGTGCCGTTTCTTGTCCAACAGTACTTAAATCCGGCGTTGCTTGACTGCACCCTCGCCTCACGAAATAACTGGCGGTTTGATTTTGTCAATCTTTCATTGAAGAACAATTTCCTCTCGGCGCCGTCTACCTCGAGTGTCCTTGTGGTTAAATTTCGCCTGATCCTAGCCGCTTTGAGGAATTCATTCCGTTTGGATCGTCGAACAAACTTGACAACTAAAGGCCGGGGTAGGTGGCCATCGCCTGACGACGCCAGTCTTTTCGGGCCAGTCCTGATGATGTGATCCAAGTCGTCCTCCGTCAAAGAGACACCTATTTTTGACGCGGCGGTTAGCACTAAGTGTACCTTGCTCTCGTTTTGAGATTCGTTCAGGCCCACAATCTCGATTTCATTGTTTAGCTGGCCTTGGCCTTGGGAGTTGATTTGTTCCTCGAGAAATAACACCTTTTGTCGTAAAACTTCGTTTTCAATTACTTGATCTTCGAGGTCCCTGGTCCGCTTTTCAAGTCCGCTGAGACGGTTCACGTGTTCGTCTAGGCGTGCATTACACTGCGTGAATGACGAGGTGAGATTCTGCAAATGCTCGTTCATTTTGCACATGTCTTGTCGCATTAATTTAATTTCCGTGATGAGCGATTTTAGTGTATCAGGGTCCGTATTCACTTCATCAGACACCGGGGGCGGCAAAACTTTCCGATTTTGAGCGCGCAGGGTAACGTTTGAGCTGGCATTGTGGTTGGAACCATCACTCGAGGGGGACGCTCGCACTGGAGTATTAGAATTACCTTTCTTAGGTAATTTACTTTGACAAGCGGGGCAGATCCATTCATTCTTTGGGCCGTCAGTTAGTTTAAGGGGGTCACGGATATTGACGCAAATAGGGTGATATGCACATCCACATTTAGTGCATTTCACGTTTTGTGTCGTATTAATTGTGTTGCAGCACGCCGCACAATTAAGAGACATATTTATCAATAACTTGCGCGTGTGAAAGAACACTAAAGGAATTGGCGGGTATATTTACGCGAGAATCCAGTCGTCGAGACACCGGCCGCCCGTACTTGGTCCGTAAGCCGCGGGTCTTGATAGCTGGTCGGTGTGTCGGAGCGTCCAACGGCGCTAGACACGCGTTTACCGTATCTTCGCCGTAAGGCAGAGGGGTCTCGACACACTGGTTATGTACTGCAGACTGCGTGAATGCGTCCTTACTTAACGGAGCTCAACTCCACACACCTACACTATACGTATATTATGATGAATACAATTATGAAAATAGATATTAGGATATTAAAAATGTATGATTATTGTCATTATGACTTCGAATGGTAATGACTTACGATCGTTAGGAATAAGAATTATTAGGACTAACGATTATTATGGCGTTAAATTTTATGAAGAACATTTTCGAACTCCCAATGATAGGACTTAAAAAATTAGGTGAACAAAAGCGCCCCCGACTCCTCTCCTATGCTAACCTCGCTGGCTCAACCACGCTGGTAGAGTAACTCATCCGACCAGCATTACAATACATACTGTTCGATGATTCGTTTGTAGAGTGACTCCACTCCCATGCTAATCTCGCTCGTTGAACTAGGCTGGTGGAGTAACTCACCAGGTCAGCATTTTACGGTTTGTCTGTAGAGTAACTCCGCTCCCAAGCTAACTACTTTGGTGGAGCAACTCACCAGACCTGCATTGCAAACTGTTCGATGATTCGTCTGCAGAGTGACTCCACTCCCATGCTTCACCTCGCTGGCTGTACTAGGCTGGCGGAGTAACTCACTCGCACGGCATCGATGTGTGGTTTGATATGGCCCGCCGCGGCCAGGTCCAGCACATGCGCGCTGGGCAGCATGCGCGAGTCGGTGCCCTCGCGCGGGAACACGGCGCGCATGCGCGAGATGACCGCCTCGTTCGCGGGGCTCCACTGGCCGCGCTCTGTCTCGCGGTAGCCCTGGATCGCCTGCAATATGATACCCGGTGGCAAATAAGCGCACAACCCGCCTCTTGGTATACCTAGTTCTTTTCATCGTAGGGTCGACAACGCGCATGTCACACCACTGGAGTTGCAAGCGTCCATAGGCTACGATGACCGCTTTCCATCAGCCGGGCCGTACGCTTGTTTGCTACCGACGTGGTATAAAAAAACATATATTATCTCTATCATACTGTAGGTATACTAATATAAATACTATAATATTATAGAGACGAAAAGTCTGTGATGTTATAATTATAAGTTTGTATGCAGGGGGTAATCTCCGGAATTATGCATCGGATTAAGGCTAAGCGCGCACTGCGGTGCGGCCAGTTACGGTGCGTTATTAAATCGCAAAGGAAAAAAAAAACGTGATTGTCCAGTACACGCATAGCGGTGACATATCCGCACGTTTTGCCATTCTACTCCCAACTCAAGTAAAGAACGCACGTCGACAGCGGCACCGTGTCGCGAGAACAACTGCGTCACTGGATGGCAGACGGGCGGCGTCCGCACGGATTTTATTCCGCAGTGCGCGGGGTTTCATAATGGTCCATAGAATGCAGAAAATTCGTGCGGCGTCGCACCGCAACCAATCTGCAGCAAACCACAGATTTTAATCCGCATACGGATTATTTTCCGCAGTGCGCGCACTTCAAGGAGGTCTCATACTTCACAGATTTTGCGGAAAATAAACGCACGGCAAAAATCGGCAGTGCGCGCTTAGCCTTATTTTTTCCGCCGGGATCTTCAGGATGGAGGTAGCCGTAGGGCCCGCAGGCCATGTAGCACCCCGCGGCTCCGCACGGGGGCTCTGTAAGTAAAACGCGGGCCAAGCCGCGCGGGCACCTAGTTTTATAAAAACGGACACGAAAGTCACATGTGCATTACCGACTTTTGGTGCAGAGTTTTTAAATTACCAGTGAACAGCAAAAGTATCTCGAGTTAAAAATGTCTACCCAAACACGTGCCTATAACCCGGTATGCGCATGTTCGAACTAAACGGCTGCCTGGTATCGTTGACACCCCGCCCCCATCCCCCATCACCGATTCACCGCATAATGCACTGGCACCCATTCTGTGGGGCCATTTTGCGGCGCTACTTAGACTTCTGTGGTTTTTTCGTTCGCTGCAAACGCTATACGAAATTATACTGATAATTTGTATCTATGTGCCGACAAACTTACGTATCTCTGACGATAACGACAAAGTAATGTACTAATCAAACACCGTCATCAACATGACGTATAAATTGGCAAAGTCGACCTCAAATAGGTACCATGACGTCACGAAAATGAAGTATGAATTGGCAGAGTCGGCCTCTGCCGTGGCCTCGGCGCGGAGCGCGGCCTTCACCTTGAGTGAGGTGGCCTCGCAGCGAGGCCGCGCCCTTGCCTCGAGGCCAAGGAGGGTTCCGAAAGATGCCACCGGAGGCCGTGGCGCTGGGATAGTGCCACAGATAGGGGCAAGGATAGGTTGGGTTGGTTATGCCATTATCATACTGACAAACTGTCAAACTTGAGTATGAAAGATACAGTATGTTAATTAGTTATAGTACATTACGTACCTAGGGCGGTGAATTCGTGAATGCCCCAGATCGCAGGTGTTTGTGGACCAAACCGAAGGTGCTTTACGAATTACCGCCCGTGGAGCGTACACAATTTTACGTCTTCTCCTGGGTGTGAAGGGAGATTTGCCGCTTCGCCCGTGGGCGGTAAATCTCACATACCACCCGCAGAGACGTAAAATTTCTTATTGTTTGTAAGTAATGTCTGTTCGTCTGAAACTGAATTGTTACAAAAGTAGTTTTGGATTTAATTTATTTCTGGCATACTACCTACCTCTATAAGTTGTCAGGTATGTTTTTTTATATACCTCTTGTTTAAATTAATGAACCTACATTATCCCAGTGGTCGAACTCATATCGGATCCTCTTAAGCATGGGTTCCAGCTCAGCAAGCAGCGCGGTCTCCTCCGCCTCTGTGACAAAGTCCGGCAGCACCTGCATGCCCTGTATTGTGGCTGCTCGAAGCTCTGGTTGCTCTGTTGCTGGCCAGGTTGAGTGCACTTCGATTAGCTTTGGGTCTGCAACTGTGGAGATATTAAGATAGGGGTGGTAAAAAGATTGTTAGCGGTAAAAGTTAAAAAAATGCTTTTTCCACAGACATTTTTGAATGAAGTGTTCGTGAAAACGATCAGTAGTCATGTTAAATCTGTTAAGTATAACTTTGAATATGCTGAAAAGAAAGATTACTTTCAGACAGGTAGAATATAGTTTGTTGCCATACAAATGACAGATTGAGTAGAATCGGTACAACATAGATGACCTGCATTTGACTAGAAGCCCTACATTATACTTAGACTATGCTTAGAACGCCAATCTGAACTCAAGCTGCATCTTATCAACATACGAAAGACGGTGTTTACCAGGCAACGCAGGCATGGCACCGGCGGGCTCCGGCCGCGAGCACAGCCTCCGCGCCGGCCGCCACAGCCGCGCGCGGCTCCGCAGCATGCTGAACGTCAGCCCACGCATACTTACCCGTTTGTAAACAAACTATTTTGCGTAACTCTGCTCACAAACTAACCTGAAAACAGGAGAAAATGACAGTCAGCTGATATAGCTGTCAGTGACAGTCAAAACATAATAAAAAAATAAAAAATACGAAAACGTTGAATAGCTGGTTTGTAGTAGCTGAGTAGTGTAAAATCTATAATAAAAGTAAGAATGAAAAGATAAGAAATATTTTAAACTTATTTTTATATTATTATTTATAGCCGTTTTTGCCGTGGATGTGTGTTCATAAGTATAGTTTGGACTGCTCTGTCAAGACAAAGACATCTGTCAACGTCATCTGATAAATGCTAACCTGCAATGTGCTGATTTTGCAGTGTTCATTTTGTAAATAATCACGATTTTGCTGAATTGTGGAACCTGAGCACTCGGTAAACACCAGGTGACTAACACGATTTATTACTGATTCGTTTTCTCTATTAGCGTAAATATTCGGTGTTCATTTTCGTTTGCGTGTTTTTATTATTGACCTTTTTTAATTGCGATGTATTTTTTGTTATATGCCTATTGTGCAACATTCTTGTGTGTTTTTGGTGGATGGTGACATGCTAGTGGATGAAAAAAACTTTCGTGGTCGCATATATATGGCAGTCAAAGCCACTGCCTCTGCCCGTATGCACTTAATTAAAGGCAGAGATATGGGTAGTACATAACGTTTCCAAAATATGTGACTGTGACTTGAAAATATTGTGATAAAGGCGTGGTTACATGTTTATGAGACATTAACACATACCCACATTCATACCTTACACTGCCTAGGTAACATTATACTTTATTTGTAGCATTAGGAAGATCTCTACTGAAATGTGTGTGAGATTTTTGTGATATAGATATAATTATTTGTGTAATTATGACTTCATCATCGTTACTTATTTACCTAATTCCTAATAGTACCACATGAAATGTTTTCTGTATTGGTGCATGTAACTCAATAAATAGATATTTAATGGAACATTCGTTTTCCTTACACCATAGGACAAACCACCTTGTATTCAATCCTATGAGTCTGTAGATCATGTTCCATTGGACGAAAGTAAAAGGTTTCTGTCCTACACTTAGATAATTTCAGATTGATATGTATCTGTAAATCAATTAGTTAGATTGACTCTAAAACTGTTGAGTGACCTAGTAACACATGTGTGTTACTTACTTTTATGATTAACCCACCTACTTATACTTATAGTATTGAATTTATAACATAGTTTGATAGATTCACAAGTTTCACAACTCACTACAAATCAATTATTGACAAATAAAATCTTGGGATGTATATAGGCTGATTTATTATTTATTATTACAGTGGAACCTGGGTTAGTGGAAAACCTCTTTAAGTGGACCCATAAAAAGTGTACATACAAAATCTAGGTACAAAAATAGTAGTAGGTATTCATACATTTGTTGGGGAATAAATGATTGATTGATTGATATATTGAATTTGAATGCAGTTTTTAGATTAAACAATTAGCTACAAGTTACCACTTCCAAACCAACCACTTCATTAACTAAAAACACAATAGGGAATATTCATGACATTTTTTTATTTTTTTTATCTATTCTATAAGTAATTATATAACCGGAAAAAAATATAACACTTTCACAATATTATTAAATAAGCTAAAAAAAAATAATTAAAATTACTATCATTTTCGGACGATCAAAACGCCACCATTTTGGCGCGCTCATTTGTGACGTCACCGTGCAGCTTAGTGCACGGCGGTTCTTAAACAAATTAACAACAAAGTGTTTGATTCACACTTTTAATAAATGTGAGTGATTAAAGCTTATAAGATCAACTTATTGTAATGGAAGAGCACACAAAAGCTTATTATAAATATTGTATTGTCCCTATGTGTGAAAATCACATTAAAACTGCAAATATTTTCATATGCCCAAAGGTGCAAATATAAGGATAAAGTGGTGTAAGGCGATGAGGAGAGATAATGTATCGTGCTTGAGTAGTTTATATTGTTGTGAAGATCATTTCGACGTGAGTATTAAATATGTATGTACCTAAAATCTTTTTTATTACGACTCGCGAACAATATAGGTAAACAATAACCTAACCTCAAAATTGTATTATACGAGTATACTTATTCATAAAACTATTCTGTTTCCCAATTTTTTTAGTTATTAATGTTACAAATATTATGATTTTTGTTGATCAACAGCTGACTACGAGTGTTGATTTTGATCAAGAAACCTTTTAGCTAAGTTTCTTTGTTTGCACTGTTGATCGAAGAAAGTTAAAAGAATTTAATCCTTTTTACTGAGTGACCTACACAAATTTGTTTTATTTATAAGCCTTGACGAAAACAACCTAGTTTGTTAAAGTTCATAAAGATGTTCTCAACATTTAACATTCCTAATAGGTACCTACATATCTTTGATTATATAATACTAGCTTCTGCCCGCGACTCCGTCCGCGTGGAACTCGTTTATACTATCTCTATACCAAATTTCATCCAAATCGGTTCAGCAGTTTAAGCGTGAAGAGGTAACAAACAGACAGACAGACACACTTTCGCATTTATAATTTATTATTAAGTAAGTATATATAAAATATATAATATAACTAGCTTCTGCCCGCGACTCCGTCCGCGTGGAACTCGTTTATATATCGTAGCTCCCCCCATATCCCCCAAAGGGATGAAGTGGGGGTGAAAGTTTGTATGGAGCTACGATATAAATGAGTTCCACGCGGACGGAGTCGCGGGCTGAAGTTAGTATATATAATATATAAAGTTATAGTATAGTAAAATAGTATATAGTATGGATAAATATCTACTAGTTTTTTTATTCCACTTATTTAACAAAGACACCTATTTGAAGTAGTTTAAAAGTCTAGCTATTTGAATCGCCAAAATAGGTTATAATTATTTAATTGACCAATCTCACGAGTATAAAAACAAGGAATATGAAATTTATTGAATATCTGTAACTTATTTACCTTGCAGCTTTTACTCCTCTTAGTTCAGCGGACGTAAAGTCACAAATATTTGCGAAGTATGTATTAAATTTAGTCATCATGAACACATCAATTTTAGGCAGATTATCCGACTGTGCCTTGACAAAACCGCCTTCAGTCATTGTGGCGAGTCTTTTTTCACTTAATAATTACCAAAAAACACTGATTACTTATCATAAACAGCGGCCAAACAATGCGAATAACTTTCAATAATCATACTAACGACCTGCACGGTGACGTCACGTTTCGCTCCGCCAATAGCGTTGCGTTTTGGAAATTTGCGAGGGAATTTGAAAAATAGTACTTTTAAACAATTTATTTTATCAATAGAAACATGATAATTTGAAAAAATAATCATGTGTGTATATTTATTAAGCAATATAGATTACACGTGATTTTTTTTGTCCATTTCTAAATCACATGCATATTCCCTATTGGTTGTAAGTTGTAAATTGTGCGTCATACTTGTAGCTTCCTGTATTTTTTTTGTTTTTTTTTTTTTTTTTTTTTTTTAAGAGGAGTTGTTTGGAATAACTTATAGTTACCTAACCACATAGCTAGAATTCTGTGAGTTTTCTCATTTTGTAATTTGTATATAATAGCAAAAGCGATGGGTCTACATTTCAAAAACTTAGGCTTTGCGTCAGGTTTCAGGGGTATAGCCACAACTGGCCCAGTGTACTTCCCTAGCCCGGGCTGAAACACTTCTTTATAGTCTAGTAACACTGTATCCATGCTTATATTTTCCGTTTTCATATTAAATATTCCCTGAATATCAATATTTAACTGTGGGAACCAATCCCGACCCAACAAATTTGGACCATTGCCTTTAGCAATCAGTACATTCAATTTAGTATGTATATTCTTGAAACTTACGTCCACACTAGTTTCTCCTAACAACTCGACTGGATTACTCGTGCAGGTGATAAGTCTCACTCATGAATCATCCAACTTTGGCAGTCTCCCCTTCCAAATTTCTCGTGCTGTACTTTCCTTGATCATGCTATACGCAGCCCCTGAGTCGACCTACTGTTAACTATCACATAAACGTCAAATGGGAACCTTTTGTGAAGGCACTTGACCACAATCATCCTTGTTTACTCCAACTTGTGAATGACAAAAACAATAGGTATCATAAAACTAAGCTGCTCCGAGTCATTATTGTTTTTACAACCCAACTTAAAGATAACAAAAACAGCCAACTGGTTGGCTTCTAGTGTTTGCCCAAAGACAACAATAAAAACACAGCTGGGGGGATTAAAAAAAAGCAAAACAAAAGAGTTGTCTGTGATTTGTTTGTTTGTATTTGTATAAGTTGCTCTGCTACTAAATTATCAATTTCCAGAGAGTAGCATCCACCATCCTACTAATATTATAAATGCAAATGTTTGGATGTTTAGATGTTTGTTACTCATTCACATTTAAACGGCTCATCCGATTTGGATGAAATATTGCAAGAAAATAGTTTATAGCCTGGATTAAAATATAGGATAGTTTTTATCCCCGGTCCACGCAGACCAAGTCGCGGGCGGAAGCTAGTCATCAATCAATGTCAATGGGTTGTCAATGAGCATGTGACTCCTTTGCATCTGTTGTAGGCTATGGTGTCCACTTACCATTAGGCAAGCTTTGGGTAGGCCGCATGCTTGTTTGCCACCATCGTTGTATATAATAATATACTTTAAAAACAAGGTTTTAACCAACTTCAATTTAGCACTCCGCCAAGCCACGAGAACATTTCCACATTTCTTTTCCAATTTACCACATGAACTGATTTCCGAGAGCAAATGCGTTGATTACTAGAGGAAAAAATCGAATCGCTGTATGTGGGCCGATAATATTTGAGGACTTCCGTCGATTCCACAAGGATCACCTTTGGCACTTCATTACTTGCTATTTCAACGGAATCTTATCAGAATCTGTGATATACTTTTAAGTACATAATTGAGGAATTCCATAAGTCATCTGGGGTCTTCATCATCAATTCCACTCCACCAAATTTATGATTTAAATTAAATACACAAGTTATAATAGAAAATACCAAAATCACTACACGCGTGCCTAATATAATTGAGGAGTTCCCTCAATTCCTCATGGATCCCATCATCTAATATTTTTTAATGGGACCCACCTGGAAGTATATACTTACAAACAAAAAAAAATTACGAATCGGCTCATCAATGACGGAGTTCTAAGGTAACAAACATTGAAAAAAAAAAATTATGATAAAAAAAAAATATAACCGAATTGAGAACCTCCTCCTTTTTTTTGAAGTCGGTTAAAAAAAGTATTGCGTGCTGAGAATAAACTTTTCGATAAGTAAGTATGGCGTCCGGCCGGTTATTAAAGTCCAGTAAGTAATTTTACTTGGCTACTAAAAATAACACAATGCCTAGTAAGTAGGTAGTAAGTCGCTGTCCGAGCTGGCTTTAATGTCGCTGAATGAAACACCGAGACTTGTACAAAGTACAAACTGATGTTCGGATGTTTACATGGGTTTATAAAGTACAAACTGATGTTCGGATGTTTACATGGGTTTATAAAGTAAGTCCCATATTCGCTGGGAAAATTACGATCAGTTAGCTTTCGAAGTTAGCTCGATACAGGGAAAGGTAAGTTGTTATTGGATTCTCAGTGCATAGATCCATCAATGTATTACGCGCAATGAAAACGGTCTTTTATGTTGTTTCCAGGTGGCGATGACCAGTCGCCACGTCACCACGGGCACGATCCTAGTCATGGCAAACTGCACGCCAGCCGACGCGAAGTAACACCAGTGCTGTAGCACAAACACGGAACGGAGACCATGTCCAACCAATATTAAATCTTCCGAGTCGCTCGGAGCGACGGAATCACTGGTAGTGCGATAGTAAAAACCCATGGGTATCTACTGTCCACAATGCCGCGCGCACCGCGCCGCGCTGGCGGCGGCGCGGCGGCCCATGTGCATCGAGCGGCTGCCGGACGAGGTGCTGCTGCTGATCCTGGAGCGGCTGCCGGCGAGCGAGCTGGTGGCCGGCGCCGCGCGCGTCAACCGCCGCTGGGCCGCGCTCATCCGCCGCCGCGCCGCCTCCATCCACTGCCGAGTGCAGCTCCCCCGCCTGCCCAACTCCCTCCGGGCTCTCATCGTCACCACCGGCCTGCAATGTTCCATTCCTTCGCTCCTAAAGGCTACAGTGCGCATGAAGCATCTGAGAGAGCTCTCCTGCCATTCTGGCGTGAGGTTCTCGAATGAGGAGATCGCGCAGCTCGGTGCGCTGCCCAACTTGAAGCACCTCGACGTGTTCACAGCGTGCGCGGCGCGGGACGTATCCGACTCGCTCGTCGCCGAGCGTCTACAGTCCTTGGTTGTAAACAATTACACGGCCCGCTTCCCTGCAGCCGAGCGCTGCCAGCTCCGCGGCTTGCACATGTTCGGCGAAGCACTGTTCACGCCACCATCGCGCCTGTTAGCGCTGCTGCGCGCCCGCAAGGACCATTTAACGGAGCTGACCCTCCGCTGCGCCGATTTACGCGCCCACATGTACGAAGCCATCGGAGACTGCGCCAACCTAGTGATTCTGCAGTTGTACTCGTGCTGGTTGATGTCGGCGGAGGACGCGCTGCGCGCCACGCGGCCGGCAGGGCTGCGGCGCCTGCACGTCACGGGCGCCGTCATGGTGCGCCGCACCAGCCTGGGGGACGTGCTCTCAAGACTTCCCGACGGCCTAGAGGAGCTCGCTGTAAGCGGCTCGGCGTTCGGCGACGAGCACATAACGTCGTTAGCGACGAGGCTCCCGCATCTGCGGGTGCTGGAAGCCTGGCGCTGCCGCGTGACGCCCGAAGGAGTGCTTCGGCTAGCGGCCACTATGCCCAAACTAGAAGTTCTGGACCTGGATATGCCGCTTCGCTCGGCATACTTAGGCGCGCTGCGTCGGCATCCGACACTAGAGTTTATTCGGTGTCTCTCAGAGCGGCCGCCGGCGGAGCGGGACTTCACCCAGCCCTACTGCCTCCGGCGGCGCCCGGTGCAGCGAGCCACGCCCTGCGCATGCGCGTCCAGCGCCGCCCGGGAGGTGGTCGAGCCCCCGGAGGGGCTCCAAGGCCCGCAGCGGAAGATCCGCGTCGAGTGCGCGGCGGCGCGCTTCGCGGAGGACTCGTTCCGACGCCGCGGGGAAGGGTTCCGAGCCAAGATCTTCTACTACTGGATGTCGGCGCGGCTGCTGCGACCGCTGCAGGACCCGCAGCTGGACCCGCCGTTCGCGACGGCCTACTGCGACGGCAGCTAGCCACCGCGCGCGCCGCGCCGCAAGCGGGGCGGGGGCGGGCGCGCAGGCGGGCGCGGGCGCGGAGGCGGGCGCGGAGGCGGACGCGGAGGCGGGTGCGAGCGCGGGCGCGGGCGCCGCGGGCTGCTCGCCACCTTCGAGGAGGAGCTGCAGCGCTGGCTGTTGCCTCAGTATAGCTCCAGAATCGTCGCAGTGCCGTGGAATTGTAAAAATACTGGAAGCAGCCTCCAACGCTCTCTTGGAATGATATAACAACTGAGCGGCGCCAAGTTCTATACCTATTTATTATGCTTGTGATTGCTGTGAATCAAATCGTCTCGCTTTAATTTAATTGGACTTGGCGGGCTTTCCTCAGGAGTCAGTGTCGAATTTCAATGATAGTCAAGATTAAACGGAAATGTGCTTTCAGTGGTAAAGTGTGAAGTGCAAGTGGAACTGGTGACGAGTTATCTTAATTTATTAAAACGTTTAAGCATAATATTATTTACAAACTGTATTTAAAATATAATCCTCATGGAGGTTGTAAGATTGAGCGCATATACTGATAGTTTCACGAGTATTCTGTGATGAACTGAATATTCGATTCATTTTATGGGTGAGGATCAAATTCTTGGCCAGTATTTAGCCTAGTTAATCGGTAGTAGTTAAAAAATTCCGTTCTGACACAAAAATTAACCATAGAATTGTATGGCTAATATAAGAATTTAAGACCTCACCTCATCCTTATATGGTTCACAAGGTGTATTAAGCACACGGTTATCCTCTAAACGTCAAGATAAAACATCCGTCCCTTTCCGTAAAGAGCCGAATGCTTTGTCTTGTCATTGTCGCACAGTCGCACTATAAAAGTAAGTGACCATTAGGGAGGTCGCACACGGACACTTTTAGCAGCGATTCAGTGCAGTGTAAAAGTCTTCGTGTGCGACGTCCCTTATAGTCTACTTATCTTTAATAAGTATTTCTGAAAAGCTTAAAGAAGCGAACCCTGCCGCTGCTTGATCTCGAAACTTCGCTCTACCGCTCTACAAGGGTGATGCATTTCTGCTAATAATCTATATCTACAAGTGATTTTATAAAGTTTTTAACAATTTTAATTTATTTTCTTAGCTTAAGTTCTTTTTTCACTGCTAGCTTGCTTTTACTGCGAATCGTCTTGAAAGGCGAGCGAGTCTGGCAATCTCATTTGCCAGTTTGTTCGGCTGGGTTATTTATTTTATTTATTTACGTTGTAGTTGGAGCTTATTTACCTTATTACCAATTACGCATTGTTAAATAAAAGCTTTGCGTTTGTGTTTGGTAATTCGTTAGATAACCGAAAGTTATAGTTAGATGCAATACAATAAAATATTCAAGTCAATAATATTATAAACACTGCTGGTGAGAATCATTTGAATATGCTTATATCTTAAAACCCGAGGCAGTAGTATTACAACGATAGCTACGGTTTGTATTGTGAGCGAAACTTGTTTGCTGCAAGTACTGTGTAGGTAACGGGTACGTATGGCAATGTCTAAAATAAAAAAAAAAGACCGGGTTGCACTTTGGGAGTGCCGGCAGAAGTGAAAACTCAATAACATTGTAACAGTTTTTCGATCACGTCACGGTGTCACCCTAAAAATGAATTTGACGCAAATTTATAAACAATTATCAATTATTTAGGCGGACGGGCCGCGGGCGCGTTGGGTGCGACGGGCCCAACGCGCCGCCGCGGCGTAACGGTGCCGGGGTCCGGCGTGCCGACGGGCGGCGGCAAACACAATACCAATTTGTTTTTGCCATTGCCAAATATTTTTCAAAGCTTTATCTCTTTAGGAATAACGTCTAAATTCGAACTATTCGAATTTGCAAGAACAGCAGATGGCGGTGCACGGTGGCGACCAAAATATCAATTTGTTTTGCCGTTGATAAATATTTTTGTAAGCTTTATCTCTTTAGGAATAACGCCCAAATTCGAAATATTCGAATTTTCTCAATAGCAAAACGGTGAAGGACGCGTTGGTATTATTACAAATTAATTGCAGAATATGCTATTGCAAAA
Organism: Epinotia ramella; assembly: GCA_947578815.1. Lineage (NCBI taxonomy): Eukaryota > Metazoa > Arthropoda > Insecta > Lepidoptera > Tortricidae > Epinotia > Epinotia ramella. The sequence goes on from OX388216.1 coordinate 24,542,932, forward strand.
AGTGTTTAACGGCTTTATACTTTACGAATAGCGTTCAGTTTTGAATGAAGTCGAATCGGCTAGCAGCAAAAAGTGACCTCCTTCACATCTGACGTCACAAAACTCTGTCGCGTATTTAACAATTTTTCCCCATCCCAAAAAGTGCTCAGCGCCGCTAAAGAAGTTTTCACTTCAAAAACTAACGTACAATAACCTACGTTCTAAGACACTAAAATCTAAATACCTAATGATTTTTTCACTTATATTCAAAATACCGAAAGCTTAATGAATGAATGAAAACATTTATTTCAAGTAACCCAGGACTCATACAGTAATTAATCATTAAGTATTTAACATTTAGGGATTTTGAACGTAGGTTATTTTAGAATAGAATAGAATATAATAGAAATTTATTCGGATACTTAATACATCATTACACATACATTCACATAATGCACCTTAAGAACTAACAAATAGGGATGTGGTACCGAAAAGATCTCCACTCAGCAATGCAGTTGACACAGCAGTGCCAACGGCGCTGAGGCGCTACCGCGAAACGAAAACGAACTTCGTTCGTGTATCTCTCTCCCTGTCGCTTGAATATGCAAGTGCGATAGAGACGGTGATACACGAACGAAGTTCGTTTTCGTTTCGCGGTAGCCCCTCTGGTTTCCTGTGGATCCGGCGAGGTGTGCGGGACAGCATACTGCGCGACTCGTATTAAGGGCGGCATAAATACATAAAATTTTATGTTAGTTTTTTTAATTTTAGACATTGCCATACGTACAATTACGTACCCACTGTAACTTGTGGCTGGCAACACGTGCAGTCCTACAAAGGCTGATTAATACATATTTCAAGCCACGTGTAGGCATCGTAAGGATATAGTACTTATTTAACAAAATGTACAGGGCTTGTACGCCAAGTCAGTAGCTAATTATACCCATAACTATTTATATATGCGTGATAATTTGATTTTATTTAGGTTAAGTATATCAATTTCAGGTTTTATTAATAAAATAAAGCGTTTTTTTGTAAAAATCGGAAATCGGGTACAAACAACGATTTGTGGTTGAATCTGATGTTTTTACTGCATATAATAGCTAAAAAGCAATAAAATCACAGCTCACCATGTTACTCAAATGTAAACTTAGAATTATGGCCTAGATGAGAGAGTAAATTGCAAAACCTGCCAATGATGTACCTACTATATTATCTTGTAAAGTATTCAGCGCTATACAAATTGTATGGAACTATCATCTTGATTTATACAGCGCCGTGTGGTGAACCTGTTCAAATGGGCAGTCTTTAGTAATTTACTCTCAGCCTACTAAATGTTTTGTCTCACGTAAATTGGGGGAACATAAGTATCACAATAATATGGGGGTGTATTCACATTCCTTGTGGAACATGGGCACCAGGCGCTTCCGAGCATGCGCACACATTTGGGTAATATTTGTGCGCGCGGGGGTATTTTAGTCAAGTCAGAACTTTTTACATTTAATTTAATTCCGCGTGGCAACGCCGCCAGTGTCATGGGAACTTTCGGGCCACCAACGATCCGGGGCGGTCGTTTTTGTTAGTTTAAGAGTCCGCAGTAAGCTCGATTCTCCATACAAACGTAGTTACGCTCTCATTTTAAAACTACGTGTTGGATTGTAACGAATGTTTGCATGTACAATGACATGAGGTATATCTATGTCTGTAATTAGTGTCATTGTATATGCAAAGTTTCGTCACAATCCAACATGTAGTTTTAAAATGAGAACGAAACTCCGTTTGTATGGGAAGGTGAAATTCGGCCGAGCTTACTGCGCGCGGACTCTTAAGTTATTTATTACTATTACGTATTGTTGACGCAGCCTGTTGCGGATTATATTATTAAGCGTAAATATTCATTCATGTATGTTCACTCTTGACTTCACACATTTGCGAGCTGTGGTTACCTGTAAGTGGCTATAAGCATCTTTCTTAGATTTTTTGTATTGTTCAGATGTGTTATCCGTTGGTGGTCCTTAAATAATAAATAAAATAAAATATATCATTGTTAGATATATAATAATTAATCATTCTTTAATTTAATTAATTTTAACTTTATAGATTGTACTTTGTTCGCTCAATATATTTATTTACAACCATATTACTTAACTGTTTAAATATATAAACTCCACTATTGCCCCCTTGAATTCATGATTGGGTAGGTAGGTAACTATAACTACATATAGGTACAGTCAGCGTCACATACACCTGTACTCTTCAGGGTGTTCAAAATTATCTGAACATGTACTCTATAGCTGACAATAAAGTCGTGTTCAGATGTTTGTGAACACCTTGACCGCTTCAGATGTATGTGTATGTGATGGCTGTAGGTAGGTACTGTACTTAATATATTTTTTCTTTTGCCCCAATCGCGACGTGGCATCATGAAATGTATAGGTACTGTACCTTGTGTATTTATTGAAAGAGCGAGCGAACCGAGCGAGTTACTCTGTTTCAGCTTGGGCCGTGTATCCGGATATCCAGAACCTGGACTCCGGATATCCAGCTCGCATTCCTCTACCGATTCTCGTGACATGTTGTGAACAGCGCGGCTAGCACGCGACGGCGCGCGAGCTCTCTCGATTTTTCTCGCACTATCCGTCTCTGTCTCATTAGAACACTGAACAAGAGGTATAGTGCGAGAAAAATCGAGAGTATGTCGCGGCCGTCCCATGATAGACGTGCTGGTTTAATAATTATATACCTACATAGATTTTTTGTGTCGATTCACTTTTTCGCCATTTGCGTGCATATAGAAACACCTCTGGGAAAACCCAAACAAACGCGCGTTCCATTTAATCGCGTCTCGACTCCGTTTTCCTATAACAACATCCCCTTTTATAAAAAAAGTACGTACCTATTTTTTGTTGTTAACTTTAAAAGAGCGATTTTCACGATTGGACCTATAGATACTACTATTTAGGTAAGTGTTCTACGATTTTGGGTTATAGGTGAGGTAGGGCATAGCGAAATGTCATCCCGCTCGTATTAGGAGCAGCCCAACTGGGGAAGTAGAGGGCTTGCAGAAGACCACGGCCCTAATAACACTACTACTTGCTCTATAGTAGGTAGTGTTAAATTGTGTTCCTGGAGGTGAGCAAGGTCGCCAGAACTCCCGAGGATGCGTTGTGTTTTTGTTCCTTCAGCTGTCAACACGGCGAATCCTCAAACATATCAAGGGTCGGCAACGCCCTTGTTACTCCTTTGGAGTTGCATGCGTCTATAGGCTGCGGTGTCCGCTTACCATCAGGCGGGCCGTACGCTTGTTTGTCACCGTCATATAAAAAATTAAACCCGGATACATTATTTATTGTTATGTTTGTTATTTGTTATGGTCAAGGAACATGAAGGTTAGGCACATGTCAGCTCTATTTGAAAGACGTTAAGGTCCAAAACTGCTAAACATTCAATTTCCTCGACTGTACATACCTACCTAGCTTACCTACTATTCTGTGGTATTATGAGATGAGTGCTCTTACGCTGTGATGAAATCATTACCCGTGAATGTACAGAATTTAATTAAAGCCATAGGTACTTATTATTAGTCAGCAACGCAACATCCAATTGTAACGACCGCAAGGCCAAGCCGCAACTAATTTATTGATATCATTACCTACATCATTAGTATCATTATCATTACAGCATGGGTATTGTCTGTGGCTTGCTGCAACCGCGGTACAGTCGGCCACAGGTGCTGTCGGCGCCATCATCAATCACATCTGCCACGCATCACTACTTGGGTAAGGTGTAGTGTAACTTACAATCGGGATACAAGGATCCACGAGTAGAGAACGTAAGTGTATGCTCATTAGGTTCAAAGTTGAACTACTTTTGCTTTAATTTTGTTGAACCTGTCTCGGTGTTCATTAGTGTGTAATTAATCTTGCAAGTTAGATTAGACTGCCCGGCATTCGATATTATTAAGTCGGATGAAAATTCAATATTATTATGCCGATGTCGGTCTTACTAACTCTTAACAAAGCTATGCAATGCAACCCCATCGTGTTAGAGTTCATAGCATTCCATGTTAAATAACTAGAGAACTGTAAAAAAAATGGTATTATGGACCTCGGGACTTACGCAGCTTAGTTTACCAATATTTTTGAGAGATCTCTAATCCATTGGATGTCACTGCTGCTTTTTTATGACACATAGTTTAAGAGTGGCTATTTAATAGTAAGAAATATACTGACGATATTCTAAAGGCAAGGTCTTGTATTATACACAACCGAGAAAGGTCGCAATAACTTTTCCCGCTTAGAAGATCCGCGAGGCTCTAATATGGCCTTCTGAGTTCTTACATCATTTGAGGATGACTCTTTCAATAATAATGTTCCGTATTTCTAGTACTGCATTTGACCTTCACGGCACACTCTTACAGAAATATTGATTAGTAAGTATCTGTAAGTGATTGCCCGAACTTGAGAAAAGACGAGCTGTTGAACATAACGCCTGACGCTTTACATAAGCAACAATCCTTCCCTGAAAGAAAATGATAAAATGAAAAGGTGTATAAAATAAACAGCAATTCACCATGCATTATTCCGATAACCGACATGATCAGCGAAGGCGCTGGTTTTCAGGGCACCGCGTAAGTTTACCAAAATAAGACTGCACTGAAATACCTACATGACTAGGTAGGTACTTGTAGTTACAGCCAACAGCAGAATTAGATAGGTACGTACCGTACGTAGAAAAACCAAAATGAAGTCGAAATCAACTATTTATTCTGCAAATAAACAATCAACTTTTGTTTTGCAAAAGAAAAGTTTACGAATTATATTCAAGTTAAGAAGTATGGAGACAGTAAGAGACATTTTTAGAAATAATTAAATTTTGACTCTGACGTGTATATATATATACTAGAAATTTGTTTAGATAGAAGCGACATTTTCACCAAAAAAAGGGACTTAAAAAATAATATCAGATTACAATATAAACATGATGTATGTACAGTTCGATCTTCCAGCTATACTATATATTAAAAAAGAGCGCCTATGTCTCTGGAATTAAAATATTTAATCATTTACCGGAATGTATTAAGTCGCTTGAAGGTACCTACCCAGTTTAAGAGGAGACTTAAAGAATGGCTAGCTACTAGATGCTTCTACAATTTAAATGAATATTTTAGTACAGATAATTAAGTTAAGGTTATTTTTAAGTCAAATTGTTATTGTACATGGATAAACTGTTGGAGCTATCATTCTAAAATGTGAGCTTTTGTACACAGTCTTGACAATAAAATAAAAAAAAGAGAGAAAAAAAAAAAAAAAAACTCGGCGTCCATATCGAAATAGCCTGTCCCCAACCATAGGTACTAGCATAACATTTCTTAATTTATTCATATGGTGACTCATTTTATAAAATACCTACCTACCATTAAAATGATCACCACGAAATTATCCACAAAACCCGCCCTACACCATGAACATTTTAATAAAAACGATTTACCTCGAATTTTTGAAAATCTTGTCTTGATTGACCCAGTATTTAACTTTTTACGTTAAATTTTCTTTCAAGTTACCGGTAACGCGAAAAACCTTGTCTCTTGCGTTATCAGTATCTATCACCAGAGACAGAGTATGGCTTTTTCCATACATCTCATGTCACGAACCATCTTGTCTGAAAAGTAGATTATATATTTCACTTTAACAGTTGTTCTACATTTCTCTTGAAATTCTTTATTGAACAGAACAGTATAATTTTTTCTTCATGTTTCTCCATTGAATTGTTTTTTTTTTAACCATAATTGTGATCACAAAATGCAAAAGGTACAAACGGCAACACACTTTATATATCTGTTTTTAAAAGTTTGTAGCGGTTTGCATATCACAAAATTATAAAAATTATGAATATTTTTTTATTTTTTTGGTAGGTATTTCCATACATTCTCTGGTGTTACTATATTGGTAACGAGAGTCCCCTAATAATTCTGCTTTATTTTTAATATTGTACATCATAAGCGTTGTTGTTTTGTATTATTATTTATTGGTCAAGGCATATTTTTCTGTAATTTGCCCTTCTTTAGATGTATAATTTATTATTATTATAGTGTTTATAACGTAGCGGGAACTATTTAGATAATTAAGCTGGCTAATAATGCTATGATAACGTAAGATACTTTTTCAACAAATTTGCTCGTAACGTACCTCTTATTATGTCGCTTTTAGGCTCATAATCCTGGGTATTAAAAACGCGTGTTTTATAACATTACGACACTCGTGTGTTAATGTGGTTATATCCCGATTAAGTCACGTTGGCACCTTGCAGCAAGATGTATGCATGAACACGGTGCATTCTTAAATTAACCGGGTGTACAGAATGTACAGCATTTTTTTAATTATCGGCAAATGGATTCAATCTTACTCGACTAAACAAATTAAATCCTTTCTGTTAATTAATTGACTATTTCTTTTTTGATATGATATAGAAACGTTTAATTTAGTAAAACTATTCACTTTTCTCGAAGAGGCTTTAGTACCGTAGACCACATCCACACGCTCCGTCGGGTTATACAGAAGACCGAGGAGTATAACCTGCCCCTCTGCTTAGCGTTCGTGGACTACGAGAAAGCCTTCGATTCGATTGAAACCTGCGGCGCTACCACGAACTTCGAAAGTCGAAATTCGGGTATTTCTATCTCTATCGCAATCCCTTACTCGAGTGACAGGGATGCATGTATTACGAACTTCGACTTTCGAAGTTCGTGGTAGCGCCGCTGGGCCGTACTACAGTCTCTCCAGCGGTGCCAAGTTGACTATCGCTATATCGAAGTGCCGAAGTGTTTGCACGAGAACGCCACTATGTCAGTTCGACTCCAGGACCAGAACTCGAAAACTATTCCACTGCAGCGGGGAGTCAGGCAACCGCTGCACTGAAGGACGTTTTCAAAACTCTGGACTGGAGAAGGCTAGGCATCAACATCAACGGCGAGTACATCATTCACCTTCGGTTTGCTGACGATATAGTAGTCTTGGCTGAGACCATGGAGGACTTAAGTACGATGCTCGATGACCTCAGTAAAGCTTCCGAGCGAGTTGGTCTAAGAGTGAACATGGATAAGACGAAGATCATATCAAATGCCCATGTAGTACCAACTCCCATTACAATCGGACACTTTACGCTCGAAGTTGTAGACGATTATGTATACCTAGGACAGACTATCCAGTTAGGTAGGTCCAACTTCGAGAAAGAGGTCAATCGTCGAATCCGACTCGGCTGGGCAGCGTTCGGTAAGCTACGGCACATCTTTTCGTCCAATATTCCGCAGTGTCTCAAGACGAGAGTCTTTGACCAGTGTGTGTTGCCAGTGATGACATATGGCACTGAAACGTGGTCGCTTACTATGGGCCTCATAAGAAGGCTCAAAGTCACCCAAAGGGCAATGGAGAGGGCCATATTGGGAGTTTCTCTGCGTGATCGCATCAGAAATGAGGCTATCCGCAGCAGAACCAAGATAACCGATATAGCCCTCCGAATCGCTAAACTTAAGATCAATGGACGGAAGGGTTCTCGAGTGGCGACCACGTACCGGAAGGCGCGGCGTGGGTAGGCCCCCCACAAGGTGGACTGATGACCTGGTAAAGGTTGCGGGAGTCCGCTGGATGCGGGTGGCGCAGGACCGATCACTTTGGCACTCTTTGGGGGAGGCCCTTATACTCTTAGATGTTACAATCCTATAAACTAACTTTTTTCCATTTCACACTCTTATTTCATTGTATGCGATATCATTTACTTAACGCAAGGGATTTTTTGACGGTAACATCAAACAAATTTGTTTAAATCTCACGTACTAGGTACCGGTGCATCTGCATGGCCGCTTTAAATATTAAAAATACAGTAATTAAGGTTTAGGTACGCTAATGAAATAAAATGAGTAAATTATTACAAAAAAAATATTTGTCATTTATTTTCTGAACCGCTCCGAAATGAGTACTTTAAAAGTTGATTCACCGAATATTAATTTAAAATTTGCAGATTTAGGACTGACATAAACGGCTAACAAACTCACTCACTGCCTACCGTCACTACCTACTTAAATGAAAACAAAACAAAATTGCTAAATATTATCCGTAACATTCGATCGATATAAGGTCTGTTCCCGCCAGGACCCCGGGGAGTGTCACGGGCCCATAGAATGACCTCCCATACAAACTGCGAATCCTGGTGGGAACAATTGGGACGCGATACGTGCCGCTAACTTAAACCTAAATAACTACTCACCTTCCTTCTGGAACCTTTCCGATCCACCGGCAAGAATGGAGTTAGTGTTTTGTGTATTGTATATGTATGTGTTATCCTTGCCTCGGCGAGGTCTGAGGCTAGCCAGCTCCACAGGCACGCCCCACCGTTCAGCTCTTCGTCCAAAGGCACTTTGTCCATACAAATTCCCACACCCTACGCAGCTATGTAAGCTAAGGCTCGAAACGAAACCCCCGCGGGTTTAATCTTACGAGCTCCAAACCAACACTAAATCTCGGCGCCTCTCCGATATGAGCGCTACCGTACGAGATCTAAACCGTAATCTAATTAATCGAGGTGCGTCGGCGGCGGCGTCATTTTAACCTCTCTGACCATGCCTACGCGGCCGCGGCGCTAGCCCCACTCGGCGCATCCATCTCGCTTCCGCACCGCAGGTCTATCCCGCTTGCGCGTCCAACTGCACCCGAATGCAGCCGAGTACCTTTTATCGCGCGCGGCGATATGAATTAACAATTAAACTGTCTATTCTAAACAAGGTCTGTATCAGAATTAACAAGAAGTTAATGATATTAATTTAGTATCCCAGAGATGTATAAGGTCTCTGGGCGTCCAAATACAATTAATAATTATTCTAATGTTCTTAGAGATGCATACGGTCTCTAAGCGTCAAAAATGTAATATTGTCAGAGATGTACAGGGCCAGTCCTCGTCAATACGAAAATAATAATAATAACACTAGTAATTTAGGTAGTTGGGTACTACTGCTACTATGCTTAGTTAACAAGCTCATAATTAATTTTGTATTAAGCAGTTACGCCGCTAACGAAATTAATTTTTAAATAAAGGAAAAATTGAAAAATTTAATGCTCCGAGCCGGATTCGAACCGAAATTAATTTAGTATGGGGTGGCGCATCGTTACTGACGATTTCTCAATATAATTTGAGACGTTGGTGCCGTTAAGAAGCCTAAGTCTTCTGATAGATGTCGCTACACGCCTCCCTAAGGCGTTGTAGGAAGGGACTGATTGAAGAATTTGGTGCCCGAACCGGATTGTTCCCATACCTCAGTTGGTTAGTAGCGACGGGCCATGAATGCCTGTGGTCGCCGGTTCGAATCTGGCTCGGAGCATTAAATTTTTCAATTTTTCCTTTATTTAAAAATGTATAATTTCGTTAGCAGCGTAACTGCTTAATACAAAATTAATTTAGTATGGGGTGGCGCATCGTTACTGATGATTTCTCAATATAATTTGAGACGTTGGTGCCGTTAAGAAGCCTAAGTCTTCTGGTAGATGTCGCTACACGCCTCCCTAAGGCGTTGTAGAAAGGGACTGATTGAAGAATTTGGTGCCCGAACCGGCTTGTTCCGATAGCTCAGTTGGTTAGTAGCGACGGGCCATGAATGCCTGTGGTCGCCGGTTCGAATCCGGTTCGGAGCATTAAATTTTTCAATTTTTCCTTTATTTAAAAATGTAAGCTCGTAATTATCTGAATTATCCCTATTGTTTGTCCAGGTGTGCAGAATTCTCTCCTTTGGTTCTCGACGTAGCTACATCTGCTGCTAGCTGTAAGTAGCTAATGGTATACCTAGGTATGGTATACTCGTAGTTTCTATGTCGAGACGTGGCGTGCCCAAGGTTTTTTTAGTAGTCTGTGAGAGTCCCACTGCTGGAAAAAGATTATTTCCCTATACTTCTCGACTCGTGTGTTTGCGCTCCGTTTGATTGGTAGGTATATATACTGTTTCTACTTTCTGTTTCTATCATGTCACATACATAAAGAAATGTAGACACATTTAAAGACTAGACTGTGTCTAAGCTATATTTACACGAGGCAAAAAACTGCTACTGTAACGATTGTTGAGAGTGATCCATCAAACAATGTCAGTGTCACTTTCACCTGTGATATACGCGTGGGTGAAAATTAATGCTGAACTAAGTTATGATAATCAACAGGCAGGCTACTTATTCATCAGGAATTATTTAACTCGCAAGACTGTAGACTATATACCAGAGATGGGCGTAATCAATTACTTTTGGAATTAATTACACGATTACATTCCAGTAATCGTGATTCCTCAGTAATTGATTACTTGGATAATCAAAATTACTGTAACACTAGTACTATGATTACATTTGTAATCCATTCCTTTGGAATCGGTATTGTAAACCACTACTGTAATCTTGATTCCTCAGTAATCAAGTACTTAAGTAATCTGAATTACTTTACTCCAATTCCATACTAGATTACTTACTTCATTGTCAGACCTTATTTTATAATTTTGTTAATGTCACTCAAATAAAATTGTTTTTGGTTTACATGTCATTCTGGCATTTCTCTTTCATATTAAATTTTGGTGTTGAATCCGTTCATATGGAGTTGCGTTTTGCGAAAAAGGGACAGAACACACCCCTTCTTGAAACTTTGGACACTAATAACTTCGTGATTATTTACCGTTTGCGTTGATTTTTTCTCCATTTGACTACATTTTTTATCCCTTTTCGAGAAATTATGACATTATTGATTATTTTATTTAGTGTCTACGCCCCTATTGCAGTAGTCCCTTCAAAGGAACAGCCAAAGGAACTACCGCGCATAATCACAAATGTTATCTAAATTAGGTAATTTAATTTAAATCAAAGCTAACCTTTTGACCGCCAAAAGTCAAAAAAGTATGTTGCAATTTTAATTTAAATTGTCACATTGTCTGATATATCAGACGACGGCGGTCAAAGGGTTAAGCGTAAAAGGTAACGGACAGAATTTTTGGATTACCTGACCGACCGACCGACCCAACTCCCGCCCAAATCATTTGTTGACTTGATTACTACCAGATTTGTTCTAAATATTAAGTTTATTTATATGCTTAATATATTGAAGTAATCTGGAAGTAATCAAGTCAACAATTCCAGTAATTTGGAATTGACATTGATTCCCAATTACTGGTAATTATAATATTTGTATAGATGATTACTGATTCCTTAATATGTAATGGTAATTCACCGTTTCACTTGATTCCATTACAAGTAATCTGACACCTGGCTGTCAGATTACAAAGTAAAATCAAGTAATCGTGTAATCAGGAATCGATTACGAAATGCCCATTTTTGCTATGTACCTATGCACAATAGTAGTAGTGGCTCTGTGTGCTATACAACTCCCGAACCTAAGACTTATCAAACACATTTTTTTGAACAAGTGAATCGATAAAATGAAATGAAATCAAATCAAATCAATTATTTATTCTGCAAATAGGCCACAAGGGCACTTTTATAAGATAAAAAATTGTAGTTTATGCAATCGTTATATAATGTATGCTTTTTCAGTCGAGTACCACGGTACCGCGTTTAATTAAGGTACGAGACTTAAAAAGCTAAAAATATAATTATTGTTTACAATACTTTTTCTACGAGACAACTGAACTAATTAAACAAACTTGGTATCTATTGAAAATCTAAGCCCTGCTGAAACGAAGGGCAGCCAACGGCATTTTCTTTTTTGTGCGTTGATGTCTTTTATAGCGCGTTCAATGGGAACACCCAAATACTCCGAAATATTTTATTCCGAATTTGCTAATGCCGATTTTCAAAACTCCGAATTTCATAATTCATAACTTATAATTTCGATTACTAAAAAATACCAATTTTAATTCACCGAATTACAAAATCTCGATACTTTGTTTGTCCGATTTTTATAACTCCGAACAATCAAAAGCGCGAAATGTCATTGGCCCGAAACAGTATTCCGATTATCAATTTTCCGAAATTTCATTACTAATTCGGAAAACTGATATTCGGAATAATGAACTTCGTGTTTTCAATAATCGGAATTTTATTTCTTAGGAATTACGAAATTCGGAGTTTTGAAAATCGGCATTAGCAAATTCGGTACTACTACTTCGAAAATTATGATTCTTATTTCCCGTAGAGAATGGGGTTCTGCCTTTTCTCCGAACTTTTTATGTCCGAATTTCACTTACCAACTACCTTTTCGCCGATGATTCACTTTGACAACTAACTATTGACAAAATTTTTGTTTGACAACGTTTCCTTTGGTAGAATTATTTTAAAGTCGATTATTATAATAACTTCAAATTTTTGGGATTTTTATCATTTGGCAAATCATTGAGTAGGTCAAAAAACTATTAACCTAATAAAGTTTCGTCAGTGCAACAGTTCCTTTTTTTACATTAGACAACTTTTTACTTCAAAGAACAAGACAGAATACCATAGTCAGGCTTTTATCCAACGTTATTAATCTATACTGCGTGTGTGTCTGTGTGTGTGTGTGTACGAGCGAAGCGAGGAGTGTGTTAGAACCGTAACCAAATCGCTCACGAGATATAACAAAATATAATTTCGTATAACATACGTAACGTATAACATACATAACGTATAACAATCATAACATATAGTATATTTTCGTATAAGGATTATAATATAGTATCTTAGGTTAGGGCAGCTGGTAACGGGAGGCTCGTGGGGCCAAGCCCCCCGCAGTAAAAAAACAACAAATAGTCGTAACAGGGTAAGGCCGCCGACATTTGGTCGGAACAAAACTTTCCAGCACGTTTTCTCCAAATATGTAAGCACTACCTACTGCCGTTGTTGTTAGTTGATTCTATAAAGCAATTATTGAGCTTGTTTCCCCATTTCGCAAACTGAATAAAAGTTGTTGTTTCTATAAAATACTTGCATTTATGTTCATCAAACCCCCCTAATTTTGGTCGAAAATGACGTGTCGCTTTTTTCCGAGTACTTTTCAACTACGAATTATTTTCATATTTAAACATTTAGAAAAAAACGTTTAAATACGTTTGAAAGGTGAGACGCATTACTTTCTGTAAGACCAAGAACGGTGTTTAAATACTTTGTTTTGCGTATTTTATAGGTCTTTAGATTAGTGGGCAGAGTATTGGCTTTCGTAACACAAATTTTTGTGTTATGCATAATTACCCCTAAATATTAACAGAAAACTGGGTAAAAACGTATTTTGGCACAGCAACACCGTAAGCTGTCAATCAATGTTAAAAAAAAGAAACTGCCATTTTTAGTTTGTCTATGAGAAAAGTTGAAAGTGAGTCGCATATTTTCGTCAGAATTTGTGTTGATGAATATCTCAAGTAAGTAAGCGTTTCAGAAGTTCACTTTACTATGGTTGTTTTCGTTTATGTTTAAAGCTTACATGAAACATGTACATTTGCGTCTAGTTTGACTTAATTTGGTTTTATAACCTAAAACGCTTGTAAAAAACTGGTTTTGTATTATATTATGGCGTTTTGTGTTAGTTTTGTGTTATGCATAACACAAGTTTTTGTGTTCAGTAACACAAAACAAGTGTAAAGAGTCATGCAGATTGAGAATACTGTAATAGTAAAGAAAATCATTTTCATATTATCGTGAGATTTATTCGAATTGTTATTTTGAATAGTACTTACAGTCTAAACGTATTATTCTTACAGTATGGTCGTCGGGTGACAACCAAAACTCACTATTTAGTGCATTTGCAAAAAAAAACAAATATCAACTGTGTTAACGTAGAAATAAGGTCGAGTTTTCATGTACCTACTATTACGTGTAATTAGACAGTTTAGGTTCTCACCGGACGATGTACACCAGTGATGCCGCATTCGATCAAACTTGAATTAGATCTTCTATTATATAATTCCGTAAATCGCGGCTATCGCAGCCGCGCGCGTTCTATTGATTGAACTTATGAATCATTTAGTTTCTACTTGAAATATATTTTAAAATTCTTTTATGTTTGCGAGAATTCTTTAAACTAAGACGCCATGCTCAATTGCCTTTGATGAATGTGATTTTTATTAAATGAATAAATAAAATAAAATAAAATTCGTTTATTTCAGACAACCACGTGAACTTATTAAATGAATCATTTAGTTTCTACTTGAAATATATTTTTAAATTCTTTTATGTTTGCAATAATTCTGAAAACTTTTTTGTTTCCTAGGAATAATGCACAATTTGTCGTATTTTTTTATGATGATCTGTTTTTTATACAGAAAAGGAAATTATCTTTTTTTTTTATAAAAACAGATCATCATAAAAAATACTGATTTAGTAAAATACCGATCGATCACGTATTCTAAAATGTTGTAATTATAAATATATTAACATACGTAAAAAAAATGATATTTTTTCCTTACCCTTTATTTTAATACTATTATGAAACAACCTTTACAAAAAATAGTGTTATAATTGGTCGGATTTATAATTGGTCGGTGTATTGATATTCGGATTATTAAAAATCGGAATTCGTATTTTTGATATTTCGGATTATTATTCAGTCGGACTTCTTATTATTCGGGGAATTGAAATTCGGAATTTTGATAATCGGAATTGTAACCGTTAGACCTTTTGAAATTTCGGATTTATAAAAATCGGATTTATGAACAATCGGAATACTTATATTAGGAGTTTTAAAACATTCGGAATTATGAAAATCGGTATTATGAAATTCGTGATTCCGAATATCGGAATTTAGTTTTTCGTATTTATGTAGTGTACCCAGCCGGGATTCGAACCCACGACCGCCGCTTGACAGCCGCATGCCTGAACCACTAGGCTACCGTAGCTTTTAGCTGATATGGGCTTTAAAGCCCTTTTTTTATAAGAATCATGTGTCCGGCGGCCCTACACTGCGCGTGGTCCGAGACGCACTTGGCCGGTTTTTTATCATTATAACGGGGCACGGTAAAATTCTATCATATCTGATTTCACAGTGTGGAATGCAATTTCAGGCCTCTTTGACATACATATCAGATATTGGTCTTAATCGAGCACGAAGCAGATACCCTTGAAAGTGGTTAGTTCTGCGATAGTTCTGGTTATCGCCTAAACGAGCTGGGCAATGGAGCATTGCGGCTGATATGAGTTTATGACCCGGCTGGCCTTGGAAGTGAACTGGCTCTAAGTGATAGCACGTGTCTATTAGTCAGATCTGATCTGACCATTTAACAGCGCCAACCCGACTATCCAAAGTCGGCGCTGTTAAAGGGCTCTATGTTATACGTTGATGGGCTAGGTTAGGTACATAGTTATTCTATTGGCAATGCTTCCTCCCCCCTCACCACAGTCCAACTACCGCCCCCCTCCTACACCTCTTCGTCGATTCACTCTTGATAGAGTGGTCGCGGTAATAATTTCCGTTTTTTCAACCAACCACCAGTGTAAGTCAAATTACCGAATAGAGGTATGTGTTGTAACGTATAACGTTAACTTACATATCTATTGTAATATCTTACCAGAATATAAGACCTTAATAAACAAGCCTGGGCTCATTCGTTAGTTATCTCGTTGCGCAGCTAATCTAAACTTTATATATAAAACCCTTCTACGGACAAACAGACTGTGCTCGTACGTAGAAGTTCGTTATCTCGAAGCGTTCCCCCTGCCCCGCGAGTGACTCCCCGCTCCGGCGCCGCGAGCGCAGGCCTCGGCATTTCGCATCTCGACTCGTTACGAGTGACCCGCGCCGCTTTG
Organism: Epinotia ramella; assembly: GCA_947578815.1. Classification (NCBI taxonomy): domain Eukaryota; kingdom Metazoa; phylum Arthropoda; class Insecta; order Lepidoptera; family Tortricidae; genus Epinotia; species Epinotia ramella. Next base: position 24,558,654 of record OX388216.1, read on the forward strand.
GCCGAATACAATCGCCGCTGCTGTGCGGACGTATTTAATTATTTGTTTTAAATTAATTGAATCACACTGTGAGAGTGTAGTTCCCAGAATTGGGAACTACCCTCACCCTTGAAGACCGAGGCAGATGCTCCCCCAGGGAGCAAACAAGATGGAGTCCCCTGGAGTGTGAAGCTCTCCCGGCACCTGGCTGCGACATAGGGAAGCCCCGTCGCCACCGCCACTAGCGCGTCCACGAACCACCTCGGGCCACCCGCCGTCACGCTGCGCACCGCAAGGGGAGTGAGGGTACCCGGAAGGACGGACCACCTCAGACAGACCTGGCTTCTGGCCAATAGCCCGGCCTAGGCATTCGAACCGCATTCATTTTCTTAATTGAATAAATTCTTTAAAAGTCTATTTACTTTAATTTGCTCCGTGGTAGGTACCAGCTAGGGTATTAACTACGTGACAGTGTAGCCGCTTACCTTAATTTACCTAAATCCCTACCGGTCGGTTGGCCTTGGGAAATTGTTGTAGAAAAGTCTAGTAGGAGTGAGCGTTACCGATATATTTTCTACATTGAACCGTGCCTCCCAAAATCTGGACGACTTTAGGGCCGGATTTCGGAACGCTATTTGACTTCTTAAAATCTAGATGTAAGTTAGGTGGATCTAAATAAAGGTCACTGGGCAACTTAGTATGAAAACTATACCCACGGCCTACAGAAACAAAATTGGTATGGATGTTTAGATAAACGTCCCTAGTTTACGAATATATATGTCGCATCAATGTAGAGTATGGGAAACTGTCCAAAAATTGAAAAAAAAAAATTAAGTGATATACGGTAGTGATGAGACATTTTCGACTATTTGCATTGAATTGAATTGAATGTGTGTCTTGATCACACGGTGGAGCAACTGAACTCGTCTTATACAACGTGTTAATAAAATAACGCAAAACCTGAAAACCGTTTGTTCAGAATCGAGAGTAGAATGCAAAAAAAATAAAAAAAAAATTTTTTGACACGATTTATTTTCTACATTTGTATGGAGCAGGTCGCCCCAGTCGGCCAACACTCCATACAAATGTAAAAAATAAATCTTGTCAAAAATTTTATTTTTTATTTTTTTCGCATTCTATGCTCGATTCTGAACAAACGGTTTTCAGGTTTTGCGTTATTTTATTAACACGTTGTATATAGGCCATATGTGCTCATGGACGTATGATCTTATTGATCTGGCTATCCTCAGGTGATAGTATGGGAGGTGTACCCAGAGTGTATACAGTTGAGACATATATCATTTGAAAGCTTTTGACAAGAGCTTTAATTCTTTCTATGACGCCGAAGACCGATCGCGTGCAGGGAAACTCCAATAGCTCATTTTATAACTGCACTGTGGCGTTTACTGGAACTAAATATTCTCATACTAATGCGCCACTTGTGCATAGACGGTGGCGCCAATATTTGCGCGGCTATAACGTGCGATTGAAACGGATAATGCAAGCCTCTGGCCGAGCATTATTGGTAGGCGCACACGTTTATGCTATTTTTATTGATTGCAATACTTAATTCATACTACGTAATATCTTTAAACACATTTCAATACCATTTCAATTGTTGTTTTTCGGTCTTCCCCCGCGGATTTTTTTTTTTTAAATACACAAAATGAAATGTAGGCTAGCACTCAATAATTTACAAAAAATTTGATATCTGTAGGAAATATTTTGAAAACCGGGTCAGATTATGCCCAATGACCTTTAACTTTTTGTTTAGGAAAATGACAGTTGAGTTTTCCTAACGGTCTTTGGAAAGTTACGTATGTTATGTTATGTCTTTATTTGTATTAATCATAGGTACCTATGATTAATGTACATTACCTAAATAGTCCTATGATCCAAGCATTCATACGCAACTCTGCAAAACTGAACTACTCCAAGAACTGGGCGACTAGTTGCGTGGGCGCAGACAGCACGCGCCGGGCCCGAAGCCTAGTGATCCGTCCTGCGGCCCCGCCCCCTGTCGCACGACATCCTTGCGACACGACATCCTTGCGACACGACATCCTTGCGACACGACATCCTTGCGACACGACACGACATTCGCGTTAGATATTGCGGTGTCTTAAACAAGCCTTGTAGGTTCGATTCTCTGTTGAGGCTTAACGGCTCGCTCAATCGCGAGCTCTTCCAACAGTTCCAGCCTACCCTCTTTTCGGCAATGTTCATCAGATTGTCATTGTCAGGTGACAATTGTTTTATTAAAAGCGGGAGGCTGTTTTTTTGTTGCCGCTTCTCGCCGAGCAGCCGTTCCTTGGGATGTTGGGATTGGGAAGCGAATGAAATGAACTGAATTGAGGTCCAGGGGACCGACTTTTGACTTTCGAGCGCTCTAAAATTAAATAAAAGTAAATGCTAATAGTGTCAAAATTACAGGCACTTACTGTCTACCGATAGAATTGAAAACGAGTGGTCAATACCGCTCATTTTAATATTTTCTATCGTCATTTCAAAATAGCATTTCATCATTTTTGTCAGTTTTCGAGTGAAAGAGTCGACCGCTCGAAAGTCAAAAATTGGTCCCCTGTTTAATTTGGACCCACGCCAATTAGCTGGGTACTCAATACTCATGTTGGGTTTGCCTTTCATTAGCCACGTTTCGCAAAATCGTTCGTATGTCGTGTGCTTGAAACTGAGCAATTCGTGCCAAACGCTCTCGTTGTCACATTGTTGCACCACAGTTGCACTGCCAGCACATTAGATATACTCTTGTTTATGGCTATCAATGCCACGCCCAAACGCACTCTAGCTCGTGGCAGTGTCGACGACACGATTGCGTGGGCAATGTTCTGCAGCGTAGGCAAATTTGCTTGCCTTTATTATACTTAATTGTATGGTTATCATTGCATAACGTTGGGCGACTAGCGAAGGGTGTAAGGTCGCTACGCTTTCTCGAAACGACGACGCAAGAGTATCTATTTTTAACAAAAACTGTCTTAGTTTTAAGGTCTTTGCTCGTATGACATCCTGTGAAAAAAGTGAGCGATAGGTACAAGGGCTGGTTCAGTATTTTCTTTTACCGAAACTATCATGTTATCGATAATTGAAATAGGCAATTTAAAGGTGTCCTGTTGTTACACGAGCTGTTGCTACGATGGTTACCTCTGCACAGCTAAAAACCTCTTCATCATAGCTAGGAAAGTGGTGCAAATAGTGGAATAAAGTAATAGGAATTACGTAGAAAAGCAGCATTAGAAATTGCGAGGGTTTCGCGACGGAAAGTCGTGTGCACTCAGACAAATACAAATAAATAAGTGAAAGACCATAGAATTATATTGTACCTAACTAGGTATGTATTTTCTAGTCTGAATACCCATTGGAGCGAGGTTTGATACCTATAGACATGCTGCTTGCCTACACTATAGACATGCTGCTTACCTACACTATAGACATGCTGCTTGCCTACACTATAACATCGATATGCAAATAATAGTTACATCCTAATGGAATTATTTCGAAAAATTACATCTAAATCTTCAGAGCCATTTTCGGGAACCCTTGTTAGAACAAATAAATGCATCTACATATTATGTTGCTGCACTGCGATAGACATGAGATATGTAGCTAATACAGTAACTACTCATAAAGAAAAATAGTTATTTACGATACAAGTGCCGAAAATAGGAAATGAATTACCTATTCGCACGTGTATCGAACAACGTTTTACTGTACATATGGCTCTTTAAAGTTTCGAAATATGCACGAAAAGTGCTCTTTTCCGCACTAGTGCGGGAAAGTAGCACCATATGTATACTGTAAAAATATATATAAGTTGATTCGATGATACTAAACGGCGATTAAATTTGAATGATAAATCGATTTGAGTAAAAAATAACGAGATCGTTGCGTGTAAAGCGTTGCCAGTGTTTATTTATAATAAAACTAACCGATGTTCATAAAATAAATTTATATTGTATAGCCGATAAATTGTATCACAGTTATCGCCATATTTTATGTTGAATCTAAACGTCGAGACGTTAATGGAACTGAGTGAATGAAAAATGGTTTATTTAATCGTAATGTTGACCATAGTCACCAGCATTAAAATCTTCCACAAGAAAGCAGCCTAAAATATTACCATGTTCTAGCGGCGAAAATAAATAGAGTCGCATTAGACATTTATGCGCGCTATGTTGTGGCACTATGTATTGATGCTGCCGATGCTGGTTCTGACTGTACTAAAGCCTTGTTCGGACTAGGCTGTTAGTATTTTAGTGCGAGTCTATACATTTGCTGCAAGTACGAGTAGCTTTTGTATGGACTCGCAATAAAATACTAGCCTAGTCCGAACAAGGCTTAAGTCCTTCCAAGTTAGTTACTTAAGACGCTGTCAACACCAAAATGCCCTTGAGGATTTTGGATAGCGCGTACACTGTCTATTTGCATCGGAGTAAACGAGAGCGAGTGTTACTGGGTGGCCCGGTTTTTAAACATAATATTACATAAATATTGAAATAAAAAAAGGGTGGATTATTTGTGAAATATGACTCGCTACTCGCTAGCGGTTCAGGTATGAATATGTTGACTTCATGTTTTTAATTGCAGACCCAAACGTCAAAAAAATAAAGACATAGAACCGTTTAATGTAATTTTAAGACCAATCTTTGCAATTATTTTCTATCGAGCCGATTTCGTCCAATTATGTATCGAGCTCGTCCACGGTCTTTGAAATATGGTGAATATAATACACATATATTTTATTTGATGTGCTAGAACAAATGGTTTTTCTTAAAAAACTGCTTAAATAACATCAATTTCACCAAATTAGGTCTTGTCAGCCCCTTAACTTGGGCGTAATTCACGCCTTTCCAAACTCGGCGGCAATTTTGATGACGTCATTACGGGATATTGACACGAGCCACTTAGCAGTTCCAGGCTTCCAGGGTTAAGGCAGATACTTAAGAATCAATAAACGGCCATGGGAACGGGACTCCTAAGAAGTTGCAAACGCAGACAGGCCTCGGTGTCTGCTTACAGGTATACGGTATGCTCGTTTGCCACCATCGAGTTAAAACAGACCCCCAGTAACGTCTGCAGACGCGTTAGCGCAACCGTCGCGCGCCGCGGCACACGGTTGGCTTGCCTCACAGCTAACGCTATGGGAACGCACTAAACACACGTGTGGTCAGACCGTTTAACGTTCCGATTGCTGTTCTTAGTGGCGGGGCTTGGCAAAACTGATTTCAAATCAATACGTTCAGTAAAATAGCCCCCCGATAAGTAGCGGCCCGTGACGTTGCTAAACGTCATGCGTTAGCGCAATTATTGTAACCGAACCGTCGCGCGCCGCAGCCTACGTATTTAATTTTGTACCATGACGTAGGTAAACAAGCATACGGTCTGCCTGATGGTAAGCAAAACCTTAAGCCTTATTTACTTAATAGTATAGAACTACGAGTACACGCGACAATGCAAATCGTATTCCAATATAGTCCGTATGTTGAGTAAACCCGCAGGTTCGCGGCCATCCGCGGTCAGCGTTCGTTGCGCCGTGTAATGTAACATTACATTACGTATATTGTATTACAATATTTACAATACAACACTCAATGTCAGCCGCGCGGTTACTCACCCAGAACAATAACATTGTGATTACATTGACAATACTTATCTTATACTAATACATTATCATATAATGTGTGGTTAGTTAAGCTTGGCATATATTATGGTCGCGTTCATCACATGATGAAAAACTAAATATATTATTCTTTTTAGCTCTTTTGACAGTCTTATCAGCACGGCTAACACACGTAACACAAGACCGTGTGCGGACAGTATCGAACGCATTATGGACTAGGTACCAGTGTCTTCCTGAGTGTTCTAATAAGAAAGAAACGAATAGTCTATATCGCGCGCGAGAGAGTTCGAGCGCGGTTCTTATGCCCGCCTTTCAGAAGGAAGGATGTTTCTTAAGCTACATTCTCCACAAATCAGCAACACTACAATAATGGCCAAAAATGCTGCCAGAGTTTTAGCAGCATATTAATAAGGTGCAAGGAGACAATGAGGCCAGGGCTGCACTGGAAGAGCGATTATTTATAGCGACGCGACGGCGATCTTCATACACTGATTACGCAGTCGCGTCGCGGCGTCGCCCCGGCTTTATATTCATATTAAATCATAAAAGTCATATGAGTTCTGAGATGGATTAGACAGGTATTATCTACCCGAAAGATAAGAACACCAGAAACAGAGCATAATGCCCCTAGTTCGGGCTCTTATCAATATAGTGGGTGACTAACCTTGTCATTACTATTTTATTGTAAATTACCGTTTGACATGTAAAAGTGCCCTTGTGGCCTATTTGCAGAATAAATAATTGATTGATTGATTGATTGATTAATTTATCACGCACAACAAAGTAAATTACTCACCGCTAGGACCGTAAAACAAAGAACGTCTCAAATCGCAGCCAAGGGCAAGGGGGTTTTCTTTATTACTGTCACATTAATATTCACATCTCCTAAAGGTTCTGATTAGAGAGAGACGGATAGTCTATCCCGCCGAGACAGCCCGCGCGCCGTCATGTGCTAGCCGTCCGCTGCTGAGGAAGTAGAATTTTCTGCATGCGTAACGGGAACGGGCAGTAATTGCCACTTTATGACTGTGTGACGTAGAAAGACAAATGAGTAACTAAATCTCTCTCAATCATGTTTCATGTTTATCGGAAGAGATACTGAACATTATTTGCTGTAACGATGCGAGTGAATTGCTGGAACTGTCACTTCCGGCCGTCGAGTATACGTGGTCGCTCATAGCAGGCAGCGCAGAACTTGCGCCACCAGCGCAGCTATCACACGACGCAAGCTGTTTCGCGGCGAGATAGACTTTTTAATTAGAACGCCGCGAGTCGGCGACTCGGTTCGTGTGATAGCCGTGCTGATATTACGAGTGGTACCTGTGAGAGATGCATGATGTTAAGGTTAAGAAATGTCTTATCGTTGTCAAGACAAGTACCCTCGAGCTACTAATGCCTAAGTAAAGTTTAAAGTTACGTTTAGCTGGGAAAAAATAAAATAAAAATAGGGAGTTATACTTTATCAAACGCTCACTGCGCGCTGGGAGCATGTAATATGATGGTTCCTCTACAGCTACACAATGGGCTATCATGGCGCAGGACTAGGGACACAGTTATGCGTTGGAATGCGATGGAAATATGTTTTCCTCCGTCTAACGCATAGTTGCGTCCTGTATGATCGGCCATGATCGGCGATTGTGTAGAGGAACCATGAGATGATCGTACGAGCGAGCGATTATTATTATGCTTCAGCTTGGGTCGAAAATTGATTGTCTGTCCCGCTGTCCAGCTGTTCTCCTCTACAGGTCGCGTTTCTCAACCGATTATCGTGAAATTTTGTGAGCACTAATATTGTTGTCGAGTAAGATTTTCAAAATTTAAAAAAAAATTAGAAACTGAGCGTCTAGTTAATATTTGATTTGTCATAGTCCTAGTCGTAAATGTAGGTAAACAACTGAGGTCTTGGGACTGAGAGTGCTCTCTGTATCGTACAGCATCAGCCTTGCGTGACACAGTTGTCGTCGACGTGAGTGTATTTGCCCTCTCAAGTCTACAGGATGTATTCAAGTGCACTCTCGGTAGCCAATAATAAAGCCAATTCTTCGGGCCGTTGAAAGTCGGCAGCAGCGTTTTATCATGTAAAATAAAAAGCCGTCAACATTGCGAATTTTCCAAAAAAAAAAAGTATAGATAAACATATACAAGATCAAATAAATGAAGACGGTTACGTTTTACTTGTGCATGTGTTGTGGAAAGTGTGCAAACACTCCAGCGGAAAACAGCTGTTTGCTCGAATCGAGTGTTTGCGCGCGCGCATTTATATAACTGTTCCTAAGCAGGAGATACATAGGTAATGTAAGGAAATGTTCATTCAACACTTTCTTCATTAGTTCATCTCCTCACATCCCAATCGCCTTTCGATATGTTTTGCGCACGCGCTTCAACCTTCAACCTAACCTACCAGGGAATACAAAAAAATCCGAAGAGTCACTTGTCCGAAACATCATTATTAAACGCCGCTAATCGAAAATTTGGACGCAGATGATTTAATGGTTCGGTTAGGTTAGCATTATATTCTAGAATAATTTACTTTAAAACAAAGTATTAACCGACTTCAATTTAGTACCTACTCCGCCAAGCCACGAGGACATTTCGACATTTCTTTTCCAATTTACCACATGAACTGATTTCCGAGAGCAAATGCGTTGATTATTAGAGAAAAAAACCCAATCGCTGTATGTGGCCCGATAATATTTGAGGACTTCCGTCGATTCCATAAGGATCACCTTTGGCACTTCCTTACTTGCTATTTCAACGGAATCTTATCAGAATCCGTGACGTACTTTTAAGTACATAATTGAGGAATTCCATAAGTCATCTGTGGTCTTCATCATCAATTCCACTCCACCAAAATCACTACACGCGTGCCTAATATAATTGAGGAGTACCCTCAATTCCTCATGGATCCCATCATCTAACTGAATTTTTGAAAGAAGGGGCCCGCCTGAAAGCATATACTTACAAACAAAATAAAAAAATTACGAATCGGCTCATCAATGACGGAGTTCTGAGGTAACAAACATTGAAAAAAAAAAATACAACCCGAATTGAGAACCTCCTCCTTTTTCATGAAGGCGGTTAAAAATTAAAATCCTTGAGCGGAACATGGTTTTTGGAATTCTGAATTCGGAAAAATATGCTTCCGGAATCCGGACAAATGGCTCTTCCGAATTATGTACACACAGCAACACACCTAACTAACCATACCGTGAAAACCTAGAACCTTATTACAATGTACTTAAGGTCAGATTAGATTTCCGATGGTCACTTAGCTGTGTTGTCGACTGTACATACCCAACCTGTGGTAAACTGCATATTTACAAATAAAAAACCGTTGTACCGCACGCTGCGCGTACGGTAAAACTCGCATTGTGGCCAGGTGAAGAAGTAAAATTGTGTACTCACCACGGGCGGTAATTCGTAAAGCCCCAGATCGCATATTTATGGCCCTCACCTTCGGTTCGGGCCACAAACACCTGCGATCTGGGCCGTTCACGAATTCACCGCCCTAGGTACGTAATGTACTATAACAACATATTTCATCTTTAGATTACATATACCTAGCTTAAACAACCGGTCATTATAAGAATGCTACCTTCGACTATTACTTTTACAGCACCGGTGGCCGCCAGTCACTCACTGGGTTCTAATCTAACGAGGGTCACAGCATTTCAACTCGGTAGTAATTGACCTGACATATGACCTTTACCTTAAAATGTCGTGTAGTTAAATAATGATTTGAGTTTGAGTGAGCTGCGATACACTAGTCAAAGGTGTCGTGAATGGTCATGATTCACGATAGTATTTACATTGACGTGATAATCATGTACCTAAGAGGATTAGTAACAAGTGTAACAACAGGGTCTCAGGTTCGGTAATCTCAGCCTCAGGCCATATATATCGTCATCAATCAAGGGTGCACCCGGGTAATTATAACTGGAACAATAGCGCGTGAATTGGACATTGATACAGCATCAGTTGTGTGGTAAAGGGATGTCTGTAAGGGGAGGTGATGCCATTCTCGGGGACGAAGGTCCCCACACCTCATGGAACTGGTACGCACAAGGCGGCAGCTCATATGTCAGATATATACAGGATTCCGCAAGCTGTATGTGTAGGTTTATAGTTGCATATATGCTAATACAGATACCTAAGCTAGAGTCCTATAGGGGCCGATTTTTTTAATGTAGGTAAATAGGCACGCGTAGACAGGTAAAGTTAGATTAAGTATGTCAATTATGTGTCAAGTTACTTATGCGTTCTGAATTCTGACGTGGTTACTTACCTTTTAAATACCTACCGTTTATATCTAGAAACGTATTAAAGAGATCGACGCGCATCTTTGGGTAAGACCGTGCAAAAATAACGATGCTTACGCAATCTAACCGATTGCATACTGTACGTATATTGATGGATTTTTGTATAAGAATGTACGTAATTTATTTTTATGACATTCGCCACTAGTTTCATGTTATGACAGGCTTTTTGTGGAAAATGGGATTTGTGTTGAACTCTTGACCCCGGCTAGTCGCACCTACTTGTACTTGACAGGCCGCTGACAGGTCGTGACTGCACAATAGTCAGCTACTTTTGTGAGGTGTCACGATAGCCTCATGTTGCGTGTTTAAAGAGTACTTTCCCTAACACCTACAGTTAAATCATTACACCTTCGTGTCAAAAGCTACATTTTGGGCCATCTTTAGACAAGCAGTACCTACATAGTGGTACTTAGTCAATTTTAGATGGGCTCTTGAAAGTTTTTCTAATGTTGAAACATCAGTGTATTTAAGATTTTTTTAGTAGAGAATATCCCACAGTATTAAGTTCGCCTTTTCTACATTAAAATTTATTTTGTGCAGTAAAGTTTTGTACAATTACGTCCAGCTGTGCCAAATAATATTACTTGTAACTATTCAAATGATCATTACCATAACAATTTAGTCAGATATCCGATTATTTATGACACGTACGTGCGCATATCCACACGCCCCGCGTCGCTGTTGTCACGCATCACGCAGACGTCGCACGCGCAACCTACGCCCCGACAACTACTTATTTATTACTTACTCATTCTGTGGTCTCGAGCAGATCCTCCGCGAAGCAAAAGGAGGGTAACTTCATTTGAGTTCCATGTAGCATACGTCGTTCTTTCAGGACAGCAGTGAGGTCACGACATTTGCCCGCGCCGTGGTGGCCGGACCTCATCTCTAACGGAGAAGCGGTCTTGTCTCGTTGTCATCTTTCAGGACAGCAGTGAGGTCACGACATTTGCCCGCACCGTGGTGGCCGGACCTCATCTCTAACGGAGAAGCGGTCTTGTCTCGTTGTCATCTTTCAGGACAGCAGTGAGGTCACGACATTTGCCCGCGCCGTGGTGGCCGGACCTCATCTCTAACGGAGAAGCGGTCTTGTCTCGTTGTCATGTTTCAGGACAGCAGTGAGGTCACGACATTTGCCCGCGCCGTGGTGGCCGGACCTCATCTCTAACGGAGAAGCGGTCTTCTCTCGTTGTCATCTTTCAGGACAGCAGTGAGGTCACGACATTTGCCCGCGCCGTGGTGGCCGGACCTCATCTCTAACGGAGAAGCGGTCTTCTCTCGTTGTCATCTTTCAGGACAGCAGTGAGGTCACGACATTTGCCCGCGCCGTGGTGGCCGGACCTCATCTCTAACGGAGAAGCGGTCTTCTCTCTTTGTCATCTTTCAGGACAGCAGTGAGGTCATGACATTTGCCCGCGCCGTGGTGGCCGGACCTCATCTCTAACGGAGAAGCGGTCTTCTCTCGTTGTCATCTTTCAGGACAGCAGTGAGGTCACGACATTTGCCCGCGCCGTGGTGGCCGAACCTCATCTCTAACGGAGAAGCGGTCTTGTCTCGTTGTCATCTTTCAGGACAGCAGTGAGGTCACGACATTTGCCTGCGCCGTGGTGGCCGGACCTCATCTCTAACGGAGAAGCGGTCTTGTCTCGTTGTCATGTTTCAGGACAGCAGTGAGGTCACGACATTTGCCCGCGCCGTGTGGCCGGACCTCATCTCTAACGGAGAAGCGGTCTTCTCTCGTTGTCATCTTTCAGGACAGCAGTGAGGTCACGACATTTGCCCGCGCCGTGGTGGCCGGACCTCATCTCTAACGGAGAAGCGGTCTTCTCTCGTTGTCATCTTTCAGGACAGCAGTGAGGTCACGACATTTGCCCGCGCCGTGGTGGCCGGACCTCATCTCTAACGGAGAAGCGGTCTTCTCTCGTTGTCATCTTTCAGGACAGCAGTGAGGTCATGACATTTGCCCGCGCCGTGGTGGCCGGACCTCATCTCTAACGGAGAAGCGGTCTTCTCTCGTTGTCATCTTTCAGGACAGCAGTGAGGTCACGACATTTGCCCGCGCCGTGGTGGCCGGACCTCATCTCTAACGGAGAAGCGGTCTTCTCTCGTTGTCATCTTTCAGGACAGCAGTGAGGTCACGACATTTGCCCGCGCCGTCGTGGCCGGACCTCATCTCTAACGGAGAAGCGGTCTTCTCTCGTTGTCATCTTTCAGGACAGCAGTGAGGTCATGACATTTGCCCGCGCCGTGGTGGCCGGACCTCATCTCTAACGGAGAAGCGGTCTTCTCTCGTTGTCATCTTTCAGGACAGCAGTGAGGTCACGACATTTGCCCGCGCCGTGGTGGCCGGACCTCATCTCTAACGGAGAAGCGGTCTTCTCTCGTTGTCATCTTTCAGGACAGCAGTGAGGTCATGACATTTGCCCGCGCCGTGGTGGCCGGACCTCATCTCTAACGGAGAAGCGGTCTTCTCTCGTTGTCATCTTTCAGGACAGCAGTGAGGTCACGACATTTGCCCGCGCAGTGGTGGCCGGACCTCATCTCTAACGGAGAAGCGGTCTTCTCTCGTTGTCATCTTTCAGGACAGCAGTGAGGTCACGACATTTGCCCGCGCCGTGGTGGCCGGACCTCATCTCTAACGGAGAAGCGGTCTTCTCTCGTTGTCATCTTTCAGGACAGCAGTGAGGTCATGACATTTTCCCGCGCCGTGGTGGCCGGACCTCATCTCTAACGGAGAAGCGGTCTTCTCTCGTTGTCATCTTTCAGGACAGCAGTGAGGTCACGACATTTGCCCGCGCCGTGGAGGCCGGACCTCATCTCTAACGGAGAAGCGGTCTTCTCTCGTTGTCATCTTTCAGGACAGCAGTGAGGTCACGACATTTGCCCGCGCCGTGGTGGCCGGACCTCATCTCTAACGGAGAAGCGGTCTTCTCTCGTTGTCATCTTTCAGGACAGCAGTGAGGTCATGACATTTTCCCGCGCCGTGGTGGCCGGACCTCATCTCTAACGGAGAAGCGGTCTTCTCTCGTTGTCATCTTTCAGGACAGCAGTGAGGTCACGACATTTGCCCGCGCCGTGGTGGCCGGACCTCATCTCTAACGGAGAAGCGGTCTTCTCTCGTTGTCATCTTTCAGGACATCAGTGAGGTCACGACATTTGCCCGCGCCGTGGTGGCCGGACCTCATCTCTAACGGAGAAGCGGTCTTGTCTCGTTGTCATCGCGGTATGACATATATATAAACGTACGTGTTGTGATTCCAACCACTTGAAAGTAACTAAAGTAATTTATTTGCGGAATTGCTTAATAGGCTACCTGCCTGCCTGCCGGGAAGAGAGAATTAGTCAATCCATTTCCTATGTGATGTGACTATTTAGAAGCAATAGATTTACTTATATGCGTAAAGTTTAAGGAGAGTCGCCGTTTAATCAGGTAAGTACACTTTATAAATGAAAGCTAAGTTATAGATGTACTATTAGTGTTTCCTGCTAGTCATCTTGCCACAGCGTAATGCAGAGATTGTATTGACCAGGAAGTCTTGTCCATTAGAGAACATTTTCTAGGAAGAAGCTACGTAATACGATCGAATTACACGCAGTGAGGTTGCGGACCAACGCTAGTGCGGTTCGAAAGCATGTCTAACGTCTAAGGATCGATGATTGAGTGAGGTCATCATCATCGTCCCGCTTCTGGATGCAGGCAATGCAGGCTGCCTTCAACGTCCACTCATGGAAAGCAGGGTATTTACTAAAATACAACACAAATATTCTTGGTGGCTAACACAAGGACCTTAATACGCAACGGTATTAACGCAGTCAAATAAAAAACGTTTTTTTTTTTTGGTCTGAGGCACTCTGAGGACAGGTTAAGCCAGGGGTCGGCAACCGGCAGCAAAATATGGTTGACTGGTAGAGGCATACCTTATGGCATTAAGTCCGCCATTTGTACTTTATCTTGTATTGCGCAATAAAGTTTAAATAAATAAATAAAATATGAAGAAGTGCAGTCCGCGTCAATTTCTTTAGCGACTATTAATGGCCCTTTGTTGCTAAAAGGTTCATTTTTAAAGGGCTTTACTCTGACTAGTTTTGGCTGAGTAGTGCAGATGAAACTTTAAAAACCATTGCATTGTCAGACCATACTTCTTTAATAGCAAAAAAACTAGTAAATATAAAATGATAGTCTGCACAAGTATCGAGCAAGTTATTTTTTGACTAACACACCGTGCGTTTGCAAAGAACAATCAGCTACCACCGCTTTTAAACTGCAGCGCGGTCAAACGTGCTCATCATTTTGTGTAATAAAACGATATTAGCGAGACGTCTCCACCGCAAAAACCTCAAGGCCTGGTGTTGATTAGTTCTTAAACCGTGATTAGGCTAGCACCGCACGAATGCCTAGATCATAGCAAAAGCAATAACGTGCTGTATGTCAACGGAACAAGAACTATTTCACGGTTATCCGTGAGTCCGTTCTGATACAAGCTTACCTATGCTTGTGTTAGAATAGGTTGACAACTTGCCAGTCTTGACACATTTGCAGCGCGCGCGCAGCATAACGAACAGACGGCAATAAATCTCAGTTTAGCATATAAGGGTTCCTCGAGCGCCGGTTATAAATAATGCTCGTCCACTAATTAATGTTCGTTGTCGGTTAACGGTGTTTGTAAAATTAACTGACGATGTTTTTATTCGGAACTTTATTTATGTGACTTTGACGATCCTTTTGTCGTTTTCCAAGTGAACTACAACTAATTATATTCCCCTGTATCTACATGGTCGCGTGTATCACGTCGCAATTAAAAGTAAACCAAACAGCACATTTGCAACAGTTTTGACATTTGGGTCATACACAGATTTAGTTTCGCATCGTTTCTGTGCACATTGTCAAAGTTAAGGGTTACAGAGCCAAATTTGTGGTTGGACTCCTAATCCGCATAAACGGTGGCGGCGTCTCTTCCTATATATTATTATGCGATAAAAAACATTATTTATATGCACGTCAGCTCCCAACTACCTATTGACCACAGGAGAAACGAATCTTGTTTTAAACACTGTACAGTCGGCCTCATAAGTTGCTGAACACCTTACCTTGTCGTTTTCACTCGATTGACAACTTCATATGGCAGTTTCACATGACGTTTAATGCGACACGGTACTTACAAAGGTGTTAAGCCCCTTGTGAGGCCGACCGTACCCATGCATGGTCCGATGTGGGCGCGTCGCTTCGCTGTTCCATTCGCCTTTGTCTTTAGTCCAGGCAATGAACTGACAACTTGTATGGAAAAAAATTCAATTTTGGATATAATTTATAATAGTTTATTTTTTATTTATAACGGATATATTATCAATTAAATAGTTACCCAGCGACAAAATCCGACAAAATTTCAGACATCGAAAAAATGATAAGTTAACTGGCTTCTAAAAAGTCAGTAAAAATATTAATAAATGTTTTTGTCTTTATTTTGGTTCATTTACATTTGCTCTATAATATTCAAGATAAATCGTACAAAAAAAGATAATGCATGCTTCATTTAAATCTACATAATTACTTCCGGGTGGAAAGTTTGTCGGATTCTTGACTAAATCATCTTAGAATAACATTTTCGAATAAAATCAACAAAAAAAACGCTATTATAAATTAATGTTTTTCAAAACCGTATTTTGCCTGGAGTACTTGTTATGCGGGTCGCAAGCATTCAGCACTCAAATAATGACAAAAATAATGAAAGCTTTGTCTATATCGCGCGATAAAACTAAGTAAAGATACAGTATAAAAAATCGTAATGCGATAGATTGCGTGTGTTTATTGAATAAAGTGTATTGGTATTGAAATAATAATGGTTTTAGATAATTTTGAACGCGTTTGTAGTGTAAATTTGAAGTTATTTGTACATGTGTATATGGACAGTATACACGAAGTCCAAGCCTATTAGGTCATGCAGACTTTCTAAACCATTGAACTTTATGACATTTGTTTGCACTAAAACACAGCCGATACCAGCAATAAACATAATCCTAGAACACTGTGTTATATACCTTGTTCCATCGAGATAAGGTTTATAAACGAACACTACAGTGAGTCTTAGACTGTAATGTCAGGTTAGTAATTAGGTTAATAAATTGATTGGGTATTGAAGCGAACAACTGCGGCAGTAAATTATGTGGCACGCTCTAGACTAGACAGCTGGCCCTCGCGTGGCTTCGTCACGATTCTGCAATCCAACTAGTTACCTTTTCACAAAAAGCTTTGCATTCGTCTGTGAGCTCGTCCCTCGTATCTGACCCCTTGATGAAAAAGTGCCTGGTTCGAAATGGTTCGTAAAGCCTTTATATGTAAGTAATAGAACAACATCGAGTGCCTTTGAAGAGAAAGGAAAACAAGCGATCAATGTTATGTGACACGGAGGACATAATCGAACTATGACGAATTCGGTCACTGGTTCTGATTAATTCTAAAGCGCCCAAAAAAAGGCCGTTATCTTTGATTTCTTTGAATGAGATTTTATTCTTCATCGTTCTCTTATACTGGATAGAACCAACAGCTTTCTTTGCTAAGTTATATTTTATAGTGGGATGCCATATCTTAATAATTACCTACTTCAAAACATCGAAAGATGATTGCTGGACAATAGGACACGGGCTAATACATAGGTGGATAGTACTAAACACCTACCGTACAACAAAGCTTTGAGAGATTCAAATAGAAATAACTACAAAATTAACAGCAGATTCTGACTGATTTTATTGAACCTCATTACCATTATGACAGTCAACTACTTAGATGCGGTTGCGCAAGGGCAACACCGCAATCATCGGTCGGATGCAATCGTAATCAAATTACATACGAGGATAATTGGCAAAATAGGAAACATAAAGTAATTCTAGTAATAGAGTGATAACGCGGGCGCGGCATTGTGTCGTAATAACGCGATAGTATTGTTAGCGGCGCCCGAGCACCCGTGACCGGGGTAACGCTCGAGCCTTGCTAAACTGGCATCGACTCGTCTGGGGACTCCTAGCTATTATAATTTGACCTCTAATGCTTAGCAAATGCTTTAAATCGGAGTTTAGACACATAATGGTCTGCTAACAATGCCGTGAATAACTTTGTTTAAATCGCATTTACGGCACGGCATGGCCCGGATGAATAAAACCGCATGCCTTTCGGTGTCGCTTTGTAAATAGGACTTTTTGTGTGCGGATGGTATTAGAGGTCCACGCACCGCGCGGAAAGTTAGCAGTCTTGTGGCTGCGTTTGCGATTTATTCTCAAGTGTTGGCGTTGGGAAGCCAAGCGGAGGGGACCGGCGGAGCGTGGAGAAGGCCGCTGGCCACGGTAACGTACGGTGTCCAACACAAAACTGTTGATCTTTAGTAAATAATAGAGACCGTTATTCAATGCTAGATGGAGACTTGACCTAACCTAGCTTAAATTACTCTTAATGAGTGCATTTGCTGAGTGGCATCAAGATTTGTATGCTACTCTTCTGTGACATCGACACTGCTTTCTGTTGCATTCTCATCATAAGCATATTGTGTTTCTTTTTTGTTGAATAAACTTTTTTCATGTTTTATTTTTTTTTTATCCTAGATTATTGTGCCGACTCGATAGAAACGATTTTTCCCGGGTTTTTTTTAACTTGAGTTTTAACCCTGTTGACACGTGTAGGTATATATTTTTTTTCGAATAGAAGTAACATTCATTAGCGATAACAACGGGTGTTTCCGGCTCGTATCTAACAAAGTATGACGATGTGGTTCAGCATTTTTGCCGCCACCTTTGTTCCCATGCTAATGAATAGCTAATTCGCGAGGTGGCTGACCGGCGACTCCCAACTTCCGGTTCATTATGTGCCCAAATTCCCCACAAGCGAACTCGCCTGAGTCGCATCACCTGAGTTGCACCTGCAATTCGTAATAATATCGCCACTTTCCACAACCGTGACCATACGATATTATTATGGTGATTCGTCATGTTGTTAATACCTGTAGAATTAATCCGCTATTCATTCTTAGGAATACAATATTTTATAAATTTCAAATTGATGGAACAATTTAATGCGGGGAAGAAATTAAAGGGATGTCGCGGATGTGGATATTTGATTTTGGGCCCAAACACTCAAAAACGTAAATAAGCGACTTCTACATGGTCACGCAGTGCTCAAACACGTTGCGACTAATTTTATAATCGTTGCAAACCTAACGCATCACCCGAGCAAATACGGCGAATCAACTTATTATAGAAACGAAATGAAGATTCTTATTGATAAATGACGAAAACACCGAAATGCGGAACATCCACGGATGCGGATCCCAATGTATGCAACAGGGATGTTGCATACATTGGGATCCGCGATTCGGGATCGGATTTCGAACCAGGAACAATGGCCTAGCGCTCTAACCAACGAGCTATCGGAACAATTTTTCCTCTAATTTGAAATTTATACATGTCGTTAGCAGGTTACTACGTTACTACTATTAAAAATGATTTCACATAACCTTACTGGTCTATGGGGACTCTGGGTAAGTACTGAGCCGCTGAAGTAATTGAATTAGACTTGGAGAGAGGAAAATTCGCGATACGAATTCTAGGAATACAATAATTAAATATTTACTGTATGTATTTATATAACTAAATGGTACAATGCATGTACATCAGGACAATATAAACCAAACTTTACGTATTATAATATAATTGAGTGGCTCAACCAGAATAAGTTACATGTAAATCTTGAACAGACGAACATTATGAACTTAAAATTACAAACAAAAATACACCTACTTTGATTATTATTACCATCAAGACCAATAGTCCGGTACGCGAACACTGTAATGTGTCGTCAAACTAACATAACTCCGAAGTTTGATTTTTTTTTGTTATCAGCGAGAGTACCTTAAGTACTAACAGCGAAAAATAATTTCTAACAGTTTTTGATATTGGTTTACGAATAATTAACTTTTTTGTAAGGAACACTTGTAAAACTTTGCAAAGATTATACAAGTTATTGTTTTTTCCTATAATGCATCGTATTTGATTATTCAAACCTTACTTATCGTTTTCTAATAGTTTCGTCAAGAGATTACGTCAGCAAAAAAGGAAACGATTAAAAAAAATATAAATCTCCTGAAAGAATATTTAAGTGACTAGTGGCTACTATAGTGTATTCAAAACTAAAAAAATATATTGCAGCACAAATTTCTAACAGATTTATCAATAGTCTTTTTTTTTATTAGGAATTATATCTTGAAACCATTCTCCTTACCATAAAAGAAATCTCATAAATTCTCAAGTCGGCGTAATTCATTTCAGTTCTATCGAGGAATATATAAACACAAATTCTAACAGATTCATCAATAGCTCTTAATTGCATTAGCTTATCAGTTATTATCCGCAATTTAAATCTTCCGCGCGTGATTCGTGTGCAGCGTGCTGGCAGCCGAGTACTTCTCCAAGGCCGTGCCGTGCGTACGCTCAAACTTGTAGGTACAAACTTTTAGTACTTGATTTTACTTTATATTTAGTTACTAGTTTGTTTTTCGGTTGCAATTATCTATTTTATTTTACCAATAAAGAAAGTTATATAGGGTTATTTAGTATTAAGCTTAAATTAGCTTAAATTTTATTTGTAGGTACTTATTTACTAAGTCGCGATGTCATATCTGATGTAACTAATATGAAGTAGATACAGAAAGTATATTATACAGGGTTATTAGTATTAGTTATCTTTCTAAGTAGTAGTAGGTAGGAGATAAACTCCGAAAGTTAGGTACTCAAGAATCTTTCAAATTCCGATTAGAGCCTAACACTAAAAGATCGAATTACCAAAAAAAATAGTTGTTCATCGAAGCGGAAGAGGACTTTTTTAATTAATTAATACTAAAAATCCGGAGTTATTGAAATTATAGAATTTCGATGCATATTTCTTACTAGGGAATGCATACCGGTTAACCGGTCAATTTTCCGAGTATAAGGCCGGTATAAAACCAGTAAATTTAAATCAAAACCGGTAATTTACCTAAACATTAATTATTCGTAAAATAATATTTTTTTACAATTATTAATACTTGATCGTCATGATTATATCTCAATCAATACCCTCCTTTTGACATGTAAAATGTCAATTGATTAACTGGTTAGCGTTATAGTACCAAATTAATACAATATCGTTTTCATCACACTTGCTCGAAAAGGGCTTCATAATGCGCAGACATACAGAGTTGTAATAGCCTGTGTTACGCCCACGGGCGTAATGGTTTTTTTCTTAAATTGTATCTGTCACTCATGCGGCAGTTACAAAGCAAAGAGGTTTTATATCAAATACGATGTCTGAAAACGTATTTATAAATAAATTTAAACTCAAAAAACTACTTAAACATGTTTAACTGAATTATTTACAGATGTAATATGTAGTTATTTAGTGTCTATGTAAAATGTTATTAAGTGTTTTCAAATCGTGGCTGTATAGAGAAGGGTCTTTGCCATACGCGCCTCACGTCAAATTCAACAAAATGGACGACTGACATGTTGCAGTTTTTATTACGATTTGTATTCATTTCATCTAAAATGTATTTGTTTCCTCGCAAATGTGATGAAAAACATTGTGTATAACACGGGCGTAAGAATATTGCAAACTCGAGTCATCAAAAGCCCTCTGCCTTCGGCGTCGGGCTTCTGATAGACTCTTGTTCGCAATATTCCACTTCCGCCCCTCGTTAAACAATGTACTATTGCAGAAGCTTCTTAAAATACAAACACGGTTCCGTTCTATAAAATATGAATAATGACCTGCTTGGATAAGTACGACAGAGAGCGCCTTATTTAACATAGTTTGTAGGTAATAGGTATACTAATCATTTCATTTTCAAAACAAGGAAATACCTCTCTTTGTCTTAGTGAAAGAGTGAACGGCAAAGGCATCGAACAGAGGTGTGCTGGTGCTTTTCTTTAAAAATGGTGACAACACCCTGCTTAAGAAACACCGACCCATCTCACTTCTGAGCCGTGTGTAAAAGCTGTTTTCGAGAGTAATTACAAATCGTCTCGTGCGCAGGTTAGATGACTTCCAGCCTCCCGAACAAGCCAGTTTCCGAAGAGGCTTTAGCACTATAGATAACCAACTAGCTTGGATACCAGGGCACGAGGGCTTCATCGGCAACGAAAAAGCAGATGAGCTTAAAGCAAGAAGGGGGTCTACAAATTACTTTTCTCGAACATGAAATTATATATTGACGTTGTGTTATTCATAATGGGCTTCGAAGTGTCACATTCCACAATTTGAGGCACAGCATCACGGTATTCAGCCATGAAAATTAAAGTTTTATTTCTTGGAGTTTAATTTATTTATTTCATTGCATGTTTGAGAAAAGCACTATACATACCTCGGCGTAAAAAGGGGTTGCCAGCCTCATAACAATCCGGCCTCGCTATGATCGGCATATGTACTCGGCCGGCAACCCCTTACTTCCCGGCCTCTGTAGTAATGTACTATTGTAGGTCCAGAACAATTTGTGGTACTCTCGCCATGGAACGCGCGGAACCATGATAACGGCCTTTGAAGCCTACGCCAAAACCAAACACAAACATGAGTGGAGGAATGAGGCTGGCTTAAGGCAATCTAAGCCAGCTTATAGAAGGAGTGGACTCGGGCTTGACCAAAAGCTCTGGAAATCCAGCAGAAAGCAACTCAGAATTATATTTGGGGTGTTGACAGGTCACTTCGGGTTCAAGAATCTCTTGGCCAAGATGGGACTATCGGATAGTTTAGACTGTAGAATGTGTGGTGAGGAGGATGATACTATGGAACACTTACTGTGTGAATGTCATGCCCTTGCCAGAAAAATAATTAATTACTTTGATAACGGCTATCCGCAACCAAAGGATTTTAAGGTACTTCCGCTGAGCTGTATCATGCAGTTTGTAGAAATGATGGAGCAATTTGGGAGTAGTCATAAATGAGACGTCAAATGCACAAAAGATCCCAATGGGTCGAAGTGTATCCAAAAGGGCCCTCACCTAGATAAGATAAAATAAGACCACCCGTCAAGTTATATAGAAGGCTGCGGAGTATAATCTGCCCTTTTGCTTAGCGTTTCTGGACTACGATTCAATCGAAACCTGGGCTGTACTACAGTTTCTCCAGCGTTGCCAAGTATTTTATATTTCAACTTTGTAATTTAAGGCCCTGGCATGGCTCGCTAAGCCAGCGCCATTTCTCAGCCACGACACATGGCTTCTTTAGAATGTACTTCTTGCATGCTTTCTTTAGATATGTATATTATTATTATTTTCTTTTACCTTTATTGTTTCAATTTCGTATTTTATCAATGCCATGTATGTTGTGGGAATGAATAAAGTTTTAATCAATCAATCAAACGAGAATGCCACTTCACTGTGTAAATCTGACTCCAGAATTGGAACGCGAAACCTATTCCGCTGCAGCGAGTCGATCAAGGAGATGTTATTTCTCCAAAACTGTTCACCGCTGCACTGGTGCATGCTTTAAAGACTGGACTGGAGAAGGCGAGTATATCACTCACCTTCGTATACCATGGAGGACTTGAATACTATAAAGCCTCTGAGCGGGTTGGTCTAAGAATTAACATGGATAAGACGAAGATCATCTGATGCCCATGTATTACCGACTCTCATTACAATCGGACGCTTTACGCTCGAAGTTGTAGACGATTATATATACGTAGGACAAACTGTCTCCTGTCGACTCAGCTGGGCAGCGTTCGTTCGGGAAGCTACGGCACATCTTTTCGTCTAGTATTCCGAATTGTCTCAAGACGAGAGTCTTTGGCCCATGTGTGGTGCCAGTGATGACATATGACACTGAAATGTGTACGCGCACTATCGGCCTCATTAGAAGGCTCAAAGGGCTATGGAGAGGGCTATGCTGGGAGTTTGTCTGCGAGATCGCATTAGACGTTAGGTTACCCGCAGGAGAGCTAGGATACAGAAAGTATACATACAGACCTAGCCCCCCCAAATCGCTAAACCGATGCCACAATTTGGAACCCCATGAGCAACAGTACACGCTTTTCCTAGATAAAGTTAATAAACCATTTGTCCGAACGCTCTTTAGTAAAATGTTCGGTTACTATTAGTACCGTTTTCTCTATCTAAATCTTTTCGCTCCTGGTATGGTTGGTTACGTCTTTTGAACATTCCTTAGAAACAGCTATTTGGTTAAATACTTTTTTTTACTACTACGTGGGCTTGTAGTCAACTAGTCAGTTTGTGTTGTATTATTTTGATTGTTTTTTTATTCAGTAAATTATTGTTTTTTAGGATTGTAAATCCGTAGGGTTGCGTATCTGTAGATTTAGGAATCAAAACAATGACCGAGGGCACTGTGTGACCCGCCGACGCCAATGATGGGTGAAGGGGAACAGGCAATGCACCATAATATTAATATTCACGTTAACCTTCGTCACTTCATATTCACTACTGGTACTGTTTTGTATTGTACTGATACTACTGATGTTGTAATGGTAATCTGTAAAACTGGGACCAATTCCTATTCCTACCTGCCTGCTAATCCCCAAGGAACGTCTTCAGTTGTGTTTTAGCCCTCCTACCATGGAGCAAGTATTAAATATTAATGAAAATGATTATTACGACATTTACGGAACATGAAACCGCCTTTTACTCTTTATACTACCTTTTAGCTTATTTTTACGATAAATAAACATCAAATAACGCTACTTATAAACCAAATTAAAATTACCGGTAATTTACCGGTTAATAGGTTTTGTCCTACTCAAGTCGGTAATTTACCGGTTTTGAATTTTGCCCGGTAATTGCATATTGCATTCCCTATTTCTTACATACGTTACGTAAACGCTTGCTTTTAGTTTTGTATGTTAAGTTAACATACACATTGTATCATATTAAGGCGAAACATTCTCTTCAATCATATTTAAGGCTAACCTTACCAAATATAGCAACGAAACCAAATGGCTATACTATGATTACATACATACGCTGGACAAAGAAAACCACTTATTTGGCTGGGCATAATTCATATTTATTTCAACTTATGTAATGCCGTCTTCTCCCTAAGGCGTTGTAAGAATGAACTGATTGAAAAAAAAGGTGACCGAGGTGGATTGTTCCTATAGCTCAGTTGGTTGAGAGTAGGGAATGCAAAACCGGTTTTAACCGAAACCGAAGAAACCCGTTAACCGACTGTAAGAAATCGGGCCGCGGCTGGGTCACCTAGAGATCTGAGGGGTAATCACAAAACGTTTCAAACGCGCGTTAGGACAATTCAACAGTCGTTTTTCGATATAAAAAATACATTTAGATCTACCTAGCGTACGTTTAAAGCGTTACGTGATCGACCTACCGGTCACTCATACGTTGTTTCAGTGGATCAACCTAGCTTGTTAAAGCTACATAATAAGTTGATTATTGCATAAGTAATTGCATAAGTACGTTGATAGTTACTCTTTAGGTTGATGAAGCTTATGAGTGTATAATTAATAGACGGAAAAGTCATCATTACAAAGATTAATTTATAAATTCATTCATCATTACAAAGATTTATTTATAAATTCAACACTTAATATAAATGAACACAATCGTAAAATCAACATTCTTTCATTTTGCAAGTGAGCTGATCAACAGAGGGGAGGCTACCGAGTGGGAAATAAGCAACGACGGCGTGCTGTGATTGGTTATGACGCTCTCGCCGTCGGCGCACTAGACTCGCGCGCAGTTCGTCGTGCGTTCAAATTTAAAAAATAATTGATAAATGAATACAATGTGGAGCTATTGATGAATTACTTAGATTTTTTATCAATAGATTACTATGATAAAGCTGGTTTATATGTGTCGACTTGAATTTTTTTGAGATTTATTTTAAAATAATTAGAAGGCTTTTAACATTAAACTGTTCATACAAATTTAACCTATTGATAAATATGTTATTAATTCAAACTTAGGTTATATTTGATAGTTTTTAATAGTATTCAGTAATCAAAACCAACTTGTATAATCTTTGAGAGGAAATATTTTTTTTTTATTCGTTTCGGATTATACTGACGTAAGCACTTGACGAAAGTTTTAGCAAATTAAAGTGGAGATTATAATACTAAAATGCGATACTCTATTGAAGAAAAATACCACTTGTATAATTTATCCCTGGATTTACAAGGGTCGCTAAGAAAACGCTGTGTAATACCTAAAGCAACGTCAAATTTCCCTATCTTTTTTTACTACTAGTAGTACTCATCATATTCTAAATATTAACAAAAAAATCGCGACCTTGGGAATTATCGAAGGTGCATTCATTTTACGTACCGTACTACAAAGAATTAATGAAACTGGCTCTACTAGCCGTATGTCGCTATGGAATTTACTGTATGAAATGACGACAGTTCGGCGGTTTAGGGCCACAATAAAAATGACTACTTTTATAATGACCATTGCTTATAATGCCAACATAGTAAAATGTCCACTTCAAGTAATACCTACTTGGCAATACCACCATTTAAAATATCTTCGACAGCAAAGCGTATAACCTGATACGAATTGTACCCAATTCTACAGACTTCCATCCCAGATTACCTTCTCTAGAGATTCCCAATTCTGCAGGTTTCCAATTCTACAGATTCTGAATTCTGCAGATTTCCAATTCTACAGAATTCCAATTGTACAGATTCCGAATTCTACTGGTTACGTTACGTGCACTTCAGATGATTATTTCAACTTCAGATAAATTCCTACGGACAGACGGACGGACATGGCGATACTATAAGGGTTCCTTGTTGACTACGGAACCCTAAAAATCGGTTCTGGCGCTTCGCCGGCCGCTGCCGCGGCACGCTCGCTTCGCTCGCTCGGCTCGTGGGTGTAGGGTCGCAGTACACCTAACACTCCTCCTCGCTTCGCTTGTCGTACCTACACGGACCTGCCTTAGAATTGGGAATCTGTTAACTTGAGAATCTGTAGAATTGGGAACCTGTAGACGTGCGCCTAAGCGCCTGATACTACTTAACTCTATTTCTGAAAATTGATTGAATCAGGCGTTACTTCGCGGAAGTCCATGAGTTACGAGAACAATATTACCGCTATTACGCTAAAAAACGTGCTAGTCTATTAGCGATGATGAGATGCGCCCATTTGCGTGTGTGCATGCGGTTGCGCCCCCCCTCCGCCCGCACCCCGCACAACAAACCACCACCAACAATGACGAACACCTCTCGACATGTATGACGTATTGTGTCGTCTATTTCTTTCTGGAGCCGCTAGAACGTATCATATCCCACTTTGTTATACGTGTGTATGTATATCAACAACATCAACATCAACAGGTACTAGAGTGTTCAAAGCAAGATTTTCGTTAGCCGACCCTACATCCAACAATGTTAAAACTTTCGTTTCGTGTGTCTGAGCTGTCAAAGAAATGTCGTATGTAAGTGTTATTGAAGGATTTGAAGGTGTCGAAGGCTGTATTGAAGCTATATATTTTACACATTTGTACAACAGCTACTAATGGGTTGTGTAATAAATTATCTATTCAGAGTATATGTGACCTGCGTGACCTGCAACACATACTTATACATACACTACACCCTCGTCATAGGCCCGTGGCGGATGCATGGTTTTGTATTGGGGGGCCCACTGATGTAAGATTTTGGCACTATACTGGTCAGGATCAGATGATATTAATACAATAAAATTGTTATTTTGAGATACGGAGGTCAACATTTTTTCGACTTGTATCCTACTGAAAATCATTGTAGGAAATATTTCGGCTTGTGGAGGTTTTAGGCGCTTGAAGGGAAGGGAATGGCATTTTATTACGTGTTGTAGAGGATTTCGTCTTATCGAGGTATGTGTTATAGAGGTACTGTATTTTATTAGCTTGTTCTAGACACTTTTGTGTAAGTAATGCTAACATTTTTTAATTAAATCCTGAACTGTAATATTGACAGTTACGAATAAAGGATGCATGGTGGGCGCTCCATCTGCCACTGCAAATACTGCATAATTTAAACTAAATACTACTTATTCTATTGAATAGTAATACCTCGTATTGTTTCGTTTCGATTATCCAGTTGCCATCAGTCTTGCTGAGAATGACCTACGCCCAGAATACTTCATGTGAGCCTATGGACTAGCTAGCTCAAGTCACATTCACACACGATCACATCTCCCTCCTCCCCTTCCACCCGCGTCTGCACATTATCGCCGCCAATTACACACAGCCGCAGTATAAGTTTTTTAGAATTAATTAGCGGGCAATAAAGCTTATATAAGGTTACAGAGGCTAGGTGAGGTAAGAATTAAGCGGATGCAAGATGCGCAGTGCCAGTGTAACCCTGACCTCTGACCCCGCGTAGTTGTTACTAATTCAGGGGGCAACTTATACCAGTATGTGGGATGACAAGGGCAGGCCTTTAAAACGTTATAAAATGAACCGGAATTATAACGGTATATTCCGTTAGTGTTCGAAAATTACGTTATAACAAAACCAATATTCTCCATAACGATATAAATACCGTAACAGAATGAATAACAGAACGATATATAATAACGTTATAATATCGTTTTAAAATGCGAGCCGCGCGCTACGGCTGCGCCGTTGCCGCTCTGTGCCAATGCCAACATGCCACCACGTGGGCCGTAGCGCGACGTGCGACGTTGCCGTTACGTTGTTCTAGCTTCTAAATCTTATTAATGCTTGTTTACCTCGATCATTTGCAAATTGGTTGTGAATTGTGAATATTTGGTTGGTTGCGACGATAAATGGCGGAATAAAAATGGGACGCAGGAAACGCAACGCTGTCCACAGATTCGTGGACTTGCTCATAAATAAAAAGAAAGAGTGCCAATCTTAATAGCCCCTAGGTATACACTATTACAATATGTAAGAGGGTCAATATTTTTCTATGTTAATTGTTTGTCTCGGCACTAAATCGCAGACTCCCAGTATTAGGACCTATTCCAAACAAGCCCTACGACCGACGGTGTTGCCGTGAGCAAAAAATTATGCATAGGTATGTTGGTATGTGCTTTTGTTCATTAATCGTAATAAAATTAAAATATACTTTTAGTTTCCGACATTTTATTTTATTTTTGATTTAGAGCCATTCCGAAAACGACAAGTTAAATAAAATCTGATTATGAAACCAAAGAACGTGTGAATTTTCGATTTCGGTTCTTCGCCATAATCTGTCTAGATAGGCTCGCGATAGATAGGGGAGACCAAGGACGGTTGGTACACATAAATATGTATCGATCCTCCTTTTCTTACGATTCATCCTCCTTTTCTAATTAATCCTTAGTCACTAAATATTTATGTAATTAACTAGCTGTTGCCAGCGACTTCGTTCGCGTGGAACTTGTTATGGTCTTAGAAAAAATATTGCTATTAAATTATGTTCGGTGCAAGCTATTTATCGCTGTCCCAAACACACTTCTACCATCTTAAAGATCAAAAACTATCCTATATCCTTCCAAGGGTCTCAAATTATCTGTACGGGAAATTTCATCTAAATCCGTTCAGGGATTAGACCTACGTAAAAGGTAACAGTGCGATGAGTTCGTTAGTTTAAATTGATAAATCTAAATTGAAAACTTCGTTTTTACAAACATAAATATCTTAAGAATCATCAACAGACGTTTTCATACAGTATTAAAGAAAAATATATTTTTATATGTCTACTAAGCTACATTACTGTTATAATAATAAGTACCCAATGTTGATTAAATCTATTCGATTCTGGGAGCATCGCAGTTCTAACCTAACCTATCCTACATTTCTGGTAACTGTTCAAATCTGTAAGTCTTACTTTAAAAAAGGTCTTGCTCTCTATACAACCTTCAAACCTTTTAACTCTCTTAGGAGATGAATAAAAAAAACGCTGAAATCGTTTTCTAATCATTAAACAAACGGTCAATAACCTAAGTAATAAATCTATTATTTTAAAAATATCTTGCTCTTCGTATAAACTTTGAACCCCCTAGAAACCCTCTTGGGGGATGAATTTCAAAAACATTGAAATGTATTTTTTAGTTATAAACAAACCGTCTAAAATCGTAGTTACACTAATGTTTTACTTTAAAATTGTCTTGACCCTATACGGCCTTCGAATCCCCTTTAAATTAAACACTCTTAGGTGATGAATAAAAAAATCTACTAATCTGCTCTCTCTATTTTAAGACCAAAATTAAAAAATCTTACTTAAAAAATTACTTTTCCCTCCATATAAACTTTGAAGCCCCATTAACGCCTATAGGGGATGAATTAAAAAAAACTCTGAAATCAGTTTTGTTGTCTTTTAACATACAGACTAAGACTGATATTAGAAATATCTTACTATATTTTCTTGCTCTCCATATAAACCTTGAATACAGTTTTAACACTTTTAACCCCCTTAGGGGTGGTATTTTTCCAAGACGATGAAAGGATTTTTTTTTTCTAATAAGTTATCGTACCACAAAGTTGCCCATCTCTAGCTCAAAAAAAATGTTTCTCATCCTAATCTTGCATAAGTACCTTTTTAACCCCCTTAGGGATGGAATTTTCTAACACGTTAAAAGTACTAACTGTTTTTCTATTCTAATAAGTAATCTTTCTACAACGTTTCAAATCTCAAGCTCAAAAAAAGTGTTTCTCATACAAACCTTTCATCCCTATTTAACCCCCTTAGGGGTGGAATTTTCTAAAACGCTGACAGTCCTTTTTTGTATTGTATTTAGTAATCTTTCTACAAAGTTTGAAGTTTCTAGCTCAAAAAATAAAGTTCCCTCCATACAAACTTTGCACCTCTATTTAACCGCCTTAGGGATGAAATTTTCTAAAACACAAAGTACTTTTTTCTATTCTAATAAGTAAACTTTCTACAAAGTTTCAAGTCTCTAGTTCAAAAAATAATGTTTCCCCCATACAAACATTGCACCCCTGTCCCCTACTTAACCCCCTTAGGAGTGGAATTTTCTAAAACGCTGCAAGAACTTTTTATGCATCTTAATAAGTAATCTTCCTACAAAGTTTCAAGTCAATAGTAAAAAAAAAAAGTTTCCCTCATACAAACTTTGCACCCCTATTTAACCCCCTTAGGGATGGGATTTCCAAAAATTCCATCTTGTCCCTTCTTTTTAGTCCCAGTAGTTTCGGCTGTGCGTTGATGAATTAGTCAGAAACATTTGATGCAGGCATTTAAATTATAAATAATTTACCATGTTATAACAATGCCATTAATATCTGGGGGCACGGCAGTGCCCCCGCCAAGTCGAGCGCGAAGCAAACACTGCCGTACCATCCTTTACTGAAACCATTTCGCCACATTTTCAGGCCCCTATTTGAGAACCTCTGGATAAGACCAGAATGCAGAAATTTTCGTCATCCAGTAAGCTATAATCACAAAAAAAAAAAAAAAAAAAAATTTCAAGTCTGTAGGTCATTTAGTTCCGAAGTTAAGCGAAAGCAAAGTTTCGCATTTATGACACTCACTCACTCATGATCATCAAAATAGAACTAGTAGAGAGCTGAAATTTGGTACAGTTAGGGTTTAATGGCCACATAAAGGGAAAACTATAAAAAATTGCTATTTCAACCCAGTTTTCTAGATACACCAACTGTATACATTACTTTGTAATCCTATACAAATATATAGGATTACAAAGTTACATTTGCAGTGAATGGGAAAATTCAAAAGCAAGAATGGGCCTGCATTCATAGTTTGTATCATACATACAAATTGTATGTATGGATAACACATTACCCTACAAAAAGAAGTGAAATTCCATAAAAAACACTCCATATAAAAAAGAGGCCAAGTCCCGAAACTCTTCCACCGTAAAAAGTTGTGAGATATTTCGTAGAGCCAAGTTTCAGGCATTCTTATTAATCTTAATTTGCTTGCTAAATAAAATTTTGTGACTTGGCAATCACACAATACTACATAATTTTAGGTAAGTATGCAAAAATCTATAAATACAGTTAAGTTGTGTGATTGCCACGTTGCAGAATTTTATTTAGCAAGCAAAAACATTCCATGTAAAAAAGAGGCCAAGTCTCGAAACTCTTCCACCGTAAAAAGTTGTAAGATATTTCGTAGAGCCAAGTCTTAGGCATTCTTTAATCTTTATTTGCTTGCTAAATAAAATTCTGTAACTTGGCAATCACACAACTTTCCTGCATGAATGGATTTCTGCATACCTAAAGCTATGTAGTATTGTGTGATTGCCAAGTCACAAAATTTTATTTAGCAAGCAAATAAAGATAAAAGAATGCCTGAGACTTGGCTCTACGAAATATCTCACAACTTTTTACGGTGGAAGAGTTTCGAGACTTGACCTCTTTTTTACGTGGCATGTTTTTTTATGGTATGATGCATTTCCGATTAATGAGGCACAGAGTAGCTAAAGATAATCTGATTTGAAAATTATTAGTCAGGATATTCGTATCAGGCTACAACCTGCGCCGACAAGCCGAGCAAATCGAAAAATTCTGTATTTTACTACTATGACGTCGTGCACTCTAACAAACAACCTACGTTACGTAATCACATCGCTTACATTGCACGAGTAGGCTATACTGAATGCGAGAAAGGGGTAGCCTATAACGTTATAACATTATTATATCGGTTAAAAAAGTATCGGTTTTATATTAATGGTTTAGATTTATAACGTTATAATGGATATCGCTATACAGCGCGTCAAATATCGTTTTTGAGTATAGCGGTTTTAGGAATAATAACGTTATAAATGATAGCGCTATACGAAAATAGCGCTATTTAAAGGCCTGGACAAGGGTGATGGCCGGCGCGCGCACGACACCAGTCGCACGACACGGCTGCCACGCAATCACCATGGTATCTGAGGAAATTACAATACAATCATCATGATAAAAACAACATGGACACTTCCCGGCTGTGGTATCTCGTGCATCAATGACAGAATGACCAACGAACTCAAACCATGAATACAGTTGTAGGTCATTTTATTTCAACTTTACTGAATTAGTCGGAGAAATCGGAGAAAAGTGCCTTTAGTTATATATTTTAACCGTGTTGTTTTTTAAAAACATACTTATTAACCGATTTCAAAAAAAAGGAGGAGATAAATATACCACCAGCGCTGATTTTCAATGTGCCCCCACTCGGTTCAAGATGTTCGCCGAGAAGGAGGGAGAATAAGCGGGTAACAAACAAAACTAACTTAAAAATAGTACTTACAAACTTATTACAGTGTGTTTTGTATTTGGTGTGTGTGTGCGCGCGCCCTTGTACATGTGGTGCGTGTGATATATGAAATAAGTGATATATAAAATAAGAGATATATGAAATAAGGGATATATGAAATAAGTGACTCGAAATTTTAAAGTTTTAAAACTGAGTTATTTTTTTTTTACATAATTTTTAATAGGGAATATGCATGTGATTTAGAAATGGACAAAAAAAATCACGTGTAATCTATATTGCTTAATAAATATACACACATGATTATTTTTTCAAATTATCATGTTTCTATTGATAAAATAAATTGTTTAAAAGTACTATTTTTCAAATTCCCTCGCAAATTTCCAAAACGCAACGCTATTGGCGGAGCGAAACGTGACGTCACCGTGCAGGTCGTTAGTATGATTATTGAAAGTTATTCGCATTGTTTGGCCGCTGTTTATGATAAATAATCAGTGTTTTTTGGTAATTATTAAGTGAAAAAAGACTCGCCACAATGACTGAAGGCGGTTTTGTCAAGGCACAGTCGGATAATCTGCCTAAAATTGATGTGTTCATGATGACTAAATTTAATACATACTTCGCAAATATTTATGACTTTACGTCCGCTGAACTAAGAGGAGTAAAAGCTGCAAGGTAAATAAGTTACAGATATTCAATAAATTTTCATATTCCTTGTTTTTATACTCGTGAGATTGGTCAATTAAATAATTATAACCTATTTTGGCGATTCAAATAGCTAGACTTTTAAACTACTTCAAATAGGTGTCTTTGTTAAATAAGTGGAATAAAATACTAGTAGATATTTATCCATACTATATACTATTTTACTATACTATAACTTTATATATTATATATACTAACTTCTGCCCGCGACTCCGTCCGCGTGGAACTCATTTATATCGTAGCTCCATACAAACTTTCACCCCCCACTTCATCCCTTTGGGGGATATGGGGGGAGCTACGATATAAACGAGTTCCACGCGGACGGAGTCGCGGGCAGAAGCTAGTTATATTATATATTTTATATATACTTACTTAATAATAAATTATAAATGCGAAAGTGTGTCTGTCTGTCTGTTTGTTACCTCTTCACGCTTAAACTGCTGAACCGATTTGGATGAAATTTGGTATAGAGATAGTATAAACGAGTTCCACGCGGACGGAGTCGCGGGCAGAAGCTAGTATTATATAATCAAAGATATGTAGGTACCTATTAGGAATGTTAAATGTTGAGAACATCTTTATGAACTTTAACAAACTAGGTTGTTTTCGTCAAGGCTTATAAATTAAACAAATTTGTGTAGGTCACTCAGTAAAAAGGATTAAATTCTTTTAACTTTCTTCGATCAACAGTGCAAACAAAGAAACTTAGCTAAAACGTTTCTTGATCAAAATCAACACTCGTAGTCAGCTGTTGATCAACAAAAATCATAATATTTGTAACATTAATAACTAAAAAAATTGGGAATCAGAATAGTTTTATGAATAAGTATATAATACAATTTTGAGGTTAGGTTATTGTTTATCTATATTGTTCGCGAGTCGTAATAAAAAAGATTTTAGGTACATACATATTTAATACTCACGTCGAAATGATTTTCACAACAATATAAACTACTCAAGCACGATACATTATCTCTCCTCATCGCCTTACACCACTTTATCCTTATATTTTCACCTTTGGGCATATGAAAATATTTGCAGTTTTAATGTGATTTTCACACATAGGGACAATACAATATTTATAATAAGCTTTTGTGTGCTCTTCCATTACAATAAGTTGATCTTATAAGCTTTAATCACTCACATTTATGTGAAGTGTGAATCAAACACTTTGTTGTTAATTTGTTTAAGAACCGCCGTGCACTAAGCTGCACGGTGACGTCACAAATGAGCGCGCCAAAATGGTGGCGTTTTGATCGTCCGAAAATGATAGTAATTTTAATTATTATTTTTTAGCTTATTTAATAATATTGTGAAAGTGTTATATTTTTTTCCGGTTATATAATTACTTATAGAATAGATAAAAAAAATAAAAAAATGTCATGAATATTCCCTATTATGGAACCTGCTCACATCACGTGAATCGGTTGAGAAATGTGACCAGCACAGCCGGGGAGTAAAACTGGACAACCATACTAAAGAATTTTGGCCGAAGCTTAAATAACTAACCTCGACAGCAGCGGGTAGAAGATGGGTAGTGGGATACAGTCACGTCTATCACCGCACTACTGCAAAAAAGAATAGCAGATGGCGGTGAAAAGAGGCCGGCTTCGGTGGATAGACAATATTGACATCTCATTCACGGGGTAAACTAGCCCGACTAGGGAACTATTTAACCTTACAGATAACCGATAAAGGACTGACTCACACTACAAAGGGCCTAACTCTACTACTTCCTTTGAGGGTATGTGATATTGTGATTTCAGTAGTGAATTAAGATCTTCGGAGCCATGGAGGAGGAGAATGCGCTCAAGAAGGGACCTTCATTACTTACTGTCAACACAGCCCAAGTAGCACAAAAGCGCTGTATATTGTCTGAAAACCTGTCCACAATAGAATCCTAAGCTGTATAATCCTGCTTAATAAGAGAGTTAGAGGCGCCTCTAAAGCTGATATAACTCTGATTTGGGCACAAATTATTCAGCTATTAGCTGAATAAGTGTAACTATTGCAGTATATCAGCATTATAAGAGCAATATTAAAGGTAACAGTCACCTCAAGAGCTGAACATTGACTGAATATTAGAGAATGTGTTACTTATTATACAGCACACTGCCGATTAACAGACTCTGTGTTACTCATTTTTCAGCACAAACAACCGGGCATGCTCTTTTTAGCGCTTCTATAGAGTTGTGAAATCACAAGTACGAGATTGTGAATATTTTTCACTCCTACAAGAATAACGTTTTGCGTAAACCGCCACATTATTCGTGATAGTGTCGTTTGTGTTGTGCTCAGTGCTGCTGAATCGTAAATATTGTTTTGGGTAAGTAAAACTACTTGATTTTTCTCCATGTGCGTAAAATTCGTATGGGAAAGGGAGTTTATTGTCAAATACTATATGAATATAGACTAAAGTTTTCACGCGCTCTCAAAATATTACTGTTTACTTAAAAATTATAGTAAAACAATAGGTTGATGATAGGATGAAAATAGGAATATTTTTATTTTCCAGTTGTAATTTGACTATAAGCTGTTTACTTATAAAATCATTCGATTGTTTATATAAATCCAGTCGTTAGTTCGTTGACTAAACAAATAATAAATTGTTAATATTATACGTACGGTTAAATTAGACCCCACAAAATGGCTGAAATTCAATGTGCACTGTATTAATCACAATTAAATGTTATTGGGCTGTTTAACAATCCACTTGTGGTACATAAATCAGTAACGAGCTGACACTAGTAGTTTTTGTGTGAAACAAGTCAGCCACAGATTCATGTAAGGCTTTACAGCGGGTAACTGCATGATAATACCTACGAGGCGCTGAATAAACGAGTCTTCAAGATCTTATTAAACTCCATTAGTGGATTAATTGCCGACGCTAGTACAGTCGACTACAAAGATAAGTATGTTTTTTAATGTTACAAAGTTATGT
This sequence comes from Epinotia ramella, assembly GCA_947578815.1. Lineage (NCBI taxonomy): Eukaryota > Metazoa > Arthropoda > Insecta > Lepidoptera > Tortricidae > Epinotia > Epinotia ramella. The sequence continues at coordinate 24,594,393 of OX388216.1, forward strand.
ATGTATATCTTATTACCATGGTAGTAAAGTCTATGTATACATATTTTTGTAACATCGTATGGATACATCTCTTTGTAGTCGACTGTACAAGTATTCAGCTCTAACCGGGATCATTGGTAACATGTGACCTAATTTATAGCAGTTTGCTGTAATTTAGCATCATATATATTCACTCATAGTGATCATGTGGGTTATATAAGTGCTATTATAAGATTGCGTGTAACAAGCTGATTACCAGTATTAAAGTTCAACTTTAGGCAACCAGACGCATTATATCATTGTTAATTGAAGTCACAGAATAACTTATTGCATTATAGGTAGTAGTTCACATGTTCCTTCTTAAAATGCAAGCGTTATAAGGGTACACTTTTGGCCTTCAACTCAGAATATAGCTTAGTTGAAGTCCATAAAAATGCTTATTTGCTGCTGACAGTACTATTGATTGCTAGCAGCTGTATAATACTGAACTGTATACCTATATTAACGCTTGCAGCATTACAGTGTGGTCTCCGTGACGCATTATAGCATTACTATACAGACGAAAGCGTAATTTTCAGCTATTGTAGTTGGAGTGTACTATAATAAGTCTTCATAATAGCTAAAGTTACCGATGTGGACTTTTGTTCCATCCTATAATGCAGTTTTGTGCTACTTGGGAGGTACACCAAATCATTGAAGGGTCGCCATAATGCCGATTCTCTGGAGTAACAACTGTCCATAGACCGCAAGCTTAAATTGTTTGCCACATTGTATAAAACTATAAAGGCTTCCTATAAGGTGCAATCATGGCTCAATTCACTTCCTTATGAGGACATAGAGAAGATTCTGGAAATAGTCAAGTAAAACATACACACATACACACCAAACACTTTACAAACACACAACAATTTTTTTTTTTTTTTTTTTTCTTCATTTAAACTGATATTTATAATATTTAATATACTATCCAATTTAATAAAATTTAATAATATGCGGTCTCCTGCGATACAGGCAAAGCCTAGTGCAGGGACTGGTACAACTTGTACGTGTAAACTTTTTTTGCTGAATAAATGTCTTATGTCTTATAATGGACCACCATGGCCGCAGAACAAGGCGCAGTTATGCGGTGGAATGAGATAGAAATATGTCTTTCATAGTTGCGTCCCCTGTGTGCTATTGTATGGCCGATTGTGTAGATAATACACTCGTCTGTAGGAGTAACAGCTCTTAAGAAAGTCGCCATGTTCTCTCCAGTCGCGCCACCCCATCGCCACCGGCGCGCGCGCAGCGACCTTGCATCCACGTCACGCGTCAGCGATAGATCTCCGATAGCTGATTGCGCGCGCACATTGTTAACGGGTAATAATGGTGTGTTGAGACGTTTCCGCTTCTTCGCAACTCGTGTTGCAACGGATAGGTGGGAAGAACGGTATTTTGAAAAAATTATGAAATATTAATCTAGCGAGCAACAGCGGCTCCGGAGGGTGAGGATGCAACTGGGATCACCGCTAATGAGAGAGAGAGATGAAATTACAATCTACCATAATATATTGTCCGTACCTACCTACACATATATAATTATTTTGATTTTTGGCTTATTATAATCTCTGCACCACCTACTACATAATCTAGTTTTATCTCTTTCTGCGATACCCAAAGGTTGTCTGGAAGAGATCGCTCTTCAGCGATAAGACCGCCTGTTGTCTACCTCTACCTACATGTTATTGTATTGTTTCTCTTTTTAACTGCTTTGTTTGTGTGAGGTGTGCAATAAAGAGTGTTTGTATTGTATTGTATTGTACAGTCGACTACAAAGAGATGTATCCATACGATGTTACAAAAATATGTATACATAGACTTTACTACCATGGTAATAAGATATACATACATAACTTTGTAACATTAAAAAACATACTTATCTTTGTAGTCGACTCTACACAACCAACAATTTACACACCATGTCATAGTAACCGAACCCAAATCATCAGTCATCAGACACCAACAATCTCTATCAGGAATCGACCGCAATTATAAAAAATAAAATGAAAAATTAGGGTACGGTCGACATGGTGGTGTACGGGTGGACCGTTTCAAGGATACAAGTATTCAGTGTTGTCGAGTTAACATATGCAGTTCCTCACCGCTTCGGGTGTAAAGTTGTAAACTCCTTTGGGATTCCGCAAGTCCCTCCACTCTCTGATCCCGCAGAACAAAACCAATACAGTCAGCATCAAAAGTAATTCCGCAAACGAAGGCGTCAAAAGGAGTATTAAACATAAAACGAACAAAAAAATACAGCCGAATTGAGAACCTCCTCCTTTTTTTTAAATCGGTTTAAAAGGGAATAAGAGCTTTTGACGTCTTCGATTGCGCAGTTACTTTTGATGCTGAGTGTACCTAACATACCAGTGACCGGCCACTGGGCACAGTTGCTTTTGCCTGCAGTAACTGGTGTTACCAAATACCAATTCTTACTTACATTGCAGCTAGCCTACTTGAAAATGCGATTTATCTCCCAAACTGATTGCCGTTGCGGACTTGTTTGTCTAATTCTGTAAACACGCGTGAAGTTTTTATTATTTGCCTAATGGCAATAACTTTTAAGAACCGTACAAAAGTACATCGGAGTCGTGACTGGGACGAGGAAGGATGGTGGCGGAGGTCGGTGACGTGAGCGCTGACGTCACGGGCGCACGACTTGGGGCCTCGGGAGGTTAGCTTGGCTGATGTTCTGTGAAATAGATATCTGCAAGAAGATAGGGCAGGATTAAGGTAAACGCGTAGTAAGACACACACACACACACACACACACACACACACACACACACACACACACACACACACACACACACACAGATACACAAAGATTCGAAGTGGGAAGTGATGTCGATTTGTTAAAAATTAAACGAAGGTCACTTGTCATCCTCGGCAACTGAACGTTTTCTTCAGCGTTCCTTTGGTACCTACCTAGTGGTTTCTTTCTTCAACTCGCCTGTCATATAGGTACGAGAACACCGCCCAATGTCAAGTTATGTAAGCTCGTCAATGTCCTGCCCTCTGAATTTACCTACCCTTCTTCGCCATGTCTTCTAGTCTCAAATTAATTGCACTTTAGTAATGATCTACGAGTAGGTATGCGCTGCGTCGTGCCATCCCACTCATGTCCGTGGCGCCTTGGCAGTCTACGCGCGTGCGCGGCGGCTGCACTACACGTCACCGATCGATTAGCTTGCGCAATGACCCTTGATCGCGCACGAAGGTGTTAATCCACCACTCGTTGCCTAGTCTAAGCAATCGACGTTTAAATCAAGAAGATTTCGTTAACTGCATCACATTCATGCATGAACGAACCACGTTTTTATTTGTTACGAGAATAGTTCACGCGGCTTTGCATATGGAGTTGTGCAATCGATATATATAATTTGAAGTTAAATATGTATTCATTCAGCAAATAAATCGCTTCACAATGGCAGTTCACACTCAGGAGGGTCTCATTTCGTTTCTATTGTTTCGTTTTCTTAGGTATACTTACGCGATATCGCGGTTTATATTACTGAACTCATTTTGATGTTTTTTTTTATATACAGTACTAGCGACCCGCCCCGGCTTCGCACGGATACTATATTATACATATAAACCTTTCTCTTGAATCACTCTATCTATTAAAAAAACCGCATCAAAATCCGTTGCGTAGTTTTAAAGATCTAAACATACATAGGGACAGACAGCGGGATGCGACTTTGTTTTATACTATGTTGATAAATATTTATGTAGGTACCTGATGACAGGTTTTTAATTATTTATTAATTTTAAGGAGAACCAACAGCTATAATAGTAGATTATACACTAAGGGGATAAAGCACTGTTTTATGACTTTTATGTCACGGGTTCAACCGCCCAAGACTAAAACAGTCTTATCCCCGAGGTGTATACTCTACTTTTCACACCTTATGCGAGACAAAAAAACAGGCTCAGTAGATAAATAATGTTTATTTATCTACTGAGCCTGTTTTGTTTGTAGCTGACAAATATTCAAAATAGACCAGAAGCACTGATTCAGACACAGACTTTACGCCTTTTACAGCTTTCCATTTGTCAAAATCGTTGTAGGCTTTTAGGTATTTTTCCTTTGACTTCTCTGGCAGCAGATTGTTGACAATGCCTATGGCATCTAATTTGATAAACTCAGGAGTTAAAACACTTTCATCACTCGACATTTTCAATATTATTTTTGAAATTAAATCTTCTATAGGCACCTACAAGAACTCGATTTGTTCGTCACGCGTGAACAAATGAAGGCGCGCGACGTTCCAAATTCGAAAGCACAAGCCGTGGTCCTAGATTCGAAATTCGAATTTCGAACACCGCGCTCCTCCGGACCGGGGTTCACACGGAGGCAAACTTCATTTATTTTGTCAAATCAAGTAGGCCATGGCCTAGGACAAATTGTGTTTAGCAAAATTAAACTTTATGCATATAGTAATAAGAATTATGAAAAGTGAAATCATATTATTAACCAGCGGGTTATAATGAAATTCAGTACAACATTATAACCCGGCTAATACCAAGGGATTTAATGTCTTGCTTTCGGTAGGGTTTACATGACCTATAATTCGGCATTGTCGAGCATGTGGTTTGAAAAATATATTTTTATTGTGGTTTGAAACTTTGAATGTCTATTTTGACCCAACTATTATCTATTCTGTAACCCAACTCACCCCATTTTACGGTACTGAAAAAATAAAAAGCTGGAGATTTAGCGATCTACCCAAAATGTGGTGTAAGGGTACCCTAGTCGTTTAGCAGGCAGTCCACCATACACCCTGTATGTTTTATTTTCTCCATAAAGCAGGTTACGTATGCACTTGTAGCTTGCACATAACTCACGCACGTCCAAATACAAATTGCATTACTGGTCGTCGTAATGACGGAAGCGTTTCGATTTATGATGCTAATAACTAGGTGCTTGTCGTAACTCGGATATAATCTTCAGCGACGGCTGCTGGATGCAGCAGGAATTGATGTAATGCCAGGTTATATCATGTGGTTTCTGGCTGCTGGTATAAAACGAAACTGAACCGATACACCACAGCGCAGCGTCCGCAAAACGGTAAGAGTAGGCGATTTCCTGATTGGTCGGTGCGTAGGCGGTACTAAACGCCAACTGACCATTCGTGACCCTTTTTACAATGCACATAAAGTGCACGAATGGGCAGTTAACTATGTTGGCGACGGTACGAAAACAGTAAGCTATAAACTGTCCACTGTCAGTCAAGTCAGTGACTGTTGTAAAAGAGGAATGCAGGGAGAGCTGCGGGTTAAAGTAAATTAAGTCTAAGTCCATCCGAAAGGTCGTCTAACTATGTATTATTCGTGCAAGATTTTAGACGGAAGAGACACGGATAAGTCCTTCTCTATATCACCCCCATCATACAAAATTACAAAGTCACATTACGTACTACTTGATACTTCATTAAATGTATTGTTCGGCACTTCCTTCACATACAAACGAGTTCCAGTATTTGGTAATGTCACAGCACGCTAATCAAACCTTCGCAGCTCGGGGTGTCGTGTCGGCTCGCAGTACCTTCAATATCCCAATCAGGCTCATTACAGCCAGCCCGCTAACGATGCGCTGCGAACTTGTAAACATCGCGGAGTGGTGTTACTTTCGTAAACACTGTCGGAGGACAGGACAATGGGACATTCTGTCCAGTCCTCGGTTCGACGAGGTTTGGACAGAACTTATATATTCTCAAACCGACTTCAAAAATATCAATTTCTCATAAAAAAAAATGATTTCCATCACAATTTTTCACTGACTTACACGAATGTACAACGAATGCAAAAGAGTGTGTTTCTTTCTACACCAGACATAGGACGTTAGTAGGTAGTGTAGGTACCTAAAGCGGAAAAACATTTGCACCGCTTTAATCAGGTGCACAGCACGGTTCTCACAATACGGCCGCAAGCTGTGTCGCGGCGAGGCGAGGTAGACTATCCGCCTAGCTCTTTCTAATTAGTACTGATTTCCCTCAAACATGATATTGCCGATTTTTAGAAGCATTTTTAGTAATTATAGCTTTTGTGCATAATTTGTTACGAATATATTAGAATAGAATAGAATAGAATAGAATGTAATTTATTTCAGTATAAGTACAGCAACACAGTAATACAATTACAGAAAATAACTAAAACAATGGTAGAACTTATCAGCTAAATGTAAACTAAGTACTAACCTATACTGAAAAAGGTGAACACTCAGCATAATGCCAGGTGCTACTAGAGCACATGACGCTGGTCTTCCGTGAACACCTGGAGGGAGCGCAGTTGCGCGTAGCTGCTAGCAGAAACACACAAATTCTGGCGCTAACAAATACGACAGTAGGTACGAAGCGGAAATGAAGCAAGTGAAATTACATAAGAAAATAAATAGAATAGTGTGGGAAATTTAATAATAATATATATATATTCATTCTTCATCATTCAGGGATAATTGGCAGGTATGAGTAAGTAATGTAAAAACACGGAGTGAAAGATCTACCCAGAATACAATTACCCAGAAGTAAATTTTTGCTTAGTGAGAATATAACTTTTTAGTTTAACTTTAAAAGATTGCAACGAAGTATTAAGTGTACTTTTGTGTGTTTTAGACCTATGTTCGTGATTTTTTACTATCGAGCGAAATTTGCTTAATCATGTTTCGAAGCACTGATTTCCCTGCAGGAAAGCCTCAAGATTACTATTCGTATTATTTTGAAACCATATTATTATGAACAGACGCATTGTATTGTTTCAAAAACTCTGTTCGCTTAACTTCGCTGAACCTATCCTATGGAGCCTTAAGCCCGGAGCTTAATTTGGGGGTGCGTATAGATACATTGGAATCATTATGACAGTAGATTTGTTCTTGCCATCCCTCATGCGTGCGTGAGCACTTCACGCTAATAATAATCAAATGTATCAAATTGAAATTTAATTTTAATTGCAAAATGGACGCTTCACAGCATATAATTGGCGAGGAGAACGGAAACCGTCGAGCAAGTAACTAAAGCTAGTTAATAGTAGTCAATCAGGAAGCGCGCCATGAAACTAGTGGCATTTTCGCCGCCGGTGCCTTATTCCAGTCGACTGACATTTGCTTTACTCGCTGCTTCTAGATTATGCATTAAGTATGTATTTTAGAATGTTGCTCTCTTCGTCATTTGTTTTCAATATTGATTCACCTACAAGCATGCTTTTTTAGGGTTCCGTAGTCAACAAGGAACCCTTATAGTTTCGACATGTCCGTCTGTCCGTCTGCGGCTTAGCTTAGCTCTGCTAGAAAGCTGTAATTCGGCATGGGTAGGTATATATATAAATCACGCCGACAAAACGGCAGAAAAAAAACTTGAAAAAAAATTTTTTTAGGGCACCTCCCTACACGTAAATTGAGGATGTACCTATTTTTTTATATCTTTAAACGGTGTGGGGTGTCGTTGGATAGCTTGTTTAAAAATATATGGGTTTTTACAAACCATTTTTCTACTCAGTGATCCGTTTGCGAGATTCGTAGTCGTAGTCGACCAACTTAATTTGTACTTGGAAAGGCCAACTTTCGTACAAATTCGGCCGACGCAACCGCACCATTTAGTCAGCGCTTGCGTGTCGATGTAACAAAGACAGACAGACAACTAGGGAACACTACACTGCGCGTGGCCCAACCAACTTTTCGCCCATGGTTCACTTTGACAACTAACTAATGGCAAATTTTTGTATGACAACGTTTCATTTGGTAGAATTATTGTAGTCGAATATTATAATGACTTAAAAATTTTGGCATACCTACCTATAATTAGTCAAATCTTTCAGTTGGACAAACAACTATTAACCGAATAACGTTTCGTCAGTGCAACAGTTCCCTTTTCTTACATTAGTCAACTTTATACTTCAAAGAACAAGACAGCATACTCGTAACATGGTCAGACTTTTATTTAACGTGTAAGGAGGAATGTGTGTTACAAGGATGGAAGGGGGGACGAAACCACAAGGGGGGCTCGGGGGTGAAGCCCCCCGCAGTAAAAAAACAACAAATAATCATAACAGTGGTATTATTTGTAGTGTAGGTCAGGGTTAGCTAGTGTCCCTTACAGCGGAAATATAGGCACCCCGCGTAGCGGGCTGACGTCGACACGCTGGCGGTTAGGTTAGGTTTAGGTCAGGATAAAATAATTGGCAGGTGTTTATTTAAAAAAAAAACACATACATTCCGCTAAGCAACAGTGCAAAAGTAATGATGTAAACACTTATCTCAAATGATGCGATTCATTCATGTACCTTCATTGTCATAAAAACGAGTGAGTAGTTGCGCTTACCACTTTATAAATATGTTAAACATAGTTACTAAATGAAATCTTACTAAATAAAAAATTTGGTAAGCGTAAGCTACGAAATGTATATTAGTCAAACTGAACCATTCTGCTACTCGAAAGGTGGCATATGAAAAGTGAATTTATAAAAAAAAGTCCAAGCAGACAGTTGATAAGTAGGTTGGGAAATAAAACTAAGTAAGCCTTTTGATAAGTTGACACATGATCATTCGGCGAAATGAAATTATGCGAAAAGCAGGTTGCGAAGTGTTAATCGGCGATAAAATTTCGGCGACAAATTAGAGAACCACATCGTACGATGGAGAACGGCAGAGAGAGAGCAACCCACATCGTACGATGGAGAACGGCAGAGAGAGAGCAACCCACATCGTACGATGGAGAACGGCAGAGAGAGAGCAGCCCACATCGTACGATGGAGAACGGCAGAGAGAGAGCAACCCACATCGTACGATGGGGAACGGCAGAGAGAGAGCAACCCACATCGTACGATGGAGAACGGCAGAGAGAGAGCAACCCACATCGTACGATGGAGAACGGCAGAGAGAGAGCAACAGTAAACTACGAATCCCACCCTTTGTCTCCAGCCACGCTATCAAACGTTAGCTCCCTGCACCAGTGATTGCACTACCGGGCATTGTGCAGAGAGCAGAGTTTGAAGCTGGCAGCGGGCGTAATTCCCGTATTACGTAACGTATGTTAGTCTCGTGATGAATATAGAAACATTTCAAGTACCAATTTTTTGTTTAATACACAAGAATGATTAGGTACATACAAATATCCGCAACGCAGGCTTCGTCAATTGCGTACACACAAACATCCCCCTAGGTACAATGATAGAATCCGCAACAGGCTTCGTCAATAACACGTAAATTATATATCGTATCGTATTTTTTGTAAATTATCTACTAGTTCACAAGCTACATTTGCAAGGGTGTTATTTTTAAACTGATAAGTAACACTATCTAAATTTATACATGTAATAATAATTGCCTACATAATCTACATTAACAATGTAAATAACTAACAGTTATTGTAATTTCTACTGTTGAGTCTTGATAACAGCATATGAATGGTTTTCCCCTTTGGAGAATACGTATTACCTCTACGCTGTTAATTGTTCAATTGTTAATATACGACTAATTATTAATTTATTATACGTACTAAGCATTATAACTTTGTAATTATGTTTCTGCCAAGAAACAATAAAGTATTTGTAGATGTTACAAAACCTCTTCGTATCCGCGTTCTTCTTGTGAAACCTTTTTTGTTGATGTTCCTTTGAAATTAGCCGAAAAGCTTTTTTTTACTTTGTGTGAGCACTTAACTAATTACTTACTCCAATTAGCCGAGCAAACATCAAATAGCATTCAAAGGATGTGTTTATAGTTTTTTTTTTAAAGATTGTTATGATTACCGTGTTTACCGTGAACAAGCACAACACACAGTGCACGCGTCTTCCTGGTTGTCAGTCACGACTCTTTCGAGAGAAGGCCTCCCATTCATAAATCGGCTTAGACTCGCCTGAAGACTCTTCTTTATTCAAATTTGACTCCTAGACTGATAATAACTTTGCACAAGTGGAAATCAGAATTATACTGGTCTACATTGAGTTTGTCGGGGGATAAGCTTTGTAAATTGCTTCTCAGATAAGTAGAAATGCGTTCGAGCTATGTTTGAACGGACCACCCAGTGATCGTGTTTTTTTGATCACATTTTAATTGATACAATGGCTGGAATGCGCGGGCCCTTACAGACATTAACATTATACCTCGTACTGTTGTGCTCAATGTGTGTCTCGAGCTGGTCTGACACGATTACACTGCGGTTGCCCGCATGTTGCGGTGGAAGCATTTGCGAACAGTTGATGAACAGTTGTTGTTGTTGTTGAGTCGGCATGTGTGTTGGTAGTACTCGTATCTGTCGGGCGTTGATACGACTTTATAGGTACCTACTGTGGAAATGATAATGCACAGAACCGCATCGTGAAGTTTAATCGACGTATTATAGCGATAAATATAAAGCTAATTCTATATAAAATGTATTATTGGTCTGTTAACATTTCATGATATAGCTGCTGAACCTATTAAGATGAACTTTGTTATATACCTAGTTGGTTTGTTATATAGGTACCTACTATTATTTATTTTTGTGGTGATAATTTTAGTCCCAATGAAGGATATAGCATTCTCGATGTGAATTTCCCACATGTATCCTAATAACGTGTAAAAGGTGGAGAAGAGTTTTGTATAGGAGTAGGAAGTAATAGCGATTAACGAGTTAGATCATGAAAATGTTTCAACCGACGTCGCCGACCCCGCGTTACAACTGACGTCGTCGACCCCGCGTTACAACCGACGTCGCAGACCCCGATCTTTATCATTGCAACTAATTTCCTAGCCCAGTATAGTGTCTATGACTTCAAATGTTTATTTTATTTATTTATTTATTGAATCATAAATCATAAATGAAATAAATGAATATTATTCTGCAAGTAGGCCGTAATGGCACTTAACAGTCAAAATTCTACTAGCGTTTCTGAAAAAGTAGAACATAAGATATGTAACATTACAGCAAATGCCAAAGCGTTACAAAGATTTGAAACTAAAGCTAATTACTTAATATCTAAATTAGTCCTAGGGTCTACAAGATACCTGTCTTACTTCATCTCAAGCACTCGCTTCCATTCCTTTTGCTATCTCTGTCACATATACACAGTAATATAAAGATGATTGTACTCGAGTTATTGAACATTACTGGAAATAACGTGATCGAATGCGCAGATTTGATTTTACGAGACTCTGATAAAGCGGCATCCTGTCAAACCGAGAAGCCACTGAACGTAATTGCCTCGCTGCCATTGAAGCCCGCTAAAATGAGGATGCTTGTTCGGAAACCATCAAAGACACAGTTGAAGGTTCCTAATCCTTATACTATTGAAATAGAGTCTACTATTGATTGATTAGTTAAAAAGTGTATTTGTCTGTAAATAGTAAATATGTACGCGGACCTCTTATATTCGTTAGGCGAGTGGAGCTGGGCGCCTCCTTCAGGTGATCCCTAGAATAACTTGACCCGGAGATGCGTCACACGTATTGGCAAAAAAAAAGCAGAGTATTGGTAGCCTGAGGCAAGTGTCGGTAAACGATGTGATACGAGTACTTAGCAGTCCTTGCGTGAGGGATCGAGTCGCGAGACTGGAGGCGGCGAGCGGGCGGCCCTGACGACCTAGCACTTAGGTAAAATATTAGACTAGCGTTAATTGACCAATGAAATGTAATAACCCGACATTTAAAAGACACTTGTGGTTCGAATAATTAGGGTGTTGAGTGTTCTGCCTCTGCCATCACGGTCCAAGTTTTCTTAAAACTTTTCTTAATAAGCTTACGATATTATTTCCTAGATCACTAACACAGATCCCTAAGTAGACGCACCGTCCACCAAGTTACGTACGTATAAGGTAACGTTTAACATTGCTACTGACACGCGACGCCAAGGCCGCGGGTTCTGCTCCCAGCATTGTCGCATGCGCCGCACGTACCGCCTTGACATAACGACATTGTCACACATACTATCAACAAACAAAAACAAGAGCTGGCGAGTCTAGTGCTCATTGTGTTAGAGAAGGGTCGATCTAAGACAGACATTTCGCCTTTCAACCGGTATCAATTTGTCCGCGCGCTCGCTCAAAACGTTAGCTCTGAACCGTGTGGAAGCGTGTGCGCTGCGCAAAGCATATTGAAATCAAAATGGAATGCTAAACGTATGCTCCACATCGACCCCAAATATAGCAATGTGATGCGCTGTGTGATGCACTCCCACTCGTTACAGTATGATGACTTGTGCGATTGCAGGCGAGTTCTATTAGGGGCGTTTTTTCTAACTGGTGATGTGATAAAGCATTCTCATTATATAATGAGAATGAGATTTCGTAATGTCTTCTCACCGGGGATCCATCATTTTACCGAAAATGGTTTCATATATATTATTATCGTTTCCTATAACACTATTCGCAGAATTTTATCATCACTTAGGAATCACTCATCGAACTTCGTTAGATCGCTCATACATTTGCTCGAATTACCTTTTACACGAGAATCAACCCATCGAATTTTACTTTATTCTTTTATTTGTCCATCGACATAGTCGTTCATCGAATCGCCTTCACTATAATTTCGGTTTAACATAAGTTTCACTTCCCAAAATTCTTATATTCTCGTGTAAGGATTATAATATATAGTAGATTAGGTCAGAGCAGCTAGAAAAAGGGAGGATATTCATAAAAAACAACACATAATCGTAACAACGGTATTATTTGTAGGTTATAGGTTAGGGTTAGCTTGTGTCCCTTAGAGCGGAAATAGGCACCCCGCGAAGCGCGTGACGTCGACACGCTGGCGGTTAGGTTTAGGTTAGGTTAAAATGCCAAACCAACCAACCATACCAACCAACAATACCAACTGTGAACCGTGTTTTGATAAATTAATACTATAAACAACGAATTATTCTATAACAGGTAAATTTGATGAATCGTTATTTTATTACGCTACGATTTGAGACAAATTCGAAACGATTAACGATGAAAAGTTGTTTGATTAAATAAAAAACAATGTTTTGATGATGATATGATTAGGAAAAAAACGTAAGTAATGCAATTCGTGGAATAGTTTTCGGTGATATGAAAATCGACGTAAGACATTTCGATAAAATATATAAATAGACTAACTAAACATTGCGATCAGCGGCAAGAATTAGCTTGCAAGTATGAACTTAGGTTTGTCAGCTCAGGTTATAAGTTAAAACTTGATTTTGAAACTCCTCATGCTATAAATTAAACGTTACATTCCTAACAGTTGTTCGTGAACGGAGACAATAGCATGGCAATACTATTAAACACAATTTGACCTCCAGTTTCGAACAGATACAGTTCAAACAAGACTAAAATATTCAAGAAATTGAATGAAGAGTGCAGAAGTAGGTGTCATTCCGGAAGTAATGAGTATAGTGAGTATAGTGACTCTAAACAGACCACGCATTTCGGCCATGTTTTTCTCTGCGAACTCTTCGTTAGCGGTCGGATGAAGCCCTAGAATCCCTTAGAGGAATCCCTTAGACGAATCTCTAAGAGGAATCCGTCTAATCGCCTGACCGCTGGAGTTCGCCGGTGCAGTGGGGCGTGGTCCATCATTACTGCAAGTGTGTCGCTGGTTCCTGCGCGTGCGCACATCACACGCCGTCTCGTGCCGTGGTGCGTATTGCGCGGGGGTGGCGCCATGCAAGCCTGTCATTAGTGTCATTATGACAATATTGACAATTATGCAAGGTAAGGCGTAATATAATATCATTACATTACGTATAATACGCTCTCACTTTAAATGTTATTTTAGGACTGGCATTAATTTCATAATTCTTACCTGTAGTTCAATATTCAATACATATAATCTCCTATTCCTTTGTACTTCTTTAATTCTTTTCTTCCCGTGTAATGGTTGGGTAGCGGTCGGAAAATAGCAACAGGACGGTACGTTCGAAAAGTTTAGCCGACCGTTGTGTTGCCATATGGCAACAAGGATTTTAAGTGTTGTCGCTACTTTATTGTTTATTATGTATGTTAATTAAATAATGTCTTTTACTTTTTGTTTTTCGTTTATTATCTTTTATTATTGTCTCTTGTTTATTTGCATATGGCATATTAACCTGCAGTGTGTTTGTCTCGTCATTCTTTTAGTTTAAGTTTTAATTATTAAGTAGGTACAGTCGACTACAAAGAGATCGATACGGACAAAGTTACAAAAATATGTATACACGACTGTATTGCCTTATTATTAAGGTCGTGTATACATATTTTTGTAACTTTGGCTGTATCGATCTCTTTGTAGTCGACTGTACAGTAGATTTTAGTCAGGGCCCCACTGAAAATGAGCGCCACGGCTTGTCGTGGCAATATGCTGAGTGGGGGCTTCTTTTTGCGTCGTTTGTTGTTATTTTGATATGTTTTGTGTAATCGTGTATTGTGACGTTAATAAATAATTATCTTATTTTATCTTATCTTAATATGCTACGTTAAGTAAGTACCTAACTTATATAAGTATCAGAGGGTACGTATTAGAAGATCGATAATTGATACATCGAAAATCTAAATATCGAACGGTTGAATGGTCTAAATTCAAAATATCGAAAGTTTAATTTACCGACCGATTAAAATATCGAAATAAATACTATAGAAAATGAGAATATCGAATTTAAAACATCGAAAGTTCATAATGCTATAGTTTAAAACGTCAAAAGTATTAGTTACCGAATGATTTAAGATCAACTGCCTAATTGCCGAAAATATTATTATCGACATAATAAGAAACATCGAAAGTCAACAAGAATGTCGATTGCGGAACGGAGGCGCGGAGACATTTAGATCAATAGTGACTTCCCGTAGCTCCGGCGCTGCGGGAACAGCAGCCCTTCCGCCCTTGCGTGACGAAGCACGGTCACTTCGCTCGGCTCGTCGTCGCGGGTCATCACACACTCTCCTTTTCTAGGAGTGTGGTGGGGGACATTTCAGTACTATGTACTTATTGTCTGACTGTTGTTCGCGGCCCATTAATGAATGGGCCGGTAATCAGTTGCCTTCTTCGGCTTTTAGACACTTCTTGGGGACGTTGGCCATCTTGGCTTTGTGGTCAAGTTGGCCTGTCTGCGGCTTTGTGGAGGGGTTTCTTTGGCCTGTCAGCGGCGTGGTGGAGTCCTGGGGTCAGGACTGGGGCTCACGGGGAGGAGGGGTGGCGGCACGAGCTCGCGCGGTTGGGCTCGCCGCCGTCGGTTGTCTGGAGGGCGCGCCTGGAGCGGCGCGATGCCCCGGAGCAGCGGGAGGCGGGAGGAATCAGCGCCTGCAAACATCTTGCTCGCAAGTTGGGCGATAAACTCGTCCAGGCTCTGGTGCTGTAAATCTCTGGCGATGTGGCAGTTCCGCACATACGGGGGGCTCGGACTATGGTCCTCAGGCTTAGCGACTCTTGTGCCCTGAGTCTCTTCCAGTTGGATTCTGCCGTCAGGGCATACCACGCGGGAGCCGCGTAAGTCAGGCGGGACCTGACGTAAGCCTTATATATCCCCAATTTCGTGCGGAGCGGGAGGCTGCTAGCGAGCACTGGACGTAGTTTCGTTCGGGCGCACTTCGCCCGGCGTACCACTTCCTCTGTGTGCTGCTTCATCGTCAGGCCCCTGTCAATAGTGACCCCCAGGTACTTGGCTGTGTGTAGCCACTCGATGCCCTGTCCTTGGAGCTTCAGTGGCTGTGGCGGCAGTTTGGAGCCTGTCAGGAAGGCCTGCGTCTTGCCCACATTCACGGTGAGCCTCCATTTAGTCAGCCAGTCCGGCAGGACGTCAAGCTGGCGCTGGATCTTGCGTGCGGCGTGTGCGGGAGTGATGGACGACGCGAAGTACGCCGCGTCGTCCGCAAATAGTCCCAGCTTGACGTCGCCGACCACCGGGATGTCATCCGTGAAGCGGGCGTACAGGGCTGGAGACAGGCAGCTTCCTTGTGGGCGTTCTGACGACTGGGCGTCCTCCACGGTCACGTGGAACCGCCGCCCCGACAAGAAGGAGCTCAGGACTCTGATGATGCGTCGCGGTGCGGAGGAGGTCGACATCTTGGCCAGCAGGCCCTCGTGCCAGACTCTGTCGAAGGCCTTCTCCATGTCCAAGAAGACCGCGACGACATGCTCCCTCTTGTCCATCTTCTCCGCCATGAAGCCGAGGATGCGAGTAAGCTGCAGCGTGGTGGAATGTTCTGAGCGGAATCCAAACTGCTCTGGGCGTGGCTCAATGTGGGAGAGGAGCCTTCTCAGCAGCAGTCGCTCGAAGACTTTGGAGAGGGTACTGAGCAGCGTGATGGGCCTGTAGCTGTCCGGTCTTCTCCTGTCCTTTCCAGGTTTGGGTCGCTCGGCTCCGCAGCTTCGGTCTCTTTTATAAACACTCTAGGGGCAGGGCAGACAAAACCACGTGGATGGTGGGGTGCTCCGATTCGGTTTTGGATCATTTTTGGATTCCAAATTCCTACTTTGAGGTCAAATATCTCGGCCATTTTTGATTTTAGAGAAAAGTTTTTCCTACCTTGCATACCTACTGTTACTGTTGATACTGGTATATAATATAGAAGATTAGGTTAGGGCAGCTAGAAAAAACGGGGGGGGGGGGGGGGCTCGGTGGGCAAAGCTCCCCGCAGTAAAAAAACAACATATAAAACATATGGTATTATTTATATAGGTTAGGTTAGGGTTAGCTTGTGTCCCCTTAGAGCGGAAATAGGCACGGTGACGTTGACACGCTGGCGGTTAGGTTAAGTTTAGATTAGGTAATAATAAATGTTAGCACAACAAACTAATTCTCACGGCCATAAGAGGGTAGCTACAAAGGTACAACCTGTAGAACTAACAATTTTAATAATTTTTACCAGTGGTATGCAAGTAGACCATATGATGTTCGTTATTTCGATGGTTCGACGTTTTACTTTTCGATTATTTGGGCGTCGCCATTTCAATGGTCGATATATTGTCATTCGAAATTTGAATATATCGCCTGCATAATGGTCGATATTCTGTACTTTCGATATTTTAACCGTTCGGCATTTGTATTTTAGACCAATTAGACGTCGATATAATAACATTAGATATATCGATGGTTCGATATTTTGATTTTCGATATTTTGTACTTTGCGTCACTGTCGATATTTCAATTTTCGATCTTCTAATACGTACCCGTATCAGATGATGCTGTACATATTCAAATATTTCAAATTCACTTAGGTAAGTTAGTCAGCCTCAAAGGCTTTGCGAAACTGCCTAATATAGTAAGAACATTTCTAATAAATTAAAGGAAGTAAAACTGTAAAAAATGTACCTAAAAACCTAAGGAACATAAAACCCTGGATAACCCCGGGTATTCTGCGATGCATTCGAAACAGAAATAAAATGCAGTTAAAACTTAAATCAGACCCAGACAACGAGACCCTGAGAGTCACCTACAGGAGGTATCGTAACCTTACTAATAATTTAATAAAAAAACTTAAACGCAGGTACGATAGGCGGTTACTTAAACAAAGCAAAAAGGATCCTAAAGAATTATGGACCACGATTAAATCAGTAACTAACTATAAAGGTAATAAAACAAGCAACCTTGATTTACTTAAACATAAAAATACCCCGTATGATTCTGTAAATAGCACTAATGAGTTCTTCTCTAACATTAGTAAGAAACTAGCAGCTGAAGTTACATCTACACATTTATACAACTCACCCAACACACAACCACTCTCACAGTCTAACGTCCCCTGTTCATCCTTTGTGCTCCTGGAAACAGACCCTAAAGAAGTATCTAGTATACGCTTATGTCCCTAAAATCTGACAGTGCAGCTGGCCATGATGACATACCTACTATTTCTCTAAAACATTGTAAAGACCAAATAACTCCCATCATCAGTCACCTGACTAACCTATGTTTCACACAAGGTGTTTTCCCACACTTGCTGAAAAAATCCCTTATAACGCCTGTTTACAAGAGTGGAGAGAGAACTGACCCAAACAACTACCGGCCAATCTCGGTACTAACAGCAATCTCCAAAATAATAGAGAAACTGATTAATGTCAGACTAGTGAGATACTTAAACAAATTCAACCTATTATCAGACACTCAGTTTGGCTTCAGGCAGGGCAAATCAACGGAAGACGCAGTTTTACATCTAACTTCTTTAGTTACTAAAGAAGTTGATAGTGGCAATAGATGTCTTGCAGTCTTCTTTGATTTAAAAAAAGCCTTCGACACAGTGTATTTTCAAACTCTTGTAAACAAGCTGGAAAGCGTCGGCATAAGAGCCTTATCACACTTGCGATTTCCAAGCGTATTTTGTATGAAGGCGATCACGCAGCGTGTTCGCCGCGACTGATAATTGTATAGAAAACACGCTCGCAAATCGCAAGTGTGATAAGGCTCTAACGGGGAGACCGCTTGAGTTATTTGTCGACTATTTAAACAATCGAAGTCAAAGAAGTTGAAGTCAGGGTTGGCAAATATGTTAGCAGCGACTCGCAAGTGTCATTTGGCGTACCACAAGGTAGTGTCCTCGGCCTTCTCTATTCCTAGTTTATATTAATAACGAACATTCCAGGTAAAGTTATATCATATGCCGATGACACTGTGGTCGTTTTCACTGGTAAAACCTGGGATTCCGTATGTGCCGACGCTGAAAATGGACTTCGGAAGGTCTTTTCATGGCTCGTATCCAATTTACTGACGCTTAACATTGAAAAAACCAATTATATATGTTTCTCGAAAACAAATAGTGGTCAGCTTACCTCTGAATTTGACCTAAAAATACACAGTTGTAGCCCCACAACTACCACATCATGTGAATGTAAACCATTAATAAAGTTAACTTCTATGAAATACTTAGGTAACGTCATTGACCAGAGACTATCTTGGCACCAACACATTGAAAACATTAACAACCGAATACTTAAGCTCACATGGATTTTTAGAATACTTAGACATATCACTAACACGTCCTTATTAAAACAGATTTATATAGTTTAAGCACAATCTATCATGACTTATTGCACAACAGTATGGGGAGGAGCATCTAAAGTCAAATATTTAGAAGTGGAAAGAGGACAGAGGAGCCTACTGAAAACAATGTTCTTTAAACCATATCGATATCCGACATACGAGCTTTATAATGATTGTCAACTCTTTAGAATACCAAACCTATAACCTATAAACACACACACACACACACACACACACACACACACACACACACACACACACACACACATTTAGTATATAGTTAATAGTAAATTTAATATAAAGTTTAAATTGTTTAATAACTAGTGGGTGAAAAAACCAAGATGTACCTACTTACCAACTCAGGAAGAGCGAGTCCTCCTGACACAGGTGTCCACATACCTAATAGGAGGTCTCTAAATTTGTAATGTTAAGTTGTTTTCACGAAATAAATGATTATGAAATGATTATGATTATGATTTCTTATTATTTGACGACCGCTTTAGCCTAGTTGGTACTGTTGGTAGTGACCCCTGCCTACGAAGCAAGAGGTACGGGTTAAAATCCCAGTAAGGGCATTTATTTGTGTGATGAGCACGAATATTTGTTCCTGAGTCATTTTTCCATTTATTTAAGTATTTATTTATCTATTTATGTTTTATAGTCGTCTAATAGTACTCATAGTACAAGCTTTACTTAGTTTGGGACTAGGTCGATTTGTGTAAGATTGTCCCCCATTTTATTTTTAAGTATTGATTTAAAATCTTTTTTTTCTATGGTAAACCATAGAAAAATAAAATAAATCCTGAATATTATAAAAACATGTGTATTTTTTGGTTCATAAGAGTAAGATGAAGATGCGAAGGATATATTTTTGAAATGGTCTTACAACCTAGATCCAGAAGGTGTCCACAGTGATAGGTCGCTGAAGGTAGATTAGTTTGTTGCTTTTCGCTCCAAAACTCTGAGGGGGATACAATTTGAGAGTGTCAGTCGTCCTAATTTGGGACAGCCATCTGTTAGTTTTGATTGGGGATTCCAATTATTTGGGATGAAGGGAAGGAATGGGTTGACTTATAATAAGAATAAATAATAAATGCTCTTTATTGCCCCACGACAAGAGAGAAACATCTCATCATGGGTTGAATTATCTCTGACGCTTGAATTTTCCTTTTTTACTACAGAGAAACCCCGTTTTAAGTGGGTTACCGTAACGAGCGGTCGGAAAACGTGCGCGCGCGTAATTACACACGACACAGGAAATGCACATTAGTGGTTTTCTATGCCGTAAGTCTAGGTAGTAATTTGTCTAATCAGGTAAATCACTCGGTCAGTGCGATACGAGCGCTAACACGGCACGCACAGCCATGAATACCGCAAACAAACTCGTTTCTGCACGCGCCGTCATAAATATGAAAAAATCATCATCGTGTCAGCCAAAAAACATCCACTGCTGGACACATCATCATCATCATCATATCAGCCGAAAGACGTCAACTGCTGGACACATGCCTCCCCCAAAATGTGTCATAATGATAGGGTCCTAACTCAAGAATACTGGTGTTACCTACTCGAGCAGTCATTCTTTTTATAAGTGGTGAGTTTATATGTGTGACGGGAAACGTAGGTAACAGTAATAGGCAGGCTCTTATTATTAGTCTATACGTGCCGGCGTGTCGGATCGGAACCAGAGCAAGGCCAGCTTATGTCTCAATCAAGCGGCCAATCGTTGCATTCGTTGTTTGATTGAAAGTAATCAATTACCTCATGTTTTATACTTGAGATTATTTCAGTTGGCCGTAGTGCATCAAAGTAGTTCATTCAAAAAGCAACTCTAGCGTCCAGGGTACAAGATTCTAATTTCAATGGCAGTTTTATAAAAAGTCGGTCACGTTACAATAATCACAGCCATATACTGAAGTTCTCTAAGAACTTATCCGAGCGAGTGCTGATTTAGCACTTTAGTAAGTAAGGTTCACTGAAGGCCGGTCGGTCTCTAGTCGGTCGGACTCGGTCGGGAGCATTATACCTTTTGGCTTCGTCGTCGTAAAGAAAACCTGCGAACCTAACCACTAAACTTCTTGGCGGGCGATAGCCATAGCCAAAGCCCTTCCCGCATCTTGCCAATGGTCGTCCCGGAACCATCCGAAGCAACACCTGCATTGTGGTTTTCACTAGTCAGCAGAGTTGTGGCTCTCCAAGACTGGACCCAATGAACCTCTTTAGACGCATTTTCCGACCGGCGGGAGTGACCGCGTCCACGCCCACGAGCTACACGGATAGATGATGCACGGCACGACCCATACACGGTGCGATTTGTATACAATTAGACGTGTTTATAATAAGTATATAAAAGAAAACACAAGCTTAACATAAATAAAGTATCTTGCAAAATAAAACATTAATGAAATCTCTCATTTTACAACTGAAGAGAAGTTATTATTATAACATTGAATTACTTATATTGATACCAATCACAACTATCACAAGTGCGACAATGGAACTGGCCGCGGAGTGTTTTTATTCAACTTGAGTGTATATCAACTTTGAACTCAAGTTGAAAAATTGCTGATTATATTTAAAAAAGACCGGGTTGGACTCCGGGAGTGCCGGCAGAAAAAAAAACCCATCGTCCCGAATCTATGTTTCTTCGCTCACTATTAGGTGACCGATTACTGCTTTTGGTTACCATATTAGGATTCCCTGAAGTTGCACAGTGGCTTGCAAATGCAGCGGAATCCTGCATATACTTACATAATAAGAGCTTTTGAAATGTATTCCTGCAACATTGAAATGTTACCGCTAGGGTTGCTAATAGGCCCGCAGTGCGTGGTTAGAGGAGCGACGCGAACAATTAGCGTCTGCGTGTGCAGGGACCGGAACCGCTTACCCTTACACGGGTTTTTAAGCGGGTTTTCTTAACGCTTGTTTTGAGAAACCATATCATTCCGGTTAAGCTTATTAAGGGTTAATTGCATGAACGGTTAAGCCGATCGTTTGAGTTAATTCAAGTTAACTCAAATCCCAATCAAAACCCTGTTTAAGGGTTTTAACGGTAAGCGGTTCCGGACTGAGCGTAAATTAAATGTATCTTAATCGTCATAGTTATTCAGTTCATTTTGGCTTGAAATGGCCGCGCCGTTCATTTGAATTAATTCAAATTAACTCGAAACCCTATCAAAACCCTTTCCAGGGTTTTTAACTTATAGAGCATTAAACGTAATCGATATTGGTCCTAAGCGTTATACAGATACGATTTAATTTTTAAATGAGGATCGCCGAATCGAGCTAGCCACCTGCCGCGCCTCACTGCGCAGGCGGCGGTGGTGTCTGTAGCTTTTAAAAAGGCACCGCTACTATTTTTGCGTCACACAAATTTACTACAAGCTGCCTTAGGAAGAGATGCCATAATCGCCTGAACATATTGCACCTGTTTCGGCAATTTGTTTGTTTACCTATGAAGTTCGTTACTTTCATTGCGTATAGCAAACTGATGCACATAGTAATCGTGTCTCGACCGTCTCGTCTTGATGCGAAAAAAGTAACTTTGACCTTGACCTTTTTTTATTTCTTCTGCCATATGGCCGGCAGAAGGCCGGTTACACGACTCTAATATAAAGCGGCCAAGTGCGTGTCTGACCACGCACAACGAAGGATTCCGTGCCTATTAAAAAGGTCGTATCGTTACTGAAATCAAATGGCACTTACGTCCTTTTGTTTAACGAAGGCAGTTTTTTTGAAATATCTCGATAACCTTTGAACCGATCTTGTTCAAAACAATCTTGGCTGAAAGAATTTAATAAGCCCTATATCCATGATTTTTTTCATATTTTTAAAATACACGGTTCAAAAATTAGAGGGGGGGGACGACACAATTTTAGTGACTTTCGGGGCGATTATCTCCGACTCCGACCGCCCTCCACGCTCTCCGACTTAATCAAAAAAAATGCTAAGAAACCTTATATTTATTTTGAAAGGCCTATCGATTGATGTGCCACACGTGGGCTTGAAATGAAAAAAAAAATGACCTTCAGTTTAATGACAGACAGACACACACACACACACACACACACACACACACACACACTTTCACATTTATAAACAATAATGAATATGAATATGAATATGAATATGGATATGGATATGGAGATGGATATGGATATGGATATGGATATGGATATGGATATGGATATGGATATGGATATGGATATGGATATGGATATGGATATGGATATGGATATGGATATGGATATGGATATGGATATGGATATGGATATGGATATGGATATGGATATGGATATGGATATGACCATGAATATGAATATGAATATGAATATGAATATGAATATGAATATGAATATGAATATGAATATGAGTATAAATATAAATATATAATATAAGGGTCAAAATCAAAGAGATGAGCATTTTAGGTTTTCAAAAATCTGAGAAATAAAGTTTTTTTTTTTAAGAAAACCAACAAGTGGAGTCTGTTGTGTCATTTGTCATGAACCGTTCCTGTGAAGAGGCACGCACAAAAATATATTTTAGAAATTCTACCAGTTAATAAGAATAATGCCAGGCACAAAGTCATTTCGGGAACACTTTTAAAGATTTTTTTAATAATTATGTAACTAACGCATTTAAGAATCACCTTCAAGAAATTGTAATTAACCTGTTCCTAAATCGGATAATGTTGTTATTTTTTATATTTGTTATATTGAAAACATTTATTTTTGTTCACTTTATTGTCACCTCGGGAACGCCCGCATAATTTCGGGAACGTCCGTCATATACGAGAACGTTCCCGAAATTACCGTTCCCGAAATGACTATTTGATAAATATTTTCATGTCGCGCTTGACGGCGCCATGTAAAATATTGGTTTTAGGGGTTATGAACAAGTGAGCTCTAATATTTATAAGAATTTTGCAAAATATATGCAAATTTTCGAAAAACTATCCATCAAACTGCGTTCCCGTAGTGACAGGGAATTAAAGTACGCTTCACACATATGAATTTAAAAGGTACTTACCAACTAAATCATTTTTTTTTTCCGTAAACAATAAACACGCCTTTTGCTTTGACTAGTGAACTTCACGCTGTTGCTTGCTAACGCCACCTAGCGTGTGTTCTTTTATTTACATCAATCGATATCCACCGCGTTCACGGAATGATTTAATAAACGTCAGACAGCATTTGAATAGTCAAAATATGAAGAAATTAACCTGCTATTAATGTATTTTATACGTATATTCTTAATTTGATGATTTTCAAAGCTAATATTAAAATATGAAAATTTTAAGTCTTAATTATAAACATTTTTGATTTGTTTGAACTATGAAACATGGTATAAGGACGCATTCCCGGAATGACTATTTAGACCTTTTTTATTTTGAAAATCAAATAAATCATTAGTATAGAAAGATAAATAAGCTAAGTGCCGTGTAATTATGCACAGAACCTTTATTTTAAAATAAATATTTTAGTAATATCATGTTATTTTATTCAGAAAAACTTTGTCAGAAGCATAATGCTCACCTCTCTGATTTTGACCCATAAATAGTATTAATAGTATTCGAGTAAAATGCCTGTCACATACGGACGGACAGACAGATAGACAGACAGACATGACGTATCCATAAGGGTTCCGTTTTTTGCCATTTGGCTACGGAACCCTAAAAAACATACAAACGAGGACAATGATTTTTTTGGCCTGTTTAATGATTTCTGATATATTACCAGATTAAAAAAAAAAGGTTTTGCCTAGTGGCAATGTAGGCATGTTTCACGGTTAACTAAACTATTTCATTTAGTACCTACTAATTTGAATTCTCCGCTCTAAACTAAACCGTACCGTTCTTACCCCACCCAACATACCTACCTTATGTAAAATTATTGGAACTGTAAAAGATCTCTACAAAAATATCCAAGATGTGTTTATTTTTAATACTACGACGGTGGCAAACAAGCATACGGCCTGTCTGATGGTACGAAAACACCGTAGCCTATGGACGCTGGCGACTTCACACACAAGAATCACAATCAGGTTGTCGGCCCTTTATTGATATTTAGGGTTCCGTAGCCAAATGGCAGAAAACGGAACCCTTATGGATTCGTCATGTCTGTCTGTCTGTCTGTCCGTCCGTATGTATGTCACAGGCATTTTACTCGAATAGGGCTTATTAAATTATTACAGCGAAAATTGTTTTGAACAAGGTCGGTTAAAATGTTTGTGAGATATATCTAAAAAACTGCCTTCCTTAAAGAAAAGGACGTAAGTACCATAAGATTTCAGTAACGACACGACCTTTTTAATAGGCACGGAACCCTCGTTGTGCGTGGTCCGACACGCACTTGGCCGCTTTTTTACTCGCTCGTCACCGGCCCCAGGAAGGGGTAAAGAAGTGTGCCAGCGTCATACCAATAAGTAAGCGGTTAAATTAAGCCAATAAAAACCCTTTCATAACCCCTACAAAAACCCTTAAAAACCCCTTCAAATAACCCTATCAAAACCCTAACCCAAAACCCTGAGGTTATTTAGGCTTAACTCTGTTGAAGGGCTTAACCCGTATATAAGTTAAGCTGAGGATACGGTAACCCAAACAAGCGATTAATCCTCGAACGGCTTAAGCCTTTCGAACGGATTAAGCCAAAGAACGGGTTTTCCGATCCCCCGTGTGCGCCGGGCCCACGCACTTCCCGATCACGCGCAGTACCTACGCTTTACTGTTAGGTACAGTCAGCGTCACATAGATAGTAGCAGCCAAAGTAGCCAAATATATCGTAACACATCCTTACTCCTATAGTAATAAAGACGTGTTCCGATATATTTGGCTACTTTGGCTGCTACTATCTATGTGACGCTGACTGTACTCTAGCCGACATTCGCAGCGCAAGATCTCGACAACCAGTAAATGAATTATTATATTTATGCTACTTTGGGTCTTACGACCGCTTTTCCGACAAAAAATCCTACTTCCTCCCTTTACTGGTCAGGCAGGGGACGACATAATACAGGGAAAACATGACAATGGAATATTTGATTAAAGGAAAAAGTTGTGTCTATTGAAGTAAATGCTGGCTTGAAGTTCATGTTTAGTTCATTGTGTATTTGAATTATTTTGTTTGACTGAAGATACAAATACAAATAATTTGGTATCCTGCCGTTTCGACAAAATATTTTCACCAAATTTCACTTCCCACAAAACTTATGGCAGTAGTTTTATTTCCCAAACGAACAAATAGCAAATTTTTATTTCGCATTTTGTTCATTTGGTCAAAATATCATCTGGCATAGATAATTTTGCTTTGTCAAGTGTTATTAATTAAGACAAGATTATTAAGCACTGTTTGGGCTAATATTGTTTACCAAACAAAACATTTGTTCAAATTTTATTTAATTGAAAGTTTCCTCTAAAATTAAAAATGGCCGAGTTAGACTCATGTTTTTTAGCACAGAAAATTGGTGACGAAATAAATATTCACATTTTTGCTCCTTTTTTGATTAGAACTTTAAATAACACATATAAACAAGCATCTTTTATTGAATATATTTTTTTGATTAACTTGCCCGTTTAAGAACTAGAGCGGTCCAAAGTGGCGAGTTCGGCCAGTTATTGGGTCGTGCATGTTGATTCGCTGGAGACTCTCGATGATAAGGCCGAAGCCGAAACCGACTCGGGGCTTGCTTGCATGCATGCAAAACGCAGCACAAAACTACCCGCTTAGCAAAATATGTAATCTCACTCAAATACATTTCGTATGCACTACACATTTAGGATCTAAATCGTATGCCATGCAATAATTTCTAAAACGAATGTTATGCCAAATAATACGTTTGACCAAATGAAACTTGACTATATAAAACTTTGCCAAACAATAATTTGCGAAGTAATATTTTGCCATAGGAGATAATGCCGATTGATAAAATGCGAAACAATAATTTGACTAGTATGTTTTTGCCAAATGAACATTTGGGAAAAAAAATTTGGGAAGTGACACTTTGGGAAATAATTTTTGCCCATAGAATAGAGAACCAAATAATTTATTGTCTGAAAGTGAGTAATTATAAAGTTGATAGTGGTTCCATGGTTCGTCACAATCACTATTATATGGCGTACAATAATTTAGAATTCTAGAAGCATGTCATTGAAATTTTATCAAAAAAGTTGTCAAAGTGCGTATATTAAACCTCCGTGCGAATTAGGCGGCGCTAACCGACGCTAACAAGCCTAACGCGGACCGGCGCGGTTTACTATGTCTTTTCAAGTATAATACTCGGACCGATATCAACTTCATAGACTTAAGGGAAAGTAAGTTTTACGAACATTTGAATAAGATATATTTTGCCTAGGCTGACGATTCGATTTCGTCAAAATATGTCGACGATGTACTAGCTACTAATAAACGTTAGGTGAGGCCCTGTCGTGCAAACCAACTCAGCGCGTGCCTATGTAAAGTGTAAACATTATATTACTTAAGTAAGCCAAGAAGTTCGTTGCCCTCTTCGACAAGTCGAGGAAAATTTGATTCTATGGACACCAATATTGAATAAGAATGCCCATTTTTGGAACTAACAACTTTGCGTTTGTTTTTGTACACAACACAAAAACACACAACCACGGAATACTGAGATAGAATTAGAATTAAACTGAACATGAAATTGTTTGTTCCATAATAGATGCCGAGTTCATAACGAATGCAACGTTGCAACGGAGCCGAGAAAACCAAACGCAAAGGTACACTATAATCAAATTACGTTCTCACAAGTCCGTTACTCATAATAGGAGCATAATAACTGGGTGATGTGTCTGTTCTTGATGCATGTTAATGAGCCGGCCGGATTTGCATACCGGGGTCCAGCGAGAGTGCCCGAGTGGGCGTCGCCGTCGCGCGTCGCCCGGAGAACGGGAAGGAGGTCAGCCAAGTACCATGAGCTTGCATCTTATTGCTGAGCGCCGGCTCCTCGAGTGCAATCACCTTTCGTAAGTCTTCCGAGCGATGAGCAAACCTGTCCTTTGGACCCCGCCCCCACACAACATCCTCTGAGTGTAGAGAACAGATGTGTTACCCACAAATTATTTTCCCTATAAACCATTTTCCACATTTTATGAATCAATA
This sequence comes from Epinotia ramella, assembly GCA_947578815.1. Lineage (NCBI taxonomy): Eukaryota > Metazoa > Arthropoda > Insecta > Lepidoptera > Tortricidae > Epinotia > Epinotia ramella. The sequence continues at coordinate 24,622,411 of OX388216.1, forward strand.
AATCGTCCATTTTCCAGATAAATTAATCGGCTATTATTGCTTACTTGCCCTCTGCTAAGCTTTGGACACATTAAATTCGATCAATACTACACACAGAACAAGGTACGCGATTTGGTTGCGGTCATCTATCCCAGTTCAATTTGAGCTAGATGAAATTCCACTCTGTCACTACTATTCCACGAATTCCATGTTTAGTTTATGTGCTATAGCAAACTTTCTAGTACTGTCTTCGACGGCATAATACCTCTCGTAGGATATCGATCTTTGATACAGTTGATGTAACCCTCGCTTCCGTCGTCCAATAATCGTGATGATCCTCGATAACAATCCGATTCCGAGCTACACAACCCGATGCAGTCTCGACGGGTGTTGCTCAACTGCACGTAATCCGTATAATATAGAGGTACCGGCTAAGTTGGGCAACACGTGAATAGACTGATTTGTTCAATTGCTTATTAGAAAGGATGGTGCAAATGTGCAAATGACCGAGGCGTGAGGCGTGATGAGACTTCAGATAAAATTAGCTTTAAGATGCTATAAGCGAACGGGTTGCCGCCACGGAGTGCACGGACCGTTTCCTATAGATAGGTATATTAGGCATTCAATTTAAATATGTCCATGTGATACCTACCTACTGTACTGTGGATAGTTGGGCTATGTGGGGTGTTTCTTTGAGATGAGTTGGGCTAGTAGCACTTTACTTAGGAATCTTAGAATACATGTTACACTTTAAATATGTATAGTTACCTATTTCACTATTATACCTATATAGGATCCTGTTATTTAATTAAATATGATAACGGCAATACTACATGATGATCTTAGACTATGTATCTATTCTACGCAAAAGCACGGTCAAGCTTTTCAAATATTTATAGATTCTATCTGACTAAATGATTTGGATTGAAATCAGCAGACCCCGTATCATGGTCGGCCTTATCACACGATAAGTGACAGGATAAAGTGTCCGTCACTGGCTGACACCGTTCGATAGAACGAGACGACGCTCCTATCTTGTCACTTATCGCGTGATAAGGCCGACCATGATACGGGGCCAGGTCGATCACGTAACGCAACGCGCGTCAGGTAGATCTAAATGTCACTTTTTATATGGAAAAGTGCCAGTTAAATTGTCCTAACGCGCGTTCGGAACGTTACATGACTTACGCGACAAATTGAACGAATGCGCTCAATAAAAGTAAATATAATTTCAACCCGAAAGTCCCAAAATATTTAGTCAGATTAGTGCTCCATATTCCATATCTCATTGTCCTAACTCCTGTAATGCTCCAACATGCCCTGGCTGCCTCCCTCCCCCTCCGCACCTCCCGCGGCGCCCGCGCAGCTGTGCTGCACAAAACTTATTTCACTCCATACATGAGTATGAATACTTAATCAGAATAATGGCCGGCTCCTTCCGTCAGACGGCAGGGAGACTCAAGCCCGGGTCGCGGGTCGGTGCTTGGGCAACACCTCTTAAAAAAACCGGCCAGTAGGGTTCCGTAGTTGCCTGTCTGTCTTAGTTACATCGACGTGCGGTGCGGTTGCGTCGGCCGAATTTTTACGAAAATTGGCCTTTCCAAGTACACATTAAGTTGGTCGACTATTACTCGGTAATTAATGCCTACTTGTCCGTGATAGTTTTCCTTTTAAATTCATTATATGTACTACTACCACGAATTTTTTCACATCCCCAGTAGTAGCCATTTCGCCGGCAGGGGGGGGGGGGGGACACATGACTCGAACAAAAATTAGGGCTTTAAAGCCCAATATCTCGCAAACGAATTACTGATTTTAAAAATGATTTTTAGAAAATCCATAATATTTTCCAACGATACCCCACACTATGGGTTTAAAAAAAGTTTACATCCCCGCTTTAGGCGTCGGGGAAGTACGCTAAAAAAATTTTTTTTCAAGATTTTATTGTACTGTTTGGTCGACGTGATTGATTTATATACCCATACTGAATTACAGTTTTCTAGTAGTAATGGTTACTGAGCTAAGCCGAAGCCGGACATGGCGAAACTATAAGGGTTCCTTGTTGACTGCGGAACCCTAAAAACGTGAATGGCAGTCCTTGGGAGGTAGGTAATTCACTTAAGGTAGACGTCCCGATGTTTGACCGCTTATTAGGTATCAATAATATGATATACCTTTATTGAAGATTGAAGTGGTAACCTGAGGGGTACTTAATCACGTAACGTTTCAAACGCGCGTTATGACAATTTAACTGTAATTTTTCCATATAAAACGTGACATTTTGATCTACCTGACGCGCGTACAATGCGTAAACGTGATTAGTTGATTACCCCTAAGCTGGTAACTATTGGGTGTATAGCAGTCATATTTGCCATATCTTATTATTTTTACTAAGTGTATGTACGCTATACGTACGTGAGTATGGACGTTCCGACACATCCGACACGTCGGGAGACCTCAGTGAGGTAAATAAATAAGTTAATTGTTAAATCTAATGTGCGAATATTGTACAAGTTTGCCATATCCGTCTCTCGAAATTAATTTATGAATGGAAGGAACGAGTTCTTATGAATCTTATTAGCGCGTCTATAAATAGTTTAAATAAATGCGGCCTTAAGTACTTCGACTTATATATTTGACTGTAGAGCGATTAAACGGAAGGTCTGTAGTATGTATGTACTTAATAGACAAACATGCAACAGGAATGCAGAGTGAGTCTGACACATGTTCGGTTCTGCAGTCAACAGCTTCATACAAACATAAATAGAATAAATAAGCAGATTCGAAGATTACCGATATGTCGCATGAATGCTTTCGGAGATGAGATGACTCATGAGGCTAATTACACTTGAGCATGCTCTGCACAAATATCGCACACAATCCTGTTGACAGCTGGCCAACTGCACGACCTAGATAGTTTAGTGCTCGCGCATTAACTTGCAAGTACCTAGTCATTATGTACTTATCATGCGCCAGTGGTTACGTCTTCAAAATGCTTTTAATGTTAGGTATTGTGCAACCGCCATTTGTCTAAGATTTATTCTGTTTTTTAACTTTTATCCAGCTAAATAATGTAGGCTTGGCCGATCAATGCTGTCTTTTTGACAAGTCGAAAAAAAACTAGAGTGCCTACTCAGTACTCACGCTATTTATAGGTGCGCCAGCGCCACTACATAGAGGGCAACCACCTCGAACTTCATTGTGCCAATTGTGAAAAACTAATTGTAAATGACGGTGGCATTACGATGCGAGTACCTACTTCTTAATATAAGACTGGCTTGTCGATCTACACATCTAGATCTATTTATATTCATTTTAATTTTTCTATTAAGTATGCACACATGCATATATGATTAGAAAATCTTTTCCCCATCAAAGTATTTATGACATAGACATAAGAATCAATTACCTTGGCCTGTGAAAAGCCTTTTTTCTTGAAATTTAATTGGAAGCAGTTTGATATTTATAGCGCGGGATCACCAAACGCAAAACCGACCCCATTGAATAGTGCCCCAGTATTCAAGAGGTTACAAATGAATTCATCGGCCGTCTTACTTTGCCCTCCTTTACGATGATACTTAAATTGATCCGTGGCGGTTGCCCAACACGTGTGCCACACAATGGCTACAACGCGGTTGCCCCACGCGCGGCGCGCCGCGGCGGAGGATCCGAGCGATCGCAACGACTAACTAGCGGGTGCAATGCGGCTTCTGTGTAATACACGATCAGTTGCGTTTAGCGACGATTGGTTACATTACAACAGTAAGTACAGACACAGAACAGACTTATGTATCATAATATAGATCTGTTCTGACGATCATTCGTTCAGTCCACATGGAAGCGCCTCGTTCACTCCTCACTACGTATTTGCGTACCAGTATATTCCTAAGTCTATCTTTTCAAGTATAGCAAAGCCAGTCGTTCAATATGTTCTCATCAGGCATCAACATCAATAGGTAATAAATCAATAGAAAATCGTTCAGCAAGCTGTTTACTCACGTGAGAATCATTATTTTGGAAACGTTTCTTCAAGTATAACCAAAGCATTAGGTGACCCCGTACGCGTAGGTATAAAAATACAGCTTCAATCTACGTTAGATCATTCATTTGAATTAGGCTAGGCTTAACAAAGCGTTTCTTCGTATTCGCAATTTTTCACGACAACAATTATTAGAAATTCATTATTCACCACATTATTCGTCATTCTTCACAAACCTAATTTACACACAATAGATATTTGTTATACACGGGTGCCTGTCGTATCGCATAATGTTGATCGTCCTAAAAATTTTTGGCCGAGAATGTTTGGCATAATGTTGAGTGGCATACTACTTATTTAGTCTATTCATTTTTGCGCATACACATTAAAGTTCTAAAGTATGTTTATCCTAATATTGATTACTCGAACATCGAATTACCTAAAAAATAATAGTCCTAATTTTCATTGTCATAGTAATTATTTTGCCTATTATTAAATTAGCTAAAATTACACCACCTATACTATTTTTTTCCTAAATTGTATATTATTTTTAAACTCTGAGCAGACCCGACCTACATCTACTCGCAGATAAATAAGATAGGTTCGTTCGTTGCCTTTTGTCCCTCAGAGCAGAAATAGGGGCCCTCTCGAAGCGGGGCTCCGTCGACATGAGGGCGGGTCATAGGTTATTCAAGTTTAAGCAATTCTCAGCAGAGACAACCTTCATTTACATCAATTAGATAGGTTCGTTAGTTGCCTTATGTCCCTCAGAGCAGAAATAGACACCCCGCTCAGCGGGGTGGCGTCGACTCGCCGCAAGGCTATCAAACAACACACACAAGCGAACTCTGTTTTAGGTCGGTTAGGTTAGGGTTCACTTGTGTCCCTCAGACCAGAAATAGATACCCCGCTGGGGTGGGGTCGACTGGCCGCACGGCTATTAAACAACACACACCAGCGAACTCTGTTTTAGGTCGGTTAGGTTAGGGTTCACTTGTGTCCCTCAGACCAGAAATAGGGGCTCCGTCGACATGAGGGCGGGTCATAAGTAATTTAAGTAATAGGCAATTCTGAACAGACCCAACCTACATTTAGATTCGGACAATAAATATTTAGGGCAATCGATATATATGCGTAACAAAATGTATGCACAACATTTTTAGCACATCAATCATTTAAAAAAAAAACTTCGACACAACGGAGGAGTTGTCGGATAACGTTGACGTGGAAAGGGAGCGTAGGGCGTTGGCGGTACGGTGTAACATGCTGGCACGCAGGTTTGCACGGTGTACTACAGAAGTGAAGATTACTTTGTTTAAAGCCTTCTGTCAATCTTTTTACACGTGCAGCCTGTGGGTCAGCTACTCGCAGCGGACCCTCAACGCCCTGCGAGTCCAGTACAACAATGCGTTCAGGATGCTATTGGGTTTGCCACGTTACTGTAGCGCATCGGTCATGTTTGCGGAGGCGCGTACGGATGGCTTTCACGCCATCGTGCGTAAGCGCGTTGCCTCGCTGGTGCGCAGGGTGCGGGGCAGTTCGAATGGCGTCCTTAACGCATTGTCAAACCGGCCGGACTGTCCACTTACCAGGCTATGCATCAGACTTCATGCGAGATCCCAGCCCTAAATAGGTGAATTTCATGTTTTATTTTTATGTTTTATATTATTTTATGTTTTATTAAATTCCGACATTATATTTGAGAGTACGATTAACAATAGCATAAGTTCACAATGTATACTAACCCATATGGACATACGTCTGAAATAAATTATTCATTCATTCATTCAATAAACATTCGGACAATAAATATTTAGGGCAATCGATATTAGGAAAAACAATTTCGGTAAATAAAAAATATGCACAACAATGTTTATGCCATACGTTATTCGGCATAAAGTTGGTATGCGACAAAATAGTAGGACCAACAATTTTACGCCACCCGATATAGACCCGTACTCGTACACGGTGCAAAGTTGTATCTTACCCGCGAGTGTGGAATTGAAACACGAGCAAGCGAAAGGATTCTATAGTTGAACCACAAGCGAAGTGAGTGGTTCTAAAATAGAATCCTGAGTGTAGCGAGTGTTTCAACACACGAGAAGTAAAATACATTTGCTCCCGTGTGTACACAAAACTTTTCACCTCACTGTAGCGAGGAAAGTGAAACATGCAAAAAACAGCTCATAAAAAATAAGTTTTTATTTGTACACATTATAATCATCACAGGTTAATTATAATCATCATCAATATAGTATAACATTAATATTTGTACTCGGCAATGGACGTACCACGTCGATTTCATAATTATTTATCACATTATTCACAACAAACATGAGAGCTGTTTAGAGCCGTATAATTTAATTAAAGTACGACACTTTTCGTTATCCATGTCTACGGCCGTGCGAGCCAGCTGCGGCGCTCACGCGGCGCTCCACGGAAATCGAATTAAGTACGAAGGCATTCTGTAGCCTCTCATAAATATCCTACTTTAAATAATTATAACCTCAGTTTTTGCGACTACAAACAAACTGTTGTACAAAAGAATGCTAATTCGCATTTACGAATTGGCGCATACGTAATTAGGTAAAAAGTTGTTTTCGTAGACACGCTTATTAGTGTTGGCTTAGTGACGGGTCGCGCGGGGAGTTGGTCGGTGGCCTTCGGGGGTTAGGAGGTGACGAGCGAAGGCCGCAGCGAGAGTGAATTGATTAATTCGCGACTTCTGTGTGGGCCGGCATTTTGTGTGGGTCACCGATCGCTCTTTACCAGTAGATTGCTATTGAGGGTTCTTATTTGACGTCTTATAAAAGCCTGTAACAACTTAAGACGGGCCCATACATTGAATAATGCAATAAGCAACGTTCACAAGTGACAGTCGCCAGACGGCAGGACGTCATGCCCAGATGGCATGAGATCATCACCACCATTGCAGCGCGGAGCATGGGATGCGAGTCGCTGGCCCGAGCTGGAGCTGGAGCGACGCCAAGTAGCTTGGCGGCAGCAGCAAGGCCCTCTCATCAGCGTCCTTGACATGACGCCGATGACGTAATACATACGTTCCACAGCTGGGACAATGACTAATAGGAATATTTTTTTAAATTAAAGGAAATATTGAAAAATTTAATGCTCTGAGCCGGATTCGAACCGGCGACCACAGGCATTCATGGCCCGTCGCTACTAACAACTGAGCTATCGGAACAATCCGGTTCGGCCGCCAAATCTTTCAATCAGTTCCTTCCTACAACGCCTTAGGGAGGCGTGTAGTTTTTTCAATATTTCCTTTAATTTAAAAAGTTATAATTTCGTTAGCAGCGTTACTGCTTAATACAAAATTAATTTAATAGGAATAATAGGTTATAGGAGACAATTATCAAACACAACGCGCGTCACACGCTAAAATCGTCTAAACCTTGTCGTTATAGGGGCCCCGTGATCATCGTGATGTTTGTATAGCTTTAAAGTTTTTAGTTATTTAGTGCGTTTCTTCTCTTTTAGTGCCTTATATTATGTACATACTAGCTTACCCCGCAAACTTAAATTCGTACCGCCATATAATATGTATGGAAAAGAAATCATTTTTCCACATTTTAATAATTGTTCAGCTATTCGAAGCGAAGACAAATCCAACAAATCAATCATCATAAAAATCGACCCAGTCGTTCTTGAGTTATAAATAGTGTAACTAACACGACTTGGTTTTATATATAGTATGTTGTATGTGTATATGTTTTGAATATCTTTATTATCTCGCTTATTTTTAACCTCCGGCGCAATCGACCCCTCTGTTGCATTGGGGGTTAAAAATGAAAAGTGTAACATGTACCTCTGTGTGTCTTTCTGTATCGTAGCTCCAAAACATTTGAGTGATTTAAGTTAGTATGTTTTATTAAAAGTCTTATCTGTCCAGTCCAGGTGGTTCTTAACTACATGGTACAACTACAAGCACTACATTGTGTACCTATATGCTGCACATTCTAACTTGTTAATATTATTATTATATGGAACGATCACTGTAGGACTAGTAGTATAAGCCAAATTACCTGTACGATATGAAATTTGTACAATGAGATATAATAATAATAAACTAAACTAAACTAAATAGTAAGTCACGTGACTAACTGATCATCTATCAACCTTATTCGCATAGCTATAAGGTTGTGTGTCTTCGATTGTTAAAAATGTTGGACAAAAAGTTACGTGAACCATGATGAAGCCATGCCACGATGACGCGTCATTCATCAGGTCTAAATAAAATAAATGTTGAGCAATTAATAGTTGATGCATATTTTTGATTATCTATGTTTCGCAACTTTTTGAAGTAGAAGAGCTTGGTGTTCTATTTGAAATATCATCACGGTCCCACCCAGGCCAGGATATATCAAGCCACAATACTCGGAGCAGTATGTGTGTACTGTCATTAATAACTACTTACATGTGACAGGGAAAGCGCCGCCCGCATGCTAATTTGCGAAAACTGCTGATAAAATTAATTTGGTTTTATCAAACAAATAGAACAATGTTTTGAAACGTTCATTTGACAATACATTTGCTAGTACATCGTATGATCTGAAACACATAACTTGTGCAATTCGAAATGCATTGCAAGCATTACCAATACCCATCACTCAGCAAACAAAGGCCGCTCGCGATTGCTTGCGCAACTCTACGACAAACGTTTACCCACTTACAGTTACCCGCTCACATCCACGACAAAAAAGGCTTTAATACCCTATTACCCCTATGTACGCGTACGTCTGTTCTCCACAGAGCATTTGCTGTCAACAGTGAAGTTTTATAGCCGATGGTGCATCTAACATATTTGCGGCATTTGAGTGGTATCGTGACATCGGAATGTCACAGTCAACAGTAGAGGAGACAATAGGCGAGGTCGCAGCGTTTAAGGCCAATTAGCGGGCAATATGATATTAATTGATGATGCGGAGTCCTTACGGGATGACCTTAAGGTCCATTCATTGGAAGATAGGTGCCGCAAAGATAGCGAGATACAATAAATAAGTACTTTTAGGGTGCGGAGCGGTGTGCGAGGAAATGTCCACCGGTAAGAAGAGATGCAGAGAGCTATAGGCTTTAAACGCTATTGATAGATTTTTTGTCGCACACAGCTCCGCTACCATCCGCTATCCCATTATTTAAGGCGCCGTAGATTCAGCGAAGTTAAGCGGACAGAGTTTTTGCAACAATTAATGCGTCTCTTTATAATGATATGGTTACAAAAAAATACGAATAGTAATCTTGAGGCTTTTCTGCAGGGAAATCAGTGCTTCGAAACATGATTAAGTAAATTTCGCTCGATAGAAAAAAATCACGACCATAGGTCTAAAACACACAAAAATACACTTAAAATATTCGTAACAAATTATGCAGAAAAGCTATAAATATTAAAATTGCTTCTAAAAATCGGCAATATCATGTTTGAGGGAAACCAGTGTTTACATTTTTATTTATATAAACGGCAAAAAAATGAAAATTAAAAAACATGATATCCGCGCTTCCGAGCACGCACTTCCATCTCGCTCACGCTTATGCTCAGTGAGAGGGAGAGAAGACCATAAACCTACTACGGCGCCTTAAACAGAAATCCTTTTATTTTTTGTATATAATGAACGGAACTTTTTGCAGTCCGCTTGTTTCGTCACAACTGTATCTTTATTTCGCCTCAAAGACGAGCTCTGTTGAGGTCGAAGGAGTTGTAAAATGCTATTGTCGGATCTCGGCCCCGCCCAAAAGCTGCAAATCATGTATCTCAGCTGGTTTTGTTTCCCGATGGATAGATGCTTTTGGCTTCACTTAGTCTTTCAGATCTATTACAGATTAATACGATTATCTTAAGTTGTAATGTATCTTGGTACCGCTGGTTTATAACGAAAGTGTGATGAGGACAAATATTTCTTACTGATTGGATGTTTTCTATGTATTTTACTATTGTTTTATCTACCCATTGTACAAGCTTTGCTTAGTTTAGGATTAAGTCGATTTGTGTAAGTAAGAGGTAGAGGGGTCCCTCAGGGCTCCATTTTGGGACCATTTTGTTTATTTTGTATACCTAGTGCTAATATTATTAGTTTTATTAAGCACTGCAAATATCATCTTTATGCTGATGACTTACGGATGCGGATGCGAATATGTCTGCAACATCCCTGGACCGAACTAAGAAGCGACAACACACTACTCGCATTGGTCATGTCCACAGGGTACGCAGTGTCCTTTGGCTTCACGTGCATCATATCAGTCGTCACGCATCGTGAGTGTAACGCGACCAGCGCGACCGCGACCAATCGCATCTGCGTCGGTCGCGCGACTCGCTCCACTGACCTTTCGCCAATTGATCGTCACGTTAATATCATACATCACTCGTGAAAGTCATTGTTGCTGAACGACCTAGTTATTTTACAAACTACTAGTCTATATCGGGCGTGATGTCACCGGTTATTACTGTTTTGTAATTTGAACGTTCCTTTGAACTCGCTCGTTAGAAGGCGGATGGGACAATTACCAGTCGTTCTGTAAGTCGTTTGTCAGTCGTCAGAACACGTGTCAGGTGTCAGGCGCGTGCCGGAAGCTCGCGAGATGTGCTGCTACTGCAGACACTCGATCTGGGAGACATTCAACTTACTTTAGTATCCGCTCGGACATGGCGATCACATAGGCGCTTTCGTTGACGTGGCGATGTCACCAGACCAGCGCACTATCTTTTGCCATTTTTTGTGATAGAATGCTGAGGTGGACATACAGCTAATTGGCAATGTCACGAGTTGTTAGTAACAATGTTGAAATCGCATCGAGATTGGTGTTGTGGGATGAGTACGTATAGTGTCTCGCCGTGGTATCGGTTTATTTGTATACAGTTGTTTGAACCCGATGTTTGTAAACTGTTGGATCTATGCCAGTCACAAGAATAGTAGTCACGGGAGTAGGCATCTTACGAAATACCGTTCGTTATCGGAACATGCAAAGTGTCTGTTAATGTAAAGAGTATTTATTTAGTTAGTTGAAAGTGTCCGTCTCGATCGTGATGAAACACATGCACCTAATTCAAATCGGACTTATCTTTCTGTTCCTATCCAAATGTACAACTCTGAGGTAGACCGATATAATTTATCCGGTTATAGATAATTATAACTGTATGTCATCTGTATAAGAACCTAGCTGTAAACTAAGTAGTTAGCTTTGTTGTAAATCACGCTCAGCCAAGTGTTCAGTTTTACAGCGATTGCAGCTAGCCTACTTGAAAATGCGATTTATTAGAAATCAGAAATCAGAAGTTTTTATTTGTCAGAATACAGTTATAAAAGGTTTTACAGTATAAAATGTCCTTGTATTCAACATGCAAGCATGTGTACAAATACTTAATAAATTTTGCTAGAATACAATACCTATTGATAGATGTCACTGAATTAAAAATAATGATAATAATAAGATACAATCAGTCAGTAAGATGTCAGTAGATTTTTATAATTTAGATATTCCCTTACACTGTAAAAACATTTATCCATCAGCCATTTCGTCAATTTATGTCTAAATATATTCCCCGATAATGTTTTTAAATCATTTGGTAAATTATTAAAAATAGTTATAGTTGTATTAAATACATTTCTTTTGTATATCTCCTTGTGACTGCGAGGTTTGTACAGAAGGGACATAAGATGTGGTCTTGTTCGTCTCTCTATGACTTCACTCCGTAATGTGAAGTATTCGGGATGTTCTTTGACAAACATACATATATCCCGTATGTACAAACATGGCAGAGGCAAAATGTTTAGTTTTTTAAATAGAGGGACACAACTATCATTCACCCAGGCATTACACATCACCCTGATACATTTTTTTTGAATTATAAAGATTCTATCAGACTCTACAGAGTTACCCCACAAAATCAAGCCACAACAGAGAACCGAGGACACATAGCCATGATAAGCCGTTAGTGCAGCTTCCAAAGAAACCAAACTGATTGCCGTTGCGGACTTGTTTGTCTAATTCTGTAAACACGCGTGAACTTTTTATTATTTGACTTAATGGCAATAACTTTTAAGAACCGTACAAAACCGAATGAAGTACATCGCAGCGCAGCGCAGGTTAACCGAGGAGTGCTACGTTCGTGCTAGATTTGTGTTTGTTTTATTTTAACATAGTGAGCAGAAATTGCAAGATGACAGCGTTGTCTGGCTTATCTCCAGATAATAACTAATCTTAATCAATGTAGGCTAGATAGACTGAATACCTAACTCTGTCAACATTGAATCTGTTTGCGCGCGCTGCTATTCGGTAAGTCACTATCATCTGTTCACACATCTTCTCATATAAATGGTCAAAGCAGAGCAAAGTAAGAAGTGCAGTTTATATGGAGATCGAATGTAAGTGTGCCCGTGTTCGTTGGTCTTGACTAGTTATAGTAGAATTACAGTAGCCACGTAAGAGTTCACCCACACCCACGTTACCTAAAGTGGCCGTCAATAGAATTTGCTTAACTATGTACTTAAACAAACCGCCATATTAAAATTGTCTTTCACTATGGCGGTTTGTTTACATAGTTAGCAAATTCCATTGACGGCGACTTTAGGAACGATACCTATTTTCAGCATTCCGTTTCTTGATGTGGCAAGTTATTGCCGTAGGCACTTACAGAAAGTTGCAGGAAAATGGATCTATCCTTGGATCTCTGCATCATTTATTTAGCAAAATGGTAATATAGCAATTAATCATGAATCAGAAAGTTTAATTTTCTGCTTAAGCTAGTATTAATTTATTTGTTTGTAGACCCTTTCATGTGCTGCCGATTATGTGATATCATATTATAGTTTACTTACGCTTTTCTGTGAAGTTTTGAAGCTGTTCAAAACCATTAATCAAGCAACATTTGTATATATGTATTTACTTATTTGTTTGTAATTGGAATCTCAAGAACCGCTCCAACGATTTCAATGACTTAGGTACAGTGTAACGGCGTAATATTTTAATTTATTGGCATCGTGTAGCACTGCCTCTAAACATCAACACAGCATTTAAAAAGAAGTCTTAAACAGCTTTAATTGTGTTGTAAGGTACCTGTGGTCTGTGTTGTCAGCTTAGGGAAAAATCCCATTTTTAAAGATAAAATTGAGTTTTTAATGCAACTTGGTAGCAGTCAAGATCTAGATAGGTATATAGAATTTGTTAGTAAACTTACAAATTCCAAGTTTGAAAATGGGGCTAATTCTGAATTAAAGGAAATTACAAAGAATTAGCAATCTCAAATTTAATTTCATATAAATTAATATGAGCAGGTTTCAATTAGTTGAGATAAAAAAATTAGAAGACAGTATTCAGGATTGGATAATTTATTCCACTGCAATACCAGAGATAAGGCCTGAGGGCAAGTGGGTTTCCCAAGATGTTCATGAGGCCATTTTTGAATTCGCGGCTGACAAAGCAGCATCAGCTTTCTGAAGAAATCTTATTTCTGACCCATTGGTGGTCACCATTTTGGGAGCTGATTCCGTACCGGTGTCCTGAAAGGGAGAAGAACCGTGAGTATTAATTGTGATGGATCGAGTGTAATCCCGCGTGGCGCGAAACACGAGGAATTAGGTAGTAATCTGTTCTCTGGTATTTTCAGGAGAGGAATTCGGCGAGGAGGGAGTTTCGCGATAGGAGGAACTATGAAAGTTATATAACTTTACACTATTGGTAAGATAAACTTACCCATTTTGTGAAGGTTTCATATCGGCGTGTAGTAGGTACCCACCGTTCACTAATTAATGCAATTTAATTATTTTCAGTGAACGGGAATTGAGAAAGAAGGAGAAGGTGTTTGTTTGTTGGAAATGCTTCTTGTCTAGCAGCTTCGGCATCGGGTCCCTCTAGCGAGACGGAGGAAGCTACCCAGTTTCAAGGTCCGCCTGCTGTCCGGTCGCCTTCCACAGCAGTAAATTCAGGTGTGTTCGCTCCAGTTCATAACAGGCGTACCTACAATAATGATATAATTGAGTAAATAATTATAGTTAGAAATTTCATCCCTGGTGCCAATCCATTGCCATATTAGTATTTAAGAAGTACAGTGTAATAAAGGTGTAACTTACTCATGGTAGAGATTCCAGTCCTTTGTACCTAGTGTTACACGACCCAGCTCTATCCTTAGCAATCGTTATAGGTCAGGATTTATAGATTGAAAGGTTGACTGGTCTCGCCATGACATGCAAATTGGTGTAAGATATATACAGCTTCCGTTACAGTTACGGTGCCTTCCTGTGAAATAAAGAGTATAATAGTATTTGGCAATTGTTTCTTTCATATCCAAAGCTTTCCCAGGGTTTTAGCTTCATTACTGACCTTATTAGTTTGTTCTTATTTTTCTTGACAATTTTTCTGTGACAGTGTTTTGTAGGGGCACATAGCCGGGAGAAAGCACTTGTTTCAACAGTCGGCATCAAAGTAGCTACGCAAACGAAGACGTCAAAAGTCTTTATCAAAAGGGAATAAGAGCTTTTGACGTCTTCGATTGCGCAGCTACTTTGATGCTGACTGTACCCACGGATAACAAATTTCGGTCTCGATAAGGTTAGATTTAATAAAAAACATTTCAACAACAACAATCAACAACATTCAGTCGTGCCTCATTAGAACAAAGCTCGGCGTCCCAGGTATTAAGTAACTAAACAACAATAAATATCCGTGGGTGTCTCAGGTATTTATGTATTGTTTTATTTTGTTGTTTTGATAACTACGAGAGAGAACTGAGAGTTGAGAGTGTGCGGGATGAATGCGCGCCCGCTGCGAGCGAGCGGTGCGTGCCGAACACATATTTATAAAACGAATTAAAAATGCATTTATTTTATATGCTCGCTGGGTGCGTATAAAAAATCTTGGGGAAATATAGGTAATTTGAATTTTAATATCAATAATTTGTAACTTTAACCTATGGGTTTAATTCCTGTAGTAAATGACTTGAATTGAACATCCTCGCAAGCTTCACAGCTTGCCAGGAGTCAAACATTGGTACAAGAAAATTTTAAACTCAGCTTCGCATTTCGATGGTGGATACTGCGGAGCGGAGGCTAGACACCCCATTGTTTTGTTTCCGTGAGGCGTCGGCGCCGGCGTCGCTGCTCTGATCATCCTAATAGAAGGAATTAACTAATGACGATGTTTTGAGAAATTGTGCCAAATATTTCCGTTGTGTGGATCTTTCTTTCTACGAGGTGAGCGATCAGGATCACCCTGCGTGACGCGAGAGATAACGCATCTATTCTGCTACATCATACTCGTACATTTAATTGAAATTATAATTATTACAGTTAAAAGTTTATAATTGGGTCCCGTTGCGTGTAAGAAGACATTTGGTAACGCACGAGAGGTAGCGAGAGCGTCGTTCAGGGTTCATTACACTAGTTTAGTTCCTGGTGAGAGGGACGCAGTAATACGATGGAGGGAGATGCTCCATGTCCTCTAACCATTAAGGGAAGTGTAACATGGCCCCTTTATCAATACAATCTTCATACAAAACGTCAGATAAGTTATTAACGGAAGAATTGTGTCGGGACTGAAACCGAGTTATGCAGACCGATGCTTCTTCGCGAGTCATTCTCAAATGTTCGATAGAAACAGGAATTGTTTGCTCAGGGCCAATACGTTTGTCCAATGGAATTAATCAAATGTGTCACACTACTCACACTGGTATGTATGGCACTTTCCCTTCATTTAGGCGCGAGAATGACAAACTTACCCCTTTAATTAAGTCATTATTCACAGTGTCACTTCATCGGTATTTAGGGAAAACTCGAAAATTCCGAAGAGTCAGAAAGCATTTAATCATTCCGAAAGCCATTGCCCGCTAATCGAGTGTCGCTGCAGATGACTTAATGCCTGAAATATTTAAAATACCTTCACTGGAATATACCTAGTTTCCAAAATTCGGAAAAATAATGCTTTCGGAACAAAGACTATTCGGAATTCTGTAGTGAACCCCATTAGTTGTTAACTTGTTATATCTCCACTATTGTATGCTACGGCTGCGAGCAGTACGAGCAGTACTCGCGAGCCTGATGTCTTAAAAAAAATCGTAAAATGGCTTTACAAAAATCCATACCTACTAATATTATAAATGCGAAAGTGTATTTGTCTGTTTGTCTGTCTATCTGTTACCTCTTGACGCTTAAACCGCATAACCGATTTTGATGAAATTTGGTATAGAGATAGTTCTTATCCCGGAAATAATCCCCTAAGCGGGTGAATGGGAGTGAAATTTTGTATGGAGCTACGATATAAACGAGTTCCTCGCGGACGGAGTCGCGGGCAGAAGCACTTTCACGAGAATACGTTGAGAAATGCGACCTGTTCCTAGAGGCGAACAGCCGGACAGACGGACTTACGAAATACTTTTTGCCCCGAGCAGAAACGGAGAAGTTCGTTCGCTCCTCTCGCTCCCTCCGCCCGCTCAACTCTTTAATGTGGTAGGTACAAGTCCTATTGTACCCTCGCGTCTGTAGGTACAGTGATGCGCGAGATGTCTGCGCGCGATTCGCGATCCATCCGCGCGGTCGTTGCTCCCCGCCCCCCCCCCCACCCCGCTGCCTCGCACCCCACCCGCCCTGACCTATAAGCAGTTTGGCGACCAGTTCATTACCTCGCAAGTTCACAGCACGACGCTAAACTCCTAAGAATAGAAGTCTGTTGCTGCCGGCGTCGGTCGCTACTGGAGGCCTCTTTTTGTTGAGCGCTTCGCATCCCAATTGCGTTTCAATGGGTTTCATGCGCTCATTTTTACGCGCAGAGCAGGCCCGTACTTTGATAATTGTACTAATCGTCACCTGATAATGACAATTGAACGTAGGTACATTGCATGCACGGTCAACAGGGAAAAGGTGACCGCCGAACAGCATAGCTAATTATCCATCACCCAGTAATGTACGACGAATTGTCATGTTTGTCAATCTTTGTCAATGCTCGTTGACATATTGATGGGTGGAACTTTGAAAAGCGTAATGTATGTCATTGTCATAAATTAAAACCGGAGCTCTATTCTATACCGCGCTTATCTAATATACCTACTTGTCAGAAACTGATTGAAATCGCATTGGTTAGAGCGCTCTCGCTCTTACACATTTGGTGACGCTTTAATTCATGTGAGAGCTCACCTGCCAATACGGCTATTTGAACCTTATTATTGTTATTTGTGCCTTAGCATGACACGCCATATTGCCACCACGATTATTTCTTCGAATTTGCGCGTCCATTCAGTTCTGGACAATACCCACCACAAAACTATTCTTGTATAGGTACAAGAATAGTACTACTTAGGTACTTGTCTTCATACATTGAAATATGACATACCTACCGTAATCTAGTTTCATAATAATAATAATTTTTATTTTTGTATACCTAGGCTTAAGTATATTTGTGGTGCCCTTGCAGGGTGTCCATGTGGAACTGACTTAGATTAAGACCTACCATCTGTCTCCATGATATACTTGTATATATGTGCCATATGTGACAACAATGAATAAATGAATATGAATATGAATACAAGAATGACGTTACTAATTACCTGTATATATATAGCCGTTTTGCTATTAAATATTAATTAGTTAGGAAATATAGTAACGAGAGAAAACAATAGCAATATTGTTTCCTTGAAAAGACATCAACGCGATTCGCGGCGCGCGAGTGGCGACAGAGTGCAGTGCGGTCACAAGTAGAACCAATCCAATGCCTGATATTATTCGCTTGTATAGCGAATAATATCAGAGTAGCGAATAATAGAGTAAAGTTTGAAATACTCAATCACTCTCTTATCTGACGCGGTGAAAATATATCTTGTCTTGTCTTGTCTTGAAAGGGTATACTGTGCGGATACAACACATTGTCAACAAATACCTAGATCATTGGAGGAACACAATGGAACTTGATAAAGCTTGCTTCATTTCTTGTTCCATAAGACTCTCACTCTTTTCCTCCTTCATTACCGGGCGGGATGGTTACCTACTTGTCAAACATGCAGTCGCATCTCTCACTCCCGCGTCAGCCTGACAAACCCACGTGTCAGCCTGACAAACCCACGTGTATCTACACCACGGACGCGGACACTGATTAAATTGTATTTTCATTGATAATTAAGGCCAATGATGTGATGAAGACATGCTGTTTAGTGTCTAAACATAGATAGGTTCCGGCGCCGTGCACCGGGGTCGACGCCCGCGCTCGTTAGAGTTGATTAGCGTTATCACATCTCCGTTATCGCTGTATCACTGTCATCAACGCGGATTACCGCCGGGCGGCTCGGCTGCTGCGTCAACACAGCTTCAGGTAGCCAGCTACACCATGCCCAAGATTTATTCACTTTTGGCACAAAAACTTTTCCTAAATTATTAATTTCGCCTAAATTGTAGCTACTTATATAAAAAGCGATCTAGGAGAATGCGAAATGCCCTTAAAAAAAAACTACATAAATATAGTGCTTAAATGAAATATCGCGTTAAGCAATAACGCTTTGCAAACAAATATTTATCGCGGTGAAAAGAGACTCAAGTAAGCGAAAAGTAAATAGCCTATGAATTTTATACACCGTTGTGACTGGCGACAAGAAATTTCACGACAATAATAAAATCTGTTCAGATATTTTGAGATCGCGACGATACGCGATCCGGTAAATAACTAGGTACCTACAAGTAATTTATGCTTATGAGGTAAAGGACTAACAAACGCAATTAAAGACGCCATGAGCGTTTTAAGACCAAGTTATACACCGTTGCATAGAATACTTTTTCTACGACTATAATTTGAAATAAATAGCATTTGACTTTTCAGGCAGTAAGTTTTCCGTTAGTTCTATTACTACTCACGCAATTTCTTCAGCGGTGCAGTTATTTTCTTCTTCGTCCATTTTAAAAGGAACGTGACGCACATTTTTCTTCACTTCACAAACACGAATATAATCTTAATAAGTTAAAATAACGAATAGTTATCATATTTCGTCTTTTAATTTTGAACTGGAACTTTGGTGGGAAATTAGGAATATGACACATTGACACCTCTTGTTTATGGTATGTTTTGTTTTTAATTTCCTTGCACCTGCCATCCGAACCAAACTGAATCCGGATCCGAACCTAATCGGATCAGTTTATATTTATAAATAATACCAATAATTGGTAAAATATGTATATTAACACACAATACATGATAATAGGGAATATTCATGACATTTTTTTATTTTTTTTATCTATTCTATAAGTAATTATATAACCGGAAAAAAATATAACACTTTCACAATATTATTAAATAAGCTAAAAAATAATAATTAAAATTACTATCATTTTCGGACGATCAAAACGCCACCATTTTGGCGCGCTCATTTGTGACGTCACCGTGCAGCTTAGTGCACGGCGGTTCTTAAACAAATTAACAACAAAGTGTTTGATTCACACTTTTAATAAATGTGAGTGATTAAAGCTTATAAGATCAACTTATTGTAATGGAAGAGCACACAAAAGCTTATTATAAATATTGTATTGTCCCTATGTGTGAAAATCACATTAAAACTGCAAATATTTTCATATGCCCAAAGGTGCAAATATAAGGATAAAGTGGTGTAAGGCGATGAGGAGAGATAATGTATCGTGCTTGAGTAGTTTATATTGTTGTGAAGATCATTTCGACGTGAGTATTAAATATGTATGTACCTAAAATCTTTTTTATTACGACTCGCGAACAATATAGGTTAACAATAACCTAACCTCAAAATTGTATTATATACTTATTCATAAAACTATTCTGATTCCCAATTTTTTTAGTTATTAATGTTACAAATATGATTTTATTATGATTTTTGTTGATCAACAGCTGACTACGAGTGTTGATTTTGATCATGAAACGTTTTAGCTAAGTTTCTTTGTTTGCACTGTTGATCGAAGAAAGTTAAAAGAATTTAATCCTTTTTACTGAGTGACCTACACAAATTTGTTTTATTTATAAGCCTTGACGAAAACAACCTAGTTTGTTAAAGTTCATAAAGATGTTCTCAACATTTAACATTCCTAATAGGTACCTACATATCTTTGATTATATAATACTAGCTTCTGCCCGCGACTCCGTCCGCGTGGAACTCGTTTATACTATCTCTATACCAAATTTCATCCAAATCGGTTCAGCAGTTTAAGCGTGAAGAGGTAACAAACAGACAGACAGACACACTTTCGCATTTATAATTTATTATTAAGTAAGTATATATAAAATATATAATATAACTAGCTTCTGCCCGCGACTCCGTCCGCGTGGAACTCGTTTATATCGTAGTTCCCCCCATATCCCCCAAAGGGATGAAGTGGGGGTGAAAGTTTGTATGGAGCTACGATATAAATGAGTTCCACGCGGACGGAGTCGCGGGCAGAAGTTAGTATATATAATATATAAAGTTATAGTATAGTAAAATAGTATATAGTACGTATATACTAGTTTTTTATTCCACTTATTTAACAAAGACACCTATTTGAAGTAGTTTAAAAGTCTAGCTATTTGAATCGCCAAAATAGGTTATAATTATTTAATTGACCAATCTCACGAGTATAAAAACAAGGAATATGAAAATTTATTGAATATCTGTAACTTATTTACCTTGCAGCTTTTACTCCTCTTAGTTCAGCGGACGTAAAGTCACAAATATTTGCGAAGTATGTATTAAATTTAGTCATCATGAACACATCAATTTTAGGCAGATTATCCGACTGTGCCTTGACAAAACCGCCTTCAGTCATTGTGGCGAGTCTTTTTTCACTTAATAATTACCAAAAAACACTGATTATTTATCATAAACAGCGGCCAAACAATGCGAATAACTTTCAATAATCATACTAACGACCTGCACGGTGACGTCACGGTTCGCTCCGCCAATAGCGTTGCGTTTTGGAAATTTGCGAGGGAATTTGAAAAATAGTACTTTTAAACAATTTATTTTATCAATAGAAACATGATAATTTGAAAAAATAATCATGTGTGTATATTTATTAAGCAATATAGATTACACGTGATTTTTTTTGTCCATTTCTAAATCACATGCATATATTCCCTATTACAGATAACGGTACAGGTGTAGAAATAGTAGATTACTGCAGAGGCCGTGAAGTAAGGGATTGCTGGACGAGATTGGGGTAGACGGCCGAGTCGTAGACGAGGCCGAATACAACGAGTCCAGCAATCCCTGTTCGGGCCGAGGATTGTATAGTACTTTTCTCAAACGATGCGAGGAAATATTAAAATTAAAATAAATACTTGGTAATCAATTAAATAATAGGTCATTTGCGCCCTTTTTATTTTTTAAACATGCCATTTGAACAAGCCGTTCGAGCACCATGTTTAACCGCACATAAAGTATAGTACCATAGATTATTTTTATTTTTTTTATGAAGCTAGTATGCTAACAGTGTCTAGTGGTGGTTGGCAGTATGTAAATTTTCCTTTGTCAGTTTAATATTAGTAAGCAAATTTAAAAAGTTAGAGTAGCGGACAATAATGGTTTTACTTAGGGTTTTCATACATTACTTCTTGGCCTAAGGCCAAGAAGTAATGTAGGGAGCCATAAACAAGAAACTTCACGTCTTCATTTCGTGATATTAACGCGTACATTTCCGAGCATGTTTGAGAAAAAATAGTTTAATGAATGAGGTTTATTCACGATTTTCGTTACGGTCATAGAATTGTGCTGAAGTTTACCAACAAATTGAAAATTTAATTGATAAAATATAAAGTAAAGGATAATCCTACTAATATTATAAATGCGAAAGTTTGGATGGTTGGATGTTTAGATGTTTGTTACTCAATGACGCTTAAACGGCTTAACCGATTTTCATGAAATTTTACAGGAAGATAGTTTATAGCCTGGATTAAAATATAGGATAGCTTTATCCCGGGTCCACGCACACGAAGTCGCGGGCGGAAGCTAGTATTCTATAAATGTACAATTTTAAATATGAATCCGTTTATTTCTTATTTATTTTAATGCGTCTTATATTTAAACGGTTACGTTCGCTACAAAAATAACGCGGGAAACGTGAAACAGGTTTCGCCGTCTAGTGACCAGTAGCTAACTTAAATTTAAAGTATTACACGGGCTTTAACTTAGGCACTTTATTTAATTGTACCTAACTGTGTTTTGTATATGTGAAGTGCAATAAAGAGTATTGTATTGTATTGTAGGTAATTGTATAATTGTCATGACATTTTTTTATCTTTATAAATAGCAGGTAAAGTTTTACAAAGTTATATAAAAATGCGTTTAGTAGTTTTTGTGATCGAAATACTGAAGCAACATCAACAATTCTACTGTGTTTTTTTCCACAAAAACGTGTACAGCATATGCCATATAGTGACGGGTAGATAAAGTTGTGGTACTTAGGGTTTTTTAAAACAAACATTCAATTCAACCAAGTTTTAATCCCTTTAGAAGATGAATTTTCAAAAACGCTAAAAAAAAATTTCTTGTGTTTTAATATGGAATCATATTAGTTTCAAGTCCCTAACTCAAAAAATATTCATTCTTCAAACAAATTTTCGACCCATTTTTGACCCCCGTTAGAGTTGGAACTGGCAAAAACACAGATTTTTTTTCTTGTATATCATTAAGGGACATTTTTACGAGTTTCAAGTCTCTATCTTAAAAAATAAATTAATACCCATACAATGTTTCGAACCTTATATCACCCACTGAAGAAATTATATCTAAAAAAACGCCACGCTATGTCCTATTCAGAGGTCTAAAATACAATATTAGAAAGTTTCATCAAAATCGGTTCAGCAGTTTTTGCTATATTTTGCCCCCAAAAATATACTGGTTGTCATCGCCGCCACGGGGCGTCCACTTGACAACAAAAGATGGCGCTGGTACGTATACACGACTTCATCCAATCGGTTATCCTCAAATTTGGTCTGCGGGTCACCTTAACTCCATAAAGCTTTATTGGCTTTGTGAAACTAGACAGTGCGTACAAATTACTAGAAATTAATGTACAAATTTTATTCGGTACTCTGTCAGATCTTGAAACCGCTACATCTCTTTCTACCAAGCATATAGCCTACCGGAATTTGATAATCGTTTTCAAATCTTGAACACTTTATTTCCGTTTTTCGGAAATATTACAGTCCTGAGCAGCTGGCAACTTCCGACGTGACTGAATCACGCATCTTTTATAATATCTTAGATGTAAGTTCTTATTTTAGTGATAATAGGCTAGTGTTCGTAGTTATGATATCAATATTCTTCAAAAGCACATTTACTTACTACAATTTGTTCCCAATCCCCACATCTAGTAACACCATTATTATTCCTAATAAACCCTACCTAGTTATGAACGAAAATGAGTACCAGTATCTCGAAAATAAATGCAATAGAGTCGGAAATACTCACTACTGCCAAGAAGAAGCATCGATACAAGACCCAAAGCGAAACCCCGATTGCGTATACACATTGATCAGAACCCAGCAGTCGTCAGCGTCACCGCAATGTCAATACCACCAAATTACAATATATCACGTCATATTTTAACAAATAAACGACGAGTACTACGTCTTAATCAGTCCCCAATCTACTAGACTGCACATACAATGCACCCACGACGAATACCTGAAAATAAATGGCGCACATTTACTGAAGCTTCCTGAAAACTGCAGCGCAGCTACCGAAAAGGTCACTTTTACGAACATTCACAATCGCATATATGGAAAACCTGTTAAGCTCTTTACCTTTAAAGTTTTCGATACAAACGTGTCGAACCGGCTTCAGCCCCTAAAACTTGAAAACGTGAACCTGAAGGAACTTCACAAAACAGTTGGACTCATTGAACGAGAACAGCAACCCATCCAGCTGGAAAATATAACTCATCAAGAGCATCTATACTGGACTACACCGCTCTACATTATCATATTTCTGGTCGCCTGCTACCTCATATATGTCAAGGTGAAGAAAATTAATCGAAGAACCGATACAGAGACTGGCACTGCCACAGCTGCAGCCGAAGTGGAACCTCCGATACAAATAGGAAACCTTCCTCGGTCTTTCTTGAGCTAATCTAAAGAAAAGACCTCAGTTTGTTCGGGGAGGTGTTATGTATGCTTCACATAACTTTACCACCTAGGTATATCACTAGTAATGTTGTAAGGTTAAAAAGCTGTATTAGAATACGAACCTCTAGGCATAAGATCATTTTATAAACATCAGCATCAGCGTTCCAGCGAGAGCGGGCCAAGCCACACGCTACCTTGCATTTTCTATACGATAAGCCGCGACCACGGCAACATCCGCGCAGCCTGGCCGGCCGTGTCCAGTCCTAAGTGTACTAACATATTATTTGAACAAGTAACATTGTAATTGAGAAAATGTTAATTAAATGTAGTTAAACAAAGGACTCCTACATTTTTATTTAATACACTCACCGCAAGTGTATAATTCACGAGTGTCGTAATGTTATAAAACACGCGTGTTTAATACCCAGGATTAAGAGCCTAAAAGAGACATAATAAAAGAGACGTTACGAGTAAATGTGTTGAAAAACAAGTTACAGAATAGAGGGGCTGGTGTCGCATGGCGGGAGCTCGCAACGCGTCGAACACCCGACACGCGCTCCTCGGCTTACTCGAGTTACTAAAACAACACCTACTGTGTACGCTGCGAGTGCTCCTTCGTCGTTAGTGTGGCGACCACAGGTTGAAGTGTTGAACCCACTAAACACAATTACGCGACAACACTAGACATACATACATCATGATTTGACTAACAGTGTTTCCGCGTGATTGAATCTAGTGATGATTGAATTGAAGTAGTTCAACTGACGTTTTCAGACTACCAGAAAAAGAACCAGTAGTATAGTTTAGTGTACAGTAGAAGCAAATATAGATGTAAAGATACTCTAGACGGAACGAGTGGTCGTCGCCGTACAAAACCAGACCACATCGAAGTCAACAAAAGGCGAAGAGTGGGCGAACAACACTGATATGTAGGATGTAGGTAAAAGGCGGGAGCCGACAGCCGCCTGCGCTGCGGCTCCCGCTACACATCAATGCAAACCACGTGGGACCAATTACTTTCGTGCATATTTATTGTATAGCTGTAGGAATGTCAATCTTTTTGACACGAGACGAATTTAAGCTAAAATACTCGTATTAACCTTTACGCACGCTTTAAAGTGCTTCAAGCAAAGTCTTGCCTTTACATCAGTGGTATTAGTAATTCACCGTTTTCCTGTTAAGTGCTAACAACTGTTACAAGGGAGGTTGATTGCGATTCACCTTGTTTGAACCCATATTGCATTATGCAAAAGTGAATCTTCAAGAATTACAAGCCAGTACAGGAGAGGTACAGGTGTTGTCTATCTGTTAGGTACCTATTCACTCGTAAACCGCCGCTGAACTAATTTAGATGTGGTATGCAGATATGTAGTTTGAGATTTGAGACCTTGGGAAGGAAAAGGATAGTTTCATCTCGGTAAACATGGTGAAATGTGAAGTGGAAAGGAGATACCTAGGCAAATCGGGGCCTAGCCGTTACAATAATCTAACTAAAACAACAATTGATGATGTATTTAGAGATTGTCTAGATTTTGTTCCCGTGGGATATAAATGTAAAAAATAATGATTAATATTGTTGATTTCTGTTACCTAAATATGTCATAGACGTCATAGTAGAACATTTAGGTTATATACTTACTTTACTCTTTGATTTAGGTACACAAATATGTAGGGTAAATGTCAAAGTGGCATTCGCTTCTTGTCGTGTTCTCGACATTGTGGTTATTTGTGTTTTCCAACTGAATTTTGACGACCCTCGCTACTAATCAAGGACTCTAACCATTTCTGCTACAATTGACTAACCTGCATCTGCACAAAGGAATAGAATAAGTACCTGTCTTCACGATTAAACACGACTTGTTACCTGGACTCTGTAATTGCTCCCAATCGGACTTTGGCAAGATGGACTAACACTGTATAAACTGTGGCATTGATAACACTCTTAATAGGATATCTTTTGGAAGATGAAGCGAATAAGATCCTATGATCTACATAGGTATCGCTCCAACTCCTTTCTACGCTGTCCATTGTTTCACAGACCCATGCATACTAAACCATAACAATATTATGCAGCCCTTTGGATTTTTATTAAGGTTTTATCTCATGTTCCATATGCTCGGCTTCACCATCCTGATTATTTTATGCTTCGCTAAATATAACTTATGTGTGTATTTATCAAGTTGTTGTTTATCTACTTGCTTTGGTTGATATGGAGTAACGTCCATATTTCAGGTCCTCCATGAGCCAGATGTGACATTGTAGCATTGTAAAATGTAAGTTTCTATGTAATGGGTAATCTCCGGATTGCTTTTCCGATTTAAAAAATTCTATCACTGCGTGTAGGCTTTCTGGATAGTTATAGGCTATTCCCACGAGCGGCGGACGTCGTCAGGCCGATGAGCGGCCACCCCACCCGGTGGAGACGGGTCACCCCACCCGGTGGAGCCGGGTGACCCCATCCGGTGGAGACGGGTCACCCCACCCGGTGGAGCCGGGTCACCCAACCCGGTGGAGCCGGGTCACCCCACCCGGTGGAGACGGGTGACCCCATCCGGTGGAGACGGGTCACCCCACCCGGTGGAGCCGGGTCACCCCACCCGGTGGAGACGGGTCACCCCACCCGGTGGAGCCGGGTCACCCCACCCGGTGGAGCCGGGTCACCCCACCCGGTGGAGCCGGGTCACCCCACCCGGTGGAGCCGGGTCACCCCACCCGGTGGAGACGGGTGACCCCACCAGGTGGAGACGGGTGACCCCACCCGGTGGAGCCGGGTCACCCCACCCGGTGGAGACGGGTGACCCCACCAGGTGGAGCCGGGTCACCCCACCCGGTGGAGCCGGGTCACCCCACCCGGTGGAGACGGGTGACCCCACCAGGTGGAGACGGGTGACCCCACCCGGTGGAGACGGGTGACCCCACCAGGTGGAGACGGGTGACTGCGCCTGCCGGCTCGGTGAACAACGGGTTTCATTACAAATGTGTTGCACTTACGTTACATGCTGCCACTTCTCCAATTAGTTACGTGTTACGAAAACTTACCTAAAGACATGTACTCGTATTATTAGTGCAGCTAAGTAATTATTAGCGCATCCAATGTTATACTTAAGGATAATGTCTTTGTTGAAACTACTTAACTGCCGATTAATGTGTTTAAATTGTCAATCACAGTAAAAAAAAGACCGGGTTGCACTCCGGGAGTGCCGGCAGAAGTGAAAACTTGAATATTTTGACATTTCGAATCGAAGAATACCGTAGCAACAGTAAACTATTTCACTTGCAAATTAGCGCGTGAGAACTTATTGTGTGTCGGCCGAACGGGTAAGCATCGCAACTACGGCATCGGTAGTTGCGATGCGGCGCTTTATCTTCTTAGGAATAACGTCCAAATTAGAACTATTCGAATTTGCTCAGTAGCAAAACGGTGAAGGACGCGTGGACAAAATTACAAATTCATTTGCAGAATATGCTATTGCAAAAAGTGTTTAACGGCTTTATACTCTTGCGAATAGCGATCAGTTTTGAATTAAGTCGAATCGGCTAGCAGCAAAATAAAAAAGTTTGTGACCTTCACATCTGACGTCACAAAAATCTGTCGCGTGCAACACAACACAACAATTTTTCCCCATCCCAAAAAGTATTCAGCGCCGCTAAAGAAGTTTTCACTTCAAAAATATTCGCCGCAACCACGGACGTGATTTAAGTCACCTTTGCATTCCGTGCACTGGTTTTGTCAAATGATTTATCCTGGGTTCCACATAGCGAGAAGCGACAAATTTTTCAACCAATTCACTCTCGCTCGTAGCGACAACTACTGCGAAGATTTTACAATTTTGGTTTAAATCCCTTTTCCGACTCTACCTTCATACGATGTTCTAAAATTTGTTTGTAGCCAAATAAAAAATGCTTAACCAGCACGCTTGAAGAAGTCTCCGTTTACTATCTCCTATATTCGTCTCTTCTCCTGGGTAACCAACTCCTAGGGTTCGAGTATCTCCGCCTCTGTCGCTCGCATTCAAATTCATGTTCGTTTCGTGGTAGGGCCTCGAGTCTGTTCTTACTAAAACGGATATAATGTTGCAGACCACTACGAGACGCAGATACTGATGCTATCTGAGAGAACCCTCGTGAACAGTGACTGTAGGTACGTGTTCGCCGGGCAAGCAGCCGCATGCGTAATGGCCGTTAATGGCGAGACTCGAGCCTCGAGAAGTCGAGACGTGCCGGCTACATCTGATAGTACAAGAGAGTGCAGACCAGCGTGCCAGAAACATCTACTTTATTTTACATAGACTGCAGTTTCGGCAGAAGTGAAACATATCTTATCATTCTTATCAATATAGAGAGGACAAAACCGGAACGCGTTTTTGAATGATTGAAAAATCATATTTGAGACGTCATTGTCCAATCGCTCCAGCTCGCTGTTTGTGACAAAATTACATTTTAGTTGCAAATGAAAGGGCCAAATAATGGATTCCTTTTAAACTGGAAAGTGGAAACGATATTTCTAAATAAGTCCATTTCCTCAGAAGTGCGGAAGCAAATCGGCTCTAAATTGATTTCTATGGAATTAAGGCACCAAATTTTTTCGTCTAATATAACATGATTGATCAATATATGATAATTAACCCTGAGGTAAACAATAACAAACACAGACTCCTATTTGCGCATGTTTTAGTAAGTGCTATGATATGTATGACGCACGCTGCAGTGCCGCAGCTCGCAGCAGAGGGAGGGTGGAAGCATTCAAGCCAAACTTGCGACACGATTGTTCTGATATGGACATTTCTGCTCAACTGGCTAGTAATACATATAAATTAGCAGTAAGTTACTGACTGTTAGAATTTTCTCTAAAAGTTAGGAATATATACTTATAAAGATTTTCTTTCACGAGAACTTCAAGGCTCGTTTCCATGTAGCGGAACGTACAAATAATTATAATTATTTAAGACGTAAAAGATTTGAAATACAAGGTGTTAATTATTGGTATTAAGGTGTCCACCACTGGGATGTTTAACCTATAAGTACTTTCCAGGAACTTTCCACCTACGGAATTGTGCAACTTGAGATATTTCACGTCGAAGCATTGAATGGCTACTAATACCTACGAGACTACGAGTGCGAGTGCGAGGGATGGCAAAACGCAGTTTCCGGTGATTCGTTGTACCTAGGTACCTACAGAACGTAAAACACGAGGGTTCTTTGTTTGTCCGGTCCGGGCCCGGTGGAGCCGCTGATTCACGCGCCCGCCGGCAAAAAAATATATCTACCTAGCCAGTACGGTTATCAGAAAATTTAGAAAGAGACGGTTAGTGCGAGAGACTTCAACGAGAGGAGAGCGTCACAGAACTTTAGTTCGTGTAGGTACACCTTTAGTCGTTTCGTTTAAAAGTTCTCCGGATTTCATCAGTTCTTAATAAACGAGCCAAGAGCGTGTCGGGCCACGCGCAGTGTAGGGTTCCGTAGTTGCCTGTCTGTCTTAGTTACATCGACGTGCGGTGCGGTTGCGTCGGCCGGATTTGTACGAAAATTGGCCTTTCCAAGTACACATTAAGTTGGTCGACTATTACTCGGTAACTACTTATGCGTACTTGCCCGTGATAGTTTTCCTTTTAAATTCATTATATATGTACTACTACCACGAATTTTTTCACATCTCCAGTAGTAGCCTTTTAGACGGCAGAGGGGGGGGGGGGGGGGGGACACATGACTCGAACAAAAATTAGGGCTTTAAAGCCCAATATCTCGCAAACAACTCGCAAACAAATCATGATTAGAAAAATGGTTTCAGTAAACCCATAATATTTTTGAACGAGCTACTTATCCAATGATACCCCACACCATGAGTTTTACCAGAAAAAATAATTATATCCCCGCTTTAAGTGTAAAGTGGCCGTCAATAGAACTTGCTAACTATGTAAACAAACAATGTATTGAAATTGACATTTAAAATGTTATATTAGACGAAAAAATGACAATTTCAATACATTGTTTGTTTACATAGTTAGCAAGTTCTATTGACGGCCACTTTAGGGGACACCCTAAAAAAATTTTTTTTTCAAGATTTTATTGTACTTTGTCGGCGTGATAGATTTATATACCCATGCCGAATATACAGTATTCTAGTAGTAATGGTTACTGAGCTTAGCCGAGGACGGACGAACAGACGGACATGGCGAAACTATAAGGGCTCCTTGTTGACTAAAACCCTAAAAAACCTGCTAAGTTATAATATAACTATGTCTGAAAATATTTTTTTTCCTTTTGAACCGCAGCTTTAGACTGATACGTAGGTAGAGGTACTAGGTAGAAGTTAAATGCATCAATCAAATGTAAACCCACGGCCCAAATAGCAAAGCCCCGATAAAAATAATCAACTTTCAAAATGAACTCTGTACCTACCTACTTACCTACAATACTACTTGTACCTAGGTAGAATGATCTCAATACGAACATTTTATGAATAGCTAGAATATCAGTGCATTTTGGGTAAACGTAGCCAACACCCGGAAGAAAATAGCATTGCTTTCTCATGTAGATTCTATTCTCGGTCTTGTTGCAGTCCATTACCTTGTTTTCGGCAATTTCTAGTAGGTGTCTACTGCAATAACTTCCAGCCAGACATGCTTTTGAAGACCACCGAAGAGAGCAGAAAGAAATACCTACTCGCAGGCACGTAGGGATAGGGACAGGTCGCACTACTCGCAGGCTCGTCGGGGGACTCGGGTCGGGGGGCCTGCGCGCTGCGTCGCGGCTGCAGCTGGATGCGTCTGCGCAGGAGGAGGGGCGGGGGCGGTCAAGGCCGCGTGCGCGGGCGGGGGGGGAGGGGACGCCGCCGGCGCCGCGCCACTCGCGCCAGTCCGACCCGCGCCGCCGCCTGAGAGGCCGCGCCGACAGTGCAGTGACAGTGAAGTGCCCGTGCCGGATCCGAACCCGAACCCGAACCCGCGGTGCATTCCCCCCGTCCAGCGAGACATGCGCTGCCCGCGCCTTGCGCCGCCCGCTCCGTGACAGCCAGGAACAAGACAGGTAAAACTCCCTTCCTTTCATCTCCATAAACAGGTAATCGAGAGCTTTATTGTGCTTTCCGCGTCCGTGTTTTCCCAATCGCGGCCTACAAGATAAGTAAAGAGATGCAAAGTTATTCCGATAACGGTTATTATCTTGGGCCCGAAATTAGCGTCACCGCCGGTGGAATGATGTTGACCTCACTCGCACAGCGCGAGAGGTGAGCGCGGCACTTAGGTACTTCTAGTCGCTTTGGAGGTGCCTCCTGAAAATGTATCTGGAGATATTCGCTCGCAGTAGTGTCTCGGCAAACGGACGTGTTGTTAGAAATCAGGCAGAGTAGACTCAGTCATCCATGTGCAGCGCCTGCGTCGTGCGCATTCTTGCGGCTGCGCACGAGAGCGCCATTAGCGCGCACCCGCATGAAGACCAGTCTAAGTAGGTATATTACACTCTTATTTATGATGAAGATGAAGACTGAGCGGGCGCCGCGCGCCGCCATGCTACGGCAGCTACTGGCATAACAGCAGTTTTTTACATAGATAGATACTACCGTCGTTTTAATTTATTGAATTTCCTTGTAGGTACTTACCTAGATGTACCTACATACATTTGTTTATTTTTGGACAACATCTGCTTCCTCTTATTGGTGAAACTTTATGCAATGTTAACTTTTTAATTGTCCTTTATTAATATATATTTTACTTTGTTTTATTCCTTTATTAATTAATTAATATAGTTGTCTATTATATCCTAGGTACATACCTACTTGTGCAACTTAAGAATTCTCAAAGAGCCCATACTTTTTTTACTGCACCGTAAAGTACGGAACTAGGTACTTAGTTGGGGTAGGTAGTTAGGGTCTAGACCCGACAGCACTGGAGAGAACATTACGTCCGAACATAACATGCACAAAACATAGGTACTTTCTCGAAATTTCCGGGTTCAAGGGATCATGTCACTGACTTAGATTAATACGGCTCCTATTAAATATTAGACGATGTAGGTATTTGCACTGGGCTGCAGTAACCAAACTACGCCAGTTAGCGGCCTGTGATTCTCCCGAAACAGCGACCCTAGTCTCACAGGACACCGATTGTGAGCTGAAAGAGATCACCGCGACTAGAACGTAATACGTAGGTACCTAACAAACACCAGTAACTCGCGTCATGTTTACCATAATCACGTCCATTGAGCAACGGCACGGTGCTTTGTACTTGCTGAAGTTTACAGATCATAAAATTTCAGTATTACGATTGGAAAACACTTATAACTTGTTTATAACCCGCTTCGGTCCAGTCATCGGTGCGCTCTGACGATGCCACTTTATATAAACCAATTGAAATTCAACCACTTTTATAAAACACGGTTGAAACAATATTTTGAAATATATAACTGTTCTAATTTGAGCAGGTACCGCTATAGTTTTACTGTCGAGAAGGTAAAATGAAAGGTAAAAATAAAAGTGTAAAATGATATTGAGCCAATCTTCTCAGAATAATCAGGGTCTGGCAGCGGACTCAGAATCTCGGAGATGTTGATGAGGGATGAGGCTGTGATTAGAGAATACCGACATTATCCCCCGTTTAAGGCTGGCACGTTAATCGGCAGCTGTCGCGTCACCGACGACTGACACGGAGGAGACTGGAGAGCCCTCCACCGCCGTTACCTGACCCCCCCGGCCTTTACAGTTGCCGAAGAGTGCCGAACTGGCAACCGCGCCGTCCTCGCCACCTTACCCGCATACTGCTTATAAGGGTATGCAGGGGCCAGACAAATGCATAAATCAAACGGTTTCCGAACTTCCTTGCGGTTTTCCTGTGCATACCAATTAGGTAGTTAGACAACTATTTACCGATCTCCCATTCCCCACGATGAGTGATCCAGCATATTCCACGAATCCTTATCTCGTACACAGTCCGGTCGTGATCTCACGGCGCCCGACAAAACATAACATAACAAGTCAACCTGTTATACTCGTACATATGTTGTCGTTTTAGTACATTTCATATCCTATAAAAAATACTCTTTGGTTTTTTCTTCGGGCTTTTGTAAATGCATTGATCAAATGAGATGATTCCATCCCATCTTTTCTGCCGGGGATTATAGACTCTAAACTCATAATTATTTATATGATACTCATATGAATAAGTTCATATAAATAACATCATAGGGAGGTATAGGACCAGTTTGAAAGTGACACTAGATATAATTAGGTAAGTTAAGGTTTATGGTCAGTAAAGAAGTCTTGTGCAATAAACAAGATATGCAAAACATGTTTGCTTTTATTTGCTGAATACTCGTAATATGATTATTTATTGTCCATTTGAGTATAAACAAGTCATCATAGTCCAGTTTTTATAGATGAACAAGATTATGTTTTTACAATAATATTGCGCCTATTATTTATTGCTATCGTTTGCCAAACTTATAAAAAGAACTAACAGCTATAAATAAACACCTACCCCCTACCTACTTGTATACTAAATAGTAAACTATATATATAATTCCAGTATCACAGTAAACAACCGTACTGTCTTTTCGAAGATCTCACGGTTCTAAATACACTTATTTGCCGTACGATATATAGGTATAGTACCACAGTATTAAATACCATTACAATGCTACAGTAGAGAGAAAGCCTATCTATTGGTTTTGCGATTGATTACTCCCGCCGCGCAAGACGCTATCACAGCCAAATGTCCCATGGCTTCTTAAATATCCCATAGCTTCTTAAATAAGCGTCTGTTTTACGACAGGTTTGAATTTAAGGTCAGATTTGAATTTAGTGGGATTTCAATTCGTTTTCACAACGCGATGAAGTATTTGTAATCAATTTTTATAAATAAATAAAGTACGCGCCAGTAGAAAACGAAAATAATGTAAACAAACAATGTATTGAATTTGACATATTAAATGTCAAATATGTCAAATTCAATACATTGTTTGTTTACATTATTTTCGTTTTGTACTGGCGCGTACTTCAGTTTAGAGACACATTTTCCAACTCGTGTCAAAGAATCCCAGTATGCAACTACCCCTTTCATCGTAGCGCAGGCACAAGACAGCAGCAGTTCAAGCAGGACAAGTCTGTCTCCGACCGAACATCTCTCGGTATGTTATGAAACACAGCCTTTGAGTGCAAGAGTGCAGGCTCTTCTCGCCTGTACGCTCGTGTGACAGTTCGTCTGTTGGCTGTTTGAACAATAATTGAAGCCTATTATGTAATAGAGAGCGGCGGCCTAGACTCGTGTAGTGGTTCGCGTAGCCTAAACACGGCGGTGTTGTGGGAGCCACCCGCACCGCCGCCGGCGACTCCGCGACCCCGGCGACTCCGCGACCCCGGCGACTCCGCGACCCCGGCGCGCGCGCATGCATATAGGCCTAGCTAGCACCAAGTGCATAGGTACGTCAGCGTCGTCCGCGTAATGAAGAACGGACTTCACACTAAATTAAACCTATTAATTACCATAGGAAACGTTGCATAATTTAGTCGAGTACAGTCGCCATCAGATATATCGGTGCGGCCAAAGTGCTCACAATCATCGGAACACGTCTCTAATGCCTCGACAATAGAGGCGTGTTCCGATATTTGTGAGCACCTTGGCCGCTCCGAAATATCTGATGGCGACTGTACCTATTAAACAATGACTTACTTTCTAAGTACCCACAGAACTAAATGTAAATAAAATGTAATGTATGTATTTAAGCTGATGATCTTCATATATAATTAAATAAATAAATAAAAGATTACTAGGATTTTTCCCTTCTATGCTAATGCTGCTGGTATCCTGAAGGCGTGTGATAAGAATTACTACGAAATCGCTCCAGAAGTAAAAAAAATGTGTCCCCCCCCCCTCTAACTTTTGAACCATTAGTTTTAAAAATATGAAATAAAATCTCAAAAGTAGAACTTTATAAAAACTTTGTAGGAAAATTATTTTAACTTGATAGGTTGAATAGTTTTTGAAAAAAATTAAAAACAGGCAAAAATTAAAAACAGGCAAGACTTTTGCGGCATTTATTTATTATTGTGAAATGGTCTATGGGTGGGTCATTGTCAGATTTAGGTGCACGTCTTTTCGGTGGACATTGCCAAAGTTAAGGGCTTTAAAGCCTAATTTTTGGTTGAACTCTGAATCCGCTTAAACGGCGTGGCCTCTTCTATAATTCTATGCGATAATAACACATTATATATAAACATAAGCCCTTAACTATTGCCCACCGAAAAGACGATTCTTGTTGTACTGACTGACAATGACCCGGGTGAGACTGCTGCGAACCCCCGTACATAACTATAGGCAGGCCTTTAAATAGCGCTATTTTCGTATAGCGCTATCATTTATAACGTTATTATTCCTAAAACCGCTATACTCAAAAACGATATTTGACGCGCTGTATAGCGATATCCATTATAACGTTATAAATCTGAACCATTAATATAAAACCGATACTTTTTTAACCGATATAATAATGTTATAACGTTATAGGCTACCCCTTTCTCGCATTCAGTATAGCCTACTCGTGCAATGTAAGCGATGTGATTACGTAACGTAGGTTGTTTGTTAGAGTGCACGGCGTCATAGTAAAATAGAGAATTTTTCGATTTGCTCGGCTTGTCGGCGCAGGTTGTAGTCTGATACGAATATCCTGACTAATAATTTTCAAATCAGATTGTCTTTAGCTACTCTGTTCCTCATTAATCGGAAATGCATCATCCCATAAAAAACATGCCATGGAAAAAAGAGGTCAAGTCTCGAAACTCTTCCACCGTAAAAAGTTGTGAGATATTTCGTAGAGCCAAGTCTCAGGCATTCTTTTATCTTTATTTCCTTGCTAAATAAAATTTTGTGACTTGGCAATCACACAATACTACATAGCTTTAGGTATGCAGAAATCCATTAATGCAGGAACGTTGTGTGATTGCCAAGTCACAAAATTTTATTTAGCAAGCAAATAAAGATTAATAAGAATGCCTGAAACTTGGCTCTACGAAATATCTCACAACTTTTTACGGTGGAAGAGTTTCGAGACTTGGCCTCTTTTTTACATGGAGTGTTTTTTATGGAATCTCACTTCTTTTTGTAGGTTAATGTGTTATCCATACATACAAACTATGAATGCAGGCCCATTCTTGCTTTTGAATTTTCCCATTCACTGCAAATGTAACTTTGTAATCCTAAATATTTGTATAGGATTACAAAGTAATGTATACAGTTGGTGTATCTAGAAAACTGGGTTGAAATAGCAATTTTTTTATAGTTTTCCCTTTATGTGGCCATTAAATTCTAACTCTGTACCAAATTTCAGCTCTCTTGAGTTTATGGGAAGTACTAGTTCTATTTTGATGATCATGAGTGAGTGAATGTCATAAATGCGAAACTTTGCTTTCGCTTAACTTCGGAACTTAATGACCTACAGACTTGAAATTTTGGATTTTAAGTATGTGATTATAGCTTACTGGATGACGAAAATTTCTGCATTCTGGTCTTATCCAGAGGTTCTCAAATAGGGGCCTGAAAATGTGGCGAAATGGTTCCAGTAAAGGATGGTACGGCAGTGTTTGCTTCGCGGTCGACTTGGCGGGGGCACTGCCGTTCCCCCAGATATTAATGGCATTGTTATAACATGGTAAATTATTAATAATTTAAATGCCTGCATCAAATGTTTCTGCTTAGTCCGTTGGTTGACTGGTAGAGAATGCCTTATGGCATTAAGTCCACCATAAATACTTTTTTTTGTATTGTGTCACAAAGTTTAAATAAATTAAACCGGTCTCATGGCACCAGCACGCACATTACGGATGGATGGTCAGCTTAAAATGAGGTGGAGAGAATGAGAAATTTGATTTATCTATGTATGTAAGAGAAGACTTCCTGACTAATTCATCAACGCACAGCCGAAACTACTGGGACTAAAAAGAAGGGACAAGATAAAATTTTTGGAAATCCCATCCCTAAGGGGGTTAAATAGGGGTGCAAAGTTTGTATGAGGGAAACTTTTTTTTTAAACTAGAGACTTGAAACTTTGTAGGAAGATTACTTATTAAGATGCATAAAAAGTTCTTGCAGCGTTTTAGAAAATTCCAGTCCTAAGGGGGTTAAGTAGGGGACAGGGGTGCAATGTTTGTATGGGGGAAACATTATTTTTTGAACTAGAAACTTCAAACTTTGTAGAAAGATTACTAAATACAATACAAAAAAGGACTGTCAGCGTTTTAGAAAATTCCACCCCTAAGGGGGTTAAATAGGGGTGAAAAGTTTGTATGAGAAAAACTTTTTTTGAGCTTGAGATTTGAAACGTAGAAAGATTACTTATTAGAATAGAAAAACAGTTAGTACTTTTAACGTGTTAGAAAATTCCATCCCTAAGGGGGTTAAAAAGGTACTAATGCAAGATTAGGATGAGAAACATTTTTTTTGAGCTAGAGATGGGCAACTTTGTGGTACGATTACTTATTAGAAAAAAAAATCCTTTCATCGTCTTGGAAAAATACCACCCCTAAGGGGGTTAAAAGTGTTAAAACGGTATTCAAGGTTTATATGGAGAGCAAGAAAATATAGTAAGATATTTCTAATGTCAGTCTTAGTCTGTATGTTAAAAGACAACAAAACTGATTTCAGAGTTTTTTTTTTAATTCATCGGATAGGCGTTAATGGGGCTTCAAAGTTTATATGGAGGGAAAAGTCATTTTTTAAGTAAGATTTTTTAATTTTGTTCTTAAAATAGAGAGAGCAGATTAGTAGATTTTTTTATTCATCACCTAAGAGAGTGTTTAAAGGGGATTCGAAGGCCGTATAGGGTCAAGACAATTTTAAAGTAAAACATTAGTGTAACTACGATTTTAGACGGTTTGTTTAAAACTAAAAAATACATTTCAAAGTTTTTGAAATTCATCCCCCAAGAGGGTTTCTAGGGGGTTCAAAGTTTATACGAAGAGCAAGATATTTTTAAAATAATAGATTTATTACTTAGGTTATGGACCGTTTGTTTAATGATTAGAAAACGATTTCAGCGTTGTTTTTATTCATCCCCTAAGAGAGTTAAAAGGTTTGCAGGTTGTATAGAGAGCAAGACCTTTTTTAAAGTAAGACTTACAGATTTGAACAGTTACCAGAAATGTAGGATAGGTGAGGTTAGAACTGCGATGCTCCCAGAATCGAATAGATTTAATCAACATTGGGTACTTATTATTATAACAGTAATGTAGCTTAGTATACATATAAAAATATATTTTTCTTTAATACTGTGTGAAAACGTCTGTTGATGATTCTTAAGATATTTATGTTTGTAAAAACGAAGTTTTCAATTTAGATTTATCAATTTAAACTAACGAACTCATCGCACTGTTACCTTTTACGTAGGTTTAATCCCTGAACGGATTTAGATGAAATTTCCCGTACAGATAATTTGAGACCCTTGGAAGGATATAGGATAGTTTTTGTATATCTTTAAGATGGTAGAAGTGTGTTTGGGACAGCGATAAATAGCTTGCACCGAACATAATTTAATAGCATTATTTTTTCTAAGACCATAACAAGTTCCACGCGAACGAAGTCGTTGGCAACAGCTAGTTATTTGTATAAATATTTAGTGACTAAGAATTAATTAGAAAAGGAGGATGAATCGTAAGAAAAGGAGGATCGATACATATTTATGTGTACCAATCGTCCTTGGTCTCCCCTATCTAGACAGATTATGGCGAAGAACCAAAATCAAAAATTCACACATTCTTTGGTTTTATAATCAGATTTTATTTAACTTGTCGTTTTCGGAATGGCTCTAAATCAAAAATGAAATAAAATGTCGGAAACTAAAAGTATATTTTAATTTTATTACGATTAATGAACAAAAGCACATACCAACATACCTATGCATATTTTTTTGCTCACGGCAACACCGTCGGTCGTAGGGCTTGTTTGGAATAGGTCCTAATACTGGGAGTTAGTGCCGAGGCAAACAATTAACATAAAAAAATATTGACCCTCTTACATATTGTAATAGTGTATACCTAGGGAGTAGGGGCTATTAAGATTGGCACTCTTTCTTTTTATTTATGAGCAAGTCCACGAATCTGTGGACAGCGTTGCGTTTCCTGCGTCCCATTTTTATTCCGCCATTTATCGTCGCAACCAACCAAATATTCACAATTCACAACCAATTTGCAAATGATCGAGGTAAACAAGCATTAATAAGATTTAGAAGCTAGAACAACATAACGGCAACGTCGCACGTCGCGCTACGGCCCACGTGGTGGCATGTTGACATTGGCACAGAGCGGCAACGGCGCAGCCGTAGCGCGCGGCTCGCATTTTAAAACGATATTATAACGTTATTATATATCGTTCTGTTATTCATTCTGTTACGGTATTTATATCGTTATGGAGAATATTGATTTTGTTATAACGTAATTTTCGAACACTAACGGAATATACCGTTATAATTCCGGTTCATTTTATAACGTTTTAAAGGCCTGACTATAGGTACTCGCGGACCCCAGGGGTCCACTGACCAAAGGTTTAGAAACACTGGTATAGTGGATAAAGCTGTTAGAAGCCGAGTGAGCTGAGTGACAGGACAGGCGTCAAATAAAATAAGAATCCACCTTCCGATATTATTTGAAATTCGCATTAGGAAACCAAAGATGCACAGTCCCGGTGTATCGCAGCAGTGATACCAGTGCTAAAAATGTATTCTACACATAAAAACGGTATTATCTTTTAAAATAATTATGAGGGAGGATTTTTGTAAATATAAACATTAATGCTATCAAAATTAATTTGCTTTTTGTGAGTATATAGAGTGTATATTATTGAAATAGGACGTATGTTTCGTTTAACTGCGAAAATTATAAATAGCCTCATTGCTGCAAATGGTTCTTGTTAACGGCAACACCAGTGTTTACATTTTTTCTGTCTGATTAATAATCAGAGTATACCTTGGACGGTAGTTGCTCTTTGAATGGACTAAGTTGATGCTGTTCGGTCAACTCAAGTAATCTCAATTGTACTGATGCATCATCAATTCATCACCTGTTTATTGGCATATACAGATTGCTGCCAGTTTAGGCACTCGTGGAGCCGGGCAGGTGTGACGTCACCGACACCATCAGATTCGTTAACAGATGCGGCCTGGGAGCGCCAGCGCCATTGTTGCGACAGCCGCTCTTTCATCTCGCCCCCTATCTACGGCAACCGCGTCGGCACAAGAGAACCAGTCTAAGTCTGAGCTCTGATTACGCTCGCTTGATACTTGTTTAGGTATACTATTATCTATTCTGTGGT
Organism: Epinotia ramella; assembly: GCA_947578815.1. Lineage (NCBI taxonomy): Eukaryota > Metazoa > Arthropoda > Insecta > Lepidoptera > Tortricidae > Epinotia > Epinotia ramella. The sequence continues at coordinate 24,662,704 of OX388216.1, forward strand.
TTAGGGCTCAAATTATACGAGGCACAGCTCATGAACTGGGGTAAAACGATTGAATAGTAACCGCTTTTAGCTAATGTATCCCTCCCCCCGCTGCGTCGGCGCACGTGGGCGGCTCACTGACTTCCATTACTCTATTTACGGACTCCCTTCGTGGATTGGATTGATCTCTTAATTCAATCAGTAAGAGCCCAAATTAAGGTCACGGTTTACGACGGACTTGAGGCAAGCTATTGAACACATTGGTGCGCGGTTGTGCAATGTGCACCTTGTGCCATTGAAATAAGAGGTATATTACTTTGTTTAATACATTTTGAGGCATGAAAAGGAAGTGAGTATCTTTAACAAAAAAAATACCTACTCAGTTGGTAATAAGCAATAAGATTGTTTAACAAAAGTATCCTGAACTTTTCCGCGAGATAAATAAAACTCACTACCTAATGCTACGAGTAAGTAAGGAAGAATACTGAATGCTTGTTCACAATTTGCATATTTATCCAACTGCATGAGTGTACATGTAGAAGCATGTTATGGTCTGATAATGCAATAAAGTCATTATTTTCTCGGATTTGTAACTCATATAAATGTAAGCTTATTAGGGTTCCGTAGCCAAATGGCAAAAACGGAACCCTTATAGATTCGTCATGTCTGTCTGTCTGTCTGTCCGTCCGTATGTCACAGCCATCTTACTCGAAAACTATAAGGTGCCCTAGTAGCATTTTCGTTGGCATTTCGTTGGGCCAACTCGGTGATCAATGGCCCAACGTGGTGCCAACTTAAAATGCTACTATTAGGGTATATTTCAAAAAAAATTTGAGGATAGGTGTATTTCGTTAACCGTTACATAGTTTTGTAACTAAATTACAAAAAAAAAATCTTTTACTCCATACATAAAACTGAAAGTCAAATTTTTTTTTTCATTGCAAGCCCACGTGTGGTACATCAATCGATAGGCCTTTCAAAATAAATATAAGGTTTCTCAGCATTTTTTTTGATTAGGTGAATAGAGTCGGAGATAATCGCCTCGAAAGTCACTAAAATTGTGTCCCCCCCCTCTAAGTTTTGAACCGTGTATTTTAAAAATATGAAAAAAATCAGGCTCATAGGGCTTATTAAATTCTTTCTGCGAAAATTGTTTTGAACAAGATCGGTTCAAAGGTTTTTGAGATATTTCTAAAAAACTGCCTTCCTTAAAGAAAAGGACGTAAGTGCCATAAGATTTCAGTAACGACCTTTTTAATAGGCACGGAACCCTCGTTGTGCGTAGTCCGACACGCACTTGGCCGCTTTTTTTTGTGGAAAATAGACAGCATTCGCATCAGCAGCATCAGCTGGTAATGGACATACCTAGCTGAGGGAATAGGGATGTAGATAATATTTGTTCGAATACGTCCCAAATATCGCACAGCGGTTGCAATGGTCGTATAACGTTATTTAGGTATGCTTGTAGGAGACCTGCGTCGTGGTTGCTCGTCCCAGGACATGCATTTGGTACCTATACAACTTGTATGTAGTCGTGGTACTAACTACGTGTACTCGTACCTACTACTTGTACGACTATAATTGCTAATGATGAGAAAGTGCTGCGACGGAGACTAATGAAATGATTAGTGCGTTCGTGAACAGAATGAAAATATAGGTCCTATATGTAGTCGCACAGCAACTCATACTCTTAATAGTCTTAATATATAAGGTGCTAACAAATTAAGTACCAATATTTTAAGAGGTGTTACATTACATCAAAACCATTGACTTTAAATAGAAATTAAGAAAACTTTTCATATGATATTTTTGTTTTAATTTCCGGTACAAAATAAATAAATTAAAATTTCGACCAAACATAATCAGCCTGTGCATTTAACTGACGAGATGTTTAAACACTATCTGTCAAGTGAACATCGTCGTTTGTGACATACGTCAATGATTGATTGTTGACTATCTCATTAACAGGGTGTTTTTACGCAGTAACGTTGTATCCCTAATTATCTCCAAAAAGTGGTACACACTTTTAAATGTTTCATACTTAACTCTACTCCTAGAGACGAGTATTATCAGCTCTACAAGTATTGGTACCTAATTTGTTAGCACCTTATATACGTAGGTAACTATTTAGATAAACGGCTTGCTACTTTTAGAGAAAATCCGCTCACCGCGGAGAGGCGAGAGTACGCTCGCTCGCTTTATACCTTTTTGTATTTCCGTCCAAAGAAATGTGCCGCATTCGGGCAGAATTTGTGATTGAAATGAAAAAGATGTTCGGTCCCAGATAAAGAATTGATTAGCGTTGTTTGCCAGCGCTTGCGCATGTTTGCGCAGGGACTTTCGCCGCGCACCGGCCGCAGCGGGTGGCGTGCTGGCTGGCGGCCTGCAGCGAGCGCGGTTATGCAACGCGACCCTCGCCGCGTGGGACACCGATTCATTTCGGAACTCATTGTTTTACACCGGTAGAAAAGCCAAATTATCTATTATGCACACGAGGTTACGTGATTTTGCAAGATGACCCCTCGGCGCCGGCAGCAGTCAGACCCGTCGGCGCTAGACGCGGAACCGCTTAGCAGGGTCGTTGAGGAACAGTTATTATTTAGCCAGTAATTATAGCTAACGACTCGAGCGTCGCACTCGCGCAGAGCCAAGCCCGGCGTGGTGAGCTTGCCGTCTCAGTGCATGTGCGAACACTGATGATCACGACGCAAGATCACTAGCATCGCAATTATCAAATCGTATCAATTGAGGGAAAAACATCTGGAATCTCATCTGATGTCGTTTATGTATGCTTGCAACCCAGCTATTAAAAACTGCCACCAAGAATCAAGGAAGTTGCTGGCTGTGGGCCACTGGTCTGTGGGATTGTGTCACGATATTCACCATCACGAAGCGGCGAGGCAATGAGAGCGCTAGTTCCAAGCAGACTTCTTTTAATCGTTCATCACCCATCCTCCCCAATTCACTCTGATTTCACAAGTTTCAGACCGTTCTTAAAACGGTCATAATTACCTTTATTATTTTTTCTCTATCGAATGATAACATCTTCTAAAGCGTAAGTAAAACGCGAGTAATGCCAACACATTTGCTTCAAGTTTCTGCAGATGCAGTGAGTTCACAAGAACGTTAAAAGTTGGCAGCGGCGTTGATGATAGTGTTCGTAGACCACTCGTGTCTATCATTAGCAGATCATTATGGGCGATTGCTCCCTAATTAGCACTCGCTGGGAGAACGTCTGCCTCGGTTAACGGTAACGTGATCGTCTCAATTGAATGATTCTTCAATTGCAAATGCAATAAATGCATGCTGCTTGCAACGCAGTCAGCAGCAAAAGTAGCTGCACTGCACATAAGATCAAAAAACGTTAAGGAAGTTGTTTAGCACAAACGGTTGTCTAGCAAGCTATAAACTAGGAGTAAACGCGTCGTAAACTCGCGCGAAATTACCTTTATCGTCCCATCTCCCAGCGGGCGGCGGCGGCGGGGACAGGATGCACTTGTGGTTATTCCTGTTCCGAACCCGTTTCCCCCCGCCCTCCCTGCCGCGCCGGCCGACCAGGCCAGCAACGATACACTTGTGCACCTAACCTGTATTACCCAGGGATAAAGACTAGCGGTGGGGCGAGGAAGCGAGGGACAGAGGTATGCAGGGTTTTGCGCTGCGAGCAGGGCCGGTCCGTGTGCGAATCGTTTTTTTGGAATTGCGATGCGTCTTCAAGCCACAGCTACATGCACAGTTTGAGCTTTAACAATATTCGAAGGTAAAGCATGACTTTTCCATCTACGGCGATACTTCCAATTGATCCCAGTAGGGTAATACACCTTTTCGCTAGACGAGACACGACACGACGCTCACATTTCATTGTATTCACACAATGAAGCACTCATAACGTGTTCTGCAGAATGTCGCCGTAGTTTGTACTTTAGCTATGTAGGATGACGTGTCCACGTAATATTTATACCTAGTTAGCAATTGGCGTGTTTAACACTGGCAATTCAACTGAGGCTGTACAGCGCGGTAGCAAATTATTCTTAATAGGTTCCTTATATATAAATATTTATATAATTATCGATTTTGTGACTTCTTGGGGATATTACGACTTATTTAGTATTTAATAGATGTAGATAGATAATTTCCTCAGAGCATATACCTAATACTTCATAAGTACATCTGTGATAACTTCTGATAGCATAACATTAGTCCCCATTTTGCATGGATCTCTCCATGTACGAGTAGGCCTGATGCACTTCATTCTCACCTACTCGCATACCAATGTGTATGATTATTGTGTGGCGAGGGACAGAGGTATGCTATGCACCTATTCAGTAAACAAACCTTGGCGCCTGGGGACATGCAGTACGTATACCACAGCAGGGCGTCTCCTGGCTGACTCGTCTACCAGCAGCTGTGAGTCGCGTTGAGATCAGCTTAACTCCTTGCCATCAAATACAAGGCACAGCTGATCCCCACGCATATAGCTACACTCGACGAGGGAATCCGATAACGTTTCAGTTCAGACATGTGGAATACAGTCATTTGGAACTGATACAGTTACTATTCAGTCAGACTCCATGTATAGTGTTACAAACAGTTGTAAGCGGTCGTCGGTGTCGAATTAGCAAAACATTCATGTGAAAAAGGAGTACAATACTTACAATTAGTTACCAGCCATTTTTGAGATCACATCACAGTGTTTAACTCGATTTCTTTTCAAATCTTGAATGTAGTAGTTATTGTAGCGTGGTCGTGTCGATTGAGTAGTCGGGCAATTACATAATTCGACTGCAAATTGTATATATACGTACATACACGTAGTAGATAATTAGATATCCGGGACGTATGATATTTAGAATCTAAAATCTTGATGGTGGCTAAATAGGAATATTAGGATAGGCTGCTTTCCTATGTATGCAGCCGTTTAACTTACTTAATTATGCCAAATTGGTATCCAGGTGACATATCTGAGTTGATGATATGATTTCCCTTGACGAGTCATGGGACGGACCATTGAAAATTGGGAAACGAACGCTGACTGAAGTTCTTAGAAACTGTCTATAGCATCTGCTGCTTCTGAGCGCATTGCTTCACGGCAATTAGACGGTGTCGTGACACGCCGCATTTATTACTTAAAGTGTTCAGCGCCTCGCGGCCGCCGCGACCACAGCTGGGTAATATTTAGGTACCCGGCGATTGTGGCGATTATGATGTCGGCCATCATCATAATCAGATAATCACCACGAAAGGTGTGTCCTAAATACAATAAGGGAAATGAAAAGGGAAGACATTGGTTGTTAATAGTAACTTGACTTCAAAGTTTAAATAATACCACCACCTCGAAGAAAACAGCCGAATGGGCAGAATATAACACGCGGTTCTTTGCTTAACTGTTCTCGTTTTTAGGGTTCCGTAGTCACCAAGGAACCCTTATAGTATCGCCATGTTTGTCTGTCCGGTCAATCCGTCTGTCTGCGGCTTATTAGCTCACTGACCCTCGTCTTTAAGCTGTAGATCGACATGGGTAATATAGGGTAAATCAATCACACCGACAATATCACATACATATACAATATAGCATACATTCTTGTTTTTTTGGGTTTTTGAAAACCAGTTTTCAATTCAGGGAGTTGTTTGCGTGATAGTGCCCCCGCCCTCCCTGCGGCCGGATAAATATAAGTGATAAAGCTAAGTGAAAAAAAACATGCCAGTAGTAACATATAATTAATCTATCATTTGAGCATGAGTATGAGCAAAACTATGACGGCTATGTATAGACACAACCAGTATTGAACGAGTAATAGTCAGCCAACAGAAGCTAGGGGCTCTGTGTGCTGCGGAACTCGCGAGCCGCCGTCTATCAAAACTATGACGGCTATGTATAGACACAACCAGTATTGAACGAGTAATAGTCAACCAACAGAAGCTAGGGGCTCTGTGTGCTGCGGAACTCGCGAGCCGCCGTCTATCAAAACTATGACGGCTATGTATAGACACAACCAGTATTGAACGAGTAATAGTCAACCAACAGAAGCTAGGGGCTCTGTGTGCTGCGGAACTCGCGAGCCGCCGTCTATCAAAACTATGACGGCTATGTATAGACACAACCAGTATTGAACGAGTAATAGTCAACCAACAGAAGCTAGGGGCTCTGTGTGCTGCGGAACTCGCGAGCCGCCGTCTATCAAAACTATGACGGCTATGTATAGACACAACCAGTATTGAACGAGTAATAGTCAACCAACAGAAGCTAGGGGCTCTGTGTGCTGCGGAACTCGCGAGCCGCCGTCTATCAAAACTATGACGGCTATGTATAGACACAACCAGTATTGAACGAGTAATAGTCAACCAACAGAAGCTAGGGGCTCTGTGTGCTGCGGAACTCGCGAGCCGCCGTCTATCAAAACTATGACGGCTATGTATAGACACAACCAGTATTGAACGAGTAATAGTCAACCAACAGAAGCTAGGGGCTCTGTGTGCTGCGGAACTCGCGAGCCGCCGTCTATCAAAACTATGACGGCTATGTATAGACACAACCAGTATTGAACGAGTAATAGTCAACCAACAGAAGCTAGGGGCTCTGTGTGCTGCGGAACTCGCGAGCCGCCGTCTATCAAAACTATGACGGCTATGTATAGACACAACCAGTATTGAACGAGTAATAGTCAGCCAACAGAAGCTAGGGGCTCTGTGTGCTGCGGAACTCGCGAGCCGCCGTCTATCAAAACTATGACGGCTATGTATAGACACAACCAGTATTGAACGAGTAATAGTCAACCAACAGAAGCTAGGGGCTCTGTGTGCTGCGGAACTCGCGAGCCGCCGTCTATCAAAACTATGACGGCTATGTATAGACACAACCAGTATTGAACGAGTAATAGTCAACCAACAGAAGCTAGGGGCTCTGTGTGCTGCGGAACTCGCGAGCCGCCGTCTATCAAAACTATGACGGCTATGTATAGACACAACCAGTATTGAACGAGTAATAGTCAACCAACAGAAGCTAGGGGCTCTGTGTGCTGCGGAACTCGCGAGCCGCCGTCTATCAAAACTATGACGGCTATGTATAGACACAACCAGTATTGAACGAGTAATAGTCAACCAACAGAAGCTAGGGGCTCTGTGTGCTGCGGAACTCGCGAGCCGCCGTCTATCAAAACTATGACGGCTATGTATAGACACAACCAGTATTGAACGAGTAATAGTCAACCAACAGAAGCTAGGGGCTCTGTGTGCTGCGGAACTCGCGAGCCGCCGTCTATCAAAACTATGACGGCTATGTATAGACACAACCAGTATTGAACGAGTAATAGTCAACCAACAGAAGCTAGGGGCTCTGTGTGCTGCGGAACTCGCGAGCCGCCGTCTATCAAAACTATGACGGCTATGTATAGACACAACCAGTATTGAACGAGTAATAGTCAGCCAACAGAAGCTAGGGGCTCTGTGTGCTGCGGAACTCGCGAGCCGCCGTCTATCAAAACTATGACGGCTATGTATAGACACAACCAGTATTGAACGAGTAATAGTCAACCAACAGAAGCTAGGGGCTCTGTGTGCTGCGGAACTCGCGAGCCGCCGTCTATCAAAACTATGACGGCTATGTATAGACACAACCAGTATTGAACGAGTAATAGTCAACCAACAGAAGCTAGGGGCTCTGTGTGCTGCGGAACTCGCGAGCCGCCGTCTATCAAAACTATGACGGCTATGTATAGACACAACCAGTATTGAACGAGTAATAGTCAACCAACAGAAGCTAGGGGCTCTGTGTGCTGCGGAACTCGCGAGCCGCCGTCTATCAAAACTATGACGGCTATGTATAGACACAACCAGTATTGAACGAGTAATAGTCAACCAACAGAAGCTAGGGGCTCTGTGTGCTGCGGAACTCGCGAGCCGCCGTCTATCAAAACTATGACGGCTATGTATAGACACAACCAGTATTGAACGAGTAATAGTCAACCAACAGAAGCTAGGGGCTCTGTGTGCTGCGGAACTCGCGAGCCGCCGTCTATCAAAAAGCTGTTACGCCAAAAAAAACTTCTCATATAATTAGTGATCCTGCTCACAAAATAACACGAGAATGGTTGAGAAGTGCGACCTGTAGAGGAAAACAGCCGGACAAAGGAAAAAAAAATGCCCAAGCTGAAACGGAGAATTCGTTCGCCTCGCTCGCGCGTTCAAAAACTTGGTATGGCTTAGTTACTTTCGTGGGTACTTTCGTATGTTCTGAATTCTGATTCTCCGGTACTTTCGTATGTACGGATTTTTTTGGTTGTTTAGCTGGGGCGCGCGTGTCGATGTAACAACGACGGAAGGGCATCAGATCAGTTTTAATGTGAACGTATTTCTTACATAGTAACGTACGAATGCACAGAAAACGAGTGAACATAGTCACATGAAAACGAGTTGATTTAATTCGATTTAATACATCTCTCATCCGAACTGCTCTTCAAATGATGCCTGAACGATAATGTAACTGCCCAATTTTTTTTTGTTCCTGTACGTAAATATAGCTCCGCGCACATACTCATTGGAAAAACAACGTATCATCGCCGCGCCGTAATTGTATGTAACAACACTAGATTACATCGGCCTTGGCGAGGACGGGTGGACGGGGCTCGCCGGTCACGCGTCTTCGGACACCACTCCACTACCCGGATACAACTCCCGATTCACAGTAATGCGCTAATTTTCCTGGAGCGCAGTAATACCTAGGTATTTGAAGGAGAAGGAGATAATACAAGTCCCCCATATATCACACTATTCAAATCCAGCAGTTCCCTCTGTGTGAGCCCCGCGACTGCGGCATAAAGCTCAGTCCTTGAATAGTACCACGGAGAACTCGAAAGCTAGCTGTTGTCCACGTTAATCCCCTAGCCTGATCCCCCAGGGGAAAAAAACGGTTAGGTTGTTAGTTGAACTGCGACCCTACAGCGCGCGAGCCGAGCGAGCGAAGCGAGCGTGACGCGGTAGCGTCCGGCGAAGCGCCATAACCGAACATTATCATTTTTTCCTAGTTGAATATAAAATAATTGCCGCTAATTCCCCTGGGTGATCGGGGTCAGGTGATTAACGTGGATAACGTGGAAAGCTAAGCGTGTTCCGCTTTAAAAAGGGTAATATGATCATCAGGAATTCATCCAACGTGAAGTAAATGTGCTGTCATCATGAGACGTTGTTAGTGGTTACCTTTCTTCGCTCGGCTGCCACCCGCTGGGCCACTTGCCTACTCTCTGTGGCGTTGCGCGCGCGCAGCGGTTGCCTCCTATAATTATCCAAGCTACTCATGAGCCGGAGAAAAAATCAAGGCCAATTTGTGTGCCGTAGCCTCACGCGGTGTAGTGGAAAACATACACATAAACATGAGGATGTACCAATTTTAAAGCGCTCAAACTCGACGTGGCTCTACAAGAAACTCATGCACCCTTGTCGCATGTTAATGCGTAGATTACTAATCGGATAACGCTGCTTTAATAAACGACAACGAGTTTTGGTACTTAATTACAATACTATCACGGGTTTATGCATTTTGAAATAATCCTACATCAATCGCATTCATCTTTAAGATTGTCCTCTTGAGATGAGGAAATGCACGCAGGAGATGTTACGTGTGGAGCGCGACAACGTTTGCATTATAAGCCTATTTGGCATTTACTGTTTTGTTTAACCTTTCCTCTCGTCGACCTTTCCCGCCGCGCGCGGCGCGGGCGCAGGGACGATTAGAATCGCGTTCGAGTAATGTATGCTAATCTTCCTCGGTGCGCGCTCACTCGGAGTTCGTGCGCAAGCTATCCATGCTTTAATGTCACAATTTTCTATTAACAAGCCATATTGACTCTTCTGCAACTTTGTCATTTACTACTTGACCCCTAGAATTGTACCTAACTACTGTGGGTATCACAGGTCAGTCAAATTTCGATGGCATTGGTCGGTAACGTTTTGGAAGTAGGTAATACTACTGCGTTTAGCCATACAGTAGAGAGGACCCTCAGCATTGCGATTTGTTTTCAATATCTACTATACTTACATAACTTACATACGTGAGGTGTAGCACAAGATGACGTGTTGTATCTGATACCAGTCGGGTTTAAGCAAAAGTTCTGTCAATGGGGTTGGGGCCCCGCGTTCCGCGGATAGTGGGAAGGCCTCGGTAATGACCGGCGCGGGCGGGTGGCCGGCGTGACGCGCCGTGACGCGCCGTGACGTCACGCGCGGCTTCCGGCCTGCCCGCCGCGCGCCACCGCGCACCGACCATCAAGGTTACTCAACGACGCAGATGTACGCCAATTGTGTTCCTCCGCATGGACCCCTGTCCTCTGATTACTAAGGCAACAAATTAGATATATTTGTATGATATTCCGGGTCACACTTCACACAACCAGCCGCCATCATAAACTACTCACGCCTTAAATTCGTCTCATTCGCCCTTGGCAGAAGCGGGGAATTTTTCTCAAACGACATTTAAGACTCGCTTCTATATGGGCAAAGCCATACTGTCCGCAGCAAGCCTGGCCTTTGAAATACGTAGTTTGAAGATTCAAGCAAGCAGAGTCAATTATTAGAAACATCCGGCAGGTAGTTCCAACGCGCACTTAGATGAGTCACGAGTCACGAGCGCACGGGGGGCGCCCTCACGCCATGTAATGTTTATCATCGACTATTGGGAACTATATACATGTTATACTTCCCAAAAGTCGATGATAAATCGGTGCCGGCACAAGCCGGCGGCGGTCTGTGAGCTCATCCGTTGTTGGTTCCTATATCGGATATTGAACTTATACTGGTTTTCATGTAGTGATGCGGTTAGCGTTGTGAATACGGACTAGATTAAACGGTTGTCAGATGAATTCAACAGTCGACATTGGTTTAGTATAAAAAAAAACTTCGTGTCGACTTGTATAATAAACATGCAATGAAGTGTCAATTTGAGGACGCGTGCCGAGGAGTAAGAGACCACGAATAATGGAGAGGTGCTTTATTATAGCTGGTCGATCGTCCACTGAGTTATTGCTACATTTATAAACTTATTTTAATTAATAATTACAAGTCGAATCCAGCGATGCATGTGCGAGGTTAATGACATCATTTTGGGGTAGTGCAACGCGCATCGTTGCTCAAAACAATGTACATATTTGTACACGACACGACTGCTCAATGATGTGAAAAGTCATAATAGCCAGGCCAAAACGCTACCTACTCGATTGGAATCATGAGAACTCACTGAGTACATTCTCACTCGCTCTAACTAGAGAAAAGCTAATTGCGAGGGTAAGTGCGCATCAACCAATATGATTCCTATGCGAACCAATATGATTCCTATGCGAACCAATGATTCGTATGCGAAACAATATGAAACCTACCTACTTGTCTTTACGTCTATAGCACATGAAACGGAGACCGTGCCGGCGTCGGCTGTTGAGAAAGCGGCCATCCTGCCCTTTAACTACAAACAGATGGAGGCGATGGGTTTCTACACACTCGGCGGGCTATCTCGCGATCAAACAAGCACCGAGCGGGGCCAACAATACGAGACGCAACAGTATACGAACAAACGTGAATAAACTTCCCTTTACTTGCGGAGTCTGTACTGCACGGCTTACATCACGTTTATACATCTCCATAGCTACGATTAGACACGCTATCTATGATTCCTTTCACGCGTTCCAAGTTTCAACTGAATGCAGGTTAGAAAGGACACTGATGCCGCACGGCTGGGAATCGTAAATTATGTTGCTCTTTTTTCTTTTAAACTGAGACGAGGTGAGTTATGGGTGTGAGTGAGGGTTAATGGACAGAAAATATCTATAATTATAGCAAACGATGCTTTTAAATGTTGGCTTAGTATGACATGAGTGAAAAGGCAATCTGGCCACTTCCTTTTTAGTGTTCTATTCAAGATTTGGATATTTACTGTGTCACCGTGTCTGTCGTACACAATTTCTGCTTCTTCTATTATCTTCTATTGACTTCTCCGCAGCGAACATGTCTCAACAGTTTGGTTGTTATGGAGTGGTCAGCTTTGCTTCTTTTGGTAAGATAATTTTATTCCCGTGTTAAATGTTAATAAAAAAGCTACGGTAGCCTAGTGGTTCAGGCATGAGGCTGTCAAGCGGCGGTCGTGGGTTCCAATCCCGGCGCGCACTAGAGTTTTTCAGAATTTATGTACGGAATATTTACCGATACCTTTTCGGTGAAGGAAAGCATCATGAGGAAACCGGTCTAAATCCCAATAAGGTCTAGTCTTCCCTCTGGGTTGGAAGGTCAGATGGCAGTCGCTTTCGTAAAACTAGTGCCTATGCCAAATCTTGGGATTTAGGTGTCAAAGCGGACCCCGGGCTCTTTTAGGGCACAACCGGGAATAACGCTAGGAGGATGTATAGGTACCATCCATTCCAAATGTTAATATAACTGGCAAAATAAAACATACATATCGCGAGTCCGACTCGAATTTGACTTGATCGGCGAACAAAGGAACAAATAAAAAAAAAGGATGAAAATGATGAGTTGCCTAGGAGTGCTTATGTATATGCGTGGGCGCGACCGTTTCCATGCTGTCAGGCGACAGCCCGCGTCCCGACACTCGACACTCCCTAATAATGCTTCCCCGTGCAGCGTTTTTCGTTACTAAACAAGTCTATCTATTCCGATCTGTTTATAACTAGAGCCAGACCAGATGTATCAATCATCGGTGTGTTGGTGCATGTCGGCGTCGCGTCGGGCAGCGGGCCATCGCTTGGGAAACCGCCCCACTGACACAGTTGGCTCGCGCAGCGCCACAGCCGCTGTGTGTGCGACGACGCGCTCTGACCTCTTGCTCTTCTTTTATCCCATTTTGAGTACGGCTCGTCTGATCTAGCTAGTGATGAACGCCGGAAACATAGATGCAAACCCATCAGATATTAATGAAAATTGACGTCAGCGCCATCGTCGTCAACACAGCGCATCTTCAGGCTCGTTAGCGACATGATTTACTGCCAGGAACAACACTACATAAGTGCAGAGTATAAGTATATTTGACCTGTGGTCTTATGTAATGTAACGTATTTACGCAATTGATCTCCAAATTTGAGGCTGAGCAATTGTGAACAGTGCGATGCATGCGAGAGCACATGCATCCTCAAGTACCGTAGGACCCATCTATGAATGGCGTTGGTGTCACCGGTTGTTTGAAAGCACGGGCGCTGCTGCGACACGCTCTCTTGTTATGAAAACAGTCATTAATTAAAGCAGACTGGGAGTCGGATGCGTGAGGCGCGCGCGCACGCTCTGCCGCCCGGGCTGCCGTTGGTACAACTAGCAGACTACTTAAGAGGTAATACTACGCGACGCGACAACTGCAGCTCAGAGTAAAAATCCGATACAGAAATCATCAAAATCGAGGTTTCGTTCTCGACTGTTTCCTCCTCCAAAACTTAACCAATCTTAACGAAATTTTGGAAATTGAATGGGAAGGAGACATTCTGTGTCGGACCGTTTTGATTTTTGTGCTTATTATTATACGATTTGTATACTAGGCGTCTGTTTCCGGTCAATTTATTTTGGCGTTTAAAGCGATGTTTGAAGTAGCCTAACTTCTATATAATCAATAATATCCAATAAATAAAAACGTACTGACATAGATAATGATGATATTAATTTTTTATAAAAAAAATATTGATCTAGGTTCAAAAACCAGGGAGGAAACAGTCGAGAACGTTTGTATGGAAAAATGACCCATAGCATTCCCTCTTAATCTTAAAATATTCACAGGAATTCGTGAAAGATTCACAAAAAGTTGCATAAAAAGGATGGACCTAGTACTTTGCATGGTAGTTTTTGCGACATGCTACCCGACAAGATATATAGAAACAACACATAATTACATATTGGAGCTAGGACGAAAACAGTGTAAGGTCTCGACACTCTCGACAATAACTGAAACAAAACTTTCGTTTGTTTCTGTCGCGCTTGTAGTTTTTCCAGAAACTTGAAAGTAACGCAATTATATAATTATATGACCTGATTTGAACATCCTTTGATAGTAACATAAAATTCGTTCGTCAGCTGTAATTGTTTCGTGACTTAGGCTACCGAAAATCCATCATCCCTAATGCATTTTGCAATTCTTTTTTGTTATTGACAATGTATGATTAATACAAATAAAGACATATCATATATCATGGGTACGTTCGACACGAGCAAAAATATCTCGTCTTTATATTTCGGCAACAGTACGTTGGACGTACCATACGACTGGATGAAGATTTACGAGCTGGTACCTATCGTTATCTCACGAGAGTGGTATCCTCGCAACGCGTGACGCTGTAGTTATTAGGTACATGATGGTACATCGTTGCGCGAAAATGCGCAACCTCAATATTAACTCAAGGAGTCACGAGATAACATTGCTTAATATTTGCAGATACAGATAGTGCTCGCAGAGCACACATAATTGCAAACTGCTGATAAGTCAATGGCAGCGCAGAGACAGGTTAAACAACACTGTTTTCGTCAGGAAATAGCCCATTTCCTGATCAAATGAACGTTATCTTTTACATATAAAACAATTCCATGTTTTCCGTCAAGGAAGATATGAAACTTTTTGTTTCAATTACCGAAAGACTCGTGACGGATATATCTAGTTAAATTCTGCATATGCAGCAAATTGGTTTCTCGTCAGTACATGTATGTACAAGCAGAAAATTTGTGTCCATTTGGTTAAGAGCGATTCATAGCTTCTGATTGGCGATTGAAATAGTTGTCCATGGTAAAGTAGTACGTACATCTCAAAACGGATATTCGTGATTTAGACCGAATTCGGCGGAGTCTCGAACACGTTCTGGAATGGGCGAGTATCTCCGATACTTCCCTTAGCCGCGGCCACTGTATTAGTACCCTGCATCCGCCGCAGCTGCGAAGCACATGTGAGAATTGTGTCCATTTATTATTTATAACATTTTTTTAAACGAAAGCCGGAAGCCTGAACCCCGCGAAGTGTTGATCCATAATTGACGGAACATTGTGTCGTTGTAACTAAAGTTAGGCCTGGTTAGTTACCGTATCATCGATTAGCAAGCAAATCCGGTTTGAACGAAGTCTGTTTCGTTTTCATTAAGTAGAAGGTATTAGGTTAGTTACTTTCTACGTTATTCTTGTTATGTGGTTACTTGAATTATATGTTTTTTCGTACTAATTACGTCAAGTAAACCTCTGCTGTGCTATTCACAACCTTTTTTGAAGTGAAAACTTCTTTAGCGGCGCTGAGCACTTTTTGGGATGGGGAAAAATTGTTAAATACGCGACAGATTTTTGTGACGTCAGATGTGAAGGAGGTCATAAACTTTTATATTTTGCTGCTAGCCGATTCGACTTCATTCAAAACTGAATGCTATTCGTAAGAGTATAAAGCCGTTAAACGCTTTTTGCAATGGCATATTCTGCAAATAAATTTGTAATTTTGTTCACGCGTCCTCCTTCACCGTTTTGCTATTGAGCAAATTCGAATAGCTCGAATTTGGACGTTATTCCTAAAGAGATAAAGCTTAGAAAAATATTTACCAACGGCAAAAACAAATTGATATTTTGTTCACCGCCGCCGTCCGCTGTTCTTGCAAATTGGAATAGTTCGAATTTGGACGTTATTCCTAAAAAGATAAAGCTTTGAAAAATATTTGGCAATGGCAAATACAAATTGGTATTTTGTTCGTCGCCGGCGGCGGGCGAGCCGGCCCGTCGCACCCAACGCGCCCGCGGCCCGTCCGCCAAAATAATTGATAATTGTTTATAAATTTGCGCCAAATTCATTTTTAGGGTGACACCGTAAGATGTCACGTGACCTGATCGAGAAACTGTTACAATGTTATTGAGTTTTCACTTCTGCCGGCACTCCCGGAGTGCAACCCGGTCTTTTTTTTTACGTTGGGGAATGCTTTGAGGCGCCGTCCGCCCGGTCACGGGGGACCAGATGGGTGTGTGGGACTCCCGGACAGAAGGCCCGGACTACCCACTAAACCCCCAACGATTGTCCAACCATGTCGCTGCAAAGGAGGGCCAAAGGTTCGCTTGACTCATTTTAATTTGACCCTCGCGACTGGCCCGTTTGCGCGGGCATGACCAGGTGCTATTCACAACCTGTCTTGACTCACCTCGCAAGTCGCGTCTAGTATTCCGAGATTCTTAACAACAATTCCCAATGCTAGGTCAGCTGATACTGGTTCGTGAGACGTGCGTTGTCCGTCCGTGTTGTGAATACTGGCTCGTAACTTTCCACGTTACGTTCCACGAATTAGTTCACGAGCGTCGCGAATCGGCTGCGTCTAATCCAGCTTTAATAACCGCTGCTAACCGATTCCGCGCCGATCCAGCGTCGGTCAACCGCGGCACCTGATAGTCCTGTCCCGCTGCTTGAAGCAATCATTAGTCTACTCGACGCGTGTGCCATCGCTAGAACGAGGAACGAGGCATTTCTGTCGTGCGACTAATACCTCCAATTGCATCCCACTAATTAGAAGGCAAGAGAGAAACGTTGACTACTTATGATATTTGGTGCTCTTCTCGCCCGTTCCAGAGTTGTGACTTGTGAGATTTCATTATCGTTAAGTACTTACGTACTGAATACTTTCACATTATTGATTGCAATCTGAGACTCGCGCTGCTCGGTTTTTTAGGCATTGTACCCTAAACTTGGCAATGTATCTTCAAATGCAAACATTGTTTAGACACATTTTTCATTTTTTCTGAAACAATTTTTCTCTAGATTGGTATAATTGCAACCGAGGCCGTCGCGCGATTTATTTTTTATTTTTGCCAAGTTTAGGGCTCGTGAAGATTGTCACGGAGTGACATTTTAATTTAATTATTTATAAAGCATAAAATGCAAAATGGTACTGCCTTAAAAAGTCAACACAGCATCTAAAAGGAAGTCTGAAACAGCTTTAATTGCGTTGTAGTTATTGAACCTGTGGTCTGTGTTGTCAGCTTAGGGAAAAAGCTCATTTTTAAGGATAAAATTGGGTAAATTGTACTTGTTTAGCAATGCAACAATTAATTAAATATATAGGTTTTGTTAGTAAACTTAAAGAATGCAATTTTGGAAATAATGTCTAATTCTAAACTAGAGGACAATTACAAAGAATTAGCTATATCACATATTCAGGACAGCACACC
The DNA here is from genome assembly GCA_947578815.1 of Epinotia ramella. Lineage (NCBI taxonomy): Eukaryota > Metazoa > Arthropoda > Insecta > Lepidoptera > Tortricidae > Epinotia > Epinotia ramella. Next base: position 24,679,831 of record OX388216.1, read on the forward strand.
GGACATTTCAGGACACCGGTACGGAATCAGCTCCCAAATGAAGACCTCCCATGGGTCAGAAATCAACCTCCTTCACAAGGCTGCTACTGTGTCGGCCGCAAAATCAAAATGGACCCTTCCCGCATCTTGGAAAGCCACCTGGCCTCAGACCTCATCTCTAGTGTTGCAGTCAAATACATTTTACATCCCTGAATAATATTATTTTATTTTTATCTCAACTAATTGAAACTTGCTAATGAAAAGTTGTATGAAACTAAATGTGATATAAGTAGCTAATTCTTTGTAAATGTCCTATAGTTTAGAATTAGACATTATTTCCAAAATTGCATTCTTTACGTTTACTAACAAAACCTATATATTTAATTAATTGTGGCATTGCTAAACAAGTAGAATTTACCCAATTTTATCCTTAAAAATGAGATTTTTCACTAAGCTGACAACACAGACCACAGGTTCAATACAACGCAATTAAAGCTGTTTCAGACTTCCTTTTAGATGCCGTGTTGACTTTTTAAGGCAGTACTACACCATGCTATTTTGCATTTTCTGCTTTATAAATAATGAAATTAAAATCTCACTCCGTGACAAGATGCTACTCCTAATAATAATAGTAATAATCTTCTGAGAAACATGGAAGCGAGATTACTCGGATATTATGAGGCATCGGAGTTTAATGAGTTAGTGACCTCTTTAGATTAGATCCGCGCCATCTGCGCGGCTCGGGCCGGCCGCGCGACACCACGCGTCGCGGAGAAAGGCGACCTTTGGTGCGTCTCCGTCGTAGAGACAAGTTGTGCAATGAACCGATCGGTGGTCGCAGCCGCTTGTTTATAGAGACCCGTGGCTCGTGTTCGGATACTCAGGCAGGACGCGCCTGCGCAGCCCGCTAGACTAACGTGCTAATTGTTAGCGACAAAGTTAGGCCAATATCTTGCCAGTTATACTTTCATAATTTTGAAATATTACTAATACTGTTATTACCTAGTAGGTAGGTACGACGACGAGCGAAACGAGGAGGAGTGTTAGGCAAAGCTGCGAGTTGCGACCATAGCGCGCGAATCGAGCGAGCGAAGCGAGCGTGCCGTGGCAGCGGCTGGCGAAGCGCCTGAACCGTTTCCTTTTAGTAATACATACTTACATATACATATAAACTATGACTAAATAAATTAATGTCTATATATGTATTTGCAAAGCATTATGTTTTGGAATATGACTAAATAATCAAAATAAAAAAAATACTTTATTATGACCAACTAAGTTAATGCCTAAGCATGTGTTGGCTTAACGTTCGCTTGCAAAATATGTTTATGGTAAACGTTAAGTTGGCAAATTATATTTTTTGGGAAAAATAGCCTGGGAAGTGAAAATGTGCCAAAATACTTCAGTAATACATCATCAGTAACCCGTTTTATCGCCTTGCAATAAGAATAAGTTACCATTCCTAATCAAAGTATCTGCTATTAAAAAAAACTAGGTACTCACCTAATTATTAGTCACTGCTAAAATCTAATGAAATCATGAGTTTTTCAATGTCGATAGCGTCTTCGTGCAGAGAATGAAAAGGTTTTCAAAATGGCACACGCACTTTCAAGACTCAATTACAGACATTATCTGTTGTTCAAGATTTTAAAAAAAGGTTGGGAAAAAACCCTTTAGAATTACTAGGTTAAATCTCGTGTCGTACCAAACTCTTATAACAGTTATAACTAACGTGCCATGTGTGTCTGCATTCATGACGAATAAAAAATGGAACCATATATCAATGTAATATTCTTTAGGAACCATACTGAAAGTTGAAACCCGGCTAGTTCCGTCAGCCAGGAGTTTCGCGCAGGGTGCGAGCGGGAGCGGCTGGAGCAGGTCCGCGGCCGTCGACCCCGGAGCCCCCTGCGCATGCGTCACGACACTTCCGCCGTGCGCGGGCGCATATGAACGTACTTACTTTATTAATGAGACATTTGCCATCGACCGGGTTCGTCCTTCCATGTGATCTATCCCGTGACCCTATCATTGCATGGATCAGTAATGTATCAACTGAATTCTGTCCTCTTTGGTTATTTGGAAGGCTAATATACTGCCAGATTTAGGGATTAATTTTGCTTTTGTAATATTATGCAAACAACTTCAATAACTTCATACTTAACAGAATTGGAAGACCTAGAACAAACTTACATAGAGCCACTCAAAAAGAGAGTTGATGTTAGGTCGTATCGAGATATCAAAGAAATGAGTTGGGCTCATTCCACCCAATTTCCATAACGTCTAATACACTAATTACACTAAAGTTCAAATTTCCGTCGGTTCATAATACCTAAATATCAAATTGTCTTAATTGCTACAATGAACAAAATTCATAATAACTTTGAACTAAAACGTCTCATGAACATAATACCTAAATATTAAAATATACATTTGTTTCAAATACCAAATCGCAGATACGACAAATTTTTAAAATACCCTAAGCTGAAAACTCCAGCACATCAAAATGTCGTAGTTTCAAAATGCCTAAATATTTGCAGTCTATGGAGCTTAAAGTAGCAAGTATACATGCTGGTTAACTAGTCTTTTTGAAATTTAGGTATTCTGGTACTTGGTTGTTTTGAACATAGTATGTTTTGCGACTATGGTATTGTGAAGTTTGCCCATTATGAAACATAGATATTGTAAAATCTAGCCATATTGCAAATAAGGTATTATGAAAAAAAAAAGTTAGGTGTTCTGTAGTTTAGGTATTTTGACACTAAGGCCTTTTGAGATCTCGGACTATTGAAAAAAAGGTAAAATGAAATTTAGGTGGAATGAGCCCAACTCAAAGAAATTGCGTGGGATCGGAGTAGATGGCCCTCCTACTTTGAGCTACACCGACAAGAGCTTAGCTCTTAAATAAGAGAAGAACAAGAAATCCACGCAGACGAAGTCGCGGGCGGTAGCTAGTACATAATAAATCCCTTCTGGATACCTGTAACGCGTGCGTGTGTGTGGCGTAATGCTGGCTTTACGGAAAATCAAGAATAAGTAGCATCATCAGTGTTAAAGACAGGAAAAAGCGTTCTCCAAATTGGCCTTGGAGACCGAGTGTCACAATCAGTTCAAGATCGGCGTCACAGTCGCGCACGCGCACGCGCCGCGCCCCGTTCCGCGTTTATTGTCTGCGCCTGCGAGCTGTGATGACAATATCACGCACCTAATGACGTCTGACAAGGAAGAAGAAGACTGAGGAACTTAACAGGGAAATAGGGAATATGCATGTGATTTAGAAATGGACAAAAAAAATCACGTGTAATCTATATTGCTTAATAAATATACACACATGATTATTTTTTCAAATTATCATGTTTCTATTGATAAAATAAATTGTTTAAAAGTACTATTTTTCAAATTCCCTCGCAAATTTCCAAAACGCAACGCTATTGGCGGAGCGAAACGTGACGTCACCGTGCAGGTCGTTAGTATGATTATTGAAAGTTATTCGCATTGTTTGGCCGCTGTTTATGATAAATAATCAGTGTTTTTTGGTAATTATTAAGTGAAAAAAGACTCGCCACAATGACTGAAGGCGGTTTTGTCAAGGCACAGTCGGATAATCTGCCTAAAATTGATGTGTTCATGATGACTAAATTTAATACATACTTCGCAAATATTTGTGACTTTACGTCCGCTGAACTAAGAGGAGTAAAAGCTGCAAGGTAAATAAGTTACTTATTATATATTATATATTATATATAATTATATAAATGCGAAAGTGTGTCTGTCTGTCTGTCTGTCTGTCTGTCTGTCTGTCTGTTACCTCTTCACGCTTAAACCGCTGAACCGATTGCGATGAAATTTGGTATGGAGATAGTTTGAATCCCGGGGAAGGACATGGGATAGTTTTCATCCTGGAAATCACCCCCTAAGGGGCTGAAATGGGGGGTTGAAGTTTGTATGGAGCTGCGATATAAACGATTTCCACGCGGACGGAGTCGCGGGCAGAAGCTAGTATATTATATATACTAACTTCTGCCCGCGACTCCGTCCGCGTGGAACTCATTTATATCGTAGCTCCATACAAACTTTCACCCCCACTTCATCCCTTTGGGGGATATGGGGGGAGCTACGATATAAACGAGTTCCACGCGGACGGAGTCGCGGGCAGAAGCTAGTTATATTATATATTTTATATATACTTACTTAATAATAAATTATAAATGCGAAAGTGTGTCTGTCTGTCTGTTTGTTACCTCTTCACGCTTAAACTGCTGAACCGATTTGGATGAAATTTGGTATAGAGATAGTATAAACGAGTTCCACGCGGACGGAGTCGCGGGCAGAAGCTAGTATTATATAATCAAAGATATGTAGGTACCTATTAGGAATGTTAAATGTTGAGAACATCTTTATGAACTTTAACAAACTAGGTTGTTTTCGTCAAGGCTTATATAAATAAAACAAATTTGTGTAGGTCACTCAGTAAAAAGGATTAAATTCTTTTAACTTTCTTCGATCAACAGTGCAAACAAAGAAACTTAGCTAAAAGGTTTCTTGATCAAAATCAACACTCGTAGTCAGCTGTTGATGAACAAAAATCATAATATTTGTAACATTAATAACTAAAAAAATTGGGAATCAGAATAGTTTTATGAATAAGTATATAATACAATTTTGAGGTTAGGTTATTGTTTACCTATATTGTTCGCGAGTCGTAATAAAAAAAATTTTTGGGTACATACATATTTAATACTCACGTCGAAATGATCTTCACAACAATATAAACTACTCAAGCACGATACATTATCTCTCCTCATCGCCTTACACCACTTTATCCTTATATTTGCACCTTTGGGCATATGAAAATATTTGCAGTTTTAATGTGATTTTCACACATAGGGACAATACAATATTTATAATAAGCTTTTGTGTGCTCTTCCATTACAATAAGTTGATCTTATAAGCTTTAATCACTCACATTTATTAAAAGTGTGAATCAAACACTTTGTTGTTAATTTGTTTAAGAACCGCCGTGCACTAAGCTGCACGGTGACGTCACAAATGAGCGCGCCAAAATGGTGGCGTTTTGATCGTCCGAAAATGATAGTAATTTTAATTATTTTTTTTTAGCTTATTGAATAATATTGTGAGTGTTATATTTTTTTCCGGTTATATAATTACTTATAGAATAGATAAAAAAAATAAAAAAATGTCATGAATATTCCCTATTGTATCAAAAATGATCTATCATCTGATTCGCGCAGGTTGGTACCTACCTATTAAGCACTGCTTTGAGATACGCACGGGCCGACGTCGTGAAGCATTCAACGCACGTCCCACGCGGCGAGACACTTGCTTCCGAGTCGTGTCCGAGGTTTTCCTTGTCTGGATAATCCTGCACGTCAAGGTCACAAGGGCTGCCTGTCGTGTCTATGCCAGGCCGTTCTTACGGGTCCTAGCACATAAAATCGTGCGACCACTCGAAACGCTGTAGGTTACCTACCCTCTTTTTATACTAAGAACTCTATAGAATGGAGTTGCGATTTGACTGCCAGTTAACCAGGCCCGGCCGCTGCAACCGTGCCCTTCAAATCTTATCAATATTTGTTGAAATCAGTCCCCATCACGTACATTGGTGCGCAATTGTCAGTTGGTCTCGCGGGCAGTGATCAGTCACCGTTGCATTCCGCGCAGCACCCGCGGCCCGCGGCCGGGGCCGCGCCGTTACCGCCGCCGGCGCCGCTTTTTGCTGCCAGTAAAAACTCGCCGGACAAAAACGCCGGACCGGATGAATCTAACTTGGAATGCACTGCTAAGCTAACCTTCGTTATCGTACAAGCCCGTCAAACTAAGCTACGAAACTACGTGCTATGGTAATGTAGCTTAGCTTCAATAGCTACCTCTTGTAGCAGTACAGGGTTGGCTAGCAAATGATGATCGCGTTATTTCATGGTAAACACAAGTTAATAACCATTCCTCTCTGACTCCGATGGGTTGAAAGATGCGGAAGTGCGGATGTTTATATTATATATCCGGATAAGTATTCAGTAATTCTATAGAACTCATATTTTCTGTACGAGGTTGATCCTATTTCAGAGGTAGGTATAAGTAGGTACTGTGGAACAAAAGGGTAGTAGATACCTATGTTAAAACTTAGTGGACTCCTTTACGGGCTATTTTATTCCGCTCATTTAAGTCTAATAAATAAAATAAGGTACAACCTACAGATGTGAAACATGTTTTCCCTCATTACGTCCACTAGTGGGCGCGACTAGAAGCGAGGGCGGGCCGCTGCACTCCCGCAGCTTGCGGCTCGCTCGCGGCCACCCAAACGCTCGGTATGGGCTGATGCTATCCAAAGTGTATGAAAGAAATCGTCCGAAAATTGTGGCGATTACCTACTCGTATGGCAGCATTAGTCGCTCATTGGGCGGCCGATCACATACCGGGGCGCGGGCGCCGCTCCCGCGGAGCGCGCCGCCGCCGTAATCACAATAATTAAGAAAGAGATTATCTTATCCCGTTCGTCGGCCGACTGCCCGTGTGATCCACTAGCCGGTCATTCATCACGTTAATCTCGTTTAGTCGCAATCGTGCGTAAATTTGAAGTCGGTACATTTATTAGACCCAACTGCTTAGTTAACTATACGTTACGAGTGTCTCTCCCACAAATGGAACGATAGGAGCAATATAATATATAAATCATAAATCATAAATTTATTTCGCAGAAAAAGTACAAATTGCTACTTACATTTTTTGTTAGTATTTATTTCTATGGTGAAAACCAAAAGTAAGTGTCAACTGACCCCCGAACTAGTTTGCACTGTATCACGGCGGGACAGGATTCACGTACATTGTTTTGCCATGCCATGCCATTTAGACTCCGTTCTGTAGCATTCGGGTCTGTAACTCTGTAGCAGAGTAAGTATAAAGACTTAATGCTCTTGATACTTACCTCTTTAGTCAAAACTATTTTACACGATTGACAGTTATCACCAAGTTATGACATGACATTAACGGGAGCCAACGTCTTCGGCATGTGCCATGTTGAGGCTCTTCCCCAAACCCGTTATTTCCAGACGACCCTCGCGCTGCCGTGGGTGCCCCCTCACTACCGCAGCCCCTCCGCGGGAGTCTGTTAAACGCACCCCGAGAAGCCTACCCCAGACTTCCTAAAGTATGCCGATAGGATCACAATCACACTTCGGTACTAATTCTATCACTTTAACTAAGCAGCTATGCGTGAAATGAAGCCAAGAATGACGTCGGTGGAAGCGGCCGTGACCGATTAATGCTAATATTATGAATAAAATACATATAATTAATTTAAGATGAGCCAGGCAAATTAAGATTTTTAAAAGTGGCATAGCGGAATAAATATGGTTTGAATTTTGATTACAACACGAACGTCGCGAAACGATCCATGTGCTGCTAATAACAAGCTATTTTATTATGCGACGGTCACATTGTCGAATAATGGCACGCCTTGAGTGGCAAAGTCGTTTGCTTACTGAATATTAATATCAGCATTACTTGTGAATACTTACCCCCTTGATTGATTCGTCCGAGGTCAGTCGAAGTACAAGCAATATTAATGTGGTGATTTTTGCGCTCCAGGTGATGCGGTGTGCGGGCGTGTTCGGGACGCGGCTGGCGGGCTGGCGCGGCGCGCGCGCGCTGTTCCTGCTGGTGTGCTGGGCGTCGCTGTGCGCGCTGTGGCTGCCGCGCCTGCGCGCGCCAGCAGCCGGCGCGCCGCCGCACGCGCCCGCGCGCCAGCTGCTGCAGTCCGACCCCGCCGCCTCCACGCCCGCGCCCTCCGCGCCGCCCACCCCCGACGCGCGCCTCACGGAGGACCAGCTGCGCGCCGACGCCGAGCGCCAGCTGCCCTCGCTGCCGCTCTCCTACTGGCACAAGCACCGCAACGACAAGAACAAGTTCCACAAGTCTAAGGACTGCGCGCCGTTCCCCTCTGTGTTCGACCTCGAGTTCCACAACACGTACTGGCAGACGCTGCGCTCGAGCCAGGGCGTGTTCCACATGTACGGCGCGTACCTGGACGCGCGCAACGCGTCGCGCATCGGGCCCGCCGTGCGGCTGCTGGCCGTGCACGACCGCATCAAGCCGACGCTGCCCACGCACTGCCAACTGTGGTTCGAGGAGCGGCCGGATCCGGTGGTGGTGCGCGTGCTCGAGTACAAGTACGTCTGGAACAGCAAGTGGGGCAACTACCGCGACGGCGTGCTACAGCCGTACCTGCTGGCGTGCGTGCTGCCGGCCGACGTGCGCGCGCTTCGCCCCGCCGCGGTGTCGCTCGTGGAGAAGCCCTGCGACCGCGCCACCAACTGCCTGCGCGTGCACTTCGACCAGCCGGCGGACCGCTCGCAGAAGGAATTCGCCGTGTGCGTGAAGGGGCTCGACTTCCAGCATGAGGACCTGTCCGTGCGCCTCGTGGAGTGGATTGAGCTGGTGCGTTTGCTCGGTGCCGACAAGGTGTTCTTCTACGAGCTGCAGGTGCACCCCAACATCAGCAAGGTGCTGGCGTACTACCGCGCGCGCGGCATCGTGGAGAGCACGCCGATCACGCTCCCGGGCGGGCAGCCGAACCTGCCGGGCCTGCAGCACATGTACCTCAAGAAGAAGACGACGCACAAGCGGCAGATGGAGCTGGTCCCGTACAACGACTGCCTGTACCGGCACATGTACCAGTACCGCTGGCTGGCGCTGCTGGACATCGACGAGGTGATTGTGCCGCTGCAGGAGCCCGACTGGAGCTCGCTGATGGCGCGCGTGGTGCCGCAGGCCGCGCCGGCCGCCGGCAAGCCGCCGCGCTCCTCGTACCACGCGTCCAACGTGTACTACCTGGACGCGCTGCAGCACGCGCACACCTGGGAGGCGGGCGCGCCGCGCTACATGCACATGCTGCAGCACGTGTACCGCACGCGCAACTTCACCAAGCCCGGCCAGTACGTGAAGGCGTTCCACGAGACGGGCCGCGTGCTGGCGCTTCACAACCACTTTCCGCTGGCGTGCCTGGGCGGCGCGTGCTCCTCGTACCCGCTGGACACGGCGCAGGCGCGCCTGCAGCACTACCGCGCGGACTGCGTCACGGCGCTCAGCAAGTCGTGCCGCGAGCTGCGCGCCGAGCCGGTGCGCGACGCGGCGCTGTGGCGCTGGGCGGACCGGCTGGTGCCGCGCGTGGCGCAGGCGCTCGCCGACCTGGGGCTCGTGCCGCCCGACCCCGCGCCGCCGCAGCGGTGACGCAGGCGCTAGTCAGGCACACACTGAATTAGCCACAATACGCCCCGTGCTCTAACTATATTTTTGTAAGCATTTATTTTCTATTCCTATTTATTGTACTTGTAAATAGAAGAGAGCTAGATGGTGGCGTTTATCGCGAATGCGTTGTGACGCATTTCCGGTGACTTGAAAGTGAACATTGAGACATTCGAGTATTGTGTATTTTAAGAAGGCGCCCGCCGGAAGGCACTGGCGCGGCGCTCGTCCTAATGAACAGAACCAATGATTATGGACTATAGGAGGAGACCGTCGGCCGTGGCGCCGGCCGGCGACGCCTGGCTCCAGAACAGTCGAGAACAAATGTATGCGAGGCATTTTTGTATACAGTTTGATCTAATAGTTAGGTGAATATTGCATTAAATTGTATAGCGAAACGGCAGGAGTTCAAAATAAAGCGTAAATCATCGCAACAACTTGTTTCCTTCCACCCTTTGCCCAAGAGAGTGGTTCCTCCATTGAATGTATTTCAAGGAAAAAGGGAACTTAGTGCAGCGGAATGAGGCGTTCTCATATCCCACATGAGGCGCTCTCACATCACACATAACGCAAGGGAAGCTGCAGTCCAAGTGTCCATTCTAAATAAATGTGAACGAATTCTTTTAAATCATCTTCGGAGATTACCCATTGCATAGGACCTACCATCGCCAACACAGTTAAGGCGCTGTACATAGTGAAAGCTACATTTTTGAAAATATTCATAAAATACTTCTACCGATCTTTCAACTGCAATTTTTTTATATGTATATTTTCAGTCTATTCACTAGTGTTTGACTTCATAGAAACACAATTGCCGTAAAAATCCTCGATAGTATTTTTTTTTGGAAAATAAGTCTTTATAATATTTTGATAACTATTATGAATATCAACACAGTTAAACGCACAAAAAATTAAAATTAAAAAACGTGATATCCGCGCTTTTAGCACACACTTCCATCTCGCTCACGCTTATGCTCAGTGAGAGGGAGACAAGACTTCCCTATAAGATCGCCTTAACGTTAACTGACCATCCTTTTATGTGCATTGTAATATTAAGGTTCAATATAAATACAGGATGGTCAGTTAGCTGTGTGGGCGTTTACAAACTTACAAATCAGCAAACGTACGTCAACGTATTTGGCCGCCTAGTATTGCTGTCGCCACATCCTTTCATATTGGGATGTTACACTTTAATTATATATGTCATTAACTCTTGTATAATACAATACAATTAGACTGTGTTAAGCTTAAGGATGTGACGACAAGTTTAATTATGATTTCAGGAGAGTATATTTGAATTCTACCTTAAATCCTGCTTCGCTCTGCTTCGCTGTCTGATAGCCTTGTCTGCCACACCTAAAGGTTGAGAGTTACATGATAACATCGTCACTAAAGCCTTAGAACTCAGTACATACAAGTTCTAACTACCAAACAACTGTATTCGTAAACTTCTCGGATACATACTAATCAACCCTATCGGCCGGGCAACTATAGATGGGCTTTCTATCTATTGTCTCTCATTCTCTGTATCTACACACCAGCAGTCCCAACTCTGTCATACTGGTATCAGTCAGTCGTTATGTTTACTCTTGTCGTTATGTCTCGTGTCAATATGCTCTTGCTTGTCTGTGATTAGTCTCCTAGGGGACATTGCTATCCACACTCCTGCTCAGGCCACTGGTAGCATGTTATTCTCATTACATTACAGTGGAATCATGAAATACTACACTTGGGAACTATCTTGAATATACATGTTATTTAACCATAACTATAGCGGCACGAATAACTCATATAGTACTAAGATTCTAAGACACTTAGCTTTGTAAGGGACCGTCTGCGCAGCCCTCTAGAGATCCTCGATGATAAAACACTTAGTTCACGATCTCCATTATTGCTCTTTCAATTCAACGGCAACGGCATGATCTTTTCTAACTTCTGTGCTCTGACACATACTACTACCTTGCCAGGTTAAATAATCTCTCAAGGCGGTCTTACACGCTCCGACCATGAGTTAAAGACATCGCGATATCATCAACTGTCACAATTCGCGACACTCCGAACAACCACAAAGAAGTGAAATCATCGCGAAGTGACTATTCGCGACACTCCGGGCGGCAAAACAAGGTACACTCAGCGCACCTTGACTGCTTACAATACTCTTACAACAGCAGGCAGCTTTTCCACACGCGGTATACCAACTACCCCGAGTGGACATCGACATTGCTAAGATCTAGAATACTCATTACTCCTCGACCTTATTTTCGCATGTCAACATGTGATACCTATGCGACTTCTATCTCTCAGTTAGCGACGCAACATCTGTAATTTCCAATCTCTATATCACCGTTTTAATTACATAGACGACTTCGAATATCAGCACGGCATACATATTGTCACCCGTGTAATCTCAATGCTTCTGCAAAAGCAGTTCCTTTTAGCAAGTAAATCTCAACTCTGTGCCTCCAAACACGCTGTTTAATGAAGCAATCGCAAGACAGTTAAGGAATTAGAAAAGACGAACCTCTCAAGCAATAGAATCAACGCCTTTATGATGCCATGCTTCCAGTCTAGTCTTGATAAACTTTCCTAGCTAATTTGTCTGACTAAATGCGTAAACTTCTCTAGTCATCTCTCTCACTACATCTGTCATCGATCCTTCAGATCGTATGCAGAGCCAAAACTTCTATTGCCTTACTCGTATCTCACAATCACCACTCAATCACTTGTCACAGCTGTTACGAGTACTATCCTCCAATCGTACGACTTATGGCATCAACATCTCTCTACAATTAACCATGTATACCTCACTCTAAGTCTATCTCCACAATCTCTAGCAGAGACAGACAAGCTCAACACACTCAACGGATCAGCAGTTACTGTCCTCTAATTTTACACCCATGGCATCAATATCTCTCTATAGTTAGCCATGTATACCTCACTCTAAGTCTATCTCCACAATCTCTAGCAGAGACAGACAAGCTCAACACACTCGACAGATCAGCAGTTACTGTCCTCTAATTTTATACATTACTCTAAGTCTATCTCCACAATCTCTAGTAGAGACAGACAGGCTCAACACATTCGACAGACCCTCGCCAGGCAATAGAAAACTGCTCATTCTGACGAAAACTACCAGCTGGGATAGCTATAGCTAGCTTACCATCTTATCCTTCCATAACTGATAAGGTCTGATATTGTCATAATAATAAGATTGAGCGATACTTAGCGAACCTTTATCCTTCAATTTACTCGTACTTCTATTGTTACCAAAGACTTAGACACCTTTTTCAACTAAGTCAAGTAAATCTCCTTTTAAGATACTGATATAAGGGACATAGGTTAAATGTATCTCCCTGGATACCACACTACCCTTCAATACTCCTCTTAGTGCAATAGACAACAAATAGTCCCGCATGTGACATCTAAAGTAATAGAACAAGTCATTCTTTCTCAAAATGTTCATCGACCTTTCTGCATACTTATTTCAACTCTAGTTCGAATTCATAAACACCGAAATCACTTCGGTACTTTCAACTATTGAACAAGCAAACGACTCTTCTTTCTCACTCGGATACCCGGTAACACATTATCTACAAGTCAATACTTGGATTTAGATTTCTTTTAGACTTAGTTCTGGACTTTTTATTACGGCCTCTATAGGAACTATTGGTCCTGACCACTGACAACACTTTATTATGTCCCCTACAAGGACTCATAGTTGCTGATACGTTAGCATTACCTAATACAAGGCTCTTTATAGTTGCTGGTACGTTAGCATTACCTAATACAAGGCTTTTCATAGTTGCTGGTACGTTAGCATTACCTAATACAAGGCTCTTCATAGTTGCTGGTACGTTAGCATTACCTAATACAAGGCTCTTTACCCTCTGCGAGGACTCACAGTTGCTGGTACGTTAGCGTTACCTAATACAAGGCTCTTTACCCTCTGCGAGGACTCATAGTTGCTGGTACGTTAGCGTTACCTAATACAAGGCTCTTTACCCTCTGCGAGGACTCATAGTTGCTGGTACGTTAGCGTTACCTAATACAAGGCTCTTTACCCTCTGCGAGGACTCATAGTTGCTGGTACGTTAGCGTTACCTAATACAAGGCTCTTTACCCTCTGCGAGGACTCATAGTTGCAAATACTTTATCATGCCCACTACTGGGACTCATAGTAGCTGATATTTAGCTATGCCTGCTGCAAGGCTCATGGTTGCAAATACTTTATCATGCCCACTACTGGGACTCATAGTAGCTGATATTTAGCTATGCCTGCTGCAAGGCTCATGGTTGCAAATACTTTATCATGCCCACTACTGGGACTCATAGTAGCTGATATTTAGCTATGCCTGCTGCAAGGCTCATGGTTGCAAATACTTTATCATGCCCACTACTGGGACTCATAGTAGCTGATATTTAGCTATGCCTGCTGCAAGGCTCATGGTTGCAAATACTTTATCATGCCCACTACTGGGACTCATAGTAGCTGATATTTAGCTATGCCTGCTGCAAGGCTCATGGTTGCAAATACTTTATCATGCCCACTACTTGGACTCATAGTAGCTGATATTTAGCTATGCCTGCTGCAAGGCTCATGGTTGCAAATACTTTATCATGCCCACTACTGGGACTCATAGCTATGCCTGCTGCAAGGCTCATGGTTGCAAATACTTTATCATGCCCACTACTCATGTCTTTAATACATCAGAGGTACCTAACCCAAGATTCTCAATAATTGCAGATAATTTATCATGTGCACCCGCGGGACTCATGTCTCTTATACGTCATAGTTACCTACTGCAAGGCTCTTACTAATTGCAATTACTTTCGTATGTCCACCTTGGACTCATTTCTCTAATACTTCAGTGGTAAGCAGATACTTGATCACTGAGTTCCATCCCCCTCCAAGGCTTTTAACTCATCAGTTGCTGCTGAGTCTACTTGGTACTTGAATCTATAACCAAATCGTATTTTAAATAAACTGGGTATGACTTATATTTCAGGTTATATGTCCATCTCATATTTGGAACAACCACAATTTGAATTCATTCGAGTACTCATTTCATATTTATCTTTAACTACAATATCAGTTACTCATATACTTTAAATGGTTGTAGTCATTACTCATACATAACTGCAACACACACTGTTGAAATATTCAAATAATTACCATACTTAAAGTATATAGACTAATCAAGTAAGTTACTCATAGACTTACAGACTTGATCAGAGAATTCAATTACCACATTTCGTTAGCAAAGTATAAGAGTATGTGTTCACTAAACAACATCTTTTATCAACACCACTGCAATCGAATTGACAACGTCACACTAGACGACAGAGAACTTGGTGTTACAAGAAGAAACATTACTCGCATGTTTTCCTTCTATTAATCTCATACGTACGCAACGCATATATATCTAACTTTATTGAATCATTGCATTGATCGTCAAATATCACTAAATTGACTTTATCTACTCTAGTGTACTTAAGAACTTCAAACACGATCATTGCTGCTAGCAAGGCGTTTTCAGCTGCCCGAAACAAACTTTCAGGTCTTTCAGAAGAAGCTCTACCACATACTAGATTATTCCAAATCAACCCAACTTGCCCTCGTTAGCTGGGGGTCTGAAATATCGTTTCAGGATAGTTTCTGGCTACCCTCTCAAATTACGCAATAACCTAAAACTCTATTTTCAGACATCATGATAATGACTCCATATGTGGGGCCCTTGAGGCACATATTTGTACACGACGAAACGTCTAACGAAGGTGAAAGAGATAGCATAACTTGAAACACTAATACAATTCCTTCTTCCTCAAGGAACGGACAATTTTTTGGAAAATATCCCATACAGGGACAAGTTCGCCTTTATACTTGGAACGTTACAGAACGGAACTACTCATAAATCGTCCACCGTCATCCTGCGATGGAACTTCTGGACAGGATATTTCTGTGTTAGGTACCTATATGCCCTACCGACACACATCGGTTTTATAATCTGAACTTCCATCAAACCTTTCTCTTTATAGCGATAGTACTCTTACTCTTAGTACGCCAATGAAGTAAAACATTAAACTGAATACTTAAAGATCTCTTTCTCGTGAAATGTATCTTTCTCGCTCTCTATCGCAATTAGCACCAGATACTTACTATGTAATATGACTTATTCAAGTGTAGTGCTCTTCAAAATTGATCTACTAATATCTTCTTGTTTTTATTTCTGTTTAATAAATCCATGTAATTATCACAACTATGCTGATATATGCACTCTATTGACTCTATCACTATGCACTTTAGATCCTTCGTTGACCCGAGTCTACTTTCATCCACATACTTAACCACTATAACACATTAGTCAAGTATCGCACATAGTCCAGAATGTGACTCCAATTTATTATGAAGGCAATATGTATAGAGTCCCATTGAACTTAATTTGGAATCCACCTACTTGTGGCTGGAATCTACACACGATCTATTTCGTTACTTTTTTATTTTTGATAGTATCTACATACTACGTTTTATCTACGTAACGTATAAAGTACTTGTCCGACTTTCAATCAAAATCTTAATTCGTAAATAATTCAGAAATCTCGTTATGATCACGTATGAAATAAAATCTTGCTGACATGAATTTTTACGAATGCCATTGTCGTTCCACAAATAACTGACCTCTCAGTTTACACTAAGTACCTAAAGGTCTGGCCAGTTATCATAATTCATAAATAGTCACATGCCTTCCAACATATATCTAACAAACATAGTATATGCGACTGGAACATATTTATTAATTCTAGGATATCTCATTTATGCGATACTCGATTAACTTATATGATCCAAGAAAGAAAATTACTGGGTAATTAGGAAGTACATTTCTTCCATAACATATTTCGTTCTATGCAAATATGCTACTTATCCAATCTCCTCAAAATTACTTCTGATGTTGACTGTTTCCAATATAGCTTGTGCTACTTCCTACTCCTTCTAGTAACTACAATTACTTCATAAAATTTTGAGTAGGAAGCTTATTCATATCTTTGCCTCTTACTGATGCGTCTCACTCAAGCCTGTATTTCTATTGCAATATATACCATACTCATTCTGACCCCTCGCACTAGATCTCCTAACAGGCTAGACAGAAGCATAACTTGCTATGTAGGCCAATTACATGTAATAAGCATGTAACAATTCAATTTTCACACCACAACTACTTCAAGTTGAGTTGAACTTCCCTTTTACAAACACGAAATACTTCGCGCATTTCACTCGAATACTTTGTCACACACAACAAAACTTGAACATGTCCTGCTCATAACTGACTCACATATATATATATGTTCAAATAATTCTAGGAAAATAAATGCTGCACTTCATCGCAACACTACCACTCATTTCAGCTCATAGGGCGAATCAAATCACTAGCTTTATATGAAAATATCAATCAATTCAGCACTTACCACAGCCACACTCGTCTGTAGGTATTCTGAGCAACTCTCTAAATATACTACTACATGCAGAAATTAAGCTGCTACGCACTACAGCGTAGTGCCACTGGTTGGTGCCTACAGCACTTAATGAGCTAATAATACCTTAGCAAGATTAACCATATTGTGAGAACAAAAGTTCTAGCCTTTCATTTCAAGCAAGAAACTTGTACATACTCGTACCTCATAATCACTCACCAATGCTGTTATAACTATTCTCGAAGCTGTTTACTTGGATAGAAACTATTCAATTCCAATCCCAATTCTATATCATTGTACGATTTCATAAATCAAAACAACATCAACATTCTTACGAACCAGCCGAATCTGATTTCAAGATTCACTAACATGAAGCTTAACTTTCTTACCTTTAACATACAAAGGTAACATATAATGTACTTCTCGTATATCTTTCTCAACTAACAGCTCTATTCAAAATCACGATTTCGTATATTGCCTCCAACACTGATGAAGACTCAACTCACTATTAGAAATATTTCGGTCTATACTATGAAATATCCACCTGCCCGTTGAACTAATTTTCCAGAGAAGTCCTCCAACCGCAATCTAACGGAAATGCTAGCACAACTCCTTGATACTTGTCATATTTTGTCTTGATATAGATCACTCTAGCTTTATTTGCTTTTCTTATCTTCATGTATACAAAATATACATAATTATACAAATTTATAATTAAAACAGTTTAATCTGTTGATTTCAATTTTGTTTATCTATGGTAACTATATCAACATCACATCACAACTGTTGTGATTATTATTATTGTTCTCAAATGTGTTCCAATTTTTTCTTCTACTTGCAAAAAGAATCTCTACTAGATACAACATTGAAACACTGATAGAGTTGCAACCAACCGTGGCCAGCGGCTGAATAAACATCACTATTAGTGTCCCATAGAAACTGTCGCAGGGTTCCTAAGTAAATGTATCATTATTCATCTTGTTTTATATGTGATACACTCTTATCGCTTGTATAATTTGGTTAGTTAGCATTAATCTCATAAAATTAATATTGGGACGATAACCATACTAATATTTTTGTATTTCAATCAATCAAGGAATTGCACCTGCACTGTCTAGTCATCAATCCAATTATGCTAAACAATCCTCTTTAGAACACTACATCGCCATGACAAAGGTACAGATAAAATTGACCAAAAGACACTGGCTAATCTCACTGCCTATCAGCTCAATATAAGATAGGCAAGGATTCAAATATACCCCGCACTTCTCCACCATTTTGTCGCCACATCCTTTCATATTGGGATGTTACACTTTAATTATATATGTCATTAACTCTTGTATAATACAATACAATTAGACTGTGTTAAGCTTAAGGATGTGACGACAAGTTTAATTATGATTTCAGGAGAGTATATTTGAATTCTACCTTAAATCCTGCTTCGCTCTGCTTCGCTGTCTGATAGCCTTGTCTGCCACACCTAAAGGTTGAGAGTTACATGATAACATCGTCACTAAAGCCTTAGAACTCAGTACATACAAGTTCTAACTACCAAACAACTGTATTCGTAAACTTCTCGGATACATACTAATCAACCCTATCGGCCGGGCAACTATAGATGGGCTTTCTATCTATTGTCTCTCATTCTCTGTATCTACACACCAGCAGTCCCAACTCTGTCATACTGGTATCAGTCAGTCGTTATGTTTACTCTTGTCGTTATGTCTCGTGTCAATATGCTCTTGCTTGTCTGTGATTAGTCTCCTAGGGGACATTGCTATCCACACTCCTGCTCAGGCCACTGGTAGCATGTTATTCTCATTACATTACAGTGGAATCATGAAATACTACACTTGGGAACTATCTTGAATATACATGTTATTTAACCATAACTATAGCGGCACGAATAACTCATATAGTACTAAGATTCTAAGACACTTAGCTTTGTAAGGGACCGTCTGCGCAGCCCTCTAGAGATCCTCGATGATAAAACACTTAGTTCACGATCTCCATTATTGCTCTTTCAATTCAACGGCAACGGCATGATCTTTTCTAACTTCTGTGCTCTGACACATACTACTACCTTGCCAGGTTAAATAATCTCTCAAGGCGGTCTTACACGCTCCGACCATGAGTTAAAGACATCGCGATATCATCAACTGTCACAATTCGCGACAATTGCCATTATGCCCCATTTATACTATATTTATAGTATATTTATAGTATATTTATAGTATATTTATAGTATATTTATTTATTACTAGCTGTTGCCCGCGACTTCGTCCGCGTAGAACTTGTTACCGTCTTAGAAACATGATTGTAGGCGGGACCTTAATTATCGCCGACCCAAACAAAGTTCTACTATTTACAGGGAAGATTTCCGAGATAAAACTATCCGATATCCTTCCAAGGGTCTCAAATTATCTGTACCAAAAATTTCATCTAAATCCGTTTAGGGATTAAGCGTAAAAGGCAACAGTGCGATTGGTTCATTAGTTTAAATTTAAATGGATAACTCCGTTTTTACAATTATAAATATCTCCACAGACGTTTCTGCTTTAATTTTATATTTTTCATAATGTATTAAAGAAAGCTACATTACTGGAAGTTTTTGCCTATCGCCGTCCAGCAGTTTTACTCACGTTAGTCCGGACGACCTAGGTATAGTTTTGAAAGCAAACTTATCTAATGCTAAAAGACCTAGAACTTTCCATCTCCATCCGCCGTCCCCATTTGACGGTGTTAGAGAGTAAATTATTAGATCATCCAAAACGAACTTTTTAAATTAACAAAATAATCCGCAAGTTAAATGAAACATTACCTTCTTTTCGGTTCTGGGAGCATGGCAGTTCTAACTTAACCTAACCTACTTTTCTGCTAGCACTACTTACGTATAGATATACAAATGCGACGCACTGCTCTCTTTTCCCTGATAACAGTGATAACTACTCATAACGGGTGTCTCAATCTCAATACGAGTGCACTATAGTGAAAATGCCCTTACATCCAATATTTGACAGCGGTCATCCCAGTACAATTTATGTCATCATATGTTGTCTTTGACGTTTATTATACCGGGATGGATGACAGCTGTCAAATATCCGCTGTTAAAAAATTCTAATAATACCTAATATATGGGTTACTTTGAAATCAAATAGGGCACTCTTATTGAGGACACTTGCATACACATACAGAAGTTTATTTTAAGGTATACGTAAACGAGGCACTCACCGGCCTCACCCTCACCCTCACCGCACACCTTTATGAGCAGCCAGAATATATCACAAAAAGCATACGTCTAGCTGTGCATAGTGGAGTAGTCAGTAATGTCAGTGCAAGAAACTTGAGTCAAGTGAATGCAGTTAGAAATCAGAGCGTTGCGAGGTATGTGAGGGGTGAGTTGGGGGGTATAATAAGAAACAATGTGATAACAGAGAGGTGCGGAGCGGCGAGTGATTGAAGACGTAGTGGTAGTGGCAAACATTGAGAAGGGCATTTAGAGTTTTACTACCAGGGTTCAAATAAAAGATTGTCCTTTACGGTTTATGGCTGGTTCGGTTCCAATCATTCATCCACCGATAGTTTTCCTTACCGGCAGTTACATTTTGACAGATTACCCGTAGAAAATGTGGCCGAACTATCGGATGATTATTGGAACCGGCCATTAGTTAATAGTACATTACTTACCGAGGGCTGTAAAAGAAAGAAAGCCCGAAATCGCAGGTATTTGTGACCTGAGCCGCAGGCGAGGGTTGTAAATATGCTATGCCATAGAGGGCTTTCTTTCTTACTGCCGGTGGTGAGTACATAATTTTTAAAATATATTATATTACGAACACACGTTATGTGCTTACACTGTGACAGCCAAGTAGCAACTAATCGCTACTCGGAATACGTGGTCGGCGGTGTGCCGCGTCGGCACTTGTGAACAGGCAGCACCCGAGTAGGCAAACTGTCGCTAAGTTTTAAAGGATGGGTGAAAGAAGATTAACAAAGAAAGTGTATGAGGGAAAAAGTGGATGATTCAATTGGAAGAGGGACGACCTCTGCGATCTTTATCCTGAGAAAAGGTCAGTGCTCTATGCCCACCAAATCTGACAACATACGTTTCCATTGACGACGCGAATTTTATACTTCATCATTGCCTAAACCGATGAAAATAACGAGTGATAAGTGTATTTGATACATTTTTCAACTCTATCCGTTGAATATAATAAATATAATAAGTAATCCTTTTTTAGCGGTTGCGTTAAATTTAACCAAACTGTTTTTCTTAATATACATTGTACAGTCGACTACAAAGAGATCGATACGGCCAAAGTTACAAAAATATGTATACACGACTGTATTGCCTTGACATTAAGGTCGTGTATACATATTTTTGTAACATTGGCCGTATAGATCTCTTTGTAGTCGACTGTACTTCACTTAATTGTTAAAAATATGCATCTTAATAAATATAATGACCGTGATGTGTTCACCTATAATTGGGGTACTTACTCGTAATACATAAAATCCCAAATAATAATTGTGCTACAGATACATTAATTAATATACTCGGCTTATGTACTGTTGGTGTTCCGCATAATGGAATACTTAATTAAATTAAATGAAATGTATGAAGAATGTCATGAAAGTGAATGAAGCAAGAGAGGTTTTTTCAATATCGGTGCAAGTAGAAACTTGTGATCTCTGCACCCCTCCGAGAAACAGATGTGATTATATGTATGTATGTATTAAATTAAATAATAATGCGAGTTGCTTTACGTGTCGATCCATATATGTACCTACTGTATGCATGTATGCTAATCCAATCAATTTTACTGACACCATTTCTAGTTCAATAAACGTACTTGGTAAAGTTGGTGGCTCGAGAAGAGTAGGTACTTCAGTTCACTCTGAAATAGGGACCTGTGCCACCAGTAGGTAGGTAAGGTACTGCTGGCACTGGTCTTAAGTAACTAGGTACTTAAGACCTAATCTGAAACATAACGCGTGAAAAAAAAACAGAGATTATAGGCCGGGCCGCATTGGTGGGCACTGCGATTTCAGTACAACTTGGGTGATTTGATGGATGAAAATCACCGTCGCGTCACTAATTGCTCTGCAAGGCAACAGATTCAGCGGTTTGTATACATGTGCCTAAAGACTGTCAAACAATACAATATTTACTATACAAATACTTACTCTTTATTGCACCTCACACAGAAAGAGCAGTTATACAAAAGATAACACAAAGACACAGGGAGACAGTAGAGGTAAAGTAACAGGCGGTCGACTTACCGCTGAAGAGCGATCTATTCCAGACAAACTTTGGGTAGTGGAGAAAAGAATAGTAAAACTAAGTAGTAGGTGTGGTACTAGAAACGAATGTGTTTAATAAATGTATAGGTAGGTACCCCAGATAATAACCCTGAAATTGTAGTATGCAATAGATAACGTCACAATAAAATATATCAATAGGTAGCTTCACATGCGCCGAGCAAGTTTCGTTACTTTGTCGTATAGCTTTGAAGTAAATTACCGTAGGTACCACTATATAGGGTCAGACAAGCCGCTTACGAGTACCTACGTAACCATGCTTTATTATTGCTACATGGGCATAAAACCATCAACCTATAGACCGTATACATCCCACCGCCGGGAACAGATATTAGTACTGTGCTGTGCACCACTCAGATTAATAAAGCCGGTACAAAGAAAAACAATAGCGTGTATAAGTACAGGCTACTGGCGGCATTTTCGCTCAAGAGCGATGACCATACAAAATTCGGTAACAAGTACTTATCTACGACCAAGGTATATTTAAAGATGAATCACTGAACACTGAAAAGAAAATTCCCATTGGCATTTGGAGCACAGTGCTTGAGTGGAGCAGGCGCCTGAGCCAATCAAAGACCTGAGTCAATGCGATAATTATCCCTCTGTGTAGGCTCAAACGCTCCGGTTGCGAGGCAAAAGCTACACGGTAACTGTCGGGCGACCGGCAGCGGCGCCTGCGATTCTGAGACGGCAATGAAACGGCGCGAGCGTCTGCGCGCGTCGAGTGCCAGGCGCTACGAGATCCGGCCGTGGGTGTGCTATTTTACGATGTGCCCGGTGTAGAGGTAGGAAAGGAATATCGACGAATGCGTTGCTCTAATCGATCTGCCGTATTGTTTATCAGGCGCATCGTGATAAGCCTGGCCAATTTTAGGCATATCATGAAATGGCGGCGTTCACGATATGCCTAGGAATTTCGTGATCTGGCGGATTTTACGATCGGCCGCCGACATATATACCTACTCGTAATATACTTACATTTTATCATCACATCATCAATCATCATCATTCGCTAGCCCTTATCCGTTTACTTGGGGTCGGCGCAACATGTATTTAAATCAGATTTATTCGCAACCATAAGTACTTAAAGCTAAGATACATGGACATGGCCCCCGGAAGGGTGTAGCTACAATCAGGTAACTTGTACTAGGTTAATATCAATAGGCCTATGACATTTAGAAAAATATATAATTATATATGACGGCAAACACATTATCAACATGTATCGTATCCTACTCTTACTATATAATATAATATAATATAATCCTACTAATATTATAAATTCGAAAGTTTGGATGTATGGATGGAATCGTATGGTATACGTTTCCAATTAATCTCAAAAACTACTGGACGATTTTTTATGAAACTTTCTAGTTATGTACCGTATATATCAGAATAGGACATAGGCTATAAAAAATATAAAGATAAGGGTGCAAAGGGGTTAAAAAACTGGGTTGAATTTTGTATGGGAACTCCGTATATCTATGAACTAGTCTTGAAAATTGGCAAGCATATACTTGACTAGAAAGTAAAAGGAACTCCATTCAAACTTTTAGCAAAATATAGATGTAAAATAGTGCTTGGCGGTTAAAGACTATATATAATAACCAAAACTGGTTGATACCTCCATAATCCTCCTCCTAATTATATTGGAACTTCAGTCACTCATGCATGACGTCGCTGTTAATATTGAAAATATTTATTATTAAATCAGAGGTCATCTAAAGTTGTTTGATAGGTTGAGTTGAATACTTACCTCGAATTATCATAGTTCACCAACGTCAATGGATGTGGGTATAAAATTTGGACAAGACGGCATTCCACGGAGAATTGAGTATATAGGTACCATTTTTTTTTATGTAGAAAACTCCCGCGACTTTTTGAAATATTATTGGAAAGGATTTTAAAGGGATATTTTGGGGCCTTTCATTCCTACGAAAACCTCGGCCTTCGCTTCGCTTCTTCTTCGCTTGCCTCCCCGTTTACCTTCGGGATATCGGCCCTCGAGTTTCACTTGCAAGACACCGGAAGATAAGGAGTGTCCTTAGGGGTCATTGCTCGCATTGAGATCGCTCTCAGAAGGGTTGCTTTGGGCCTTTCATTCCAACGAAAAGGCCTTGCTTGCCTCGGTCACCTTCGGAACTTTGTCCTGGGATAACGAGTATCTGTGGGGGCTCGGCCTCGGGCCTTAGGCCCTCGGGCTCGCAGTTGAGGCCGCTCTCTGAAGGATTGATTTAGGCCTTTAATTCCAATGAAAAGCTTGGCCTTCGGCTTCGCTTGCCTCGCCGTTCACCTTCGGCACTTTGGCCTCAGGTCTCGCTTGCAAGACACCTAAGGATAGTGAGTGTCCGTCGGTCTCGCCCTAGGGCCTTCAGACCTGGGGCTCGCATAGGGAGCGCTCTCTGAAAGGATATACTTTGGGCATCTAAATATATAATATTATTGACGACCAAGTTTATGTGGGTGTTTAATGTGTTTATTTAGATTCGAAGATAATTCAAACTGTTACACGCACAGTCTATGCAAATTAAATATTTATTTTCAAACTTGTCAATATTATGGTTAAACATAAGAATAATAATATCATGTACTTAACCATAATTTATACGCATACGAAGTACGAACTACGAAGTCGCGGGCAGAAGCTAATTCATGCTAATATATGCGAAGGTGTATGTGCGTGTTTGTTTGTTTGTTTGTCCGTCTTTCACGGCAAAACGGAGCGACGAATTGACGTGATTTTTTAAGTGGAGATAGCTGAAGGGATGGAGAGTAACATAGGCTAGTTTTTATCCCCGTAATCATCTTCTAAGGGGGTGAAATGGGGAGGTAAAAGTTTGTATGGAGCTGCGATATGTCGCGGGTCTTCTTCTTCGTCGTTTCACTCTTGACAGAGTGGTCGTGGTCATCATTACAGGTGTTGGTAGCAAGCTTCACAACACGACGCCATTCCTCTCTGACAGTCGCCTTCCTTATGCTTGCGTGTAGTGATGCATCTACTGCAGCTTTTATCTGGTCTGTCCATCTCATTGGTGACCTGCCCCGCGGTCTGGTGCCCTCGACTTTTCCCTGCATCACGAGTCGCTCGATAGCTACGTCTCCTCGACGACATATACGTGCCCGCAAAAACGTTAGGATGCGAGACTGCACTACGGATGATAGACGCTGTTTGATGCCAAGTTCTTTCAGTATGGACTCATTGGTCCGAAATTCAGTCCAAGATACTCCAAGCATTTTCCTCCAGCACCACATTTCAAGAGCGTCTATCTTCCTTCGCTCTACTTCACGTAGCGTCCACGCCTCTGCAGCGTAGAGAAACACAGGGAACACAAGCTCTCGAACAAGCCGGATTTTCGTTGCTCTATAAATGTTGCGCTTCTTCCAAATTTTCTTTAACCTATCCATCGCTGATCTAGCTATCGCCATACGTCTCTTCACTTCGTCGACGCACCCGCCACTATTCGTGATTAAGGCTCCCAGATAAATGTAGGATTGGACCACATCACAATTCGCAAGCCATTTCTGGTGAATTGTTATTCATGCGATCTACAACCATCATTTTCGTCTTATTCCGGTTAATCTTATTAAGTCCGAAGTCGAGGCTAACGCTTTCCATCTTTCCGAGAAGTTCTTCCATGTGGCAGGGGCTGGTAGCGAATAAAGTGGTGTCGTCCGCATATCTCAGATTAGAAATCTTCAAACCACAAATCGAGATGCCGTCAGTCCAATCTTCAAGTGTGATTCTCATTATGAGTTCTGTATACACATTGAACAGAAGCTGGGAGATAATACATCCCTGACGGACTCCGGCGCTGGGATGTAGGTGGTTTGAGAGAATGTCATCTGCCCGAACTGAGGCCGTACCGTCCTCATACAGTCTTCGGATAAGATGCACTAAGTGTTTCGGAGCACCCATTGCCGTCAGTGTGTTCCAGAGTTTAGGCCATTTGACCGAATCGAACGCCTTAGAAAAGTCCACAAAGCATATGTATGCAGGCTTGTTAAATTCCCGTGCTTTCTCTATAATCCGGCGCACTGTTAAGATTTGCTCTCGGGTTCCTTTCCCTTTAACAAAGCCAGCTTGTTCAGGTGCAATTTCCTTGCTCAAGTAGGCTTTCAGGCGTTCGTTCAGTATGTGCAGGAAGATCTTGCTTGCGTGAGAAATGAGAGCGATCAGCCGATAATTACTGCACGTCTTGGTGGAGCCCTTTTTATGTAAGGGGACAAAGATAGTGTGAGCCCATTCTTTCGGCCAGTGCCCTGTTTGCCATATCTTCTGGCATAATGTGTGAAAGATGCGGACACCATGTTCGCCTGACGCCTTAATCGTCTCTATTGGAATAGAGTCTCCTCCAGGTGCTTTACCGTTTTTCAGATGTTTTATAGCGGCTCTAATTTCATTGGCAAGAATGTCTGGTTCGATCTCATCACCTGAAGGTTCTGTGGAAGCGCAACATTGCGACTGCGAATCGTGAAACAGTAACTGACAGTATTGTCTCCATGTTTCAGCAACAGCCCTAATGTCGGTCACAGTCTCACCGCCGGTGTTATTTATGGCCCAAGTTTTTGAACTTAGGATTTTTGTGATTGCGCGGATTTTTTTTTTTTTTTTTTTTTTTTCCCTCGATTCGTGTTTAAGCATTGGCATAAGCTTCTACTTCTGTCGCGGGTAGAAGCTAGTAATATTATAAATGCGAAAGTTTAAATATTTGGATGTTTGTTACTCAATCACGCTTAAACGGCTCGCTGGCGTCGACTCGCTAGAGATTATCAGACCGCTCTGGTCCGCACTCCTTACGGCTCAACCGATTTGGATGAAATTTCCCACGAAGATAGTTTAGCCTTACATTTAAATATAGGATAGTTTTTATCCCGAGTCCACGCAGACGAATTCGCGGGCGGAAGCTATAGCCTTCTATAAATTCAGCTATGGAACAGTAACATTTATCTATCAGTCAAATTCCAGATGGAAATAACTTTTGCAAAACAAATTTTATTAGATTAATTGGGTAAGTACCGCATGTGTATATTAGGTGGGTACCCATTTGAATCATAAAAAAGCGGCCAAGTGCGAGTCGGACTCGCCCATGAAGGGTTCCGTATTTAGGGTTTTTCTTTTTATATTTGAGTTGAATGAATGAAAGGTAAATTGCGGTGTACGATTTACGACGTATTACAAAAAACTACTTGCCAACCAATTTTCGGTGGAAGTTCGCATGTTAATAATGTACATCATATTTTTTTTTTGTTTTATCATTCTCTTATTTTAGAAGTTACAGGGGGGGCATTAAATTTTACCACTTTGGAAGTGTATCTCGCGCAACTATTCAGTTAAAAAAAAAATGATATTAGAAACCTCAATATCATTTTTGAAGACCTATCCATAGATACCCCATACGTATGGGTTTGATGAAAAAAAAATGAGTTTCAGTTCTAAGTATTTATACCCCCAAAATTTATTGTTTTTTTTTTATATTTTTGTCTGAAAATCTTAATGCGGTTCAAAGAATACATCTACTTACCAAGTTTCAACAGTATAGTTCTTATAGTTTCGGAAAAAACGTGGCTGTAAAATACGGACGGACAGACAGACAGACAGACATGCATGACGAATCCATAAGGGTTCCGTTTTTTGCCATTTGGCTACGGAACCCTAAAAACTGAGTCTAGTCAGTAGTTATCAAGACATTATTTTCAAGTACGCCGCTAACGTAGACTAGTAGATATTTTAGCAGCCGACTGTACTTAAATATAAACTGTGAAGTTGTATTATTCAGACGCAAGCGACGTTATTGTGCTTCAATATGAGGAGTCAGGAGCAGGGAGCCGGGCGCGGGCGGTCACGCGCTCTATAAATAAGCAGGCGAGAAGATCCCCGCCGGGAGAGTCACGGCCAAGTCCTGCTCGACCCGCTCTCTCTACCAATGTAAACGGGTACAGTTTGGATATTATTCCTGCGAAATTTACCGATCACGTTGCTCTTGAGTGGTACTCTCTGAAGCGCTAGCAGTCTTGTAACATTTACAGATGCATAATATTATATTTCCTAACGTCACTTGCCATATTGAGTCGTGTATCATAATTATCAGTAAGCCTAAATGATCGTTAATCTTAATGATTATTTTTCCTAACTTTCTACGTCCTATTGTAGTTTATCCTATATTTGTGTGTGTGTTGTTTGATAGCCGTGCAGCGAGTCGACGTGTGTCTGTTTCTGGTGTGAGGGACACCAGTGAACCCTAACCCAACCGACCTAAAACAGAGTTCGCTTATGAAAAGCCATTTTTGTCGGCCCTGATAATGCACGACCCAATAATCCGCGTCCACAAAATGTGGACACATTACATTATGAATAAATATTGTTATGGCTATTGATTGTTAGGGCTAATGTCAACAACAAACAATTATAAAATATTAGGTATTTAGAAACGTTATTAGGGATTTCGAGGAATATGCAAAATAACATTAGGGATATTAATAATTATGGTAAAAATGATTCGGGCAAATGAGTTTTAGGGCAATCATTACATTATGGAAAATGATTGTTATGGCAATTGATCGTAAGGGGTAGTACCCATTAGCACAAAACAGTTCGGGCAAGTGATTTTAGGACAAACCATGTTAGGGATCGCGAGGGAGAGCAATAGATACACAATGAATTTGTGAGTTTCAGCTTAATTTTGGAGTGAATATTATTGCTGTTTTAAAAACAATACTTTTTACATAGGAACGTTTATTTTATATCTAAGTTGCTCCGTTATCGCCCTGGCTCCGGCAGTCCTCTTATTATTTCATAACTTCACCGATTGACCTTACATTAAATTATATGAAGGAATGCCTTATAGTAAATTTAAGAAGACATTATTTCAATTGTTAATATCATCGACATTTTATTCGGTAAATGAATTCCTTAATAATAATAATCTAATTAATTTATATTAATGAAAACTATTTGGTCTGTCTAAAGTGCATTTTATTGTATTGTTAAACTCGTCTAATGTAATGTTAATGCTAGGTTAGGTTAGTTATGTTATAAAAATTTGCATGCAACATGTATATTTTAAAGCTACAACTATGTTAAATAATCCTTTTATCAATTTATTAGATGAAGACAGAAAATCTCTATTGTATACTCAATTGGCTCAGTTAATACCATTTTATACCATTCGAGTATATGTCATCGTATGGACTTGGCGGGCGCACTGCCACGCCGCGCCGTGGTCCGTGGTCATGCTTCACGCACGGACGCGACACTCTTCATTAGGTAGTGTAGTATCAACTCCCAGCCCTCGATGAGCCACACTAATGCTCGCACGACATTGACATTACCTCTGCAATAGGTCATCATAATACATGATGAGTCCACGCGTCTAGGGTTGGCCAACAGAGCGACGCGATACTTAAATAATATCAACACACCTCTAAGCAAAGTAGCACATCTGAAACCGATGATCTAGTGGTCATTCACCTGGTAGATTGAAAATTTTGACATTGATCGTTAAATCGTGTCGTAATCAATCACCCATCCAAGAACTGACCGGGATCGACGTTACTTGACCTCGCTTACCGTGCTTGGTCCGCGACCGCCATTCGCAAAGCCAATGAACACTTTAAAAGTGTAGGTACCTTTTAACTTTAGTAGTAGCCGTTTTGTAGAGAAAGGCCGCCGCCCCATGTAGGCCCCTTATCTCTTACGCTGCAGTGACTTGTATAACAATATTAATGATACATTTAATATGGCTGGACATAAATGATTCCTGTGACACTTAAGGGATTGGACTTGATTCGAGTCGAACACGCCCCCTAGACAAAGACACGCTTATGCCTTCCACGCACGAGAAAAAGAGATGTAACACTCTGCGGGAATGGCTTTTATGGACAAATTTCGATAAATACCTAACTTAGAGAAGTTTTATTTAAATTTCATCAAGTGAGATTTTAGATGAGATAAAATACTATAGTATTAACTTGATTGTGTCGCAAAATAATGTATCGTTTGAGCAAGCTGAGTAAAAAAAGGAAAATACAGACCCAACTTTGGAATTTTTTTCTATAGAGGAAATGTTAAGCAATCATGTATCGGTCAAATCAGATAAACAATCACGTAGTCAAGAATCATATATCTGAAAATCAGACCTTATTGTTTCTTAATCTAGTCAGAACGGCGTTTCAAAGCACGCGATAATTTCCAATGCACCGCCTAATCTCCAAACGGCATGCATCGCATCGGATCAGAAGGGATACTAATATAACGGATGCGGTCACAGCCGATCACTTTTCATCAAACGGCTTGCATCGCATCGGATCGGAAAGGATACGAACGGATGCGGCGACAGTCCCCAACCCACTAAGACCCTACTGGGGGAGGAAACGCCTCACGGCTGCAAACCGCGCGCCTCTTCTCCCTCTTGGTCTACGCCGGATCGGGGGTGCATCTGCTCTGTCCTCGCGCTCCCTCTCCGCCGCCTCCTTTTGCGAGATGATTGTGTCGCAGAAGGAGGCCACCGCAGCCCAGGATCTTTCGCAGCTCAACATGGCCGCAACGACGTTGTGCAGCTAGAGGCCATCCACTGCAAGGACCGCAACCATCGTGCGGCGCTCCGCCGCCCAGTGGCTGCACTCCGGCACTCCCGACAAGCTGAGCTAAGTTAGCTTAACATCATTTTTAGAGTTCATCTTACTTTTAAAAATGCATAATATAATGATCCCACGGCATGCTGTTGCTCCCGGTACCTATATAGCCACGCATGGCCAATTATGGCGGTATGGACTATTTTGAAACAAAATAATTCTTGTCAACCTTCGCCCGCGAGGGAGCTGGCGGTCGCGTGACCTCTCCGTATCTTTGTTTTGTTTCACTCCTCCGATTAAGCGGGCGCGCCCCTCCGGAGAATGTAGGCTAATCATGTTGACTTACATTATCGACGGTTTATTTCCGTTTTGTGCAACATGAGCCAACACCAACGAATATCAGTCAACTGACCATTCGTAAGCTGTGCTGAAAGTATTATACCGACGTAAGTGGTAGGTTCCATCCAAAGTCAAAAGTAGAGATGGGCCGAATACGGACTTTGCCGAATACGAATATTCGGCCGAACATTCGGTTCAGATCTTACCGAACCGAATATTCGGCCTAATTATTCGGTAAAACTAAACAGGTTTATGCAGGTCCGCGCGGCTCGCTGAGCGCGAATTTGACCGACCTTGGCATTGTCAATGTCAACATTTGCAATTGTTATTGATGGTGAATTAGTGACAGACGTTGATGGGCGATTCTCCGAGCCGGCTCGATTTGCTTGACTTCGGTGAACGTATTTTTTTTTTCACTTTTTCGATTGGTGTCCTCGGTATTCAAGAAAAGGCCTAAATTTAAAAAATATTGGTGGTAAAGGAACCTTGTAGTTCATGGGATATTCGGGTTTTTGCGTACACCGAAATCAAACACACACACCGAAATCAATATTCATAAAATAGTATCACCGAATTAAAAAAAATGCTTACACCGAAATCAAATTTGAAATTAAACAATGTTTTTTGCTACAAAATAACCTTTATTTCCAATTGGAAGACTTACAAAATATATATATATACAGTCATGGCCAGATAATTAAGAACACGATTTTTTTTCCCCATACAGTTGCATACAAATATGACTGTTCAAATTTGATGATAATTTATAATGTGTTTGAATACTTTTGTTTCTGATTATACGGATGTAACCGTGTTTAAATAGTATTTAATATAGTGCACATACGGCTTCTGTAAAATTTAGACTTAAAAAAATACAGGCGATCAAATCAACACTTTTTATAAGTTCATACATTGTTCCTAATTACAGTATGAACTTGTAAAAACTGTCCATTTGACCATCCGTTTTTTTTAAGCACAACTTTTACAGAAGCTTTATATGTTTAACTTAAATACTGCACGCTTTATTACTTATAAATTAATTTTGTTGTTTTGTTGGCGTGATTGATTTACATACCCAAACCTATTTACACTTTTCCAGTAGTAATGGTCACTGAGCTAAGCCTCGGGCGGACAGACATACGGACATGCTGAAAATATAAGGGTGTTGACTACGGAACCCTAAAAAGCAATCATTTATACATAAAGATTGATTTCGGTCCTCATTTTATTGAATTCGGTGACCAAAAAGTACACCGAATCCGCGGAAATCAATGTCACCGAATTCAATATTGATCGATATTTGCAAATTACACAAAAAGTATAGATAGTACAGGGAAAGAGTTATTCAATACGAAATCACATACCTCTGAGGATTGCTTATTCACTTTTATAATAATTAAAACACAAACACTACACAATTTAATAGCTTCACCGAATTCAAAAAAACACGTAACCAAACTCACCGAACGACGAACAAACCTTTGTAGTAGCTGCCTATATGACATCAGCCGGCGTCCGCTCTCTAAGCTCTCTTCGGCAAACGCGGTGCGACTAAAGCTACCGGCGTGTGCGTCGCGAGATTCCTACGCCATTTCTTTGTTATGATGCCGACGCGTTTTCTAAATGCCACTGAGTTTACGTGTTACCCCCGGACGCTTCGAAAAAATGTTTATTGAGTAAGTTTAATAGATAAATTATCGTAATATGGATTATATATGAGGGAAACTAATGTTGATTACGTGAACCGATGTAAAACATGTACTATAATTCCAATCTTGGGTTATGATTTTTTGTTTAAACCAACTTGGGTAGTGGACGCTCCCACTGAACGTCAATTTGGGCGCTATTTTTTTTTTTCTTCAAACATATGTATATCTACAGAATATCTAAATAGCTGTCCAGGTATCAAAAAGCCTGAAGTATATGTGAGATTTTATTCAAAAATATCACGCACCTATTTGAAGAATTTTTGGCCCTGGACACTAAAAAATGCCA
The DNA here is from genome assembly GCA_947578815.1 of Epinotia ramella. Taxonomy (NCBI): domain Eukaryota; kingdom Metazoa; phylum Arthropoda; class Insecta; order Lepidoptera; family Tortricidae; genus Epinotia; species Epinotia ramella. The sequence continues at coordinate 24,712,765 of OX388216.1, forward strand.
CTCCGGAGAAATGCCCTGATATCGTGATAAAACTGAATAATAAAGCTTACTAAAATCAAGTTTTCTATTTTTATTATATGCCTAATAACAATAAATACATAACATAACTTTTAAGAGCTACAAATAGTATGAATGATTTATTTATTATCAGATAAATATCATATGTTTATTCGGTAAATATTCGGCAGTTTTACCGAATAATTCGGCCAAATACCGAACATTGAAATACATGCCGAATATGCCGAATACCGAATAATTACCGAATATTCGGCGCATCTCTAGTAAAAAGCAAACTATAGGTACAAATTCCGAACATTTGATTTCTCTATGTGGAAATTTATATTTTGTTTAAAATGGTAACCTTCCCATGTGGTACCATGGTCATCGGGTCAGGATCTAATGATGGGATCCTAGAGACATCCAGGGAACTCTTAAAACTTAATAGGCAAACTTGAAGCAATTTGGGTAGGTACTCACTGATTTGAAGTCGGTTAAAGTTAAAACTTGGTGTTTAAAGTAAATTAGTCCATAATGTTTCGAGCGCTTCAGAACGCTGAAAAATATCTAGGTATGCTTGAATAGAGTACGGTACAAAATCAAACATTGTATCAATTTCACATTAAGAAAACTGACCTCGGATTCCTATTAGGAGATACATATTTTGGGCCCTCAACTAATGACGTCAGAGTGGCAGATTTCTTAATTGGCTTATACTTCAGGAAGTACCATCTGTAATTCTGTAGTATCGACAACACATCTAACTGGCCATTCATGCACTGTATGTGCATTGTAACAAGGTTCTATATAAAGACGGGATAGTCAGTTAGCCGTGTTGCCGTTTGTACCACATACGGAAAATAACGTCGCATACAATCCACCACCCCCTTTTGCTATTATATGGACGAGGTCGAGGTTTTTTGGTATCTATAAAAATCTCAGGTGTAAAATATAGGCAAGCTTCTTGGGAAATATGGGCCCTTTAGTATTGTTCAGATTCTTCAAGGGATTGAAAAAATACAACGAAACACTTCGAGTAATGGAGGGCATCTTCGACTTGTCTTATTCTTAGAAGGATTATATGTATTACTAGCTTCAGCGCGCGACTTCGTCTGCGTGGACCCGGAATAAAAACTATCCTATATTTTAATCCAGGCTATAATCTATCTTCGTACAAAATTTCATCGAAATTGGTTGAGCCGTTTAAGCGTGATTGAGTAACAAACATTCAAACATCTAAATATCCAAACTTTCCCATTTATAATATTAGTAGGATACAGTAAGCTTAGTCAAGCCGGAGTAACTTTTTTCTACGACTTCAAAAATCCCCACTATCAGATCTTAGCTACCCCATCAAAAATAGATGTTTTAAATTCGAACAACGTGATAAACAATAATATCTAAACGTTAAACATAAAATACCATTATATACCATTTGAGACCCTCCTCTCAGTCGGTTAAAAATCTAACCAGAACCTTTGTGGAGACACAGCCCTAGTGGCAGCCATACTATACTACCGAGTTCAGCCAAAGTCGTATCTCCATCGAATTCCATGATGATATAAGCCTCTTTGGCGTAGGACGGTCGTATAATAGAAGTCTGTATTTGGCAGACAATGGCCCCGCCCCGTAGGACGCGGCGCGGCGCCGGCGCAGCGGCCCCAGTCCGCCGCCAGCCCGCGCCGCCGTCTGCCACAGGTAAACCATCACCTTTAATACACTCGGGGAATTCCCGCATCCTTAAAGCATAAGCCGTAGAATACCCATTGCACTGCCATTGAAAAGGTTAGCAGAACTGCTTGGGTAGAGCCGTACCTAGCGAAACCGCAAGGGGCCCTGTTCTGCAGTTCATATCCCTCTTCCAAATTTTACCTGTTATAATAATAAGTAGAGCCGGATAGTCTGGTATTTTCCGCTGGCAATGTCCTTGATATTGATTAACAGTGTTTGTTGGGGAAAGTTCCGCGATGCTCGTTCGTCCCGCGGACTTTGCCGCGTTATCGCCGGCCGGTTATCGCTAATGTTTAGTTAACATCATCATTAGTTCCTATAATGTTTCGAACAACAAGTGCATGCCTGCTCCCGGATGCGAGTACCTACCTATGCTATCGCTGTTTTGATGGGACTTGGAAATTTAACAAATTACCATAAAACTAACATTTTAATATTCGATATCGACAGACGTTATAGAACTATAGAAGTATGACAACTTGTCACCAAACATGCGATGTCGCGAACTGCGCACGCATCTTATGAACTAGTACCTGGCTAGTGGCTACCTGCGCCTGCGCGAGTGAGCTGAGCTCCAAAACCTGACAAAAGTAAAACGTACAGCTGGAATTTTTTTAGTAGGTACAGTCGATATGGTCTGACCTCGAAATCCCGGGAAAATTTGGTAAGAATGTTCGTTGGAAGCCCAGTTTTCGTCTCCCAAAAGTCCCGGGTCAGTCCCTCGTATAGAAAGGGTGACATCGTATGACTAGTTAGCCGCCCTCGCCGCGCCCCGCACTGCCGTGCTTGCTACCCACATTTTGTTCGTGCCGTCTGTTCTATGTACGTAGTACATTATATTTCAATGAAAAAAACCTACATATGGTGTTTGTTTGAACGATAACCACAAACCCAACTAGGTAATTACAGGTATAAAATATGTTTATTTCGCAGAACTGTTCGGCCTTTCTCATAAAAATTGACATCATTAGACGGTAGACATTGTGAAAGGGTTCGTGGTACTTTTTCCAGATAAAAAGACGAAAGAACTTGTAACGTACGGTCGGCTACAGGGAAAACTTGCTAGCCCTACTTGACACCTAGTTTTGTCTGCATAATGCTATGCTATTATGTAGTAAGTGGCCAGTAACGAATAGGTAACTTGTCGAATGTTTAAAACGGTTATTTGTTTATGATCGACGACGGTTTATACACTATTATCCCCGAGTTATCGCCATCTCAGAGCCGTGTCGCGACCGTGTGTGTTGTGTTGCTAATTTCAGTTACTTTACGGGCTCAAGGATAGGTGTTGGGTTCACGGGTTCAAGCCCGGAATACCGAGTACCGCGCTGATAAACGTTTTATAAATTAGGTATTCTCTTGTCTGAAGTTTCTTTGACACTCATTCCATGGCGGATTGGTCAGCCTCTTATATGGGACGCCACCTGCGTAGACACCCTGGCCCCGTCCCATTTAGCCGCAACTTCTTTGAGGCCAGGCGGGGCGGCAACAGCGACAGAAGCCGCGAAGCGCTGCAAATATGCGGACCTGACAAACTGCTACATATTTGCAGCCTTCGCTGTAGAAACTCTCGAACTGTGGAGTCCAGATGCCCACAGCCTTAATAAAGAAGAAAAAAACAGAAAATATGGCTGACCATAGAGCTGGCTTCTTCCTCGGCCAACGGATTGGAATTGCAATCCAACGAGGAAATGTGGCCAGCCTTATGGACACCCTTACCAGGAACTGCGACCTCGAAGAGTGCATATATATTTACTAGTAGTTAAGTAGATTTAAGTGTTAGTGTTAAGTTTTATACAGGATGTTAACGGGGTCATGATCCGGAATGACAAAAAGCGAATAAGATGATCATACTGAACAACCTTTCCCATGGGACCAACCACGAAATCGCAAAAAAAAAGAGCCAATTAAGAGTTAACTGTGAGTTAACTGCGATTTAATTGAGAGTTAATGTATGGAATACCTGGTTTTTTTTTGCGATTTCGTGGTTGATCCCATGGGAAAGGTTGTTCAGTATGATCATCTTATTCGCTTTTTGTCATTCCGGATCATGACCCCGTTAACATCCTGTATAGGGAAATTTATACTTACAGATAAGTTGTTTTTTAATATTAGCAGCTTAGAGTTGAGGGAATTATATCCCAATCTGGTTATTTCTATACAAACATAATCGTTATCACGTCGTGAAATGAGTGTTCCCCAAAAATGTATAAACACTTTTGTTGCTATTTGCGGGGTTGGATTTGTTTATCACGAGTTCTTACGAGTATTTTTGTGGTTATTTTACTAGACATGTCTAGGCCAACATTCAGTCTCCACAACCACACCAGTGGCCCAAGCTAACTTTCGCTCCGGTGTTACTGCACTATATTATATTAGTACACTTACGTGTTCCGCTCTCGGAGCACATGTATCGATGCAATATTACTTATCCTTGTTCACAACTTTGCGGATAATTGGCAAATCGTCATTAGGAATTTGAAGACGTGGCTCAGGCGTCAGACTTGGAAGGGACGATGCACTGTGATAGCGCGGTTCGCGCCCGCGCCCTCTGCCTGTGATTATTGCATACACTTGCTACTTTCCTCAGAACTGTTGACAACTCGCTTATCAATTATCAGTTATAGGGTACTAGTTATAGTAGTTATATCACTAAGATTTCGGGTGTACCAGGCGCAAATTGTGACAAAGAGCTCTGTAGCGATCTAACTGGTGTACCTAAGTGTAAGCAAATAAATAGTGCGCAATTGACGAAGTTGTTAAGGCTTACCGGTGCCTCACGCAGCAGCGTCTTGGAATCTGTTAAAAGTTGCCCATTCTTAGAAAGCCTGGCGGGCTCTGGTCTGGGAAGTGTCAGGGATCCCTGGAGGCTGCTGCGGGAGGCACGGGGGCCCGCCGTGACCGACGCGCCCGGCCTGCCCCGCGCCGCGCACTTCGACTCCCGGATACGGGTGACTCATCATAGGTTAAACGTACAGACAAACCATTATGGTTGCGTAGCCTAACAGCTGACAGCAGTGTGGCACTGTGGAGGTGCCTATGACACCATTAATAGCGATAAGAATACCCAAGTTCAGCAAACAGCAATAGCGACGTTATAGCCTTCTACGAGGATACATACAACTATCATATACAACTTACTATTATGTTGGCTTATATCTGCGGATCGGATTAAGTTTCCGGTACATGTTTATGATAGGATTGATTCAATAGGTCTCTTTAGGGTTCCGTAGCCAAATGGCAAAAAACGGAACCCTTATGGATTCGTCATGTCTGTCTGTCTGTCTGTCTGTCTGTCCGTCCGTATTGCACTGGCATTTTACTCGAAAACTATAAGGTATATTTGAATAAAATTTTAAGGATAGGTGTATTTTGTTAGCCGCTACATAGTTTTGTAATTAAATTACTAAAAAAGCACTCCATACATAAAACTGAAAGTCAAAAAAAAATGTTTCATTGTAAGCCCAAGTCTGGCACATCAATCGATAGGCCTTTCAAAATAAATATAAGGTTTTCTAGCAATGTTATTGATTAAGTTAATAGAGTCAGAGTCAGAGATAATCGCCCCGTAAGTCACTAAAATTGTCCCCCCCCCTCTCTCTTTTGAACCGTGTATTTTAAAAATATGAAAAAAAAACATGGACATAGGGCATACTATTAAATTCTTTTAGCGAAAATTGTTTTGAACAAGATCGGTTCACAGGTTTTTGAGATATTTCTAAAAACTGCCTCCCTTAAAGAAAAGGACGTAAGTGCCATAAGATTTCAATACCGATACGACCTTTTTAATAGGCACGGAACCCTTGGTGGTCTGACACGCACTTGGCCGCTTTTTTATGTTTTGAATTGCGCAATAAAGAGTATTTCTATTGTATTGTAGGTATATAGTCTGGAATCTCTTAATCAAAATTATAAAATACGAGAATTCAGTTTTCGAAAAATTATTTCTATTGAACAAAAGTAAATTGTACTTAAGTCCTACTAATATTATAAATGCGAAAGTTTAGATGTTTGGATGTTTAGATGTTTGGATGTTTGTTACTCAATCACGCTTAAACGGCTTAACCGATTTGGATGAAATTTTGCACAAAGATAATTTATAGCCTGGATTAAAATATAGGATAGTTTTTATCCCGGGTCCACGAAGGTGCACGGGGGTGCAAACGAAGGTTTGTTTCATAACAATCCTGACAAATTGTCAGTTTCTGAGAAAAACTAATTAGGGGTACCTAGTGATGATTCGACAAGCATTTGGAATGGCATCCAGGATTTATAATAAGGTGCCCTGCCAGAAGCCATCTTGAAACTGCAAGCTAACACATATTAGTAGGTATACTTATATAAAAAAGATTTGTTTAGTTTTTTAGTCAAGAAAGTACTTATATTATTCCACCCAAGAGTTTCTAAATGATTATGACGTAAAATAACGATTTATGTAATATATATAATACATATAAGGGGACTTAATTTATTCACTGAATATTTACATGAAAGACATACAAACATAATATGAAAAAAAAACCACAATTTTAAAATAAACTAACAAAGAAAGAAAGGAACATACATACTAAAACCCAACTAGTAAGTTTCTGTCAAAAATTTCATTGTTGGTTGGTATTGTTGGCTTTTATTGCCGACTGTACTTTTCTGTAAACCGTCACCAACTACTCATTGAGACGATTCTAACGAGCACAAACTCGATGAGGTTGTGTCGTTTCATTGCAAAGTTCCTACGGCCACCTTCCGGCTCCATCATCAGATCAGCTCCACGTCATCATAATATTTCATTGTTGGTTGGTATTGTTGGCTTTTATTGCCGACTGTACTTTTCTGTAAACCGTCACCAACTACTCATTGAGACGATTCTAACGAGCACAAACTCGATGAGGTTGTGTCGTTTCATTGCAAAGTTCCTACGGCCACCTTCCGGCTCCATCATCAGATCAGCTCCACGTCACGCGATTTTATTATTATTATTTATTTGTTATTTCAGTAAAGCACTTTACAATGACTTAAAACTAAATACAACGTCCCACAAAACTGTTTGCACAGTTTGACTGTGGGATCCATGAGTCTATATAATTTGAGGTAGTCTTAATGATAATGAGTCTATATAAAGTGGTAAAGTCCTAAGTATTTACACATGTATGCAAAATTTCAGCTCAATCGGTAACCGGGAAGTGGATCAAATTTAACTTGCAAGATTTGATTGCAGACAGACAGACAGACAACGGGACAGGTGAAACTAAATAAAAGCTTGTAATCCAAAAGGTCCAATGACACCTACGTACATAATACATACCTGTGTTTTACAAATAAAACATTTTAATTATGGATTTATCTATGTATTCAGTAGTCGTACATACAAGTACCTATATCCAAATCAAGTCAACTGACTTATTTACTAACACGGCATTAAGTTTGTATAGCCTGTAGCACAGTTTGTATAGCCTGTAGCACAGTTTGTATAGCCTGTCGCACAGTTTGTATAGCCTGTAGCACAGTTTGTATAGCCTGTAGCACAGTTTGTATAGCCTGTAGCACAGTTTGTATAGCCTGTAGCACAGTTTGTATAGCCTGTAGCACAGTTTGTATAGCCTGTAGCACAGTTTGTATAGCCTGTAGCACAGTTTGTATAGCCTGTAGCACAGTTTGTATAGCCTGTAGCACAGTTTGTATAGCCTGTAGCACAGTTTGTATAGTCTGTAGCACAGTTTGTATAGCCTGTAGCACAGTTTGTATAGCCTGTAGCACAGTTTTAACTAATCTGGATGTGTGGATGGATGTTTTATATGTAGGTATGTATGTAAATACTGTATTGTAGATAAGTACCAACACAACAAGCCCCTGGTATGTACAGTCGAGTTCTCCAATATCTATACAGACAACCTTTCACAACTATCTACACATGTGTCAGTAATAATAATGCCTCTGTGTACCTAGATATTTTAAAAGGTTGTCTGTGTATAGTGTGTGTGTGTATATTGGAGAACTCGAGTGTACAAATACAGACAAATAAGCCTGAATCGGTACATAATCTAACTTATCCCTGTAAGCGATCTCTTTCAGTCGGTTTAAAGAATCGGAGTTATCAAATTATTTTACACACCATACAATTACACTTAAGCACAAATATCAGATTATAGCTTGCAATATACATATGTACTAACACTGCATGTACTCGTACCTATTAAAGTAACAAATGAATGCACCCTTCTCTACAATAATCAAAAAATACTTTTTCATCAAGTCAAGATGAACAATCCAAAACTTTGTCAAAAATTGACATTCGTTTGGAGAATAGGTATTTATTACAGGCAGATGCAATCGTCAGCATACTCAGAATGTTCAGAATTCACCTGGGTGAGCCATTGAGCTAGTAAATAATGTCAGATGAAGGTGAGCGGCCGCTCATTGGGCTGACTTCCGCGATCACAGCCGGGCCGCGCCGGCTATCTCGCGCGGGCGCCGGCCGCTCGGGCCCGGGGTGCACGAGGGCGCAGGCGCAGGGCACCCGCCCCGAGGGACGTACCTCCCTGCCCCGCGCCCCCGCGCCCTGCCGCGCCGCTATATAGCGCGCCGTCGGCCGCCCACTCATCACTCCCGCTCTGTTGCAGCTCCCGCACACACCGCCCGAAACACTCCATCCTACAAAATGTCTGCCAAATTCATCGTTCTTGTCGCCTTCTTGGCTCTGGTGAGTGATTAAGTAGCAAATTAACTTTTGCCGTACCTTCTTCATGTGATACCGGGCTTAAACCGAGCGAACCCACGTTCTGGCATGACCCTTCATTGCTTCACAAAATATCAAGTGCAAGAATGCTCGTTCGTTCGGTTTAAACCCACCTGTCGCTGTGATGTCTAACTAGTGTGTCTTGCAGGCTAACGCCGGGATGGTGAGGCGCGACGCGCCCGCCGCCAACCCCTGGGACGATCTCGCGAATCACGCAAAGGAGTTTTCGAAGACCATCTCCGATCAGTGGAACCAGCTGGTGAACAGCAAGAACACGCAGGAGGTGAACAAGGCGCTCAAGGCCAACACCGACCAGGTGCTGCAGGACTTGTCGAAGCTCTCCACCAGCCTGCAGAGCGCGGTGAGTACTCCCACATCATTCCGTTATGAGTAATGATAACAAGTCTACCTCAGCTCGCACATACTCGACGCTGCCCATATCAGGTGCTACTAATAAAGGCAGCGTCAAGACCCTTTCTCTTTAAAATGATCCTTTTATAAGGAGTCCCTACCTAGATATCCATCTACTGCTTCTTGTCTATTATGTCTATCTAAACTAATCTCTTATTTATCAACTTCCTACTTTATTTGGTTAAGCTTGCCTATCTTTCATTTACCTACCAACTTGTCTTACCAATTTACCCTAATTAGTATTGATCCATCCTAGCTACAAAGCTGATGGTCCCAAATTAGGATCTCTATAATGTGTGTGATAAGCATGAATATTTGTTGAGTACCCATACCGATACCTACTTGCTAGCTCGGTTGATTAATGTACGTACATTTATCGAACGAACTCCTCCTGGCATCGTTGATAAGACTCCTCTCGTGTTATCTGCAGATAACGGATGCCAACGGCAAGGCTAAGGAGTCGCTGGAGGCGGCCCGACAGAACATCGAGAAGACCGTGGCCGATCTGCGCAAGGCGCACCCCGAGGTGGAGCAGGAGGCCAACAAGTTGCGCGACCAGCTGCAGCAGTCCATCCAGACCGGCATCAAGGAGTCCGAGAAGCTCGCCAAGGACATCGCCGCCAACGCCGAGGCCACCAACCAGAAGCTGGCGCCGCAGGTCAAGAAGGCCTACGAGGACTTTTCCAAGCAGGTCCAGGAGGTGCAGAAGAAACTGCACGAGGCCGCCACCAAGCAGTGAGCACTCGCATCGTAGCCCCCCACCTGCCCCCCGCCCCTACCTAACTTACTGTAATAAATAGTTATGCCCCACTCTGTGTTGTCATTATCGGACCCTGACCCTCACCCGCGCCACCCCGCGCTATCTCCGCGCTATCTCCGCTCGAAATGCTGATGTAACACTCCAGAGCTCGCCCCGGGCCCCGCTTACACCGGCGCGGCGCGTCGCTGTACGTGAACCAGCGCCACGCTGACCCCCGACAGCGCACACTCGTCACGAACGTCAATGCCAAATTATTATAGGAACGAGCTCACGAATGAGTGCAACGGTTTTGTGGAATGATGGGTTGCTAGCGCGCTGACCGGTAGGTAGATAGATAGACTGGCCTTTTTGAACCTTGCTGCAGTAAGATCAAGTACACTATTTACACTAATGGCCAGTTGGCCAGCAACGCGCGTCTTCATTTTTACAGTCGAACTCATATGTAGCTGAACACAATACAAAACAAATACTCTTTAATGTGCTCTTCAATACATGAATCAAAAAGAGGATATACAAACTTAAATGTAGAGGTTAACAACAGGCGGTCTTATCGCTAAAGAGCGATCTCTTCCAGACAATAAATAATTATAAGTAGGTAGTGGCAAAATTACAACATACACAATCACCTCAATAATAAACATACCATACGAGACCAAAATAAATGCAAAGGAGTTCGTCTAGTCACTTGCATAGCGACAATTTTTTTTTTCAAATCTTTAATGACCGGTGGAATGTTAATCTTTCAAAAATACACTTAGCATTGGTTACATAATGTGGACAAACATAGTTTTTCTTTAGTAGTTATTAATATCGGGCTGATATTGTGCATAGCAAGAGAATTAATCATTTTTATCACATCGGACAAGCAAAAAAGTCACTAATCGGTGCGAAAAAGTTCGTAGTAAAAGTAATTAGTGCTTTTAGTTAAAAATAAATTATGTTTAAAAAAAAAGAATTGTTTGATATTTTGGAAATGTTACTATAAAAAGACCAATTTTCTTCATATTCATATTCAATAGGTAGGTATGGGTCGCAGTAAACCAGTTTCGCAAGACGTTCAAAAAGTTATAATTTCAAGCTGTAAATCAGGAAAATCTGCGTAGAATATAGCTCAACACCTTCACCTAGCGAGATCTACTATACAATCTATTTATTTATTTAATCGTATGGTATACATTATTTTGGCCTTTTAATCGAATTTTATTTCATCGAAAACTTTTCAAGTAACATTTAGTTCATGTTTCATGAACAGATCATTCCAATTTTTATTATTTCATAGAATAACTGTTTAGGGAATATTATTTGGCAACTGATTCATTTTGTATGAATTTTAATTGGCAGAATAACAAATCAACGAATTTCATTTGTTCGAAATTGTACAAAACCAAACAACAACTGATTACAGGGGTTAGATTAGGGCAGGCAGAAAAAGAGGGCAGTAAAAAAATATAAACAATCGTAACAATTGTATTGTAAGTAGGTTAGGTTAGGGTTCACTTGTGTCCCTCAGAGCGGAAATAGGCACCCTGGCGGTTAGGTTAGGTTTAGGTTAGGTTAAAATAATTGCCATAGATAACGATGTATGCCAACTATTTTAATTTTAAATAATAATCCTTGTAATAATTTGTATGTTAGTTAAAAATACTTGTAACAATAAATCACAAAACGTGTTCAATGATCAATGACATAATTCAACTATTTAATGAATCATCCGACAAGTAAAAATACACGATTTAAAATTACTTGTAATGACCATTCCACGAACTGAATTGTCGACGAAATGAAAATACATGAAACGTTGACCTTGAAGTGAAATTCGACGAAGTGAGTGTCGACAATTTTATGATAAACCCTCTTTAGTACCACCCAGGGGACAATCTATTATCCAGCATTACAAGAAAACTGGATGTGTATCAAGCTTGAAGAAAACTGGTCGCCCACGCATCACAACACCAGCCGAAAACGCTGACGACGAAGACGCTGTCATCACCAAAATGCCCTTGAGGATTTTGGATAGCGCGCACACTGTCTAGTATCGGAGTAAACGAGAGCGAGTGTTACTGGGCGGCCCGGTTTTTGAAGATAATATTACCTACATAAATATTGTAATAAATAAAGGGTGGATTATTTGTGAAATATTCAAACTCGCTAGCGGTTTAGGTATGAATATGTTGACTTCATTTTTTTAATTGCAGACCCATACGTCAAAAAATAAAGACAGAACCGTTTAATGTGATTTTAAGACCAATCTTTGCAATTATTTTCTATCGAGCCGATTTCGTCCAATTATGTATGTATGTATGTACATTCTTTATTGTACATGAAACAGAACACAGCAACAAAACAATTATTACAGGAACAGAAGATACATGTACAAAGGCGAGCTTATCCCTGAGAGGGATTTCTTCCAGCTAACCTTTGAGCAAATGAGTGGAAATAACAAACAGGCAAACCGAGACACATGTACAAAACTATTGAAAAGATAAAAAAAAAAAGATTAATTGATTAATATATTATTAAAAATATACTATTAAATAGATAATATATATTAAATATAAAACGATAAACTAAAATATATATCAGTAAAAGTCTTAAAATGCTAATAATACCTATACAGTCAAGGAGTATTCAACAACCACAGTTTCTTCAACTGCCCCTTCAGCGAGGCCACAGACAGGCCTTAATGACGGAGGCAACGAGTTCCATAATTTGACCGAGTGTACCGTGAAGGATTTATCGAAGGAACGGGATTTATGAGGAGGTATGGCTAAAGTAAGATTACCACTAGATCGGAGCCGATGATCGCTTTCTCCGAAAGGTAGCCCCTCTACGGAAGAAGGAATAAACAGGACCTTGAAGAGGAGCGACAATGTATGCTAATCCCGCCGACGGCGGATGGGCAACCATTTGAGCTGGGAGCGGAAGGAAGACACGTGATCAAATTTACTTATGTTATTTAATTACTTTACACTTAATCAGAAAAATTGCTAGAAAACCTTATATTTATTTTGAAAGGCCTATCGATTGATGTGCCAGACGTGGGCTTACAATGAATTTTTTTTTTGTTGACTTTCATATTTATGTAAGTAGGTATGGAGTGCACCCCTAAAAAATTTTTTTTTAGTAATTTAATTACAAAACTGTAGCGGCTAACAAAATAACACCTATCCTTCAAATTTTATTCAAATATACCTTATAGTTTTCGAGTAAAATGCCTGTGACATACGGACGGACAGACAGACAGACAGATGACGAATCCATAAGGGTTCCTTTTTATGCCATTTGGCTACGGAACCCTAAAAAGTTGTTCGCAATACGGGTGAAGCCTTTCATAAAGACTGCCTAAAGAGAAAAGTCAAGTGTCCTGCCTCACTCATGATCTGGGGGTGTATGTCAGCTCAAGGTGTGGGTCGGCTGCAGTTTATAGACGGCACTGTGAATGCTCCCAAGTACCACGAAATCTTAAATACGAGCTATTGCCTTCGATTCCTAGATTACAACATGACAACAAGTATGTTTTCCAACAAGATAGTGGTTCTTGCCGTACTGCCAAGAGCACGAAGGCTTGGTTACATAACCACAATATTCCTACACTGCAGAATTGGACACCTAGCAGCACAGATTTGTCTCCGATTATACACTATAAACCTAGGTTTATTAGGTGACATCTTAGATACAACATGACCACGATGTTTTTTGTTCACCGAAAAGCTAATGGTAATTCCGTACCAGTGAGGAAACCTGCATACATCTGCGAAGAAATTCAACGGTGTATGTGAAGTCCTCAACCCGCACTGGGCCAGCGTGGGGACTACTGCCCGTTCCCTCTCATCCATGAGAGGAGGCCTGTGCCCAGCAGTGGGACGTTGTATATAGGTTAATTAATTATATTACTAGCTTCTGCCCGCGACTCCGTCCGCGTGAAACTCGTATATATCGAAGCTCCATACAAACTTTTACCCCCCCCAATTCACCCCTTTAGGGGATGATTACGGGAATAAAAACTATCCTATGTTACTCTCCATCCCTTCAACTATCTCCACTTAAAAAATCACGTCAATTCATCGCTCCGTTTTGCCGTGAAAGACGGATAAACATACAAACAAACAAACACATACACTTTCGCATTTATAATATTAGTATGGAAGTATGGATATGGATTATTTATTCCGTACCCACATAAGTTCCGAAAAACTCATTGGTACAAGCCGGGATTCGAACCCACGACCGCCGTTTGACAGCCGCATGCCTGAACCACTACCTAGGCTAAAATATAATTTATAAAAATAATTAAATTCGTTTATTGATCAGAAAACATTTTTAAAACACCTATTATGCAAAACAAAGGTCTCTAGTTACGAGCAGTGAGCAAAACGCGATCAAATGGTCAATAATCAAGTTACCTATTCCGTAAACAAAGATCAGCTGGTGCAGCTGTCAAGTTGACAGCTGCACTAGCTGTGCACTTGTTGACAGTGTCAACGCCTAGCGTCATATGGCCGCTCTACACATTGGGGCAACGTTGGCGCGTGAGCAGATGCAGCTATGCGTTAGAGGAAGAGGGCTTTATATCGTTCTCATGCGTTTGCATAGCTGCATCCTGCTCACGCGCCAACGTTGGCCCAATGTGTACAGCGGCCAATACGTTAGAACTAAAGATCCAACCCCATCGACCTACTTCGTTGCGCCATCTATAAACTACGTTTTAAAGGTATCGCACTGCGCTACTAAGTGAAAGAGAGGCGCTATCTAGCGATGCTTTACTGAACCTCTAAAGTCTGCAACATCAATAGTATACAGTTGCGCATACGTTTTCAAGTGTTTTGCCAACTTCGTGATAAACTAGTAAGATGGCGCCTGTATGCACTAAATGCCACGGGAGTCTGCATAATAAAAATATATTTTAGACTGCATCAAATCCACCACCCACCAGTTTTATAAATAGTATATTTTCATATAAGGATTGTAATATAGAATATCAGGTTAGGGCAGCTACAAAATGGGGGGCTCGGGGGGAAGTTTGTTGTTATAATACCAAAAGTTTATTATGTCCCTTGAGTGATTATATCCAATGAAATTATATTAAATGTTGGGGTACGTATTAGAAGATCGAAAATGTATACATCGAAAATGAAAACATCGAAGTACAAAATATCGAAAATCTAAATATCGAACGGTTGAATGGTCTAAATTCAAAATATAGAAAGTTTAATTTACCGACCGATTAAAATATCGAAATAAACATATCGAAAATGAGAATATCGAAATTTGAAACATCGAAAGTTCATAATGCCATAGCATAGTTTAAAACGTCGAAAGTATTAGTTAGGTACCGAATGATTTAAGATCAACTGCCTAATTTTCGGAAATATTATTATCGACATAATAAGAAACGTCGAAAGTCAACAAGAATGTCGATTGCACAAATTATGACCCATAAAAACAGCCCAAGTCTCGAAACTCTTCCATCGTAAAAAGTTGTGAGATATTTCGTAGTACCAAGTCTCAGGCATTCTTATCATTCTTTATTTGCTAGCTAAATAAAATGGCCGAGTTATTTGACGTCAAAGTAGGAATTTGGAATCCAAAAATGACCCAATACCGAATCTGAGCACCCCACCATCCACGTGGTTTTGTCTGCCCTACCTCTAGTGTTTATAAAAGAACAGAGGCGCGGAGAAATTTAGGACTTCCCCCTGGGCGGCCCATTAGGCCCCCATTGAGGTATCCACAAACGAATTTGTAGCAGGCCGCACTGCAGGCCTAACAAGGACAAAAAAAAGCCTCAGCCGCTAGCCTCACTCGTTCCCGCGCTCCGTCACGGCGGGCGAGGGCTGCTGTCCCTCCGCTCCTCCGTTCTCGTTTATAAACACTCTAGGGGTAAAGCAGACAAAACCACGTGGATTGGTGGGGTGCTCCGCTTCGGTTTTGGATCATTTTTGGATTCCCAATTCCTACTTTGAGGTCAAATATCTCGGCCATTTTTGATTTTAGAGAAAAGTTTTTCCTACCTTTTATACCTACTGTTACTGTTGATACTGGTATACATATAATATAGAAGATTAGGTTAGGGCAGCTAGAAAAAGGGGGGGCTCGGTGGGCAAAGCCCCCCTCAGTGAAAAAAAAAACAACATATAATTTTAACGATGGTATTATTTGTAGGTTAGGTTAGGTTTAGCTTGTGTCCCTTAGAGCGGAAATAGGCACCCCGCGAAGCGGGGTGACGTCGACACGCTGGCGGTTAGGTTAGGTTTAGGTTAGGTAATAATAAATGTTAGCACAACAAACTAATTCTCACGGCCATAAGAGGGTAGCTACAAAGGTACAACCTGTACAACTAATAATATTAATAATTTTACCAGTGGTATGCAATTGATGTTAGTTATTTTGATGGTTCGACGTTTTACTTTTCGATTATTTGAGCGTCGCCATTTCAATGGTCGATATATTGTCATTCGAAATTTTAATATATCGCCTGCATAGTTATTGACATTTTGTACTTTCGATATTTTAACCGTGCGGCATTTGTATTTTAGACCAGTAAGACGTCCATATAATAACATTAGATATTTCGATCGTTCGATATTTTGATTTTCGATATTTTACCCGTATAACATTGCCAAACATATTATGGTGTGCAAGTACACCATATATTATGATGTTAGTTATTTTGATGGTTCGACGTTTTACTTTTCGATTATTCGGGCGTCGCCATTTCAATGGTCGATATATTGTCATTCGAAATTTTAATATATCGCCTGCATAGTTATTGATATTTTGTACTTTCGATATTTTAACCGTTCGGCATTTGTATTTTAGACCAATTAGACGTCGATATAACAACATTAGATATTTCGATCGTTCGATATTTTGATTTTCGATATTTTGTGCTTCTATGTTTTCACTGTAGATATTTCAATTTTCGATCTTCTAATACGTACCCTAAATGTTGTTATATCCAGTGAAAATATATCAAAAGTTGTTATACCAATCATTACACACCGCCTCCCACAATGACATATTCTGCTCAAGAGCAGTTAAATAAATACTTGGCATTGTCGGTAACTGCAACTTTCGAGTTTCCTAGCTGCTCTTAATTTTAGCTGTACATTCGATTTTAGAAGTTGATGGTCAGTTGACCCGCAGTCTGCTCAGTGTGCGAGTGTTCTTAATTGAAGTCTTCCACCGCGATCCAATCATGTTACCTCTACACTGTAAAAAAAAACCGTTTAATATTGTGCAGTGTGCTAATGAAGCCACTTCACGTGATACCCCACGCGGTATGTACAATCGTGTCACTTAGAATTATGATTCACTATTTTATGTTCAGGGTGTGTTATTTTTTTGTGAATTAGGTACTCATTAAAGAAGACGGTTTTCAGACTTTTCTCTTTATTTGTGCATTAAAACCTTGCATCTTGCCGAACTTCATGATTCCAGGTAAACGAAAGGTGCACTGTGAGTTTTTGATTCCCTTGGTTTGGTTTTTGGTTTGAGTAGAAGTATGCGGGAATATGCAGCATATCCGCCATATCTGGTTATTACATTAACTTACAAGTTTGATATTTTCACAGCTTCAACTTGACATCGTGGAGGAGGAACAGGAGCACTTTGTTGTCTGTCTGCCTGAATGTTCGTCAGATTGACAGACAGGTAGACAGACAACAAAGTGATTCTACCTATAGGTTCCTTATTTTCTTTGAGGTACGGAACCCTAAGAATAATAGTCACTAAACTTACGTACTTATACTCTCGCCTACAAAGAGTTGCAGCCATTTTGAACCTTATTGCCTTGTGTGTAAGTGAGTGATGATGAAAATAACATAATGAGAAAAATGGCTCCAACTCTTTCTAGTCGGCCATTAACTAAATAAAAATTATATCATCACAATAGCGTTCATCACAGCCATGGCACTAATTAAGGTGTTTTTAATAGTAGATAAAGTAGGGCCTGGTAGCGCCATTACCCCGGTCACGCGATCAGCTTCGGCTAGCGACCACCTGAAGGACAAGGTTTTTACAACTAAAGTTATCTTATCTTATAAGTACTTAACATTTCAACAGACTCGATCTTAAATAACCGTGAGCCGTATGTTTTTTTAAGTAGGTACTTATTAAGCAGGAATCTACTGAAAAATCGAGAAAATATTCTTTCGGTTCACCAATTCTCCTGAGTGGTCGCAAACCGGCACCTTTTTTTGGACAAGGTTCGATTTGCAGCAGTCTGAGGGGCTTTTGCTGCTGGTCAATGACTGGCCTGTGCATGGGTAGGCGCCACTATGGGGCTACCCGACTGCCGAAAAGAAACCAGCACTCTAAATTAGGTGGTCACTATTATAGCCCAACGCTTTACTCAGTCCGCGGCTGCGCGGCGCGCGGGGGGTATGACGGGGACCGGGGGGCCGGGGAAGCGCCGGGCTTCGCCTCCCGCACGACGCCGCACGCGAGGACTAAGTGAAGCGGTCGGACTATAACCGGCTGAATGACCCTATTTGATCACGCACGTATCTCGAATCCAACCAGTTAATAACTGGTAAGTAATCAGACAATTATTTTACCGACATTGTTAGGAACCATAACATCGGGGACTTCCCCATGGAATGCCTCACCGCTTCGGCTCGGGCGACAAATGCCTGCGATCTGAGACATTCTTTGTTTTACCGCTCTAGATGAGTAATAGTTATTTGTTATGCAAGGATGCAAAGTTGTTGTTTGGCGCAAGTGCTTGTATTGAAAGCCGAACTTGCGAAGGATTGTAAAAGTACAATCCTGAGCATAGCGAGGCTTTCAAGGCACGAGACGCTAAAGAACTTTGCTGCCGAGCGAAACACACAACTTTTCACCTCACCACCGCGAGGAAAATTGTACTTAAGAGGGGGCGTATCGCCAGGGAAAAATCAGAAATCACCCGCGCGCCCCGTACCTGCCGCGCTGATGCGTCTATTGCTGCCCCGCTCCTTCTCGCATAGTATATGCCCCGACAGTCAGATGAAACATGATGAATACCTATAGATAGTTATAATAAGTGGAAAGAAAGACAAAATCTGTAAGTACCTATATTTGAAGATATCATTTTCGCTAGTAGCTAAGTCAGTTTCGAGAGCTATAACTGAAATATGACCTTCCGTTTTTTTACTAAATCACGTAAGGGTTGTAATTTAGCATAATAATGTCTCGTAAAAGGCTAAAGCAAAAAAACAGCTATAAGTAATCGAATTTAAACTTTTGTGAGACATATCTAAAATACTACTAATAAATCCACGGTTAAAAAATTAACGTAAATGTCACGGCAGGCGACATGTTTCGAACTCTTCGGGAGTTCTTCTTCAAAACAAACATCGAAAACACTAATCCTGAAGAAGAACTCCCGAAGAGTTCGAAACATGTCGCCTGTCGCGTCATTTAATACGTGAATTTATTAGTAGCATTAAAAAAAAACTGTAATTTATTATGAAAACTTCGATCATGTTTATGAAAGCCAGATTTTCAGGCCACTGTGTGGCGGCCAAATTTTTCAATTCTGACCCCGTGTCATGGTCGGCCTTATCACGCGATAAGTGAAGGATAGAGCGTCCGTCACTGGCTGACACCGTTTGATAGAACGAGACGATGCCCCTATCTTGTCACTTATCGAGTGATAAGGCCGACCATGATACGGGGTCTGATCTCGGATTCGTACTTGGAGACAATGGAGACGCTTTGGCCCTTTAGTTATCAATTTTGAACATACTCGTATTAAAGAAAAACTGCAAAATTGTGTTCACTTTTTTTAATATAAAAATGTCCAACTTCGCAGGCAATAATTCGGGTGCAGACTCGAAAATTATTATTACTCCAAAAGAAAGAAGGCAAAAAAATATGCAGTGATGAAAATCCCATTCAGATATCTCAAAGAATTACGAAGCTACAACCGTTTTAATATTGCTTGTTAGAGAGAGAAAACGCAAACGGTGTGTGACGTCACATTACAGGATGCTGCCTGCAGGCCGCGTCGACGGCGTCGCCGACCACGATGCGCGCGGCACGTTGCCGTCTTCTGTGACGTCACATTCTTCCAGCGTCATCGTTTCATGTGAAGTTGCGTTTTGCGAAAAAGGGACAGAACACATCCCTTCATAAAACTTTGGACACTTATAACTTCGTGATTATTTAACCTTTTGCGTTGATTTTTTCTCCATTTGACAATTTTTTTTATCCTTCTTCGAGAAAATATCACATTATTTTATTTAGTGTCTACGCCCCTATTGTTGGAATCTAGAAGCGTCACCCGTGATGACTTTAAAGAAAAAAAATGACAATAATTACACGGTTCACCCACGTATTAAACGTCACTACGGGCGACATGTTTCGAACTCTTCGGGAGTTCTTATTCAGGATTGAGTGTTTTCGCGGCGGTGTCGCTTGAATCACGACAAGATTCAAGCGACACCGCCGCGAAAACACTCACTTTATAGAGTACAAATTACTTTAATTACCCAAGGAATAACACTACCTACATTTTGTTGCTTAAAAAACCACCGGAGCTATAACTGAAATATGGCCTTCCATTTTTTTACTAAATCACGTAAGGGTTGTGAACTAGCATAATAATGGCTAGTAAAAGCCTAAAGCAAAAAAAAGCTATAATCGAATTTAAACTTTTGTGAGACATGTCTAAAATACTACTAATAAATCCACGGTTAAATTCACGCATTAAATGTCACAACAGGCGACATGTTTCGAACTTTTCGGGAGTTCTTCTTCAAAACAAACATCGAAAACACTCATCCTGAAGAAGAACTCCCGAAGTGTTCAAAACATGTCGCCTGTCGTGTCGTTTAATACGTGAATTTAACCGTGGATTTATTAGTAGTATTTTAGATTAGTTATCAATTTTGAACATATTAAAGAAAAAGTGCATAATTATGTTCACTTTTTTAATATCAAAATGTCCAAGTTCGCAGGCAATAATTGTTGGAATCTGCACTCTCGATAACCCTAAAAGCGACACCCGTGATGACTTTAAAGAAAAACAATGTCAATAATGTCACTACGGGCGACATGTTCTGAACTCTTCGGAAGTTCTTCTTCAGGATGAGTCTTTTCGCGGCGGTGTCGCTTGAATCACGACAAGATTCAAGCGACACCGCCGCGAAAACACTCATCCTTAAGAAGAATTCCCGAAGAGTTCGAAACATGTCGCCCGTAGTGACATTTAATACGTGAGTTGAACCGTGTAATTATTAGTACTGTTTCAACACGTCTCACGAAAGTTTAAATTCGAAAAGCAATGTCCGCCATCTTGGAATTCAAAATGGACATCATTTCTAGAATCTTCACCCTCGAGAAGCCTGCCAATGTATGTTGTTCTTTAAAAAAACGCGCATATTAATTTACAACGAATGTTTCAAAAATTTTAAATAATGCGACCACTTTATGAAATATTTCTGACTATGAATTCGTATTTAGACCTCTCAGACATCGATTTTGAACATAACCGGATTTATTCTCAACTAGCGATCCGCTCCGGCTTCGCACGGATACTATATTATACATATAAACCTTCTTCTTGAATCACTATCTATTAAAAAAAACCGCATCAAAATCCGTTGCGTAGTTTTAAAGATCTAAGCATACATAGGGACAGACAGCGGGAAGCGACTTTGTTTTATACTATGTAGTGATAGTGATAGTGATAATCTTTCATAAAGTAAATACACGATCGACAGAAAAATGTTCGTCTAGTTTTGCATGTACTGCACAAATTATTCTAAGAAGCCGGTCACCCGCCGATCGCTGCGTAATCTTATAGTTGTATTTTGAACTTTAAGACCTATATGTTAAGGTCGACTTTTAAATATATTATTTCAAAATGTAGCAAAATATCTACTGGAATGTAATGATACGTTCATTCACTGGACGAATATACTGGGTTACAATATTATTGAAATAATTATGTTCATCGTGCTGTCGTGAGAGCACAGAACGTAGTCCTCTTGTCTCAGCGGAGCGATTACGACTGACTCCGCCCGCGAACGGCAACAAAAGATATACAGAACCGCACGAAACACGCGACGGGAGAAAGGGTATCGCGCTAAATAAAAAAGGCCTATACGCCAAATACGTTTCACCTCAATAAGTCTGAAAAGGGACTACATAAAAATACCCCGCTAGTACTTTCATTTGGTAATGTCAAAAGCTATTATACACTCAACTTTTACTTAATTTATATGCACGGGAACCTCACACTATTGAAATTGAGTAAAAATAAGACATGTTTTGGCGGTTCTTTTCTATCGAGGCAATTTTCGTTTTGTATGGTTTTGTTCAGACGATTCAATTGCAAATATGATGTAGTTTTGGTATGTTCTTTTTCCTGGCATTCGCTTTAGTTTGTCATAGGTAAATATTCAATCTAAGAACCCCGATTTCGCGGAGCGCCCCCTCTTAAATGTAATGAAAGTCATTAGGACCTCTTACTCAAATACTCATTTTCAATAAAGGTTTGTTTACATCTCAAGGTCAAAGCATTTCAAAATTATTAAATGTAATTAAACATTTTTGCATCTTTAAATAACTCAACGCTTACCTACATTAAAAAAAGTATCTATTGTTGGGTAAAGGCCGCTAACTTAGCAGGCATTAAAATTGATATTTGTATATCTTCTGCACTGAAATCTGTAAATAACTCCATTATTTTGATTTTTCTGTGGCTTTAGAACTATACAAAACAAAATTAAATATATATGAGGTTTTCTTAAATTAACTTTTTAAACGGTGCGTTCCAAAATTGCACGAAGCGATAAATTTTGAAAATTACTTATTTGTATTGTATTCTTATAATAGTCAGTCTCATTATAAATATTTCATATGTAATTAAGAAAGAATAAATATTATTAAATTATTTTAATCAAAATAATAATAATTAATTATTGGCATAACACCATAAGTTTCTGAACGCAGGATAATGACCTCTCATTCTATGTAGAAAAAAAATGGATCTCGCGATTGACCGTCACGTTCCAAATTCAAAAACTCTTTCCACGCTAGCGGATATAATGGACTTTTGGGCGCAGATTTTGAGCGATAAAGCAAGCCTTTTCGAGCCGGTGAGGTGAAAAATATACCTACTATCAATTGTCTGTGACATAATTCAAGAATTCCTGCGCTAGTGGTAATACAGTGGTAATACATTCAGATACGATAAGCATTCTAGCTCAGAACTGTTGCACTGGTTTCGTTTCGAATAAGTAAAATACATAGCTAGCATTTAGATTTGGGGTCGTGCAATTTTCGCCACAGGTCGAACTGGTCGTGGTAGGGCACCTGGTGCACGGCCAGCGCGGCGCGAAGCGTGCACTCGGTTTCTACCTGCCACGTGCGCCGCAGGAAGGCGGGCGCGTCCACACGCGTCACCCGCGCGTGCGCGGCCGCCACGCCCGTCACAAGCGCGTCCTCCATGCGCAGCCAGCGCGCGCCCAGCGCCGCGCGAAGCAGCATGCCCGCCGCGTCGCCCGACACCAGGTACGCCGGCCCGTTCACGTACGCTGGGTACACCGCGCCGGGGAACTCCTCGCTGGGCACAAAGAACTTCGAGCTGACGTTCCGCACGGGCCGCCCGGCGCGCCACACCTTGCCCCACACCGTGCGCACCGCGCTCCGCCGCTCCGGCGCCTCCGCGAACCGGAGCAGCCCCTCCACGTTGATGAACATGTCGTCATCCGTCTTGAGCAGCCGCGCCGCCCGCGGGCAGTGCGCGAGGAACCACTCCAGCATCGACAGCGTCTTGAGGGTGAGGTTCCCGTAGCTGTCGACGTAGTGGCCCTCGATGAGGTCCCCGTAGAGCGCGTCTTCGGCGTCGAGCGTGGGCCGCAACGCCGGCGGCGGCGCGCCCAGCACAAAGCCGAGCGCTACGTCAGCGCGCCGCGCCGCGTGCCCCCACGTGAGGCGCACGGCTTGGCGCTGCCGCGCGTGCGCCGGCGCTGACGCCACGAGCACGACGAGCCGCAGCCGCGCGCCGAGCGCCGGGCACAGCCCGCTGCGGGCACGTGCGTGCCCCGGCACGTAACGCTCCCGCACGCGCACCGCGCCCGCCGGCAGCACTTGGTCGTCTGCGTCACTCATCCAGTCGTCAACGGGCAGAGGCTGCGTCTCGTCTGCGAAGCTCGACGAGTTGTATAGTTGGGGCGGTGCTGTATTGGCCGGGATGGGCGCTGGAGGTGCCTGCGGCGGGTCGGGGCGGGCCCGCAGCGGCAGCAGCAGCAGCGCGGTCAGCAGCAGCAGCGCGGCGGCGGGGGGCGCGGGGCGCGCGCGCAGGCGCCGCACGCAGCCGCAAAGCGCCGCCGTGACGGACGCCGCGCCTGGAACCAACACATACAAACTGTTAACGCAATGTAAAATCGTAGAAAAATTATACTTTTTTTATGATCGTGGATTTAAAGATAAGATTTTATTTATTGTGACTATTCATAGGAAGAATATTCTGCAGAGACTGTAAATAATTTATTTATTTATTTATTATTTATTTATTTATTTATTCCATAAATTAACATCTTACAGTAAAGCTACACGTGTTAACAGGAGAGCCATAATATTTGCACAACGTATAAATTATACAATAAAAAAAAAACAATTTGCTTACTACTAAAATATTCTAAGATATATTGATGGAACTTGGAGTAGAAATAGACTCCAAGTACCTGGTGGCAAGTGAGAGAAATCGAGATTCAGAGCTGTAAAAAATATCCAGTTCACTGTCGCTGTGCACCGTTACCGTAGTATACCGTTCAGAAGAGTCAGTGCACGGTGAAGCGGGGAGTGCGACATGGCTCGCGTCCGCGCCGGCGGGACACCGAATAGTGCGCGGCGGTGACGGAGCTGAACACCTGTGATGGAGGGCACCCGTAAAGGGATAAGAGCAAGCAATGATGGGTTAATCATTTGGCCTCGTATTATCAGGAAAAAATATTTAGCGAGGTATATATTTCGTCTGGTTTCAAGGGAGGTATAATTTACCATCCCTAATACATACAAAGTGGGGTATAGACGAGGGTAATACCCGAAGAGCTTGAGGAAAAGGAAGCGAACGAAGGATTTTTGTATTCTTTCTAACATAAGAGTGTAGTTCTGTTCATGGGGGCTCCATATGATTGCATTCGTTTCGAGCCGGCTTCGAACATACGCATTATATAATACACTAAGGGCATTTTGTGAAAAGAAGTATTTAGATTGCCGGATTACAAAGCCCAAGCATTTCCTTGCAGCACTGCAGGTGCTAGTAATGTGGTCATTAAACGAGAGGTGCGGATCGAATAAAGTGCCGAGATCTCTGACGGATGAGGCTTGCTGCAAAGGGTTGTTCTCTATCTTGTAGTCAAATTGTAAGCGATGGTGTGCACGGGATGTATGACATCACTTGGCATTTCTCCTCATTGAGAGAAAGGTTGTTTCGTGCACTCCATTCACAAACACTGTCAATATCCTCTTGTAGCTTTGCACAGTCGAAATTGTTAATGACCGGTTTCGCTAATTTTAAGTCATCGGCAAACATTAAACACGTTGAGTGCTTAATGGATGCTGGCAAGTCATTGATCAGGATGAGAAATAGGAGAGGACCTAGGTTACTGCCTTGCCCAATTCCTGATAATACCGATAATAATTAACGCTATATGAATAGTTACATTAAACTGCACTATCAAATTAAAAGCATTTGCACTGATATGGTTCACACGGATTTTACTGCCCCGCTCAATCTCGCAATCTCTGCGAAATATCTTACGAAAATTGTACGAGACTCAGTCTCGTAAAACATATGGACGAGATCTCGCGATTTGTATTATACCTGTTTTTACGACATTTATTTAACTTGCATTATTCGTACATTACGTACCTAGGGCGGTGAATTCGTGAATGCCCCAGATCGCAGGTGTTTGTGGCTCGTACCAAAGGTCAGGGCCATAAATATGTGATCTGGGGCTTTACGAATTACCGCCGGTGGTGCGTACACCATTTTACGTCTTCAAGTGAGATTTGCCGCTGCGCCCGTGGGCGGTAAATCTTACTTACCGCCCAGTGACGTAAATATGTTTGAATATCTTATGTTAGTTGTTCAAAATGATCATGAGGATGTTGATGTCGACTGCATCGGCAGTGTGATGACGTCTGCGATGTGCGCATGCGCAACGCGCTGCCGGGGCGGCGACGGCGGGAACTCGCCGGCGGAATATACCTAACGTTACGCAAACTCCGTTTTTCCTTGTTGCTATTAAATATGGTAATGCTAAGAATCCGTTCCGCCGTTCCGACGTGACGCGAAAACAAAGCGGCACATGTGGTTGTGTGGGTGCGAGTGGTCGCCGATTTCCCATCGGTTGTGATCCCCGGCGGACAGAGAGTCAACCCTGCACGGCTAGCACGCAACGGCGCGCGTGCTCTCTCGATTTTTCTCACACTATCCGTCTCTCACTTATTAGACCACTTAGAACAAGAGGTATAGTGCGATAAACATCGAGAGTATGTCGCGGCCGTCGTGTGCGAGACGTGCTGTGTAGTCCAGGCAATGAACTGACAACTTGTATGGAAAAAATGACAATTTTGGAAATAATTTATAATAGCTTATTTTTTATGTATAACGGATATATTATCAATTAAATAGTTACCCAGCGACAAAATCCGACAAAATTTCAGACATCGAAAAAATGATAAGTTAACTGGCTTCTAAAAAGTCAGCAAAAATATTATAAAATGTTTTTTTCTTTATTTTGGTTCATTTACATTTGCTCTATAATATTCAAGATAAATCGTACCTAAAAAGATAATGCATGCTTCACTTAAATCTACATAATTACTTCCGGGTGGAAAGTTTGTCGGATTCTTAACTAAATCATCTTAGAATAACATTTTCAAATGAAATCAACAAAAAAAACGCTATTATAAATTAATGTTTTATTTATTTATTTATTTATTTATTTATTTATTTATTTGGAGAACCAACAGCTACAGAAACATATTGACTATATAGATAAAATACAAAAAGCCAATTACAGGTTCCCACCGATAGCATCGCAGTAAACATTTGTGAGATCACTATTTTTACACTGAATTTGTGAGATTTCCTAACTAGGGGTTACAAAATGTGGAAACTTATGTATTCATTTAACTTAACTAAACAACAACATCATACGGATAGGAACACATTATGATTAACTAAAATTTTGAAGCTACGCTCATTCAAAGTAACTTCTCGTCAATTTACGCCTCACAGCAGGAATATTACTGTTGAATATATCAATATCAAGGTCTTTTGTCAGCTTATTAATTTTTTTACAGCCACGAATTAGAAAAGTGTTCTGCCTATACTTACACGGGGCAAAGGGAATAGAGAGAGGGGGATAGTGTCTTTTGGTTCTAGACGGAATATTGAACGAAAGTTTAGCTAATAAATCAGAGCAGTCTACATTTCCATTTATAATGTTTAAAATATAAGTAATATCCTCTAAGTCCCGACGCGTGGAAAGCGGAAGAAGGTGATGCTTTTTACAGATATGGCTGTATTCAGATGATTTGTAAGGAGTTTTCAGTTTAAAGCAAAGATATTTAACAAACTTTTTTTTGGACACGCTCAATTCTGTCAATATATGTCTGATACTGCGGGTTCCAAATTTGCGACGCGTACTCAAGTTTGCTTCTAACATAAGCACAAAAAAGTACTTTTATAGTTTTAGCTTGGGTAAAATAATAGGAATTACGTATGATGAAACCTAATGCTTTTGTAGCACTAGATACAACATTATTAATATGTTCATCGAATAGAAGCTTAGAGTCATGTAGCACACCGAGGTCCCTCATAACTGGTACTTTTGATAGTTGCTGATCTCTGAGTTTGTAAGAGGTTTGAGCTGGACAACGTTGCCTCGAGAAGGTTACGGTGAAACATTTAGATGGATTGAGCTCTAGCTTATTAGAATGACAATACCTATCGAGACGCATAAGGTCTTCCTGGATTAGGATAGAATCATGCACGGTTTTGACTTTGGCAAAAATCTTCATGTCGTCTGCAAAACAAAGCAGGTTGGTATGGATGAAGCAGTCGCTAATATCATTGACATAAATATTAAAGAGTAATGGGCCGAGCAATGATCCTTGGGGGACGCCGCTGGGGACGGTTACCCAACTAGAAATGTAATTATTAATGACAACAGCTTGAGATCTATTTGCAATATATGAAGAGCACCATCGTAATAGGTCTCCGCAGATGCCCATTTTATGTAATTTAGAGATTAGCAAGTCGTGGTCAATTCTATCAAATGCCTTGCTATAGTCCGTATAAATAACGTCTACCTGACTACCGCGGGCCATCTCATCTGAGACATAATCATTGAGAAGAGTTAAATTAGATATAGTGGATCTATGTTGAAGGAAACCATGCTGGTTAGGGCTAAAATAGTTTTTAAGAGCCTCATTAACCTGAATGTATACTAGCTTTTCCAGTAATTTTGAAAGTATACATAGTTTAGAGATTGGCCTATAGTTAGTAACTTCCGTTTTTGAACCTTTTTTATGTACAGGAGTAATAAAAGCTGATTTCCATATCGAAGGAACTGTACATTCTGCAAAAGAGCGGTTAAATAGTAAAACTATAGGTTCTATGATTGATTTCGTGCAATTCATCAGGAACAGGGCAGGTACATTATCTGGTCCAGCTGATTTTGATGGATCAAGTTGTAATAAGAGCTTGGTAAGCAGTTCAGGATTTACCTCAATGTTAGATAAGTGGGCGATAGGGCTACAACGGCCCGCCGCATCGATAGCTGCATTTTTACTAGTACTTGGTGCCGAGAATGTGGAATGGAAATAAGCAGAGAAAGCCTCGCATATGTCAGCTGCGGTGTTGACAAGTCGGTCACCATATTTAAGACTGCTTGGTACGCCATGTGAGCTAGAACGCGACTTAATATAAGACCAAAATTGCTTTGGGTCTTTGGAAATGTTACCCTCGATGCGGCGAACATATGCAACAAAACACTCCTTTTCGAGTTTCTTAACTCTATCTCGCTGCACATTAAATGAAATTAAGTCGGATTTATTGCCATATATTCTGATTTTTTTGAAATATTTAAATTTCTCCCTAATCGCTTTTTTCAGGGAGGCGGAGTACCAATTAGGAAATGAGTCGGTATGAATATTTTTACTTGGAATATATTTGGTTCTGAGTCTAACAAAGGTAGAATATAAGTAGTCAAGTGAGTCATCCAGAGAACGTCGAGAAAATTCCTCCTTCCAATTAACCTGAGCCAAATCGTTATTAATAGAATCATAATCACCTTTGTTATAAAAATACTTAATAGAAGGTGCTGGTTTTAAAGGACTAATTACAACAAACCTAATCGTGACTAAAAGGGCCTTATGATACGGATCAATCGGCACTAAGGGGTCCGTACATTCACTTACGTCAACTATGTTTTTCAAAACCGTATTTTGCCTGGAGTAGTATTGTAGTATCCAAACGTAGTCTTGTCATTGACTACAAACTGTCACTATGACAGCCCTCTCTGCTACCTAACTGCTTGTAGCGAACACACGCAACCTCATCCTCATACACATATACTAAGAATACGAACTATTTAATAAATAAACTACTTACCGAAGATCTCAAGACCATATTTTATTACACAACGATAACTGTAACTACTTCAGCGCATATCATAAACCTAACGGTGAGCTAACACTAACATTACAGTTGCAATAACAATGTTCATGCAGAATGCTTGCCATGGCAATGGGATGGCAACTGCGAGTTCCTCGTCACCCGTCGCCGTCATCCTCAGCATCAGCACCGTTCAAATACATAACAAAAAATGACAGAATACAGTTATACACATAAGGTCAGTTCGGGTAAGTGCGCCACCAGGTAAAGTGCGCCCCCGGGGTAAGTGCAGATATTGATTTAAATGACTGAATGATGAATGAGGCGCACTTTACCCGGTGGCGCACATACCCGAACTGACCCTACATATAGTCTTAGTATAAAGTTGGAGAGTCGTATTCAGCATTCAAGCTAGTATATAAATATTAGATTTACATACATACAGGCTAAAAGTGATTATGATAAGAAGAGTATATTAGACTGTAACAAAAATATTAAGAAAATATGGGACAAAATCAATACTATGTTAGGAAATGACAAAAAGTCGCTGGATTCAGTGATACTTAATAATATGAAAACACAAGGTAGTACTAAGAATATATGTAATGGGTTTGCGGAAACCTTTTCTAGTGAAATTGATCTCATTAAACATAGGTGTAGTGATAAATGGTTGGAGAGAACAGAATATGTAAAAGAGTCGGACGTGTGTATGCGATGGCAACCGGTGAGAAGTAAAAATATGATGCGAGTAATTAATAGTATGAGCTCTAAGAAGTCTCCCGGTTGCGATAACATACGCATGTGTGACTTGAAAACCGTATCTGATAGGGTAAGTCCTATCTTAGCTAAATTAGTTAATATGTCAGTTAGTCAGTCTTGTTTCCCAGAAGGTCTTAAACAAGCAATAATTCGTCCAATTCATAAAAAAAGGTGACCGTAAATCATACTCCAACTATAGGCCTATTACGATACTTTCTAGCATAGACAAAGTAATTGAAAAGTGCATTGTTAACCAATTAGGATCATATTTACAAAAGAATAATATATTAAACAAGTGTCAACATGGTTTTCAAAAGGGCAAAAGTACAAGCACGCTACTATCAAATTTTACTAATGAAATGAATGGTTGTTTAGCAGATAAAAAAGTAGTTGTAGCTGTATTTTTCGATTTTCGGGAAGCATTTGATACCTGGAGACAAATACACTTATCGATGCCATGAGGGAGTGCGGGGTGGGCGAGCCACTGAGCCAAATGGTTCAGTGGCTATCTCACAGCGCGTTCCTAATACCGCGTGAAGGTGGGGTCGACACTGGGCGACGAGCGGGGGGTGCGGTGCGGAGTGCCGCAGGGTTCGGGATGCGTGCTACTTTTTGCACGTGAACAGCCTGTGCGGAGTGCTGCGGTACTGTTCTCCGCACATGTTCGCCGACGACCTGTGCGTGCTGAGAGCCGGTGCCGCCGCCGACCTAGCCGTTGTCAAGTGGTCGCACGATAATGGTATAGTTTTAAATGCAGATAAAACCAAATTACTAATTTTACACTCACCTTATCTAATCCCTTCCTGTTCGCCAGAGCTTACAATAATTACGCATGATTTCTCCTGTTTCCACAATAATCTAGTTTCATGCCATTGTAAACCAATTGAGCGTGTTAAATGCATGACTTACCTTGGCATGAAAATAGATGAAAACTTTTCATGGTCATCTCATATAGAGTATATAATTTGTGCTAAATTAAGAGTCCTACTTGGTAGATTTTACCACCTAAGCTTTAAAGTGCCATTAAGCACCTTAAAATGTATTTATATATCACTAGTGGAATCGATTATAAGTTACTCCCTGGATTGCTATGCCCGGTTGTTGATTGAACCGGGGTTGTTGATTGTGTGCCTCACCTTTAAAACGAATTTGGAAAAAGTAGAAAATTTTCAAATTCGATATCTCAAACTATTAGTAAATAATAAAACTAAAAATAAATATAAAAATGATTATTATCAGTTATTCAAAGTATGTAAAATTCTTCCGGCAACACTTAGACATAAATACTTAATTTTAGTCAATCAGCACGGCAATCAAGAAAGTAACTTATCTCAAATGAGCCAAACATATGGCACCAGCGGCGCTACCACGAACTTCGAAAGTCGATGTTCGTAATACATGCATCCCTGTCACTCGAGTAAGGGAGTGCGATAGAGATGGAAACACCCGAACTTCGACTTTCGAAGTTCGTGGTAGCGCCGCAGGAGTGCGATTTTTGAATCTCACTGGTGATATCGAAGTCACCGGTGACTAAAATGATCACCGATGACTTTTATGTCACCATTTTCCAAGAGCCGTATTTTTGAAAGTCACACGCTGTTTACCAACATGCAGAAATTTTACAATGTCAGTCAGAGACAATCTTCCCGTTACGTTCCTTTTTACGCAGATGTTAGTGTTGTCCTTGATACCGGTTTTTAGGGTTCCGTAGCCAAATGGCAAAATACGGAACCCTTATGGATTCGTCATGTCTGTCTGTCTGTCCGTCCGTATGTCACAGGCATTTTACTCGAAAACTATAGTGTATTTGAATACAATTTTGAGGATAGGTGTATTTTGTTTGTTACATAGTTTTGTAATTAAATTACAAAAAAAAAATTTTTTAGGGGTGCACTCCTTACATACAAATGAGTAAATTTTTTTTTTCATTGCAATCCCACGTGTGGCACATCAATCGATAGGCCTTTTAAAATAAATATAAGGTTTCTCAGCATTTTTTTTTGATTAAGTGAATAGAGTCGGAGATAATCGCCCCGAAAGTCACTAAAATTGTGTACCCCCCTCTAATTTTTGAACCGTGTATTTTAAAAATATGAAAAAAAACATGGACATAGGGCTTATTAAATTCTTTCAGCGAAAATTATTTTGAACAAGATCGGTTCAAAGGTTTTTCAGGTATTTCTA
This sequence comes from Epinotia ramella, assembly GCA_947578815.1. NCBI lineage: Eukaryota > Metazoa > Arthropoda > Insecta > Lepidoptera > Tortricidae > Epinotia > Epinotia ramella. The sequence continues at coordinate 24,744,964 of OX388216.1, forward strand.
AAAATAAAAAAGCGGCCAAGTGCGTGTCGGACTACGCACAACGAGGGTTCCGTGCCTATTAAAAAGGTCGTGTCGTTACTGAAATCTTATGGCACTTACGTCCCTTTCTTTAAGGAAGGCAGTTTCTTAGGAATATCACGAAAACCTTTGAACCGATCTTGTTCAAAATAATTTATTTTGAAAGGCCTATCATCGGTTGATGTGCCACACGTGGGCTTACAATGAAAAAAAAAATGTTGACTTTCAGTTTTATGTATGGAGTGCACCCCTAAAAAAATCTGTTTTTAGTAATTGAATTACAAAACTATGTAGCAGTTAATAAAATACACCTATCCTCAAAATTTTATTCAAATACACCTTATAGTTTTCGAGTAAAATGCCTGTGACATACGGACGGACAGATAGTCAGACAGACATGACGAATCTATAAGGGTTCCGTTTTTTGCCATTTGGCTACGGAACCCTAAAAACTGCCTTCCTTAAAGAAAAGGATGTAAGTGCCATAAGATTTCAGTAACGATACGACCTTTTTAATAGGCACGGAACCCTTCGTTGTTCGTGGTCCGACACGCACTTGGCCTCCTATTTATCACAATCGAGCCCCGCTGCTAATTCTTCCGAAAAACATACTTTGGTACTTTTGGCAGATGTCACAAACGTCAACTGTCAAAAACAATCGCATGGTGATTTCAATTACGAGTGGGTAGGGGCACTCGTACATCGATATCATAGGTATGACAAATGTAAGTCACCGGTGAGTTTCAAAAATACGAACTTTCGGAAATCACTCACATCGGTGAGAATTAGTCACAAAAACAAAAATAAATTTAAAAGAGCCCTGTTGAAATTCTATCTCGACAGTATTTAAATACTTAAATACCTAATATCTTATATCTAGTTACCTATTCACTTTATACAACATCATTTAAAGCTGTTCTTACTTCTTAAGACTATTAATTATATAGACTGATTAGGACTTTACCACTTTATACATATAGACTCATTATCATTAGGACTACCTCAAATTATATTGACTCATGGATCCCACAGTCAAACTGTGCAAACAGTTTTGTGGGACTTTGTATTTAATTTTAAGTCATTGTAAAGTGCTTTACTTAAATAATAAATAATAATAATAATACATACATTCACGCCTTTATTCCCAAAAGGGATAGGAAGAGCACATGAAACTTATGTTCCAGCGCCACTTTTAACATAAATGTGGGTATAAAAGATCGACAAAATGTGATATTGCAGTGATAGGTTGTTAGCCCATCGCTCACAACACACTTCAACCCTACTCCCTTAGTCGACTTTTACGACATCCAAGCATACATCGGGGTTTTCGGAGCGGGAATGATTTGAGAAAGAATAGAGATAAACAGATATGTTAGTCTAAGAAAATATATTATTATGCCTAATGAATAACTACCTCTCTGTGAGTTGTATACAATCTGTGACAAAGTTTTATTTTAATTTCCGTAAAAGTCTTATAACTTATAAGGTAACAATTAAAATAACTTTAATTAATTACCTGCTGTAAATTGAATAGTTGACACGATTTTCAGAATAAACTATTAGACAGTTAATCTACGGGTTTACCATTGAATTGCCGACAAACATTTAATCGAATATTATTTCAAAGACAACGTTTCAAGTATTTTCATTTCATCGACAAGTCATTGCGTCGAGGACTCGATACTAGGTAATTTGAATCAAGGTATTTTAATTGGTAGTTGACTTATTTCAATAAAATTCAAGTCATAGCTTTTTATTTCGGGTTTTTTTAATTCATTTTTTTTTACATGTAATAATATTTATTCCGCATAAAATTATTTCGGATCAGGATCTGAATCCCTAACGTTTTTTAACCTATTTCTGCCGTGCAGCAAGTCGACGCCACCCCGCTGCGCGGGGTGTCTATTTCTGGTCTGAGGGACACAAGTGAACCCTAACCTAACCGACTTAAAACAGAGTTCGCTTATGACCAGCCATTTTTGTCCGCCCTGATATTTTTTTGTAATAAACGATTTACACCAATGATTCTTAGTTTTATTATACATAAATATTATACATATTTGTATGTCACACAATTAACTACATAATTTGAATAATGCATAAATGTGCAGTAGGACATATAAAATTGTATGAAAGTAATACGTCGAAGAAATGAATTGCAATGTTTTGTAGTTGTGCCAATTAAGATAATTTGAAACAAATCAGCGATTAAGTAACATTCGTTGAATAGTATTTCTACGTAGTAAGATAAATTTAAATAAATAGTAGTTGAAATGAAATAACGCCAAACAATATTACTAGTACTGAAGTTTCGATGAATCGTTGTCGATGAAATAATATTCGATGAAAAGGTTGTCGACAAAACAAGGGTACACCTAATCTACGGCGTCTTGCTGTAAATATCCATTTCAAGGAGCTAAATGATCTTTCCACGTCGACAGTTGTAATAGGTGCATATTTAAATTTTTTGTAGGAATCAATTGATGCACGAGAAGTTTGAGATTGAAGTTCTATTTCTTTGCCTTGTACCAACTCATTTATAATTTTTAGTGTGCTATAGCCAGAATTCTTCTTTAACACCAACTTCAGTTTATCATAAATCTGTTTTCCTTTTACGCTCATGTTTAATTTGGAAACATCTCTATAGGTTTCATGAACTATTTTTAAACTATCGCTGATGGACAGCTTCGCATCCTGTAGTTTTTTAATAGCATTTGGGATAGTCATCAAATGATTTGCTATGAAATTTAAGTCGCTTTTTATATTTGCATTTCCAAACGCTCTTTTTGCCTTTCTAATACTCTGGGCTTCGGTGGGACTGAATGTATTTAGAACACGTTTCACTTCATCGTAATGTTTGCTGTAATACGTTGCAGCTTCTATCCAGGTTCCCCACCGAATAATTGTTGGTCGAGGTGGTAAAGGCACTCCGGGGAGCATTTCTTTAAACTTTTGTATTCTTTTAGGAGATTTCAAAAATGTCTTCTTAACATTTGCGATTAAATCATTCACATCTGGATAAAGTTTTCTTACTAGTTCAGCCACTCTATTTAAACCATGAGCCAAACATGTGACGTGCAAAAGATTGGGAAAAATACATTTTAAATTTCTTCCAGCCTTTAGCATGTAGCCCACACCGTCAGTTAAAAGTAAAAGTACTTTATTGTGATTATTATGGTTAGCACCCCATAATTCATCAAGAGCACTTGTGACCGTATTGGATATTGATACATTGTTCGTGCTGTCTAACCGTTTACTGGATATCAAGTGTTGAGTGCCAATGTGATCATCACGTAATGCTCCCACTATTACGTTAGCTATTTGACGACCATAATCATCCGTGGTTTCGTCAACACTCACATATATATATTCATTTTTTAGCTCGCTCCGTATTTTATTCATTTTTTCATCGTAAGCTTTATTTAAATATTCCCGTCGCAGTTGACATTCCGAAGGAACTTTTGCAGTTTTTCCAAATTTACCGGTAACACAATTTTCGATAAAATCTTTAAATATCGGATTGTTTACCTGCGTCCATGGTATATTACAGCCCACAACAAATTTCAAGAGCTCACTATTGAAATCATATTTCATACCTGTATGTTTATTAGATGCGACATGTCGCGTTACACTAGATTTCGTTTGAGCGAAGCTCACATTGCACTTGGTGCAAAATAATAAAGAATCTCGAACCTCTATCTCTGGATTATTTTCTATCCACGAACGCATAAACTCGTAACGAGTTTTTTTTCTCGGAGGCATATTTGTGTTGACTGATTATTTACAGTTTTTTAAAATACAATTGCATATAAGTTTATCTACTAGACAAGCAAGGGTAACGGTTGACAATAGGTGTCTAATACAATGTCAATCTTGACGCTCGATATCTATGAAGCATTTTCTTATAAATGAATAGACTTAACTGAAGAGGTTGATAATGAATGACCAATATAAAATATGTACCTATATGTATGATTAATCTTTATTTATTTTTCAATCAATTATTCATTCGGTAGAAACCTACTAGGGTACGATCTGTTTTTAAGTAAATACCTACTCTTTGGCTAATGTCAAACGTTCCCGCTCCGAAAACCCCGATGTATGCATCCAAGGGAAGAAAGGGGGTAGTGAAATTCTAACTTGACACCACTCGGGCATTAGATTTAATTAAGCTAAAATAAAATAACCTACAAGTGTGTAGGTACCGACCAACTGCAGGAGCTAACTCCACTTCACGGTTGGGAGATAAGGCCGTGTAGTAGAGTGTATTTTAACTGTCACAGACACAAAATACCTACCGTACGTTGTTAAATACATACCTACTACTTATTCCAAAGTAATGGAATAAGTTTGAAAGTGGTTTTCATATAGGTATGTATTTTGTGATAGGACTGTAGGTACCCTACTACACTTAACCACAGCAATAACAATATTTTTTTTACTAATGGTAATGTGAACTCGATTCTACTAAGTAGGTTTACGTCGTAGGTACACAACCCGCACCGAGATAAGTAACAATGGTAATGAGACTAATGGCAGCTCACAGCTGTCAATACACCTCCACAACAAGATAATGGACTGGACTGGCAGCCGGCACCCGCGCCTACCTGAGGTCATGCTTCCGCAGTCAAGGGCGCCCGCGCCGCGCTCGGCGCGCCCGTGACGTCACCGGCAACACCCGACTCGCGCCCGGCTCTTCACTTACTTTGTCTTGCTGAACACATCACTATTTCACTGAACGTACTCCGGACTCGGTGACCCTCCAAACTGCACGACTGTAATTAAATGAGTGCGGGACTCGCGACGCGCGGCGGCGTAAACAAACGCCGAGTGCGTCACCCACCACTCCCACCAGCGCAGCGCTGGGCGACACTGGCGCCGCGCCGCGAACGCCTGACCAATCCTACTACATTAATACATTACTCATTTACTAAACGATAACATAGCACTCAACTCCATAACAACTATTAAACTAGTTCCTCAGCCGGTCTTCCTTTATTGATGAATCATATTATGCCGATGACGCAACAGTTATTTTGGGTGCAAAAAAAAATACTGAAGGTCACTCGATCGCAGGGGCTTGTTGGCGACCGTGTCTAACAGACGTTTTACGCGCAGTTCCCAGGTGCGATGCGGGTTGCGGGGTAGGGGGGGCGGGGCGCGGGCTCGAGCTTATATAAAAATGTAATACTTAATAAACAAAGAAAGCATTTGTGGAAGCTATCTCCTACCGAATAAAGCCCAAGAAAGAGAAGTAGAATATAATATTGTATGTATATGTATATTAACAGTATGTATGTATGGTCAACGAATCTTTAAAGTTTAAATCATCCCTCTTACAGCGCCTAACTCCGTCGCCTCGCCTCGTGCAGCGTGCCGGGTCGCAGGTTCGAATACTTCGTTGCAATACATGTTTCAATTTAATTATAAATTTAAGTAAGTACATCTATTTTTCGTGAATAAACAGGATTGCTTAAAAAAAGACCGGTTTGCACTCCGGGAGTGCCGGCAGAAGTGAAAACTTGAATCATATTAATTAAAAAAAAAATCCCTTCCTCCCGCCTCTCCCCCTGCGTGCCAATATATCTAATAAAAACCTTATTAGTAGTACGCTATAGTTCAACTTAACTCAGCAAAATTGATGAAGGAGACGAAGAAATAAAATACCAATTTGTTTTTGCCATTGCCAAATATTTTTCAAAGCTTTATCTCTTTAGGAATAACGTCCAAATTCGACTATTCAAATTTGCTCAATAGCAAAACGGTAAAGGACGCGTGGACAAAATTACAAATTTATTTGCAGAATATGCCATTGCAAAAAGTGTTTAACGGCTTTATACTCTTACGAATAGCATTCAGTTTTGAATGAAGTCGAATCGGCTAGCAGCAAAATATAAAACCAAATGGAATTTGCATTTACGGAAAATGTGTTACGACCTTATACAGACTAACAATAAAGTACAAATTAGAACTATGTGCCCCTAGTCAAACCCCCGTTTTCTTCGAATCTCTCAGGGTGTCGAATCCTTCACATCTGACGTTTTTTCCCTTTTCCGAATTTTTCCCCATCCCAAAAAGTGCTCAGCGCCGCTAAAGAAGTTTTCACTTCAAAAATCGGACAAAAAAACCAAAGTTGGGTTTCTACTTATATTTTCCTCAAACTACATTAGGTATTAAACGATATATAATCAACTTAACGACAATATTTTATCAAATCTCGAATCTCATAGAAGCAATGAGTAGATAGTAGGTATCTATCTCTACTATTACCTAGTCCAGGCAATGAACTGACAACTTGTATGGAAAAAAATTCAATTTTGGAAATAATTTATAATAGCTTATTTTTTATGTATAACGGATATATTATCAATTAAATAGTTACCCAGCGACAAAATCCGACAAAATTTCAGACATCGAAAAAATGACAAGTTAACTGGCTTCTAAAAAGTCAGTAAAAATATTATAAAATGTTTTTTTCTTTATTTTGGTTCATTTACATTTGCTCTATAATATTCAAGATAAATCGTACCTACCTAAAAAGATAATGCATGCTTCATTTAAATCTACATAATTACTTCCTTGGAAAGTTTGTCATCTTAGAATAACATTTTCAAATGAAATCAACAAAAAAAACGCTATTATAATTTAATGTTTTTCAAAACCGTATTTTGCCTGGAGTATATCTACTAGATACACAGTGGAAATTAAATGATGCCTAAATTACCATTCAGTGAATAATTCTCGCATATGTCTAGAATTAAAATTTGTACCGCGGTAAGTTATATATAATTAAGGAATGTGTTCCGAACACAATGACAGAATTACGTACTTTAACTACTAACTCTTGAGCACCCATTGTCTTAAGCGGCACAAAAATGCAAAATTTAGTGAATCCATCAATTATTATTAGAAGGTACTTGTACTTGTACTATTATTTATTCTGTGCTGTTACTAGATTGCGGGAACGGTCCCGTACAATCTAAATGAACCGTGTGGAATAGAATTGGAGTTTTATCAATGGGATGCAGCATTCCTTATTTCGGTCCACAATGACTTGTTTTCAACGCAAACACGGCAGTGGGTTATGTATTTTTTTACAAATTTTGAAATTCCAGGAAACCAAAAGTATTCGGATAATTATCTTATGAAGAGTTTTTTCATATAGCTCCGCTATACGTGGTCTTTTTTATTGATCGTTGATTTTACTGAATTATAATCGGTAATTATTTTTAAATTAATGCCCAACAAGTAGACGAGAAAATGTTTGTATGCATTGTAAGTATATAGCGAGGGTTTCCAATTCGTAGGAATGGTACCGGGACTCACAGGGGCTTGTTCTCTTACTGAAATAGGCTACAACTTTATTGATACCGTCAGAATACTTTTTTTTGGCTTGGCTGATGTAATATGGTTCTACCCAAATATTCAATGCTGGTTTCAAAAAAATCTACATTTCTTAAAGCTTTAGGCGTTTGGTCCAAAAATTCTAGTAGGTAGTAGTACAAGGTTTATTAACAGGTGGTCCATATAGACTAACAGGAATTTAAGGTCCTTTACTGCTTTCGATATATCTAGCCTATTGGAAGACTGAAGGCCCGTTACATATGCCAAACGGCATTTTTTTTAATTAGTATTGATTATCTGGTGTGACTTAACAGGGTATTTGCCACTGGTATGGGGTCTGGTATAGAAGCCGTTTTTCATGTCAAGGGAAATATAATATTTCGCTTTCCCTAAACGATCGATTTGGTATTCGATATATGTATTTTATTATATTATTTCGTATTGTATTGTTCTTTTTCAGTATTTTTATTTAATGCTCGATAGTCTATATACAATTTGTCGCTGCCATCGGATTTTTAACTAATAATACTGCGCTTGCAAACTCAGTCACTTTCTCTTATTATATTTTTCATATCATTAATAATATCTTGTACCTTCCTTCTCTCAATCGGAGCCGTACGATAAGGTTTAAGAAGCCTTTTATTTATTTTAGGTGGTATATATATACACGAACAAATAACTTGTACCATCAGACAGACAGTCGTCATGGAGGTGGATTTTAGTAGACGGTTGAGTCTTCTGTAGTTGCCGAGCAAATAAGGGCCCGTCCAATGGGAGACACCCTTTTTTTTATGCAAAGTAAACCCCCACCTCCATTCGAACTGCATTAAACGTACTTCCAGTGATATTGATTTATTTTATTAACATTATAGTTGTTTCTATTAACTATTCTAAAAACCAAATAATCTTTTTAAAATAAATTACATATTTATATTACAATCTGACACACACATAATGTATTCCTCCAAGCACTGTACTCCGGTGCGCTACATCAATAATTATATATAATGCTCGCTCGTTATCAGTTTTGTAAAACTAACATTGGAGCTCGTTTGTTTGAATAACTATAATTGGCGAGCCTCGGTTATCGCAGTTGACGCTCCCTATCATATTCAGTATTTAATTAAAATAGCATTTAGGTAGACAGTAGGTACTTACACGTCAACTGTACAATAAATATGTATATGAACATGACACTCACGTTGTCACGTACCACGGACCAATTCCAGATAATATTAGAATTGTAACGGACTGCCTTTGCCTCGGCTGGGCAGCGTTCGGGAAGCTACGGCACATCTCTTCCTCCAATATTCCGCAATGTCTCAATACCAGAGTCTTAGACCAGTGTGTGTTAAGTATGCATGGCACCGAAATGTGGGCGCTTACCACAGATAACCTCCATTAGATAGAGCCTATAAGCGATTTAGTTCGATGCAAAGGTCACCACAGTTGGCGGTAGGTGCGGGTTGCGGGGAGGTCGGTAACGGCGCTGCGATTGGCTGTTTCGAAAGTAGCGCGCTTTGTCACATCATGGCGCCAGAAGCGTAGTGATGGGATGCGTTGGTCGTTATAACGGTTTTTAGCGGTGCCGCAATTAATTGTTAGCAAAATATTTTACATGGCGTAAGTAGGTACCTGTTGACGCTGGAGTCTGTTGGTTTCCTGTGTGACATACATAAGGCTTATGGAAACTGCGTTAAATATAAATATAAAAACCATTTAAATATATGTATAGCATAAATAAATACATACATAGATATATATATATAAGGCATGCAAAAATAATATAAATGTCGTAGAATTACTTACCTGTAGCGCCATCCGGTGCCTATTTAGGGAAACCGTTTTTTATAACTATATATATACTCTTCCGCCGCAAGTGCGCCACACCATATATAATTCACTCATAAAACCGCACATAGATTATCTAATTGAAGTATGGGGTTCTGCTGCTAAAACCAATCTAGAAGTTCTTCAAATAGCACAGAACAAATTAATCAAGGTACTATTCCAATATGACTTTTTAACTCCAACCAAATCACTCTACCACGAAACTAAACTCTTAAACATTACTCAAACCTACGTTTATCACAATTGTGTTTTGATACGAAAAATAATTAAAAAAGACATCTCATCACAGCTAAAATTTATCAAAAAACATCACGTGCAAAAAATTAAACTACGAAATGCCAATGACCTAATCTTAAGATCGTCGCGAACAAATTATGGTAAAAGAACTATACTCTTCGAAGGTGCTCAATTATTCAATAAACTTCCCAAAATTATTAAAGAAACAAAATCGATATCCCACTTTAAATCTTTACTTAAAAAACATGTTACAAATAAATATTAAATATACATAATATATTACTAAAATAAAATAAAATAATAATATTTATTATTTATAAAAACAGCATAAAACTTTTTACCTAAAACTACAAACATCACAGTATAAAACATTTTAAAAATAACATATATATACACGTATAAAATTAAATAAATAACAAACTTTTAAATTAAACTTAATAAGTATGTAGATTTTGTCCTATAATCATTAAAGAGCAATATCACAGTGTAAAATATTTATACAGTATAAAAATATACATTAAACAAATATTATACTTAAACAAATTATATTATATTATATTAAGTCAATCCGAACTACGCTCAGCGTGCGCATGCCGCATCTAGTTGTAACGATTCCGTGCACTACTTGTTTTAGCTGTTGTTGTCGCTCGCTGCGTGCAGTGCGAGCGGCACTCAATCATTATGTTATGTGCAAGTACCCTTTTTTACTTAATAGTTTTAGTGTCTTTGTGCACTCAGAACAATTTTTTTTTTTAATTATGTGTTTATCTCATGTAAGTGAATTGTAAAATTCTTTATGAGATTAAATGATCTTAAACCTTAAACCTTATAAATAAATGCAATGTGCAGGAAGGGGTGTGCATGTGTGCGTCGTATGACCTCTAGTCGCCATTGCATCTTTCCCACGGACACACGTACACCTTTCGCTCGCATTTGGGAATTTTGTACTCAAAATCCGTCTTCTCATTTCCCGCACCTACCTACCTTCGACAAAGTGGTCTTCGACCGGATCACGGGAACAAGAACCTGTAAGCAGGACTAGTTGTACGATGTACAAGACTCCGCCCACGTCGCGCACTGGTGTTCAAACGCGACGCATGAAGAATGAAGCATTAACCAAGCTAGTGGAGAACGACGGAGAAGAGTCTTCAAAGAAGACGCGTTCGCTGCCAGCCGAAGATGTGGTGGTAGTTAAAAAAGATCATGTGGAGTTGCCGCAGCGCCCACGTACGATGAGCAGTAAAAAGTCGACAACCTCATCTGTTTTTATGGCACGAAAAATGCAGCTTGAGCTTGAAGCAGCAGAATGTAAGGCTAGAATTGACAAATAATTAATTGATAAAAAACTAGCTTTGGAGATTGCAGCCCTGGAAGTGCAATCGAATCGGAGTGAAAAAACTTGTCGTTCTGAGAGTTCCGGCAAGCAAAAAGTTGAAGAATGGCTGGAACGCAGTGATAGAGAGAACAAGGAAGTAGATTTAGAAGACAAGGCAACAAACCATTTAGGTAATGTACCAACTGCCGGCCGCGCCGGCGAGCCCGCGCGCCAGCCGGCTATTTACGTATTTACCCGACGGCCCAGCTCACTCCGCTACCTACCGCTCAGCCCGCTCCGCCAGGTTCACAGCTCCTGCGGGATCCAACCGACATCGAAAAGCTAGCCAGCGCACTACAAAATGCAATTAGTGCCTCGACGGCGAATGTTCAAAGTCCTGAGCTAATTATTTTTTATTTATTTATTTAAACTTTATTGCACAAAAGAAAACTTATCGTACAAAAGGCGGACTTAATGCCAATTGGCATTCTCTAGCAGTCAAACCTTAAGGCAAAGCGGAAAAGATTGTGGGGCAGTGCAAATAACAACTAAAAAAAATAACATTACAGTATACACAACATATTTACACAAATACATATAGGTACATAAATAAAATAAATATTTACATACACAAATAAATATATATATACATAAATATACACTACATACATACTTACAAGCGAAATTTTCAAACCTGTAACCTTTAGTCTACTCGGATCTGCCAGCAAATAAATTACGCACAGATTTCTTAAAGACGAATTTGCTCGGGGCTTTCCTGATCGCGGGGGGAAGGCCGTTCCAAAGACGAACCACCTGCACAGTGAAAGAATTGGACATAAAGCCAGTACGGTGAAGAATTACACGACTGGTGGCATCCAGAGACCTGGCGCTGTACTTTGGAGACCCCATAGAATGGCTGCAATTTAAGGATGCTTATAACGAAACAACAGCGCGATGCAAATTCAACGACTTGGAAAATATAGCCCGTTTGCGTAAATGTTTACGCGGTGATGCTAAGGAAGCGGTTATATCAATGCTCAGTGGCAAAGCTGACCCGACTGTTATAATACAAACTCTAGAGCTTCGTTTCGGCCACCCTGAAGTGATTATTAACAATATAATGTAGTAATTCAAATCAAGAAACTTCAACCGCTATCTCCGGCTTACCACAACGAAATTGTTATTTTCGCTACTAAGATAAAAAACTTCGCCGTAACCGCTCGTTCCATTGGCCAGGCTGATTACCTACGCAGCCCCGAGCTCATGAATTCCGTTCTTTCCAAGTTCCCAAGCAGCCTTATAAACCGATGGAGTGACTACGCATACGAACATTTAAATGAACGTAACGAATCTAAGTTTGAACATTTATCGGATTTTCTCGTAAAAGAAGCTACAAAAGTGGCCTCGGCAGGTGTGTCCCACCTTTACAGTCAAGCTGACAGAAGTAAGAAGCATTATGAAGAGCCACGAGGCCCTCAGCACCCTGTTTTTTTAACGAGTGACGTGGAGAAGTATAATTTTTGTTACATATCTAATCACCGACTGCCCGACAGTCCACGGTTCAAGCGCGCGATGAGGCGCGATCGCTGCCGATATGTTCGCTTCAACTATCACAGCATGATAAGCAGACCTGCTCAGCCGTGACATGTAACATAGACAACTGTGGTCAGGACCATCATAAATTACTACATTGGTTACCTAAAAGGAACAATGGTTTTAGTGAAAACAGTGCCAACGTTATTGACTATGAATTTAACGTGCAATCAGGTGTAGTCCAAAATACGAACACACATGAGAGTGAGACAGCGGACATTAGTGATTATGTAAACAACACGAACTTTCGTAAAAATAAAGTCTTACTAAAAGTGGTATCGGTGATGGTGCACGACCCTAATGGTAGCAGGCGAGGTCGATGACGCCGCTTCGGTATCTCTCTTATCAGCTGATCTCGCCTGTAGACGACGCTATACAACCGCACCTGAAACCGAAAACCTGTAAAATAAAAATAAAAATATTAATTAGTATAAAATTTGGCAAAATAACTAGGTACTCACCGCAGTTGTTTCCTATGTGTTGAATAAACGTGTGCGCGAGCGCATGCATATGTGTGCATCGGCTATCGGCCAATCCCGTTTAGTTACCTTACAGCTACCGAGCGATACACGCATGTCCATGTACTCAAGCACTTTACCTTAAAAAGCAACCCCTATTGTTTTAATTGCGCTCCTCTCGACCTGTGCCTGCACCCGTCGCCTACAAATGGTCCTAACGAACCGGATCTTGAGGAGTACAGCCTGACAACAGGGTTCACAGGAATGTTCAGCACACCGCCGCGCACAATGGTTAAGACGCGAGGCGCTCTCGATAGAGAAAAGTTGAAGCATACCACGGAAGTAAATAGTGAAGTCCGTTCGCATAAGTCATGCCCAGGTGACTCAAAAGGAGAATTAACGGATCGACGCAAAGGCACCCAGTTTAAGAAGTATGCCCGCTGTAAAAGAGGGTAGCATAAAAACTGAAACCGAACATGGTCTTCATAGGTCCACCACGTCTTCAAACAAAGCTTCTGTGTCCTCTCTGCAAGCAAGAAAAAAACAATTAGAGTTAGACGCCGCTGAAGCTAAAGCTAAAATTGAGAAAGATTTGATCGATAAAAGGTTAGAGGCGTATCTCGCCGCTCTCGAGGAGGAGATGTCCCAAAGGTCCCAACAATCTTTGGCTGGAGCATCATCTGCTGGAACAGCTCACAAAGTGGAGCAGTGGCTCGAAAAAAGTCAACAAGACGAGCTAGAAGAGCAAGTTCTCACCGCACCTCGGCTGGAACCGAAATCTGCGACAAATGGACTAGCAGCATCTAGCCCAAGCGATGGAAAAACTGGCTACCACAACTCAAAGTGCTAATACTCAACTTTTATCTCGATTAGCCACCTCAAAGGACTTACCGTTATTTTATGGTGAAGCACTCGAATGGATTCAATTTAAGAAATCATACCTGCAATCGACGAATTTATGCAACTACAGTGATAGTGAAAATATCGCCAGACTGGATAAATGCCTCCGCGGCGAGGCAAAAGAGACCGTATCATCCCTACTTACGAGCGACACCTCACCACGCACTATCTTGGAAGCGCTCGAGCTACGGTTCGGAAGACCCGACTTGATTATAAACAAAATCATGTCACAATTTAAAAAATTGCAACCTTTACCGCAAGCTTATCACGTCGAGTTAGTGAATTTCGCAGTTAAAGTGAAGAATTACGTAGCCGCTGCCGAGTCTATTAATCAGACTGACTATTTAAGAAGCCCCGAATTATTAAATATCGTTATATCGAAGTGTCCCAGCCAGCTTATAAACAAATGGGCAGACTACATATACGACCACTGTGATTCGAACAAAGCTAAATTACAGTTATTCTCGGAGTTCCTGCACAGAGAAGCTACTAAAATTGCTGCTGCTGGTGTAACTCATATTCAATCGCAAATTGAACACAAGTTTCCTAAAAGAATGGATGACAGGAAAATTCAAGTTCACTCAGTGCTAAACAACGATATTTTTTTAATGCAAAAATTCAAAATTCAAAATTGTTTATTTGTGAAACATAGGTTGTCAGGGTGTTACATTAATTCTTGGTATCGCTATGTTTTGCCGTTCGGCATACAAATATTGTAGTCCAGATATTGCATGCATGTCATTTACTTAAATACTAAATCAAATAATTTCTCGCCTAAATTAAAGTATCGCTTAAATATTCACCTACAGAATAATATGCTTTTTCTTTAAATTAACTTAAATTCTGATAAGTCATCTAGTCTGCAAAATGCAAGTTCTGTCGTGTGTCATCTCACCCACTCTCAAGTTGCATTAAATTCAAGCGCGCACTACGCAAAGATAAATGGCGCTTCATCAAAATAAATAGAATGTGTCATAAATGCTTGTTGCTAGGCCACGGTAAAGAGACATGCCCGGCCGCGCCGTGCGACGTCGACGGCTGCGGGCTGCCCCACCACCGCCTCCTGCACTGGCCGCACAAACCCAACCCAGCATCTCGCAGCGCCAGCACTAACGAAGATCAAAATGACACGTTCCCAGTGATTACGACAACTGAAACTGAAAACCCTATCACCGCGACCGAGACGGTTACTCATACAACCCTGGCTCCAAGTGCAAGTGTCATGCTACAAACAGTTCGCGTAAATCTTCATGGACCAAGTGGTATTATTACTGCGCACGCGCTCCTAGATGGAGGGGCGACCGTGTCCTTGATATCAGCTGATCTTGCTAACTGTGTCAATCTACAAGGTCAGCCCGAAACGTTACGCATCAAGGGAGCCTGGAGCTCAAACATCGTATGTAATAGTGAGTTGGTGAACTTTAAACTTTCAAACATGAATGGTGAACAATTCGGGATACGTGCACGAAAAATAAGTGAGCTAGACTTACCTACACAGGACCTATCGACAGTGAACTTAGATAACTACGAACATTTGCGTGATTTAAAACCCGTTTTGTCGTGTGATAACGCGACGCCCAAGATATTAATCGGTCAGGATAACTTTCACCTGATTATGCCCCTTAAGACTGTTTATCGGAGTAAGCACGACCCCTGTGCGACTTTAACACCGCTTGGGTGGTGCCTGCACGGAATCGTACCTGTAGCTGCTTACGGTCAAAACGGCCGTACTTTAACCGCTGAGCATACCTTAACGACGACGTTGTATGAGCGCGCCAAACCGGCCGCTGTTATCACTACCGCCTGCACTTCGCCCTCCATTGCCACCCCCGCGGGCATCCACGCCGCGCGGCAGGAGACGCACACATGCGCAGACGCAGACAAATACTCGTCACAACAATGGCCAGACCATGCACTTAGCGACAGCGAAGATAAACAGCTACATGAATTGGTTCGCCGATCCTTTGCGCTCGAATCAATCGGCGTGAGCTCTAAGCCACGAGTAAATAAGGACGACATTCGCGCAGTCAACATTGTCGATAACTCGGCAAAGTTAGTTAATGGGCGTTATGAAGTAGCCCTGCCATGGAAAAATGATATGAAAATGCCTGACTCGTACCCAAATGCATATAAGAGATCTCCTGGCGACCAAGGATGTTGACTGTGCTAATTTATATATGTATGCATATGGCCATGCCCGGGAGGGAGCGACGAGGAGGCTCCTTGACATTGCTCGAGAGCACGCGCTGGCACGATACGGGCAGACACAGCCAGGGGTGTATGGGAACCTTAACAGCCCCTGTCCGGAACTACCAGTTCCGAGACAGGGCGTGCACTCGGGCTCTCTCTTGTACTTCCTCGTCCTCTGCCGCCCTGGCAAGGTCAACTGACCCACCTATCCGAGGCACCAGTGAGCCAATAAGTACAGGACAGGAGTGTGGGGCTGTTGCAGTCAGGATGAGGAGCGAGGGAAGAAAACCAGACCGAATACTAGCATCGTGCCCAGTGAAAGGAAGTATGGATATATAATTGTGTAAATATGTATAGAAGGGTAAATGACTGCGATTAGGTTATGCTGCGATGCCATCTGAGCATTTTGCTGTTATTGTGTCGTTGTTTTCTTGGCCTTTGTTTGTCGTTCTCGTTTGGTTTTAATCCGTTTGTTGCTTTGGAATTATCGAAGTCCCTGGTGCGTTGGATATCTTGTCCCAAAATATTGACAACTTGTGTTTTCCAGTAGGTATCCATGTGGGTGCAAGACTTGCTGCTTGATACGTGATACAGACACTATTACGTTACATTTTATCACTTCACACTAAACATTGTCATGTGACAACATGGAGAGTTGACCGGCAGCCATTATTTAATTTGCCTGTTTTCGTGGATTAGCGATCATGCCGGAGAGACGTCATCGCCCTTCCAATAAAAACATATCTCGTATCCATTCGTAAGGTGGTCCCGTCTTCTAACGCTTGCATGATCAACGCTTTTCCCTTCTTATTTATATGTCACATAAACTGTAGGTATTCATATATATATATATATATATATATATATATATATATATATATGTATATATATATTTTTTTTTCGTTCCGGGTTTATTGGAGTTTGGTGTCTATTTCGTTATTAGTGTGGGAAAATTTAGCTGGTCCACGTTGCAAGGTGTTCTCGACCGATCAGTTCTAGAGGTAGGTTCAGGCGATCATTCTACCTGCTCTTCTTATTCGCAGTCTGTCTCTTCCATTGCGTCGATTTCTCGTGCAGTGTTGTTAAAAGTCTCTTTAGTTGTGTGCTTCTGTGGTTGTATTGTCATGTTGTCATGAGGTCATAATATGACTCGCAACAACGACAACTTGTATTTTCCAGTACGTATCCATGTGCGGACTTGCTGCTTGACAAGGGTATACGTGATAAAGACACTATTACCTACTTAAAATGTTGTTACTACACACCAAACATTGTCACAGGTTAAATTCACCGATACCACTGTTTTTTACCTGTAGACACAGACACCACGTTAATTATTTTCATAAACTTAACCAAGATGTTAACACTGCTCACTGCACAACAAAACAGAGTGTAACAAACCCTGTCCCTGGGAGAGTTGACCGGCAGCCTGTATTTAATTTGGGCATATGTTTAACGGATCACCAGATATAGTAAAATATGAACACAAAAAAAATACTTTTGACGACCAAAAATAGTAACTGAGCACCTAATTTTTTTCACCATTTTAATGTGAAATGATAACCTAAATAATAACATCTTACTATCCTATTTAAAGAAAATGTCTCCTAATTAATCATTGCTAACACATAAATAGTAAATGATCACTAAAATGTTACCACCATTTTTATGTTAAATGAAAACCAAATTATAACATCTTACTATCCTATTAAAGAAAATGTGTCCCAACTAATCATTGCTAACCCAAAAATAGTTAATGAGGGCCAAGATTTAATCACCATTTTTATGTTAATTGATAACCAACTTATAACATCTTACTATCCTATTAAAGAAAATGTCTCCCAACTAATCATTGCTAACCCAAAACTAACTCAGTCTCCCGCCCTCCGCCCGGGCTCCCGCCAGAAACTTGCTTCGTCGGCCCTTCGTTTCACGTGCGCACTCGACCTACGCTCCGCTCGGGAGGTCTCCGCGGGCTTTTATATACACCTCTAGGGGTAAGACAGACAAGACCACGTGGAAGTGGGGTACGCTGATTCGGGTTTTGGTAGCTATTTTTACCTTTCGATCGCTATAAACAAGGAATCATTTAAGTTACTAGAAAATGTTTACTAACCTGATACCTCTTCATATTCCCTAAATTCGCGGCGCGGGCAGGGCGACGGAGTTGAGTGGCAAGTACTACTTTATTTGGTAATATGCATACATTTTATGGCAATCATAGTGACTTATTTAATTTCTTCGCTAAGATTAGGTGCTCAGTTACTAAATTTGGTAATCATTTACTAAATTTGATCTTTGAATACAATTTAATTGTGCAGTCGTTACTAAAACAGGTAGTACCATTGTAATGGTAGAATTCTTTTTTTGGTGTTCAGTACATTTTTTTTTTTGGTAAGAAAGCTTGAGGGTATCAAAGTATTTTCTGGTGGTCATTATATTTGTTCCCTTTAATTTGCCTGTTTTCGTGGTTTGGCGACCTTCCTAAGGAGA